>OV884002.1:128952626-130333126 GCA_930367185.1 Myathropa florea | reverse complement strand
TTTGAATCGATGGTGGGTGGCCGGCGGAGGCGACTTAAAAGGAGTTGATTTTAATAAAGCTTCCAATTATGTCATAATCATCACGTGATATCTGGGAGCAGTGCTACTTAATTAAATTACTCGCTTGGCACAGGATCGTTGAATTGTGTGCCGACTCTTTTGGGTTCATCTCGTAGACATCATCCGCTAGGATGATGATGGGAATTTCTTTCGTTTATACTTTTTTCGTGTTTCGCTTATCCTTGTGCGGGATCTGTCGTTGGCATGGAACAAGGTGCGCTGTTTAAGAAGTGATTATACTTGAATTAAGAAGTTGAGTGTTTGTGTTGGCAAATGGAGTAATTGAATGGATCGTCATTATGGAGAGCAATGGGTTAAGACAGAATTGGGTAGATGCCAATCTACTTTATCAGTGATTGTATCGCAAACTAAAGTCGAGAGGCTTAAGTGACAAACCTTAAAGACTCGCCCTTATGATGAAAGAGTGAAAACTTAATTTCTGAATATTTTTGCTTTCTATGCACAGTTGAAAAATTGTGAAACATTCGAAAACACAAAAACGCCTTTAAGGCGAAGGCAATAAAGGCGAATTATGCAGCTTAAAAAAACGAATGAAGTATTCTAAAGCGTCTTTCGAACTTTGATAGTTGAAGGCGGCCACTTTGTTGAAGCTACATCTGTCAAATTGGCTGTCATTTATTCAGTTTTTTTGCCAGATCGCCGTGGATGAACATAGCGTTCAACACCACGTGCAAATTATAAAATTGATTTATCAAAATGGGTGTTCTGTTCGGGCAACGTTCCGCGCGCTTCGCCCATTTTATAATAATAACAATAATGGCGGCGCTACAGTCCGAGGTGGACCTGGGTCTAGCTTCTCAGCTACCACTCGTATTGTGCCTGCTATTGTTTTCTTACGAGTGGAGGGGACCTACAGTTCAATGCCGACTCCGAACAGCCAAACTAGCGCCTGTTGACCAACGGGGTGCGGCTGGGAACGAGTGTCGGTCTTTGAGCAAGCGACTCGCTATATAAACGTGCATGAAGGGCCCGCTCGGGAACCCTAATCCCGAATCGTAGAATCCTCCAACGTTACTTTGGGTTTTTCGTTGGCCCAATAAGCCACAAAGTAAAAATTCAATCATCAACGAAACGGAAGACGGAGAAGGTTTTTGGGTTGAAACTGGTACGACTAGTATGTTTTGTTGTTTAGGTATAGTACATCGTAAATATAGCCAACAATTCGTGTGATGTAGAATATAAATAAAACATCGGAAAAACATCGATGTATCTTTGTTGATACCGATGTTTTTTTAACATCGATGTTTGTCCTGGAACTATCGATGTTTCAAACATCGATGTTTTTAAGAACGATGTTTGCATCCCTACGCACGAACCCACACGGCCATGGCGCCCGCCCATCTTACGGTCGCCATAATAGTTCTATCGAGAGGACTATTCGCAGTGTGGTGGATAAATTTAAGTCCCCTGGTTCAGTAAACCAGTCGTCGTCGTACGTTGTACGTCAAGGAAACCCAAGATTTTCCGAAAACATCGCCGCTGTCCATGAGAGTGTGCAGAAGAATCCGAGAGAGAGCATCCAGTGCATTACGAAAAAATGATTGTTCGGTGTGGATTTTGGCCTGACGGCGTCATCGGTCCATACTCTTATTTCTTTGAGAACAGCGTTCGCCATGCGATCATCGTCAAGTCGATGATTACCAATTTCTTTGGTCTGAATTACCAACGACATGTGGTTTCAACAGGACGACACGGCGCTACGTGCCGCATAGCTCACGGACCATTTAAAATTCTGAACGAGCGATTCGAGCGCATTGTCTTCTCACTTGGAGGTGATGTGAACTCGCCACCGAGATCCTGCGATGTGATTTGAGCCTGTTAAACTTGTGGGGTTTTCTGAAGTTGCAGGTCTATGTGAATTAGCCACAAACCGCAGCTGCCCGGCCCTCAAAGCCAACATAACCCATGCCAGTGGGCAAATTCAGCCCGATTTATGCGCCAGAGTCATTTAAAATGTCATATGTATGTCGTGAAAAAACGTTAGGTGTTTCTTCGAGATTCGAACCTTAGATATCAAGCGTAGGAGTCGACGCACCTACTAGAGCCAATGATTTTGTTTTATTCAGAAACCTTCTAATGAAATCATTCAGCACTAGCATTTTAGGATATCTACCACCTACGTCTTTTAATCTCCTGCCTCCCACCATTATCCATTATCCATAATATTCGATCCTCAGCTTCCGTGGTTTTTCGTGGTCTCTTCCGCGGTAAATCGTTAATGGTGGCATTTTTTTGTAATACTTAATAATAATAATAATAATGGCGGCGCTACAGTCCGAGGTGGACCTGGGCCTGGCTTCTCACCAACCACTCGTGTTGTGCGTGCTATTGTTCTCTCACGAGTGGAGGGGACCTACAGTTTAATGCCGACTCCGAACGGCGATTTTGAGAAGCTTTTTCTAGACAGTTATACTCTTTGAGCATTGTCAGTGACTCGAAAGAGATGGAGCCGTGAAAAAATTGTTGATGTATTTTTTTCGAGATTTGAACCTTAGACCTCGAGCGTAGGAGTCGACGCACCTACCCACTACGCCACAGCGCCCATATAATAATACTTAATAGCTTTATAAATTTTACCACGACTAAAGTTTAAATACTCTTTGCGTTCGGCTGGAGTGGAGCTTTTCTTTTTTCCTATTGCATCAATTTTATTTTATTTTCAGTTTTATGTATTTAAAGTGACAAAAATACTAAAATCGAATACATTACATAGACTTCACACCTCGTAATGAGTACTGTAATAATTACAATAATACACATCACAAGATAGCCGTTAAGCTGAAGCAATAGTTTTTCGGCAAATGCTGAATAAAACTGTTTTAAGAGTGACATTTAAAGTAAAATATAAATAAAAATAATTTACCCATCAGCAAAACTTGCAAAAAAAAAACACACCAATTTCGAAGTCAATTCAATCAAATTCTTTATTCACTTCAATGACTGTGACGAACATTTGACATGTTTTTCAAGTGAATGCATGAATTTAAATACGTAATTCGCCTCAATACAACCAGTCGGTGTTAACACGATTCCAAAAATGACGGTTAATCGAAATGAAAAATTAATAAAGTTGATTAATGATGCGGTGAAGGTTAATAAAAATATTTTCCCCAAGGGTGGAATTGCTTTCCACTCCACGCACTCAACAATTTACAAAAAAAAAAACGGAAAAACTCCACCGGAATTCTGACAATTTTTCCTTCTTGGGGTGCGGTTGCGAGTGCATGAGGGAGTTGTCATATTTTGCCGTTAATGATGTGAAAATTAACCAATCCGCCAAGGTGCATCAGATACATGACATCAGTGTCAACGTAGTGACAGAAATATTATAATTACGTATCCAAGCGTGAACCTATCATTTTTCTCCGAGGCATTGGCGGATGTAATTCAGTGATGATGGCCTCAAATTTGAATATATACGAGTACTCATTTCCTTGCATCAGCAAGTGTCAATCTGGTTTTCTGGTTCTCTGAGGAATTTCACTAAAAGAGCAGCAATAATCGAAACGATTTAGACATTTCCGAGCATTGCGCTTTTTTAAAATGCATTTCCACTTCGGGGAATCCTTTTCCAAATTTCGACTTTTTGATCTCAGGAGAATGCCAGTAGGGTCTTAATTTAAAATTATTCCATCATTTAACTACTAATTTTGGATGATTAGCGTTGTAATTTTTTATAATAAATTTCTAATAAATATCTCGGCATGACACCAGAAATTGGCAGCCTCGCCAGTAGTAAGAGAGCATATTGTACTCAGTGATGAGGTAACTGTCGTCGATGGAAATCTTTGTTAGCGAACCTGTTGCCGGTTGCTCAACTTTCCCTGCTTAAGATTTGATAAAAGTCGCTATATAGTGCATGCTGCAACTATTTGCTTGAGAATTCCTAGTTGCATTTATCTGTAGTCTTGGTCCTATCACCAAGATGCAGCCTACACATTCCTCTCTGTAATGAGTCAACAGTATTTCAAGCTGAGCTGTTCGCAATCAATGAAACAGCATACCGCATTAACGAGAGAATTCCCACAAATATCAAAATATACATATTCTCAGGCAGTCAAGCGGTTCTTAAAGCGCTAAAGATCTACACATTCAACTCGAAGGCTGTCTGGGAATGTCACAAAATACTAAACAAAGTGGCAGGAAACAACAAGTTAAAGTTGATCTGGGTGCCAGGCCATGAAAACCATGAAGGGAATGAAAATGCTGGCATACAGACCAAGAAAGGTGCTCAGGTACCTTTTACGGGGACTTTACCCCTTTATGGCTTCAAAAACACGGACGCAAACTTAAACCCACACAAATGGGTTATAAAATAAAGGAATCAGTTCTGGAAAAGCCAAGAGCGTATTAAACAGTCCTCAGGAATGTTCATGGAACACAATTACAATCCCAAGCAAGCCAAAGAAGCTCTAGACCTAAAAGTGCTATCTGAAGCACTAACAGGGCCACCTTCACAAATTGGATCTCAGCAGCACAGAAATTTGTAGGCGATGTGGACAGGCAGACCTACGGTTTAATGCTGACTCCGAACGGCGAGATTGAGAAGCTTTTTTCTAGACAGTTATACTCTTTGAGCATTGTCAGTGACTCGAAAGAGGTGGAGCCGTGAAAAAATGTTTGATGTTTTTTTCGTGATTCGAACCGACGACCTCGAGCGTCGGAGTCGACGCACCTACCCACTACGCCACGGCGCCCACGGATCTTATGTTACTTATCCGAAAAACCATTTAGTGCTTTCAACTGCTTCCAAGAGAAAGAGGTACTCTTATTTGAGGGACCGTGTTGACTATATACAAGACCTTCATTATCCCATCGTAGAGACAAACATTTTATCAAAAACGGATGAAAATGTCGGGAGAAAAGTTCAATCCATAATCCGATTGGAGAAGAATATTCAATCACGAACTACATTTGTAGGCTGTACGGTGAAGGCGTCTGCGGATACAATGTCTTATGCGACTAGATTAATAAAAACACGTGGACAACTTAGCTATGACCCAAAGAGTCCAAGAACTTGAGCCTGTGGGACGACGCAACAGATGATGTCCATGAGTGAGGTAGCCCAAACAACTGGAGGAAGAGACCTTAACCAATTTAGTGTACCAAACTAGAAACAACTAGCGAAAATAAAAAAATAAAAAAATAATGGATTGACCGGGTAAAGTTTGACAAATTTTGTAAATGCATCATTTACCACTAACAAATGGAGGGTAAGGGCCCTAAATGGTCAATATGAAGGGTATCAAAAGGTAGGTACTGGCTTTTTCGGAATGTTGTACAAGTTTCTTTCGTAAATTTTGGCACTGTCTGGGGAGACTTCTTAATTGAGGCCCAGCTCCACTCCTAACTGTAGAACCACATCAAGAAGGAGATGATTTTGAAAATGTGGAAACCTTAATTGGAAAATTTGCAGACCTTGAGTTATTTCCAAGGACTGCATGCTTTCCTCAACACCGTACCTAACTTCTAATGAATTCAGGTAGACTCGTTGGGTTTCAGAAATTAAAGTGCGACCAGTTACTTGTGTGCTCTTCAATAAATTTTAATCATCTTCCAATAAATTCGTATGACATTCTGCCCTTCATTTCCTCTACTCCTCGTTGGGTTTCAGTTGCCCCAATGCAGTGTCAACTTGCATCAAATTGCAAATCATCAAATTGCCTTACTTAAGTCAATTTAAACCGCTTTGAATCTCTTCTGCCACTCTGCATCTTCTTTGGCATAACTTCAGATCCACTTCATTGGTAAATAATTCAAACCACCACTAGACAAGCCTCTCCATAACCATCATAATTGCCTAAACAAACTCTATTGTGTGCATGCGGTGTCCACAAATCAAGTGCCCTTCCTCGGGACACACATCTCCCTTCATCTGATCAAATCGCACACACAGTGTGTACAAACTTCTCCATAGACAACTGAATGAGAGTTTCACAAATCAACTTATTGAGATGTCAACCAACATCTCCAGGACTCCAACTCCCATCCGCCTTCATTCAAGTCAATGAATATTATCCTCGACATCCTCAAGGGTAAACATATATCAACAAATAAATATTAAAACAAGCACTCCTTCTTGGCCACGACAAAGATACCCTCATGTCACCCTGTCGTAGGTCAGATGCCAGATTGAATATCATCTGCCCGTGTACGAGTATGAGGTCTCATCCGGGGTGTGAGGGTATCTGTTCCGATGTCCACTTGACACCAACACTTGAAGTTGCATTCAAAATTCTCCGGAAGCAGCACAGTCTCCTTGGGAGATCCTTGAACTTATATCGCAATTGATGGATATGCAAATTTGTCACTGTGTCTGTGGCTGTGTCTGAAGAAACATTTTTGCCAAATGAATTTTTCGTATCTTGGATGAGAAAGTTTTGTCGGATACACTCTTGTGCGGGAGCAACAAACATTTGCAGCCTCGGATTCATTTTCCGGTACAACGTCCTTGTGTGAAATACAGGGTTTGCCTTCCGGGCAAGTTCAGTTCCTCTGTAACTTTTTATCGGGATATTTTCGATTTTTCTCCGTGACCCATGCCGGAGTGGAGCGAGGCGGAGTGGCGATGTTAAAGAAACAAAGATATCCCCGTCGCATATGGCTCTGTGGTTACTTTTGGTTGCTTTTATCCTGAGGAGGTTGAGGAAAACTTTCCATCGCTGGCACTGTAGATGGTTGCGGGGGAAGATTTATATTTGCCGAGGTATGTGTTCCCTATAGCTCTTATGCAAATGTATTTCTTCGTTATCGACGAAGATTATACGAGGCGAAACTTTTACCGCAGCCTTCATATGACCCCCCTGCTGCTGGCGCTGTGCTGGTGGTGTGTCTTTGCGTCTTCTGAAAGTTTGAAGTTGTAACTTAAAGCATCACATATTCAACTTGGTCGGGGGTTGATATTTGCGTCGTCTACATTCTGCTCAAGGTGGTTGCTTACCCTCTCATAGATTGACGAATGAACGAAGAAACAACATTCGTTCGTTGGTTTTTCTGTTATTTCTGTGAAAGCTTTAAATTCAGTGGGGGCCTGGAATGCCCGAGGGCCTTCACCATGGATTTGGTTTGATGTGTTTATGTATGTTAATGCAAAAGAATGCCTATCAGTCATCAAATATCTACCCCATAGTTTAGCTGCTTTCCTGTCGTTCCAAGGCAATAAATTAGGTCCAAACGGAATATATTTTAAGCCGCTCTGTAATGTCACGTGTATGTATTCAGGAGGAATCACTGGAAGAGGGTGTCTTTCTTTTGGCGCCATCTTGTCTTGCAGCCAAAAAGGATTCATTTGCTTTGAAATTTGCTATAATCAGAATAAATCTCTGAGCCAAATTAGAAGCATCTTCGCATGATGATGGTGAACATACCACGGCGCTGCTCTCTAGGATTAGGTTGAATTCGGTTTCGTACGGAGTAGTGTACAAAAGTTGCACTGTCTCCAACTTTTGTACACTACTAGAATATTAAATAATTTCAAATGTGTCAGGTGCATTTATTGAAACGATCTTTTATTTTCACTTGATTTTTTATTTTCTTATGGTGCTACAGTCGGGTTGGACCTATGCCTCAACCAGGATACCACACCAGCTAGGATAGTCTTGTGCTAGAAGTCGCCAATTGAACGCGCTAATTTGGTTGAGGTCCCTCTCCACTTGGGTGCACCACCTTAGACATGGACAACTTCCGTAAGTTCAGAGTCGAACATTTTCACGTGATTACTGGCTTAGAAACGATTCAAAAGAACAAAATTAAAGTACAGCCTTGGCCAAATGTATTAGGCTCCCTTATCTTTTTGTCATTTATCGGAAGTAATTAGTTTTAATTTTATGATTTTCGGCGAGACTATTTGAGGTTGTAAACGATTTTTATTTTTTCCTCTCATTTCATTAATTTGTTTGCTTTTTGAATATAACGAATCTTAAAGGGTGCCTAATACATTTTGTATACAAGATTGTATGAGCTCTCAATTGTTGCACAACTTTAAACAAGGTCTTAAAATATTCTTCTGTATGTTTGATTGCATTCCTATGTGTAGCTTTTCTCTTGCAAGCCACATAACGCAACGTCATGAGAAAAGATAGTTTTCTTTATTTGATGCAAGATATCCCACACAAAACTTGTGCACACCTGTACACGAGGACTTTCCCTTCAATCCGGCCCTGAATTTCTGCCATGATTTATATGGAGATGACATTTTTATCTCATACCGCTCAGAAGAGCATTTACAAATGTGTGCAGGTTTCATTCTTTCAAAATCAGATTTCAGATGCATTTTGATTAATGCAACTTTTAAATCACTGCGAAAAGAGAAATAGGGAGTTTTTGCAAAAAGGAGATATATTCTCAGAGAGACTAAACTTTAGGACAAATTTCAAATATTTTCGTCGAGATTTTCCTCTTCGTGCTTTAGCTTTATTCGCAAACAAATAAATAACGTCCTCATAGAGGTTTTTAACCTACACTTTGGTGATAGAACGTGCTGAAGGAGGGAAGTTGATTTGATTGAGTTGGTGAACAAAAATTGAATTTAATAAATTTGATTGAATAATTTCCCACGTACTTTTGAATGTCAGGATGCCAGTGGGAACGAACAAGACACTTTAAAAGAAATGAAAACGCTTGCTATGGTGCGAGCATGTGAAGAAGCCATAATTGTTTGGCTAGCAACTGTTTGTCTTAGCTCTAGTTGCTATCGTCTTACAATTCTTACTATTGAAAAGATTTGACATGCTTATGCTATACTGTTGGAATAAAACGAATTTTTTTCCCAATCAGTTAGAGATTAGAGATTTTTTGCTTCCGTATTCTTTGTGGGCGCCGTGGCCGCCATAGCACGCACAACACGAGTGGTTGCCGAGAAGCTAGGCCCAGGTCCACCTCTGACTGTAGCGCCGCCATTGTTATTATTATTATTCTTTGTCCCTAGTCATCCCAGCCATCCTGTTGATCATATGAACCTGAAAAGCGGCGTCAAGGGTTTTTTTTGTAGTTTATTGAAGGTCCTGGAAGAATTATTCTCCCAGTGTTAAATTTTTCAACTGACACAGACTAGGGCAGTGGCGGATGTGGTGAGGAGTATCCTTTTCCTCATCTTCGTCCCCACAGTATTTACATATTTTGTTATTGGTGAGTCCCATTTCTATGAAATTGTAATATCAATAGCTTTGAATGAAATAAAATAAAAATTAGAATTAGAACTTCAAATGGCATAGTGTTTTTATACGATTTTGATCAGTGAGAGCTCCAATTACCATCGTTAGCAACCACCTTGTCACACTGAAGGAGTCCAGACAATTGTGTGCCCCTGGTCTCGCAGGTGGTTAGAGAGCACCTGTTGTTCAGATCTGTTGTTCAGATTTTCCTTAAATGCAAGGTGGGGCGGTTTGATCTATTGAATTGCTTCTTACAGGTCAGCCACTGACCCTTTTCTGGCTAGTTCATCATCCCGAGACCATTGACTCTGCATAGATTTATTAAGTGTTGTGAATCAAGCGTCTTCAGTTCTTCGTGACAGCATTCGTCTAGCTCCGACGTGATTTCGACTGTCAATTAGAATGTTAATATCAATTGATGATAATGACAACATTGATATCGTTCTGGCCGTTTCTTTGACTACCAGGACTTCCACCTAAAAAGAGAATTTTCAGATTTTTAAACATTTTAGTTTAGAAATGGGAGGGGGAGGGAAAAACGACTTTGGAGCTCCATATTCGTCAAACGGTATTTGGATCAGAAATTGTTGAAGCAAACCTCAACCTCATTTCTCAATCTTAAAAACGAGTACAGGTACAGGAGGAAAGGTCTTCGCTAAACTCTTCGAAAGATTACTGATAGTAGCCGGAATTGAGCAAGAATCTATTTGCGGGGCCGAGGAAGCATGATAAGAGCCTATTCTGTGATTGCTCAACTCTAAGAAGAAGATTGCAGCTACTAGGCAGAAACTTCTTTAACGAGCTGAAATATCTGAATTCAATGAGCTGAAATACCCTATCTCAAAGGGCTCAATTGGCCTAAACTGTAGTCTTAGTGAACCGCGGATGTAACCTATCTTCCAACCCCTTACATTATACCGCGAAGTCAGGAAATTGCTTCAATTAAAGTCTGGTTAAAGTATTAACTTTTTCTGAGTACTGGGGACAGAACCTGGAGATGTAGGATAAAGTTGTTGATCGCACCTAACCTGGTGGGATGCCAATAATGATTCCTCAAAATGCTTAGATCAAGTTGGTATACAGCCACCCCGCGGAGCCTGTTGTAAAGTCGAAGAGAAACAGACTAATTTTAATTTAGTTTCTTTGTTTAGTGTAAACTTTTTTTTATTGAATTTTTTTTATTGATTTAGTTGTGAAATAGACGATTTGATAAACGATTTGGTTTATTATTAGAAAATAAAAAAACCTTTTCAAAACATCAAAAATTTTCAAAATCGGACGTCTAGAACCCGCTTTATCAGTCTTTTAATAAGTCCCACATAGGTTTCATATATGGTGGATTGAAGCAAAGCGCACATCATATTACATCACATCAAATCACATCACATCACATCTCTCCACATCTCGGCATCCCACATCACATCACATAGTATCACATCATATCACGTCCCTTCACATCACATCATATCACGTCCCATCACATCACATCACGTGATGTCACATCATATCACGTCAAATCATGTCATGTCATGTCATGTCATGTCATGTCACGTCACGTCACGTCACGTCACGTCACGTCATGTCACTTCACAGATTGGCGTGCGTCATTGAGAAACGCCAGTAGTAAACCGGATACACGAAGGATATCATGTTGAACATGCCGCTGCTGGCATACCACTGGTAGAACGCCTAGACCGGCAGTCGTGGGATCTCGACCGTCATTGTGTCGTTGACTTCGGCGTTTTTGGCTAACTTCACACTCTCCCCGAAGAAGGTGATTGTTGTCCAATCTGTGAATAGACAAAATCTATTGAAGTGGTTGAGCTATTAGCCGGTGAGCAGATTCTCACGCACGGTCGAGAGGAACGTTGTCAGCATGATGAGAAGAAACAGATCTTGGGCAAGGCGATGTAGTGGTATCGGGCATCAGACTTGGCGAACAGGGGATGCGTGTTTACCTGGTTCCAGATGTTGATTAGCCGAGAAAGACGAACTGCTTAATTACCTCAAAGTTAGGGCTACCAATGGTGAAGTTCTGACCAAGTCGTCGATGTTGTGCGTTCTTCCTTGAAGACAGCATATACTTAGTTTTGCCCTCGTTTACCGACAGACCCATTTTATCCGCTTCCGTTTCAATGCCAACAAATGCCTCATAGACCGTACGGTGTTTTAGACCAATTACGTCAATTGATCACTTCCCTTCGTTCCTGTTCGTGGAGCTCACGAAAAACTCTCGTAATTCGATGCAGCGTTGCTTGGTAGGCTTCTTATTCTGTGCCTGCCTGCACTCGTCGTCTAACCAGGGTTTTTTTCTAGACAGTTTCCTAAAATATAGTGGCTTCTGTAATGGCTTTTTGACAATGTTTCCATTCTTCTTCTATTGTTTGTGCAAGCGACGTTGTTGTTGTTTGGTTCAATGATCCTAACAAACTATTTGCGATTATGAATTTCCGACATCAAACCCTGGTGTTCGTTCTCGACTCCGTTGTTCTCTTGATATCCGTGTTCTTACCTTGTAAACAGCAGAAAAATGATCCGAGCCAATCTTGGCTCGTCGGAAGGCTCGGACAGAAAGAATGTTTGTCCGATATCGATCGAAATGTGATTTATCTATTAGATGGTGGAATGATGGGGGGGAGAGTAGATCCCTTTATGGATGTAGAAACCGTGTGCCAGGCGGAGAGATGTTTCGCCGCTTGACAAAATCCACCAGGCTGAGTTCCTTTAGGAAGTGTTGTCGTGCAGGCTATGTTTCCCTATGACCTTAGCAAAGAGTCCCAGTTTAGCTTTAGAATTCAACTTCATTAATGACAATTAAATAAAAACTGGGTAAGTGCGAGTTGTATTCATTTAATTTGTTTCATTTGTTTGTTTCCACCTTTAGTACTTTTTTGACATGCACCTATAAAGGATGATGCCGAAGATCACACTTTGTTTTTAAAATACTCGTACGATTCAATGCAACGATGTCTACAAAAAATAAACTGGGCAAGTGCGAGTTGAACTTACACGGGGAAGGCTTCATCGCATAATATTGATGGATGATTTCTAAATATCAAACGACGTTTCCAAACTATTTCAGTTGAACTTTATTTTAACTTCAAACTTTGGAGCTCCATATTTTTGAAATCGAATTTTGGATCAAAAACTTTTGAAGTAAACCCCTATCTTATTTCAAAAGATCTGTCAATTGACATATAACTCAATGGGGTGCGACAATGTTTCAAAATTAATGTCAACTTCACCTGTACTGGAGCAACCCCCAAATGACCCCACTTTTTAAATTTTGGTGCATGGGCAATGACAACTAGGCCTGAAGTACCTAATTCCAAAATTTCATGCCGATATCTTTATAAACTTCGGAGATAAAAAAATGTGACAGACACGAAGGACGGACACACCGAAATTATAAAAGTTCCGTTTTTGTAGACGGAACCTTAAAAATGGTTAAGTGATGCTTCTTGAAGCGCATGAAGGGTTTTGTCTGAGGAATAGCTTAAACTGTAAGTAAATAAGTAAATAAACTATAAGTGACAAAAATTAGTTTGCAAATGTTTCTTGAAACTCAAAAAGTTCTAAAGTATGAAGAAAAACTTGCAGTGGACTACTATCCGAGTCTTAATCAGTCGACTGGGATATCAATTCTCTGCAGACTTCTGTCATAAATGAATAACAAGATTCTTTTCGTACCCCATTTTTAATAGTTTCAAATCTTTAACAGCCTCAGGATTGAATGTATTTTCAATTTCTTAATCATCTGAATTTTGAGAAACCCATTAGCGTGCCAAGTTCCTTTCAAATGAAACAATTCCGTCAGTATGCCTACAAATTGCAAAGATTACCTAACCTACAGTCGATTTTTTGGATCATATCGTGGCGAGGTGTTATTTTGCCGGTTGCCGTGTCCGAACAAAAACTGCACCTTCTGGTCACAAACCAATAGAAACCTAAACGGCAGAAGTTACGTTCGAATGCGCCCTCAGCAACTCCCCGTAGCCATTAGCACAATGGTCACGAAATGAACGAGTTGCAATCCAATTTTTCTTGTTCGCCTGATTCGAACTTTGTGTAAACCTACAGGTGCCCTTTGAGCCCCAAGCACACGCTACACGGATGTTAAGCCATTGCCGACTACGCCAGATGAAAGTGACAGCGCAATTTTCACCATTTCTCCTTATCCTCCAAACTCGCACTCGAATCGCAAATAAAGAACAATAAGACACCATCCACAGCACATTCATCTTCCTGCCCTAATCGGGCATACACAGAACATTTGCCGTTCTAATGGCCATCAGTCATGGTAAAAATGATGAAACCCTTTCGGGGAAAATTTAATTTCAATCATAGCAAAACGTTATCCCTTTTCGGCCGGCGGTAGAGCGGAAAAAAAGGATACCAATCTCAAAGAGACAGAAGCGGATTTGTTTTGGGTCTGAGGCTCCCAGTTTTTTGTGTGCCTCGGCATGTGTGCGTGTGCGAATTATGGCATCACATTGTTTATAGATTTGCACCAGACAGGTGACATTGATTGATCAATACTTGTGTGTGTTGTCATTAGGAATTTGTCATCGTCGTTTCCCATCTTTTCGAAATGTCATCTGTCAAAATTGATTTACAATGATGTTTGCAAATCTGAGGCGTGCGATGCCGTCTGGGGTGGTCTCTTGTACTCTGCGGTAGGCCAAAGTTCACTCGTCGTCATCGTCGTCGACATCGCATCGAACGTGCGATGCGAATGAATGGAAAAGCAATCTGTGCAGGATAGCAGACAGATGTGACCAGCGGCGGGAATTGAAAATTAATTTTCTGGAAACGAATTAGAGTTTTGTGCAGACGCACGGAGAGGTGGGTACTTTCAATCTCATTAGGCGGCTAATGGTGTTGAAAGGTACGTGAATGTTTGAAGCACAACATTTTGAAAACTGACGATTGGGGCATTACTGCAAGAATTTCCGCTGTTTCGAGTTGAATTTCCAAAGCGGGATGTTGATTACAGACCAGAGCGAGGGAATTGCCTTAATTAAGGGTAATGTCACGCAAACGATAACAACTCAAAGGGATGGTTTTGATGGCCTCACAGCTTGGAAACAATTGTTTCTTGGAGACCCCCTCCTAGCAGGGGCTTAAATTCTTTGCAGACATATAGCTTCTTATCGTTGGGTGAACTCTTTCAACTAGATATTGGTATCGGCAAATGATCAAAGCTCAATGATGGTGAATCGAGAATTAATTTTCCTTGATAAAGTCAGAGGCTATGAGGTATTAATTTCTAAGTACCCTTAAGTGGTTAACTACGAGTACATCTATTTTGTCAAACATTGAGCTGAAAATGGGGAGTCCACATTTAGGCAAATAAAATCAGAGAATTGTGAGTAAACTACGAACATGTTTGTGTAGACACCGAAGAGGATCCTGTGTGCTGAGGTTCTCACACTTATTTGGTAGAGCGTGCGTTTGAGGTTCAGCAAGGGCCACCTCGAATAACTTGCAATGGATGGTTTTAGGCGCATCAGGCTTTATTAGGTATTTTTTTTATAATTTGCGCGTGCAAAAGGGGTTACGACTACCCTTAGGTGTCCGGAATCAAGACACGGCACGGGCCGAAGGCATAGAGGGAGAAAGGCAAAGGAGGTACCTGTGCACATTGGTTTTAAATGTCTGCGGATTGTGGTGAGTTGGAAATATTGGGCTGGGAAGAGCATTCCATATTCGTGTGGTGCGGCTATAAAACGGCCCTCTAAACTTAACTGTACGTCCGAAAGCAGGGTTAAAGGTGAATTGATGAGCATTCCAAGCGAGACGGGTATTGCGGGTGAATTCTTGAAGGGGAGGAATGAGAATTGGCTAGCTCACTTGAGCATCGTTTGTTAAAATAGCGATAAAACAGTGATAAGGATGAGACATTACGGCGATGTTCGAGCGAGTTTAGTGACTTCGCGATATTACTATTTCCTATAAGTTTTATAAATTTAAGCCAAATCAGAGGGAGTGACACGATTAGGTGACAGTAGTCAGCATTGAGTTTTCGAAGCAGTAAATTCCACTCTATTGTTTTTACCCCAATTAAATATACTGTCAAGTTCGGAATTTAATGTGCTTAACATACGCTGCCGCTGACAGGATGTGAGTCTTGAAACGAATATGAAAAGCTGAGGGTACTGTGATCAGCGAAGGAGTGGATTGGATTAGAAGTAACAGACAGAAGATCATTTATAAAAATGAGGAAGAAAGTCGGAGACAAAACAGAGCCTTGGGGAACACCAGCATTAATTTGGTGAGAATCAGACTTAAACCCATCCAAAACGACTTGAATTGAACGGTTCGAAAGGTAATTTCTAATCCATAGAAGAAAAGACTCATCGATACCATAAACACGCATTTTCGACAAGAGAACCTGATGACAGACTCTGTCAAATGCCTTAGAAATATCAAGCGCAACGATCTTGCTTTCTCCTGCATTGTATAAGGATTTGTTCCACTTTTCGATAAGATATGCCATCAAATCACCCGTGGACCTGTTGCTGTGGAAACCGTACTGCCGGTCATTAAGTTGACATTCACGGAGGTTATTTTTTGGATAGGAGTTAAGAGACAGTCAGAGGCAAGACTTCCCTGAATTTGATCATGTCAACATGTCGAAGTCCCGCGTCACTATGGGATCACAGGAAATGAGATCGCCGATGAACTTGCTAGGCAAGAATCTGATTAGAGTACTCAGGACCTGCACCTCCGCTGTGATTGCCTGCATCCTTGGTTAGGGCTTCCATCGACTTGGATTTCTTGAGAGTACGACTAAAGGTGGCATTACTCTCCAGGATGTAGACAGACCAAGCTCATGCTCGCTAAGGAATCCGAGCCATTTTTGGTATCTCTAAACAGAAAAGACTTCAGACAACTTATTAGTGTACTAACGGGCCCCTGGTAGGCGCCGTGGCGTAGTGGGCAGGTGCATCGACTCCTAGGCTCGATGTTCTCGGTTCGATTCCTGAAAAAAACACCAAACATTTTTTCACGGCTCCACCTCTTTCGGGTTACTGACAATACTCAAAGGGCATAACTGTCTAGAAAAGCTTCTCAATCTCGCCGTTCGGAGTCGGCATTAAACTGTAGGTCCCGTCCACTCTTAAGAGAATAATAGCACGCACAACACGAGTGGTTGCTGAGAAGCTAGGCCCAGGTCCACCTCGGATTGTAGCGCCGCCATTATTATTATTATTATTATCATTATTAACGGGCCCCTACATCTTCGCCAAACACCTAAATGTAATTGGCCTAAGCGATGAAACACTCTGCGACCCCTGTGGAAAAGACGATGACACTGCAGAGAACTTCCTCTGCCACTGTCCCGCCTTTGCTCGGATCAGGTGGCAGTTATTCGATTCTGATGAACTCAGAGCTGATGACGAAGCGCCTGCTGGTCTACCTCTGCAGACCCAGAAATTTCGGCAAAAGTTGGTTGTTGCCTGGTAGTACAATGGGCCAGTTTTTGAGTCTGAGTGCTCCAGTGTAGTGTTTAAGAACCCCGGACAAAAAGAAAGCTTCCTTGGAACCGTGATTGTCTATCTGACAGCCTCAGCATAACTCTTCTTTGCGGACAAAAAGGCTGAAAGTCGAAGAAACTTTAAGCCAAATATTTGTTGTTCATGCCATCATCTTTGTAAAGCTCGTAGAGACCGCTTTTCAGTTTCCTTCCCATTTTTTGTTCGAAGGACAAGTCTTCTTCCAGAGGAATTCAGATTATTTTCAATATTTAAGTCAAACATTTGACAACATAAAGCAGGATTGAAAAAGGAACAGTTTTGTGGAGCCAGACCTATATTTGTTGTGCTTCAACAAACCGAGGTGGCAGGTGGGATTTCCATGGGTTGTTCCTCAGACCAAGGTGTGTACGACTGGATGGCGCAGTTGGTTAAGAGCCTGCCCCAAGTTGGAGGGGTCCCAGGTTCGAATCCCATTGAAATCGAATCTGGTCCAGTCACCCTTTGTCGTTGGGATCAAATTAACGGCACTGGAGTAGGTGGCTACCTGGCAGTACAATGGACCAGTTTTGAGTCTGAGTGCTCCAGTAGTGTTTCAAAAACCATCTGGAAAAAGGTGTATTTGTTGTTTAAAGCCCCTTTACTTCCACAAAGGTACAGCAAAAGTAGTTTTTTTCTAAAAGGCGACAACTTAAAGCCTTAACTCATTTTCTAAAAGTTATAGTGTTCTTTAAAGTGAACCGTTTGGACTATGATCTCCAAACAAAATTCATCTCTCTGAACTAAACTTGTGAACTCATTACATAGATCAAGGGCGAGTCAATGGTGTCGAGACGTCTAACTTGCTCCCGATAAGCACATAAGCTATTTCAATTTCGGAACTTATTCGAGTCCTCTGCTTTGTCCTTCAATGTAATTAATCACACAGAGCATGAGTGTGCGTCAGTCTTTGATACGTTCACATGTTCGTCATCTCCTCAGAAACGTCTACGACATCATAATATCGTTATCACTCGTAAATGCACGAGAATACTCTCTCTTTCATCTCTCAATCTCATCCATCATGAGAATGATTTCGTTACAGCGTCCTAAATGATATACAATCAACTCAAGAGTATCCATAGACGAGCACCGAAAGAAAGTCCCAAATCAGACTATCCCTTCTCGAGGAGGCACCATTGATGTGCACTCGAATACGAATTTCCACCTCATTTGCCGGGCGTAGGGTGGTCTACATCACCCTGACCAGAATTCTTTTGTCACGCCTACGTTATCATATTCCCCCCTCTGCTGCCATTCTCGACATGCCACTTGCATATTCATAAGCGTTGAGTGAAATTTTCTGTCGCTTAATTGTCCGGTTTTGTAAATAATTGATGTCATCCCATGGAACGCCATAAATACCGTCTGACTATTTGCATTTTCTCTCTGCCATCTTGACCCCCTCTTTTCATCAAAATGACGGCCATTCATTGATGTCCTTTGCTCGGCGATACTCGCTGGTCGTTGTCACCGTCTGTGTTTTTTTTTTCCTTTCAGTTTTGATCCCGGACAAATAAAAGAGAAAACAAAAAAAAGAAGATAACGTAGAACATCGAAGAGAAAGGGAGGAGAAGAAGAAAGAAATCACCACACCAATTGGCGAATGACATGATGACAGAGGAAGAAAGGCTCGGGCTATTTATTTCGGTTTATGAGTTCCTCTCTTCATCTGGGCTCAGGTCTGGATGGGAAGTTTCAATTGGACTCAAAGTTAAGTAGCCTATCGTCTGCATTGGGAGCGTACATTCTGGCCAGATAAAGGGGATTCGACGGGCAGACTATACGGGGTCATCCAGGAAGGCTGAAGGGTTTGCTGCTGTTTCTGTAGACGGAAATTCGCGTCGACAACAGCAGAGATGTCTGCTGGGGTTCTATACCCTCACTATAAGCTGTCACATTTCCGTTGGATTGACGTCGAGTCTCAAAGACATCTTCTCATGGTAATGAGGTTCTTCCTTTTGCCGCAGCAGGGTCCTTTCATCTCGTGCCGAACGCGAACGCGTTCTTACATCCCGTGAATTTACATTTTAATTTCTTTCCTGTTATATTTAAATATAAATAAATAATTTACATACACACACAGGCCACATTCAATACGCATGCAGTATGAAGTGTTTTGTATCTCATCCGTAACAGCGTGCAGCTAACACCGTCAACAGATGCGAGCAATGAGGCCAAAGTCGGTCGTCTGGCATGGTGAGCCGAGGAGGAGGCTCCATGTGCACCATTCTGCTCTGCCCGAAATCCATTTAAAATGTAAATGGTCAATTCTGAAAAGGGATGTGGCGGACCTAGTCAGCCTCTGTCGTCGGTGTGCAGGCGTTTCGCGTTTGAAATTGTAAGTAGCGACGTTTTTGCTATCTGAATGAAATTAACATTAATTTTCGGCACATTAAGGAAACAGTTTACGATTTTCCACCCTCCCGATGTTTTGCTGCTGATGCTGATGCTGCAGGAGAGAACTCCTTGTGGCACGATAATGAAAAGAAATATTCATTCTTGCGGTGAGGGCGAAAATGATTTCACTCAGAGCGAAGCGAAAGTGAGCGTAAGATAGAGCGGAAGTGTTTTGTATTTTGTTTGCACGTATCAGTGCGCGATAATATGCAAATCTGTGGTTAGAGGGTGTGCTTACGATGGTAGTTTGCGGAGGGACTGAGTGAATTCAGTTCAAAAAATTTAATAACGCAGGCTTACATTTTAATTATGGTTCAAATGCTTGTCAGGATGAGGATCATCACTTACGAAGATTTTCCTTATTGTCGTCGAAGGGCTGAAGTAAGCTTAAGGGCTGTTGAAAAGCACTGCGTCGACACATAACTTTCGATTTGTAAGTCTGGTTTTCCACTCAAATGCATCAGGATAATGTTGTTAGTTATTTCTTTTGATAAAAGGGCCGCAGCTAGATCTTGCCATTAACTCACTCTCATCTTTCGCAGTTTTGATCACTAAAATCCTTCTGTTATCCGTTTTCCTTTTATTTCCCTTAGTCAAGAACCCTGAAGCCAACTTAAACAAACAAACAAAATTGTCAAATTTGGGACGATACCAATCCACATCAGATCAAGGAGCGTCCAATGCATCCCGAAAAAATCACTGTTTGGTATGAGCTTTGGGCTGGCGGCGTCATCGGTTCAAATTTCTTTGAGAACGACGTTACCGCAACGGCGAGCGCTATATGATTCCCATTTCTTTTGGCCTGAATTGGATGATATGGACACCAACGACATGTGGTTTCAAAAGGACGACGCGGCGCAACTAGCCACACAGCTCACTCCACATTGGAAATTCTGCACGAGCGATTCGCACGAGGCCTGGTCTTCTCGCGTATCACATATGAACTGACCACCGAGATCCTGCGATGTGATTTGAGCTCGTTAGACTTTTTTTTGTGGGGTTTTTCTGGAGCCACAGGTCTATGCGAATAAGCCACAAACCACAGCGGCCCTCACAGCCAATATAACCCAAGCAATCGGTAAAATTCATCCTGATTTATGTGTTAGTTGTGTTCAAAATAATAGTAGTGCGTACCACAACAATACTTTAATGAATATTTCAGCTTGCTTCCACATGGAAATTTGATTTCTGTTTTTTTCCAGAAACTAACGAAATATATCGAACAAAATTACTGTAAAATTCATAGCAAATATCTTAAAGATCAATGCATGTGAGTCGAGTTTGTGATCTCAGTGAAAAGTGTGCTATTCAAAAAAATAGTAGTAATAGCAAGAAAACTATTTATAAGCAAAGATTTGACTTTTATTGTATTTGCTTCAAGTTGAAAAGTAAGTACTGTCGACTGGATGGGGCAGTTGGTTAAGTGCCTGCCCCAAGTTCGAGGGGTCCCAGGTTCGATTCCGAAATCGGTCCAGTCACCATTTGCCGTTGGGATCAAATTAACGGCACTGGAGTAGGTTGCTACCTGGCAGTACAATGGACCATTTTTGAGTCTGAGTGCTCCAGTAGTGTTTCTAAAATCCTCAAAAAAAAAAAAAAAGTACTGTCTTTGTCTTTTAAAATTCGAAACAAAAAACCAAAAGAAGAAGAACCAAAAAAGAAAAGCGTGATCTCATCAAAAAATTAAGAAGAGAAGACAAAACTTATGCCGAAATACAAAATTTGCTAAGTTGTACTTCAACAATGATAGCCAATGCCATCAAATATGTTGAAAAGAGGGAAACTCGAGGTAGAAAGAGAAAACCGAACGGAGTAGACGATCGATATATTGTCCGATACAGTAAATTGCATCCTTGTACTTCATCATTTGAAATCCAAAAGGAGCTTCAACTTCCTGTAAGTGCAATGACTGTTCGCATACGTCTTTTAGACCACGACTTGCATGCACGAAGTCTACGGAAAGTTCCTTTTTTGACAAAGAAATACCCCAAGAGCCGTATCTAATTCGCCAAAAAAACTCTTAAGAAACTTTTTTGAAACTATTTGTTGTTTTTAGTAGACGTCACTACTATTATTTTGAACACAGCTGTATCACACAGACTTTGTTTTATTGAAATTTAAAGATAGGAAGCACTTAATGAGTGATCCTTTATATAAAACCCTCAAATTTAGCGATTTTGGGGAATTAATGGTTAATTTTCTTATAAATTACAATTGATTATAAGTTAATAAAAAAAGGGTAATCATATTTAGCTTTATTTTCAATAAATGTTGGCTATCATTCTGTCTTTCTATAGTTCCTAGAAAAAAATTAAATTAAAGCATAAATGAAGGAATAGGTGACATCGATCATGCGATTTAATAGCGTCTATCTCTTTGCTCTCAGAATTCGAATGTTTATGCCAACAAACGAATGATGACCTACCCTCTGGAGGAAAAAAACGAGATTCATCCATATTACTGCAAAATAGTCATCGAAAATTGCTGTGCAACTTCTTATATCGGAAAAATGTCCAAGACGGATTCGGTCGAATACAGCAATACATTCGTTAAAATTTAGGACGACAATCTGCGGTAATTCCTCCTCTACTTTATTATCTTGTCCCTTCGTTTATGAATTGCTGTTGACTTCAGGGCATAGAACGAACTTTTGAGATAACTTGAAAGAAATTTGTTTCTGTGATATTGACATCGTTGTTTCATAAGAACATCGTGGGAACATCTCATGCAATAAAGTTATTCATACAACCACACATCGTCTTAGTCCATACCATCCAACTTTTGCTATATAAACTTAATTATCGCACTACTGCTCTCACCATTCACAGCAGCGGAATAATTGTAATCATTTTTAAAAGCATCTATTCCGGAAAATGGAGTCATGAGATATTCATACCACTTTTGTTTATAATTCTTTCCAAGTGTGTTCTTACGTAAGAACCACTTTCTGCAAAAGACATCAGTTATGTCGCGGTTTTGCTTCCCCAAAGAAGAACAATGATAAGACGCTCTTGCAATAATAACCACGAAATAACTCTGCCAAAATAAATTCGCTCCATTTCACATGAAATCACCTGACAAATGTTTGCGCTCCCCTGAGAATAGGTACCCAATTAAAACTAGAACCGATTTCTTCTTTAATTACTCTGAACGAATATTCCTTCTTCCAATCTCCCAGAACTGCACACAGGTTCTATTCATAAATTTCATTGCCGCTAGCGATGGTCTCTGTCTCAGTTTTTGTCATTTTGAAAATAGCAATAAAAACTTCCCCAGAACCACAAACAACCAGAAACATACGTATAAAATGAGTAAAATGACACAAAACCAACAAAATAACCAAGAGACTGCTGCCATATTTGCCCTGTAATGCAGCACAAAGGACGAGCAGAAGTCTTCCAGCACATCCTCACAATATAGCAAACACATTGAAATGCATGTACGCCACTGCACTTTGTTGTAAGCACGGCACAAATGTCACATGGCAGCTGTTGCTGTACATAAGGCATTCTAAGGCACCCACAAGCCACCCCAGGCACATTATACCCGCCCTACCCCCGCCCACCCATCAAACAGCACCCAAAGGAGGAAAGCGTGAAACGTAAAACGTGAAAGGAAATCCTGATGAATAAATAATTTGTATGCATTGAAAAGTTTATTATACTCTCTTTGTGGGCTGTAGTAGGAGTCAATTTCCTCCAATGATCCTTCACAGCATTCTCAATGCATTTGTCGTAATAATATTTGTTTAACACCCCCACCCACACCCATCCGCTGTCGACAAGTTGTGGATCCTTCGTGTGTGGTCTAGATGGTGTGTGCAATGAACTGCATTCGAATGCAAAGAAAATTCCAGGGTTTTTCACTTTGTAAATAATATACCGAGGTTGCTAGGCACCATTCATTTACGTTCAGTTTTCGGGATGGTGTAACCCTTTTCGAAGGGCGAGGGAGGCGGCTATTCAATTTGACGTTTCACATCGGCGGCGGTTGGGTACTGTTCCTCAGTTCTCAGAGTCGAAATGAATGCGACATGTGCCACGTACGATGATGAATGGAGCAAAATGGTGACGAGGGTTTGGGAAAAGTTTTCAAACAGTTTCATGCTCCTCAAGTACTAATTTGAATGTGAAAACTGGAAAATGTTCTTTTGTCGCCTCGGTGATGCGGCAGAAGGACGAAGCTGCACATACGCCCCAGAATTTTGGGAGGTTCCGAATTATTACGTGATTATCGAAGCTGAAAAGATGCTGAATGATGGCTTCCTAATAGCAACTAGGCTAACGCCTTCCATTTGATCCGGAGAAAGCCACAGCTTCCAGGCAAAATGTCAGCACCCAAAACGTCACCAGCCAGCCGATCGGAACAGGACGCAATTTGAAGCTCAAACTTCTGTCTTTGGTGAGAAAATGTAAAACGTTTCAGGCACGTCCAGCTGGGTCGGAACCAGCCGGGATGTATGCGTTCAACTCTCATTCATGACATCTTTCCCATTGCAAATTACTTGACATTTCCTTTTAGGCATTTGCCATCCACACCTGAACCCGATTGAAACGGGCGACTGCCTCCCTGGCCTATTACGAACGGGAAAAAGGTCTCAAAATCCAAATGTCATTCACGTTCTCTCACTGATGACAGAAAATGAATCTCGTTCTGCAATTTGATTGCTTCTGCCAACACAGCCCCGCTCCTTTCATCCCTCTTCAACTTGGCTCTGTGTTTCTTCTTTCGGGGCAAATTCCATTAGCAGTGATTCTAGGCAGAAAAAAAAGAGAATAAGACAAGCAGACACCTCCTGCCTCACACTTGTAACAAAAGGACACACGATTTTAAGCTTTATCCTTTAGTCTTTGCCGAACGAGCTGCTCCTTTGGCATGGGTTTGTCCTCTCCGCTGTGTGCTGAACCAAGAAGAATGCCAGGGGGGTGGTGAACAAAACATTGAACTGCGAATCAATTATTCAGGACACGTTATCCTTTTTATTGTGACAACGATAAAAATGAGTAAGGGTTACATGCACACGGAGACATAGCTTCGATATGGGCTTGTGTATGGCTCTTGTCCTCTGCGCTGTGTTCAGAGGAGGCACAAAAAAATCTTTCTATTGCTCAACGGGCCAACAGAACTGCTCTGAACGAGAGTGTGATGGAATAGAATTCCACAGCTCAAACATCAATGAACAAGCATTTCGCTTACCTTTCATGAAATATTTTCATTTCATGGGCTTTTTTATAGTCGTAAACTGACCTTCCAATTGGAGGACCTTTAGGACTCCATATTGGGGACTTTGCAACACGAACAAAGAGCGCCGAGGGATTTTACTAGCTCCCAGCAGGACTGCAATATTTTTAGGTAATCGGGCCAGTATACAGAAGCATGGACTTGGGTGCAATGCCTTGTGTGGTTCTTAATACTGCCGATTCATTAAGCGCTTCCTATCTTTAAATTTAAATAAAATGAAGTGTGTGTGAGACATCATCGACATTTTCTATTTATTTCAAAGGCCTATCGATGCCATTATGTACGAAATATACAATATATATAATATATATAACTGTAGCGACTTTTTTGTGTGGTGCACATTCCAAATGTCACATTTTCCATGACTCTGGTGCACAAATCTGTGTGAATTTGACCGATGGCATGGGTTATGTTGGCTTTGAGGGCAAAACCGCTGTGGTTTGGGGCTTATTCGCATAGAACTGCGACTTCAGAAGACCCCACAAGAAAAAGTCTAACGGGGTCAGATAGTACGATTTCGGTGACCAGTTCACATCACCTCCACGTGAGATGGCCATACCCTCGAATCGCTAGTGGTAATTGCAATGTGGCGTGAGCTGTATGCAACGTCCTGTTGGAACCACATTTCGTTGGTGTCCATATCATCCAATTTGGGCCCAAAGAAGTTGGTAATCATCGACCTATAGCGCTCGCTGTTGACGGAGATGTGCTGGCCAACGTCGTCTTCAAAGAAATATGGACCAATGACGCCGTCCCGCCGCCAGTCCAAAGTTCACACCAAACTGTGATTTTTTCGGGATGCATTGAACGCTCTTGGTTTTGGATTTCGATTCGACAGTTTCGTTTGTTGACGTATCCATTCATCCAGTAATGGGCCTCATCGCTGAAGATGATTTTTCGGTGATTTTCCGCTGCTCCAGAGCCCATTCAACGAACACTCAAGCTCCTGTGTCAGTTGAATTTTGTACGGACAGGCCCAAGTGCTGAGCTAGGCCCAGGTCCACCTCGGACTGTAGCGCCGCCATTATTATTATTATTATTATTACAGGCCCAAGTTACGACGCAAAATTCGCCAAGTTGTTGTCTGTGAAAGGCCGAGTTCCTATGAGCGACGAAAAATCCATTGCCTCGGATTCTCCTGCACACTCTCACGGACAGTGGGCTATGTTTTCAGTAGATCTTGCATTTCGTCAATGTACGCGTGTTGGTTTATCGTTTACTGAACCAGTGGACTCGAAGTTACGCACTACTTTGCGAGTAGTCCTCTCGGTAGGACGATTATGGCGACCGTAAAAGGGGCGAAGCGCGCCTGTGCGCGGTGCCCAAACAGAACACCCATTTTGATAAAACAATTTTATCAGTTACCCGTATTTTTGAACGCTATATCCATAATGATTTGGAAAAACAGACTTAAGAAATGGTAGTCAATTTAACAGATGTAGCTTCAACAGTATGGCCGCTATCAGCTGTCGAAATATGGGTCTGGCAACAAGTAGGCTGACCATACGTCCTCTTTTAAGTCTCATAAAAAATGTCCGGTATCATTTAGGAAAAACGTGCAATTTGTCCCCTTTTTGGTTGTCTCAGTTAACTGAATTTTTCACCATCACTAAACTCAAAAAAAAAAAACCTTTTTTTTCAACACTAAGTAGAAATTGTCTGCATCTTTCTGGTGCGAACACGACCTAAAATATATTTGTATTTCTGAACGCCGTTTTTTTGTGTTTTTTTTCAACAGTCGTCTGAACACAGTTACTCATTTGACAGCTCATTTCACTCCTATTTTTCTGTTTCAAAGTAAATACACAGTTTGTTTACCGTATTCGTGTGTGCTTTCTAATGTAAGAAGAAGTGTCTTAAATTTTTATTTGAGACTGTTGAAGGTGTCGTGTCCTCTTTTCATGCGCATGGATCGGGTCACCATAGTTATGAGTTTTATTGTTCTCGCAGAATTGAAGGGGCTTTATGATGACAACGAACAGCAAAGTTTAGGAAGCTTTTTGTTAACGTACTCGTATGTACTCTTCACGCATTGTTAGTGACTCGAGAGATGTGGTGGCGTGAAAATGAAATATGGTATATCCCGAATCGAACCACGGACCTTCAGCGGATGAGTCGGCGCACTTAAACAAAACCCCAGGGCGGTATGTACACTTCCCAAAGAAAAAAAATCTACCAGCCGTGATCAACGTTGCCTTCCATAACTGATATTCTCTAAAAAAAACAAATTGTGTCCCAGGATACCATGCTTCGAAGCCAATAAAGAAAAGAACATTTAAAATAAAGAAGAATAGGAAAATACATTAAATGAATTGAATAGCTGATTGAAAGATAGTATAAATCACCCGTAATCATTGTAATTTCGAGAACGTACCAATAATCCAGAATCTTAATCTTAAATAAACCAAGTTACCCTCGATTCAATGTAACAGCCTTCACAAAATGTCAATACATACATACGTTTCCATTGAAATTTACGATACGACACGATAACTCGAAGGAAATTATGTCTGTATGCCTAACGACACCCACGGGGAATGAAACTACTTCAACAACGAACGAAAAAAAAAAACAAAAAAGAATCATTTTTCATCAACTTCACCGTATGCTAAAGCCACCCTGTCGTTAGACTGCAGAGAAGGATCTGCACGCTCTTGCCACCGAACAGCATTCTACAGAAATTAGGATGTGCCCTGAATCTGAAATTCAGACAAAATAAGAAAGTTACATCGATAACAGCGACATTTGATTCATGCAACTTGTTCTTAACTCATGTACACTTAGACACTTGAACAATACCCAAGCATGCATATAAATCCGTCCACCCGGAGAGAGGGCGACAATCACTCCCAAAAAAGGGACATCACGACCTCCAGTGATAGAATGATGTGAAACGAAGAATCCTTCCATTACAACAATCACTTCGACTGCTGGTGGTGCTGCTGCCGATGCCATGTACTTCGCACGTACTATTCCATGACGTCTCAGCCTCAAGCGCGAAATTGGAGGCGAGGCAGGACTCTTCGCATTGCAAATCCCAACGAAACAATCTTCTTCGCAATTTGAATTCAATAATAGAGGTAGGAACATTGAATTTATTCAGATACGGATTTCCAAAGTGACACTTTCAAAAAACGAGCAGTCGAAGAGAAATCACCGTCGCCCCCACCCGTTCTAACAAAACCAGCAGCCACCTCCCAGCTCGGAGCTGCTCAGAATGTTTGATGATGGCATCGGTGCTGATGATGGGCACAAGGACGATGCCGGATGGATGGATGAAGACGCAGACGAGACGATTGAAACAATGTCGACGACACAGCCGAACGATAACAACTGTGATGATAGTAATTTGATTTCCGAACATGAATCATGGCTCTTTGTTACGAAATTAGAGAACCCCTATCCACCGCCAGCTGGATATGGCCTGTCAAATCATTCGTGGACTCGGGGGGAGGCAGAGAAAACTGAGCGCCAAATGCCCCGAAACAAATGAGCGATGCTAATTTTTAACCCAAAACAAACACCCATTGTGTACCCAATCCATTGCCTTGGCGATCCTCTTGATTCCCCAAGAGTGAAGCTGGAGAAAGAAAAACAAAACACCCCCCGCCACAACCAGTCGTGACTCCAGGGACTACTTGGCTTCATTTTCCGAAACCATTCAAGTGCGAATAGGCAAAAGGCCTCCCCACCCCCTCTCGAGAATCTCGACGACCCAAATGAAAGGTGTGAAATCGAAATTAGGAAGGCACACCAGGAAAAAAATCGAATCCGTATCGAGGAGACCATCCACAGGGACACGAAGAAAAGGGCGAACGCTGTTAGCAGTCGAACCACGTACCGTGCCTGTCATTATATACTTTTTTCTTCGAAAATATTCGGCTCCTTCCTTTGACGAACGTTGGGATTTGTCATTTGTCGAATTTAAATTTCAATTTTTTTTTCAAAAAAAGAGAAGAAACAATGTTACCAGCTTTGGGGGGTGTTTCCCCTGAAATATATGCGTCGCTGGGCGGTGAACTGGGACCGAAGAGGTGCGGAAGATATCAGACATCAGCCCACCGAACAGGTGAAAATTCCAACACGCGCGGGGGCGAAAATCAATTTTACCACGAAGACCGCCATTTTTTATGTGTGTTGAGCTTATTATTACTTTTTTTTTTTGTTGTTTTGTTTTTCGCATTCGCAAGGCACCCCTAACATTTTCCACACACCCCAACCAGGAGGCAGACACGACAGCACGATGAGTTTGAGTGCGGATTCGAAAACGATTTAACGAAAATTGAATGATTCCGAAATTGTTTCTTAAGGTTTTCTGCTCCTCTGCCCATGTTGACAAATTATCTTATCGCCACACACACGTGCGTGGTGTTAGTCAATAAAATCGAGATACACTCAGTCGCGGTGAATTGTGTACACGTTTTTATTGAAATGAGATACTTGTCGTAATTTATGGGGATTTTAATCGAAAAGGAGTAGGAGCCGAGTGCTTTGGAAGAGATATTTTTCATAATTCATTTAATGGGATAAAGTGATTGGTTTGTGATTGGCATCCTTTGATTTATTAATAATTTTACAGTTGTAACCTGCAAAGGGATATTGTAGGATTTACTTATTTTTCTTTATTACTTCTTTTTTACAATTCTATAAAATTCTGGCTTTATTTTTAAACTGTGTCAGAAGACATGTCTTGAGACATCAGGGAGTTTAATATATTTTTTCATTCACAGATTTATGTATATATCATGCGTTAAGTTACTGGAGAAGTTCATAAGCACAAAAAATGTCCTACTTTGCGCATTTATTCTTATTAAGTCTCGACCTTCTACAATCTTGTGAGAGAATAATTGTAGATTAAATGGAAATCACAAATCCGGCGCAATGGAAATTTTTAACACTTGCTATTAAAAAGGCTCACCTACAGCCTTTGCGGATGACATAGGTTTTACTTATGGTACGAGCAGTCCCTTGGATCTTGTTGCTGACATTAATTATGATTTGAGTTTATTAAGAAGTTGGTTTGCGAATTATAATCTGGTAATAAGCTTAAAAACGAAAATAATTTTTTTCAATTTGTCATCATGCGCAAATTTTGAAGCGTCTTATGCTTCTGACTGTCAAAAACTCAAATTATCCAACTGCAGCTGTTCAGAAGGTTGTTGTTCTTCCACTTTTAGTAATAAAGAGAAATGTAGTGATAACTGCTTTCAAATCAAGATAGTAGACGAATTTAAATATCTTGGTCTTGTTATCGATAGCAATATGAGTTTTTCGAAACGCACTGAATCGCTGAGGAAATATTTCGCTCTACGCTTAGACATTCCTAATATTTACAAAAAGTCTGTTCCACAAAGCTTTTAAAAAAAATTTAATTTGGTATATGTCAATCAAAATTTTAGTATGGAATTACGTGTTGGGGAGAAGCTTAACAAAATTCAACCAATTATAGTTCTGCAAAAACATATTTCTAGAAAGATATGTAGAAAACCTGCTAGACATCCTACTTTTACTTTATTTTGTAACCTGAAAGTCCTTCCTGTTCGTCACTTGTATTGTTTGAAAACATTCTTCATGAGATCTGGTAACCGCAATTTTCGTCTAATTTCAAGTTATAATCAACGTGGTAATTTTTCAAATATGGTAACCGTTCCTTTTGCCCGCACTACTGCTTATGGTAATTTTTACAGTGTTTCATCATGTCGAATATTTAATAAACTTTCGTATTCCATCAGAGCTCTTTCGGCATCGTTTTTATAAAAAATGTAAAAAAATTGGCTTTTCAACTATAATTACCCTGGTATTGAATCAACTACTTTTGATGTTCAGTTGTAAGACGCTTTTGACCTTTCTATTAATAATAATAATGGCGGCGCTACAGTCCGAGGTGGACCTGGGGCCAGCTTCTCAGCAACCACTCGTGTTGTGCGTGCTATTGTTCTCTCACGAGTGAAGGGGACCTACAGTTTAATGCCGACTCCGAACGGCGAGATTGAGAAGCTTTTTCTAGACAGTTATACTCTTTGAACATTGTCAGTGACTCGAAAGAGGTGGAGCCGTGAAAAAATGTTTGATGTTTTTTTTTTGAGATTCGAACCAACGACCTCGAGCGTAGGAGTCGACGCACCTATTCATTACGCCACGGCGCAAACTTTCTGTTACTTCTGCTTTCTGTTATTTCTGCTTAATTGTTTTTTTTTCTTTTTGCCGCTGCTTTTTTTAACTTTGTTACTATGTAAACATCTGTTTTTGTTTTTTCCTTCGTGCATTCTTTTCACGCCATGTTTGCAACTTTACTGATTTTTATGTTGTATTGAATTTTAAATTTCTGCTATTATTATATCCATACCCCACTTAATTAGTACTAAATTAATGAATTTTGCATCATTTGAAGTGGCTTCAATACTGTTTTATTACTTTCGTAAGTAAAACATAGAATGCCTCAACTTATTTTTATTTTTAAATAATTTATTTATGCTATTTCTATGTTTCTAAGTTTTTATTTATGACGGACGGGCGGACGGACACACCAAAATTATAAAGGTTCCGTTTTTGTAGACGGTTTTTGTTTGCTGCCCAAACAATGCGCCCAAGTTCGTGAGACTGTCATGTTAGTGGACAACACTCATAGGTCATGCAGTCGTACGGTGCGCACGGATGAGAATGTGGCTGCTGTGGCCGAATTCCTGTGTCTTTTCCAAGCTCTGTCGCAATGGGAATAACTGGTCGATAATAGACTTCGCTGGCCCGAACCTGCACTAACATTGATCAATCTGACTGTTCACGTAGGGCCTCAGGCGCTTACATAAGACAGCAGAGAAAATCTGATATGTGATATTTAGAAGATATTTAGGTCTCCGTTCTTTATCTGATATCTTCGTCGTTACAGCGACCTATCGCTTATACCGAGCAAATTCGTCAGTCCCTTGAAGGTCGTTAAAACCGACTTTGACTATATATTCAAAATTAATTCTGCGGAATCTCATTAAACTGCAAATTCTTGCAAATGTTGAGTAGTTAAGTCTAACGACATACAGCCTTGGCCAAATATATAAGGCACCCTTATCTTTGCTGTCAAATCACTTATCGGAAGTAATTAGTTTGAATTTTATGGTTTTCGGCGACACTATCTGCGGCTGTAAACGATTTTTATTTTTTCCCCTCATTTCATTAAATTTGTTGCTTTTTGAAGATATGACGAATCTTAAAGGGTGCCTAATACATTTGGCCAAGGCCGTATTTTAAAACAGCATAAAATTTCTAAAAAATCTCAGAACTCACTGGATCTACGAGTACATTCAAATCTAACACAACGAAATCCTTTCAGCATCACGTCACGATTCATAGCAGGTCGCCCAGTGTAAAACTTTCATCAGATACATCATGCAAGTGGAAAAAGTTTCCTGATTTCATTCTAATCTTTCGACTTTTGTTTATGTTGTTTCTGCGAGCACATGAGTGAAATAATGAAAGACAAGCGACTGGTTGGTTGCTGGGGTGGTGGATTGTTTTCCAACGAAATCCGCTTAAGGCCCCCCACACGTGGGAAAATGCGTTCGTCAAGAGAATGGATATTATTCTTATCGTCTCGTCAAAATGAAAGGTATTTCTCGGAAATCTGAATGCATACCTGAGTAGGTTAAGCCAGTTTTTATAAGAGGGAGAGGTACTAGATAACACTTTAGGCTATGCGCCTAACAAATAGTTTTAGGGATTTGATTGAATGCTTATGAGCGTCGATGAGAAGACTGAATTTGTAGGCGAGTGTGACTATATGAGGTTGAATCGATGAGAAGACTTCATTTGTACGCGAGTGTGGTTATATGAGCTAGAGTCGATGAGAAGACTACGTTTGTACTCGAGTGTGGCAAGCCAGCAATCGATTGTGTAAATAATCAAGGCTAATCTGTACAACGACTCATAGGCACTTTGATAGTAAATGTCCTTACCTCTTTATTTAATTTAAGCTGGGCTCCTTCACCTTCGTTCTGTGAACAATTTTCTTGGAAATAAACTGAATGTGAGCAACGAAAGCACGATGTTTCTTTATGACATTCAATAGAGGTTAGGGTATCATTCTTCATTTACTTAAACTCTCATTGATTTTCGCTGGCATCACACAATTCATCCAGATATTTGTTTCAGTTTTCTGCTGTCTTTTGCAACCAAGATGACCACAATGTAAGATCTACAAGGCAACAGTAGCTCGCGCATACACGAATGAAAAAGTTGCAACCTCAATTTCGGGAACCCAGTTTCATTATTTACACGACTTTCAATTCCTTATAAGACCACTCTACACATGAGCAAAATCACCAAACACTATCGATTTCATAGAACCCTCTGCTCAATGATCGGCGAATACCCTTCCACGGAGTAAGAGTACCATCCACTCTTACAATCTGTATACATCGTGTAACCAAAAATTCAAATGTAAATAAGAAATTTCAACATGATATGCACGTTCAACTGAGCAGTACTCTGCTCCCACCCAATCCACCAGAACGGGATGAATCTTTCTTAAAGCATTTTCAATGTCGGCACGTTGCTTGAGGAACTCACTTCACCCTTTGATTTGTAATGTTAGCCAATTTCTATTAACTTTGTTAACCGAACACAACAGAGAGCCAAGTCAAAGGGGGAAACCACGAACAGTAGCAGCACACCACCACACAGATCCATTTCGAACAGCAGAGACCGAATAGACCGCATCCCCAGCCAACCGTTCTGACCAAAACAGAAACGATATCAAGATCCTGATAAGGGAAATGAAAAACGACACTCAATTGACTATTCTAAAACAGTTTTAAGACCAAGCACTGGAACCAAGAAGTCGAGAGTACTGTGTACCGAGAGGAGAATCCTTTCTCAAGCAGCCATCTACCGTCGTGTCCTTACGTGCAGTAACAGCAACAACAACCACAACAACATTCGCCTGAGCAGAGGTGGGGTAGGGCGCCGCAAAATCGGAATGCTCAGCACGTTCGCTCTTAAGCTTTTTAATGAACAACAAAATGGTGATAAGGTCTGAGTGGGGTGCAGAAAGGTGCAAAAAAGCAATTTGAACCCACCCGAGTAGCCATGGGGTGGTTTTCGAAAGAGAGAGAGAGAGAATCGGTTCATCGTGATCACCACTTTGTTGAACACGAAGGCGAAAGCAGTTTGATAAACAACATTTTTCTACCATCGTAAGCACCACGAGAACCCGGACCGCACAACTCGACCGACTCGGTGGAGGCAAGGTGATGCGATGCAACAGATACCAACTCCCAGATACTGCTGCACTCGGACTCCTAGCATACCACCGCACCGAGTTTATGCTAACGTGCAAGAAGACTGTTTCGAAGTTTTTTGTGCTTCGATTACTCTGCTCCGCAACGACTAGTAGGGTGCCTTCGTTTTGGATGAACTCAGGCAAAACAAATGCGAGTGCAAAGGAACGAATGGAGTTGGCGGACAGGATTGAGAGCAAATGGTGAAAAAAAAAACAGTGAAACCATTCCCAACAAGCAGTGTGTGCATTCGCCGGAATCAAACAAGAAATGTGGTCTTTTGTCCACCGGCCAACCGAACTTGGTCAGCGGAGCTCGGTGAACGGATGAGAGTGAAAGCGGGATGAGGCAATTTTCATTCATCGGCAGATTATACGAAGGATCAGAAGGAATCAGCAAACTTGAGCGCAAAAAGGGATTGTGAAGCCCGGTTAATATGTTGTTCCCCTACACCCCTTTCTCGCTCTACACTCAACCTCGGCTCGTATCAGGGAAGTTTTTTGTGAGTTTCCTCTTGAATTCGTTAATTTTTCGTTTTTTTTGTTCCTATTCACCGAAAAACTAACCAAAAAGGATTTTTCATTTCATGTTTTCCCAACCATATAACTTCTGTTTATAACTTTGTTACGAACATTTTCGGTGAATGAGCCTGAGAACGTGAAGCCCGACAAAGGGGAATGTTCCCGCAGTAGGGGAATGATAAAAATGATGAACAAGTGTATCAAAACGCAAAACACTTCAACTGCGGTCAAATTGAGGTGGTTATTCAGTCAGATTTCTTCTTTTTTCCCTTTACTTCAGTATTTCTTTAACTTATGTTGAAGCCACCAATTGCGGTGGCAGTGAAAACTGGGAGAGTGGAATGAAGAAACCGCAAAAAATTTGAGTTCTTGGAGAATTTTAGCGCAATTCTGAATCTGCGGTGGGCTGAAGTTCATTTATTCGAAGTTTGCTGGTAGAACCCAGTGCGGCGAGACAGGGCTTTATTTCATTTAAGCGTTGTAGTGACATGGAGCATGTGATATCTACATTTTGTAAGTTCTACCATTCTTTTCTTATGGTGGATATGAAACAATTCAGTGTAAAGCTAAGCCATTAATTTCGACATTATTGGTAACATAAAGGGTTTGCAACGTTGGCAGCTTGAAGCGGTTTGAAAGCGGTTTTCGACAGTGACAAATCTTGAAAAAGAATCAGCTGAAGCAGCTTGACAACGACTTTCGATAGCGACAGATCTTAAAAAATACCATAGAGTTCAATACTGATGCGCATCAACTTTCATGAATATCAGAGCAGAATAGCACAATGGATCAAACAGTTGGTCTACGTGAGCTGCGACTGTAAACCGCTTTGGGACCCGCAGTGCTACTTACCAGAGCAACATACTACAGGATTTATCACCACAATCAATAGCAGATATTGAGATTTCAAGAAAACTGATTTGCTTGTTCGTGTACTCACACTCTACAACCATTTCACAGTTCCAAGCAGCAAGCACAAGGCAGGAAGTTAAAATGGTGCGCGAGATAAAGCAAGGGTGCCAAAACAAGAGGCCCGCAGATAGTATTGAAATCATTGCGCGTTCCTAGCAAGTCGTAAAATTAGCTTTTACGACGGTTACAAAACCGTCTGAACGCACTGGTGAAGCGATGATGACATATATATGCGAAGATGACCGCTTCATCTTTGAGATACCAAGGGAGTTTAAGAGCATTGTGCAAAATAGAAATTTTGCAAACGTCGGTGACCGTCGGACGTCTGAGCTCTACTGTCTCTCCTTATCCAAGCAAAGAGGGTCATCGTTTCAAATTCGAAGAACACAAATTATGTTCTAAATACCGATTATCTTTCCAGTTCCGCTATATGAAACCCAAAGCTTGACCATTAGCATTATCTTCGTCGAATATTGGATCTTGTCTTCAAGAGGAGACAAAGCAGCTTCACAAGTTGTACTAAGATACTGTTTTGATAAGCTGAGTATACAGAATGTATACGAATTTCGGTGGTGGTTGCTTCCTTTTAGTTCTTGTGACCAAGTGAGTCACAGGATGCAAAGGTTAGGTTGGGCTAGGTAAATGGGTGCCCTTAATAATAATAATAATAATAATGGCGGCGCTAGAGTCCGAGGTGGACCTGGGCCTAGCTTCTCAGCAACCACTCGTGTTGTGCGTGCTATTGTTCTCTCACGACTGAAGGGGACCTACAATTTAATGCCGACTCCGAACGGCGGGATTGAGAAGCTTTTTCTAGACATTTATACCCTTTGTGCATTGTCAGTGACTCGAAAGAGGTTGAGCCGTGAAAAAAAATGTTTGGTGCTTTTTCGGGAATCGAGCCGACAGCATCGAGCGTAGGAGTCGTCGCACCTACCCACTACGCCACGGCGCCCACACATGGGTGCCCTTGTTGATATAAAAATGTCAGCGGATCATTTAGACCACTATGAGTCCAAAAAAGTTGTGCCGAAAAAGTTTGAACCGTGGAAACCTAAACTTCTATGCATGTATCGACAACTAAGATAAACTACCCAGATATAGATACGTATTTCAGGAGTTTGTTAAGCTCTATATTCCCCAAATCATCCAGGTCTGAAAAGAAGAATCTTCCCAGGACAATCACACAGTAGGTGCCGAATATATTCTATTTCTTCTTCGTCTGTACAGCTTCTACAAGAGTCGTTATGGGGTATTTCCAGTCGATTTCATTTCGCGCAGTGCCCTGTCACGACCCCAACGGCTGTTCGTAGATCCCTTCGATTTATTTTTATGAGATCGATAAATCTCCTCTTGTCGTAGACTGGCCATAACGATTTAGCTGTAGCACATGTTTCAAATCGACACCACTGTTTATTAGCTGCCCATTAGACTCAATGTCTATTTCCCTGAGCAAGATGCTAAGCAGTGTGATGGCCTCAGGTAGGGCCCGCGAAAAGTTTGAACCCTGGCCCGTTCATCTGCCGTTTCGTTACCGAAGATTGCTAAGTGGCCAGGCACCCAACAGAGGTTTACCTTATTGGCCACTGAAATTTCTACCAGTCTTTTGACGCACATTTTTACGAGCTTGGATCTTATCGATGTTGACTGTAACGCTTTAATGGCTGCTTGACTACCAACATAGATACTGATTGTTTGTCCTGAAATATTTTCCTCAACAATCATATCCGCTGCTTGTTTTATCGAAGGAACTTCCACTGTAAAAACAGTATAACTATCCTCAAGGCCCGATTTGTATTCCGAGCCTCCAGCACCAGTACCATATATACATACCATACATACATCTTGGATCCGTCAGTATAGATGGCAAGTTCATTTTCGGCACAGACTTTTCCCGTATCCCATTCTTCCCTGCTGGGAATTCTGAAATAGAATCTTCACTCACGCCCGTTTCCGTCCGTTGGCTATCCCTAGGTCAGATTCCCTTAGTCTTAATGCGGTCTTAGTTGCCAAGGTGCTGCAGTGGATGTCAAGCGGAAGAAAATTCAGTAGTGTTTCCAGACCTGCATCGATCGCGTCACCGCCAGACAGTCTGCCCTTTAAATTTTTGTCACTTTTAGGATGCAGAGGTGACAATTATTTCAATCTATCCTAACCTATTTGTGGGCGCTGTGGCCGTGTGGGTTTGTGCGTCGACCCAGACGCACTAGACTTTCACAGTCTAGGCTCAAATCCCAGTTCAGACAAGCAATCTTCCAATAAAAAAAAAAATTGTTCACGGCTCCACCTCTTTCGAGTCACTGACAATGCTCAAAGAATATAACTGTGTAGAAAAATCCTCTCAAAATCGCCGTTCGGAGTCGGCATTAAATTGTAGGTCCCCTTAACTCGTGAGAGAACAATAGCACGCACAACACGAGTGGTTGGTGAGAAGCTAGGCCCAGGTCCACCTCGGACTCTAGCGCCGCCGTTGTTATTATTATTATTAACCTAACCTATTGGTTACGTGCCATGGCGTTGTGGGTATGTGCGCCGAACCCTACGCACTATTTTTTAAAATAAAATTGTTCCTCACTCCACCTCTTTGGTCACTGAGTAGCTAGGCCCAAGTCCACCCCGGATTTGGGGGTTATTTTGAAATGTTGAAAAAAATATTGTTTCGGAAATGTAATTTAAAAGCTACATAATTTCGTTTATTGAATGTAGGTGTTACATAATACGCCATCCGTCCTTAATTACGGCTCAGCAATAAATGGGCCTGCTATAAAAAAACTAAAAAAAATTGTTATCTAATTCAGAGCTGTGGTTTCAAAACGGCCCATAGTGCTAATTGGGTGTACGATGTACATACTGGACGTGATATAGAAATGTAAGACGAAAGTGAACAGCTTTCAACTTCAATTGTTGGTAACACCAAAAACCAACCTCTGAACGAAACACCCTTCAGAATGTTAAAAATGTATGTTTCAATTAATTCATCGCCCTCTGTTCCGAGTCAAAATTGAAATTGCATTTTATACTTGCACAGGCACTCAGCTCAGTCCCGTTTATCACAATCATCTAAACCGCCACATGCAGACTTATCAAAATATCAAGCGCCAAGAAAGTCGTGTTCACTATTCAACCAATTCTAAAAAAAGAATCCCGCCGCACCAAAATGTCGAATTCGCAACCAATTTATTTCAAAACATGTACACCGCATGCAACTTATGGAGCAATTAGTGTCGATCATGAATGAGTCCTTGCGCGCTGGCACAACACTAGGCCATCCAACTTGTAATACGCAGCGATTTCGGATTACCCAGCCTCAACCGCCATCACAATCGCCGTCGTTCTGGTTGCCAACATCGTTCCACCGCCAGTGCTCATTCACTGAGCTAAATATGTGTACGAAAGCAGATTAGCAAAGTTTCTAATTACGTTGGTAATTGATTAGGTTCGAACAACTAACTCGTAATAAGATTATTGCGGGCAGGTTAAGTCCGTTCAGCAACACTGAAGCGACCAGAATACTCGTAGCACCCATTGCCGCACAACCTCAACAACGTCGACATCGACTTGAGCCATCAGCAACAACGGGGCACCAATGTTTCCATGCGAGGATGGAATTGAATCGATTTGTGGCAACACATCCAATAGAAAAGCACACCCTCTAGGCCCATGGATTGTGCTTCGCTTACTACAATGGAGTTGAGTGGTTGCTGGTGGGGCTGTCTTAGAGAGCGAACAAGGAAGTTTGAGGCCAGACAAACACTGGGGCTCATTTCGATTAGATCGATGCTGCCATCAGATGGCCAACAGCATTCGGTTTAGGTGACAGAAGTTCCTAGGGAAATCTGAATGGTCACCAGTGTGGCCGGGAGTGACCCAGTCGGTTCGGTTGCAATGGGGAATCAAAAACCACAAATTACAATTTCCGGATAGATTGTGACAGGATGAGGTTATCCTTTGTCGGAAGGAGGATTTATTTGATTTGACGCGTTGGCGAAGGGAACGCAACAGACTGTAGTTGTTGTGGGATTTTCACTTTTCCCTCCTTCACTTCGCCGGGATATCCCACCCTCCTTGTCAATTAGAGGCGTCCGTTGAACTGATGGTTTAGTGCACCTTCTTCGAAAGGCATTCAGACTGAGGCTGAATTCAAAGATATCCTACGGAAGCACTACACAGCCTGAACTTCTTCGCAGAAGTATGCTGCTCTGTGGACTGCGAATGAATCGGAAGAACGTGCGCCACGGTTGGGGAAAACAAATCTTCGGAATACGTGATTTGTTAGGCGGTCAGAGCGTGTCCTGGCTAAGGTGGCTGATATTTATGGGCCGTCTCGAGCATGCATACACAAGAGAATCGTAAATTAAATTATTTTCTTCCCGTACTTTGCGGAAGCTGTTTTCAGCGGGGAACTTTGTACTTTGACATGTAAGGGGGGCTTTGACGGCTTTGGTGGCGGCAATTCACCACACACCGTCGAATGTAAATGAATTTGGGGATTACTCATGTGCACAGGTGTACTCATTAACCTTACATTCCTTACAGCGGTTTCGATACTGCGTGCTGTGGTGGATAGGCGCTGACTAAGTCGAAACTAATTTGCGGTTGCACAGGCATTTCAAGCAAATGTGGTCGATACGCGAAACACAAACGAGAACAACAGGTTGTAGTTGAGTTCATGGTTTAAAGTTAAAATGTTGTCTCAATTCTGTGCACATTTGTTACTGCTCATTGTCAAAACCGACCGAGTGACTGCCAAATTAATTGTGTCTCCGGTTGCCTTCATCGATCCTCTGGCTAATGGGGCATTTCCTCCACACATTCCACCAGCTTAGCAATTAGTTCATACCTATGTCCCGTAGACCGACCAAGAAAACTCCAGAATTAATTTCCACTCCAATGGCGCGCAAAATCTTGAAATTTCCCACTAGGTTAGGCACACGAGTACTTTCATAATAGTTTCAAACAAATTAGTCTCAGCCTTCCGTGGAGTATCCTTTACCGACGTGGAGCACCCTCTCTTCCCCAATCGGCGTGCAGGATAACAAATGGTTGAACCCAGCCATTTGGGTTTTGTCCGAATTTACTACCTCATTTCGTGCACACAAATAGTCACACATCCGCCGCACGCCGAACACCCGAAATCTCTTTCAGGCATTTACGACATCGTTAAGGACATCATCATTTCGGATAATGTTGCCCGCCTCCGCCTCACTTTCTCCGATGACTGGCTATACTCGTATTTCGCCCAGAATTCCTTCGCTGTTGCCGGTGCTGGTATCCAGAGAAAGTGGAAACGGAAATGAGACCTCACAACCTGTCTCACATCATCGATTTGCTGCTACCTGTCAGCCACAGTGTAATGTGCCCCCTTCAACCAGACATCCCCTTCCGTGCTTTCTTTCCCCCGCCCAAAACCACGTTGCAAAATCGAAATCAATTGAATTCGAATCCATTGGTAGGAGGAGCGATTCTTGCGAGGAATTGCTTGCGCAATATGAAAACCATTTCCAGGAATCTTCTTGTGACGTTTCAACAACGATGAAAGCATGTATAAACTGTATCTGCCGCAGTCCCGAAAAACGGCAACAACAAACACGGACACAGATACACAGAGGGCAACGGTACCAAACCGACACAGGAGCAACAGGAGTGCCAAACGGCTATTGCTGCTGCGTTACAAAGGAAAAAGGACGATGGAAATTCAATTACGAAAATTATTTGCTTGGCTAGTCGCCGTGACTGAAGCGTGGAACATGGGCCGGGGCCGGGGCGGCCATAGAGAGCTTGGCTCTTCCACTATAACGGTATAATAATTTTGCCAGTTTTATAATGAAATTTCAGTGAAATATTGTACCGGAATTGTAAAATTTTTTGGTTCATTAATTTCTGTTTTGATCGGAGGCAAGGTAGCAGCAGTGTATCCCTTTGTGTGGTCGTCGAATGGGGTGAATAGAGCACTTTTGGGGGTGGGTCGTTTTTTTGTTCCTTTCTCCTGCAGGAACATCGAAGGTAATACAATTTGGAAATTATGCCTATGCCATCGGTTCTCTTTTTTGGGATTGTACAACTCTGTGGATCTGGCAGTTAGCTTGATGTTGGATGAGCCTTGGATGGGGTTTCAGCGGCACACACATCCCTCTCGGCACTTGATTAAGATATGAACACACCGAAACTATTTATTAATTGACATTTCGTTTGGATTGTGTTCCTACATGAGCTGGGCACATGTCCGATTTAAAATGAACCAGCAAATGGATGAAATTTTTGATTTGATGTGGGTTATTCGCTGTCCAGTCAGGGTGAAAACTATTCGCATTGAATGTTTGTGAAGTTTGGGAATTGGACGACGATGCACTGAAAATTATATTCACGTCTTTGCCTTTGGGTGCCATGGAAAGGTTGAAAGTTAAGTTTAGGGTTCTTAAATTTAATTGAAAAAGTTTAAGGTTTTGTACCGGTACAAATTAGTTTTTTAGTGCAGGATAGCTAAGGGCTTTTTCATTCAGCGTTTCCGATCTTTAAATTTAAATAAAGTAAAGTTTGTGTGAGATATCATGGACATTTTTTTATTATTTTAAAAGGCCTATCGATGCCATAAAATACGAAACATAACATAGTTCAAATGTCCGCCGTGGCTTCTCTGTATAGCGCGCATTCAATATGTCGAATTTTCCCTGACTCTGGCTCATAAATCAGACTGAATTTAACCGATGGCTTGGATTATGTTGGTTGTGAGGGCCACCACAGTGCCCTTATTCTTATAACCACAAGAAAGGAGACCCCTTTGACTGCGCTAACTATCGAGGGATAAGTCTCCTTAACATCGCCTATAAGATCTTCTCTGCCGTTTTGTGTGAACGCCTGAAACCATTTGTGAACAAACTGATAGGTCCTCATCAGTGTGGTTTCAGGCCAGGAATGTCAACCATAGATCAAATCTTCACACTGCTGCAGACCTTGGAGAAGACCCAAGAAATGCAAATCCACACACACCACCTATTTGTCGATTTCAAGGCCGTATATGACAGGGTGTATAGAGACGAGCTTTACAGCGCCATGTCTAGTTTTGACATTCCTGCTAAACTCGTCAGACTGAGCAGGATGACGATGGAGAACTCTCGCTGCTCCATCAAGGTCGGTAACGAACTCACCGAGACCTTCAAGGTCAAAAAAGGTTTTAGACAAGGCGACGCCCTGTCATGTGACTTCTTTAACATCGCTCTTGAGAAGATCGTGCAAAATTCACTGGCCAACACAAGAGACACGATCTTCCAAAAGTCCGTTCAACTGCTAACTTACGCGGATGAAGTTGACGTGATTGGTCGAACACAGCCAGCCATCAATGATGCGTTTGCTGGCATTCAAACGGAAGCGGCTAAAATGGGTCTGGCGGTAAACGAGGAAAAAATCAAGTATATGCTGTCATCGAGAAATGACGCACAACATCGACGACTTGGCCAGAACGTCGCCATAGGCAGCTATAACTTTAAGGCAGTTAAGGACTTCGTCTACCATGGCTCCGCAGTAAACAGTACAAACAACATCAGTACCGAGATCAAACGCAGAATAACTCTTGCCAACCGCTGTTTTTTTGGGCTCAAAGTTTTCAGTGTGGCTGCATAGATACGCCTTGGGCGCTGGTGTTAATTTGACTTTCGGAGTGTGCATTTGGAGATGGGAACCCATTTAAATGGTGAGCTGTCTCACATGAGCAGGAGCAGAGCGCCAAAGTGAGGCACTCGACAAAATAAGGAGCGAAACTGTTCGAGAGAAGTGTTAATATTAGAGCCCTTTCTCGGAAGACCAAGTTGACTCTATACAAGACCATGATCATCCCAGTCCTGCTTCACGGCGGGCCGCGGCGCAGAGGCATGGACAATATCCCAAGCGGATGAACAGTCTCTTGGCCTTTTCGAGAGAATAGTTCTGCGCGCGGTCTTTGGTCCTGTCTGCGTTGATGGCATTTGGAGGAGAAGGTTCAACCACGAACTGTATGGGCTGTACAGCGACATGAGTCTAGCCAGGCGTATACGGATGCAACGCCTAAGATGGCTAGGCCATGTAGAGCGTATGGACAAGTTAGCACCAGCCCGAAGTGATGCCATGACATAACGCCAAGCGACATAAGGCCAAATTTTAAAACTTGGCCTTATGTCGCTTTATAAAAACACACAAAACAATGCTGCCCCCCTGCCACACCCCTGTTATGTCTCAAAAAAATTTGTCGTTTTGTCGCTTTGTCGAGTGACATAAGACCAAATTCTAAAATTTAGCTTTATGTCACTTTGAGAAAGAGACATAAGGCCAAAAGCTAGAATTCGGCCTTATGTCGCTTAGCGTTATGTCCGGGCCCCTCCCGAAGAGTCTTCGACTCTGAGCCTATGGGACAACGCAACAAAGGACGTCCACGAACAAGGTGGCGCAAATAAGTCGAGGGTGACCTCTGCCGGCTTGGTGTGCGAAACTGGAGACAACTGGCGAAAGATCTTGCTGGCTGGAGAGGCATGTTGAGTGAGGCCCAGGTCCACCTCGGACTGCAGCGCCATAAGAAGAAGAAGAAGAAGAAGAGGAAGAAGAAGAAATATAAAAACTACAAAATGCGTCGATTTAAATTGTTGACAGATGAAGTCTTAGATGTCCGGAAATAAAATTGGTTAGAGTTTGATGGTGTTAGACATGCCTTCGTATACTCCTCACAAAATCCAACCACGAATGCCTACAGATGTTCGTTTTTGCTCAAATTCATTTGTAAAGCATGTTGTACACCGTCAAATACAGACGCGTCAGTTTATATCTTTAAGTCCTTTGAGTTTTCCCAGCGAATTTGCTGTAACCACATTTCTCAATGCAATCATCAGCATCACCTGCCATAATCCAATGGATGCCATTGAAACAAAGCAGTCAAAAACACTTCCATGCGTTTTGTGCTTTAAACTTGTGTGCAATAAATTGCGCAACAATCCAATTTAATACAGCACGACAGTAACATGTGTCCTTTTGCAGTGCCCCGACATTATTGAGGGCAGTTCTTTGTGTGCACTTTCATTCAGTTCACAAAAGCATTTTCCAATCTACTGCGAACATTTTCAGCTGACATGTCTCCTGACATTGACAGGTTTCGTATGAAAAAAAATGCTTTTCTCTCAGTTCTTGTGTTTTTTGTTACATGGGCTGTCGGGATTTCGTCAAACGAAAGAGAATCAGACGAGGTGTCGGTTTCAGCATGGCAGACGGTAAGTAAACTACCTATAAAGTTGAGTCAAACAGCCTGTAAACAAAAGTAGTCTAGTACTTTTTTCCCAAGTGATGTGAAACGAAATTTATGACCGGGATTTAAATATCTCTGTGGGTATTGAAATTTATTTAAGGATACTTTGATATCACCCGTATGCCCTTTCATCATTCAACTTTCAGAAACATTTTGAATTCAAAAAGAATTGCAGCAAAATTTTAAATCATCAGTTCAGGATCGATCACTTTAAAGATATCGATATCCGCTTTGATATCAGACACCAGACCCGATTCAAACTGTTCTTTTAGGATGATTCTTCAACAATAAGTTCGTTGAGGTTGTTACCACTTGCGTTACTTACCTACTCACTTACCAGCCCTGCGGAGGGTTTGAGCCTGAGCTATTGCTACCTTCTATCGCCGATGGTCTGTCAGTCTTCTTCTTCTTCTTAGGGCGTTGCAGTCCGGGGTGGACCTGGGCCTCGCTCAACATGCCTTTCCAGCCAGTACGATCTTTCGCCAGTTGTCTCCAGTTTCGCACACCAAGCCGGCCGAGGTCATCCTCCTCCTTGTTCGTGGACGTCCTCTATTGCGGTGTCCCACAGGCTCAGAGTCGGAGACTCTTCGGGATGAAGCTAAGTTGCCCATACGCTCTACATGGCCTAGCCATCTTAGGCGTTGGATCCGTAGACGCCTGGCTAGACTCATGTCGCTGTACAGCCCATACAGTTCGTGGTTGAACCTTCTCCTCCAAATGCCATCAACGCAAACAGGACCAAAGACCACGCGCAGAACTTTTCTCTCGAAAAGACCAAGAGACTGTTCATCCGCTTGGGATATTATCCATGCATCTGCGTCGTAAAGCAGGACTGGGATGATCAAGGTCTTGTATAGAGTCAACTTGGTCTTCCGAGAGAGGGCTCTACTACTCAATTGCCTTTTAAGCCGAAAAAAACAGCGGTTGACAAGAGTTATTCTGCGTTTGATCTCGGTACTGATGTTGTTTATACTATTATTGTTATTATTATTATTATTATTATTATTATTATTATTATTATTATTATTTGTTCACAAACTTAATACAAGCCGTAGGCAACTATGACTAAATTATTTACAATATTTTGCTTAAGACTACTTAAACCTACTTGAAATATACAATTTTCTAAGGAAAGGAGGAAGGGACATGTCTTAGTGAGCTCTTGTGTGTATTAAAATCAAACGTGTTTAGGGCCTCGTTGGATATACGCAACATTCGCGACATAGGTTCGTTTCGCCCATAATCAATACGATGGTACTTGAGATGGAAGAGAGGCTGTCAGTCATCAAATCCAATTTGTCTTGCATCCGGGATTCGGTACTTAAATCCGGGGTTCGGTTCGGTCTTCTTCTTCTTCTCAAACTAGGAGGCTAGGATTCGGAGAATCTCTTGGCTGGACCATTGGTGTTCATTCGCTCGATGTGGCGGAGCCAGTTTAGTCTACGGATTTTTTCCTTTCGGACTATATCCAGACTGGTTCAATTTTGAACCAGTGGCACAACGCAACAGAGGACGTCCGCGTCTAAGGAGACGCACCCAATTGGAGAGGCAACTCAACCAACTTGGCGACAGCTAGCAAAAGATTGTGCTACCTAGCGAGGCTTGTTGGTTAAGGCCCAGGTCCACCCCGGACTGTAACGCCACAAGAAAAAGAAGAAAAAGAAGAAGAACTATATCCACATCTTTGTACAGCTCATAGAGTTCGAGGTTGAGTCTTCTCCTCCATTCGCCATCGTCCCAGACAGGACTAAATATCCGACGTAGAATTTTTCTTTCGAAGGTACAAACAATCAAATTGTGTGCACCACTTAATGCGTGGGCGTTCTAAGCCGCGTTGCCCCACAGACTCAGAGTCAAGATCTCCTGCTTCTTCCTTAAAATCTGTTTTCTTTTTCGGAGGATTTTTGAAACACTACTGGAGCACTCAGACTCAAAACTGATCCATTTTACTGCCATCCAGCAACCTACTCCAGTGCCGTTAATTTGATCCCAACGGCAAATGGTGACTGGACCAGATTTGATTCGAACCTGGGACCCCTCGAACTGCCCCATCCAGTCGATTTAAGAAAAAAATTAAAATCTGTGTGCTTTGTAATCTACTCTAACGAGCGTCGCATCGTAAGGAGACATTGTGTCAAACCCTACGCATTAGATCCTTTTTTCACAGCACAACCCTTCGCTGACAATGGTGCGAGAATGTAACTGTCACTTCACAAGCTTTTTAAATTCAAAGTTCGTGGACGAAATAAGACAATAGGTTGGTCCGAATGCATCACACAGGTGATTGCTGTAGCTCACATGAGCTGACGCACGCTCCCTACTCGTACATGTCAACCAAATAGAGACGAATTCACTCGAAAACCTTGTTTAAACACAAAATTCCGACAATTGACTACGTGTTCCTCAACCTTCCACAACAATCTCCTCCCCCTTCACAATTTAATTTGTCAAAACTTCCCGTGCATACGTTTCTTTTGATTAAGTGAATGGATAAGTGACTCCCCCCCTAACATCATAAAGGGATTTTATTTGGAAAATCATAAACATCAGCTCATCGACCACAACTTACTTATCCAAGCTTAAGTCGAATGTGGTCGAGAACTGAGCACGACAAAGACCAAATAACGTAGAGTATCTCAACTCAACGGTGAATCCCCATCTAGAGTCTACATAATCCTGCTTAAGACCGTTGCACATCATTTTCAAAATTTTTAAATTTTAATTAGGGAAAAAAGTTATCCTGTCAGGGTACGAGTGTAGTCTCCGCAACCAGCTTGCCGCAAACGTACGGCTCCTCTACTGCTCACGAATCCCCTGCTGTGTGTCAAAGTACCATGCATAAAAGCTTAAGTCCAGGCATTTGCTTATCCCTTTAAAGGACTCGGTTTCATACAGTCCTTTCGGCTTCATCCCGTTTCGGCGGACCTGCATTTTCTTCTTCGAAAAATACATAGGGTTCGTGTGTCCGTCGTTTTTTTTGTTCCCTTCTTTTCTTTTCTTTTCTTTTTTCTTGCTCTGTGAAGCCGGGTTTTTTTCCCTTTTGTCAGCTATTTCTCTTTACATCGCCCCAAAAATGACAGTGACAGGACTCACTCAACCATAATGGACTTAAGGGATAACATCCTGTCTATGTGGTGAATGTGTACGATGAAAAGGAAGAGGAAAGTGAATTCAATCAAATAAAAAGGATGTTTTTAAGATTAAAAATTCATATGTGGTCCGCTCTTAATCATACACTTCTCCCCTTCAGTCGGCAGTCGGCAGCCGACCAACCCATCGGCCGTTGCCACTGTCGCTGCTGCTCGGCGGGTGGGCGGTGTTGTTGGTCATCATGTTCCTGTATGTCCTCCATCTCTCGCCACATGCCCTGTCGTGCAACATTCCGCCCACACACAACACGGACACTGCTGCATGCTGAGTGTACATGAGTGTATTATAATCCTCCGGAACACAACACTGCGCTCTTGCGGGAATCCTTGAGTCCTTGATGAACTGCATATGGTTGTACCTATTCAAATGAAATTTAAATCTTTCCTATGGTATCAGTTTGTGTTCTTTCCACATGCATTTTTTCATTTTCTTTCGTTGGTGGGCGAGAGGGTGGGTTTTGGAATCACTAACGTTGCATGTGCTCTCCGGCAGGACGTTGACGTTGTAAAATAAATTTTTTCATCAAGTTTTTATGGATTCTATGGTATTTAAGAACGTTAATTAGGAATGAAAGGAATACATTAAGGTCCTAATGGTCGAGTAACTAGATACTGGTTCGGATAAGTTGTGTATAATTTGCCCTGGGAATGGTCTGTTCAAGTGGAAACTATTGAAATGGTAATGCTAATAGGTTTGCCTTCACTAACATGACGGATGGTGAATGTAAACCGAGCAAATGGTCTCCTTAAGGACTCTTGGGACCAGCAATTCTATGAGGAAGCATGTTCATTTTAATATTTGGTTTCATTAGGTTATTAGCTTACTGAAAACCTGAATGATAAGAGCTTGTTTGATGGAACAGACTTAATTAGAGGAGATGATTGCTTTGGGGCATCGTTGCATGGTAGGGTTGGTGGATGGATTGTCCTGCATTCCTGCCTGACAACTCCATTTAAATATGCGATCATTGAGAAACTAGATGAGTCTAAGGAGGTTGATTCTATGGGGATTACATGGAATTTTGATATATCATTAAAACTTTCTCATTCATTAGATTTAGGAACTTCCATATTTGTGACAGTCGACTCTTCATATTTCCTTTTAGAGATTCCCGGGAATCTCTTCTATGAAATCCCTTAATGGAATAGTTGCCTTGACTAGTTTGTTTTAGATATATCTGATTGCTGGAATTTGGCTGGGGGCTAATTTATAATGAGCCAAATCCATCGATTTTACACCATTCACCGGAATTGGAAATCTCTCAATCCAAATTGTGGTCAGTTTTTCGTACAGATACACAACTTTTAGGAACTGTTGCCTTTTGATCATTTGAGGTGCCAAAACTTCTCCGATATGGCAAAGGTTTGACGAAAATTCTGAATTTGTTCGAAAAATCATCTTTAACTACCAAGCTCACTTTCAGAAAGATGTGGAGCCGCGAACAATTATTTGTTTGAAGAATTATTTGTCTGAACTTGGCATCGAACGTAGACTGTGAAAGTCTAATGCGCATGGATCGACGCACGAACCCACACGCCACAGTCTCTTCTTAAAACTTCAATAACTTTCATGTAATTATCTAAAAACCTTGACAACAGTTGTTTTGAAAGCTTTCAGGCAGAAAAATTATTTCCACTTATTGGAAACGCTTGAATGGGCCATCAAGTTTGTGACTACATTCTCCTCCCGACTGAAACTCGAAAAACAAATTCACAAACTCGGATTATATCCCAACCCCTACAGGAAAATAAATTAAACCCTGTCAATGTCAACCGTTACACAAGGCTCATAGTAACAGCTTAGGGGAAATTAAGGCAATCAACACGTACCGACTGTCAATTTAAGACCGATACACTCACGCCCCAAACAAAATGTCTCCATCTCCACTCCGATAAACCCTAAAGGAAATCACTGTTACTTACAAGAAATCCTCCGCCACCTCCACCACCACCACTACCCCCATCATGAACTTGAGCCAACGGCAAACTCTAGGTACGCGTATAAATCGCTTAATCCCTTTTGTGTTCCATACATGCCGTACGTGGCTCAATAATGCTCGAGCCCAACTCTTTTCCCACTGCCGGCGAAAGATCCTCGTCGCTTTTCCGTCTACGCCGCCGCTCGCCTTTCTGCCAGAACGGGAACATTATTTTCCAGATAAAAATTAAGTCACGTAATCCCAATCACAGCCAACTGCTACACTACTCTGTGATAAATATTCGATTTGATTTCCCGCCGTCATGAGCTCCTGGGAGTCCGGTGGATCTGCTTCAGCGCACCCGTGCCCATGTTCGCCTGGGCAACGCCACCAGCGAATGACATAATTGGTAACTGCATCATTTATATTCCAGCGAAATTAATAGCCATTTCGACTTGGCAATTATTAACAATACAGACTCGAGTATCGAATCTTGCGCTTGCGAATGCGGCGCTGCCATTAAATGTATTGCATGCACACACTTTCTTCATCATTTCTGACTCTAGGTGTTGTGAGGCATCGACGAATCATCGTTGCCATCTCCATCAGTGTGCCTTATCTCACCCGAACGGAATTCGAAATCAGAGCAGCCCCCACCACTCGGGAAGATAGACGAGACATGTTACGAATTAATATTCTGCATTCAAGAGCTTTTCGTTTGTTTCTTTGCTTTGTGATCGACTGCATGTCGTTGAGGTGTTTTCTTGGAGTTGCATGTGTTCGGCTTCCTTTTCCTTTTCCTTTTCCCTCATGCATGTGTGTGCACTGCTCCGGAATTCTTCGGTGCTGTTCATTGAAAAGATTCTCCTTATCAATGGCTGAGGTAATTAAAATTCTTTGAATCCTTTTTGCTCCTTGTTGCATCGTGCTTCCAGTTCAGAGTAATAATGTTTTGCATAGACCACGGATTAGGAATGCTGTATGTTGTAGTTCTTCCATCTCCGGTGTGTCTTCGTGTGTGCTGCCTCGATTGAATGGAAGCTGTCTGTTTTATTTTTTCCCCAAGTAAAATGAAGGAGCACCCAAAGAGGGCGGAGAAGGTGGCAGTTCGGATGATGATGATTGTGCCTCATAGAAGGATTCTTCACTTTGAGTGGTGCGAATTTTGAGTAAGGGTTCCCTGATCAAAGAGGTTTCCCTCTGCTTCCTACGTGGAATTCCAATTTCGACGAAGGCAATCAAAATACTTTTGCATTGGGAATCCCAATTGCCACTGGTGCATACTTCGTTTCGTTCTTTTACCCTTCGCCCGTCTGAACGGTGTCTTCATTTTAATTTACATATGCATTCGTACGTATGCTTGTGGATCTCATATTTTCTCAGGACTTTGAAATATCAGAGTTATTTGGAGAAAAAAAAAAAAACTTTTAAATAAGGAATTTTTGAATAACTTTTATTCGACATATGTGAGTGTGGACTAAGAGTTTTGGGATTTCTTATGCTTAAGAGAAGGGGTGGCTTCTTGTGGCCATGATATTTCATCTCAAACTATTGCCTTACATTATAAGCCCCACAGAAGATTTGAGACTAAGCTACGACTACCATCCAGTCCTTACGGACAGGAGCATGCTTTTAACAATTATCTAATCCCAGTCTTCTTGCAAATCTGCAAATCTTTAGGCCGAGGTTAGGTTTTCCTCCTCACTCGTCTAGAAATTATCAGGCCAACAGATGATGATAGTTATCATTTTAAATCTTTGATATCTCAAAATTTCTACATAAATCGATATTTTGATATTTATCATTTCCTAATGCTTGCGCTGAGGTCTTCAAAACTGGGTTTTCAGATCTTAAAAATTCGCATGTCGATGGTTGACCGTTTTCGCCAATATCTCGAAAACTATTAAGGCCAGAATGCTTGAATGAAAGTACTTTTAAATGAAAGTACTCAATGAAGCCAAGTTTTTGTGATTTTTTCAGATTTTTAAACACTTTGGTGTAGAAACGGCAGGGGGGGGGGGAAATTTGGAGCTCCATATTTTCCAAACGGTATTTTGGATAAAAAAAAGTGTTGAAAGAAACCTCCACCTCATTTTAAAAGATCTATCGATTGATATATATTTCGATGGGGTTCGGCAATTTTTCAAAATTAATTTCAACTTCACCTGTACTGGAGCCACCCCCAAATGGCCCAACTGTTTAAATTTGGGTGCACGGGCAAAGACATCTAGGTCTGAAGTACATAATTTCAAAATTTCATGCCGATATCTTTATAAACTTCGGAGATAAAAAAGTGTGACAGACACGACGGACGGACGGACACACCGAAACTATAAAGGTTCCGTTTTTGTAGACGTACCCTTAAAAAGCAATATACAAATTTAATCTTGAACATTTTTGAAACAAAGTACTGAATGAAAAATAAATAGTATTTTTACAATTAAATTCCTTACTTAACATAAACGTAAATATTCGAAAGCAAGTCATTTGTTTTTTTTTTTTGGGAATTACCAACCTTGGCTGCTAAAGTTAAGGAAATTAAGAAAGCGACTAAATGTTTTAGAAAATTCAATTGATACACAGACTTCTGGAGAACTGTATGTTTTCCGACTATGACTTTCGTCCACTTCTTCGAGGCATAAAATTCTTTTAAAAAGTCAAATGATTTCACTCAGACTTTTCAAAGACGTGAATGGTTTTCACATACATACGCAAAATCCAAAATATTTTTAAGACCAATTCGACACAATCTGGCGATCTTAGATGAGATACGATGAGAACGAAATTACAGTACACATCTGGAAACTATTTCAAATTTTAGAGTGGTGTAATGAAATACCCAGATGCCAGAAACTTGACCGAATCTAAGTCCCATTCACTTTCTACCAAAAGTCAATTCATAAAAAAAGCAACTGGCGCCCCCAAACTGTTACCACTTTAAGAAAAAAAATCATAATCAAATTTTTCAGCTGCATTAAACTTCAAATAAATTCGTCGAAATGTAAATGAAAATGTTTTTCAATTTGAGCAGGAAAGAACAAAAAAAAATTCATAAAAACAGATTCCTCAGACCGAGCATGAAAGAGAGAATCAAATTCCGCAAAACTAAGCACATCCTGACTCAATTATACAGCCATCTCGGCCAAAACTTCCTCCTGCTGTGGCATAAGTTTCATCCTCACCACAAGCTAATTGCATCTACCAAAACTTCAACCAAAAACCAACGACCAACGTTTCGTCTTTGACCAAATTGAATAATCTGCATAATTTTTAAAGAAAAATACAATTGTTCGGATACCTTCGCAGTGTGCGCTCTGTGTGGGGAGTGGGCTGAATTTCAAGAGATTTTCATCGTTACCACCAGCTTTGCAGCAACGGCTCAGGTTATCAAAACACACAATGGCAACTGTCTCCAAAGACAACTTGTAACTTGCCATCCAAGAGTGGTTACAATTAAACATTTTCAGATGACGTCTTCAATAATCTCATTCTCGGGTCTGACAAAACTTTGACAAGCAAACAAAAACTTCAACCAACCAGTCCCTCGTTCACCACCACTTGCGCTGGAAAAGTACCAGCATCGCCGTCAATGCCTTCAACTGGAGGAGAAAGTTTTTTGTTTATCTTTACCTCTGGGAACGGCTTTTAATACGTAAAATCGTTAAGTTGTTCAGTCTTGCCTGACAAAGGTAAATTTCTGCATTGTCTCTCCCTTCGGTCCCCCGGGACACATGCTCGCCCGCAAAACAACGACAGGCGGGCAGCAATAACGCTTCTGACAAAATATTCAAAATTTCTGGCACGTCTTTTCAACATCACATGGCAAACTGCAATCCACCTGCCTCCCCGCAGTTTAACCCAACCCGGGCGGCAGGTAAATCGCAATATTCGGGCCTGTGGCCCCGACTACTCGCAAAATTTTAATCCTTAATTAACTTATCAAGAACTATGGAAAGTTGGCACACTCTGCACCTAAGGGCTCCGTCGGCGACGCACAGGGCGCTGCAAGTCCTTGTCACACTGATTGTGTGGACCAACCGGGTGGTTGCCGGTGTTGAGTTGTGCGCAGGGTGGCCGCCACCCCCCGAAGTGGGGTGAAACTTTCTTCCACCAAAATGAAAACAGATTTATTGGGAACATTTTCAGACCATCTAGTCGTCCTGTTCCCATGTTGATTGTTGGAAATTTCATAAGCGGATTAATTATAACGAAGTTCTTGTGCGAAAAGGACATGTGCATACATGTGTGTGTGTGTGCGACCAAGTATGGGGATGGGTGTGTGTGTTTCTTTAGAAAGTTTCTGCAAAAGTCATCGTCTAAGTTGACTCTGAACTCTCAAGTTAGTGTGGAATCAGCTGCCATCATCGCACGTATGTATGCATGCGTGTAGTTGCAGCAAGCGGTGGTCAACATTACACTTCTTCGTATTGACAAGAGTCCTTTGATGGCCATGGACGAGACCACACGAAGCAAAGCTGACTGATGCGGTTTTTCAAGCAGGGTAATTAATTAAGTGCACACATGCAAGTCGATGATATGGAGTTGAAAGATTTGCGTTTGTGGTTTAGTTAGCCCAACCGCCTCCTCATCCCACCACCATTCAGTGTGTGGTGATGGTCTGATACCCGTGGGGGTACTCTAAATGTCTAAGTGTCTAAGTTTTCCTCCGTAGAGTCCCATTCCTGCAGAAAAGTTTTGCGCCACTAAGAATCCAAACTAACCAACTATTGCACCTTTGTTTTAGTTGATTGGGTTCGGGTCCGGTTTGACATCGCAGACGTGGACGCCCGGCAGTTGAAGGTGAAGTCAAAGTTAATGGAGTTGAGTGGGGGAACGGGAGACGGAAAGCACTCGGTCTGCCGCAGCTGCAGCTGGTGGCAAAGTGGAGGACTGCGAAGTTGTTTGGGAAATGAGCGATTTTCATTTGGACGAAATTGAAACCTGCTATTTGTGTCGCTTTTGGTGGGGCTTTTGTGTCATCGGAGAGCCGGTGATGAATAAAATCTGTTCGGGCTGCCATCCTGGTTGCAAAGGTGGCAATTGGGTTTGCAAGCTGCTAAGGGGAATGTGTTGATGGTTCTAATTAAATTAATTGAGCATGAATAGTGAGCTCGAAGAAATGGAAAGGCTATGCGGAGTGAGGAGAGAATGACTTTTAAAGTTTCTCAAGCAGAACGATGGCCGAATGTTTTCACGTCGGAAATTTCTGCTTCAAGTTGACAAACTTGGCTGGCATTGATTGTTTTGATGAAAAAATTAACAGGAAAGTTTGGAAGGAAGTTTTAGACATAGACGCACTTCTCAGTGGAAACGATATCAGAGTTTGATTGTGAACTTCAAATTGAAATAAATTCGAATGGTGTGTATTAGTTTCGAATAAATCCATAAAATTACCACTATTTAGGATTGAAGCAATTTTAACTTAAAGTTAACTTCTCACTGCAACACGGTACCATTTAAAGTTCGCAGCTTCTATGGGAGGACTATCCGAATTTTGGACATGACTAACTTTTTTCATTAGTAATTCAATATAAGAAAAAATTATGTAAGGTGGCACTACAGTCCGAGGTGGACTTTACTTCTCAACAACCACTCATGTTGTGCGTACTTTTGTGGAGGGGTCCTACAGTTTAGGGGACCGTGGGGACAGTGGAGGTGACCGACAGTTTATCTCTGACTCCAAGCGGCGAAATTGAGAAGTTTTTTCTAGACTGTAATGTAATGTAATTCTTTGAGTATTGATTGTGACTCGAAATAAGTGGAGCCGTGAACAATTTTTTGCCTGGAAACCTTGGGCGCTACAGTCCAGGCTTAATTCGAGCCTCATTCAGTAAGCTTCCTTAGTTAATACGATCGACAGCTAGCGATGGTTATGAGTTATGGATGTAGTCCATGAGTTATGGATAAAGTCCATCTAGAGTTAGACTAGCGATCTCCCTTAATGCTTACATCGGTGGCCTAAAAAGGAGGGAATTGATGAGAGTAGTTAGGCTTCATCATAAGCTTCAATTGGTTCAACAAAACAAGAGAAAACCTGATCCAGTATCACAATGGGCCTGCTTTACCCAGAATGTGGCTAGACGATTGCAATCTGCTACAGGGTAGCGCATAAGAAACGTTAAGATTTTTTTGATGAATAACATTGTTCTTTCCGAATTTATTTAACCTTGGCATTTTTAAAATTTAGATTATGGTTTGAAAATATGATCACATTATGTGTGAAAGATAACACCTCTCAAATGGTGCCCATTGTTTGCTTCAACATATTACCTTTTGATGATTACTTTTCTTGGATTTTCAAGACCCAGCGCCTTCAATTTTTCTCGGATATTGGCCTTAAGCTATTGTATGGGTCTTGGCTTATTGGCATACCTTACATTTAAATAGCCCCAAAGAGAAAAATCGGGTGCCTTTAAATCGGGCGTTTTCGTCAATACTTGCTGGCACCCGAGCAATGTTCACATCAGTTCGAACTGTACGAGGTCTTCCAACACATGGAAGATCACAGACATCCCCTTGTTGAAGAGTACTTGAGGAGGATAATCGTCAACTATTTCACCAATAGAAAACTCAGGTACCAGACTGACGATGGTATAAAATACTACGACGTCTCGACAGGGTTCAGTTCTTGAACCCCTCCTGTGGAACCTAATGTACGACGGAGTACTGAGACGGACGCTGCCACATGGAGTCACGATACTTGGCTTTGCCGACGACATCGCGGTCGTGACGGTGGCCAAGCACATCCACGAAGTGGAAACCGCCACAAACGAAGCAATCGCCAGGATCAAAAATTGGCTGGAATCTTCCGACCTCGAACTAGCGGACCACAAGACAAAAGCTGTTTTAATAACCAGCCGAAAGATTGTGGAATACGCAAGCCTCCGGGTTGGTTTCCAGCTAATTAGATCCAAGGATTCTCTGAAATAACTAGGAGTGATGCTCGACAACCAACATAACTTAAAAAAGTCGAATATATGCTGCCGATCATCGGAGGACCTGGATACCCAAGAAGGATCTTGCTTTCCAAAGTGGTAAGTTCGATTCTTCTGTATGCTGCGCCAGTCTGGGCGGGTGCTCTTTCGGTAAAAGAGACAGCAAAGAAGCTTTTGTCAGCATACAGGCTGTGCGCCATAAGAACAGTCAGCGGCTTTCGAACAATTTAGGACGAAGCAGCCTGTGTGATCGCGGGTATGGTCCCCATCGATATTCTCACCAAAGAAATGCATAGGGTCTACCTAAGGCGAATGGCAAATCACGCGGAGACTAGCGCAAGATACCTGAAAAATTAAGAAAGGGCAACATTTATGGCACTGTGGCAAGCCAAATGGGACACCACAACCAAAGGCAGATGGACCCATAAATTGATCCCCACGATAGAAGCTTGGACATTAAGAACTCACGGGAACTCCAACTACCACCTCACGCAGTTCTTGTCGGGCCATGGAGGTTACCGGAATACCTCCACAGATTTGGTCACGACAGCTCACCCACCTTTCCAGAATGCGCGGAGCGAAAAGGAAGACGCGAGGAAAACAAATTTACCAACTTCCGAACTCCTAGTTAGCCATATGATAGATTCAATTGACAAATGGCTGGAGATTTGCTCCTTTATAACGAGCGTCCAGAACGAGCTAAGAAGGCTCGAAAGAGAAAGGAAATCGGAATTGGACAATATGGAGCACATAGTGTGATATTCTAACCCGGGCTATCAGTATCTTTCAAAAATTACCACATCCTTGGACGCATTCAAAAAAAAAGACATCCCCTTGTTGCTGAAAACGCTGGACCAATCGGTAAATTGTTAGAGCACAACGAATTTCGAACATGAAAGAAATTTCGATTTAATCTTTGTGTCTGAATTGAATGTCGACTTTCAAAATAAAATTGAACCACTTTGGTTCTTTGTTCTGTACTGAATCTTTCCATCATAAATTTCCCAAGTTTTTCAAAGATAATTTTGAAAAAAAATAAAAAAAAAACGTAAACAAAAAAAGTATGCAATAATTAAGTCTTAACGTTTCTTATGCGCCACCCTGTACAAGTCCCTTACCAAAAGTTCACACTTTTCACCACATTTTTCTTAAAAGATGTTAAGTTGACTTATGTGACTTGTTATGAAAGACTCTTGGTGTACCAAAATTTATTCCAGGCCAAGACATCATAGTCGCAGTGAAATTTCGTTAATTTCTACTCAGAAGATACGTTTGGATTCGATGGTAGAAGTTACATACTAATTTACGAGGCACTCACAACATCCCCATAACTCCCTAAAAAGTTTGTGTCAAGCTTTGCCTTTCAAACTCCGCATTTACCTGTAGGTTATTCAATCATGTAAGGACAACTTGTGCTGGGACGAGTTGTAAAAGAGTGGTAAAAGACAAAAACCCCTTATGCCATGTCTCCATTTGTAATTGAATTCAGAGAATGTATTTTTTTTTACAAGCGACCTACATGCTTTTTCCAGCAGTGTTTCAGATTCAACGTCCAACTCAAACCCATAGGGACAACGCTGTAAAGGAAGACCACGCCTCTGGTGGCGTACACAGCTGGAAAGGGACCTCAATCAGCTAAACGTGCGTCGCTGGAAGCAGTTAGCACCCGTCAGGTCCACAACGGACTGTCACGCCAGCTGAAGAAGAAAAATAAGTTTCAGACTAAGATGTTGACAGACAATTCTTTAGTTCGTAACCGAGGCAAGAAGGAACACTAAAGTCCTCAAAACATAAAAAAAGCTACATTGATCATACATCAACTTGCGCTTGTCCTGCAATAATTTGCCCACTTCTCTTCCAAGAACAGCCCTTTAGAGTGTATCAGCAAAAAACTGACGCCAAACACAGTTATAACCGCTTCCTTGTCCGCCATTACCTTTGAAATTCATCCCTAAGCTACAACTGAAATAACCTCAACTCAATTTGATACGAGCATTTGCAAATTTTCGCATAGATATGAAATGAGATGGAGAAGCCACATAAGTGCGTTGATTACCCATATAAATAACTCATGTCATGTTGCGAGTGCGAATGCCCAAGGACAGTACTTACGGCTGCAGTTCTAAATTAAATCATAATAAACTCACGCAGTCGGAGAGATAGACAGCACAGAGTGCTTTACAGGATTTACAACATTTAACTTGATGAAATAAATTTTAAAGACAATCAACCGAGCGGAATGACTGTAATGAAACACAATTTATAGCCCTGCAGTCCCTCATCATCATCTCGTCCCAATAGCCATCATCATCAACAACAGTTTCGCCACTCCCCCATGGTGTGTGCATGCTGAGTTCCAAGGATAAAATGCACACAAAACCTGCAAACGCAATGAATGGCTAAATTTAAGGACTCCCAGCCCTAAACAAAACGGGAAATTACATGAGCCCAACCATGTAAATGACGAAAATGTACTCATCCCTCACCCTCACCGAAGGTATCCGATTGTTGAGAATTGTGCTCGGCTCTTGGTGCATATCTTCCAGGCTCCATGGTCACCGCATTGCCATTGTCTTCAAGGATCATAATTCCAAACAATAGAGCGACAAGGAATAAGATCTGTCATCACAGGAGCGGTAGCTGTGTATGGCGGTGTGTGGGAAGGGAGCCGACGACGACGCTGGGAATGCTATCAGTCATTTTCCAGCAGCAGAAGCAACAGCGTCACCGCCAGGCAACTACACGAGAGAGACGGGGTGCAGGCAAGTGGGGCTGCATACAGCATAAATGGCAGCGTGTCTAACTGAATGATGACATGCTTAGATGAGCTTAGATTGTTCTAACAAAAGCGGATCCCGGTTTTTTCTCGCCCTCCTCCCCGCTGCTGGGGGAACAGCATCCAGGTGAGAAAATTAATATTTGTGCTCTGCTGGAAGCCGAGAGCAATGGCAAAGGAATTAATTCTCTGATTAAGTCCGAGAGAGTGGGTACGAAGTGGGGGCGTCACTCCGTCTCACTCCCTCACCCATGGACTATTAACTCGGATAGTAGATACAGATACATGCTGTATCATTCACAGGTTGGCACGCTTGTTTGATCATAACTCACCTCACAGCAAGAGCAGGAGCTCCGAACACTCTGAACACCCCGTCGAGGGGCTGGGGTCCTGCTCCCCAAAGGAGAAGAATTTATATCTGAGGGTGACTAAGCTTCATTCTTCGTCATTTACACGCACACGAAGACACTGCTGAATGGGGGGCAGAATCTGAGTAAATAGTTGAAAACCATAGGGGAGCGGGACACGGAACAAAGTGGTGCTGCAGTGTCGCCAGAGTGTAGCTTTTAATTATTTTTATTACTTTTTTAATTTGCAAACACTCTGGGGCTGCTGCTGAGTGTGCGTTCATTTTGAAAAATTCTTGTTGAATTAAGCAGGGCGACAAGGGTTGGTGGTCTTTTGTTTCTGCCTCATCCTTGTCTTGTTTACATGTGCGACCTGAATAGACAAAGTATGAGTTTTGTAGAGTTCCTACGTGATGCACAAAGCAGACGAGGCGAATGGTAAGAGACACGAGCAGTAGTTGCTGGAAACTAGGACTACAGCCTTCCGATTGTAATATTGATTCTGCGAGAACTTTAAGTTAAGGTGTTTAATTTCAATTTTCTACTGATTTTTTCTCAGATGCGCTTTTTACTATGACGGAGGTAGTTCTAAATGAAAATGTGTTTTTAACTGGATGTGGATTTTTTAAATTTTACTTCATGACTGGTTGCATTAAGTAGTGGACCATCATTAGTGCAGGGAAATGGAAGATGATTCTTTACGGGACAAAAGTCCTGCACTTGCGGCAGTTTGCTTAGAATTGTGCGGCAATTTTGACCGAAAAGGGTTCATTCTGTTGGGTTCAAAAATTCAAAAAAACATATTTGTGTAATAGTAAGAAACAAAAAGAATAATATGAAGTGTGGCTTTGTTTCGTGAGGACAACAGTAGGTCAAAGTTGCCGCCACGTCGTTTGGGATACGTGCTTTGACCAAAGTAGGTCCATTGCGTTGCCACGTGAATAAGCAATTTGGCGCTCTCTCTGAAACGGAATAAAAACAGTGACACTCTGATGGGTACCGGAACACACAGGAGTCTAAGGAAACGAGAGACGGACGTGCTGGCAAAGGAGGGGTCAGAACTGGAAAAATATCTAGCACTACCTTATATCAGCACGCCGTTAAATTTCCTAACGAAGGAAATACAGGTCAAAACCATAAAGAAGGTAAATGAACGATGGCTGAACTTGGAAATTGGATCAACGACGAGAGCCCTATGGCCGGAGCTGAACAGGAACAAATCATTGTTAATAGTTAGCATCAGTCGCTAGGATATTCAAATGGTGGTGGGAGTCCTCACTGGACATTGTCCGATAGGCACCTATGCCAGGAGCCTAGGTATCTTCCATAGTGACTATTGCGGAAGTTGAAGAGGCGATGAGGAAATAGAGTCCGTTCGCCACCTGCTTTAGGATTGTCCAGCTCTACGGGGAAGGAGACTACTAATACTGGGCAGTGACTTCATCGACGAGCTAGAGGATCTGAACGCCTGTGATATATACAACAATTCGGGTGGTTCTATTCACCCTCACGAGGTACACTTCATAATAATATACTCGTAATAATTATAATAATAATGGCGGCACTACAGTCCGAGGTGGACCTAGGCCTAGCTTCTCAGCAAACACTCGTGTTATGCGTGCTATTGTTCTCTCACGAGTGGAGGGGACCTAGAGTTTAATGCCGACTCCGAACGGTGATATTGAGAAGCTTTTTCTAGACAATTATACTCTTTGAGCATTGTCAGTTACTCGAAAGAGGTGGAGCCGCGAACAATTTTTTTTTTTTGAAAAATTTTTTGTCTGACCTTGGTTTAGAACCTAGACTGTGAAAGTCTAATGCACATGTCGACGCACCCACACCGCCACGGCACCCACTTCGGGGTACACTTCATACCGTGGTCACATTGGAGCCAACTGTTGGTCTAAGTGAGCAGCGGCACTTGTCGTAAGGGCATCCTTTAACCTACCTACCTACCTACCATGAAGCGCAAAAGGCTTATAGTAGGTGCATTGCTAAGACCGTACAGGCTTTCGAAGAAGAACATAGTAGATCCGACACAGATACATACTTAGATGGAGAACATTCCTCTCCTCCTCTTCGCCTAGACAAGTTTTGCAGAAGTTAATTAAGAATAGACCAAGTCTTCCGGCAATGTCACGTGATTGTGCCTACCTTAATGCTAATTTTTTACGAATTGGGAAAGATCGGAACTTTTGGAGCATTTTCGATCTAATTCTGCCAAATCATTCTGGAAGTGTGACACATTTTGCCAGACATTCATCTGATGTTAAACGACTGGATGGCGTAGTTGGTTAAGTGCCTGTCCCAAGTTAGGGGGGTCCCAGGTTCGAATCTCAATGAAATCGAATCTGGTCCAGTCACCATTTGCCGTTGGGATCAAATTAACAACACTGGAGTAGGTTGCTACCTTGCAGTACAATGGGCCAGTTTTGAGTCTGAGTGCTCCAGCAATGTTTCAAAATATCCTCTGAAAAAGAAAAGTATGAACTTTACGAAATGATTAGCGTAATTTTCTCCGCTTTTTAAGGTTCCGTCTACAAAAACGTCCGTCTGTCCGTCCGTCGTGTCTGTCACACATTTTTATCTCCGAAGTTTATGAAGTTATCGGTATGAAATTTCGGAATTAGGTACTTCAGACCTAGATGTCAATTCCTATGCAGCGATTTTAAAAAGTGGGGCCATTTGGGGGTGGCTCCAGTACAGGTGAAGTTGACATTAATTTTGAAAAATTGTCGCACCCCATCGAAATATATATCAATCGACAGGTCTTTCGAAATGAGGTGGAGGTTTCGTTCAAAACTTTTTAATCCAAAATAACGTTTAGAAAATATGGAGCTCCAAAGTTTTAAATGCGTCCCCCCCTGCCATTTCTAAACCAAAGTGTTTAAAAATCTGAAAAAATCACAAAAACTTGGCTTCATTGAGTACTTTCATTTAAAACCATAGCGAGCATTCTGGCCCTAATGGTTTTGGAGATATTGGCCAAAAACGGTCAATCATCGACATGCGAATTTTGAAGGTCTGAAAACGCAGTTTTGAAGACATCAATGTAAGCATTAAGAAATGATAAATTTCAAAATAACGTCGTTTGATATTCAGAAATCATCCATCGATATTATGCGACGGAACCTTCCCCGTGCGAGTCCAACTCGCACTTACCCAGTTTATTTAGTGAAATTTTACTTTTCAGTTTTTGCAATTTTCAGCATGAACTGAAGCCAAATTCACCATGTCTCCGCTTTCAGCAACTCCATTGTGGATATGTCATATAACGTATCAATATACCATTTAAGTGAATGTTAGGGTAAAACTTTTCTTTTTGTTTCAAATTTAGCGGCCATTACTGCCGCAAACATAAAACATCGCAGACAGTACATCTGAAACATTCTGTGCAAACAGTTCAACGACACACCTCGCCGCCATTATATTACTTGCACGACATGAAAATTTATTTGTTTCAACTGAGCCTTCGCCCCAAAATTCTATTCAAAACAAAAAAAAAACAACAAAGAAAATCATAAAAAAGACCAAACAAAGTTTCCCTTCGGTGATTTATGGGATTCGAACAGGAAAGTTAAAAAAAGAAAACATTTTCGGACAGCATCTGCTTGCCGTTTAAAGGGACAAAAAATACGCCTGTGGATACCAATAAATCATAATTCAATTATCTGACGCCCAAATTACCATTCCAGCTAAGTAAATTAGGAAAATGGGGAGAAAATTGTATCACAAAAACCCAGACGAAAGTTTATCAAGGAATTTACCAATCAATACTGTCCAGCACGTATCGGCAAGTGGGAGAGAGTAGGGCTGTGGTAAATTAAGATAAATTTAGATGTGATTTGAACCTTCAAAATGTCAATCATTTGATTAATTTTGTTTTTTTTTATACAGTTTCCAAGCTGGATTTTCACTTACCAACTTCTTTACTTTCGTCAAAGTATTTTAACCAACTGATGAGTACGGTATTTGTTTAAAAAATTAACCTAGCTAGAATAATTTCGTGACTGGAAGATTAGTGCGGCTTTCCTATTCTGCGTTCCAATTTGCGTGTCGCAAATTAGTGAATGAATTCCTGTTACGTTATTCTACTTATTGCTACTTATTCCATCATGCTACAGCATGTTTTACGAAATTCATTTTAAAGAACTCGTATAACTGAATAAAGATAATTTGTTAAAATTCTGTAGCCTAGAGAGCTGCGCTATCCGTTTCAATTCATGCTGCTGTATTAAAATTCATTTCCTCGGTTTGATTTTAATCTTCACTCAACCATACAACAAATGCAGTTCTTGTTCAAACAGAACAAGCCCCATGAACAAATAAACTACTTTCCTGCCAAGCCATTAACTTCTCCTCCAGCAGACAGGTGAATGAATTCCTGTTACGTCCCTGCATAATGTATGGCATGCTATACGTCCTGTTTGTTAAATCGTGTTTGTGAAATACAACCAAGCGGATAGCTTCGTCTCAGTTCGTCCAATTGAATGCGCCCACCATCGCATCCCGCAGGGTTCGTGCACTCATTGACTTAATGCACACAAGTAAACACCCCCGCTCGGTGTGGAGCTCAAACTCTATCAATACTTGCCGAACAAGCACGAGTATTCGATTTAAGGGATGAGAAAATATAGGAGTCTCAAGGAAATGCCAAAGTTTCACTTTCCACCAGCTCTAAGATGGACACGCGCGAGAAGATGAAAAACAACCGAAAACCGAGAAAACTAATTACAAAAATGGACGAATGATCCTGTTTGGGATTTCTCGTTTGCTGAACCAACAGCAACAATTTGTACGTGTGCTCCGCACAGAGCCCTTGTGAACATAGTAAGCTAACCGTGAGTGGCACATGGGGGCGGCGGCGGCGGCGGCGTGCGGTTGGACATTGACTGAGAACCAGCAAACAGAGATCAAACTTAGATTAGGGATGCATTTTGTGTGTTTTAGATTGTGTCTGTATTCTCGGAAATTGAGAAAAGTTAATGCTTCCGTTACTACGTACATAATCAAATAATGGCAAAGTTTTTCACTTGATTGTAACATTTAATCAGTGCGAATGTATGGAAAACCCACACAAGGATACGTATGTGAATTCTTCTTCGTTCATCTAGAGCTTCGATAACTGAGTTTCCAATTTGATACAAATTGAAGTTGATTGGTTTCGAAGGGAGGGCGCGCTAAAATGATTACTTTACAATGTCTTGAATGATTCTGTCTATGGGAATACAGGGGCTTACTTGACCAGAAGGGGTATTCAGTGCGTGGTAGGCGATGAAGTTTTCGGAACAGACGGAAATCGAAGGCTCGGGGCACGATTGTTTTGTAGCAGATAACTGAAGTTAGTCTAATTTAAGGTGAATTAAATTAACGGAAAAATGTAAGACTGCACACAAAATGTAAAGAGTTTACCAACACATTCAAATGTGTGGCCAAACATGGTCACATTAAAGTCAAAACTGTTCTGGTTGTGTTTAAAGTTTGGGGTAAATGAATATAAATGTAAATAATGAAAATATAAATAAAAGTAAATAAAAAATGAATGTAAGTAAATGCGAATGATGGATGGAATACGCGATGGAGCATCATTAAAACAAAACAAATCTAGGATTATACATACCTATTCGCCAGTCTTTTCGACCATTGTAGGAATGGTGTGTTCCGCATAACTTACTTTCTTATCAGGACAGCCATCCTTGAAGGTTCTGAGCCTAAGCTATAGCTGCTTCCATCATCGACGATCCCGGGCAAGCTGCTTTCCTTAGTCAAGACTAAGTTGTCTTTCATCCCCGATTACTTGATCTCCAAACCTGAGGTTCGGTTTTCTTCTCCTTCTCCCACCTGAAGACTGGGATGCGTAGACCCTCTTATCTCAAGCATTGATGTCCATTCGCTCGATATGGTCGATCCAGTGTAGTCGACGGTTCTTTGCCTCCCAAACTAGCTCGTAGAGTTCGCGGTTGTGTCCATTCCTCCATTCGCCTTCCTCGCAGACAGTTACGTAGTGGGTAAGTTTGTCGACTCCTCCGCTGAAAATTCGTGGCTCTCCCAATCGTTTCACGGCACCAACGATCTCTAATTACTCGCAATCATTAGAGAGTATAACTGCCAATATAATAATAATAATAATGGTGGCGCTACAGTCCGAGGTGGACCTGGGCCTAGCTTCTCAGCAACCACTCGTGTTGTGCGTGCTATTGTTCTCTCACGAGTATCACTGCCAATATATGCTTCTTAAAACGTTATTGTTGGGAGTTGCTATAAAACAATTAATTTAAAATTTATTGCACACACAACAAGAGTTATTGCTGCAAGCGCGATGCTTAAGTCCACCCCGAACATGTAGCTCTACCCAAAGAAGAAAACGTTCTGACGTTAAAATCATGCTTCAATTATAGCATATGCACTGTTTTGTACTCATTTACAACTTGACCACTCTTAGACACTTTTAAATGTCATTCTAATAAACAATGGTCATCCAATAAATAGTGTCAACATATCTCACAACGGAGGGAACAACATGTTCTAATTTTGAAAGCCATGGCACTTTCGTCAGGTTGCGCAGGATTTCAATGGAGAACAGTAGCTGGTAAACACATGGATACTGTCAATGTTCGGCAAAAGGACGCGATGTCAAGCGATTTGTGTAACATCACGCTTGCGAAAGCTCACTGGCCGAAATTACAGGGACGATCTTCCAAAAGCCCGTACAGCGCCAGCATACACGGATGACATTTGACGTGATTGAACATAATAAGCCCTTAATAAACCATTTTTCGGGATTTAAAAGGAAGCGGGAAAAATAGGTCTGGCGGTGAATCAAGGCAAACCAAAGTACGAGGTGAGTTCAAAAAATGACGAGAATTTTCGTTTTTAGAAAAAAAATGTACTTATTCGTCTACAGTAATGTTGTCGCCTTCAAAATAGTCCCCATTAGATATTATACACTTGTGCCAGCGCTTCTTCCAAACCTCGAAATACGGTAGACGCTCGATATAGTGAACTAACAAAAACCGGGTCTGTTCACTGCATCGAGATTGTTTATTGTAACGAGCGTGGACTGCTTGGAGCAAATTTTATCAAAATGCGTATATTTTTAAGTACAATTTGTCAAAAATAGAATATAATTAAAATTGTTCTTCGCAATTACTAAAAAACAAGCCAATATTCATAAAAAAGAATATTTTATTTTTAACAAAAACAACTCATACGTAAAAAATGTAAAACGCAACAAAAAAATAAAAAACGAGTACTTTGTATTTGCTTCAAACAACCCCAAACTATGTCCCATATACAAACGGTAAATTAGGACGATTGTATGGATACTGCCTGCAGCACTAGTGAGTTTTAGACGTGTTTGTGCGCTGAAAGGTTCAAAGAAAGAAAAAAAAACATAGGTTCACTATAAAGAGATTTTTTTTGTTCACTATTTGGAACAGCATGTATAAAATTTTGTGAGTTCACTATATTGGATTATTCAGTATATCGAGCATCAAATATAATTCTGAAACTCGATTTTTGGGATAGCATTTAGCTCTTTCAGCTATGTGAGCGTTTTTCGGTCTTGGCGATATAGAATGTCTGCAGTATGCCGATTGGGACTTAGTTTTGACGTAATATACATAAACCCATGTTTCGTCACCTGTTGCAACACTTTTCAGTAATTTTGCATCGTCGTTGACTTCATTTAGGGACATCTGATCAACTTCCGTCATTTTTGTTCAATAATTTAACAATTTTGAAACAAATTTTGCTGCCACGAGTTTCAAGCCCAAAACATTATATTTTATAAAATTGGGTGGATTGAGCCAATCGAAATGCCAACATCATCAGCGACTTCTCTGATTGTGATTCGGTGATCCTTCGTAACCATTTCCTTCACTTTTTCTACGTATTCATCTGTTGTTGATTTTCTTGGGCGTCCGGGGCGTTCGTTATCTTCAACGTCTTCACGGTCATCTTGGAAACGCTTATACAACTCGAAAAGTCTTGTTTCACTCATAACAGACTCACCATAGGCCTTTGTTAACATCTCACACACTTTGTTACACTTTATTTCATTTTTTTTTTCAAAAGTTGATACAAATTCTTTGATCCATTTTTCATCATCATCATCATCATTTTCAATGACCCGCATGTTCCACTAAAGGGGACAATGCATCCACGAGAGATATCCAGGTCACTCGATCCTCCGCCATCGACTCTAACTCATCAGGAGCTATGCCCAAGCGCGACGACTGGATGGCGCAGTTGGTTAAGTGCCTGCTCCAAGTTAGAGGGGTCCCAGGTTCGAATCCGAGTAAAAGCAAAGTTAATACGCTTTTATCCGGTTTTTCAAATCTGGTCTAGTCACCATTTGCCGTTGGGATCAAATTAACGGCACTATCACTGGAGTGGTTGATCAGTGGTTGTAGTCTGACTGTGGGTATCACAATGGACCGACATGGTCTAAGTGTGCTGATGAATTCACCAGCAGCCCCGTAACCTAACCTATGCCCAAGCGCAACCAGGCGAGTTTTTGGACATGGTCCAACCATCTAGTCCTGGGTTTGTCAAGCGGTCGAATACCTGATGGAATCGCGTTCAAGGCACGCCTCGGAAGTCGTGATGATGGGAACATTCCTGCCACGTGACCAAACCATCGAAGTACAGCCCTTTCCGTTCGAAGAAGGAGCTGCCCAACATTGAGTTCTTCGCGCACTGCCGTGTTCTTCACCCTATCCCGGCGAGTAATTCTCACAAAGCACGAAGAAATCTCATCTCGGCAGCTTGTATTCGCGATCTTATTCTTTCGGTCATTTCCCAAATTTCATGACCATGGGTGAAAGCTGGAACAAATACTGCATTAAAAACCGCTAACTTGGCTTTGATACCAAGCTCGGCCTTCCTGATCCATTTTTTAAGAAACACGTCTAACCTTAGCGGCTGCCCGAGATAAAGCAATTAATGAATACAACTGAACATTCTTTTCATTGTATGTATATCAACTTTTCTGCTTTCGTTATTTTCTGAACACACATCGTACTTTTCAAAAAGTGTATCTTCCAAACTCTACACCTCTATTTTGCCCTATAGGACTGTATTTGGATTACATGCTCCACATAATTGGCGATTAATTCTATGTGTATGCATTCAACGCAAAAAACTCCTACTCGTAATCACAATCAACTGTTTCAGTAGCTCTTTTCCATTTGAAGACAAATAAATTACGAAGTTTAATTTTAATAAATTTCTCAAGAGTGGTCAATCAGTCCAACGTGCACCCCAGGTCAACATTTCGGGTCTAATTTCTCCGTGAGCCACAATCAACTTTCACTTCCAGGCGCCATCTCACAGAAGTGTAACAGTTATTTTTCTTAGAGCGCTACAGTCCGAGGTGGACCTGGGCCTCACTCAACATGCCTCTCCAGCCAGCACGATCTTTCGCCAGCTGTCTCCAGTTCCGCACACCAAGCCGGCCGAGGTCCCACTCGACTTGTGTGCGCCACCTTGTACGTGGACGTCCTCTGTTGCGTTGTCCAACAGGCTCAGAGTCGAAGAGCTCAGAGTGTAACAGTTGTAGCATCTTTTTTAAGAGAGCCGGAGGGGCTGGCTGCCTTCTTTTACTCCAGCCAAGAGTGAAAGTTTAAAAAAAAACGCTAGTTATGACCGACTAATTGAAGCCACACTCTATTTCATGCGTAAAACACAAATTTGTTTGATGCATGAAATGAGGACCATTGATCTGAATCTTATTCAATCACACACACACGCACACAACTTCAAATGTTCAAAGCGAGGTTTTCAATTTAAAGCAATAATTTTCCATTAAAGCAGTAAACACCTCCTTTGACGCAGGATTAACTCCCCACGAGAATAAAGGAAACAAATCACTTCCTTTGTGCAACGTCAACGAACGAAGGGCTGTCACCTCATCGTAGTCGTTTCCAAGAAAATGAAGGGAACTTCAAAATACTCGGATTCCCTCCATTGAACTTTCATTATGTAGCAGCATCGCAACGCAGCTGTCTCATCTGTAACAATATCTCTCGTATGGACAGCAACAAAAAAGAATTCTTAAGATACACTTCTTTTTTTTTGCTTCGTTCTTCTTTCATCTTACCTATCAAAAGTTTCATCAGATCCCCCTTTCAAACGCAAGACTCTTCCAAATGACCCACAGCGCTGGTGGAAGGGCCACTGTTCTGCTCCTTCCCTATATTTTTTTTTCTTCTCTTCTTCTTGCTTCTTCGTTCATCGTTGTTGATGATGACACAAAAGGTGTTGACCCAAAATCCCATAATTCCTCTGGTTCCCCGGCAAAATGATAAACTTTGTCACATTTTAAAATTCAAACAGGCGTGTCGTGCTTGTCATACGCGGCGGGATGGGCAGAGCAGCCCAAGGTCGCGAGGAGGTGGAAACTTTTCAAATTAATTCTACACAACTTGATAGCGTTGGCTGTGAGGGGAAGGGGGGAAGTAGCAAAATGTTTGATTAAAGTTGATTTTTATCGAACAAAATGGAGGGTGAGAGTCTCAAATAAATGTCACATCCCGCCACAGCCGAAGAAACTTGAGGATGGTCGGCTGTTAACGGCTGGAAGTGGAGGATGAATCAACGCCCAGCGTCAGAAGTTCTGCCTTCAACGCTCTTGAGGAAGATGAAAACAAAAAATAATCGACTATTACTTTGTTTGCACCTTCACAATTACTATTGCGAACAACTCACCTTGCGCTGCTGCATTACGGTCCATACAGCCGCGCAATAGAGGTCGTAAACAGGGCAATTTCTTCAACTTTCCAAACGACAGTTTTGAAGTTTTCAACAATAATTCCACGACGGAAGAGAAGAAAAAGTAAGACAGGCGTGGATGATGGCGGTGGTGAGGATTTAGTGGGGGAGGATGAAAAAAAAATGTCGAGAGATGAGAGAAAATAGGAAGAAAAGCTTTATTAGTGCCCGTCCATTGGAGGGTTTTATAGTTTTTATTTTTGCCTTACTTTTGCCACTTTTAAAAGTGAAATCCTTGGAATGCACCAGAAGGGAAGAAGCATCTTCTTTGGTCGAGACAACGTCCTTTTGAGGTTTCCAGAACTTCATCTGAACCAACCACTTGCAGTTTAAGCGCTAGTCTTTTTTTTCCGAGTCTTTTTTTTTTGGTTTCGTATCTTGTGTACTCATCTTTGACTGCATTCTCTGGGGTTACAGTCGGTGCCACAAGAAAATTTGTATTATTTTCTAATGAGAATGTTGAGTAATGCAGTACTAATCGATCTATGGCTATATTACGGTTGCAAGGCGTGTGAGCTGTGTGGCACGTAGCGCCATCATGTTGAAACCACATGCCGTTGGTGTCATCAGTCCAAAATAAGTTGGTAATCATCGACCTGCAGCGCTCGCTGTTGACGGTAATGGCCTGGCAGTCGTTTTCAACGAAATATGGAGCGAGTCAAAAAGCCACACCAAACAGCGTTTTTTTCGGGACGCATTGGATGCTATTGGATCTCAGGTGGATTGGTATCGTCCCAAATTCGACAATTTCGTTTGTTGACGTACTCATTCATCCAGAAATGGGCCTCATGGCTGAAGATGATTTTTCGCTGAAAATTGAGTTCGGTTTTCAACTGCTCCAGGGTGTTAATGCATTCAGCTAACACACGTCGTCTATCTTTAGCTCCTGGGTCAGTTGAATTTTGTACGGCTGCAGGCCCAAGTGACGACGAAAAATTCGCCAAGCTGTTGTCTGTGAAAGGCCGAGTTCTTGTGAGCGACGCGAAATCGATTGCCTCGGATTCTCCTGCACACTCTCACGGACAGCGACAACGGCGATGTTTTCAGCCGATCTTGCGTTTCGCCGGCGAAACCAGTTAATTTATGGTTTAGTGAACTAATGGCCTCAAATTTATCCACCCAACTGCGTGTTGTTGAACGCTATGTCCATCCAAAACATGCATGCGAAACAGACTAAATAAATGACAGCCAGTTTAACGGATATAGCCTCAAAAATATGGCCGCTATCAACTGTCAAAGTTCGGAAGTCCCTATTGGAAAACCCGTTTTAAGACCTACAAAGCAAGTACTTATTAAGAACTCAAGAGCTTCCGAATAACGCCTTGTCAAGTTATTCAATCAAAGGCTTCTACACCGCTGGACAAGACTTTGTTGATCTTGTCTTCGGCCCACCCATCAAAGTTGCGGCCCACACAACTGTTAAAAGGCTCCCATTCTCGAAATATAAAACCATGCAAAAATATGTCATATTCCCCTACAGCATTTAACGGCATGTAAAGTGAACTTCGTTTACAAGAGGCTTACTCTCTGCATCCACTTTGTTGTCTTATTTCAAAACAAATTTCTAAATGAATCTTTTCTTTTCAGCTCCACTGTCCACATTTTTAATTTTTATTTCCCACTACCAATGGCACACAAAAAAACAACACATTTTCACTGTCCATCCACAGGAAACGTCTGAGGACAAACCACAAAAAAAACTTTAAAGTGCTTCTCTTCATTTCGCTGAGGAGAAACTTTTTCCACTGGCCCTCGTGCGCACAGTTCTGACAGATCTCATAAAAATGTGTCGTTAAGGATTTCTTAATTTTCTTTAAAAGGCCACAAAACACCTGTGAAAACTAAAATATTTCCCTAAAGGCTTTACCTATATCGCTGTCCATATCCCTTTTCTCACGTTTTTCTTTTTTTTTTGTGGTCGTTTCTCCATTCCTTCATCCGGTTTCCTTGAACCACCCTATCGCCGTCTGTGTGCCGGTTTTCGCTTGGGGTTTTGCAAGGCTGACAAGTGGCAGGGAAAGTCTACCGACATTTTCTCAGTCCAGAGGAAGGAGGTTTTACACGATTTTCTTTAACCGCTTTAGCGTTGTGTGCTCTTCTACTTTTTTTTTTTTTTTAAAAACATTTTTTTGTTCTATTTGTCCGCAGTTCTTTTTGGGTCATGTCCAGGATTACAATATATCACTGGTCGCATTTTCGACTTTTTCAATTTTTTTGTTTTTTTCTTCCATTTTCGGATGGGACAAGTTTTCTATGGGGGCTTCCTCGAGGTCTGAGCCGAGGACTACCATTTACTGGGACATTTAAAACGGAGATTTCTGCAGCTGTTCTGAGGATTTCAGGATATTTTCGCTTGGCATTTCGTGTTTGCGCTAGGTATGTGGGGAATTTATGCGATTTTAGTTAATGTGCTTTGGAATGTGTGTCGAAGTTTAAATGGGAAAGCATTTTTGAGATAAATGTTGTATTTAAGCAATTTTGCTTCTGTTGGCACGACATGCAAGTGGTGTTTGGTGGCAGTTGGAGAACGTCAATGCGGTGAGTGGGAGATACGATAAAATGAATGGCGAGTGGGAATGGGTACTTTGCGTGACATTCGTGATTCTGAGATAAGTTTATTCGCCAAAAGCTTCGAGGACAACTTCTTTAGAAAAATAATGATCGCTTTTTATCATTTAAAAAAACATTTCCGGATTGTTCCTTAGTATTTTTGAATATCTTGAGGTTTTTCTGGTATCCGGTATTTTCGTATATCTCAAACTTTTACCCTACTAGGGAGGCTGCTTTTAGTGTTAAACATTAAAATGCTTTCAAGCCTTTTATTTTGGAAATAGAAAAAGGTCTCTTTGTTTATCATTTCACCGTGAATATTTTCGATCTTAGACGTGATGACCAAAGCAGATGCATTATTATAATATAGAAATGCTCATTCCTTCTACGATTGCGAACTTCTTTTGAATTGCATCAAGTAATTGTGACTCATGCGCCCCTGTTATTGTATTATCTAAGGAGTAGAGAAAAAAACAATTTTGTGACCATTCAAAAAACCAGTTCGAACCAGTTAAGTAAGGCTATATGATAGTGACTCATGGAAAATTTCCTTAACCCACTTAATCCTCGGATGGAGCCGTTGTGATGTCATATAACTGAATCAAAAGAAAAGCACTATACCCATACTTGCGATTGCCAAGTCCAGCGACCTAAAAAGAACGGGATGCGTGACTCCTTAAGAAGTTAGTTGGGGTTTGCTTCCACAGTCATCTAGTTTTGCTGATGAATCTGCTTAAATTTCGGATATCTATTTCCAACAGTGGGCGCCGTGGCGTAGTGGGTAGGTGCGTCGACTCCTACGCTCGAGGTCGTCGGTTCAAATCTCGAAAAAAAAAAAATCAAACATTTTTTCTCGGCCCCACCTCTTTTGAGTCACTGACAATGCTTAAGCGAGTATAACTGTCTAGAAAAAGCTTCTCTATTTCGCCGTTCGGAGTCGGCATTAAACTGTAGGTCCCCTCCACTCGTGATAGAACAATAGCACGCACAACACGAGTGTTTGCTGAGAAGCTAGGCCCAGATCCACCTCCATTTTTTTCCAGCATTTCCAGCAGCTCCTCCAAGTTAGTGATAGCGATTTGACTTAGGTTATTTTTCCTTATACCTGCAAGAGGAGAACTAATGCAAAGGTAGTGAAGAATAATTTCCCCTTCCTTTTCATCTTTGCATCCTCTACAGATGGGAGGTTGCCTAAAACACAATGACTAGTAACAGTTTCAATGTCAGTCCTCTGTTTTTTGTTTGCTTATAATCATGAGTTCTTTAGTACTGATATTAGGTCCCTTCATCTGTGCTTAGTTTTCTTGATGGCATCTGTATCAATCAATGCTATGTATCAATTGAAGCCTTCTTTATACGGTCCTGTAGGTTTTGGCTTCCAATGAGAACTTTGCTGGTGAGGTTGAGTTCTCTATTTGGTTTAGTCTTTAAAAGGTTGTCATCAAGATTGACTCTGTCCCTCAACAGCTTATTTCATCACAATGGTGTGTGGGAATTCGGGCGATGGAACTGTCTCTGCTTTTTAGGAGGAAGTCAATTCTTTTCAGTTCACTGTTTTGACTGTTCTTCGATGTCAGAAGTCTACCAGGTAGTTCATTTATTCACTCATTATCAGGCCTGGAAGGGCTGGGCCTGAGCTATAGCTGTCGTCCATATATTGCAGTCCCGGCCACGGTGCTTCCAGTCGTCTAGACCAAGCTGTCTTGCGTCCGCGGTGACTTGGGCTTGTTTCCCTCTTCTTCTCGAACCAGGCGAACTTGGCCTGGTGCATTGATGTCCATACACTTGATAAAGCCGAGCCAATGTAGTCGACAGGTTTTTGCCTTCCGGACTGCGTCCACATCCATACAGCCTATAGAGTTCGCGGTCATACCTTCTCCTCCATTCACCTTTCTCGCAGATAGGACCAAATGTCCGTTGAAGAATTTTTCTTTCGAATTAACCAAGAATCAGCTCTGCCGTTCTGGTTATCGTCCAGCATTCGGGTAGTACATGCTCTTTATCAAGTTAAGGACTGACGCAAGGAATCTGATATGTTTCGTTGAAGCTGCTCCAACAGGGAATGCACTTTTGTTCCAAAGATGACATAGTACTTAATTCTCGATTTCCATACGACTATCTAATTCTCCTGACCAGCTATGATAAACGCATATTCTATATGCCCGTTGTTTCCATTTTTTCTCTAACGTAGTCCTGTACCAACGTGTGAGCATCCTCAATGTTCTTTAAACGCTTGACATTGGCAAAAGTTATTTACTATCTATCTAATCCATTTATCCTATGAAAGACATTATCATGTTTTATTTTAAAGAGACTTCTTGCCTTTAATGAAATTATTAATATCAATAATAATGGCAGCGCTTCTGTGAGAGGCGTACCGGGCCCTAGCTTCTTATCAACCACTCGTGGTGTGTGTGCAATTGTTCTCTCAGTGGAGGGAACTTACCGTTTAAAGCCGACTCCGAATAAGGAGATTGAGAAGATAGACAATTATACTCTTTGAACATTGTCAGTGACTCGAAAGAGGTAGAGCCGTGAAAAAATGTTAGATGTTTTCTTCGAGATTCGAACCTTAGACCTCGAGCGTAAGAGCAGACGCACCTACTCACTACGACGCATTCTGGGATACATACAAGAATCTGGGTGGTTCTAATCAGCAGTGGCAAAGTAGGTCTCAAGGGGTAATATGCCATACCCAGGGCACAATGGACCCAAACTGTTGGTCTAAGTGAGCCGAGACACTAGTCGCAAGGGCACCCTTCAGTCCACCTACCTACCTAAGAACGTCGACAAAGATTGCCAATTTTCTTGCAAATATTTGACTTTGCAGAAGACTTCTGCTGCTGCACATGCCCCGAGAAGTTATTAGACAAATCTCCTAGTCGGAGGGATGCCGATATGTTCAGACTCTAAGAACATTTGCCGTCTACTAGACATATCACATTTTTGTAGCTATCACTGGTCCTTTGCTTGTTGTTCTTCCCATCTACGTCCTGGACGGAAAATTTAGTCTAAGGGGGTTGGTGAAGTTTTATTTAGGTGTTATATGGCTTCTTTGAGGGTTGAAACGAAAGGGAAATCTTTTAAGGATACTCCCATGTCCTATGACCCAGTAGTCCAGCAGCTGGAATCGCCAAAAATGAACGTCACAACACCGTACAGCAGTATGAGCAGCAATTGTTCAGCGACCAACATCTTCTCTTACTAGGCGATGGAAATAATGACGTGGCGTTTTACTTCAGTCTTCGAATCCGAGCCATTGGAACAACGCAACAGACAACGTCTGCATTATAGATGGCGCACACAAGTGTAGAATGACCTCAACCAACTTGGTGTGCGGAATTGATAGTGAGAGACCTTGCTAGTTGGAGAAGTTTTTTGGTTGAAGCCCAGGTCCAAACCGGACGGTAGCGCCATTCAAAGAAGAAGTTTTACTTTGGTAAAGCAAAGTTCATCGTAGGGAACCGTTGAGAGAAAAACAAAGAAAACATTTCTTGTCTTTTAAATTCCAAGTTCTATTAAATTTCTAACGAGTAACTACTGAAAAGAGCTTCCCCTTTCGTTTGAGGATTCGCCTTTCTATACAAATTTCCACCAAAGGTGAATGGAAACGTGAAGCCGCGAGCAATTTAGATTTGATAAATTGTTGCTTGTGCTGGGATTTGAACCTAGACTGTGAATGGGTCGACGCACAAACCCACAGAGCCACGACGCCCATTGCCTTTCAAATGCAAGAATTTCAACATTTTCGGCACTGATTAACAGAAGTAACTTAGATTCTATTCCTGATTTCAATTTTCACTTCAAAAAATTATATGCAACACGTTTAATAATAATAATAACATATAAATGCATATAAAAAATGCAGGATAAAGGGAATTTAATAGCTGAACGGCGTTCCTTACTTACGTTACTTTTCAAGCAAAAGTTCTGAATTTCACGTTGATGCAAATCTAATTGAAAAATATTAATTTTCTTTACGTAAAAATAAATTAAGTATTGCATCTCTTACATTCACCCTCCATATTAGCCTTAATATAATTTATGTGCCACGGTATCCCCTTCAATTAACTCAAGCCCCATTAATTTTTTAATTTTTTTTTTTCATTTGCACCAAAAATTCAATTAGGTTTTTATTAGCTGTCATGTTGAAGGAAATGTTTTCAAAAATTTACGGATTTGCTGGATTTTATAATGTCTACTGCAATAAAATCTCAAATAAGAAAATTACAAAATATGCCACGAAATTATTAGAACGTATGGTCTCCTGGGAGCAAAGACAATTTGAAGTTATGCCTTCTTGCTTAGAGTTGCGTTCGTAGTCAGTTTGTTTGTCTCTGTGTTAACAAATGTTCAGTTTTAGAATTTTTATTTGGGAATTTTGAGACTGCTATCGAGACTTTTGGTATGGAAATTTATAAGCGTTCCTATATTTAGACATTTGAAATGTAGTTTATTCCCGCATTCTCATTTTTCAATACAAATGTGCGATCTACTTTCTGACATGATACATTTGTTGTTGATCTGAAATCTTCTGGAGAAATCGACGTAGTTAGAGTCGCATTTGGATTCAGATCGAATTGAGTTTTTTTTTTTTTTGTCGGAGGTTTTTGTAACACTACACTGGAACACTCAGACTCAAAAACTGGCCCATTGTACTGCCAGGCAGCAATCTACTTTTAATGAAATTTCATGGTTTTCTGAAGGAAGAATTAATTTAGTTGTTGCATGGAAATTTAAAAAAATGTGACTACGGAAGTTAAATCATAAGGGTTCCTTATATCATTCTGGTATGGAACCCTAAAAATGCACTAAAATTATGAATAAATACACTTTCAATAAAATGTCTCTTGACGAAAAAACGAAACCTTGTTGAAATAGCCGAATAAGGGGTATGGTCACTAAGGAATATTGGATTGAGTGTTGCTTACAATCTTCAACAATGAATCACTCTTCTTCTTCTTAGGGCGCTACAGTTCAAGGTGAACCTGGGCCTCACTCAACATGCCTCTCCAGCCAGCACGATCTTTCGCCAGCTGTCTCCAGTTTCGCACACCAAGCCGGCCGAGGTGTCATCTGTTGCGTTGTCCCACAGGCTCAAAGTCGAAGACTCTTCGGGCCGGAGCTAAGTTGTCCATACGCTCTACATGGCCTAGCCATCTTAGGCATTGGATCTGTAGACGCTTGGCTAGACTCATGTCACTGTACAGCCCATACAGTTCGTGGTTGAACCTTCTCCTCCAAATGCCATCAACGCAAACAGGACCAAAGATCCCGCGCAGAACTTTTCTCTCGAAAAGACAAAGAGACTGTTCATCCGCTTGGGATATTGTCCATGCCTCTGCCCCATAAAACAGGACTGGGATGATCAAAGTCTTGTATAGAGTCAGCTCGGTCGTCCGAGAGAGGGCTCTACTACTCAATTACCTTTTGAGCCAAAAAAAACAGCGGTTGGCAAGAGTTATTCTGCCTTTGAACTCGGTACTGATGTTGTTTGTACTGTTTACGGCGGAGCCAAGGTAGACGAAGTCTTTAACTACCTCAAAGTTATAGCTGCCTATGGTGACGTTCTGGCCAAGTCGTCGATGTTGTGCGTCCTTTCTCGATGACAGCATATGTCATACTTGGTTTTGCCCTCGTTTACCGCCAGACCCATTTCAGCCGCTTCCGTTTCAATGCCAGCAAACGCATCATTGACGGCTCGCTGTGTTCGTCCAATCACGTCAATGTCATCCGCGTAAGCTAGCAGTTGAACGGACTTTTGGAAGATCGTGCCTCTTGGCCCGTGAGTTTTGCATGATATTCTCAAGAACGGTGTTAAAGAAATCACATGACAGCGCGTCGCCTTGTCTTAAACATTTTTTGACATTGAAGGTCTCGGTGAGTTCGTTACCGGCCTTGATGGAGCAGCGAGAGTTCTTCATCGTCTGTCTGACGAGCTTAGCAAGAATGTTAAAACTAGACATGGCGCTGTATAGCTCGTCTCTATGCACGCTGTCATATGCGGCTTTGAAATCGAAAAATAGGTGGTGTGTGTCGATCTACATTTCTTGGAGCTTCTCCAGGATCCGCCGCAGTGTGAAGATTTGATCTATGGTGGACTCCCCTGGCCTCAAACTACACTGATAAGGACCTATCAGGTTTTTCACAAATGGTTTCAGGCGTTCACACAAAACGGCAGAGAAGATCTTATATGCAATGTTAAGAAGACAAAATTACTTTACACTGCCAAAACATTGAGCCAAGCTGTATACTTCCAGGATAGGAATGCAAGTCTTCAGCAGGTCACCACGGAATCACAGGAAATGAGACCGCCGATGGACTTGCTAGGCGAAGATAAGAGAAGGTACTCTCAGGACCTGAACCTGCGCTGGGACTGCCTGCGTCCTTGGTTAGGACTTCCATCGATGGTTGGATATAGACAGACCAACCGCATTCTCCCCAACCAACGGAAAAGGCTGCAGACATCATACGGGCGTACTATTGGGCCACTACATATTCGCCAAACACCTAAATGTGTTCGAACTAAGCGATGGAACCCTCTGCGACATCTGTAGAAGAAGACGACGACACTGCATGCCACTGCCCCGCCATTGCTCGGATCAGGTGGCAGTTATTCGGTGCTGATGAGGGGAAAGCTGATGATGTAGGATCCTCATCACAGAAGCGCCTGCTGGTCTTCTCTCGAAAGACAAAGATATTCCAGCAAAAGTAGATTGCTGCCTGGTAGTAAATGGTCGAGTTTTTGAGGCTGGGTGCCCCAGAGTAGGTTGTAAAAATCTCCTACAAAAAAAATGGCTGTTAGGCTTAGTAGAGGTCTATTTCAAAATAAATGTAATCCAATCCTCTTAAGTTAAATAAATAAATTAAATTAAATTAAATTGAATCCAATAATCCAAGTTTGTTCCAAACATATCTGTGGCCACAAACCATAACCGCTAAACTCGAGTTACGTTAAGTACCATTATGTTCAGCATAATCTACTTTCTACTAAATTTTGTATGTCTGTATATTTTTTTAAACAGAAGTTATTCCAAAAAAACCTAGTAGCCTAAGTAATCGTAGAAGTGCTGATTAGAAACTTTGACCGCCTCTTCTGAAAAAGTATAAAAACCGACTTAAGCGGTTATGCCTTGTGACCACAGATATAGTCGAAGCCACAAAAAAGCTCAAAATTAGGACAAACACAAATAAATTATTTACAAAACTAGAAAACATAGCTTAGAAAAAGATATGTATTACATATTTCATTAAGATGCCACTGAAAGCACTGAATTTAATCGTCACACTTTTCTCTCACATCAAAGTGGTTTCTGTGTATATAATGAAACCATCTCCACATTGACACTGTATTTAGAACCAATAAAGTGCTACTTGCGGTGGACGAATACAATGTTTCGTCACATATCCCACTCTCTGCTTGACCCACAACATCAAATACCAAATTTTATAGACCCACAATCGGCAAACACTGAAGATGTCTCAGATGAAAAGAAATGTAGTAAAATAGCCTTCCCCATCCCCATCAAAGATTGTTTACAATCCCTTTCGATCGAGGTCACCTTCACGCAAGGCCGTCTCTGACACGACTAAATGTTCGTGATCACATCAAGGCGCTGTCATTGGAGGGCGCCCTCTTTTCGATCGGAAAAACATTATAAGTATGGAAAGTCGAGGAATGGAGTGGGTTTCACCTTTAAGCGAATCACAAATCTGATTCAGAGTAGGAATTCGTCCCGAATTCAACCCAAAAGATACAGATCTTCACAAAGCCAGAGGGGCTCTGTCATCGCCTTGATATCATCCTCCAATCCGTCCCAGTGTTTCCCTGAAAATAGAAAATTTAATGATTTAAGAAGCACATAATACCATTGACTCGAGTAAGAGCCTGTGAAAAAATCAAAACAAAAAATATTAATTATTGTAGCACGAATGAGATTATATCTGTTTAGAAACATTTTCCAGAACACATTCGCTCCTATTTCACTTTCATCGGATGCTCTAGTTGACACACACTCGCGGCCAGTTCGTATTCGTCTGTATCTCACCGGTAATTTGTTCGTTCGTCTGCCCATCTGTCCGCTTATAAAAATTATTAAGCACATGTTGATAATAAAAAAAAAACAGAAAATAAAATAAAAGATACTACTACTGTCAGCCATGTGTTTTGCAGTCCAGCACTCGTCGGCAACAAATAGCAACGTCGACCGTGTTGCGTCCCTGACGCTGTCAATGCGACAACCGACCGACCGACTGTGGACGGGCCCCAAACAACAACAGCAACAACAACAATGACAATTTCCACGCGGTGGAAATTTCGCTACCATTGCACTATTCGTGAATACCCGCTGAAACTGAGAGTGTGAAGTGTGAAGATATCGCTGCTTTGTTGCGAATTTCACCGCCAACCCGCCCCTTGGCCGAATGCGTTGGAATTAATTATTTATCCGGGTGAATTTTAAAGATAGTTTTTTTTTTTTTTTTTTGTATATCTTTCGCCGAGTGTATCTCTCTCGTATGGATCTGTTATAGATGCGTGATCTTCCAATTGCGAGGCTGATCATCTCCTGAGTGTTTCAGTGCTTGGAAAAAAACGGTCGCAGGAATTCCATTTCGAGGCGAAGTGAAGCTAAGAAGTATCTGAGCATTCGAGCGTCTGAGCGTATTTTTTTTTTTGTTCTTTTTCATTTTTCGCAACCGGAATGCGCAGAAGTTTGTGTGTTGTTTGTTATTTTCGAGCGTCGTCGTCGATCCCTTCTGCAGTGAACGTAAATGGTTCGTTTTGTTTTTGAAATGAAAAGAAAAAATGTTAAAATTCTTTTAAGGATTTTTGTGTGAAAAAGAGTTCAGCATATGCTGCGTTTGATTTGCTGGAGTGCAAAGTGAGTGAAAATCTGTGAAGGCAGTGCAGTTGGAATTTTTGAAATAAACAAAAGAAAAATATAAGAACGGGAGAGAAATCCCTCCACAAATGAGTTTGTTGATCTCATCCAAAAGATCGTTGATCTATTGTTGAGCAAAAGCACACTGCAGATACTCAACCCGGTAGGAGATGAAATATTTTTCAAAAATTTATTTTTTTTCAGCGAATCCAAATGTATACGGCTTTGCACTAGAAGATAACAGAATGCACGATGGTAAACAGACACGTTAATGTATACAAGTGCTTGGCGAATCACATAAGTGAGTTGTGTTGTTGTTGTATTTGCACTCGAATCAAGGGTGACTAAGAGATACATTCTATCGATGACTGTGTGTGCATATGTATACACGGTGGCTGGTTCATCAGACATTTAGCAGAGACGAACCCACGGCACGACGTTCAGTTAAGTTATTCACCGTCGTATCTGTTTGATAGAATTTCCGAATAGAGGCTACTCGATTTTTGATGCACCTGTGAGCATACCAACATACTCGTATGGACTCGCCTGTATTAGTTGGAATAGTCTAGAACCAATTACTCTGTGAAAAACTTTTTTGTTTGATGGTAAACACATCGTCACCACTATTTATAATCGGCTGCAATATCGGTTCGAATATCTGCACGTTCCTATTTTCGCAGACACTTTGATTAGTCGTCTTTTTTCGAAAATTTCCGGCTGGCCACAAACATCGAAGACACACTTCTCACGCCTTACTGCTTGTGTGTGAGTGAACAGTATCCGATATTCGAACACACCCTGGAAAATTGAGTTTATCTAAAACGCTCTAAGAAATCGGTCTTCAAATGGGAAAGTATTGGGCTCTTATACTATCCAAACTAAGATGAACTTTGCGCTATATTCTTGAGATATCTTAATCGAAAAAATCAGAACTTTTGCAAGTAAACACATTTATTGACTTGGAAAACCTCTATATTGTTTTTCTAAAATTAGGTATTCCTAAGCATTCGACAAAAAAAATGTATTTAATTGCTAAAGTTTCACGAAATCTTTAGTCACCTATGCAGTGCTACCAAGATGACAGTTTAATTTTCAAAAGGATTGATTTGATGCTTAGATTTCAAAGTACAGCCGTCACGGTTTATTAATTTTACGAGGAGGCACGGTGGACACACCTGAGGAAAGAACAAAGTTAAAAATAAATTAACTGACTAACTGGTTGAACTGATGGATTTCATGAAGTATTCTCTGAGCTAAAAACGGATCGGATCGTGAAAAAGAAGGATGCAAAGACATTCACACGAAAAATGTGAAATGAAGTCTTTCAACGGAATTTGTAATAAAAATCTAGTGGAAAACGTCGCATCGACAGGCGAACTAGGTTTTGAAAAGCGACAATAATGCCAACTCTTCAACACACGATGAGTAACATTCATCTGAATATGATTTTTTAAAGCCTTCACGATGTTAAGAAATAAGCTTTCATTGTTTTGTTGCAATTTTTTAGGTTTTCCAACGCGATACGTAGATCATTTCTGTAAGAAGAACATCCCTGTTTCCATATTGGTATTCCAAAATGATGTTCAGTAGAGAAGATCAGCTTGAGAAAGCGCCTGGAATGTAGTCCAACACCAAACAGCTAAGATATGACTCCTGAAAGCGTAAGCCGAGCACTCGGCAAAATCATTTTTGTGCGTTCAAAGTGTCTATTTTTTAGGGGATACATTTTTAAACTATTAGTGATGTTGATTGTAGAAGGATGAAAAGTTTCCCTAATACACTTTCGAAATAATTTTTTTTCTACAGTCCACACATTTCCAGCGATGCTCCCATCTTTTAACCCGTCCAAAAGCAAACTCTAAATGTCTGTCTTCAAAATAACTTGCCTCCGTATTTAACGAAAATAGCTCGGAGCGCAGTTTTCAAAACAGAAAAAAAAATTCGCTCGGGACTAAATGTGGCAAGTTAGGGTGTGGTCGAGCAGTTCAAACTATAATTCGTGGATTTTCGTCATGGCAACAGCTGAAATGTAAGCAGCTATTGCCTTATTAACGTGAGCAAACCCGGCACCCATAGCGCAAACAGCTTTCTAATTTTCTCATTTCTAAATCCTGACTTAAAAAGTGACAAACACGTTCTTTGAACATTGTCATTTCTCTCACTTTGATTCGACGATCGTTTACCAACATTTAATGAACTTTGGCGATGTTTTCGTCAGAGGTTTTTTTGACGCACCGAACTGGTACAGCCACGTTTGAACTGATCTGTCCAAAACTTCACGGTGGTAAATGATGGTACAGATCCTCCGTATAAAGCATCCAACTCATCTTTGATTTGTATACGCGTATTTTTTTACAAACAAATATTTTATGACCACTCGATACTAAATTACAAAAGTATTTAGATCGACTCACTCAAACGATTGTAATTTAAAAACTGCGTGTCCAAACTAACTGATATTTTGTTTTTGAGTTAAAAGTTCCGCAACAACATTATCTAGTCTGTGTTGCCATCTTCAAATTTAGGTCAGAAAATGTTCAGCACTGGTTTTTAATTAAATATTGTTAAATTTTTGTAGATTCATAGAGTATACAAAAAGTTATGTATAGAAAAAAACAACACCTCGGCGGGCCGTAAATGCTCTTTAAGGTTTTGCTCGAAATCGTTTGCCGAATCAATAAAACCTGATCATACAAAATCTCAATTTATTCCTTTGGGGTTTGTGTGATCGAGGGCTTATTGGCATAAGCCTTAACAAAAGGGAGTTAAATCGAATCCACTTTTGGTCACTAAATCAGGAAATTACATAACCAAGAAATGGGTCATGCAGAATTTAAATTCTGTCTTGTACTGTAGGTGTCTTGTTAGAAACATGATGATGTTTTTTTAATATTAACAATTAATTTTGCTTGAAAAATCAGTCATGACTTGTTTTCATTCCATTATAAATTCAATGATATTTCTTCTTAATTGTTTCAATTCCACTTTGTATGCATAAAGATGCAAATCTCTCATGAGAATTCACGAAATTTCGAACTCCATTCCTCTGCACCGAATTGATGTTCCTAGCCTCTTAACAACACTCACGAACTGCTTTGAGATTTTATGTTGAACGGTTCTCAGAAAGGCGGCTTGAGTGACTAAGATCAGTGAACTTTTGAATTAAGCTTTTCACAGTTGATTTAGTTATATCACTTATATCACAAGAGATTTATACATAATTTAAACGAAAAATGCGAAAGATGGCTGCCATTATTTTCGAAATGTTACTCAACAATGAAAACGTGTTGTTTGTTAGCCATCCTCAGAGTTCTTATGTTTCCTTGCCAAAACTTTAATATTATCTTCAACCAATCTACATTAATTTTTGACATCATTGGTAACTGTATGTCCAGCATTTGTATGTCCAGAGTTATGATGGTACTACACTCCGAGGTGAACTTGGGCCTTGCTTCTACAGAAACCACTCGTTTTGTGCATGCTACCATCCTCTCCCGACTGAAGTTGGGTAACAGTTTAATGCCAACTCTGAATGGAGAGACTAAGAAGCTTTTACTAAACAGTTATTCTCTTTAAGTCATTGACTTGAAAGAGGTGATGCGACGAACATTTTTTTTCTTAATTTTTTGTCTGTGCTGGGCATTGAACATAGACTGAAAGTGTAGTGCGTGGTAGTCGACATGGATATCTACTACGCCCCTTTTTTGTTAAAAAAAATGAAAAAATGCATAGCACTTAGTCTTGTTTAACAAGAAAATGCGATTGTCCGATGATTTCAAGTGCTTGATCGGTACATGTTTACAATGAAAACTTGTCGATCTATAAATGTTGTTGTTTTTTCTATTGTGAAAGTTGCAGGGACGAGGAGGAAATAGAGTCCTTCCGCCACCTGCCCTGTGATTGTCAAGCTCTACGGAGAAGGAGACGACTAACACTAGGAAGTATCGACGAACTGGAGGATCTAAACAAAATAGAGCTAAAGCGTCTCCAGAGATACTCGTATCATCGGTAGAAATGTAAGTCTGAAGAGTTGTAGCCCATACCTTATATGTGAGCCGCGACACTAATCGCAAATAGGGTGCATTTGCGATTGGTGTACATATCGAACCTTTTTTTGGATACCATCTCTGATAATTCATTACATAAAACAAACAAATGATCAAGATATTTCAACGACGATTTTATAAAGTTGAGGCAATACATCTCGAGCCGGCATTCGTTCGAACTTTATTGGAGTTTGAATAGTCTTCCTTCTTGTAAAGGCGTTCTGCTTTCGATGTCAATTTTGATCTCTCCATAGAACTTATCAGACCAACTGCTTTTCTTTTCTCTTCTGTTTCGATTTTTAACCTGGCAGAAAATCGCTTTGATGTTGTAAAGCACCGATTTTCCTTGACTTTAGACACACGGTAGATCTTTATGTGAATATATCTGGCAGTATACACTTTTCTTTTTTTTTCGGAGGTTTTTTGAACACTACTGTAGCACTCAGACTTAAAACTGGTCCATTGTACTGCCACTTAGCAACCTACTCCAGTGCCGTTAATTTGATCCCAACGGCAAATGGTGACTGGACCAGATTCGATTTCACTGGGATTCGAACCTGGGACCTCCCTAACTTGGGACAGGCACATAACCAACTGAGCCATCCAGTCGTCACTTGCAGGTCATACTAGTTCCTTTTTTTATGAATTTTTGTCGGTGTTATATAAGGTCCCAATTTTAGTAACCCGGTATTATTTGATTATTCCCTGCGCTATGCCACTGCGCGTAGCGAAGAATTTCCAATAGATATCTAATAATGGCAGCGCTCCAGTCAAGGTGGACCTAGGGCTGGGCCTAGCTTCACAGATAACGAATTGCTCAAATTTATTTTCTTAAACTTAAAATCTATACCAAATCAATCCTAACACTGAGGTCCGTACTTTTCTCATGACAGGCATTACCTGCGTGGACAACTGGTGTCGCAATAAAAAAAACACTTGGCTTGTTGTATTGCACTCCTGTTTTCCAACTTAGACTTAACTATCGTTAAATTAAATTAAGTACATTAATTGAATTCGCAGTGAGAAGAAAATAGCTCGTAAAATTAGCGCAATTAAATTCGAATTACTTTTTTTTTTCTTTTATGTGAAACGGAATTTGAAAAAAATAGTTTCACTTTCAGTACTTTAAGCAAATTTAAAGGTAACGTCCTATTTTTTTGACAGTGGGACATATAAGACTGTACATATAAGCCTAACTTAATATTCTTACTAAACTATCGTAATTTAACCACACTACTCTACTCGCTCAAAAACAAATACAGTTCCACTCAAATTCTGTCAAGAGAATGAAAACATTCGTGAAACTTGGCATCACTCATATTCAGAGCAAGGCGAACAAAATAAACAAATTCAACTTTGTAACGGTAGTAATTGTCAATATCACAAAAATATCACGTGATATTCTCAAGGAATTATAGAACACAGTCCACTCGCCGTCATAAATTAGCCTAAAATAGTTGAACTTGTATCCACAAAGTTCCACTTAGTCATGAGAGATGTCGATCTCTTCTGTCTCAATCTGACACAAAAATACCCTTCTCTCAAATAATCTCTTTGTCTTCTATTTCGTTTTGATGTGCCTACGCTTCCACATAATTATGTGTTCATTAGTAGCGAGATATACATAAAAGATTGGGCGCACTTATTTGTGCCAGTGATTGACAAAACTGTCAGATTTGGCGCCAACAATTTGTGCGGTATCCAATAGTCTAAACAAACAGTTCATCTGTAATATTAGCCGTCATCAATCCCCAAATGTCTGCATGTTTCTTCACCCCACTGTCTGTGCCGAGAGAAATAAGATAAAGGGGAAAGTCAAAACTATTAAAATTTTATTTATATCAACTTGTGTCCCCGAAATAAGTCCACCCCCGCTTATTAATTAAAATCATGGCTCTATTGATGAAGACCGCCGGTAAACATGTTCAGTGTGGCGAACATTTTGTGTTCGGTGTTCATTGCCCGCTACCAAATAAGTCCCAATCACAACACACATCCATACACCAACAGAAACGCTCTGCAGATCTGTCTGGCACGCGTGGGTGTCATGGCACTCGTTTATTAATTGCGCCCATTTAACACCGCATCCCGCCATTTGTATCCGACACCCTGTGAGCTGTCCAATTGATCTGTCAAAATCTGAACTGTAAATTTAATTGAACCCATTAATTTGAGATGGAAATATTTGACACTTGCTCAGGGATTTCGGCAGAATGTAGCGCACGTCACTCACAGAAAATTACGCAGCCCCGTTTGGAGTGTTCTCCACTTAAACACTCTCGACACTCTCCCTGGTCCGCTGGCAAGACGGACAGTAATTTACGGTAAAAATACATCGCGAAAAAATGGATAAATATGCCAAACACGCTCCACGCGCATTCGGCGTAAATACCCGCAGACAAGAAGTCCGAAAGGAAAATTGCAAATTTAGTTCGTCCAGATGCCACTGCGCCCGAGCGCCACTCAAATGTTGAGGCGACCGACTGCGCCGTCATGAGCCGAGTTAAAGTGTATTGGCATCACTTTTGAATTTTGATTGACCGCTATCTCATACGGGCGGACACCGGGTTCTCGATTTATTTTTAAACTTTTCATGCAGCAGAAAACAAACAGCGTGCCGGATGCAAAAATTGACTTTACGATGCCACCGCCCGTTCGCGGAACAGCAGCCTGTGGGTGTGGTCAGATCGGTACATTTCACGCGGCGACTTTTCAATACCAAATGTCACTTTGACAGTAAACTTAATTTCCCCCGAGGCGAATCTCCACTGAGCCAGAGCTTTTCAAAATTGATGAATTTGAAAATATGGTGAAGCTGCGTATTGAATTGTAATTAAGTAGAAACGTGACAGATACCGTTGTTTGGGATTCCTCAACCGCTGGCCAATTGCCAGCATTTTTCAATGCGGAGCACACGCAGGGGTACCTGCTTTGAGTGTGGTTCATGTGGTGTGCGCTGTAAGTCATGTGGCTAGTATTTTGAATGGTTTAGTAGTGGCATTAGCGGTGGGGATTTTGCCATGATTTAATTTCGGTCACATTAATCATATTACACTGAGTGGAAGAGATGGCGCATTGAACATGCCGCATGCTTGTCAGAGGGCTGATTTATTAAAATAAGTGTCAAATTTTTTGCTCTAGCGCATAGCAAATTGGCGATGATGTGGTAAATTGGCTCTAACGATGTTGGATGCAATGCGTTTTTCGACGTGTTTTTTTGTTTGATCTTTTGAATATTTGGATATGATCCTACATGATGCTATAAATATGGGCAAATTATGTCAATTATAAATTTAAATGAAAGGGGGGCGAATTCGATGCAAAGCAAAGGTGTGCATTGAGATATGCGTAGTAAGTCATGCTATAGAAGAATAATTTAAAAGCGGGCAAAAATTAGATCTTTTCGTCATCCTAGACAGAGTAACAATTTGGAGCTTTAAGTTGTAACGACATTTTGAATGAAGTGCTAATGAGAGATGATACAGAAACGTACAGAAACAAACGAATTTTCAATCTTTGCTATGAGCTCCATAATTGGGACTGCTAAAGGGCTCATGGCCCGTATGACAGATCGTTAGAATCGGCAACGAGCACAAAATTATGCAATACATTTTCAATAGAAACTATGTAAGTTTATGTAACGGACCTGTGTCGCCAAGGGAAATGCTGGTTTTTTCCCCTCTTCCCAAAAATAATGTTTTCAAAATATTTTCCATTCGAATTTTAGGAATCCCCTTCTAATAGCTACAGATCGTTTAGCTTATTCCTTAATGCATGCTGCTGTTCTCCCATAAATGAAGGCAGTAATAATTTCATGCAGTGTCAAAATAACGAAGGATCAGATGATTTAAAAAAAAAATTTAGCAAATCTGAGTGAATACACACTCCTTTTCACACACTTCTCACAAATTAGGTATCCCATAGGATGTGGTATCAAAACGGCGCATTGGGTGCGACAAAAAAAAATTGGTATGTTCACCACCACATCTACTTACTTACCTACCCATCTCTGAGCATGGCCAATAACCAACGAGAGGTGACTGTGAAAGCGAAAGTTGATGTGCTGATCCGGAATCGAACCATAGAGTTTCCCAACTACCCAACATTCTTACCTACCGACTATATACCGGCGACACACCTTTTTACCATAAACATTAATTTATGATTTCATCTCTCTTTCATCCATGATTATCAATTATATTCCTTCCAATCCGATAAGTCTGGCTGATTTTTATGGTTTTGTAAGTTCTTAAATTCGTTAAAATTCGCAAAAATAAAATTTCTTCCAATCGGTAGCCGCCCAAAAAAGTAGGAATGCCAAACAGCTGCAAGTTGTCGGAAATCATTTAATTATGAATAAATTATTTGTTCGTCATTTAATATCTTTCAAAGGAATAAAAAATATATAAATAAAGTCTGTGTGAAATGCGTTTGAAGATTTAGACGATGTTTCGAATTTGACACAATCACGACAGCTGCCACACCGACTGATCTGATAAACAGAGTGCTCCTTGAATCGTTGCAAGCGATCTTATAATTTTAACGAATTAAATATGAACTCACATTTACGATTGGATAATATTTACGTTCCAAATATTCGTAAATAACGCAAATCACAAAATTAGAAAATCAAACGTTTACCGAAGCATATGTGTTAGGCACCCTGATGCGTTATATCTTCAAAATGCAAACAAATTAATTAAATGGGAGAAAAAAGTAATAATTACTTTCGATAAGTGATTTAGCAGCATTACATTTGGCCAAGGCTGTACATATACCCAAGTTTGAAAAAAAAAATAGTCAAAACTTCACTTTAATCGTTTAACCTACAATTTTCATATTTATAAAGGGTGTTCCAGAAAAAGCAAAATTAATTTAAATAACAAATGCAAGATTTTGATTCAATGCTGTAATCTTTCACTTTTTTGATCGATTTACTTTAGCATTAATCCTTTTGGTTTACTTGATACAATGCTCAATTGGTTCCTTTTATTTCTGAATCGTCGAAGCTTCTGTTCATAAGCCTTTAACCTAAAAAGACTCCAAAGATTAAAGTCTAAGAATGGCAGTCAGATTCTATATTTCACTTTCATTCAAAATGAAAATGCGATCGATACAAAATGAAGTTTGGTGTTCTATAATTAATTTTTATTGATTTTGATTTCATATTTTTCAAAGTTAACTCGATGTGAATTTCAGTGTTCCACAGTTCGAATTGATTGATTTTTGGGTGATACACAGAGATGAACAAAAATTTTCACACAAAGTAATTTTCGAAGAAAATGAGCCGTTTAAACCTAAACGACGTTTAAAATTAAATCCTTTCGAAACGTAATAAATTTTAGGCAATTTAGTATCACAAAATAAAACAAAAAATAATCAAAATCATGTTTTCATCTAAGAATAAAAACAAACAACTTTTAAATTCGGTTTTCTTTAAACGCATCGTTTTGCTTGTAAATGACTTCGTGTGAAAAATGTTGTCCGCCACTGTACTTATCTATTTGAAATGTAATAGTAAATAGTTATTACATTCCAAGTAGTTTTATTTTAAGATAATAAGTTTAGCATTTAGGATAATATTGACCCCTAACAACCATTGCATTGACTGAAAAATATCCCTTTCTGCTAAAAATATCCAAATTCTAACAATTAACAAAATCACTAATATGAAAATAGGTGTAATTTTAAAATATAATGTTGTTTGAAAAATCAGCATTCTCTTGTTCTTGCTGCGTTCTTCATTCAATAAACTTCGTTCGCTGTGCGTGGTAAATGGGTTTCACTTCTTGAGTCAGTTGCAAATTGTAAACACGTATTAGCAAATTGTTCGTGCAGATACGCCGTAACATTCATAACCACGATGCCGAATTTATTTTCCCTGGAAAGTCAGCAATACTTTCATGAACTGTTTCGATGATTTGTGTTGAATGAATTATTGATGTCTAAGACCTAGCATATTTCTAGGCTCCTCAATTTGTTGAACTGATCTCTTCACAGTTCCGACAAATTTTTTTTCGAAATGCCAAACTTTCATTATTTTCTAAACGCAATAATATTTTCAATGATCGTGAACTGGTTTTTTCGTTTTTTTTTCTGGCACAAATGGAATGATTTTTGAACATTGCGTGAATATTGGGTAACCTGATTTAAAATCACTCTTAGGGCTGTGTACAGTTCTTAAAATGTGAGGAATAAGCCCGTTTCCTTGTTTTTACTGTGCTTACCGAAACAGTTCCTAAAGACTTTGTTAATGAAGACGTGTTCTTCATGCTATTTTTAATCTAGCATGAAAGGATTCATAGCTATATAATAATAATAATAATGGCCGCGCTACAGTCCGAGGTGGACCTGGGCCTAGCTTTTCAGCAACCACTCGTGTTGTGCGTGCTATTGTTCTCTCACGAGTGGAGGGGACCTACAGTTTAATGCCGACACCGAACGGCGAGATTGAGAAGAGTTTTCTAGACAGTTATACTCTTTGAGCATTATCAGTGACTCGAAAGAGGTGGAGCCACGAAAAAAACAGCTTTTGAAAAATTGTTGCTTGTGCTGGGATTCATAGCTATATGCCGAAGAAATGTTCGTAGCAAATTCAATCTCGGCCCATTTCCAGTGTCCAGCAAGGTTTAGTGCCATGCTTAGAAGGAAGACATCCTAAGTATAAAGCCTGACACGTGTTCAAACCAAGCCATAATGCTAGAGCGGAGTCAGCAAATGTTAAGACCTAATCATTGGAGTCCCTTTGCTGGAAAACAGACTAAGGCAGGTAAGAGTGATAGTATCACTGCAGTACTCACATTTGTCAAAATGTTAAGAATTGTGTAAATAGTTTGTGACGATATTTCTACAAATGTATTCAATTAGCATTAGGTGCCGTTTTAATATCGCAGCTCTGATGACTGTAAGGGTTTGTTTTCGAAAATTTGGAGAAGTTGCAAATTTCTTGATGGTTCTCTCAGAAATGCCTGCAAATTTTGAGCAGGGAAAAGTAGAATTAATTTTTCTTTTGGTACATCGTTACAGCTGCTATAGTAAGTGTTACGAGGAATACATAATCTCCCTGTGTTATTGCCTATCGGCCTGTACCACGTACGTAGCACTTGTTATGTCTACCCTCTGTAAATCTTCGTTAGTTTTTGTTTTTTTATAAGCCTAAGGTCATTACCGATCTTGCACAGCATTTTAGAACAAAGCATCTGAAGCAGTCCATCTTGAATTGAATCGAATGGACGATCACGGGGTGTGTCATGGATGTAACACTAGTACTGCGACCATAAAGATCTATTGTACCCTCTTCTTTTGATCTAGGATTTTAGTGCTGCCTGGAAGAATTTGACAAATTCTCTTCTATTTCGTTTGTGTGGTGTGACATTTTAAATCTTTCTCGCGCAAAACGGGGACAGCCGATCAGTTTGTGTACCATAGTTTCTCTCGCCTGTCCACATCGCCTACAGATTTCTGTGCTGCTAAGACCCAATTTGTAAAGGTGGTTGCATGCCCCATGTCCTGTTAGTGCTTCACATAGCACTTTGTGGTCTGCTTTATTAAGTTCTAGAGCTTTTTTATAAGCTAGTTTGGGATTGTGAATTTGTTCCATGAACATTCTTGAGTGTTTAATACCCTCTTGGTTGTTCCAGAACTGTTTCCTTTGTTTCATAACCCATTTGTGTAGGTGTAAGTTTGTGTCCGTCTTGTTGAAGCCATAAAGGGGTGAAGGCCACGTAAAAGGTACCTGAGCACCTTTCTTGGTCTGTATGTCAGCCTTTTCATTCCCTTCATGGTTTTCATGGCCTGGCCTGACAGATCAACTTTAACCTGTTGTTTCCTGCCACTTTGTTTAGTATTTTGTGACATTCCCAGACAGCCTTAGAGTTCAATGTGTAGCTCTCTAGCGCTTTAAGAACCGATTGACTGTCTGAGAATATGTGTATTTTGGTATTTGTGGGTTTTCTGTCGTTAATGCGGTGTGCTGCTTCATTGATTGCGAACAGCTCGGCTTGAAATATTGTTGACTCATTACAGAGAGGAATGTGTAGGCTGCATTTTGGTCCTATCACTCCAGCCCCTACCTTGTTTTCAGATTTCGACCCATCTGTGTACCATTTTTGGGCTCCATCATTCATCCACGGGGGGTTGTTGTTCCATTCTTCTCTGTTTGGTATGAGTACTTTGTAGTGTATTTTGAATATCAACTTTGGGGGCATAAGATCACTCACTCGGCATCTTTAAAAAATATGTTTTGGTCACGGGCTAGTCCGTAATAAGTGGAGTATTTACCTCCATAATGCTACCACATCTGACTGATCATATCTGCAACTATTAAAACAGAATGATCATACAGCACTTTCAGCGCTAATGCAACTGTGAAATTTGAATTTAGTCACTTGACCAATAAATTAAAAAAATATTAACCAATTGTCCATCTTGTTCTTGGCCAATTCTGGGTAACCGAATAGAAGATAATCATGCGTCTCGATAGCGTACTTTCCTGCAATTGTCGGATAAGACTCATCACATCCCATGAGCATGGTGAGGTGAAGACCGCAGTCCTGAAAGACAATTTTTTGTACATGAGTCTACCAATAAGAAATATTTACCTTTTTCTGTTTACTATACCAAGAAAGTAAAATTCGTCAGCTTTTGGAAAACTCAACCACAACACGGACTTACCCAAATTGAGAAACGCCCTTTCATCTTCCACGCGTGACAACTGAACAGCATATCGTGCTGCCATGCCAACGAAAAGCGTCGACACTCTCGAATCAACCGAACTCATTAAATTCGATTAAGTCAGGTGGACTTTAATTAAAAACCCGACACTTGACAATGCCCATTGGGGAGAAAGCTGAAACAAATAAATATTTAAGTGTGTCCTTTCTTAACTATTCACCATGCCACACCACAAGAGCAAGTATTTCCAAAACATCGACTAGAACCAAATTGAAATTTATTTCTAAGTCCTGTTCCAAGTCGTGCATGCACGAGGTCGCTACACTCCGGTGCAACACTCCGCTGCCGACTGAGGTACGCCTTTGGTCCCAGCGCCACCATTCATTCTGTTGTACAAAAATTAATGCCATTATGCTCGGTGATTACCAGCACGAAACACGACGAACACGACCTTTTGTCCCAAAGACACATAAATACATACGGCGAGTTCCTGCCGCCCATACTCGGAACTTTCCTAAATTCAATACATTCGACCGAAGGTGAAGAGGGGCTCTTGCACCGTGTGCGACTCCTTCCGTTCGCCTGTGAGAGGGAACCCATTCTGTGTCCTTTGAATTCTTACCAATCTCTCTAGCCCACTTGGCTTTTCCCAACCACAAAATCGAGTTTCAAGGCTTTGACTTGGTCTACCTGCATTTACCTTTGTTTTTGGTTTTTCTGGTCTCAGTGCCCGATTGGGGTGTGTGGGGGCTTTTTTTTTTGTTTTTGTATTCTCCTCCGCCACACACCACCACCCGGTCATAGACTACCGTTTGGTATTTGTCCAAAAATCATATTGAACTGTGAAGGGATACCGGGGCCCAACGTATGCGATGGTTAATTTCCTGCCTACACACACTGCAGTTGGCCCGACGCCGCTCTGTACTGCGCTTCATCTGGTATGTGCCTCTCGGAAATGCCCATTGCCGGTTGCGGTAGTGTTCATGTACAGACGAGGAGGTATCCTTGTTAGTTTTTTAATGGTACCCATGGATTCACCCAGCTGTGAATTTTAGATAACTTTGGTTAATATTAATGAAGTGCTTTTAAGCGAAGTGTACAACGGTGGCGGTGCGGTTTCAAAACCGAATTGTTGTAGGGTAATGGACTGATGCTGGTGCCGGGCGATTGAGTGGCGAACACAGGGGATGGCACTGTGCAGTTTAGGGCAGAACTGTGTTGGCTGGCAATGGTGAGACTGAGCCCTAGGCGTTCAATATAACGCTGCTGGAAAAGGTTTTCCTAGGTAAACGATGATTGTCGAGACAGTGACAATGGCGCTGTTGAAGTTGGCATACACCGAGAGAATTTTATTATGGAATTCAAATATTTATGGATGACACAGACAGTGCACGTGAAAGCGTCTTTGTTGGTTCAATCTGTAGTCTTTTGCTGTAGACAATGGGATATTGATCGAAGGATGCCTAAGAGTTGCTTTGTCGCTTGAACTTGACTAAGATCCTGGGAGAAGGGCATATATGTACGTTACCCTTTCTTTGTTGTTGGACCTAACAGGTAAAAATAGAAAGGTTAATATTATTTTTCCGTGAATTTTTATTCAATCAAAATAGGTTCCATTGACATATTTCCTTTTCGTAGATTGCTGACTTTTTGAGGCAATGAAATCTTCAAAGGCCTTTATGACCTCTGCCCGGTTCCGGAAGACCTTCTGATGGCAAAATGAATACAGAATGTGGAAAATATGGTTGTGACTATCCCGTGCAAAAACGATTCAGTTTGATTTCTTTGTTTTCGAGGCTGAAATCTCCCGAAAGGAAGTTTCCAAACCAACTTCGTTTACCGCTACATCCTCAAATGCATCATTAATGTTGTGATATATGAAGTTTCATGCCCCCTGAGTAAGGACAGTTAGTCAAACAGTCATACAGTCAAACAGCGGAAATTCTTTTGAAAATGTTCACACATGGATCGGAAACTGAGTCGGGAATTGACTTCAAAGTGTACTCCAATGATCTCAATGTCCACATTTGCAAACATCTGCCGGAATATGTTTTAAACAAAAAGTAGTATCTAACAGGGATATCATGGTTTTTACTGACATGCAATCAAATAAAGTTGAGTCAGTCTTTTCTGTGGATGCCGTGGCCGTGTGGGTTTATGCGTCGACTCATACGCAATACACTTTCAAGTCTAGGTTCAAATCCAAGATCAGACAAATAATTTTTCAAAAAAAGCTCAAAGAATACAACTGTCTAGAAAAATATTCTCAATATCGCCGTTCGGAGTCGACATTTAACTGCAGGTCCCCTCCACTCGTGACAGAACAGAGCAATAGCACGCACTACACGAGCGGTTGCTGAGAAGCTAGGCCCAGGTGAATCTCAGACTGTAGCGCCGCCATTATTATTATATTGCCTGTGTGCCAGGCCCAGGGCACAGTGAATAGCAACATTTTAACTATTCAGTTTAAAGTCTTCCAGGGTCTTCCAATAGGAACTTCCGAACTTTGACAGTTGATAACGGTCATATTGTTGAAGCTACATCTGTTCAATTGGCTGTTATTTATTCAGTCTGTTTTGTCAAATGGCCACGAATGGACATAGCGTTCAACAACACGTGCAAATGATAAAATTTTCTTTATTAAAATTGGTGTTCTGTTCGGGCAACGTTCCGCGCGTTTCGCTCATTTTACAGTCGCCATAATCGCTCTACAGAGAAGGGTATTCGCAGTTTTGTGGATACATTTGACATCCACTGGCTCAGTAAACGATAAACCAACAGTCGTTCGCCGACGAAACGCAAGATCCGCCAAAAACATCGTGAGAGTGTGCGGGAAAATCCCAAGCAGTCAGTTTCGCGTCGCTCACAAGAACTCGACCTTTCGCATTTTGGGCTCACACCCGTACAAAGTTCAACTGACCCAGGAAGCCAAAGGTAAACGAAGTGAAATAGAAAACGACGTGTGTTCGCCGAATGGACTCTGGAGAAGTTGGAAAAATGAACCCATTTTTCATCGAAAAATCATCTTCAGGGATTTCAGGCCCATTTCTGGATGAATGGGTACGTCAAGAAAGAAATTTGTCGAATTTTGGACGATACCAATCCACATGAGATCCAAGAGCGTCCAATGCATCCCGAAAGAATCACTGCTTGGTGTGGTTTTTGGGCTGACGGCGAGGCATCATCGGTCCATATATCTTTGAGAACGACGTTGGCCAGTCCATCACCGTCAACGGCGAGCGCTAGAGGTGGATGATTACCAACTTCTTTTAGTCTGAATTGGATGATATGGGCACCAACGACATGCGGTTTCAACAGGACGACGCCACGTGCCACCTAGCTCACGTCACATTGGATATTCTGCACTAGTGATTCGAGGGCGTGGTCATCTCACGTAGAGGTGATGTGAACTGGCCACTGAGATCGTGCGATTGATTGAGCCCGTTAGACATTTTCTTGTGGGGTTTTCTGAATTCGCAGGTTTATGCGAATAAGCCACAAACCACAGCGACCCTCAAAGCCAATATAACCCATGACATATGTGAAATTCAGTCTGATTTATGCGCCAGAGTCATGGAAAAATGGGCATTTTAGATGTGCACCACCCAGAGAAGTTATGGCTGATATTTGAACGACGTTATATTTTTATATAAAATGGCATTAATAGGCCTTTCAAAGGAATGAAAAATATTAATAATGTCTCCCACACATTTTGTTATATTTTAATTTGAAGATAGGAAGCGCTGAACGAAAGACCCTTCGCATTGAACGAAGTACGAGTAATTCAGATGACAAAAAGTTACACTTTCACAGCCCACTCTTTGTAGCGTCGCTGACATTGATATTAAACTATAGGTCCTCGTGACTTGTTAGAGAACACACAAAACACAAGTGGTTGCTGCAGACGCTAAGAGCAAGTCAACAACGACCCAACTAAGAAAAGGAGGGCTAATTCTGATGATTTTAGTTCAGAATTGTTTTTTTGGGGATCAAAACTTTTAGACTAGAAAATAATATAATAGTGCGTGATATGATTGAAAACACCAGTATCTGAGCAAGTCGAATGTCCTCTCGCTCAGCCACAAATATTCTCGTTATTTTCTGTAGCTCAATTGTAAATGGCTTTGTTCATTAAAACTTTCCCCTTCACTCCACATCTAGCTCCGAAAGTTGGTAAGCTAACCCATAATTAAATGCGTATACAAATATCTTTAGGAATGTCATAAATAAATTTAGATAAGTTTTGAAGTAAATTGATAAAAATTACCTCGCGCTATAGATAACTCGTACATTTTAAATGATAGTTGTGCGGAGGTGTAATCAACTTGATACAGTTGAGAAGCGAATAAGGGTTTTGAGTGGAGTACATCAAAGCGTTACAATGTCATCAAAGTTGAAACCGTAAAACTAATTAGTCATTGCGTGCCAGTCAATCAAATGAAGGCTGTTAACTGACATTCCATAAACCACAAATCACTTGCGTGCTCTTTCGTTTCTGTCAAAAAACTTTCCAATCGAAACTCAGTTTTTTCCGGTGTAGAAAGCAAATCCAAGCAATTACTCCGTCAAATATGCTCTTTACTCCTCGTCCGAATCCTCATCTATGTAATTACTCAAATAGACATTACTGCCACAATGTAATGATCGACAGGATATACGAGTACGAGTACGCACACACATACGAGTCCTCGCCACCGGAGACAGGGCGGTCAAACTTTATTATTATCTCTCAACCCACCGTCCAATACCATCACGGACGACAGAGCTATTGTCCCGTTCATCGCTCGCATTCGTTGGACTTTCAAGGCCCGATTTCCATTAATATGAAAACAATTTGTACACCGGCCATCGATTCGTCCTCCTTCTGCACCGCTTGCCCGCCATGCTGCTCTGTGGTGTGGGATTCGATTCAGAATTTTTTAATAGTTGGGTGCAACTATGATTACATGGATACCGGGGGAGGGTGTATGTCATTTTGTGTAGACAGAACATACACACAATAGTGGGTGGTGTTGGTGCTGACGGTGGTGGTGGTGGTTAGTTAGATATCTCTGCTGTTCTTGTACTTTTTTTTCTCTCCTTCATATTCAGTGTGTTTAGTTATTCAGGACCTTTTTTTCTATTTCTTCTCCTTTTGTACCCCACTAAGGTGTATGCCAGTGGCCCACTTAGATAGGTTGAGTGTTTGTTGCCCTATAACCGGAGCACAGGTGGACGGAACACACTCTATAAGGACAACACTTTCTGCTTCGGCTTTAGTTTATATTTATTATCAATATCGAACGGAAGACATCCGCTAACATTAATTGTGTATAGCTGGGACCGTATAGGCTATGCGAACGTATCACAGCGTTCGATCGTGCTTTAGGCGGTAATAATGGAATGTGTTGTGATGCGAGGAATCGATGGAAATGTAATAATAATTTGCTTTCGCGGATAAATTGATAAGAGTTATTAAAGTGATAATGGATTGATTTGCATGCGTGTACGTATAAATGTCAGTCATGTGTGTCTGTCAAGTGAACACCGAAACGCTTTTAATGGAAATTCATGTGATAAAAAACAGTGCTGAATGAAGATGATTGCAAACCCTACGGATGCAAATGTCGTTAACAAGAGAGTTTAATATTCGCACCAAGTGGTTAATGTTGGAAGTGAACAGCGAAGAAGTCACTTCATTTTACATGTTGCTACTTCTTAGTTTTCGCGTTTTTGTTGGATCTCAATTCTAAAACCAAATGAAGCACTAGTCTGCTAAACAAAATACCCCTGTAAAAATATTTTATTCAGAAGAACTTCGTTATCCGTTCTTCGTCTTTTTTCAAGCCTTGGGATTTTGTTGTTCATTTTAAAAAAAAATATGTGGGAACAATATGTCTATGCATTTATTAGCTGAGAATGATGGCAGGTATTTCTTAAAAGTCACTGACCTTAAACTTTCGGGATACTGGTTTATTTTTATAATTATTTTGTTGAAAATTCAATATAAGCTCAGAATTTTTTAAAATGAGATAATTAAAATCGTATGCGAAGATTTTACTGTTTCAAGTCGTGTTACAATGTTCACTTTTCTACAGCAACATGCTTGAGTTTATCTTATTTGACGTATGTCTGCTCCACTTCATGTAAAACTTCTTACCTCATATGTCCTATTTGATGTTTGGCCGTGTGAATTATCTCCCTTCTTTAAGTTCAGTGCCACATCAGTTCACACATGCGTATTTACTACTAGTACTGCTAACGAATTGATCGATTCAATATTCAAGCTATGGGGTGAGAAACACTTCACCACTGTTTGCTGAAAATTTAAAATAAAAGGTATACTTACATTCACTGTAATTAAAAGTTCATGAGTTAAACATATTTTTTTCAGTTCTTTTGTTTGAAATCAAAATTAAAATTAGGGGATGAGGAATTGAAAACTCATCAGTCAAGAAGATAGTTAAAATATTCTCAAAAAAACAATCGTTGGTATTTCCGGAAATATGAGAACCATGAAAAAATACTGTTTGAAAGCTATTTTATCAAAATTACATCTCAATCCCAATCCGAACTAAATCCGACATGTTTTCACTCAATTGTATTTCGTCGTCGTCGAAGGTTAACGTGGACAAATCCGAGGTTATGGTTATTTCCAGAACCCCTGTTCAATGCACACTACATGTTAGTGGAGTCCCATTGAAACAGGTGAAGAAGTTTAAGTATCTCGGGGTCTTCTTCACGAGTTATGGGAGGAATAATGCTGAGCTTTCCTGAGGGATTGGTCAAGTTGGGTCAATTTTGAAACAGCTTGGTCGATCTGTAATCAGGAAAGCCGAGCTTGGTGTCAAAGCCAAGTTAGCGGTTTTTGAACCAGTATTTATTCCAACTCTCATCTATGGTCATGAAATCTGGGTAATGACCGAAAGAATAAGATCACGAATACAAGCTGGCGAGATGAGATTGCTTTGTGCTATTGTGGGAATTACGTGGGCGCCGTGGCCGTGTGGGTTCGTGCGTCGACCCATGCGCATTAGACTTTCACAGTCTAGGTTCGAATCCAAGTTCAGACAAATAATTTTTCAAATCAAAATTGTTCTCGGCTCCACCTCTTTCAAGTCACTGACAATGCTCAAAGAGTATAACTGTCTAGAAAAAGCCTCTCAATCTCGCCGTTCGGAGTCGGCATTAAACAGTAGGTCCCCTCCACTCGTGAGAGAACAATAGCACGCACAACACGAGTGGTTGTTGAGAAGCTAGGCCCAGGTCCACCTCGGACTGTAGCGTCGCTATTATTATTGTATTATATTGTGGGAATTACTCGCCGGGATAGGGTGAGAAACACGGCAGTGCACAAGGAACTCAATGTTGGGCAGCTCCTTCTTCGAACGGAAAGGGCTGTACATCGTTGGTTTGGTCACGTGGCACGAATGTCCCCATCTTCACGACTTCCGAGGCGTGCCTTGAATGCGATTCCATCAGGTAGGCGACCGCTTGGCAGACCCAGGAGAGATGGTTGGACCAAGTTCAAACACTCATCTGGTTGCGCTTGGGCATAGCTCCTGATGAGTTAGAGTCGATGGCGGAGGATCGAGTGACCTGGAGATCTCTCGAGTGTGCATTGCCCCTGCGACCCCTTTAGTGGAAAATGCGGGTCACTGAAAATGAGATGAGAAAAATGAGTATTTCAATTGGAATGACAATGCCATATTATTTATTTCCTCCAATATTGTTTTTTTATTTTTAATTCTTGAGCTCAGAATTAATTTCAAATTCAGCTGTGTACTTCATTAATTTCCTTCTGGAATACGTGAGTATCATTTTCTATCATAATAATAATAATGGCGGCGCTACTGTCCGAGGACCTCGGCATAACTTCTCAGCAATCACTCTTGTTGTGAGTACTATTATTCTTTCACGAGTAGAGGGGACCTGCAGTTTAATGGCGTCTTCGAAGAGTGAAATTGTGAAGCTTTTCTAGACAGAGGCTTTATCAGTGCCACGAAAGACGTGGGATCGTGAACAACATTTTTTTTGAAACATTTTTTGTCTGTGCTTATATTTCGACGCACAAAATCCACACAGCCACGGCCCACGATCATTTTCAATGGATGCAATTTATTGAATGAATTATAATTATAAATTTAATATTACCACAAATTGATCGTAAGTGATAAATTTGCCCAAATTTTGTTTCGGAAAGTCTTTAAATGAGGCTAACAAAAAATCTCCTCAATGATGTTAAGCTTTGGGGCGGTAGTGTAGTTGATTAGTGTGCCCCGTCCTATATAGAGCGTCAATAATTTGAATCTGATGCGCATGGCAGGGACAAATATTATTTCACTCCACCGCCTCTAGGCAGTCGTTGACAATACTCATACAGCATACAATTGTCTACTATTTGTCAAACTTCACTATTAAGGCTCGGTCCCTTCTTTCCTAAGAATAAGAAAAAAGTAAGAAAAAAGTTGTTTCTGTAGAAGCTAGACCATCGCGAAGACTGCGAAGAAACGGTCAAAGTGCAAGATAACATGTGTCTGCACGCCTCTGTGATTTTAATGATTTTCGAACCCAACGAAATCGGAGCGGGAGGTTGCATAAAGTATGGGAGTATCCCCAATGATGGATGGCGCAGAAATTCTTTCGCATCCCACGTACTCTCCTAATATTTTCCCAATGGATTACCATCTTTTCCGCAATCTGGTTTTTTTTGCTGTCGGAAGGTCTTCCGGAACCGAGCAGAGGTCATAAAAGTTTTTGGATATTTAATTGTCTCAAAAAGTCAGCACTTCTACGAAAAAGGAATATTTGACCTGGGAGAATGTCATAGATGCCAACGGATCCTATTTTGATTGAATAAAAATGGGCGCAAAAATAATATTGGCTTTTAGATTTTTACTATGAAATCGGACATTTCATGTTGTAATACCGTTTTTCTTCGTTAATGGATGAAAGTTGGCGTCTCGGGATCGTACCAGTGGAGCACGCTCTTACGCATTACTTCAGGGCAGCAAAACTGACAATTTTCATAGACAAATAGGACCTTGTATCAAATTCAAGTTTGCTTTGAGCCAACATGCGCAAACGTGCATTTTGAGAGTTTGCTTAAAATTAAAGTGAGAGAACAATCATCTGATGAATTCTACCAACAATCATAAAAATTAAACATATTTTGTAATTTTTTTAAAAAAATTAAATTGATACAAATGTACAGTTTCCATAGAAGCCTCTTACCCTATCATTATTCAAGATTTTAGGTGCAAATTTACAGCAAATCTTATAATTCCTACAGAAATTAACAAAAATGTACAATATATCAACATTCTCTATTTAATCTACATTTTGCAAGCAAAAGAATGTACTTTTTTAAAAATTGTATGACTCATCGCCAGTGACGTCAATTTATCTTCCATGCCTATCTGAAGTTGGTTGCTTTTTCACTGCAACCTGATTATTACTCTGACATTCCACGACTGTTTTAAGCCATCAGCAAGATTAAAAAGATAAGATGATCATTTCACCTTTTCGTGATTTTTCTGAATTATATTCCCACCGTCCAAATCACGAACTCATTTCGACAGGTGCTACCTACAACCTTACGTAACAAAACAGTGTCAAGCATGTAGATAGGGGTGGTTTCAAAAATAATATTCATATGGTTAGTATCAGCAAGTCCATTTTCCCAATAAAGCTTCACCTTAGTTTAGCCAAATCTAATCAACATCATACAAGTGTAATTAGAGTGATAAACTTGATCGTTTCGATATGAGTTAGCTCCCACACACGCGCAGATATACCCACAATAATGATTCCTTCTGTGTGATGTCACGAGGTCACACGATCCAAACAGGTATCTCGATCTCTTTCCATTTGATTTTGCTTATCTTATCGATGTTTACCCAAAATTCAAACACTAGTGCAAGGTAAATCTTACACCGGGTGGAATTCTTTCGTACTCCCTATACCCATATGTTCGCATCCGTGTATGCGGCCCGGAAAGATAACACAGTTTACTTTGTTCCTACGTCTGTAGTTGTTACTGTTAAATATAAAAAAATATATGAATAAAGATAAGAGGGAAGATAGTGCCTTATCGCGGTTTTCTTCAACGTTTTGGAGCTCATTACTATCGAACTATACCAGAAGAACAGTGGAGAGGTGGTAAAAAAAGGTATTTTTCATCGTGAAATTGTTTTGTCATTCTCGCTAGTCAGTCAGTGATTTGGATATTCCGGTGTACGGGTGTCCACACGGTGCTACAAATTTTATCAATCGTAATTCCGCTTTTGATTTTTTTTTCGCAGTCTTAAGGTGGTGAAATATTTTGGAAAAAAATCCACTTAAAGACGGTTTAGAAGTGTTTAAATAGAGTGTTTACCCGTTAATATGATAGGGCAGTGCAAAAGATACACAAAAACACATGACATGATATAAAAGATATCCAACAAGTTAACAAGAGAACAAATTCAATCGATTTTCTATCGGAAATCTAAGCGTAACGTGTTCCAGGTGTATCCCCAACCTTTATTGTAGTCTATCGAACTTGTTTTTATGGTATCCTTGTCCTGAGAGATACGAGTTTATCCAACCGCGTGTAAGATAAAGCACATCAACTCAAACTGAGAGGCAAACATAAAACCAATAAACAGACTCAATACCCCTGGCTGTGTGTGTGTGTGTTCGAAGCAACAGCATCCATAGCTGCACAACGTTAAGTTGCTAAATATCCTTTTTGTGAAACACAAGCTCGCACACAAAAGCCGACAGTAACAAACCACCACCACTGCTGGGCCAGTTAACCTCAACCTCCTCCGTGTTTTCAGTTCATTGAACGCATCTACTGTCAAGTTGATAAACTTCGGTTTCCGTTCGCCTCAAGTTCTCGGAACTTTCACTGCTAAGCGTATCCGTTTCGTTGCCTATCCAAGAGAGTGCTCGGTGCGGTTAATTTTCGATTGGCACCAAACAAAATTACCATATTGGCGTTATTAAAATTATTAGTCTCTCTCAGCCTATCGTGTGAGTGCTTTTATCGCTTAGTAGAAAAATAACATAACAGAAAGTTGATTCACTAAAGTGCGTAATATTCCCCAGCTACATGTGGGATAGCAATTACCCACATACAGTGTCTGCCTCGTGTACATCCAGTAAATACATTTTTTTCAGTATCTACCGATAGGATTTTATGTGTTATCTCTCCAGCTAATGTGTGTTTTGTTTCGCTCCCTTCCAGTGTTTAATAGAATAAATCAAATAAAGTAAGTGACAAATTTAATCCATCGCGCGATAAGGTGCGACCGCAGAGAGTTGCAACTCCCCCCTACACACGTCCACACACACACGGCAATATATGTGTAATAATGTTGAAATCGTTCGAAATCGATAATTTCAAGGGAATCTTAAGTGCTGGTGTGGTGGCGACTTTAGCACCTGTTGCGAACAGCAGTAATATTACGTTAATGAATAATAACAATAATGCACTGGAGAAGAATTTGAAAGCGCGTCCTCATCCGTATCTGCGGGAACAGAGTCAAAAGCAGCAACAGCAATTTCAGCAGCATCCAGAGCAACTCCAACAGCAGCTCCAGCAGCAGGCGAGGATACAAGAACAAATCTCAAGCGCGGGTGGTGTAATGAATTCTGTCAGTGGATTTGGATTAAGCACAATGAATTCATCACCGCCCATCCTGGCGATCGGTGTCAACAGCACGTAAGTGAATTTCTTTATTTACTTTTTTTTCCATCTGCAGTTTATTTCATTTGCTCACGGATTGTGGGGACAGGTAGCACTAATCAATCACTTAGCTGGGTGACTGTTTAAATTTATGCGCGTTTATGTGTGCTTAAGGTTTGCTTCCACCTTTTCTCTCTGTGCACCGGTAAAAATGACTTCAAACCATCTATCCTGTCGACTGGATGGCGCAGTTGGGTAAGTGCCTGCCCCAAGTCATAGGGGTCCCAGGTTCGAATCCCAGTAAAATCGAATCTGGTCCAGTCACCATTTGCCGTTGGGATCAAATTAAAGGCACTGGAGTAGGTTGCTACCTGGCAATACAATGGACCAGCTTTGAGTCTGGGTGCTCCAGTGTGGAGTTTCAAAACTTAAAAAAAAATCTATCCTGTCAAAGAAAAGACCCCTGGTGGTGCAACTGAGGCACAGGTCCACCTCGACTGTAGCTCCATAAGCAGAAGAAGATGAAGATACGACTGTTGAACTTAGTAACCATAACTTTTGCCATTTCCCTAAATAAGTTGTTCACAAAAAAAAGCCCAAAAGTACTTAGGTTCTCGAATAAAAAAAACACCATAAAAGTCAACTTTGTGATGGGATGTCTGAATGCGCGTAGAAGTCCACCTTCACGCCCCTAAATCCAGTCAAAAAATCAAGCTATCATTCCGCGGAATGGGCTCTCTCACCCCACACTCGACTGTAAATTAAGCTCCTTATACCTCTGTAAGCACCCCCAGGCCGGGGAAAAAAGAATCACAACTCTCAAAGAAAATAATAATTAATTCAACTGTGCCCTCTGAAGGCGCCCTCCCACCAGCCTGTCAGTCTTAAACAAATCCCAGGCCAATTTAACATCTACACTCTGCTAAGCCTAGAGATGAATTGCACTCTGTTTTGCGTTTGTTTATACCGCTTTTTTTCTTTTGTGAGAAAAAAAAGCCTATCCACCTCCCCCACAGGACTAAATGATATCTCTCCCGAATTTGAGGGCGCCAGTGGAGATTAAACAATAATACGAATTCCCAAGCCTCTATCCACCACCTAACACCCAGAGGAATTTAAATCCCCGACACTGGTCTGCCATTAGATCGTTCTGCAGCCGTTGCGAGTGTTGGTGTTATTTATTAAGGATACTCTGTTATGGTGGCACAATAAAAATGTCCCTTCATAAATCTATTATCTCCATCACATGTAACGACATTAAATCGTATGATAGTGGTGGCCTTCATCTTGGCCGTTGTCCTCATTGTCATCGTTGCGACACTAATTAATTTTCTAAATGGAAACTTGGGAGATTAATGGAACACATTTGGAGGAGTAAGTATCTGCAGACTCGGTGTAGCCGCAGGACATTTTCAATTCCCGACAAACACACGTCTGGCAGGTATTCCATTCGAAAGCGAAGTCATGGAACTTTTGAAATTTGTTCGCTGCTGGGATGACGGCAGTTCAGCAGAAAAAATCGACTGAAAACTTGTCCCCTGGACAGGCACCGGTTCGATTGAAGCACAGCCAGCGTCGTACTATTGGTCATTTGGCTGAACCACCGTCGATATTGTAATGGAGATAATTTGATGAGTATTGATTTGGATTTGCCTAACGGGGTAGCATGCCTTGCATGTGGTCGACGCTGCACACCCTCAATGACACATGTCTACCATATTAATTTTAGTTTGCCGAAAGGGGAGGGGGTGGTGGATGGTGGTGAAGCAGTGATTAGATTGAACGGCCGGACTCTCAGAGAAGGGGAGAACTTTTACTCGTTTATCCGTGTTTTTTTTTTCTTTTGATCCTTTGAAGGCATATCGGCTTTCATCGTTAAGCCGGAGAGCTGGTGAATACATGACGAGTCGATAAAATGTAATTACTTAAATTGTTCGACAGATACCATCGAAGTACACGATTGGGGTTGTTGGACTAGTCGAAAGTCGAGTTTTCGATTTGAAATGACTGAAGGTCAGGACAGGAGAAAGTTTCGTCCATTAGCTTGGACATTTTATTTGATGGCTGTTTTAGGGGGGGCCCGAGTGTCTTTGCTATTGGGTCACCCCCTTATGGGATGAATTCTAAATGGTAATCGATTTGAGAGACTTTTACTAATGACAGTAGCATGACACTGATATGATTTTGTGGCAGGTTGTTGTAGCTATCCTCTGCCGGCATCATCAGTGTAGTCATTAAGGTAATGTCATCGATAAGTCTTCGGGATTGGATTGATGGTTTATCTACTTTTTTCTTCCCTTTTGTCCGGTAATTAAGTGGGTAGAGGGGGGAAAGAAACGAGAAGCGCATGTTATCTATTTATAGAGCAGGTGGGCTAGGAATTTTGGTAGGAATCAAGAGTATTTGTAGTTAGAACTTCGAGGTCATTATTACAAGTTTATACAGTGCCAGCCAATTATGGGTTAAATTCGGATTCCTATTACTGCTACAGTTCTTAAGAAGGATGAAGCGATTTACGTTTAGTTCACCTCACAATGTGTGCCTTTATAAGTCTGATGTAATAGTAATCCATGTTGTCTAGACTTCAAAGCCGCTTGTTACCAAGTTCCCCAAGTTCGGACGTCCAGCAAGATGTGTCATTTTGAACCAGTAGAAATGCGCAACATGTGTATGAAAAGTGGTGATATTTTTTATTGAAATCTAAGGAGCAGACTTCGAGGTAAGTGATGGGATACAATATTTGCCAAATGTCCTCCTGCCACTGCCTGGAAATATTTATTATTTCAATGATTTTTTTATCATGTTTCGCATAATTTCGGCTGTCTTACGCGAATATTAGCTTGCCCTCGTGGGTGGAGAACTGGTTTGGAACTGGAATAGCCCAAAGCTAAAAGTCGAATGGTGTAAAATCGCACAATGACGGTGGTTGAAGTTTCTATTACGAGAAATAACATGTCAAAAGAATTAGTTACACATTAGAGCCTTTGTTTCACCAACCGAATATATGACAAGTGACCTCGTCCTACTAAAAAATAAATGTCGTTCTGGCTGGTTCAGATCGTAAATTTCATGCGAAAAAAAGTCAGTCAAAATCGTTCGGTAACGTTGTGTTTTCACTAAAACCATTGCACCAGCACAATTTTGAAAAAATATATGGCCCAATGTCACGCATTTTGGATGAAAAGATCATTCCTGTATTTATCTTGGTGTTTCGGAGCTTCATTTAAGACAATTTTGTTTATTAACACTCCCAGACAAATGAAAAAATCTTTATTCCTCAAAATAATTTTGTAAAAATAAAAAAAAAATTATATCGTTGATATTTATGGATCCAGCACTCATTCAATGAAAGTATAGAGTCAAGAACATTCAGTTTCATACGATTGAAATTTTGAATAATAAACTTGATTTAAATGAAAGCCTTGCAAGTCAAACAAATTTGAATATTTTTTAATTACCTCTTGAAATATTTAGATACTAAATAAAAAAAAAATTAAAAAATCATAATTACAATAAAATAAAAAAATAAGATAGAAAGAACAAAAATATAGGAACATTCAATTTCATACGACGTAATTGGCTTTTGGTTCGTGTTTGGTTATTCGAACTAATGTGTTTGTCCAGATAGTCCCATAAATGTTCGATCGGGTTAATATCTGGACTGTGAGGTGTTTCCATCACTTTGGGACAGTTGTATAATAACCACGTTCGCACTAGCTAAGACTTATGCATGGGGTGAATGTCCTGGTAAGAATGGAAAATGAGCACAATGAACTAATTTTTTTTTAAATTGCCAAATACATTTCTTTGTTTATATTTCCATCAATAAAGTTCAAATAGTCAACTCCTTCATGGCTCATGGAACCCCATACCATCATTGACTGACCACCATGCTTAGTACCCGTATGAAACTGAATGTTCCTGACTGTACATTGTGCTGGCTTCAATTTTAGTATCAACTGGGCCTTATATTCTCTAACGCCAAGTTCTTTTTTAATACACTGGACAAGTGCGAGTACAAGCACGAGAAAGGTTCAGTCGCATAAATATTTTTTGATAGAAGCATTTTTGAATATCAGAATAAAATCAGAGCCAGGATGCTAGAAATAGTTTTAAATGAAAGTCCTTAGTGAAGCCAAGTTTTTGTGATTTTTTTTAGATTTTAAAAAGTGTAACAGACACAAACACAAAGTTACGCTTTTGTAGACGGAACCTTAAAAATGCGCTCCTAAAATCTTCTTAAAACGAATGCATGTTCATTTCTAGCCATGCTCTCAAATATATTGGCGATATTTTTAGCTGACTCTGCTGTTCATAAGCTGGATTCTCTTTTATAAATATTTTTATTATATTTTTATTATATTATTTTAAGTTCTCCGATAATCAGACACGGCATTGCTGCCCTACCTTAGACAAGGAGGTCGCTAGTGAAATTCATCAGCGCACTTAGACCATGTTGGTCTAATGTGGTACCTACAGTCAGACTATTAGCACTGATCCACTGCTAGTGCCATTAATTTGATCCCAACGGCGACTGGACCAGATTTGAAAAACCGGATAAAAGCGTATTAACTTTGCTTTCACTGAGATTCGAACATGGACCCCTGTAACTTAGGGCAGGCACATAACCAACTGCGCCATCCAGTCGTATGTCCTTGTCTAAGGTTGTTAGTATCCCTTATCGATTAGGGTCGAAAAGATCAAAATTAACAGTTTTTCACTTTGAAAACCACGTTTGGTATTTACGCTTATATTCAAGTGAAAAATTACTCTAACCTTAAAACGACTTTGGGTGGGTGGGTGCCATGGCGTAGTAGGTAGGTGCGTCGATTCCTACTTTCGAGGTCTAAGGTTCGAATCTAAAAAAAAAACATCTAATATTTTTTCACGGCTCCACCTCTTTCGAGTCACTGATAATGCTCAAAGAGTATAACTGCCTAGAAAAGCTTCTCAATCTCGCTGTTCGGAGTCGGCATTAAACTGTAGGTCCCTTCCAATCCAAGTGAGAGAACAATAGGACGCACAACACGAGGGGTTGCTGAGAAGCTATTATTATTATTAGCCATTATTATTATTATTATTAAAACGGACTTGGTACGACTTTGAAGTACACAATCATCTGATAAATAACAAATGAATACGGACAGGCGCTGAAACGGCATTCCTTTTCTGTCCCTCTAACAAAAGGTTATCAGATATTTGCATAGCAAAGTGATCTCTTCAGTGTCACCAATCATGTAGATAGGACAAGCCGACTGAAAGTCGAATTTATTCTGCGCTACGTTTAGCTTTAACACGTTGAGTGCCACATGAGATCACTTTGCCCTCACACGAATTTGGGCTTGCTGTGCCGCATGATACCAGAGTGGGCCCACAGTAGGTTCGCACATATTTTTGTATGCAGCATTGTATTCGACTCACAATATGTATTGAATCTAATGCCATTCTAAACTATACACCCAAGAGACTGTTAGGGTTGTCTTGGTTTTCGGATGTGAGATCAATGTGTCACCATACGGAGCTTTGAACCTGCTATACTTGCGCGTATAAGTGTTGTCATCATCCTCAATATCACTGCAGATTACGTTTCCGACTACTTCGTCTATTATTGCATCTACGAGTACCTTATTGAGAAGTTGCATCGGGTTTTCAGAACCCGGTGATACTGGTTCTTGAAGCTGCACTGCTGGTACGGCTGCTTGAGAAGTTGAGGCCACTGAATCAGGTAGTTGTTCTCTAACTTTTATCGTTGGAGGTCCATAATCTGATTTGGAATCCGAATTGCAACTTTGGAAATCCGGTAAGTCTTAGTCTGATGAGCCACCTCCTTCAAAAGCATCCGCTCCGTGTTATCTATTCTTTTAGCATCTTTTGACACAAAGTTGCAGTCTATCGTATTCTTCCGTTTGAGTCATATTAGCTTAACTATGGTATAGACTCTATTATTTCATCGAGATCTAGCTTGAACTGTGTGGTGCGTAGGCATTTGGAGCGGTAGTTGCTTCCAGCTTGGATAATTCAGTCTGTATCCCGACCCCAGAAGAGGAGAACACTCAAAGGATTTTTTTAAAGTTCTGAAGCGTATTTGCACTGTTTTAATAATTTGGCTTCCGGGTTAATAGAATTCATTGAACATTGCCACAGTTTTTAAAACTGCCGTATGATTACTTTAAAAAAAAAAAGATTCTCTTCTCATTGCCACAAGGCAACATTCTCTTCTCAAATTCCAACCATTTTTTCTGTGTAAGAATCACAAATTAAAATGACAATTTAGCAGCGGAACAAATTTAATTCACATCTCGACATTTTACTAAAATTCCTTATACCAGGAAGAGCTACTTACTCATGAATTTGACTTTTACATTTTGCATTCAGTGGAAGACTTCTTAATTTTTGGAAAATCCATTTGCAACCTTTGAAAACTTTTAAGACTATTTTTCAATCCCCTAATATAACGACGAGAATCTTTGAAGCAACGTAGCACGTTGCACCTCCATTCAGTCAGTCTCCTCCTGGATACTGTCCCGAGTGAAGAACGACAAACTTTGATCAAAAATATTCACAAGCTTACAGAAGTGACGCAACAGAAAGCATTCTGTTGTAGTGAGAACCTTTCAACCTGCATCCCACTCACCGGCGAGTGTCATGTCGCTGCATTCACCAGATAATCTCTGCGCGTTCTGGCAGGCTATGCACCCACCACTCCAAGGTATCGTTTACCTATTGTGTAACCTTGTAATTTGCTTAATATGAAAGTGTATCTACGTATATTTGTATCGGTGTGCCATGGAAATTCAATCGTCCCTTAGGTTCCATCTTAATACATAAACAACATCTACGCGACGTACAGACATGCTAACTCAAAGCCTTTCAAGTACGAGTATTTCCATTGTACACCATCCATTGATCTTCCACTTCCTTTATCGATATTCCGGCTAGGCACAGCCCAGCTTTGTAGGAAGAGCAACTTTGAACACGTTTTCCTCTCCCCCAGGTCAACCCTTTCGACATCGATATTCTGAAGCGCATTATTACTGAGCAGCCCCCTCATCATGTGACAAGGGGGAGGACGGGCGTGAGGCAGGATTAATCTACGTCTATATGTAATTCTGGAAATGTTACAATTTTCGCAGGTACTTCTCCCTCCGTTATCGGCTTCCTTTGAAATTATTAGACAAACAACAACGATGATGTGAATGACAGGGGGAAGAATGATGATGATGGCTGGCTACCGATAATGATGATGAGGACTGATGACAATGACGGCAACGGTGATGAGAGGATTCCAATGAAGTTATTAAGGCGGAGCATCAATTGTGTTCCCTCTGGTGTACTTTGCTGATTTGTTGCTTCAGTTACATTGGTCACGATAGTTACAAATAAGAGTGCCTGTGTTTGTTGCGTGTTTTTTTTTTAGAAGGGCGATGAAGGTATTTTGCCACGGTGAATCTCCACCCAACATTTCCAGAGGAGTGAGGCGGGGGGTGTAATTGCTAAGTGGGATTGATGTCATTATATTGTGTGTTTTTTCTTATTTTGGTTGTTTCTGTATCAGTAAGCCGCTTCAGTTTTCATTGTTGTCTCTTAATAGGTCGAGAGAAAAATAATTATCATTTAGCGGATGAAGTTTTAAGATACATGTTGAAAAATGCTTTGAGATCTGATCAGAGAACGTTTGTCAAAATAAAAAAAGGACCAATTTATTTTCAAAGCCTGAGCTTAGGGCAATCACCAGGAAATATTGGTAGAATATCTTTGAGTGGCATTCGGCGCTTAAAGAGGAACTGGCATTTTATATACTTCTTTATTTGGTTGACTTTACATGGTTTGATTTCCATAAAATATCATCTTCTTAAATGAACTCGTGATATGTCAATTTGAGTTCACAAACCGAGTCGAACCGAGTTACATTTTATCAAACCGAGTTAGAGAAACTAAAACGAACCAATTAGTTGAACACACAATTCTTCAGATATGCATTGACACATGAACGTTGTTCTCATCCAAACAGAGTTCTACTGCCCTATTCAGTCTTAGTTGGAGTTTCACTTCGATTTTGTTTCTCATGAAATCTTCATGGTGGCACATGTTCGACCAGCAACCATTTCTCTCGCCTTTCTTCTTTTAGCACATTTGTGTTAGCTTATTTTGTGCATGTTCTGTTATTTTGTGGGATGTATGAAAGCGAGTCCAAACAAAAAAATGGCTGCAAGTGCGTTGTGACTTTATAACACACGAACGGTCAAACCGAATTCAATAAAATTGTTAGAGTTTGTTCATATGATCGTGTAGATGGTTTATCTAAAATTTGCACGAAATTGGTCGACGCGTTCGTGAGCTATGACTATGACTATGACTATGATATTTTATGTCAACATCTGATTTTTTTCCTTATATAAAAAAAAAACACAAATACGTAGGCGCCTATGAGCGAGTGCTGTATGTATACTGTTTGCTGATGTCATACACAAGGCAAATACACTTAACACGTTGTAGCGCATACACATTGACAGCTGTCAGTGAGTGATTATGTTAAGGTTCTTTTTCATGTAACCGAAAAGAGTAGCATTCGATTTTTTTTGTTTATGGAACAAAAAAAGGTTTTCCCCCTAAATATGTTTTTCTTTTCTTTTTTTTTTCAAAATTGCAGCTAAACATCAGCAAACAATTAGCTTAATTTTTTTATCGCCTAAACACAAACGTACATTTTATTCGCACTTACCGACAAGTGTTGTTTGTTTTTGGTATGCGCATAATTGAATGATTGAGGCAATGATGTTTAATAGAGTGTGTATGCAAATCTCTGTTAATAAAATCGTAGTCTCTGTATGTCTGATTGTTCGGGCAAATCTCCGGAACGATTGGCCCGATTTCAATGAAACTTTGCAGGTGGTAGGAAGAGGAGGTTGTCAAAGGTGACTTGGGCTTATTCATGATGTCCAAGCGAAAGTTGACGACACACAGTCACCTGAAGTCACGAAAGTGCAAGTTCTAGGAGACGACACTAACCTCAATTATTAATTATTGTTTTACCATTTGTATCCATAATTATAACATTGAAGATTCGCTTGTATGTATGTCTAAACAATTTCACCGATCCCTATGCAATTTTTGACACTATTAGCACCGATCGATCATGAATCGGTCATATGTTATGGGAAAAACAGAAATTCGTATCTCTCAGCAAACATTCGGGAGAGAATTATTACTTTTTGCACACATGTAAAGAACACCGGAAAAATTAGATCCCATGGAAAAAGAAGGGGACACGCTCACCAGAGAGGGCGTAGCGAAGCAAGCTGGATACTCTAGTCTGCAATAATTTTCAAAAACTACTTTGAATCTTCTTTCGGTTTAGAGTCACCGTAATTGGTTTGTTTACATACAACTGGATGGCGCAGTTGGTTAAGTGCCTGCTTCAAGTTCGAGGGATCCCAGGTTCGAATCGCAGTGAGATCGAATCTGGTCCAGTCACCATTTGCCGTTGGGATCAAATTAACGGCACTGGAGTAGGTTGCTACCTGGCAGTACAATGTACCAGTTTTGAGTCTGAGTGCTCCAGTAGTATTTCAAAAATTCTTGGACTTGCCCATAAAACCTTGCGAAGTAGACTGTGTTAGAGCGACTTGTGTATTGGGTTGTACCATATGAAATGTCAGATTTTCGCTCAGTCGGAAATAAGAAGGTCTCGAGTAACCGTCCGTGCGAGAACGTTAAATTTTCTTTTTCTATGAAATGAAGTGACACGTGAGCTTGACGAGTGAGAATTTTAGGGTTCGTTGGAAGTATCATTACTTTTCTTGAAGTGAGCGAATCCCAAAAACTGCGCCTGGAAATCTGCACATCGCATACATTAAGAAACCAAACTGAACCGTTTTTGCGCCTGGTAGTCACCTGTGCTGCAAAGTGGATACTGTATGGCAATGGTAAAAGATCTGGACACTAGTTGAAGGCAGATGAAAAACCAAAATACACCCCCAAGTCCGATCTTCACCCAAAAAATGTTCTGGTAACAATTTGGTGGACATCGAAAGGAGCAATCCACTTTTCATTTCTTCGAGCAGGAGAAGCGATAAACGCTATCAAATATTGTGAGGAAATCGACATATTGCATCCCAAATTGGCTGAAAAGCAACCAGCGTTGGTCAATAGGCACAGTCGAATCCTTTTGCATTATAATGCTAGGCCCCATACCTCACAAGTGACGGTGCAAGAACTCTTGCAGGTGGGATTTGAAATTTGTTCGCATCCACCGTACTCTCCTGATATCTCTCCAACGGATTACCATCTGTTCCACAGTCTGGATTCATTTTGCCTTGACCTTGATCACGTTGGAAGAATGTCATAGATGCCAAAAGAATCCCTATTTTAATCGAATAAAAATTTACTGAAAAATCATATTGGCTCTTAAATTTTTACTATAAAATCGAACATTTTACATACATTTTGTACAACCCAATAGTATTTTTAAAGCGACTCAATTGAAGGCTACCATCATCTGCTTTACCATCTTGTTCTTCAAAGCAGGTCTTTACCAATTATAATTTTTAGTGGTACGACAGACCATAAACCTAACCGCTGCAGCTACACTTTAACATAACAGACATGCTTTTGTAAGCTTCTAATGCAAAAGAAATCTATTATTTATTTTCAAAGTGAATCACCCATACCCAACAGCATTTATTCCAGGCTTTAGCTTCCAAGTGAACTCGAATGCCCACCCCCAGGTCACATTTTTTGTCAATCTCTTAATTTCCTCTGTGTCAGGTTCATCACAGGGAATACAAAGGTCGCCCCTTTCTTAAGTTCGGATCATTCAGGACGAAGCCAAAGAGGGTGCTGAACATTTTGATGGGCCCTCTCACTTGCGTCTGGCTTGTTTTTAATTTTACCACCCCGCCTGTATTGTGCACTTGCTTAATATTCAATTTTATCATTTCCCCTCTAACGGCTGCGGAAAGTGTCACACCTCAGTGTGACTCAATCTCACATTTCCCTTCATTCTTTTTACACGAAAATAATTCGCACATAATCACAAGAGTATGGAGATATCCTTGAAGTTCTTTGTTTGGGGGGTTGAATGGCTGCGTTTACATTTTGTTTGCATTTTTTATAAGAGTAATTTTCCAGCAATTTTCTTATGAGACGATTTTCTCTTCCTTCACCCTTAGGGAAATGCCTACGGTACCGTTGCTGAAAGTTGAACCAGATACGGCCAATAACAATGAGGGTAATACTGTGGAGATGCTTGTAAACGGTGCCACCAGTGGTGGTAATGCCGCCAGTGGTGGCGGTGGTGGTGTCGCTGGTGGTTGTGGCAGCGGCATAAATGGCGGAATTGTAGCGCAAATAAATCCCAGTGAAATAGCGTCCGTGGAGATAAACCAAAAGGATGTTGATGAATTTGCCAAGGATCAACCGGATCCGGACAATATTAAAATGTTTGTCGGCCAAATCCCAAAGTCAATGGATGAGGCACAGCTGAAGAAAATGTTCGAGCAATATGGTCGTGTTCACACGATAAATGTACTTAGGGATAAAGTCACATTGCACAGTAGAGGTGAGTACAAAAATACACTTTTTTATTGTTTTTCACTGATAGCTGAGGTGAGAGAATTTATTACTCTTTATCCGTACGCGGCATATAACTTTTTTATGGATGAAGCCATGTGGACTGTCTGCATGCGAAACAGCTGGTCACCAGCCGCCTTCGTGATTTATTGACTGAGAGTTTAATTGTCTGAACAAACCTGGAATGAGCAGAGGAAATTTTTGGTGCAAGTTCTGTGTAAATCCAATATTTAAGAGGTACCTTCAGGGTTTTACAATAATCAACCTTTTCTCCGAATCCTCAAATCTCTCTACATCCTTAGAAACCCCCTCCGTCCCCTTCCAGATTCTGCTACAGTCCCAATATTTGATGAGAATTGAAGATTTAACTTTGTAGTCGACACGTTCGTTATGAATATAGTAGCTATCGTTACCTCTCTATGGCCGTCACACTATATTTCTCCTATCCCCTTCTTCTATTCCAATACATTTCCTCTCGAGATTCTGTGTAAATTTTCGAATTTGAGTAAATGTCAAAATTGTCTGCCAAAACTGGTGTTGCTGCTCAAATAATTGTCTCAGACTCAAGTAATAACTCTCTTGGTGTAGATAAAAACGGCCACAGAAAGTAAGAGATAGACACGCAAATGATGTTTTATTATACTATTCTTTCGCACGTGCAATGGGATCATTCCCATAAAGCAGACAGGAGTTATGATTCGTGATGGCCATGAATTTAATGTGAATACTCATTTTGATCTAATATTTCCGAGCAATACAAACACGTACGTCTACTTATGACTCGTTGAAAATGAAAGATTTACGAGTATAACCCGGCTGATTCGTTTCTCTTTTATGCTTGCCAGTCATATATTCGACAATGGACCGGCTTCAACCTCGACTGTCATGTCAGGAGTTTATACTCCCATAGTGAAATGACTGGGGTATCGTTTATTCCTGCTTTCGTTTAAACGTCAATGTGCAATTTTTCTGAGATGCATTTTTGCAACGCAACTAGTTATGACATATCTATCGACGGTATTTTGTTGCGTTTATGTACATTCTTGACAGGCCATAGAACTGGTTATCAAAACCATACATTTTCTTGCTTATTTTCCGATCCAAACTTTAACCAAAGTCTAGCCAAGTGAAAAAATGATCAATTCGTAATGATTTCTGTCGAAACCGTTCGAACAACATAAATCCCGAGATCAAACGCGGAATAACCGTAGCCCATCGCTGTTTCTATTTCCCTCTCACGAAAGACCAAGCACGAACACTACACAAAACATTCGTCATCCCAATCCTGCTCGGAGAAACAATATCGAATGTTTTGAGGGATGCCTTGGTATTTTCGAAGGAAAAAATTCTTCATATGATATTTGGTCCTTTTTGCGTTGAGGAATAGATTCACTGTAGGGACTAGCCCGGCATCGATGGAACCAAGATGGCTGGGCTATGTAAAACGTCAAGACAAATAAGCTCCGGCTTTAAAGTCCTATAACTTTTAGCATGTAGGACAACGCTACAAAGGACGTCCACGGATGATTTTTGAAACACTACTGGAGCATTCAGATTCAAAACTGGTCCATTGTACTGCCAGGTAGCAACCTACTCCAGAACCGTTAATTTGATCCCAACGGCAAATGGTGACTGGACCAGATTCAATTTTAATGGGATTCGAACTTGAGACCCCTTGAACTTGGGGTAGGCACTTAACCACCTGCGCCATCCAGTTGTTAACGTTAATCAAAGCATACTTTGTCTCAATGAAAAAAATTACACATAAGGAATCTAGACTTTGAGTAGGAGTCGTCGCACTAACCCACTACGATACGCCGTCAGTGATGCTATGCCAGAGAAAAATTGAGTTGCAAGAGCAGGACTGTGACCGACTATAAGGCTTAAAAGTCCACATACCTAGGACAAGCTTTCTATGTACGACAGAGACAGAGGTTAAATTACCAACTACTCGTACTGGCAGATAATTTATCAATTAAGTGTTATTTTTTTGCCAAAATGATTGGCCCTTTCACCATAAACAGAATCTCGCCAAGCTTACTTACTTAATGTGGCGCTACAGTCCGGGGTGGACCTGGACCTCAACCAACAAGCGTCTCCAGTCAACTCGATCTTTAGCTAGCTGCCTTTAGTTTCGCACGCACAGTTGGTTGAGGCCCCTTTCTACTCGCATGCGCCACCTGAGTCGCGGTCTTCCTTTACTGTGCTGTCCCTCAGGGGTGGATTCGAAGACTTTCCCGGCCGGAGCATGGGTTTCTATTCGCTCGACATGACCTAGCCATCTTAATCGTTGGCTGAACAGCTCGTACAGTTCGTTGTTATATCTTCTCCTCCAATCACCCTCTATGCAGACGAGGCCGAAAATCACCCGAAGAATTTTCCTCTCAAAGCAGCCAAGAGCAACCTCACCCGCTTTTAATAAAGTCCATGCTTCTGCGCCATATAGCAGGACTGGGACGATTAAGGTCTTGTACAGGGTTACCTTGGTTGTTCGAGAGGGGCTCGCCTCGGCTCGCGAATGTTCTTTAAAAATCATTAATCATTTCGCAAAACTTAGCGCACAGAATTTACTTAGCGCCTAATATCACTTCTGGTCGAATACATACGTCATTGATTAAAAGTGTCCGATCTGCTAGTGAAAGGAAAGTCACAATCTTTCCCCTAGCGCCGTGATGAACTTAAAGAGCTGATGGAAGGTTAGATTATGTTGAATATCTGGCTCAGAATAAGCCCACATTGTGCTTTGGATCTGGTGGCATTGGCCTACATTTCTTCAAATTTTCAAAGATGGAACCATTTGGAACCCAAGATTCACCATGTCCTTGCCCATGCACGGCATTAGCACCTGGGAATGTTGTGTAAAACTTGGACTTAAATTTTGCTTTATTCACAACGCAACCGCGGGCAGTACTTGCCAGGGATTGTAGCCACAATGTAACGACATAAAATAGTCTTTCGAATAAATGCAATACCATAGCCATGACTATTACTTTTACGGTTATATAAAAAATCAGCCTATCTTCTTGTATTTCTTTTCTTCCCACTCTTCACTCGATCGACGTAGCTGAGCCACTTTAGTCGATGGATTTTTGCCTATAGGGCTACGAGAACGTCTTTCTACACCTTGCAGTGTAGGTGGTGGTGTCTGCTCCTACATCTTCTTAAACTTTCCTTTTCGGAAGAGCCATCTCATTATTCGCACTTAAAAGGATATCTCTATTTTGATTGTGCGTCGAAATCATGCCTTCCAGCATTTGACAAGCATGGGCATTCCTAGCAAGACAAGCATCACGCGTGCTTTTAAGGGCTGCAGAATGCAGTAGGTATAATCACTTGAGGCATTCAGACATAATTTGATACAGAGTTTTTGGAAGCGCCTTAGAATATCAGCTCCATTTTTGGACAAATTGAACTCTGATAAATTCCAGACGAATTCAGAAGGGTTCAAGTATTTTTCTGATGCTGAAAAAATATTTATTGAATTTCTACCAGTATCGAATATACTCGTATCCTATCTCCAAATAAAGGTAATGCGGATATCACTTTGACTCTGGGCTTGTAGGACAATGCAACAGAGTCGCTGCATGCGATGACTAGACACATTGCGTGGATAATTACGGCACTGTGTCCGGTAAGAGTTCCATGTACGATGCTTGAGTTATGTACACTTTCATACCGAAGTGTACATCCCAAGACAACAACCATAAGCATCAGAGCGAAGACCCAATACAGATCGACGATCTTGTAAATTAAAAGAAGCTAAGCTTGGGAAGAGGACTCGCGCCAAAAGAAGAGCTTGGGATGATTTTGTTTTCGCAGATACTTGCGTAACCAATATAATGTTATTTCCAAAGCTTGGTAAACAAGTCCAATTCAGTCTTGATTCAAATTTGTACAGTGAACAATAAACATAAAATTGGATTTGAAAAAGTATTTCATTTTTCTAAAAATCGTTGCGATTAGGTTGACCACTGACCAAGATCTCCTTTTGTTCAACGCCGCCCACTGTGCCCACGCCCACGTCGTTGGACCAATGTCTGACTACAGCCGTCATTAATTTGCTTATGAATAATAACTTGCTACATATTCGCTTGAACGATCTTTTCCTCAAATCCGATTAATGACTGCTGCATGTATGCGGTATGTCCTCTTACCATACTTACTACCACTTGACAATCGAACAAGTGTTATACCTTATTGTCTAACTGTGTAGCAACTCCTACGCTACACTAGGAGAGTGTTACTGACTTACCACCAGACAGCTATTTCTTAAGACGTTGAGGAGATTTACTGCAAGACGATGCATTCCTTGAACATTTAAGGCCATTTACGAAGGTATCCATAGAGAACATCGCTCAGAACCGAGCTCTCATATTTGATCAACTAATCGCATTCCTCATCAAAGTTGAAGTTGTAGTGAGTTCAGTGCTGTGTTTGGATGATGAATAAATCCTCCGAATTTATTTACTATCTCATGATCTAAGCTGTCATTGTCGTTATGGCCCGTTGATAAAATAAATGCTGTCCACAGCTTTCCCTCGAATGTACTTCATTTCATTACGCATCATGCTTGAGCAGCGTAGCTGACAAACCAAATAATAAAGCGGTCAATAAAAAACACCATTCCCAAGAAGAAGGACCGTCCATGTTTTACTTTATTACAGTCCAAACCATTTCCCTTCACTCTTTATCTCGCCGGTTATGTTTATTTATGCAGAAAGCAACAACATCACTTAGCAACAACTCGAGGAAGAAGAAAAAAAAACCAAAATGTGTCAAACAAATGAAAACCGTGTCGAATGGAAATGGAATGCCCTCCCAATTTCTTGGTTATTCCCATAATTGCTCAGTTGAAAGGGCCTTTCTTCTGGGCTCCCCCAACGCGTCCACCACCCACCATCCCCCCGGGGCAAAACACATAAATGTCACACATAAATAACCGTAATGACATTTAATAAAAGAACATAATCAAACACATAAACATTAAAATTGGTGAACGTATACAAATTGTAATGGCCTTCCACCCTTGGCTTTTCCTCATATTCCCCCCCTCAACCCATCGACTGATTCCTCTCCGTTTTATTGGTGGCCAACACACATTAAGGACGCAAGGACTAATAAATGAATAACAATACATTCGGTGCGGTATTGTACATAAACATATTATTAAACAGGTCGAAGTTCTCGTGTTGTATTTGTTGTTATTGTTGTTATTGCCTCGAATCGACATATTGAATGGATACAAAAGGAGCAATATCCCAGAACTTGTTGGAAGGAACGAGAGCCACACGGAAGCGAAGAGCAGACAAAAAAACCCCTCAACACAAAGACTTCTGTGGTGGCAATGTTATGGCATCAGAAGCAGAAAACTCCGAAGGATTGTAATTGCGACAGTAAATTTATTTGAATCGAACGGGAACAAAATACCTTTTGGGTGTCTGTTTGAGGGTGAAAGGGTGTCGGTGTACGCACATGAGGCAATTATCCGGAAAAGTTCGATTGCTATAAATTCTCACCCGTCCTCCCCGCTCCCCATGCACGAAGTTTTAGCGGACACGGCAATTAATTCTTGTAACACCTTGTGTGGGAATTGTTTACATAGCGGACGTGTGATGCAGCGAAAACATGTTACACGGTCGCAGATAAAACACAATGTACTCGGGTCCAGTGGAACGTTTTAACAAGCTTTCTCAAGAACGCAGGAGAAATTCCACGAGTCATCAAGTTTTTCCTGTTTTTGGCGTTAAACTAAAGTGAAACAAAACAGTGCTTCTGATGACTGTTGTTGTCCAATTTATTCTTTTGTCTTTATTCGATTAACTGCCTTAATCCGCCCCATTTATTTCAAAAATCGGCTACAGATGAAGCCTATTCAGGAGGCTACTGAACGTCTCAGATATAATCCATCTGCTGCTGAAATAATACATCATTTGGTCAAGTCTAGAGAATTCTAACTTTCATTTTATGCTTATAACTGACTGAAAATAAATAAAAACTGCACACTTCCTAATTTCTTTATAAGACGCTATAGTTGGGAGTGGACATAGGCTCTGACCGGGCAGTTTCTCTCGGTAGCACCGTCCATCGAAAGCGATGCGACCACCATGTCAATCGAGGACATTTGTTGTATTATCCCACAGACTCAGCAGCGAAGATTTTTTGAGCCACAGTTAAGTTATTCATGCGCTTATCCATCTTTGGCTTTGAATCCGCAGTCACCTGGAAAGAAGTTTAAGTATCTCGGGGTCTTTCAGACACTATACAGCCCATACAGTTTACAATTGGATCTTTGTTTCCAATCGTCATTACCGATGTTTCAAGAAACGACTGGATAGCGCAGTTGGTTAAAGGCCTGCCCCAAGTTAGAGGGGTCCGATGTTCGAGTCCCAGTGAAATCGAATCTGGTCCAGTCACCATTTACCGTTGGGATCAAATTAACGGCACTATCACTGGAGTAGGTTGCTACCTGGCAGTACAATGGACCAGTTTTGAGTCTGAGTGCTCCAGTGTAGTTTCAAGAATTCTCAAAAAAAAAAAACGCTGTTTTAAAATTGGCCCAGCTTGGCCAATCCTACAGGAAAGCTCAGCTTTACTCCTCTCATCATTCGTGGAAAAGACCCCGAGATACATAAACTGCCTCAATGAAACTCCACTAACATGTAGAGTGAATAGAACAGGCGTTTTGGAGGCAACCATTAACCTTCCTCCCAGCATCAGCATCCATCTGTGATGATGTGAGGATGACTATGACATCCGCAAAAAGAAGATGACTTAATCTCAACGCTCTCAAATTGAAACATTCCTCGCCTCGACTGCGCTTCAACATCCGGTCCATATATGCATATAGTGAAAAGGAGAGGTGACAAGACACACCCTTAGCTAAGTCCAACGCCCACTGAGAAAGACGTTGTTTTAGTACCGTTAACTTGAACACAGCTGCCACAGTTTGTGTATGGACACTGAATAGGCCTCAACAGAGAACCATCAATCCCATACTCTCTCAGAATAATCCAGAGTTTACCTCTAGGAACTCGGTCGTATGCCTTTTCCGAATCTACAAAACAACTGGAAATCGGCTTGGCATAGTCCCAAGCCTTCTCGAGTACCATTTTTAGAGCGAGAAGCTGGTCGGTTGTACTTCTGCCGGGACGAAAACCGCACTTTTTCATGAACTCCACTATAGCTCTAGAACGCGCCTCCAAAAACTTAGCGTAGACTTTGCCGGGGAAACTTAAATGGATATCCCCCTGGCATTGGAGCGGTCTTTTTTGTGCCTTTTTTTGAAAAGAGGGACAATCATCCCAGTTTGCCAACCGCCAGGTGTCTCACCGTGTTTTCAAGCTCCTCAATGAAACGAGAGATCCATGGCCTTAAGCATTTCGGGCCCGACTTCATCCACACCGGCGGATTTGCCAACTTTTAGCCACAATGACTTCAACCACCGTTGGGCTATTCGCTGTCCCACTCAAGACCACAGGTCTGTCACCCTCAGTCCTGGTCGGGATTGAGCAGCTCCGAAAATAGCTCGGTCCATCTGCACAAGATGTCCACTTCATCGGAAAGTAACACGCCATACGTCCATGACGACATAATACTTTTGTTTACCACACTCAAGTTGTCGTCAAAAGGTTAATTTCATATTTAAAAATAACGCTGCGCGACCTTCTCCAATTGTTTACCTTTATTTCCAACTAAATGAAAAAATGAGAAAAAAAATATAAATATATATAAAAAAAAATAAAAAAAGATATATATATTTTTGAAATTATTTAAAAAAATAAACCACACAAAATATCATGTAGCCAAACTAAACTAATTCAACATAGTTTGCTCCCCCTATTTTTTGTCTTCATTGTGCATCGTAAACATTTTTATTCGTCCATGTATTCCTACCTACCTTGTGATAATGCGAAACTCAAAAATTTAATTTTGACTCTGTATGTATCAGCGTTTAACCGTGAGCAAAATAACTCGCATTGCATGCACATGTTGTTTTGTGACTTCTTGTACTATTTTTTTTTTAAACGAAATAATTTAATTTATATTGTATTTGTTCATGTGCGTTTTTATATGTATTCGTTTGCTTTCTTTTTTTCTCTTTTTTGTGTTACAGGGTGCTGTTTTGTTACGTACTACACAAGAAAGGCTGCGCTAAAAGCTCAAGATGCCTTGCACAATATAAAAACCTTAGATGGGGTAAGTTTCATTTATTGTTGTTCGTTTTTTTTGTAAACAGAAAAATGTTAGAGTACAAAACTGAAACCAGTAAATACTCATCTAGCGATGTGGAATGTTATGAGATTGTGTATACTATCCCTTCCCTCCTCATGTTATGATTTATGTGTTTGTATAGTGAATTGGATTAACACGGTGACGAGTGGCTTTTTAATCTGTTGGGTAACAATGTACATATTCACGTAAGTGCTTCAAATTCAGACAGAACATGAATTCAAATGAAATTGTTTCAGCAGTGCGTAAAATCTTTAAATACATTTGTGTACAAATTCATGGCTTTCTACACTCGGCGTGTGTGAGCACTTTCAAAAGCTTTCTTTGGCTGACTGGATGTAAATATTCACTTAAAGGAGTTTAAAAAGAGTTTTTTAAGTCGCATGTTTCCTTTGAAATTATCTCAAAAGTAGAATCATCATCAATGCGACTATCCTAGATTTCTTGAGTCCAAGCTTACCTGAGGTATGAATTCCAAAATGAAAGGAATTTCACAGCTGAGCTACAGGGTTTGTGTTTTTTAGAGGGGAAACAACAAGTTAAAACGATCTACTAGAGAAATATACAAGTACGTACAGTGCCTCACAAAAGTTTTCGGAAATATGTTTTTTTCCTGGATTTTAAACAAAAAAATTATTATAATTATAATAAAGAAAACAGTTTAAATTGAACATTTGTTCTCTGTTAACAAAAAATCAGAAAAAAAATGCATGATTTCTGCCTGCAACAGCAACAAAATGCAATCCAGGAAAAAACATAATTCCGAATATTTTTGCGAGGCACTGTAGTTAAATAAGTAGGATCTAAAATTAAAAGAAATTGCGAATAATTCAACTGAAAACCAAAAATTGTGAGACGAGTAATTCAATACTGTAATCAATGAGGAATTCAGTTGTTTAGATAAGAACAAATATAACAATACCTGGTATAGCGATGAACCGAATATAATAATATATTTTCAAAGTCCCGGCAAAACTCACAGTAATTTGCAATCTGTAACAACGATGCCAGATATAAGATGGATCGTTTATAGCGATGAAAGTATAATTGTTTATACCAATGGAAAAAATGTGTTTTTATATTTCTACGATTGTATACATTCATTCTGCTTCTAAGTGTGCTTGATTTCCATATCTGGTATCTGAGGAGTTCAGTAAATGAAAATGCTATTCAAAATGAGGGGACGGAAGAAGTACACGTCTGTTAGCGAATCACTTATTGTTGTAGCGTCACTAAACCGTTTCATGGTCTTAAATCCTGTTTGGACCAATTCGAATTCTAATCTAAACGTTGGAATCCAAGCATTGGTCAATTCTCTTAGAAAAATATTTTACTCAACCGAATGTAAAAAAAAAACACAATTAGTGATTTCTTTCCTTCACAGTTTCCATAAGCATTTGATACGATTTTTTAGTTTTCCTTTTTTTAGTTTTCTTTTTTGTCTTTTTTCGACATCGTTATATTGTACATAAGTCATAAACTTATAACCAATTTTTACTGTACACAAAAAAAAAGCAAAACTCGAAAGAGGAGAACGCCCATTGTTCCTTCCAGATCGGTAAAAATCATACCGAGACTTTCGATGTCAAAAAAGGATTAAGACATGGCGATTCACTGTCATGCGACTTTTTTTTAACATAATTCTCGAGAATATCGAACGTAACTCAGACTACAATTGTAGAGGCACGATCTTCAACAAATCTGTGCAACTGCTCTCATATGCCGATGACATTGACATCACCGGAAGGACTCCACTGGCTGTCAGTGGGGCATTTGTGAACCGTGAAAAATTTTTATGAAATTTTATGAAATTTTTATGAAAAATATGAGTCGACGCACAAACCTACATACACGGCCACGGCGCCCACTATTGTGAAATACCTATCTGCTATAGTTTTAAAGATTGGAATCATTAATTTCATACACTCGATTTAGGTAGAGTCGTACCAACGTCATTCATCTTAAAATGTAGTTCAGAGGTTTAACCAAGGGCACATGTACACATCACGAATTTCGAAAATCTTTCTTACACTGTTCAAATGTACAACCAGATATAAACGTAAATGTTTCATGTCAAAATACTTAATGGAAGTAATAAGTAGAAGTAATTTTATCACTGAAGGAGATGGTCCTCATAAACAAACTCTAAACCTTTCCGGCTGTCTGCTCTCTAAAATGTTGTCATAATTTTAACCAAATTATAGACTGCGTTCATCAACTGACGGCAGACAGATGACAAAAGTTAATACCGTCCAACCCCAATGAAAGCAACCCTCGATACGTGGAACTCCTCGATAAAAACAACAGCCATTACCATTGATGACTTAGTTAATGCAACTTCTCAAAAAAATGTGACTCGATAAAAGCAACCATTGTTTCATGAACTCTTATTTCGTTCGCTACTAGTTTAGTTTTCTTCTCTGCAAAACTTACGAGACTAGGTAAACATTTCTTAATTTTTCAAAAACAATTAAAATTTGAATTTTTATATTATATATATCAGTTTTGGTCTGTTTACCAGTGCAAGACACGTTTTTTTTTTTACTATTCTGAGATTTTTACTTTTGTCTCATTTTTGGCTCCTACAATATTTTAATTATTGTAATAAACTGCCCAAATTTCTATTAATTGCTTTTATTGAGGTCGCACTGTAATACCATTCATACTCAGTGACCTCCAAGTCCACCCCTGTACATAATTACAGAAGCGCATATAGGGACATAAATATTTTTTGTTTAGTTTTAAAATTAAATTAATTTAAAATTAATTCATTTTAAAAAAAAACTTATAATTTGATAAAAAAAAAACAACCTAATATTTTGAATTATATCCCTATATTTTCTAATATCGCCAAACACCGACGATGTGGCATAGAGTCAATAAGATACTGGCAACAAGTTGGAGTTATTTTCTGTCAGGCTTCCTTAACGACACTCCAAAACCGAGGTTTGTTTGTTTGTTTGACATCTTCAACATATTTTTTTACATCACACCATAACTTTTCGATGGGATTCAAATCAGGGGACTGTGGTAGCCACTCAACAAACTCAATCCCTTTGGCACGAAACCAATCTCTTGCCTTCTTGCTGTTGTGCTTTGGGTCGTTATCTTGTAGCACCACAAGAAGATTTTTACTCAATTGCTTTTTTGTTATTTTATTCAATCACATAGCATTCTCCTTTCCAAAATTTTAGCAAATGAATCAAAACGTTTCTTGCTATCTGAATTGAAACCAATGGGGTTTCCCCTATAAAACTAAATACTACGTCAAAATACCAAAGCAACAGTTTGTAGTCAAAGGTGTGTGCCTTTCTTTATAGCTTTGTCAATGTAAGGTTTCGCCACAAACCTTCCAACTCAGGAGTTGTTAAGGCAAGAAAAGCCAATATTTACGTCAGAACAATAGTTTCACATGAGATCACATGACGCCGCGTGCTATGATAAGTATGACCTATAAAATATTATCTCAACATTACAACAGTTTGGTCGTTAAATTGTAGTACATTGGAATTTCATAATCTTCGCGATTACTAATCCGCTACTTCAAGTACCACAAAAACTGATATTTAGACCAGCACCCATTGAGCTTTCTCTTGTGCAAGTAATCAGAGTGATTAGAGAAACTTTTGAAAACAGACTTGCAACTTATGGTTTTTTTTTCGGAGGATTTCTGAAACTCGGCCCATTGTACTGCCAGCTAGCAACCTAGTCCAGAGCCGTTAATTTGATCCCAACGGAAAATGGTGACTGGACCAGATTCGATTTCACTGGGATTCGAACCTGGGATCCCTCGAACTTGAAGCAGGCACTTAACCAACTGCGCCATCCAGTTGTATTTAAACAAACCGATTACGGTGACTCTAGCTTCTCAGCAACCGCTCGTGTTATGCGTGCTGTTGTTCTCTCACTAGTGGATGGACCTACAGTTTAATGCCGACTCCGAACGGCGAGATTGCAAAGCTTTTTCTAGACAGTAATACTCTTTGAGCATTGTCAGTGACTCGAAAGAGGCGGAGCCGCGAGCAATTTTTTTTTTTTAAAAAATGTTTGTCTGAACTTGGATTCGAACCTAGACTGTGAAAGTCGAATGCTTATGGGTCGACGCACAAGCCCACAAGGCCACGGCGACCAGAGAAATAGTGCCGTTAATTTGATCCCAACGACAAATGGTGACTGGACCAGATACGAAAAACCGGATAAGAGGGTATTAACTTTGCTTTCACTGGGATTCGAACCTGAGACCCCTCGAACTTGGGGCAGGCATTTAACCAACTGCGCCATCCAGTCGTTTTACAACTCATGATTACTACAATAACTCGTAGATACAGCCCAGTTGTTCGCTTTAAAATCTGGAAATCGAAACGCACTTGAAAATCCATAAGAGGTCCTTTCAGAGAGATATCAGGAAAAGGAAATCAAAAAATCTAAACTCCCAGGGCAAAGGAAAAAATGATTCTCTTAAAAAGGCTTCATCCCACGACAAAATAAAGGTCAGTACCCAGTTTAATATTGAGCCATCCGGTATCGACATGGGCTTTGAAAAAAAAGAGTTCAAAGCAAATGTCGATGTTTCACAGAGTTGTGAAATTTAAAGGAATTTGAATTTTCTTGCGAACGTGGGTGAGTTTGACTCCCAGTCCGAAACATATTTTAGAAGCTCAGCAACAGAATTCTCAGTAAATATCCCCGCTCGATGTCTGTTTTTAGAATTTCAAATAATGCCGACCACCAGTCATAACCCAGAAAATAAATTTATTATTAGCCCCCATTGTCCTGTCGCATTCCTTTCACATTCAGAACATATTTCTTCAACCGCAGATTAAGATGAGTTTAATTGGGTAAGCAAAAGAGAAAAAACGAAACGAAACGAAACACACCAAGACGTAAATCAATTCCAACCCAGAATATACAATTACCCCTCATTAATTAAAATTTCTTGTTTTTCTAATGCGCCCACGGATCGATAGCAGCAGTGCCCGCAATAATATTTAATTGCTTTCGATTAATTGGTAACTGTAAACCGCACCCCCAATGCAAACATTCCGTGTAATGATGATCCCCTAAGACTCGCCCAGCATCAATGTCTCAAAAGCGATTAAAGAGGTGTCCCCCTCATTCGGCCTACACCCACCTCATCCCCCCCATGCGGGGAGGAATTTATTATAATTCACCGCCTCAGCAAACAAAGTGCCTGGACAACGGGCGGGGTGAAATTGTAATAGATAGATGCCCTTTTCATAATTGAATTGGCACTAATTGCTGTCGCAGTACCGCCGCAGACGTCGCCGTTGCTGCGCGTCTTCCATTCGGTCGCACGTTAAATTGAAATTTTAGCATCTCATCACGGATGGGACTTCCAAAAGGGGTACTCAAGCCCATCTAATGTCGTTTAACGACGTCTGGGGTGGTTTTATTGTGCACATCTCCGCATGGGGCTGTCCATCATGCATGCATGAGGGGAAATGAACATAAGCCACCTTCAAAGGGCCCTTTGATCGGTCGACGGAAAGTGAGGGAGAATATAAACCAATCCCTGGATAAGTATGCATTTTCTGCCTACACACACTGTCTGGCAATTCTGAAAAAGAATGACGCAGTCCTCAGAGCCAAATTGAATTTTCATTCACTTGGGAATGTTGAAGCCGTCGTATCGTCGTTAGACGACGCCGCCACCGTCCAACTCGCCCCGCCCAAAACCAGCGTCATTCATATCTCGCTTTGAGGCGGGCCCTAATTGAATTGCAATGTAACAAGGAGCATTATTCCAAGTGTCAGCAAGTTCCATTCCGCAAGACAAGTTTCATTATTTCCACACATTGAATTGGCAGACAGGCATATTGACAGCCATTCGAGAGTGAGAAGCGTGTACACAAAAGAGGGTATCGCACAGCGTATACAGTCGGTGCGGGGAGTTTTAATCCTTTTTGTGTGTCACTGCCAGGATCTCTTTTCGGAATATGTTGTGTTGCATGCTTTGTGTGTGCGGCTGCAAGGAGTCCTCCCCCACAACAAGTCCACGGAGTCCACACATCGGCTTCTCCTGTGGTATTTCTGCAAATTCAAAGGAGCCTTTAAATTCAATTTCACTTGTCAGTTTGAGGACAGTTCAATGGCTAACGTTCGGCCTCTAGTTCGGCCACACAGAGTGGCACAACAATACTACTTATCCCACACCTTGATTTGAAAATGCTGAATGAAACAATTCCCACTGATCCATTGACACAAAAACTGATTTTATTAAAAACTAATCAAGCAGGACAACAATTGATCCATCGAGAGCATGCATTTGAAAGGATAAAAAAAAAGTGAAAAAAATAAATGATTAAGCATCTACATCGGTAGTCATTCCCCCCATCCAATGACAACATACTTCCAATACTCTGCACAACAATTATCCCGTCGATCGATTGAACGATGATGACGATGATGACGACGACGACGACGCTGATGATGAAACGTTACAAGTTTCCAATTTCAATTTGCTATCGAACGTGTGCACACAATGAGAAATCATCAGAGGCCACAATATCATCCCGAACACACTACCCCATGCTCTGCGCAGTCCCTGTGTGGGTGAACGGGGGTTGTTGCAAAAATTCCACATTCTTTCAAAATCCCTTGCACATCCCCGGTATTAATGAATATCATCTTCATTCGTTCGTCCGTCGACGATGTCGTACTCGGTGCTTAGTTATTAATCCAGTGGCGGATTAGATTGTGTTTCAATGGGAGCTGCTCCGACAAGGCGCCAAGTCATGAGTTTTGCTGTGATTTATCGATGATTTTTCGCCATTTGGGGAGGAGGATGACAGATGGGCATTTTTTTGTGGTGTCATTGAAATTAATTGGGGCTTACAACTGAACTGCGAGCTGTGTCAGATTCTCTGCGGAAGATAAATTGAGATTTGGCCAGAGCGGTGTATTTTCCTAGAGTTTGACTCACGGAAGTGGACTGATTCGTTAATTGGCGCTGGCAATTGAGTGATATTTGAATTTGTCTGACAAGCGAAATACGATTCATTTTTTTTTAATAATTTTTTTATTGCTTAATTCATGTTAATCTTATATCCTAGACAAAAATACTTAAATCTAGCTTAACTATGTTAACAAATGTTCTTAAATCTAACTTACTGACCCTATGCAGGTGCTCCAAGCTATTCTATATTACATTTAGTTTACATGCCTTTCGGCCCAGTCTATCTTAATTTAAATTTGACGTTGGAAAAGTCCTTTATTTTCTTATTCAAGAAAATTTAAAAAAAACTTGGATTTACTTTATTTTTTTTTTATTTTTGTCTTATCCTACCTTAAGTAACTTAACCTAAACTAAAACTAAAATATGCTATGTATGTGCAATTAAATTATATCTACTTAAACTACGCCATAGTTAAGTCTGTAAAACTATACAGACGCGTGCACCAGGACGTATGTGTATGCGTATGCTTGACATATATATCTAATACGTCGTGATGCACCTTTTTTTGGATTTTTCTGTTTTATATATTTCTTTTTTTTTACTTAAAACTAACCTATGTCAGTTGGGCCCTAAAGAGTCAACTACCCCGTCATTGCTCATGAGAAGCTAGCGGCGTCGAAGGCTGATTCTGGTGTAACCACCAATAGAAATGCCATTCTTTGGCAGACTCTGCTCTATCGCCGGCAGAAATCGCCCTACTAAATCGCAGAAGATCCTCGTGGCTGCGAGCGACGTCCGGCTCGTATTGAAGTCGCCTGTCCACTGTTCGGCGTGCGACATGAAAGGTGATAGGACATCCTTCTGTATCCTGTATCAGGCCTTTCTCGTCCAAATAGAGGAATGCTTCAGGCGGAATAAAGCCGTTAAGGCGCACCCTCTCATGCTACAATATGTTAAGGTAGTAAGCCCCAAAGATTAGACTGTTGGTTGAAGTCATAGCTCGTGCAATGTGTCCTCGAATCAACATCATAATAAAATTATCTATCCTGATAAGGTTTGCCTCGTTGAACAAGACCTCGTTGGGATAGAATCTCTTGTACTCAGATTCAGGTGTACGATACAACCGGAGGCAGGCCAGGAGACACTGCCTCTCGAACACCCTGAACTTTTCCATCTGGGAAGAACTCACGTTGAACCACACTGGACAACCATATACTATAATTGGCCGGATAAGGGCCATGTAGCAGATCACCTTCACTCTGGTATCAAATTGGCTGCTGTAAAACAACCTACTTGCTTTCTTAGCCTTGATCAGAGCTGTAGCTGCATGTTTACCACCATACAGATACTGGTCCAACCAAATGCCAAGATATCTAACTACACCTTTCACGGCTAACAGCTGTTCCTGTGCGTTAACTATGCCAAACTTGCGCCAGGTTCTTTTCGTCTCCCTTGAGGTCTTGGAGACAGCGGAGTTCTGAAAAGGATAGTTTCACACTTCCGGTAGTTGATTTTAAACTTCCAGTCGTCGCAAAATCGTGGGATAAAATCAAAGTCATGCTGCAACAAACTATTTATTACTTCAACCTTCGGACCTGATCTGTACGCGATCGTCGGCATATTTGGCATGGGACCAATAAGATCGCTAGTGAATATAGCGAACAGGATCGGCGAACCAACTGCCCCCTGTTGCAACGAATTTTTTATGTTAAAGACGGTGGTAGAAGTTACGTTGCCATTTTTCATAACGAACTTTCTACCAGTGATCATGTCATAGATCATATATAGCAATGGTTTACTGATGCCGAGTCCGACCAACTTGAGGAAAAGGCCTTCTTCTATCAAGCAGGAACCCGTGCATTGGGTCATGTTCTTGTTCTATTGAATATCGGACAACTGTCTGTCCCTTACATGGCACTACAGTCGGGGTGGACCTAAACCTCAACCAACCAGCCTCACCAACTAGCACACCAGCTTGGTTAAGATCCTTCTCCACTTGTCTGCTCAACCTTTATCGTGGGCATCCTCTGTTGCGGTATCCAACATGCTAAAAGTCAGAAATTCTTCCGGCCGTAGACGCCTGGCTATACTGTTCAACCCATGGAATTCGTTTTTGAATTTTCTTCTCCAACTGCCATCTACGCAGCCCGGAACAGACAACATGAAGAACTTTTCTCTCGAAAAAAAACTAAAGGCTTCTTTATGTGCTTCGTATATTATAGATACCTTTGCGCCATAGAGCAGGACAGGGATGATCAAGGTCTTATACAAAATCATCTTGTTCTTTCGAGATAGGGCTCTATTACTTAATTGCCTCTTGAGCTCAAAGAAACAACAAGAGTTGTTCCGCATTTCATCTCGATCTACTGTTATTCGGACTGTGTACCACTTAAAGTTTTAGCTGCCTACAATGGCATTTGACCAAGTCGTCGATTTTGTTCGTCTTGACTGTAAGTAAAAACAAATTTAGAGTTTTACGAGTATAAAGCTGTACTTTAGTAATCCTACGTAGCATCCTTTACTCAGAATGATTCTTCGCCAGATCTGGTCTTACGTTTTGTCTCAGAGCAAATTAACTTCATAACTACTTCAATTTTAAAACTGTCGATGGTTATATACGAGTATTATCAGCCGTATGACACCAGCTCTGAATTATGATGAAATTCCATTTCACATTAACCAGTTATTGACCTGATCTAAACAATATATTAGCAAAGGGACCAATTACTGCTTGATTCTCAAAATAGTTTACTTGCAACTTAAATCTAAATATCTGCGAAAAATAAGTATTTTTCCAAGCTGCCAACTTAGGTTCTGTCACAGTTAAATAAAAATTATATTTTTACCCAATAAACTCCAACGGTGGGAATGACTGGAATGACTTTTCATGTTTTTCCAATACAAAGAGTGGCTTCAAAATACTTAACACATTCACAGTATATTTTAATCGTTTAATCCACATCCATTTTCAACGATTATTTTAAAAACGGTACATGTCGTAAATTTTATATGGCGATTCCTTTTTGCCTCGAACAAATATTTTTGAAAACCTTAATCCGCTCCTGTACTCATTCACTCCTTTCCAATCCAAATTGACGGTAGTAACTTTTTTCTCATCTGTTTCTCGAATCTTTTTTTTTTTGCAGATGCATCACCCTATCCAGATGAAGCCGGCCGACAGTGAGAACAGAAATGGTAAGTCATTTTCTTTTCGTTCCATACACCAGGCATTCGTTTCGTGGGATTTGTTTTTGGTTCATAGTCTGTGCCATCCTCCAGGATGCAGGCGTAGGACGATAATTGGAAAAATACAAAAGTGAGGGACTAAAGCGAAGTGCTTTGTTTCCCCTTCGCCTTACAAATGATATTTCTTCCTTTTTTCTCACTTTTCGCTCTCTTTAAAAGGATACTCCACTGCTGGGTTCGTTTCGTGTGTGCGGCTGGGTGAATGGGTTTGAATTTGTGTTCGTGGGTGTAGTAGCATATGTGATGCACTTCCTAGGTCTCTGCTAGTACATCCTGACTGTGGCGGCAACAACGACAGACAGACTGGTATTGTCTGTGATTTTCTATTTCTTATTTAGTGTTATCTTTGGTTCGGACGGGGGAGGGAGGTCAGCTGCAGCCCCGACGAACCTGTGCTGCATAAGCTCGGGGTGGTTTCCACTTCGTTTTGTATAGTTTTTCGATTCCACACTAAATCGTCCTTTGGGTTAGTTTTTCTTTTTAATTTATCCTGTTGGCGGCGGTGCTGAATGAGAGATTGGAAAATACCCCGCCCGTCCGGCTGAGGGAGGGGTGTCTCCTTTGAAATGCATTCGCACTCATGACACAAGCTGCAGGCGATGTGTCCCCCACTTGAACTTCATTTGAGTCCGTGTTGGCGGGTACAATTGTCCCAGAGAACAGGAATTGTTTTCTTCTTTCCCTTTTCTCCTCCCCGTATGTTGAGCATCCTTGTCCTTGTTGTTGGCACTTTGCTTTTGAATGTAACGAACTTGAATTGTATCTCGGTGACAATGAGAGAGGAGTGGCATGGGATATAAAAAAAAACACAACCTCAACTCAATTGAACTGCATAGAGTCCTGAATATCCTTACATACACACATGTACATGTACGTGCGCCAGTGAGAGATAAACAATTCTTGCAGATGACGACACCACACTGAAAGTGAGAGACTTAAGCATAAATTATGTAACGAACACTCCTGGGAGGGAGTCTAGGGCAACTGGCAAGGACACTCGGGCCACTCTCGGCGTGTGTGGGTGAACGATTCTGCTTCATTTGCATTAAAGCTCTGCATAGGGGTGTCGCACTCAAGTGCACACAGATGAATCTTAAAAATTTAAATCCTGTTTTGAGTTTTCTTTTAACCGATCCTGTTTGGATTTGCAAATCGATTGGAATTAGAAATCTGCAACTCATGTGTGTGTTCCGTGGGAAATCGTTTGTGGATGGGGTGCCTCTGCTGCTGTGTCGTGTTCTGAGATTGGAAATTAAATTAATTTTCAATTTTCATTGAGTTTTGAAATTGATTTGGCATGCTAATTTCGAGATTTTCATTTTCGTCCTCGATTGCAACTGGGTTCCCTTTGCAATTCAATTGAAGCATGTGACTGGGAAAACACACACGTACGTATTCGAAAATATGAATATTAATGGGAAAGGAGATTTATTCGAAAGTTTCAACTGCGTTTGTGTGCTCGGAGAGGGAATGTCGACGTTCTTGGACTTGTGTAAGAGGACACAGAAAAGAGCAATTATTTTGCCAAAGTAAGTTGACCTACATTCGAAATTTCCAGCAAGACACGCATTCGGGTAATGCAGCAGAAAATAGCAATTTATTCAGGAGTTTCTTTCGTTGCAATTGCATTTGGACACGTAATTAAAGTTATGAATGAGAGTTTTGCTGACGAATGTGGGACAAAGGCTGAGCATGGACTTGCATCAAACGTCACGAAATTATGCATTCGATATTGGAAATTGGGAAAATGCCATGTCTTTTGAGTAAGAGGAACAATGGTCTTAAATGTTTTGCAATTTTGAGTAAACGAAATACATACGAAAGCTTAAAGATTGCTGATTGATATCGCGATGACAAAAGCTGATACAACCGCATTCTAGTCAGGATTGATTTGATGTTGAAATATGTATGACTAAGCAGTGACTAAAAATTATGAAAATTGTTTACAAAAAGCTAAGATACTGCTGACCATTTCCATGGGCTACTCCCAACGCAATTGAAAGTTGTTCGACTTCAATTACCCTTTTGGACTCTACGCCTTTTGACATGAATGTTTAGAGTATGCCAAGATGAAATTATCGGCGCCACACAAGATGCTCTATACATATTAGCTAAGTCTGCGTTAATCGATATGTGGAAGATTTAGTTCTCGTTTTTTTTTTCTTTTTTTTTCGTAGGTTTTTTGAAACACTACGGGAGCACTCAGACTCAACACTGGTCCATTGTACTGCCAGGTAACAACCTACTCCAGTGCCGTTAATTTGATCCCAACGGCAAATGGTGAGTGGACCAGATTTGAAAAACCGGATAAGAGCGTATTAACTTTGCTTTCACTGGGATTCGAACCTGGGACCATCTAACTTAGGACATGCACTTAACCAACTGCGTCGTGTAGTCGTCAATGACTTGAGTAATAAACAAAAACATTGAACTTAATGGGAGAAAGACCGAATTTGATCCAATGCAAATGTAGACAATCGAATGGCGCCTGGTACGGAGTCATGTTCAAGATATTGCCTTTAAAATTGGTAATACGATCTGGAGGGCTTTAGACAAGGCGACGCGCTGTCATGTGATTTCTTTAACATCGTTCTTGAGAAGATCGTGCAAAGCTCAATGGCCAACACAAGAGGCACGATCTTTCAAAAGTCCGTTCCTCTGTTAGCTTACGCGGATGACATTGACGTGATTGGGCGAACACAGCGAGACGTCAATGATGCTTTTGCTGGCATTGAAAGCGGCTAAGTTGGGTCTGGCGGTAAACGAGGGCAAAACCAAGTATGACATATGCTGTCATCAAGAAAGGACGCACAACATCGACGACTTGGCCAGAACGTCAGCATAGGCAGCTATGACTTTGAGGTAGCTAAGGACTTTGTCTACCTTGGCTCCGCTGTAAACAGTACAAATAACATCAGTACCGAGATCAAAGGCAGAATAACCCTTGCCAACCGCTATTTTTATGGGCTCAAAAGGCAATTGAGTAGTAGAGCCCTCTCTCGGAAGACAAAGTTGACTCTATACAAGACCTTGATCATCCCAGTCCTGCTGTACGCCGCAGAGGCATGGGCAATATCCCAAGCGGATGAACAGTCTCTTGGTCTTTTCGAGAGAAAAGTTCTGCGCGAGTTACATGTTGGTAACCCTACCCACTGATAAACGTCTATGCACTTGTTGTCATTTACGCGTCTTCTCCCAATTCCCTTATTTGTTTACGTGTTGTGCCAATAGCATCCTTTTCCTATTTCCTTAGCCCCTCTCATTTGTTTACGCCAAAAACGTTTTTGTCACCTGTTATTGTAAAAGTGCATAGACGCCGAAGTTAGTTTCTTCAGGACCGCCAACGAAATCGGGTTAATTTTTTATTAAAAAACTATTGTTGTTTTATTTAATTCGTTCAAGTTGCATTGTTAACAAATCCGTTCCGGTTCATAACTCGCGCGATCCTTGCTCCTGTTTGCGTTGATGGCATTTGGAGGAGAAGGTTCAACCACGAACTGTATGGGCTGTACAGCGACATGAGTCTAGCCAGGCGTCTACGGATCCAACGCCTAAGATGGCTAGGCTATGTAGAGCGTATGGACAACTTAGCTTACTTTTACGTTTTACTGAAGAAACTTCACCGTCAAGCTCTGTCATATTAGGCCATAACTTCCTAGTGATTACACAGGTGTCCAAAGATTGCCATCTGATGTTTGCTAACTTGGGAAACTTGTCGTCTACTTACTTCTCTAACACAGAGAGAAGGGTAGAAATCCCCGGTTTTCCTAGGATTGATAAGTCCACAGCTTCTTGTCCCTTGTACTACGGTTTTTATTGCGTTACCCAGAAGATCGCTAATGGTTAACAAGAATCTGCTTCTTGCAGTTACGAAACTCGAGTTAACTCGATTTTGAAGAAACACTTGAGGTGTGGCGCATCAAAAGGCACTACTAGTGCAGCAACATCGGTGAAGATATAAGACTATTGATCATACACGTTGCTCATCAATTAACCTTGTGATTGTCAAGGGATTACTCATTAAAAAACAATTTTAATAGAAAAGCTTAAAATATTCTCTTTCATGCCGGCGAAAAATTTCGTTTAAAAACTATTAATTTCAAACGTTTTATTGGCACATAAATTAACATAAAAGATGATGAAGTAAATATGTCCGAGTGCTCTGACATTTCACTCATTCATTGAAAAATTATTCACACTCAAGTAAAAATAGATCACTTGACAAGGTTGCTCGACATGCAAACATGACGTCAATGAAAAACTTCACAATCGGGGAGATAAGAACCACTTATCTCTTGTCCCACCTTCATACCTATCTATACACAGTGTCCAACAACCTAAGGAAATTCCTACGACTTTTTGTTGTATTTCCTCAAGACTTCTTGTTTAAAATTTAAAAAAAAATCGTATTTATGGACGAATATTTGTCAGCGCTTCTGAAAACAAATGTCTAAAGTAGTTCCAAACTTTATGATGCTCATAAAAAAATACAAATTTGCAAATTTTTGAGGTTCATAAATTTTTGCAAAGCGACAGAAAGAATATGATATCTCCTGTATCGCAACATGCAAGCAGATAACTAACGTGTTGACATTTTCCGGCTCTCCATCATTTCTGCTCAATTTAGGTTCAAAAAGATGCACGCTAGAGCAACGCTTCTTGAAATTGTTAAATATTTATTGCACTCGTGAAACCCACCAATGTAAACATAATTGCACATTCGACCACGTAATTCGAAAAACGATGGGTCAATTTCACACCACACATGCTCTTATTGATAATAAGCATCCATAGATACGTTGTACACCTCGATACACTGACAAAATATCTGCTGCGGAACAAAGTATTGAGAAGGGCTGAAATAAGCCATTTCACCAATTGGTGGTGTTTATCTGGGTTATAACAGATGTTGTCGAAATATTTTAGTTTATGAGCTCACAAAATCCTGCTCGTACGTAGTCGTGGGTCTGGTATATGAAGCGGGACTTTTTTTTTGAGTACTTTTGAAACGCTACTGGAGCACTCAGACTCAAAACTGGTACATTGTACTCTCAGGTAGCAACCTAGTCGAGTGCTGTTAATTTGATCCCAACGGCAAATGGTGACTGGACCAGATACGATTTCGCTGGGATTCGAACCTGGGACCCCTCGAACTTGGGGCAGGCATTTAACCAACTGCGCCATCCAGTCGTCCAGCGGATCTTAATCCTCATATTCGCCACATTATTTTGTTCAGCGAAGTATTGATTATCTGGGTCAACAAGTGAATGCATTCATAGTGCAAGATTTATTGAAACTTTTTAATGACCCAACTGCTTTACAATCCAAGCCTAAGATGGCAACGGAAAACCTGTGCCCAGCGTTTTCACAGATTTTCTCAGAATCCGTATATGAATTAGTGCATACATTTACGAGCGATCGGTCTCGCATTTTATCATTCCCTTAGCTTTACCAAGGGCTGTCTTCTAAAACCACTGTAGGTCAGCAGTCTGTTGGTTTGAATTGACAAAGTTTCGGTTGGCCACTTGTGAAAGTTTTTGCATTCAATGTATTTGAGAGCTTTTTGGCAGAAGAAGAGCGAGATAGCCGACCGAGCGGTCCCGCGTGCCTCATAAGTAGCCTTATTTTAAAACGTAATTTTTCATGAAATTATAATGCGTGGCTTGGAATGATATATGACAATTAAAATGGTAACAAAAATAATAATAATGGCGGCACTACACTCCGAGGTGAACCTGGGCCTAGCTTCTCAGCAACCACTCCACACTCCACTCTTACGAGTGGAGGGGACGTACAGTTTAATGCCGACTCCGAACGGCGAGATTGAGAAGCTTTTTCTAGACTCTTTGAGCATACTCTTTGAGCATTGTCAGGTGGAGCCGCGAACATTTTTTTTTTTTTGAAAAATTGTTTGTCTGAACTTGGATTCGAACCCAGACTGTGAAAGTCTAATGCGCATGGGTCGACACGCGAACCCACACGGCCACGGCGCCCACGGTAACAGAAATGATGACCCATAAAAATGTTTGTGGATTAATGCGGAAAAATAATAATGCGTGTGCAATTATCTTCACTTATCATTTGCGAAGCTTACAGTTAGAATCCGACCAAAGGCCAGTTTTCCAAAGCCTAAGCCTAAGCCGAACTTCGGTTTTTTGATCATCTTCAGCCGAAGCCGAATGTTCGGTCGGACTCTATTTGGAACATATTCTGCAAGTTGCATTCGCATCATTTTTACGAAATAACCCAAAATTGAATTTTTAGCTGCCATTTTTGATGTTCTTTCCACCTGAAACCAAATAAATTGCATGCTTTTGTACAGACCAGTTAATAGTTTACCAACGTGCAAATACAAAATCTTCGGCCTCATTTGGCCGAAGCCGAATGTTTTGCCGAAGGTAATACTTTTAGCCGAAGCCGAAGCCGAAGCCGAAACCGAAAACTCATACCGACTGCCAACGACAAGATTTGCATGACTTTTATACTATTGTTTGAAAAAAACCTTTTGTGTAGGAGTCAACAAAACCAATTGCCGAAACATTACCAGTAGCCCATTCACGATCCTCGGAACCCTTCTTCAATTGCGTGAATGTACCGATGTAATCCATATGTAAGAAAATGGAAAAAAATAATGTAAGTGTTAAATAAAGAACTGTGGGCACCGTGGCGTAGTGGATAAGTGCGTCGACTCCTACGCTCGAAATCTGGGCTCGATTCCCGAAAAAAACACCTTTAATTTTTTCACGACTCCACCTCTTTCGATGACAAAGTTACTGCTCAAAGAGTATAACTGTCTAGAGAAAGCTTCTCTATCTCGCCGTTCGCAGTCGGCATTAAGCTGTTGATCCGCTCCACTCCTGACAGAAGAATAGCACGCACAACACGAGTGGTTGCTGAAAAGCTGGGCCCAAGTCAACGTCGGACCGTTGCGCCCCCATTTTTATTATTATTATTATATTATTATTGAATAAGTAACTATCAAAGGACTGATTTGGAATGAATTTGTGAAGTGAACGTCACATCATATTGTTCAGGAACTAATTTACGGTCAGAAGTTACGAAAAAACCCACTGGTGGGCTAAGGAGACTATTCAGAAGCACAAAATCTCCAAAATTTAGAACGCACAAGATCTTGTTGCTTGAATGTTATTTGAAAACCTTAGCCATAATTTAAAATCCGAGTTTGCAATTTAAGCACGATCTCGATCATTGAGTTTTCATCGAAGAAGCGACTATATTTAGCCAAAAAAAATAATTTAAAATTGATAGCTTCATAAGTCTTCAAAATGCATCTGCAGAATCCACTCTAGAATTCAACTTAAGGTATGCACCATCTTGGTCGCAATCCGAAACCAAATGGGTAAAGGAAGACCGATGGCTTCACCTACACTGATATTCATTGCTTATACTTCTTGATGATTTTCGACACATATCACGACCCGTATTGTAGGAGTAAAAGGGTTGCTTCATACGATATATCTCAGCATCATTCCAAGGCTAATGGGTTTTGATATTGACTCAAATCTTCGTAACCTGTCCTAAGGTGACCTCTAAAATGAAGAACAAAATTTAACACCGTCGTTGGATTGTGAATCGTTACCGTTTATTATGATCGCTTGGCCCTGCGGTCTCGAGCGCTTCATAAGAACAAGTTTCATTAAACAAGGCCACCATGTGTAAGATTTGTTCCAAGAAACCCCGAATCCTCACCCTCATCCATTAGCCAAAATTCGTTTTCTTGTACCCATAAATTCTCCTCTCCGGTCGTCATCCTTTAATAACCAAAAACTAGCAGCCATTTCCCAAAAGCAGTCGCCATACAGGTCCCATCTGTCGGCAAGAGTGTGTTTGTTCCTCTCTTAATTTGGTGAGGTTTTGTGTGTTAATTTTATGATCCTTATTCTCATGTGTGGTTATTCATATTTCCTCTTCCTGCCACAATTGTTCCTTTTGTTCTACGTTAACCAATCTCTGGCAATCCGCTCCTCTGGACCAACGTCATCCCCCCACCAACGGCGTTCTTATTTATGATGAATGCAGTGCGCTGAGTGGGAAACAGAAAATCCAAAATAAAGCAAACAAACCGCACAAATGGAAAAGTCAAGACTTAGTCCAAAATACTTTGCGGTTTATTATGGGTTGGCCTTTGTTCAACACACACTCCCCTACCCAAAAAAAGAGAGATACAGATACAGAAGGACCTCTTCACCGCCGGTCCACCGTGGGTGTTCATCGCGCGGAAATTGTTGACCGGAACTGGAGTGCATAATACTTAATTCGGATGCCCTTGTGCAGATGGATCCCTCTAAAATGTAGAGCTTATGTCCATATTGGTTGGTTTTTCATTATTTTTTCCTCCTGATCCCTTTGTCCGTTTCCCATTTCAACAGTAAGCAAGACACATGGACGTTTGTTTTGTCGGTGTGTAACTTGAGAGCGCGCAGCGAAAAAAGTTGCGAAAGTTGCATGCGAACAAAACAAAACAAGCATGTTTGCGCAAGGATATCTGAAATGGGAGTTTCGGTTATCAGGATAATGAATGAATTCCACGTTGACGGGGGTCGGAAGGTATGCAGAAAGGACGGCGAACCTAGATTAGAGTGGGCTGTGGTGGTGTGGTGCGGTGGTGGCACCATGGTACACTTTACTTTTACAAATTTTGTAATTTTCCAGAATCGTGTGCGGATCTCGTCGTTTCTTTCGTTTGCCTCAGCTGCTTGTGTGCGGCGGCGGGGTTGGCGGTGTAGACCATGTTTAACAGATTGCGCTCCGGCAACTATAATTATTTATGCATTTCCAGCTGTACAAAGTGGTTTTACAGTTGGATTGCAACGTCATTAGTCGCCACATTCCAAGGGCAGTGTGAGAAACCGAAGGAGATTTGACTTCTTCTGTTGCAAGTTAATGCTGTAAATAGTTTTGTTACAAATCCTCCGAGTGGAAGTATATACATTTCGTCATTTTGGGTACAATTTTGCATATGATTTTTGTGGGTGTGGTTCAAGTTTTGAGCTTAATAATCATGATTTTAGAACAAAAACAAGCGGTTTGGTAGCCGGATCCCGTCGGTTATAGTGCACTTACATGAGGATAAAGCAGTGAAAATGTCTGGGTAGCTGAAGGTCATTAATATAATAATAATGGCGGCGCTCCAGTCCGAGATGGACCTGGGCCTAGCTTCTCAGCAACCACTCGTGTTGTGCGTGCTATTATTCTCTCACGAGTGGAGCGGACCTACAGCTTAATGCCGACTCCGAACGGCGATTTTGAGAAGCTTTTTCTAGACAGTTATACTCTTTAAGTCAGTGACTCGAAAGAGGTGGAGCCGTGAAAAAATGTTTGGTGTTTTTTCGGAAATCGAACCAACAACATCGACCGTAGGAGTCGACGCACCTACCCACTACGCCACGGCGCCCACAATGTGTGAAGTTAAGTGCCTGAAAGTTATTCATGTTCGATTCCTAGAAAGTGATTATTAAGGAAACAATAATTTTCAATTAACGGCCTCGCCCCTCCACGAGTCCCCGAGATTATCTCCTTCGAATATTGCCGCCCTCAGTCCCCATAAAAGTGAAGCTGCCTCTATTTGTGTATAACCCAGAGCGCATTGAATTTTGAAGTACAATCTTGATACTGGCCGATTCTCCGCAACGCCTTCAACAATCCGTATTAGATCTCCCAAACACGCATCCTATCTGTTGTGTTGCTGGCTTCGTGATAGATTCAGTGTCACTGCACACAACTGTAGCTGATTAGTACGAATATTCAAACCATAAACGTGCTTATTATTTTAACCACAAACTATTAACACCCCTATGCGTGACAAGTCAATCGGGAGCAGAGAAACGTCCGGACACAGGCACTGACCAGGAGATCTAACCCCCGTCAGTGTGCCATTCACAGTTGGATTAGCACTTACTTATCCTTCCATGTATCTGCGACATGTGTCATCAGACATTACAACAAAACAACTGGATCTGCCCCATGCCTTCCCTGGTTGACCACTCACTCACTTCAACAATGCAGCCGTAATTGCATCCGACGACCAATGCCCACATTCGAGCGCTTATCGCGTCCGCCAGCCACGCTGCCATCTCGTGATGTGCATTTAAATGCCAGCCATCCATCGAATTACCACCTCCTGTGTGGCACACCTCCCGCTTGGGCTTACAACTTCAATCTACCAGCTTAAAACATGCCATTCACAAGCTCCTACACAGCATTCGTCATCCCATCACGAAGAAACGCGTACTCACACACACATCAACCGATTGCGCGCCAAAAATCATCGCCAATTGCATGCGGAACCGCTTGGTGGAACTCATCGCCATGTCCACCTCAGCCATGACAAGGGGATCGTGCATGCCCCCCATTACAACTGAATGACACATTACAACGTCTGTCCCTGCGAGCTCCCAAGAGTGCAGTTTTCGAGATACAGAAACACCAGACAAGAGACTTGAGGAGTCCCGGGCACGCGAACGTAAAACATCTATAGGCTTGGCCCTAATGACGAAATTAGTACCCGATGGAGTGGAATAAGGGCAGCACCAGGTAAACAGGAAAACAGGAAAACCGGGGCGGAATTCACGTTTTTGCAAATTTACCCCGTGAGCGAAGGTGTACGGCAAACGGAGAAGGTCTCCACGCGCAATTGAACCGGGGTTTTGTGTCAAACTCGATGTTTGTCGCATGCAAACACATCCAACTAATTGTTGTTGCTTTTAAATGCTCTTTCTGCATTGAAGGGGCGCATTCGACGCTCTACCTGAATTGGAATGCAAATTCAACGCAGCGCACACTTATGCGGATGAGGGTGCGAACGGAAGTAGTTTTCAGTGCGGCCGCATAGATACGCCTTGGGAGCTGGTGTTAATTTGACTTTCAGAGTGGCCGGAGTGTGCATTTGGAGATGGTGAACCCATTTAAGTGGTGAACTGTCTCGCATGAGCAGGAGCAGTTGGGAATTAAAATTGCCGATTTTAGTTTCAAGCGGGTGGTGAGTGGCAGAGTGAGGCACTCGACGAAATCAGGAGTGAAACTGTTCGAGAGAAGTGTTAATATTGGTGGACTTGGATGCAGGATGCCGTTGTTTTAGAACGATTTGATGACTTTAAGCAAGAAAAATTTAAGCAGACTTTAACGGAGTCTGTCAGTGCTGTGAGTCACAGCACCTGTACCTGTCTGACTGAGAGGACAGATCTGATGAGCCATTTTAATGATAAACTCTACATTCTTTAGTTTTGTTAAGATTGCTTCTACGCTGTTTGGTGTGGATTTTGGGCTGGCGGCGTCATCTGTCTTTGAGAACGACGTTGGCCAGGCCATCACCGTCAACGGCGAGCGCTATAGGTCGATGATTACCAACTTCTTTTGGCCTGAGATGGATGATATGGACGTTTTAAAGAGGACGGCGCTACGTGCCACACAGCTCACGCCACATTGGTAATTCTGCACGAGCGATTCGAGGGCATGGTCATCTCACGTGGAGGTGATGTGAACTGGCCACCGAGATCGTGCAATTTGACCCCGCTAGACTTTTTCTTGTGGGATTTTCTGAATTCGCAGATCTATGGGAATAAGCCACAAACCACAGCGGCCCTACCCTCAAAGCCAACATAACCCAGCGCCAGAGTTCGAAAATTGGACATTTTGATGACCGCCATCCAGTCCTGCTATATGAAGCAGAAAACTGGACACTAAGCAGAACTGCGGAGCTGACTCTTGGTGCCTTCGAAAGAAAAATTCTACGTTGGATATATGGTCGGATATATGGTCCCGTCCCGAGGAAGGTGAATGGAGGAGAAGACACAACCGCGAACTCTATGAGCTGTACCAGGATGTGGATGTACTCCGTCGACTGCACTGGCTCGGCCACATCGAGCGCATGGACAACAACGCTCCAGCTAAGAGGGTCTCCGAATCCGAGCCTCCTGGTTCGAGAAGGAGAGGAAGACCGAACCTCCGGTACAAAGACCAAGTCATCGCGGCCGTAAGACAGCTTGGTCTTGATGACTGGAAGCAGCGTGCCCAGGACCGTCAACGATGGAAGGCAACGATATATCAGGCTCAGACCCTACATGGGTCGTAGGCCTGCTAAGTAAGTAAGCCATCAAGAGAAGCCGCGGCTCACATCATCATCATCATCATTTTCAGAGGCACGCATGTTCCACTAAAGGGGTCGCAATGCATGCACGCAAAATTTCCAGACTACTCGATCCTTCGCCATCGACTCTAACTTATCTCATAACGCTATGCCCAAGCGCAACCAGGCGAGTTTTTGGACCTGGTCCAACCATCTCGTCCTGGGTCTGCCAAGTGGTCGCCTACCTGATGGAATCGCATTCAAGGCACGCCTCGGAAGCCGTGATGATGGGGACATTCGTACCACGTGACCAAACCATTGAAGTACAGCCCTTTCCGTACGAAGAAGCAGCTGCCCAACGTTGAGTTCCTCGCGCACTGCCGTGTTTCTCACAATATCCCGGCGAGTAATTCCCACAATAGCACAAAGAAATCTCATCTCGCCAGCTTGTATTCGCGATCTTATTCTTTCGGTCATTTCACAAATTTCATGACCATAGGTGAGAGTAGGAACAAATACTGCGTTTAAAACCGCTAACTTGGCTTCGACATCAAGCTCGGCCTTCCTGTTTACAGATCGACCAAGCTGTTTCGAAATTGACCCAGCTTGACCAATCCTACAGGAAAGCTCAGCATTATTCCTCCCATCACTCGTGAAGAAGACCCCGAGATACTTAAACTTCTCCACCTGTTTCAATAAGACTCCACTAACATGTAGAGTGCATTGAACAGGGGTTTTGGAAATAACCATAACCTCGGATTTGTCCACGTTAACCTTCATCCCAGCATCAGCACATACCCACAAACCTATCTAGCGCGCGTTGGAGTTCCATCTGAGAGGATGTGAGGATGGCTAAGTCATCTGCAAAAAGAAGATGGCTTACCCTCAACCCTTCCAATGTGAAACACTCCTCGCCTCGACTGCGCTGTAACATCCAGTCCATATATATAATGAAAAGGAGAGGTGTTAAGACGCACCCTTGGCGAAGTCCAACGCCCACGTGGAAAAGTGTTGATTTACTGCCGTTAACCCGAACACAGTTGCTACAGTTTGTGTATAGAGACTGAATGGCCCTCAACAAAAACCCATCCGTCCCATACTCCTGCCGCGGCTTACATTTGAACCACTTTATTTTCCATGTATAATGGCATCGATCGGCCTTTCAAGCGAATAAAAAATGTCGGTGATCTCGCATACACACTTTGCATTGTACAAATTTAAAGATAGGAAGCTCTTAATGAATGCCCCTCTAGGTAACATAAAGTTGTACCGCACATGGAAGCAACATTACTTTAGATACGTCATTCATGTAAATTGAATACACAAATGATTCCCTTGACGCGAGACCATCTCATATTTAATGAAGAATACATAATTTCCTGTCCATAATTTATCTCAAAATTAAAATCGTCTGAAGCTGCTTCGAGAAGATCTCAACCCAATTGTTAATTAAACCAAAAAGTACAGCCCTGTCTGTGATAAAATGGATGCCCTCTTGATCAGCTTTCGTGTATCCGTACACATTCATGAAAACAACCACTATTTGCAATTAATGTCTTCAACAAACAGCAGAACAATGACTGTACTCGCATCAACCTTCTGCTGTAATGAAAAGTTTCAGACTTAAATGTACAGGTGCATACGTACAGAAAATCAAAAACTTCCAACTTCCGCACACAATCCCACTCACGGAATCCATTGAAACACACCACGAGCCAGTAATGCCTTTAAATTGTGCTCCCTACCAACGAGCAGTCATCACGGAAGATTCTCTGCCTCTGCCTTCCGTCCTCTCTCATACAAGTCGCTTACAACTTTCAATACATTATTCCAGCACAACCCCTTCGTTGGCATCATTATCCGGCCATTCAACAGGGGAAACCACCTCCGTGTCCAAGAGCAAAAGGAAGCTCTCCTATCGTTCATTAAAAATCCTTGCAATCACTTCCCAACACCGCCCCCGTGCAAGGGCTACGTATCACATATTCATTTTCCGTACTTAACAGTTTCAATGGCTAAATACACGGAAGGGACGTGAGGAGGAAGAGGTAGACATCTGCAGACCCATTGCCTCCAGCAGCTTAGTGGCAACCCAACTATGTATCCTCGCACTTTCGTAATGCAAAAAGTTGAAAAAAAGTGGTAATAAAGCTGCTGGCTGTTGAGCAATTTAATGCGTGAAGGAGCACGAAATTTGGGGATGTCCTTAAAGGTCAAGGCTTTTTAAATTTAACATTGAAATGGAAATGGCTTACGATTTTTTGCGGTCAAGGTACACATTCTGACTCCCTTTTCGGCAAAGGTTTATATTCTTCTTCTTCTTCTTCTTGGGGCGCTACACTCCAAGTGGACCTGGGCCTCACTCAACATGCCTCTCCAGCCAGCACGATCTTTCGCCAGCTGTCTCCAGTTTCGCACACCAAGCCGGCCGGCCGAGGTCCCCCTCGACTTGTGTGCGCCACTTTGCACGTGGACGTCCTCTGTTGCGTTGTCCCACAGGCTCAAAGTCGAAGACTCTTCGGGCCGGAGCTAAGTTGTCATGTAGAGCGTATCTACATAGCGTAGCCATCTTAGGCGTTGGATCCGTAGACGCCTGTACGCTGTACAGCCCATACTATGCTATCAACTCAAACAGGACCAAAGACCGCGCCCAGAACTTTTTTCTCGAAAAGGCCAAGAGACTGTTCATCCGCTTGGGATATTGTCCATGCCTCTGCACCGTAAAGCAGGACTGCGAGGATCAAGGTCTTGTATAGAGTCAGCTTGGTCTTCCGAAAGAGGGCACTTCTCTCATACAGTTTCACTCCTGATTTCGTCGAGTGCCTCACTCTGTCACTCACCACCCGCTTGAAACTAGAATCGGCAATTTCAATTCCCAACTGCTCCGGCTCATGCGAGACAGCTCACCATTTAAATGGGTTCACCATCTCCAAATGCACACTCCGGCCACTCTGAAAGTCAAATTGACACCAGCGCCCACTGCTGGCGGCCACACTGAAAACTACTTTCGGGCCTTTTAAGTCCAAAAAAACAGCGGTTGGCAAGAGTTATTCTGCGTTCGATCTCGGTGCTGATGTTGTTTGTACTGTTTACGGCGGAGCCAAGGTTGACGAAGTCCTTAACTACCTCAAAGTTATAGCTGCCTATGGTGGCGTTCTGGCCAAGTCGTCGATGTTGTGCGTCCTTTCTCGATGACAGCATATGTCATACTTGGTTTTGCCCTCGTTTACCGCCAGACCCATTTTAGCCGCTTCCGTTTCAATACCAGCAAACGCATCATTGACGGCTCGCCGTGTTCGCCCAATCACGTCAATGTCATCCGCGTATGCTAGCAGTTGAACGGACTTTTGGAAGATCGAGCCTCTTGTGTTGGCCAGTGAGTTTTGCACGATCTTCTCAAGAACGATGTTAAAGAAATCACATGACAGCGCGTCGCCTTGTCTAAAACCTTTTTTGACATTGAAGGTCTCGATGAGTTCATTGCCGACTTTGATGGAGCAGCGAGAGTTCTCCATCGTCATCCTGCTCAGTCTGACGAGTTTGGCAGGAATGTCAAAACTAGATATGGCGCTGTATAGCTGGTCTCTATGCACGCTGTCATATGCGGCCTTGAAATCGACAAATAGGTGGTCTCCACGTCTCCAGTCTTCTCCAGGATCTGCCGCAGTGTGAAGAGGTTTATGTTACTAATAATAATAATAATGGCGGCGCTACAGTCCGAGATGGACCTGGGCCTAGCTTCTCAGCAACCACTCGTCTTGTGCGTGCTATTGTTCTCTCACGAGTGGAGGGGACATACAGTTTAATGCTGACTCCGAACGGCGAGATTGAGAAGCTTTTTCTAGACAGTTGTACTCTTTGAGCGTTGTCAGTGACTCGAAAGAGTGGAGCCGCGAAGAAATGTTTGGTGTTTTTTCTGGAATGGAACCGACAACATGAGCTGAGGTTAATCCAAGGCTGGGCACCATCTTGAAGGACATTGCTAGTTAACAGCAATGTAACAACGATCTTCCCAAAAAAATTTTTGGAAAATGTAGACACTGGTTTTTATAGTGTCGCCATTTAAACCAATCAGGTTACAGATCTGTAATAAGAAAAGGGCACCGAGTACTATTGGCTTATTTGTAAACTTCCACTTTGTCCCTTCAAAATAAAAAAAGAAAGAAAAAAGTCCCTGATTTGAACACTGATTCTGATCACCCAAACCAGGAAATGGGCAAGTAAATGACTCACGCAGTAATTGAACTGTTTCTTGAACTGTATGGCCTGTGGCACCGTATTGTTGAAGCCGTATTTTGTTCACGTCCATGTCTTTCAATTAACGAATAATAAATTAGGCAAATGCGAGTTTTACTCCCAAGGGAAAGATTCCATCGCATTAATTTTTTTTCTTTGTAAGAACCATTCCTGAATATCAGGCGCCCCTCTTTTCGCTTTGAACCCACCCGTCTCCATTCAGATATATAAAGTTAGTAATTAGACTACCGACAAAATGGAGTGAACTTCATAACACTTGGAAATTTTCAGCAACACAATTCGTAGCGCCCTAAATCACATTCACATTTGAATTTTATTCATTCCATGTGTTGACTAAGAAAAGCGACTGCATACCTTCAGGCGGCAATGAAGTAATGCTCTCAGAGGTGCCTCATTTTAGATCTATCGTCAATTTCCACTAGGAGATTACCTTAAATACAGTTTTAAGACCGATATTTGCCGAAAGGTTGTCACAGATGGGTGTAGGGAAGGGCGGAGTGCAGAATTAAGGTTTTAAATCTCGAGCAATGCCGTGACTTCATCGTGAATTTTACATCTGACAGGGATTCGTTGTCTGCTTGTATTTGATCTAGCATCAGCATACAGTATTAAGACTACACTTACGTCGAGATGAAATGTTGGTGGCTTAGTTCTTAAGGCTTCATTGATTAGACACCATTCACCGAATCATCTTGTTGGGATTTTTGCAACGCACTTCACTTGTGAGCAACTCTTTTCAATCGCTCCCAATTTCTCTCTAAATACTCTGCGTTGTATCTGTGCTCTTCGCATTCACTCCACACTGTGCTCCACTGCATGGTGTACCATAATACTAGTGGCGTTACAGTCCGAAGTTGGCTTGGACCTAGCTTCTACAGCAATCACTCGTGTTGTTCTCTCTTATGGGATATGAACCTGAGCTGAAAGTCTAGTGCGTAGGAGTCCACACACGTACCCACTGGAATGGGATTGCATTTTTTTTGTCGGATGTTTCTGTAATACTACACTGGAGTATTCAGACTCAAAAACTGGTCCATTGTACTACAAGGCAGTAACCTACTTTTGTTGACATTTCATGGTCCAGACCAGCAGGCGCTTCTGTAATGAGGAGCCTACGTCATCAGCTCTCACCTCACCAGCACCGAATAACTGCCACCTGATCCGAGCAAAGTCTGGACAATGGCAGATTAAGTGCTCTGCAGTGTCATCGTCTTCTCCACAGGCGTCGCAGAGGGTTTCATCGCTTAGGTCAAGCACACTTAGGTGTTTGGCGAAGGTGTAGTGCCCCGTTAGTACGCCGCCGGTGAGTTGTCCGCAATCTTTTCTGTAAAGAGATAACAAGAAAGCCGCGGATTTCTTACAGACGTTGGAGAGCATGCGCTTGGTCTGTTTACATCCTGGAGAGTCATGCCACCTGCGGTTGTGCTCTCAGGGAGTCCAACCATCGATGGAAGCCCTAACCAAGGACGCGGGCAGTCCCAGCGTAGGTTCAGGTCCTGAGAATGCCTCATCTGATCCTCGCCTAGCAAATTCATCGGCAATCTCATTTCCCGTGATCCCGTGGTGCCCAGGGACCCAGACAAGTCTTAGCGAATTTAAGCTACCGATCAAATTCAGAGAAGACTTGCATTCCTGAACTATCCTGGAAGTGGCTAAAGGGTTCAGCAAGGCCTTAAGCACAGCTTGGCAAATTGCTTGGTTGCTGCATTGGTTTCTTCAATTTGGTCGTATGACCAATTCAAAGCCACTTTCCTTTCAATTTTTTACTCCTGTCATATTCTGCGGATCTCTGCGTTAGAGATACACAATCAACTAACGAAACACTTCAGATTTCAATACATTTCGTTGCAGCCACACAACAGTTCTGGCTTGACATTGTATTCCAAGACTCGCTACTTGATCCAAGGACTGTTTGGCCTGATTCTGCACCTTAAATTAAATTCAGTGCCAAACAAAAAAAGTTCTGAAGTCCCTAACAACCTGTTCATCAAGGTAAAATGGAGAAGTGGAGCTCAAACGAACAAGTGCTTTGACTTCAATTCCACTCAGTTTAAGACTCTTTTCTCAGGTCTTCAGATTCAAGTCATCTTAATTAAATCCAAGGCAAATTGCAAATTCCATGAAACGCCTCTGCTCTCCTCCCACAGAGCTGCAGAGAGTATCATTGCATGCTAATCTATTTTTTCCCAGAAAACATAATTATGATGTGATGTCTTAATAAATCACTCATTCATTAGTTCTTCCAATTAAATGCATTAGCACCATCGTTGGATGGTGATATGTTCTTCTTCTAGGAACATAAATTTGGGATTTACGAAGAGATTTGCTGGCCCAAGGCCAGCGCCACGAGGACAGGTCTCACACTGTCATCACGCTTGTCTCAAGAATTCCGAACGTTTTGTCGAGAGATTTCACTGTCTATCTTTACTGCACTCGTGAAGAAGGAACAAATTAAAGCAATTACGACGAGATGTGTCACACAACAATTGACGGTTATGCTGAAAAGTCTTGTCATAATTAAGGTCGCACGGGGAAGCCCATGAATCATGCGAGATGGATTGTTTGTTGCGATTGTTGAGAAGGATGAAACGGGTTTTGGTGTCTTGAGAACTGATTGTCTGGCTGAGGAGGCAATAATTGCTGGGCGTTTTAAATTTACTGGTTTCTTTCCACAAATCTGTCAACGATTTCAGAGAATTTAAGAGGATTGACGCTCGAAGATTTGTCGGAAACACCAGTTCCCAAGTATTGCCCCGTTTCATCGCTTCGTCTGGTGGCACTTTTTAAGAAAGCCGCTTTAAAATGTTGATGATTCTTCATTAAGCGCTTCCTATCTTTGAACTTAAATTAAACAAAGTGTGTGTGAGATATTATCGAAATTGGCCATTCGTTTGAAAGGCCTATCGATGCCATTAATAATAATAATGATGGCACAGTCCGAGGTGGACCTGGGCCTAGCTTCTCAGCAACCACTCGTGTTGTGCGTGCTATTGTTCTCTCACGAGTGGAGGGGACCTACAGTTTAATGCCGACTCCAAACGGCGAAATTGAGAAGCTATTTCTAGACAGTTATACTCTCAGTGAACCTAAAGAGGTGGAGTCGTCAAAAAAATGTTAGATGCTTTTCTCGAGTTTCGAACCGACGACCTCGAGAGTAGGAGTCGACGCACCTACCCACTACGAAATGGCGCCCACCATTATTTACGGAAAATAACATCGTTCAAATATCCGCCGCGGCTTCTATGGGTGGCGTGCATCCAAAATGTCAAATTTTCCATGACTCTGGCGCATAAATCAGGCTGAATTTGACCGATGGCATGGGTTATGTTGGCTTTGAGGGCCACTGTGGTTTGCAACTTATTTGCATAGACCTGGGACTTCAGAAAACCCACAAGAAAAACTCTAACGGAGTCAAATCGCATGATCTTGGTAGCCAGTTCACATTACCTCCTCTTGAGATGACCATGCCCTGGAATCGCTCGAGCAGAACTTACAATGTGACGTAATCTGTGCGGTACGTAACACCGTCCTGTTGAAACCAAATGTGGTTGGTGTCTATTTCATACAATTTGGGAAAAAAGAAGTTGGTAATCATCGACCTATACCACTCGCTGTTGACGGTGATGGTCTGGCCAACGTCGTTCTCAAAGAAATACGAGTACGGACCGATGACGCTGTCAGTCCAAAATTCACACCAAACAGTGATTTTCTCGGGATACATTAGACGCTCTTGGATCTCATGTGGATTGGTATCGTCCCAAATTCGACAATTTTATTTGCTGACGTACTCATACAACCAGAAATGAGCTTTATGGCTGAAGATGATTTTTCGATGAAAATTAGAGTCAGTTTTCAACTGCTATGGGCGCCGTGGCGTAGTAGGTAGGTGCGTCGACTCCTACGCTCGAGGTCGTCGGTTCGAATCTCGAAAAAAACATCAAACATTTTTTCACGGCTCCACCTCTTTCGAGTCACTGACAATACGCAAAAAGTATAACTGTCTAGAAAAAGCTTCTCAATCTCGTCGTTCGGAGTCGGCATTCAACTGTACGTCCCCTCCTCTCGTGAGAGAACAATAGCACGCACAAGACGAGTGGTTGCTGAGAAGCTAGGTCCAGGTCCACCTCGCCATTATTATTATTATTCCAACTGCTCTAGAGCCCTTTCAACGAGCATACGTCGTTGTCTTCAGCTTCTAGGTCAGTTGAATTTTATACGGGCGCAGGTCCAAGTCACGCCGGCAAAATCGCCAAGTTGTGGTCTGTGAAAGGCCGAGTTCTAATGTGCGACGCTAAATCGACTAACTCTGATTCTTCTGCACACTCTCACGGACAGCTGTGATGTTCTTGGCAGATCTTGCGTTTTGTCGACGTACGGGTGTTCGTTTATCGTTACTGAACCAGTGGAAGCAAATGTATCCACCACACTGCGAATAATTCAGTCTGTAGAGCGATTATACTTACTTAATTACTTAGCAGGCCTACGGCGCATATCTGAGCCTGACGGTCCTGGGCACGCTGCTTCCAGTCATCAAGACCAAGCTGTCTTACGGCCGCGATGACTTGGTCTTTGTACCGGAGGTTCGGTCTTCCTCTCCTTCTCGAACCAGGAAGCTCGGATTCGAAGACCCTCTTAGCTGGAGCGTTGTTGTCCATGCGCTCGATTTGGCCGAGCCAGTGCAGTTGACGGAGTACATCCACATCCTGGTACAGCTCATAGAGTTTGCGGTTGTGTCTTCTCCTCCATTCACCTTCCTCGGGACGGGACCATATATCCGACCAACGTAGAATTTTTCTTTCGAAGGCACCAAGAATCAGCTCCGCAGTTCTGCTTAGTGTCCAGCTTTCGGCTCCATTTAGCAGGACTGGCGAATAAGAGCCACTATGACGACTGTTTAATGGGCGAAACGCACGAAACGTTGCCCGAACAAACCACCAATTTTGATAAAACAATTTTATCATTAGCACATGTTGTTGAACGCTATGTCCGTCCATGGTGATTTGACAAAACAGACTGAATAAATGACAGCCAAATTGACAGATGTAGCTTCAACAATATGGCCGTTATCAACTGTCAAAGTTCTGAAGCCCCTATTGGAAGACCCTTTATTTTGTGTAACTGAAGTGACATTAGCTAATTTAACGATCGTTCAAAATTTTTGTTGTTTAAGACAAGACATATTCAGTAGTCACTTCGCTTCTTCGATAATGCTACGGAGAAGTCCCAACTAAGAAGTCAAGCACCATCTCTCGATATTTAATGTTACATGTAGCATATTGCAAAAAAAAAAGTGAATTACAAAAACTGTAGGTTACTTCATCCAAAACTCTTTCTCAGAACTTTAGCTGTTAACGTTTCGTTAGCCCACTACTACCTAAAGCAGATTCTATTTCTTTACAAATATGGTTGATATCAAACAGGAAGCAAAAGAATGTCGCAACATGTTCAAAAGAAAAGAAAAGCGTGGGCCAACAAACACAAGTTGTCCATATCAAAAGTCATCGCTCTTAATTGTGTCAAAGCATAACACTTGTCTCAACAGGATCCCCTTCCAAAGCCTACTTCTCGCCATTCAATGTCTTTGTGTTCGATTTCCATTTCCATTTCCTCTAGAAAATTACAAGTGTGATGCATATGGTAAGGAAACAGTCGCACCTTTGTGAGTTTAGCCTACTTTCCAGTTGAACACTGACAAAAAAAATGAGGCAACACAAGGAGAACCTATTAATTATAGCTCTCAGTGCGCCCCTTTGATGTGGCTGTTGCTTTGGACCTTACATTAGTCGCCTAACAGGTGTATCTGAATATTTTATGATCTTTGTATCTACGTGCGATATGAGTTGCTTAAGTGAATATGTGTCCTTTTCGCTCTCACTCTCTCAGTTTTGTCGTTGTTTCAACAAGACCCATGTATCTATCTTCAGCACATAAAATCGCTCGGGCATGCACATACGGACTCACATCGTTTTCTGTTCAAAAGTAAACAAAATTCAAAAATAAAGTAAAAGGCAACGCACACACTTCATGGAAAAGATACTCTCCGTATGGAGTACATACTCAAGTGTGTACTTAAGTGACATTTAATGTGACATCTGCTGTTTGTGTGCGGCTCTCTCCGTTTGTGTAGGTGTTCTTACGTGAGTTTACCTTCGCATTGTGCTTCTTTTACTTTGTTCTCTTTTATTTTTGTCTTTTAGGAATAAATTTAAAATTCTAATCACATGTTTTTGGAATAGTAATTGTCGTTGTCGTTGTCGGCGTTGAGTTGTAGTTTTGTTATATTACAGTGTCGCCTGGTTTTGGAGACCAAATCAACGCATGCTAGCGATTGGGAGGAACGTTATCGAACGTAAGGTATCTAAGGTCTGTTTAGAATATCGAACGGTAGTTTAGGTCTTAATTTAAATCATTCATGCGTTGGGGTGTAAAGCACCCTTTGGACTGGAAATTTGCATTTTTGCCCCGGACAACAGAGGAAAAGAAATTCGTTACTAGTATGGGTATATCGGCTCGTATGTTTTATTGAATTTGTTTTGATTGTAGTATTTCCTTACTGTCAGAAACTGAATTCTCCTTATGCCCAAATTACCTCACTGCACTGCCTGTGACTGGATGAGATCTTGTAGATTTTGCTTCATTTGCATTCTCCAGTATGAACGCATAGAAACACGACTGGATGCCGCAGTTGGTTAAATGCCTGCCCCAAGTTCGAGGGGTCCCAGGTTCGAATCCCAGTGAAATCGAATCTGGTCCAGTCACCATTTGCCGTTGGGATCAAATTGGACCTGGCAGTACAATCGACCAGTTTTGAGTCTGAGTGCTGCAGTAGTGTTTTAAAAATCCTCCGAATAAAAAAAAAAATTAACACATTGACTTTAAAATGTTCTCCAAAGGACTACTGTATTTTCTCCGACGGTCCATCAACGGCCTTTGATTGGTCTTAATAAACTTCAAACAGGTATTAAACATACTAACCAGTCGTCTGTACAGCACAATGGATCCAATCCTGATCTGAGTGGTTTGCGGCTGATGCAGCGGTCGCCAGTCGCCTCATCAGAAATCTGGATGAGACAGCGATCAGTTTAACATTTGCCTGTACAGGGCCGTAGAGCCATTCAAGCCATCTATAAAGGGCCAACTATAATGACCGTACGGACACTAAAGTGAACTGAAGCGAATACAGAAAAACAATTCACTGTGACCATACATAGTAGCCGCTTTGATCGGCACGTTCGTTCACGTTTGCCTTCCTACGCGGGAACGAAGTGAATCGCTGTTCGTACGAAAATGCAAAGTTTCTTTAAGTTTCTATAAGCAATTATGGACACGTATATTTTGTCCTATCTGCGAGGAAGGTGAATGGAGGAGATGGTATAACTGCGAACTTTATAGGCTGTACCAAGACGTGGACGTAGTCCGGAAGGCAAAAATCGCTCGACTACATTAGGCCTCCACGGGACGTAGGCCTAATAAGTCACATTTCGTTTTTTTTTATATTATATTTTTATATATATATTTTTTATATTTTATATATTTTTTATATTAAGTCTCCGTAAGACTGTTCTAGTCGGCTTTTAAGACAAAAGAACTTCCCAAGCATGCGGGCACACAGGCTTTGATAACAAGACACGGCAATGTAGGCAGGCCCGGTGCTAGCTAGATGATAGCCCTGTGCAAGACCTGCGTTTAACGCCCCCCTCTTTTTCCAGTCTTAGGACAAGATAATTTTTTATCATTTTAAGTTTATAAAACTGCATTCTCTCAAATCGTGGATCTCGTGTGGAGATTGGCAGTTGCAACAAGACACCTCATCGACAATCCCTGGGGGAGGATGCTATTGGGAACTAAACGGTTGACAAACGACCGTGTTACCCAGCCCTTTAATTGGCTCGTTGATGTCTTGTCTTGTGTTGGGACAAGTTTCTGAGGCTTTTGTGATGAGGATGGTCCCAATTTGCTAGTCTCAACCAAAATTCTGACAGCCGGTCGCATGTTCGCAAAGCAATCAAAAAGTAGCTTAACTTCCATCGCGGTTTTCGATTTCAATTTGCCTAAGCCCGCCTCGAGGGTCGAATTTTGGTAACAAATTTAGGCCGTGGAGTTGATCGGGACTTAAGTTTGGACTTTGAAAGGAGATTCGGAATCGAACTTGAAATGCCGTCTCCAGCCAGAGAAGGCATACAACTCCGATTTTGATCTGAAGCTGGCAAGCTTAGTTCCGAGCTCAACTCAGGGACTTCGCAAGCGTTTCCAAGAGCTGATATTGACAGTGTCGCACAATCGTTTACCTGAATGGAAAAATAAACGAAGTCCACGAAGAGGCCGACACATCCCCCCCTGATTTGGAATAATTTCATGAAGGCATCCACCCGTCCACTTGTACTCTCAACTCACCAACAGCCGGTGTTTCATTTTGGCATTTCCCCACCGATACTTATCAAACTTTTGATAAAAATTTCATGACCCTTCTCCATTCACTCCATTTTATCCAATTTTCCCTCAAAAAGTCCACAGAATTTCGAAGAAATTTATTTTCCAAAATGTACACTCCTTTAGCAGAAAAAGTCGACCCAATTCATTTCACAATTCACTGCATTAGATTCATTAGCGAAAGACTCTTATCGTCCTTTGATTCAGCATTACACTCTCGGTTCAGAGACTGTTTCCAGATCCAGTTCCGACAACAGATCCTCGTTTGCTTCTGTGGAGCTTCTTCAAGGAGTTACGTAATCGATAGCCACCCTGTAGGTATGGCTTCAGCTAGATGTTGCTCCATGAATTCGCTGCTCACAGGACAAACATTAAATGGGTGAGTGGCACCATCTCCAGGAAGGTCTACCAAAACAAAATTTGAACCACTCCAAAGGTTCAGATATTGGCATTTTATTATCGTAGGAAACTTCCTCTTTGGAGCACATATTAGAAGACAATGGCTTTTCCCAAATAACTTCTCCGAAAGAAGCACCTTTATAAGACCAGAATATGTTTGGACCACATTTTTTTGTAAATTACATTTAGTTCTCTTCTTGTGGCGTTACAATCTGTGGTAGACTTTTTTTTTTCCGGAGTATTTTCGATAGACTACTGGAGCACTGAGTCCATTGTACTGTCAGGTAGAAACCTACTCCAGTGCCGTTAATTTGATCCTCACGGCAAATTGTGACTGGACCGGATTCGATTTCACTGGGAATCGAACGTGGGGCCCCTCGAATTTGGGGCAGGCACTTAACCAACTGCGCCATTCAGTCGTGGTAGACTTAGGCTTCAACCAACAAACCTCTCCACCTAGCACGGTCTTTTGCTAGCTGTCCCCAATCGCGCACGCCAAGATGGTCGAGGTCGCTCTTGTGTATGGCGCCTTAGACGTGGTTGTTCTCTTCCACATTGAGACAATGGTTCAGAGTCGAAGATGACATTGACTTGTATAAAACACAAGGGCGTGCAATGACTTGAGGGTGTATCGTAACCTTAGATCATGTTATCTTTTATATATATTCTTTTATATACATTTATCAATTACTAAATAAATGAATGTGATATACGTACTTATACCAATATTTTCCTTTTATTCCAGGTAAGTGATCCACTGAATCGTACAAGTCGTAAGTAGACTAAACGTATTAACCTTGAGATGTTTTATTTTGCTGAGTCAGGTTCATAATTTATAGATTTCTGTTTTATCTGACAGCTTGAAAGCTGTTCAAACGAAACAAGAATGTTTATGTGCTATATTTTTTCATTTGTCAGTATTCAGCACGTTCCTTTTTCAGTAAACGATCCTTCGACTGACCTTAAGATAATCCATTCCGTTGCAAACCTCCCATTAAAAATGAATTTATTATACTCGTGTAGCTTTTAAACCTAATAAGCGTGACTATACTTTGGTTAGGATAGGCAAAGTGATTGTCGCGGTGGAGATCCAATTAAACCACATTTGGGTCCATTAAAACATTACAGTAACAAAGTCCACCAGCCTGAATCCGTTTTCGGACGTGGTGTTGTGCAGGCTGTGTTTACATGACAGGCATGTGTTTATGGCACTAGCAAAGACGTCCTCTTTACCCAACTTAGCGTTAAAATCTCCTAGAACGATCTTGGTGTCGTAGCTGGGGCATTGATCGTACGTTCTTTCTAGGAGATCATAGAAGTCATCCTTGCTATCGTCATCTTTGTCCTCCGTTGGGGCGTGGGCGCAGATTAGGCTGATGTTGCCGAATTTAGCCTTGATGCGGATTGTTATGAGGCGCTCGCTTATGTACTTAAAGCTTAAGACTTTTTGCCTAAGTCTGCCTCGAACAACAGATCCAAATCCATCCTCTTTTTGCCCGGCCCATCCCATCGCACTTCCTGGATTGCGGTAACGTCTGCTTTATAGCAGTCTAGGGCCTCCGCGAGTTCATCGGCTGCACGTGGTCTGTTCAGGGACCTCACATTTCACGTGCAGAACCGAAAGTCATTGTCCTTATTCCGTTTGCTGGGCTCTTCAACAGTAAATCCGTCCGTATCCGAGGCATATTGTTGCTTCTCAACTCGTTAGTTTTTTACGTGGTGAGGAAGTTAACCCCACGCACAACCTCCAACTGGGAGGACAGGCCAATTTTTTTAGCCCCCGGACAAAGGGGTCCGCCGCCGTTGGCCCTAAAGGAAGGCCTCATCCGCCGCCATCTCTATTCCAAGGTCCCGACCTTACCATGGAAAAGATCAAGAACTGAGAGTTTCTTATAAAGGAGTCAGTTCAAAGATGGATGCTGTTCGATAGCCATTTGATTTTATTCCTGAATCTATTTATATATAATTATACCGTTATACGACTGGATGGCGCAGTTGGTTAGGTGCCTGTCCCAATTCCCAGTGAAATCGAATCCGGTCCAGTCACCATTTGCCGTTAGGATCAAATTAACGGCACTGTAGTAGGTTGCTACCTGGCAGTATAATGGACCAGTTTTGAGTCTAAGTGCTCCAGTAGTGTTTCAAAAGCATTCCAAAAAAAGGCTTCTGATCAACATCATCGTTACACTAAAAATAGCGTCAGTTAGTAAAAGATCACGACGCGTCCTCCATTTTTTCCTTGCTCAGCAGTCGACAAAATCGTGGATCAAAATTGAATTTCATTATTTGATCTAGCGTTTTGACCCTTCCGGTAAACAAACCGAAAAATAGTGTCTACGAAAATAAAACATGTCCACACAAAAGAGCGCATTCGAAAACCTCTGTAATTGAGTCATAAACTACACGCTCAGCGTTTTGTACAATTAAAGCCAAAAATATTAACTTTTCATAATAATATTCGTTCCATCAGATACGAAAACATCATCAAATAAAATTTAAATACCCGCGCCGATAAAAACTCAGTTTTCAATAATCCCGGCCATTATTACTTTTCCATCAGATTTTCGCGTTAACCTTTTCACTCGCTCCGAAGGCCTTATTTATTTTTCCCCCAGTTTTTACAATTTTTCACATACCCCACTGATCCGGAAGGGGGCGTGATTTCCTCATTCAATCCGAGGCTGGATTGAGTGGCCACTTGGCCGGCCGTAACATCAATCGTAATTATAGCTGTGCCATGCATTAATTGTGAAATTCAGCACAACCGTGACCCCATCGAGAACACTAGACGCGAGTGCAGAGTGTTACATTACCCACCCGCCGAAAACCATCGAGTGATGAGTTGCAATATTATTAGGCAATTAATTAGAATCTAAATACTCGCGTAGATACTCGAATGCGGCGAAAAACTGATTAATTAGTGCAGTTGAAGAGTTCTAGTTTCGAATCAATATCGGTTCACTGGAATCGCATGCGGATGAATGTGCCCTGTCGCGAAATGAGGGTTTTTCATTTAAGCCACCTCGCGGGGGCGGATGCCTAAGTGCATAATTTTTTTCCCTCTGACGCCGAACTCCCTGGATAATTGGATGGAATACGGAGAATGCGTGTGTACCTGTGTGGGGAATATTATTTTTGGATCATTAATTTGATTCGATTAAGCGTGAATTCGTTTAATTAATCGCGATGAGAACATGTTCTCCTAAAACGACTGACACATGCGTGCGTGTGAGTGAGTGAGTGCATTCTATTTGCTTTTTTTTCGTTTTCGATTTTTTGAATGTTAATTGGATTCTGATATCATAGTGGCGTGGATTGTTGATCAAGTTGAGCGCAAGTGTTTTTGTTTGCAGTCGAATGGGAGTTGATGAACGGAATGCCATTGAAAAGTGCTAATTGCCAGAGTGAAAGAGGGGAATTTGCTTTTCCCATAAGTGGATACTTTCTTTTAGTTCTTTGTGTGATCTGATACAGCGGTATACAAATTAACAATTCCTTTGTTTGAACAAAGAGCTCATTGATACGCAATATATACACAAATTCAATGCGTTTCTTTTGAGATCTGAGATCGGAGGCCCTACAGCCCGGGGAGGGTCTAGATTCTCAAGCAACCACTCGTGTTATGCGTGCTATTGTTCCCTCACGAGTGGTAGAGAACGGCGAGGTTTGAGAAGCTCTTTTGACTGTAATAGTCTCTGAGCATTGTCAGTAACTCGGAAGAGCTAGAGCCGTTAAATATGAAAATATGTCGGGAATCGAAACTAGACTTTCAGCGAAGCACTTGAAAAACTACTCTCTACGCAACGGTAGTCATCTTTCAAGATTTCAGAAGTATTCAAACATACAGTCAGCGTCAGAAGTGAGTAAACAGTCATTAGCTGAAAGGCATTCTTCTTAATTAAAATTGACTGGAATGGTCTACGTCTGACATGGATGCCTCAAATAAAAGCTCTGAAATCATACTTCAAAATAAGCTATATTTCATTTAAAATAACAGTAAACATAAAGAAGTTTATTTAGCTCAAACGAAAAAAGGGCTGAAAACAGACGTCAAAAGTGAGTGAACACATCTCTTTAAAAAACAATATCTTATTGAGAAAAAAATTGTACTTTGTATGCTTTTACCGCTTTTTCAGTTATCGTATATGGTGGTCTTAATTTTCATATAAATGTTTAACAGAAACAGAAAGAAACACTGACACAATCATATATACACTCACTTTTCAATGCTGTTTTTAGCACTTTTCTCTTTGAAATTCAATTAATTGTTTCATATATAGTCTTATGTAAAATGTCTTTTACCATATTTCAAAGTATGACTTTTGAGCTTAAATTTGATATATCCATGTCTGTTTTACCTCATTCCGGTGAATATTAATTTAGTGGATAAGTCTTCAGCAGATGACTGAATATTCACTCACTTTTGGCGCTAACTGTATATGATCCTCTGAAAATTTGAATAAACAACAGTTTCACAGAAATACACATTTTTGGGATTCATGTCAATCAAGAAGGAACTTCAGCACAAAACCCTAATTTCCACTAGAAAGTTGAAACACTCAGTTAGTCATAGATCGGGCCAGTATGGGCTACTGATTTTGCATTTGACATTATGCATGATTGATGTAAAAACATGTGTTTTTAAGGTTCCGTCTACAAAAACGGAACCTTTATAATTTCGGTGTGTCCGTTCGTCCGTCCATCCGTCCGTCGTGTCTGTCACACTTTTTTATCTCCGAAGCTTATATCGGCATGAAATTTTCGAATTAGTTACTTCAGACCTAGATGTCATTGTCTATGCAGCGATTTTAAAAAGTGGGGCCATTTGGGGGTGGCTCCAGTACAGGTGAAGTTGACACTAATTCTGAAAAATTGTCGCACCCCATCGATATATATATATCAATCGACAGATCTTTCGAAATGAGGTGGAGGTTTCTTTCAAGACTTTTTTATCAAAAGTACCGTTTGGAAAAAAAAATCACAAAAACTTGGCTTCATTGAGTACTTTCATTTAAAACTATTGCAAGCATTCTGGCCCTAATGGTTTTTGAGATATTGGCCAAAAACGGTCAATCATCGACATGCGAATTTTGAAGATCTGAAAACGCAGTTTTGAAGACATCAATGTAAGCATTTAGAAATGATACATTTCAAAATACCGATTTATGTTGAAATTTTGAAATATCTAAGATTTAAAACAAGAAAAAATTTTTATTTTCACACATAATTTCATGCTGTGTTCGGCCACTCTATTCGTTGATGAGCGTTATCTTTTCGATCTCACCCCTAAATGCCCAGCAGAAATGAACACACACATACCGCAGGCATGAGCAGTGATTAGATAGGTATGTATGTATGTATGTATGTATGATGGAAGGGATTTTCTGTGTTGGATAAACTTGGATAGAGATATAGGTATATGTAGGGATGAACATTTGTTTGTTTGGATGTATGAATTTGTGAATAAATGGTTGATTTGAGTTGAAGTTAGAAGAAAATTCAACTGAAATAGTTTGGAAACGTCGTTTGATATTCAGAAATCATCCATCAATATTATGTGACGGAACCTTCCCCGTGCGAGTACAACTCGCACTTGCCCGGTTTTTTTTTTGAGGATTTTTGAAATATTACTGGAGCACTCAGATTCAAAACTGGTCCCTTGTACCCCAGTGCCGTTAATTTGATACCAACGGCAGATAGTGAATGAACCAGATTCGATTTCACTGGGATTCGATCCTGGGATCCCTCGAACTTGAAACATGCGCTTAACCAACTATTCTTCAACGATCAACTTTTCAAAATGATTAAAAAAATACATCCGAAATTGTGATTAGTTCACTATATCGAGCTGCTACTGTAATTCTTTTTAGAGGCAGGTGTTCACTCGCTTCACACGTTTGACCTTTCTTCTTCTGAATTAAATGGATTGCTTTATGCCTACGTGTATGCTAAATAAAATATAGCGTACTGTTCACCAACTTTTGACGTTGAGTGTATATAATGCATCATCAATGTGCCTTCAATGTCATCAATGTTACTCAAAAAATAGTACAAATACTAATGAATGCTGCTTGAAATTGTATCATCGAAAGGAGCAAAAAGCAGTGTGAAAATTTGGCTATGATACGAAAGTTTACGTGAAAGGAAAATTGTGTCCTCTGGCTAACACGTCTGATTACATGATTGTCCTGGAAACTCTATCAGCCTATGCACTCTACAGTCAAAATCTGTTACAACGACCTTCAAGGGACTGAAGAATTTGGTCGTTATAAGCGATAGGTCGCTGTAATCGATAACTCGAAGATAGCAGATAAAGAACGTAGACCCTCTAAACCGTACCAACACCAGAGGGATCTGTCTCCTAAATATCACATATCAGATCTCTTTACCGTCTTATCTAAACGCTTGAAGCCCTACGTGAACAGTCAGATTGGTCAATATCAATTGCGACAGATCTTGAAAAGGACACAGAAGCTTCAAGTCGACACCCACCATCTGTTTATCAATTTCAAGGCCGCGTATGACAGTATTTAGGGAGACAAGTTATACAGCGTATTGTCTTATTTTAGCATCCCTCCAAAACTCATTCGTCTTTGTAGGATGACACTGGCAAATGGCCGATGCTTCATCAAGTTCGGTTAACACTTCGCCGAGACATTTGATGTCAAAAAAGTGTCTAGACAAGGCGATGCACTGTAAGGCGATATTTTTAATGGCATTCTTACGAAGATCGTGCGTAACTCAAACGGTTTACCGTTTTAGAAAAAAACCGGTCGCAACAACAGCTGCGTCGATTTTAGTCGTTATAACCGATATTTTACCTAAAAAAATGGAAAAGTCGGCCTTTGTAAGCGATATGTCGTTGTAAGCGATGTCGTTGTAAACGATTTGTTATTCAGTGGGACTATAATGGAGCTCAGCCGGGACCTAAGAATTTGATCGTTATAACTTATGTAAGCGATTTTGACTGTATTTATAAAGTCATGTGAAATGACAGTTCATTTCATATGACGCCCCCTAATGCCAAGCATCTTCTGAATGCTGTATCATTAAGAAGTGGTTGCTGCAACGAATGGCAGGATCTAATCGACGGACATAAAACTGCAATAAGACCACATTAAAAATCTAAATCTTAGTATGTATGAGGTATATATAAAGTAAGGAGGCTTGAAAGCAATTTGTGAAGAGGGAAGATGTGTACGATCTCATAAGAATGCTTTTGATCCCCTTCAAAAAAAGAACCATGAAATTGCATTTGTTGCCTTGACGATGATGATGATGATGATGCTGACACCTCTGGCTTATAAAGCTGATTTATACTACCGACAACAAATTGCAAATAGTTTGGAGACTTTGCTACTTAAATTGTGAGTTATTGGAACAACATTGTAGCAACATTGAGTAATGAACATTCTTCCCCATGACCGCCCATGTCGCTGTCATTCATTCTATCAAATGATTTATTTAATTACCCAAAAAGTCTGATTGATGAATCATCTGCTGTACGACCCTGATTTGCACCCAATGACTTCGGTTGTTTTCGCACTTCAGAAGTAAATCCCAAAGTTCCTTAAAGTTTTCCACTGATTTTAACGTCAAAAATTGCATTTGGATGTATACATGCTTGTACATTATATCTGCAATTGTTGATCACGACTAGAAACAAAGCTTCACTTATTTCTGAAGAAAAACAATCATCATAACTCTCGGTAGATGCCTCACAATGCAGGTACATTTGCGATACTCGGGTTCAGCATTTCTTAGAATTTTTTACAATTTTCCAGCCAAGTGTAGCCGTGGATATTTTTCCCTACCGTTTTCCACCTAAACGATTTTAGTTTTTACACTTCCTGCATGTTTGCATTGTTACCCAAGTAATAACTTGCTCCAGATTGCATTCGAAGCATTTATAACCGCTCAGTTTAATTATTTCCATGTGCATAAGGTACACCCGTCATGCACAATAGTCACGGCTATTACTTCTCACTCAACTCTGGCAGAGGTGTGCTGTAAGACTTTTCGATTATTTCCACTTGACAATGCGCCTACATTGAGCTGTGATTTGTTGACGCAACAATAAAACTACCGACTCCAACCTCACCACACCCATTGAGCAGCAAATTGAGTCTCGGAATTTCATAACTCTAACACCTCATCATCGCATTTAATTGTTTCACCCTGTATTACGTCAATAGCTAGTCAGAAACTATCTCTCATATCTCAGAGTTTTCAAATCATCTCAAGTGAATTCAGCACATCTCGCTCGCTGAGTTGTTGAACTTTGCATTCTAATTAGACAGCATCGCCTAGTCACTTTGCGCTGTTTGCATAATTTAATTAACAAACTTTACTCGATCACGATTTTAACGAAATAAAACTCTATCTCGAAACTTCACAAGTAGTTACCAACCTAAGATATTCAAACTTCACAAACGTACGGGTACCTATAAATATGTGAAATGAAAAAAAAAAAAAAACCAAGAACTTTGGCAACAGAACTCTTTACCGTAAAACGACGACGATTTCCATTTGAACCTACAGTACCTTAGCGATTGCATAAATAAATATTTAATAACCGTACCCTGTACATAGGCACATGGGGACTGTGTGTGTAAATGCAGTACACACTTACAAGGCACATAGATACTTGTACGCGCTCTTAGAGCACGACTCCGGAATACGTTATTAACCTATGCACATCCAATAGTTTTTTTTTCTATACAAACGCCCGTCACACTCTCTCAGAATATCACCAACAACAACAGCAACAACAATGAAAAAGGTGACTGCGAATGAGTATGAGCATTAATTTGCCTTTTCACGCTTTTCCATATCACATTTTCCAGGCAGTGCAATATTCTAAGCTTAGAACTGCCAATTCGGTTTGTAGATACTTTTGCACTGGTCTCAGATGGGCAGCACTGTGAGAGACATAGAAGCGCGCCTACGGAGGGCAGGGAGTGGCGCAGTGCCAGTCAACGCCGACTACTGTTGCTGTCTCTCTGATCGATCGTCGATCGTCCCCAACAGTAATTGTTCGGTCGACTGTTGTTGTTTTGTTTTAGCTGCTGTCGTCGTCGCTTCATTGGGGATTCACGATTATCGCCTGGTCACCAGTTAGCGTTCTATCGCAGTCGGTTACAGAAGGTTTGTTGTGTGCTTATCCGAATTGCTTATTTCATTAGCCGAAGAAATGTACAAAGAATTCAAAGTGCAGAGAGGCATTTGAGTGAGTTTTGTGCGCATGGATGGCAGCACCGCGCGCCGCAAACATCAACTCGTGCAATCTGCCCAATAAAGCACCGCCTTCGGTCGCGGGCGTAAGTTAATCCGTCTGATTTTCATTTTTTTTTTTCATTCGGAAGCGTGACTTTGACTTCGAAGTGCGTGCGGATTTGTTGCACTCGGGTGTTTCTTCTTCACCCACCAACTAATTGATTTCAAGAAGCAACCGCGGGCGCGCGCTATGTCTAAACGATCGTCGACACGAGAGCTTTAGATTTCCGGAAGAAAGTGTGCTGATGTATGTTTTTCTCTCCTATGTGCATGCTCAACTGATGGACTGTTTGGATACCACGTATCTGTGCGTATATTTCTTCAATTCAAGTGAAAATATCAAACAACCAAAAAGTGATCGACAGTGATCGTGCTACAAGTGCCAGTGGATGTAGATGAAGCAGAAATAAAGTGTACCTTTGTCTGTATAAGGCGTAATGTGAGAGCCGAGGAAACTATTTGATGACTGCGTTTATCAACACCGTCTTGAACTACTTGTCACCGCGATCGATAGAGGAGAGATCTGTCCATCTATCTGTGTGTCTTAACGTTTTTCTTTTTTTATTTGTTTTGTCTACTCAAGATGAAAATAAACCAATTGACAACTGAAAACCGCACCGAGCTGTATCGCTCACTGTCTATGGGCGACTTGGACGGTTGAGAGAAACCATTTTCACCCACAGAGCCCGCACACGATCGACGGCCAGAGGGAGTACTCGTATCTACATTCTATCGCCTTCTATTAAGTAGATATTTTTAGGAAAATCCTATGTATCTGGCGATGTATCTTTGGGTTTTCAGAATCATTTTCATTTCCCTTTCATTTGAGAAATTATCCGCGTTTTGAGTGAGTTCAGTGAAACCGTTTAAACGATGAACTCGCCGCTAATAGATAAATGGATTCATTCGAGGATAATTTGTTTGCGTTGAATGAGTGGGAAAACAAATCATTTCTCCTGAACGTAGGAGGGTGGTTGGGCGGTGGTTTCATTGTAATAAATTCGTTTTAATAAGATTTTCCCTCTTTTTTCTCGACTTTTTTTCTTTTTTTACTTTCTGAGGGGGTGTAGGTCTCACAATAGCCCATCTGTCGGATTTGAATTTAAATTTGGAGGCTTGTTTATTTTAAATTTTGAGAAATATTCTCATGAGAGTGATTTGTGCTCTGTCTTTAGGGGGAATCCTTGTGTCTTTCGAAATGATTTATAGCACAGATATGGGAAATCTATTGACTCAAGTGCATTGAGTGAAATTCACATTAATATTTGGATTATACGCAGTTCATCCGATGACGCTTAATATTTTCGTAGACGCGTTCCGCCCCACGTGTCCACAAGTTAATTCCTCTCACACAAGCACAACGGCATTCACGAATTTTTTTATTTTTCCAAATTCCACTCTATTTTGGTTTTTAAATGCTGAATATTCATCTTGAAATTTTGAAAATTTTCGGAATCGCCAACTTGTCAGTTGAAGCGTAGCCAAGTTTGTGACATCTTTGTAAAACAACATTATGTCATCTATGACAAGACTTCGGTGTCTGACACTTTCCTGTTCTATTTCTGTTCCCACACAGCTGGCGTTCGCACTAATGAGAACTGACGTGGGTCCGTGACCTGGACCCACTCTTACATATGTATGTATCTTGTGTGCATTACCCTGAATACATATCACTTCCGCGTTGACTAGCAGGTGACATCCGCTGACTTGGGGTCTACTCCAGACAATCGTTGGGTTGATTGAATTTTGTGTCCCTCCTTTCAGCGAAATAATTATTTTGACGTATGTACATAGGTACTTCGGTGTGCGTGACTCTAATTCTGGAACGTCGACATCCATCAACACGTATTTACGATTGATTTTCAAGTTCCTTTGTCCGCTGCTATTTTTTCTGATTTTCTGTAGAACGTAGATAATCGACATCGAATTTATTTAGTTATCTTAGACGAGTGCTTTGATTGGAACAGCAGTGTAGGACAAAGAGAGCTCTGTTGCATTTGTTAATAGTTCGAAACGTCCACTTTTACATGTGATCTGGTCGATAACATCGATAATTCCTCCCCTGATTTGTCAATTTTTTTTGGAAACTTCTCAGCACTGGGTGTTGTAAAGGGTTTTTCATTAAGCGCTTCCTATCTTTAAACTAAAATAAAACAAAGGGTGTGTGAGATATCATTGAAATTTTGTATTCGTTTGAAAGGCCTTTTAATGCCGTTATATATGAAATATAGCATTGTTCAAATATCCGCCGCGACTTCTCTGAGTGGTGCGCATGCGAAATACCCAATTCTCCATGACTGCAGCGCATAAATCAATCTAAATTTGACAGATGGCATGAGTTATGTTGTGATTTGCGACTTATTCGCATAGACCTGCGATTTCAGAAAACCCCACAAGGTAAAGTCGAACGGGATCGAATCGCACGATCTCGGTGGCTCGTCCACATCATCTCCGTGTGAGATGACCATGCCCTCGAATCGCTCGTGCAGAGTTTCCACTGTGGCGTAAACTGTGTGACACGTAGCTCCGCGTCGTTCTGTTGAAACCACATATCGTTGGTATCCGTGTCATCCAATTCAGGTCAAATGAAGTTGATAGTAATCGACCTATAGAACTCGCCGTTAACGGTGATGGTCTGGACAACGTCGTTCTCAAGTAAATATAGCCTGATGACGCCGCCAGTCCAACATCCACACCATACAGCGTTTTTTCCGAGATGCATTGGATCTCATGTGGATTTGTATCGTCTCAACCAGAAATGGCCCTTATCGCTGAAGATGATTTTTCGATGAAAATTGGGGTCAGTTTCTAACTGCTCCAGAGCACATTCAACACACGTCGTTCTCCATTTGACGTCGTTTACCTTCAGCTCCTGGGTCAGTTGAATTTTATGCGGGTGCAGTGCAGGCCCAAGTCACGGCGCAAAATTCACCAAGTTGTGGGCTGCGAAAGACCGAGTTTTAATTTGTAAGCGACGCGTAATCGACTGCCTCAGATTCTGCTACACATTCTCAAGGACAGCGGCGATGTTTTCTGCAGATCTTGTGTTTCGTCGACGTACGGGTGTAGATTTATGGTTTACTGAACCAGTGGACTCAAATTAATCAGCATATAAATCAGCATATCTTATCATCTTGAGTTAGGTGCCTCCAATTACACACTTACGTTCCAGCTGTGTACGCCACTGAAGGGATGGATTACCATTACAGCGTTGTACCACTGGGTTTGAAGTCGAAAACTCAAGTTTCTAATCATTTACCGACCCTTGTCCGACGACAGACTCGAAATCCTTTGACCAGGTGGATGTCGCTGTACTGCCCGTAAAATTCGTCATTCAATCTTCTTCTCCAAACTATATACGGGAAAGAAGATAATCCGAAGGACTCAAAGCGAATAAGAATCTTCTCGTCCGCTTTGAATAACGTCCGCATCTTTCTTCTTTAAGTGAGAGCTTTATTCCTCGATTGCCTTCTAAGGTCAAAGACACAAAGACTGATAAGAGCAATACTTCGTTTTAATTTTTTGAATATTCTCTACAGTATAAAGACAAAGTCTTTCTATATCTCAAAAAGAAAGTGATGCTTTGTCCAAGGTGCCGGTGTTGGTGTACCTTCTTCATAGACAGCGTATATTTTGTCTTACCCTAATTCACCGCTCACAAATGCCCCACTGACAGCCCATTGTATCCTTCCGATGATGTCAATGTTTTCGGTATATGCGAGAAATTGCCCAGATTTGTGGAAGATCCTGCCTCTGGCGTTGACGTCAGATATCATATTAAAAAGGTCGTTGCATTGCCTAATCCCTTTTCCAGCATCAAAGCTCTCGTTAAAGTCTTTAGCGACCTTGATGGAGCAACGGGCATCCTCGATCGCCATTCTTTTTTGCAGGGTTGCCAAATTCTCGTCTCTGTAAATACTGTCAATACTCAAAATCGATGAAAAACTGGTGGCTATCGACATGAAACTCTTGGGTATTTTCTGTTCCAAAGTGAATACCTGGTTGATGGTGAACTTTGCCGGCCTGAATTTGCACCGATATTGACCAAGCAGGTTTTTGACGGAGGGTCTCAGGCACTTACACAAGGCGCCGAGGAAGATCTTATATGCGATGATTAAGAGACTTAGGGTCTATGTGAGGCTCAGCCACAACCGCCTACCCTAACCAAACCTAGGAGACTTATAACTCTGTAGTTGGCACAGTTGAGACGATCTACTTTCCTTAGGATCGGGCAAAATGCATTGATGCTTTGAAAACCTCGGCAGACAGTCCATCGTCAATCCAGCTCCCTTGTTATCCACATAATCCAACCGAAAACTACGAAAAATGTTGAAAAATGTTGTTCAAATTTAGAAATTATTTCAAAGGAAATTTGAAAGGATGAGCTCTTATTTGTGACGTTATAACTAAGCGCCACATTTGTGACGTTATCATTTCAAATGTCCCCTGAAATAGTTCTCAAATTTTTTTCTAAACTTGGATAGCCTGATTGATTCACAGTTTCGTCAAATAAATGCACACAAGCGCATGTTCCTTTGCATCATACCCCAAGTGACACAATGGATGTGCCACACAGCTGCCCGCCGCCGCACAAATTTACCCTCTGAACAAATTTTGCTGTTCCAAAAATACACCAACACCTGGCAACCCTTCGCCTAATGTCTCAACCAAACAACAACATGAAGAGGGAGGATGGCTAACAGAGTAAAAAACAACAAAATTTTACGCATCTTAGGTATCTTATCAACCACTGCCGGTGTTCAATTCCATTCCATTCAAAGACGCCTTGTCACTGCCTGCCTCCAATCGAGTGGGGAGAGCGCACATTTTCTATTACCAACAAACCACATCAGACAAGACAGCACATTTGGCAGTCGTCATAACCCACCACAGACTCTCGCTCCATAATGGATAACCCGGCATTTAAATTTCAAATAAAATTTGATTACCTCCACTTCAGTCGGTGCGGCTGAAACTCCGGTAGTGTGCCGGTACACTCGTCTAGTACATGGATATACATTCATTAAACGATGCCATTGCATGTGTGTTCAGTGTTGCTGTTATTTTTCAAGTACACTAATGCGATTCCAAGTACTTCTAGTGTCGTCATCGTTGTCGTTCTTGTCTATCCGCGCGCTCCACCGACGGTGCGGAGTGCCAGGGCACACAATCATCATCATTTTGGAGTAAGTTATTGTATATCGCTGAGATACAATTTTTTCTTTCGTTTTTGAAAAAAAATGCTTGTGCATGTGGTGTGGTTGGTATCCACTGCTTGGATCTCTCTATTTACCGATTGTCATTCCATTTATTGTTATTACTTGGAGCTAAAGCTGAGCTACTCGTGCTGTGCGGTATTGGCGGCGGCGGTGAGGTGTGCAGCTTCGGACGGACAACTGACTAACTCTCTGACTTACGACTCACTCGCTGTTGCTTGCTCTCTTTTGCCGGGGGCTTGCTCTCACCGGTCTGCTCTGCTGGCCGGAGTGTATTTGTGAACTTCATTTACTACGAGTACGTACGAGCGGCAACAGATCCATAACCATACATCGCCGGTCGATTATTGAAAGACAATAATTTGTTTTCGAAGACGAAGTCAAAGTGCTGCCGTTGCTGTCCGACCACGTATCTGAGTGAGTGAACGCGCGTCGAATACGCGACCGAATCGGACGTTTAGTACGCGAACGATCAGAGAAGTTAGTCATTCGTTTGATTATTGAGTGGCGGAGCTTTTTTTTTTTTGTTCCTTAGCAAAACAAACGAAATACAGTGTGTGTTGACTTGTCTTATTTTTAATTCGCTCTCTCAGTGGCAGTGCTGCTGTCCCACCTCCTCTCGCGGTATTTTGGCCGAAACCACAGTTCACTTCGCCGGAGTTTTAATTTATTTACGAGTTCGCCCCCAGACGAATATCTGAGGATATCCTCACAGACACACGAGTATCGTGATGAGCATGAGTTTTTGTTTAAGTTCGCCCCTGCTGTGTGAGCGCACTGAAATTTGATAAGAAAAAGTAACACTCGGCTCGACTTAATGCAACTGGTGGCAAATTTTTGTATCCCCCCGCAGCCGTACGAGTGTGCTTGTGTGTGAAAACTATTAAGTTGCATTTTTGAAATATTACTCACGTTTGTATGTACGGTTGAGATCACATGAATTCGATCACAATGTCAGTTCGGTTGGACTCGTTGTTAAAGCGATTGTGGAAAAACCAAATTGCAATGCCGCGTGTAGGAGAATCGGTGTGTTCGTTGCATTTGCAGTGGGAGCACATGTGAGGGCAAGCGCAAATGTTAAATACACATTTTGAATAACAATCTCAAGCAGCGATACGACGTTTTTCATTTCTTTTCATTCAACACACCTTGAATTCGAATTTCCACATGTGACGTCTGTGCGGAGGATGCCTGCATAGCAGTGAGATCTCCTCCGATGATGCATGGGAGCAGGATGAGTTCCTCCAGACCGGCGGTCGCCTCTGACCTATAATTGCTGTGGAATTGTGTCAACACAAACTGCCTGCATGCGTGTGTACGGTAGAGGTTGCGTGTAAGGGTCGAATAATTATTTTTATTCGCTTTTTTTTTGCCTCGAAGCACCTTGCCGGCAGTGATCATATTAATTTCTAAACGACACTGCATGGCGTGCGATGGAGACTTACCCTTGAGCTAGTACAAGGTGTGCGTATCTAGTGGCCAACTTCAATGAGTATCTTTTGAACGCACGTGGATTCAATTTCCTAGGCAGTTTCAATTACAACTTGATACGGGGGTTAATTATGAAAATGAAAATTAAGACGTTTGTGATAATTAAGGGTTTTGTTTCTACGTGCTTAAGAGGTATAATCTTGTGTTTGTCTATTCTCGCAAAAGTTTTTTTTTTCGATGTGCAAGTTTCCAGCTTTGAGATGCTTATAGAAACTTAAGGAAAATTCGTAGGACTTCAACTTAATAATAATAATAATAATAATGGCGGCACTGGGCCTAGCTTCTCAGCAACCTCAACTTAGAGATGCATATTTGAAACGTTTTTTTTTTTTGTCATCATCGATGACAATGTCAAATGCATTCAGACAGAATGATTCTACTTCTTGAGTCCCAAAGTCAAACGCAGTTATTTCCCGTTATTTTTGCAGCTCTAATTCGGGACTAAGTCATGAACGAATATTTGAGGTCGAATAAAAACATTTTCGCTAAGGAAATTCAAACACAAATGAGCTCGTGAGTGCAAAAGTGCCCCCAATTTTTTTTTCAAAAATTATTTTTTATTTTAAATTGTACCCATAAAATCTTGATTAAATCATTTTTTCCTTTTAAAATAACGTTTCAAAATAAAAATAAAATTTTAATTAAAAAATCTGAAGGGATATGTTTTAAAAAAATGTAGTCCAAATCAATTCCCGGAAAAAACACCTGACATTTCTTCACGGCTCCACCTTTTTCGGGTCACTGACATTGCTCAAAGCGTATAACTGCCTGGAAAAAGCTTCTCAATCTCGCCGTTCGGAGTCGGCATTAAACTGTAGGTCCCCTCCACTCGTGAAAGAACAATAGCACGCACAAAACGAGTGGTTGCTGAGAAGTTTGGCCCAGGTCCAACTCGGACTGTGGCGTAGCCATTATTATTATTATTATTTTACCAATTCAATAGTCACCTTTTTGTGTTACACTAATTATTTTACATTTGTAATTGATCTTCCTTTATGAACATAATTCTATTCAGCGATGAACGATTTTTGTTTGCAACCAGGTTATAAACGAGTGAAGGGACATGAGCCCCCCGAACTGTAGAAAATTTGATGTCCTTTTACACACCCAAACCGAGGAAACACCTTTGGTCCAGTATGGTTCGCACCGTTCTCAACGATGTCACTAAGTTCTCAAATTTTTGTGTACACTTGAGTTTATTCATGAAGCTATGAAATTAATCAGAATATTTCTTTATTTTAACTTACACTGAAGGTGATAGCTTCTCAATCTCCTTCTCTCTTTAATGTTTTTACGAAATTCCACAACAAATGTTGTCTTAAGGTTAAGCTAAGGAAATTAAAATACTTTCTGAATTCTTTAAGTACGGTTAAGACACCCCGAAGAGCCAAATGCATTTAAAAATAAATTACTAGCAAAATCAACGAGCTAATGTCATCCAGTTGAGTCATTTCACTCTTTTCTTCGCAATCCGCGTCAAATAATGTCTAGTGTCTGATCGAAGGTCAGTTTTTCGGCCGTAGCCGAACTTCGGCTTTTTAGTCACCTTCGGCCGAAGCCGAAGCCGAATATGATGGTATTACGATATACTAAAAAATCTACAAAATTATTGTTTTTTGGTAGCGAACTACCAAGTGACAGCGATTTGGAACATATTTTGCAAGTTGCTTGCGCATCTTTTACTGAAATAGCTCTAAATTGGATTTTTAGCTGTTTTTTTATGCTTTTTCTACCACTTAATAATTTACCAACTTGCAAATGCAAAATCTTTTGATTTTAAAGCTGTAAACAAACGCACTTTCAAAATACAAAATATCCGACAATAACAAAAAAAATACACCGTTTCGGAACACGGAAAATTCAACATTCGGCTTCGGCAAAATCTTCGGTCTCATTTGGCCGAAGCCGAATGTTTTGCCGAAGGTAGCCGAAGCCGAAGCCGAAGCCGAATGCTCGGTCGGACTCTAATAATGTCCCCAACGCTATTTTCTATAAATTCTTTCTTAAAAAGCATTGCGAACCAAATTGTGTTCGTTGCAGTTAGCAGTTAGGTCTTCAGCTCTCCGGGATAAGCTGGAGCTCTGCCCGAACATCAATGCAGATGTCGTCTTCTTCGTCAAGAACGCTACAGTCCGGGGTGGACCTGGGCCTCAACTAACAAGCCTCTCCAGCTGGCATGATCTTTAGACTGCTGCTTCCAATTACCCACGTCAAGTTGGCTGTGGTCCTTCTCCACTTGCGTGTGCCTTTGGTTTTGTGAGCATCCCCCGTTGCATTGTACCACAGGTTCAGAGTCGAATACGGATGTAATTTATTTTTATTTTATGGTCAAAATATAAGATAATGATAATGGCGGCGCTACAGTCCGAGGTGAACCTGGGCCAAACTTCTCAGCAACCACTCGTGTTGTGCGTGCTATTGTTCTCTCACGAGTGGAGGGGACCTACAGTTTAATGCCGACTCCGAACGGCGGGATTGAGAAGCTTTTTCCAGGCAGTTATACTCTTTGAGCATTGTCAGTGACTCGAAAGAGGTAGAGCCGCGAACAATTTTTTTTTATAAATTGTTTGTCTGAACTTGGACCTAAACTGTGAAAGTTTAATTCGCATGGATCGACGCACAGACCCACACGGCCACGGCGCCGAAAGATACTTAACAGAATTTTCTGAACCTCTTTATTACTCTATCTTCGTGTATGAGCAATCGTGATCTTCTCTTCTTCTGATCTTCTCGATCACCTAGAGCGGAGAATTGACCTGGGTATTAAACGCTACGTGTTTCTAGTTATTAACAAAGTTTGCCACTTTTCTTCTGTGCCGCATAGAAGGTTGATTGTTACAATCGAAGCTATGTACACTGCGTGCAGTTAATGACAGAAGTTTCTCTAAATCGCATGATCCAGCCTATAACTTTTGATGTAAGGCCTTGCTTCAGATTCTAAAAATTCGATCATGGTCACTTGACAGAAACGATTTCGAAAACTTCGTTTTACAATTCTATCACCTCTTCTGCCCTCGTTTTCATTGACAATTAGCACACCTATCAAGAGGCGATATGTACTATGTATAACGTGGCAATCATCTTGTGATCGTTCATGCTAAAAGGTTGGGTAACCCGATCTTATTTCGACATTGGTCATAAACTTATAAATTTCAGAATTTTCTAATTGGAGGAATACTTTGAGAGTGTCCAAGACGCTGTGGTGCTTCAGAATTCAAAGATTTTGTAACCAATTAAAATAAATCATCCGAAATGTTAAATTTTCCAAAACTCTTGCACATTAAGCAGGCTGAATTTGACTGATGGCATGAGCTATGTTGGCTTTGAGGGCCACTGTGGGTTGTGGCTTACACGCATAGACCTGCGACTTCAGAAAACCCCGTAAGAAAAAGACTAACGGAGTCAAATCGCATGATCGCGATGGCCAGTTTACGTCACCTCCACGTGAGATGACCATGCCCTCGAATAGCTCGTGCAGAATTTCCACTGTGGCGTAAACTGTGTGACACGTAGCTCCGCGTCGTCCTGTTGAAACCACATGTGGTTGGTGTCCATATATTCCTATTCATGCCAAAAGAAGTTGGTAATCGTCGACCTATGGCGCTCCCCCTTGATTACGATAGCCTGGGCAACGTTGTTCTCAAGGAAATATGGACTGATGACGCCGCCAGCTCAAAGTATATACCAAACAGTGTTTTTTTTGGAATGCGTTGGATACTCTTGGATCTCATGTGGATTGGTATTTTCTCAAATTCAATAGTTTCGTTTGGTGACATACCCATTCATCCAGAAATAGGCTGCATCGCTGAAGATGATGATTCAGTCTCCAACTGCTCCAAAGCCCATTGAGCGAACACACGTCATTGTCTATGGTTGTTTACCTTCAGGTCCTGGGTCAGTTGAATTTTATACGGGTGCAGTCCAGGCCCAAGTCACGTCGCGAAATTGTAAAGTTGTGGTCTGCGAAAGGCCGAGTTCTTGTGAGCGACGCCAAATCGACTGCCTCGGAATCTCCTGCACACTCTCACGGACAGCGGCAATGTTTTCGGCAGATCTTGCGTTTCGTCGACGTACGAGTACGGGTGTAGATTGATCGTTTACTGAACCAGTGGACTCAAATTTATCCACCACACTGCGAATAGTCCGCTCGATAGGACAATTGTGTCAAATTGAGCGAATCACGCGGAAGCTTGTTCCAACAAAACACTCATTTTGGTAGAACAATTTTACCATTTGCGCTTGATGTTGAACGCTATGTCCGCGCCTGGGGATTTGGGAAAATAGGTTGAATAAATGACAACTAATTTGACAGACGTAGCTTCAGAAATGTGGCCGCTATAGACTGACAATGTTCAGAAGTCCCCATTGGAAGACTATTTACAGTCGACTCCCTCTAAGTCGAATTTTCACGGGATATCAAAATTAGTTCGAGTCAGAGGGAGTTCGACTTAGAGGATGGTTTTTGTATGGAAAATGAGGGGAATGCCGAAATAAATATGACGAAAAAATTCTAGTTAGAGCGAGTTCGACCTAGAGGGAGGCGACTGTATTTATTATTTAAATTACTAAAGAATTGCCTTTGGCAATTCATGTCTTAACATAAGTCATTTTACGTGGTCCATAGGAAAAAATCATAGGATCTTGTCAAACCTCGAGGACTCAATTACATTCTCGACCATATCATTCAATTAAGTCTGCTGTCAATTCATCTTTCAGTACAAATTCTTGCCTGCTCTGAATCGACCCCTTTTTCTCTTAAGAGGATGTCCGGAACGAATTTTAATATTCTTAGCCTTCTTCGTTTTTTTAAATTCTTGTCTCAGTCCAAAAAAAAAAAGTTCATAGTTTCTGACGTATGGTATTTTTCTAGTTAAACCATTTTCTCTGATTCTACTCAAGTGAGTATTTGACTGATTACCTATTCTCAATTAAGATGGCTTAGAATGTATTGAATTTCCAAAATTAAAGCACTCTCTTTAAGATGAGTCAGCCAAAATCAAATAATTACTTTAAATTCACCTGTTCACCTAGGAAGACGGAAAATATACAGCAAACCCATCAAATATTCACTTCATACATCTTAGTTTCCATTTATCTACCAGCAACCATTTCGAAAAACCAAATCGCTGCTAAGTTACTGCATCTTTTTATCGTGTTAGTTCATAAGATCAAGGTTTTAAATTAATTTCCATGTTCCCAGAAGTCAGCGGAGATGCTTCTCGTGTTATTTCACTTAACTCAAAGAGCTACAGCTTCTTCATAACTCAACCGCATTTGAGCTGATATTTCAATTCCATATCACACATATCTGAGAGAACCAACAAAACAAAACAGAAACTTTCACATCATCTTCACAATGGAAGCCTTTCAGTGGAAAGATATTCCCCGACCACAATACACACCTTTGACACAACCTTGAGGTGCTGTGACACCAGCACTACTTACCAATAAAACCACGTATCTTTGAGTACATGCTAAGTGAACAGAAGTATCTCCTATTTGTAATTTCCTTTAAGACATCTCCGCACACGTCTCTCATCTACATACACACATCATTTCTACTTCGCCACAAGCCCCGAGCCAAGATGAAATAGAAATTGAAGAGTACACACTCGCATACGTATCCGTATCATGTGCTTCCTCACCTATGCTATGATAAGTTATTTGGAACAGCCAAGTGTGAGAATGCTGGTGATCGTGGCTAACTCGTCTGGTCAAAGCAGATCAAAGAGACTTACAAATTGTGTCTATGAACACATTTGGGAGAAGTATCTCACGATTTTTGCAGTAGTTGGCTTATTTTTATTTACCTTTTTTTTCCTTCGTTCGTTGTCTCGCTATTCGTTTGGGATATTGTTTTGCTGTCATTCTGCTCTCTGACATAACGCGATCCGATCGGCGAGAGAGATACTCAATGTTGATCTTGATTTCGCAGTAGTATTTTATTCAACTTCTGCTATAATCTTTTGGATACAAAAAACAACCTGAGATGGGGGAAAAAGTGTATTCAGACGAAAGCATGTGCTAAGTGATAACAAGAGAATGAGAGATGGAAAAATAAATAATGAACGATGCCGAGTATCATTGGATTTGGTTTCATATTTTGTGCTCTATTTTTTCGTGCAGCCCGTACTTGTGCTAATATTTGTATCTTCCACCAAAGGCGTAGTATTATGCTTCGTACCTTAAATTTCATAAGCGTTTTTGATATTTCATCTTTTTTTTGTGTATTCAGTTGTGATATAGTGCGATTGGAATCAACAAAATTTATACCATGAAATGATTGTTAATTAATTGTTTACACAGAAAAAAAGTAACGTCCCACTTGTACATACTTGGATACGATTTTTCTGAACATTTTCCCCATGAAGTGAAGTCCAAATTCAGTGCTTAATGTGAATTGTAATAGAGTGCAACAAAAATATAATTAAAAAATATTAATTTGAAAAATTTGAAAAAAAAAAGCAGTAAATAATGAAAAATCGCATAAAAGTGGAAAACTCGCCACCAACTAGTCAGCATGGATGCAACAGCAATGGCAATCCAAACAACATCACCGCCACACCGGGTGGCGGCAACAACACGGTGGCGAATAATCATTTGCAACAGGCGTATCCATCGATAACGTCGACCTACTGGTTGCCAGCTCCAAATCCAGCACCGTACTTAGTTCCAGGTAATTTCCTTTTCGTTCTAATTGCAGGATATTGGGTTACGTAATTTGATTATTTTCATCTCTGCCAACGCAGAGAAATGAATGCGGGAGCATGAGGAGCGGAGATGTATTCGAACTACGTTCCTATTGATATTGATTCTGGTGAATTGTGATTTTGTTCGAAAATTTTATTACTCCAAGCTGGAATTAGTTTTTGCTGATACGTTGTATTCCATACACATAGGGGGATGGGATGGGTTTTATTGTGTTTTTCTCATTCAGGTGGTTGTTTATGATATCTATTAATTCGCGGAATTGTAGAGCGAACTGCGATGGCCACGGTTACTAGGCGGCTTGAGTTATGCTGAGAAATTAGACTGAATTATTGACTTGAATTTGTGTATTCAAATCCGGGATTAAATTAGAACTTATTGCTTGTATACGTGAAAGAGTAATTGCGTCCCCAAAACCACGGCTTTATTAAAAAATTCCTTGGCTCGAAAACAAAGCTAAAAGGGATAGAATAGAGATTAAAGGATATGGATGTTTGAATTGCCCTAAAAGGGGTTCAAAAGTTATTTTTGTACTAAGCTCTCAGGCAACAAGGAAAGTACCCTTAAATATTTAAAACACGTGTCATCTAAGTTGGCATACCTTTCAAGGGTTTATTTTACAAAATTCACATAAGTTCAGATAATTTCTGAAGGAAATGTCTACTCCTGGCTTGCGCTATAGTCCGAGATACGACTGGATGGTGCAGTTGGTTAAGTGCCTGCTCCAAATTGGAGGGGTCCCAGGTTCGAATCCCAGTGAAATCGATTCTGGTTCAGTCACCATTTGCCGTTGGGATCAAATTAACGGCACTGGAGTAGGTTGCTACCTGGCAGTACAATGGACCGGTTTTGAGTCTGAGTGCTCCAGAAGAGTTTCAAAAATCCTCCGAAAAAAAAAAATACCCACATCTACTCATTAAATTCGCACATGCCTCTAAATCATTTTGACTCAGCCTTAATAGCAGCACCTACTTTAATTCTGTGAAGTGGTATCACTATGGACCAAGGCTGATCTTGGTAAGGCCCCCTAACTTAAACTAACCTAAGCTGACCCAATAGGATCTTCAACAAACGAGTTCACCAGAGATAAAGCAAGATCTAACAGGCACAAATTTGTGACGACAGAAATGGCCTTGCAGTAGAGGTCGGTAAATCAGTACAATGAATGACCCAACAATACAGAGAAGATAAGGGGTAGGACATTAAAGGACTTAGCGTGGCAGTAGAAGATCTTTGGCCGCCGTGGCGTAGTGGGTTAGTTTGTCGCACTAGACTTTCGATCTTGATTCAATTCCCAGCACGGAAACAATAATTTAACCGCTTGACTTCTTTCTAGTCATTGACAATGCTCAAAGAGTATAACTGTTTAGAATAAGCTTCTCAATCTCGTCTTTCGGAGTTGCCACTAAACTAAAGGCCACCAGTACTCGTGAGGGAACAATATGCTGCTACAAAATGCTATTGCATGCACAACACAAATGGTTGTTAAAAAAGCTGGGCTCACATCCACCTCGGAATGTAGCCGCACAGTAATTATTATTATTTTTTGGAGATCTCTAAGATCAGAAGTGTAACACGATGGCAAATAGTAGACCCTCTAGGTCCTTTAGTGTGGCAGTGATAAAACTTCAAGATCACCCTACACCGAGCTAGATGATGGTATCCTTGATGTGTCACGATGACAGATTTATAGATATTTTGCCAACCAGTAAAACAACACCCATCTTTACAGAAACCTCGTTTGCGGACTCATTTTTTTCTTTCTTTCATTGTATCTATACTACCGTTCACTTACAAAACAACTTCAACAAATAAAGAAATGCAGCAAATTGACTTCGCACGGTTTCCACGAAATCCAGATTTTCCCGCGTACGTAGTCTCTGCTCAGTCATTCACTCAGATCCTCTGTTCATAAAAAATACGTCGCTAACCTTCACGGTGGCCAAGTGAAGAAAAAGCGTATCTATTCCACATCTGTGTGTTTTCTGATTTAGCCTTAATCAGCCGTAAAGTTGGCAATGTACCGTGGTTTGGATATCAATTAAGTAGATTGCTCAGCACGTGAAAGCATTTGCAGCCGCAATGCATTCCGTGATTAGCATCTGTAAGCAGTTCCGGAAGACTGCTGCAGATAAGATCAAATGTTTTTGGGTGTAGATAAATTTTCAACTTCTGTCTTTTTAAGAGTGAAATATTTTTCACGGCAAGCTGTCACTTTGAGGGCTGCCTAGAAGAAGCTTAGCTTTGCTTTGAATGCGATGATAAGTAACCCAAGGACGCCTTCTCATTTCCTGTCACCCTTCATGTTCTTGTGGCGTTACAGTCCGGGGTGGACCTGTGCCACAACCAATAAACACCGCTAGTTAACATGACCTTTTACTTAATAATAATGGCGGCGCTACAGTCCGAGGTATGTTAGGCCTGCAATCACTCGTGTTGTGCGTGCTATTGTTCTCTCACGAGTGGAGGGGACCTACAGTTTAATGCCGACTCCGAACGGCGAGATTGAGAAGCTTTTTCTAGACAATTATATTCTTTGAGCATTGTCAGTGACTCGAAAGAGGTGGAGCCGTGAACAATTTTTTTTTTATGAAAAATTGTTTGTCTGAACTTGGATTCAAACCTAGACTGTGAAAGCCTAATGCGCATGGCCACACGGCCACGGCGCCCACCTTTTACTTGCTGTCGCGAAGTGTGCATACCAAGTTGGTTGAGGTCCTTCTCTACTTAAGTGCACCACCTTAGACCAGGACTTCCTCTGTTGCGTTGTCCAATTGACTTAGAGTCGAACCTGTCACTCAGTTACGCTAAATGACAACACACAATGGACCCTATGGGTCTAAGTGAATCCAATGTGCATACGTTGGAAGCCACAATACCTACCTACGCCAAATGACATTTTGGATGTCTACAACTTTAGAAAAACACATAAAGGGGCTTCCACAAGAAAAAGCGCTAGTCATTTAGTGACGTGATATTTTGAGCTTTCATTATCTCCCCAGCCCACTCTCGAAAGGACGATACATTCCACTCCATCCTGTACAGTCCATTCGCTCTGTAACACAAATAAACTATTCGGTTTTGAAATATGCCAGCAATCCTTCCACCAGTTAATTGCCTCCGTTGCCGTTTCTATAGACAAATAGAGCGCTCACCCACGCCCCTCTTGGTTACCCATCTGCGGAGCGTGCTTCAATGGTCATCCTGGATTTGATGCCACCGCTCTATTTAAAACACTAATTAAATGCTGCAATTGAAGTTATTGGCAGCGCGGGGGAACTTGCTCGGAGAGTGGGTCGAGTAGAGACTCCTTAACCCTATTTTGAGGCTTGTGCAATGAAGCACTTCTTGTTGAATCAAGTGGTCATTAACACCTGGCCAATTACGATGAAAATGGAAGCAGATTCCGATGGTGCTCTTGTTTCACTCCTAGTCAAGTTTCTGGAGGTAGATACCCACTAATGCCTCGTGGTGCGGTGTCTTTTCGATCGGTTTTGTTTAGTTTGCGAGTGCAAACGGCATTTCAAGCTGGAACGTGTCTTCTGTCAGCGATTTAATGGGACTCCCGTCAATACAGAGATTATCAGTTTTTGTGGTGCTTCAGATGGAGTGTAGTCGTTCAATAACACTGAAGAATGTCAAGCACCGCATGGAATAAATGAGGAAAACGAGACCCGGAATTAATTAGTTTTGCTGCGCTGAGGCGGATGTTTGGCTCTACTTAATTTGTTTGCAGTTTTTATTGTTCATCACTGAGTGAGATTTTGTTTTATAGACAAACGTGTGCGCTCCACTCCGAGAAGCCTTCAAAAACACTTTAAAACGAATAATGTTACGAGCATTTCGAAAGATATTTCAGACCATTATCGTTTCAGTGGCATTCGTGCACTAATATGAACTGTATATTTACGTTATTGCATTCACATCCATCATTTACCTAGCATCCACCTCTCAACGCAGCGTTTCGCTTCGGTTGCGGTCATCAATCAGTCTGCTTTTAAATTCTAATTTTTGTCTGGCAGTCATTCAAAGTCTGGCAACAAGTTTCGAAAATGAGAAAATCGAACGTTTTCAAACTAAATATAGATCTCTCTTTGGATACAGTGTCTTTTGATATTTCAAAATGGATACAGAATGGGTATCCAATAATTTTGTTGAACGTCGCAAATCGATATTTCTCAGAGACACACAGTTTGAATCGTTTCATTTCGTTTTGACGTAAATATCACATGTTCGGTGGAAGATGATCAAACGTTTTAGATAATCTATTCCAGAACAACAAACAAAACGCTGATGGAGGATCGGGGTTGAGTGTCTGAGTGAGATGGTTTTTTGATAAAGACACAGACAACTTAAGCGCTCCCTGATTTTGGGTTGATTGATTTATAGACACCAGTTCTTGATCTTTTATTGCCACTCTCATCGACGTGAAGACTGACAACTGACCGAAGACTTTCGGAACATTAATCTTTGTCAGATACACATAAGTGACTTGAGTATTTTATTTGGATTAACCCTATTATCTCCAAAACTAAGCGATTTATTTTGATTTCTGAACAACCCACTAGCTTAGAAGGCAATCGGTGTAACCCGAAAACCAAAAGTTTCGAGAAAACTCTATCCACTCCTCAAAACGTTTCAAAATAGTTCATCGTATCGTCGGATATGTGAAATGCTTTTCCACCACACCTTTTCTTTTTGATTAAAGCATAAGAAAACGATCGAAATTTTGAGTACTTGCTGATCTCAGTACAAATAATTTCAATTATATCCACTTTCAATCCGAAAATGCTAACACCTTGCTCGTCTTATTTGAATGTCGTTTACCCCAATCCGACAGTCAAGGCAAGCCCAGAAAAAATCAGCGTTTCTTATAGTCTCATATTTTGCTTAGATACTTGAAGCGTTGTTTAAGATAAGCTATATATTGTATTCTTCATTATAAGCAATTTCCGTATGAGATTAAAATCTATCATTCTTTCCCTTCAGCTCTGGGGTGGGTGAACTTGAGCCTAGCTTCTCTATCTTCTTCTTGATTGACTAATCGTGTTGTGCGTGTCATTGTTCTCACGAAAGTAGAGAAGACCTATAGTCTTGACAGGGCGACGATTAAAATATTTTGCTTGATATTTATGCTCATCGAGACAATGCAGCCTTATGGTGTGCTAGATTCCTGGACACAGAAATATTTCAGGAAACTGTGAAGTAAACGAGCTAGCCAGGAAGGGAAAAATAGCTGCCAACCCCATCATTGCCAATGTTTCTCTGCCGCTAGAAACCTTGAAAACCAATATTTCAGAGCAAGCAATCAGCAGGGCTTGTGAGAGATGGAGAAACCTTAGTACCTGTCTAGATGGGAGACAAACGTGGCCAAAAATGTATCTACGGAAAACCACAGCAACCCTCAGCTTAAGGGGGAAAAAAACCTAGTAGGAGTTCTCATAAGACATTGCGCAATGGGAAGTTATGCCACAAGACAAGGCTTGCCGTACAACGACTACTGCAGCAGATGTATGGATGAAGAAGAAGAGGAAACATTCTCGTACCTTCGCTGCAACTGTCTTGAAATTGCCTTTAAAATAAAAAAAAAACATAGGCGCTTTTTATGTAAATAATTTAACGGACATAGATTTAATTGTAAAGAAAATCTGGATGTTCATCCGGAAAACATGATGGTTTCACAAGTAGCGGATGGAAGCCGGCTCTGTGGCGTCACAATAGATCGTCTGGATTTAAGTGAATCCTTCAAAGAATTGTGAGGGAAGCTACCACACCTTGACGCAAGAGAGGTGGTGCCGTGAATATAAAATCAATTTTGTCTAAAATCGAACCTAGGCATTCAGCGTGGGTGGCGACGCGCAGACCCACTACACCATCCTTAAAGTCCTCAAGACCTCAAGGTATAGGTTTAGACCCTTCATGGGTTGACAAAAACAAAGAACTCCATCAAACCATCAACTTGATTGATGAAAAATTACTGTGGAAGTTTTTGCGCTCATTCGAAGATTTTTGTAAGGAATGTATTTTATGTGTTTGCTTAGTGATACAAATTCCCTAAATCATTCGAGTAACGATAATTGCTACTCCTGCAATATAAAGGCAAAAAGATGAGCAAGATAGCAGGGCTGATTTGAATTTTTTACAGTTGAAGATCGTAATCTTACGAAGCTAGACAGAAATTGAGAAGAAGAAGTACATGGACCAGTTTTGAGTCTGAGTTCTCCAGTGCAGTGTTTCCACTGTAGCACCCCACGAAGCAGAAGAATGCAGTTGTGCCACATCCCTTAAAAATAATAATGTCCCCATTTCCAACTAATTTGCATTCAAGAAAACTCAATGTCAACACTGTCACAACGTCTGCTTGCCATAAAATGGGAAGAAAGTGTTTTTCAAAAATATCATTTGGTTGCTAAACATTTTACTGCAGCGCCAAAAATTAAATAGGTGACAAGTGTCCTCAATTCCGTCAGCTTTGAACTAGATTTCATTACAAATGGTGTTTTGTTAACTGAAACACTAGTTGGTTATGTCCATAGCTGATGTGTTAATGGTGCAATAAATTGCACTGAAACGAAGAAATCTCATAAACCTGCGACATGGTCTAGAAATAAATGTGTTTTCACGTCGCACTTAAACTGTTTGTCGAAATGATTGTGAAATAGTTTATTACTAACACAAGCCCATTTCACATCTTCGCCTCTATAAAATTGTGCCGTGAGTCCCTCATAAAGTCATCCTCTAAACATCGATCAGGGTTTATGTGTACATGAAGCTTGGATAAGACATGAAATTGAGGAAATTGCTTTCACTTTAAGATTTGAGTTCATATTTTTCCAATCATTTTGGGGTTCCCTCGTGCGTAAAATGAAAATGTCGCACTGCGGCATGTAATGCAGAAATTTTCGGAATTCCGTGGGCGTTTGAGACCGTAGTTCAAGGATCCGATGGAACATCAACTTTTCGCGGAATATTGGATTAATTTCGTATCCATGAGTTCTTTCTTGGGCACACGTGGCAGTGGTTAAAGTCGTAGAGGTATGTGAAGTTGTTGGGGTGACACAACGAATGGTCTAGTAAAATTTATAATCTGAGAAGAATTTTTATTGTCGTAGGGCAGTGGTTTGAACCAATTGCTGCTCATCCAACAAGCACCAACCCAAGAACATTTATTTTTACTAGATAATCTTCAAAGGGGCCTGGTGGCCGTGGAGCTGAAGGTGCCACTATTTCTTTGAAAAACGTAACAATTGCTTGCTGAGGAGGCTTTGTAAAAGCGGTAGCTGTCGGATTTTTATTCCATCAAGAGGTGTCATTTTGAATTTATAAAATAGCCCACTTCTTCAACTCTGAGCCTGTAGGACAACACAACAGAGGACGTCCACGTACTACGTGGCGCACACAAGTCGAAGGAGACCTCGGCCGGCTTGGTGTGCGAAACTGGAGACAGCTGGCGAAAGATCGTGCTGGCTGGAGAGGCATGTTGAGTGAGGCCCAGGTCCACCTCGGACTGTAGCGCCCAAAGAAGAAGAAGAAGAAGAAAATAGCCCACATTTTCTTGTGAAAATTGGAAAAAAAGTACCTTACCTCAAAGAACAAGCTTTGTGGCCAAAAACTGAGCACAAAAGCTATCAAATATTCACCTTGGTTCTGCCCACACATAGCCATTCTTTCGATGAAATTTTTCATCACGTTTTCACATTATTGCGGCTGTATGGCAATAATAGCTTTGATATTTTCTTTCAGTTTATGAATCGCTGGGGTGTATTAGTGTAAACATTGCTTTGAATGCAGACCCAAATTGAATGTTCCTAAATAATGCGATTTCTTTGTCTCTCGAAATGACTCATCCAGGAAAATTTGTGACGTCCTAGCAACTCTCACTCAGAACAATTTTGTCTGAAAAAACATGATCTGCCCCGCGACCCCTTTAGTGGAACATGCGGGTCATTGAAAATGAGATGAGATGAGAAAACATGATCTGTTAATTTATTTCCAGCGACTAATCAGTTCGGGAGTATGGAGTTGTTCATGACCTGTGTAGGAGGGCCAACAAAACAAACAACTCTTCACTCTGCGTGTAATACTGCTTCTATTGAGTACCGCAATATATGTTACACGATTTTAAATAGACTGAGGTAAGCGGGAGAATTGCGTGAACAGGGTTCAAATACCTTAGGCTCGAATTAACGGTGGCTTATTTATTGAGACAAATATCGCACACAGGGTGTGCATATGTAAATTAAGTAAGTAAGACCAGGCTTACATTTTTTGAAATCACCTACACCTGCATGCTTCAAATCTTGTGTCAAGTTAATACTAGAGGGTTTATCATTAAGCACTTCATATCTTTAAATTGAAATAAAACAAAGTGTGCGTCGTTCAAATGTTTGCCGCGGCTTCTCTGTGTGACCCGCATCCAACATGTCCAATTTTCCATGAATCTCGCGCACAAATCTGGCTGAATTTGACCGATGGCATGCGTTATGATAGCATTGAGAGGCGCTGTAGATTTTGGCTTATTTGCATAGACCTGCGACTTCAGAAAACTCCACAAGAAAAAGTCTGACGGAGTCCAATCGCACGATCTCGGTGGACAGTTCACATCACATCCATGCACGATGACCAAGCCCTCGAATCTCTCGTGCAGAATTTCCAAAGTGGCGTGAGCTGTGTGGCACGTAGAGCCGTCTTGTGGAAACCATATGTCGTTGGTGTCCATATCATCCAATTCAGGTCCAAAGAGTTGGTAATTATCGACCTAAAGGCTAGCCGTTGACGGTGATGGCCTGGCCAACGTCGCGTCAATCTCAAAGAAATATGGACCGATAACGCCGTCAGCCCAAAATCCACACCAAACAGTGATTTTTTTGGAATGCATTCTACGCTTTTGGATCTCATGTGAATGGGTATCCTCCCAAATTCGACAATTTTGTTTGTTGACGTACCCACTCATCCCGAAATGGGCCTTATTGTTGAAAATGATCTTTCGATGAAAATTGGGGTCAGTTTCCAACTGCTCTAGAGTCTATTCAGCGAACACACGTTGTTGCCTATGGTCGCCGTTGTCTTCAACTCCTTGGTCAGTTGAATTTTATACGGGTGCAGAGCAGGCCCAAGTCACGACGTAAAATTCATTGTGGTCTGCGAAAGCCTGAGTTCTAGTGAGCGACGCTAAATCGACTGCCTTGGATTCTCCTGCACACTCTCACGGACGGTGGCGATGTTTTCTGTTTTCGGCAGACCTTGCGTTTGGTCGACGTACGGGTGTTGGTTTATCGTTTACTGAGCCAATGGACTCAAATTTATCCACCACACTGCGAATAATCTTCTCGGACTATTGTGGTGACCGTAAAGTGGACAAGCAACGCGGAACGTTGTCCGAACAGAACACCTACCTTGATAAAACAATTTTATTATTTGCACGTGTTTTTGAACACTATGTCCATCCATGGTGATTTAGCAGAATAGATTCAATAAATGACAGTCAATTTGACAGATGTAGCTTCAGCAATATGGCCGCTATCAACTGTCAAAGTTCGGAAGTCCCTATTGGAAGACCCTCTATTTAAAGGTATTCACATGCGAAAACAAAAGCCCCATTCTTTTTGGGGTTGATTGAAAGTTAAACTTTGTGTCAATAGGAATAGCCTCCATTTTGTAGTACTTTCGTTTTGCTGAAGTCTGATGTTTACGTCCTATTGCAAGCGCAGAACATAAGCAGTCAACTTGCAGCAAGCAGCCATTGGTTCGGAAAAAAGTTTCAGTAATTCCTTAAATTGGTGTAGCAAAAATACTAAGCTAACTCGATGCCAAGAAAGGTTCCGATTCTGTTCGGCAATAGTATCCTCAAACCAGAACCCCCATCGGTACAGTTTAAGTTCATAATAAACAGTCAATTTTTTTTACCGAAAACCAAAGTCTAGGCTTGTAGACCATACCCTGTCCAAACAGGAAACTATGTCAATAACTAAAGATTATATCATCAAAATGCATGAAGGCTAATTATCGTTAACACCAGTACCAGCATGTAAGCTGAGTTCGTACATCCGTGGGGTATTCTACCACCATTCGTAGAATCAGGTTACGAGTTAAATTAATTATCTGCTCCCACAATTAAACCCCCATATCCCTCGGAAGAGCAACACGACTCGGTGCGACTAATATGATTTAAAAAGCAAATTCTGTTTACTGTGCTCGATCTAGAATCCGACAAGAGAGTATACTTGCTTAACACTTGCATCGGATGACTCCCTGTCATTTTAGGTCAACACTACAGAAAATTCCACTGAATTCCTCGCAGAATCCTTCCAAGCACTCCTTAATGGAAAACCACTTCATCTTAATGCTTATCACAGCGAATTCAAATGTTCATATACTCGTACTCGAATGTACGTAGTTCCCTCACGAAAACCAAATAAATCCCTGGTCCTTAAACATCACATCTGTGTCGTATGCAAGTAACAAAGTTCAGAATTAACATTCATGTGACTTCATGATTTGAGACCGCAGCGAGTATCTTAATTCATCCCCAGTGATTTCAACCCTTCAAAATGGGCAAAGAAATAATGTCTACACACGTATGTATGCATACCTCCTGCCAGTGGGGAACGTCTTGCAATTTAATTTCTCATTTTGAATTACCATAGATACCATCAGTCAGTCGTTGGTTTCCCCATATCTCACTCAGGAGGTCACAAATTCACATCAAAAACCACGATAAATGCATAGATACAAAAGGAGAAAAAAATACGCCACCACCCTCTACCGCCCTCTTACACTAACGACGACGACGACGACGAAGCACAAGAGACATGGATGACTCTTCTTGAAGTAAAAGAAAAAAAGAGAGATAGGAAAGAAAAAAAGAACTGAAGGAGAAGAGGGCTGGCGACTGCCCGGGGAATAAGTTTGAATGAAGGGGAGGTACCCTTAAGATCCCGCGAAGTCTAAACACATGCCCTGATTATTATGCAACCCACATCGCCGGAGTCCCACATTTCATTTTTGCTGCCTCTCTGCCGTTCTCTTTGTCATAATATTTTTGCACCGTAAGAGACGGAAGCGGCGGAATGGTGGGTGGGGGGAGGGGAATTTAATTTTTTGTTCTGTTCTTTATTTTTACTCCTTTCCGACGACAATGTGGTGGTGGCTGATGATTGTCGTGGTACGGTGTTACCGTCTCTTGGACTCTCGCCTTTTTACTTGTACTGTAACACGTCACCACCAGAACGGAATCGCAGTCGTCTTCGGAATTAAAGTGTGTCTTCTTTGCTCGTTTATCTTCAATACTTCACGTATGCTCAGATGGGCGTGTCAAGTGCAGAAGAAGCGACTCCAGGCCCTCATGTACAATTCAAGTCACTTGAAGTGGCTGCGGTTATCCGAGTACACGGTCCATCCGGTTTTAAGTGAGAAACTAATCACAGTCAAAAAATGTGTTATTCAAAAAAATCTCAGCCCGAGAAGTGAAGTGAAGTGATTTTTTTCATATCGCTTCGTCAGCATATTTATTTTTAGATACATTAGCAGCTTGACAAGCTGTACGTCTCTACGTCGTCTGCGTGGACCTCTACAATTCGTCAGCCTGAGCTGAGAAATAATCTCAGACGTAAACAATGTACGCACAAGGGTTTTACTCGGCGCAAAGCCAAAGCTTACAGTCATCAACCACAGCTTGGGCCCCTCTTGTTTATTTTCCTAAAAATGTGATGAATTTCAAAAGAGAAAATTGAATTTCACCTACACCCAGGCATTTAGATACCCATTTGTAAATATATCGTTTTTCTTTCCGATTTGAACATCGATGCCAAACACGACACACTGATAGCAATCACATCATAAAACCATCCCATGACCGTGTATCTGTTGGTACGTCAATTATCGCTTGCATGTTAAAATTACGTAAAACTCTCTCGTTATGCCGAGTACATGGCGGGCATTTCACCGGTCGAAAACATCTATAATTTATTAAATCATTTTGCATTTCACTCATAATTAAAGTACCTTCCCCGCTGGGGACAGGCGACCAGCGGTAACTTGTATGATCATCCAGAGAGCAGTTCTTACTGCACAGATACACCCGTGGCCTTTGCTGCTCGATGGTTCGCAATAAAGATATGCAAATTAGCTGCTGGCCGCAATTGAGCACTGCCCACTGAACACTAAAGCCCCCAGCACGCGTGTGTGTGCGTGGGGGGCGTGTGGGGGGGTTATAAAATTGAATCAAACGCTGCATGCGTAGCCGGTCAACTCTTGGGATTCCACGCTATGACGTCACTACGTGAGTTGTGTGAGTCTATCGGTTCGCAAATGATTTCCCTGACCCGGACTGGACGGGCTTATTACATGACAAATGCACTGTTTCGGTGGAAGGCCTGCTCAAATGGCATATGCGAAATGAGAATTAAATGTTTCACATTGTGCAACATTGGTTGCGATGTTATTATTGCCGTTGTTGGACTTTTTGTTTTGCCGCTCTGACAGATGCCGATGGAGTTGTTGTATTGTTCACAAAGTTGTGATTATTGTATTACATCAGCTGCACAGTTGTTGCTTGATGAAACCGATGCAACTGATGTCACATTGGGTGGAGAACAGTAGTGCAGTCGAATGTGGCAACTAATGTTCGAGTTAATTGAGTTGTAAATGATACCTGTCCGAGCAGAAAAAAGATACAAAAATGTGATGAAATATAGCACTCAACTGGAAATTGCGATGCACTGATGGGCAAATGATATTATCTAGTGGGCATACTTGCGCGATAGCTCACATACGAAATATGTATGCAGCTTTGCTAATATTTTTCAAGGATTTTTACTGCTAAGCAAAACTAGAAGAACTTATGTATGCCACAGCTGCTTATATAAATTTAGGCAAACGAACTAAGATGTTATGGCTCTCAACAGATGCGTACACGTCCGTAATTAGAAACGCCAGAGACGCTCTTATTGTAGCACATATACAGTACCTCACAAAATTGAGCATACACCCAAAGCAAGAAAATATTTTTGATTTTTTCTTCTTGAAAAAAGTAATTTATTAAAAAAACAAAAATGTAGTTTCAATAGCACATATTTCATTTGAAAAAACAAATAATAAAAGCAGTAAAATAATAAACAAAACATACTATTTTTTAGCGAAATATAAAAAAGTACTTAACTTAAAAGCACAAAATTGAGCATACACTGAAAAAAATTAAAAGTTGATCCAAGTTATCGATTAAACACTAAATAAAAAGCGATAAAAAATTAAATTTCACTACCGGGTAGCACCTTCTCCAGCATCTATTACAGCTTTTAGCTACCAGGTTATAGGTTTTATAAGTTTTTCCATTTTTTATAAGATGACAGTATGCTTTCCCAAACTGCTAGGATTTGTAATTTTATCTTCTGCGGATTAGAGAAGATACTTTTTTTCAAGCAGCAGTTTTATCCACAAGAAAGGAGACCCCTTTGACTGCGCCAACTATCGAGGGATAAGTCTCCTTAACATCGCCTATAAGGTCTTCTCTGCCGTTTTGTGTGAACGCCTGAAACCATTCGTGAACAAACTGATAGGTCCTTACCAGTGTGGTTTCAGGCCCGGGAAGTCCACCATCGATCAAATTTTCACACTGCGGCAGATCCTGGAGAAGACCCAGGAAATGCAGATCGACACACACCATCTATTTGTCGATTTCAAGGCCGCATATGACAGCGTGCATAGAGACGAGCTATACAGCGCCATGTCTAGTTTTGACATTCCTGCTAAACTCGTCAGACTGAGCAGGGTGACGATGGAGAACTCTCGCTGCTCCATCAAGGTCGGTAACGAACTCACCGAGACCTTCAATGTCAAAAAAGGTTTTAGACAAGGCGACGCGCTGTCATGTGATTTCTTTAACATCGTTCTTGAGAAGATCGTGCAAAACTCACTGGCCAACACAAGAGGCACGATCTTTCAAAAGTCCGTTCAACTGCTAGCTTACGCGGATGACATTGACGTGATTGGGAGAACACAGCGAGCCGTCAATGATGCGTTTGCTGGCATTGAAACGGAAGCGGCTAAAATGGGTCTGGCGGTAAACGAGGGCAAAACCAAGTATATGCTGTCATCGAGAAAGGACGCACAACATCGACGACTTGGCCAGAACGTCACCATAGGCAGCTATAACTTTGAGGTAGTTAAGGACTTCGTCAACCTTGGCTCCGCCGTAAACAGTACAAACAACATCAGTACCGAAATCAAACGCAGAATAACTCTTGCCAACCGCTGTTTTTTTGGACTTAAAAGGCCCGAAAGTAGTTTTCAGTGTGGCTGCATAGATACGCCTTGGGAGCTGGTGTTAATTTGACTTTCAGAGTGGCCGGAGTGTGGACTTGGAGATGGTGAACCCATTTAAATGGTGAGCTGTCTCGCATGAGCCGGAGCAGTTGGGAATTGAAATTGCCGATTCTAGTTTCAAGCGGGTGGTGAGTGACAGAGTGAGGCACTCGACGAAATATTAGAGCCCTCTTTCGGAAGACCAAGCTGACTCTATACAAGACCTTGATCCTCCCAGTCCTGCTTTACGGTGCAGAGGCATGGACAATATCCCAAGCGGATGAACAGTCTCTTGGTCTTTTCGAGAGAAAAGTTCTGCGCGCGATCTTTGGTCCTGTTTGCCTTGATGGCATTTGGAGGAGAAGATTCAACCACGAACTGTATGGGCTGTACAGCGACATGAGTCTAGCCAGGCGTCTACGGATCCAACGCCTAAGATGGCTAGGCCATGTAGAGCGTATGGACAACTTAGCTCCGGCCCGAAGAGTCTTCGACTCTGAGCCTGTGGGACAACGCAACAGAGGACGTCCACGAACAAGGTGGCGCACACAAGTCGAGGGGGACCTCTGCCGGCTTGGTGTGCGAAACTGGAGACAGCTGGCGAAAGATCGTGCTGGCTGGAGAGGCATGTTGAGTGAGGCCCAGGTCCACCTCGGACTGTAGCGCCCTAAGAAGAAGAAGAAGTTTTATCACACGCAATGGTTGTTCAATCGGGCCTAGATCAATCGATTTTGGAGGTGTTTTAAGTTGCACTTGGGGCAATATAAAGCAACTATTCGCATACTTAGTAAGAGGTATGCTTCCGATAATTTTCTTTTTTAAAACAATAATCCTAATGCATGCTTAATTTGGACCATCGAATAGATGGTGCAGTTCCTTAAGTGCCTGCCCCAAGTTCGAGGGGTCGCAGGTTCGAATTCCAGTGAAATCGAATCTGGTTCAGTCACCATTTGCCGTTGGGATCAAATAAATGGCACTGCATCAGGTTGCTACCTGTCAGTACCAGTTTGGACCAGTTTTGAGCCTGAGTGCTCCAGTAGTGTTTCAAAAAATCCTCCGAAAAAATGCTTAATTTTTCTGAAACTCCGTAGAATTCACTTGAAAATATTCAAATACCCAATTTTGTCCATGGTATTCTCTATGAATTTAATGCCCGCAGACACTTGAAGCCATACAATCCTACAACATTACATAACCTCCTCCGTGTTGTACGGAAAAGATTTATTTAAGCGCTTTGTTTAGTCCTTTTCAAACAACTTGCATATTACCTGATTGAAAGTGGTTTATTGCTGTTTCATTTTCAAAACTTAACCCAATTTTCTCAAAAGTTGTTGCTCAATTTTGTGAGCTACTGTATGATTATTTCTATGAAATGTGATTACTTTTTAAATGTAGATAAGTTGTATATGAATTAAAAGAAACATGGAATTGGCATAAAGTACCATTATTTGAGCCATTTTAAGTCAAAAGTATGCGAAGTTAGCTATCGATTTTTTAAAAGGTTGACATTGTTTTTGAAAGAATGTGATTTTTATGTTTTTCAAAATAGTTATAAGGTAATATTAAGAGGCGTAACTACGGGTTTTAAATGCTGGTAGTAATATACTTTTAATCTAACACTAGCCAGTAACTTCTTCGACGAGCTGGAGGATCTGGAAAAAATAGAGCTGAAACACCTCCTGAGATATATACAACAATCTGGGTGGTTCTAATAAGCAGCAAACGTGTAGGTCTCGCGGGGTACACCCCCCACACATAGGGCACAATGGACCCAACTGTTGGCCTTAGTGAGCCGCGACGCGGTCGCAAGGGCACCCTATCACCTACCTACCTAACATTGGAATATTGAAATCAGGACTCCATGATCACCAATCTAACATGGTCACAATATGATCCTTTAGTGCATGTAGCGGCTTGTTTAGGATCATTGTTCTGTTGAAACTTTGAAGTCTTTAAGAGCCTAGATCTTGTGCAAATCAATACTGGTGTTAGCTTACATTTTTCTGGAATATTCTCCGTCTTTTCATTTGAAACCACAATTTAGGATGGACACCAAAAGGAAAACAATTCTCACCGCTGAAAATAATTTTGTTTGAAAAACTGTTCCACAATTCAACGAACTTACTTTCCTGTGGGTGATCTGTAGACTTTAGTTCTTGAGTTAATTGATGGCTTTATGCTGTTGCCAGCAATTACACCCAGAGGCCGTGAAGGTCCAATGTGTATGCCCTGTAAGGATTGCATGCTTTCCGAGAATTTGCTCCTTATTAAGCTGAAGATGCAAATATTTCGAGAGAACACGCTGCGAAGGAACTCGCGAAATCGTCAATTTTTGACCAAGGTACGAATTGTTGTTGCTGTTGCTGGACTCTCAGCAAAAATCTCATGAACTGCTTCGATGTTTTGTGCTGAACAATTAGTTGGGCATCTAAGATTCCAAACTGATTTGGTCTCCCTGAATTTCTTAATTAATCTCTTCATGACTGATGAAATGAAGTCCCTTCTTCCGACCATATATTGTACGAAATTTTTGAACAGCAGCTGCCAAACGTTCATTATTTCTAAAATATTCGACCATGAAAACGCCCTGTTCTTCTGTGTAGTGCTCCTTTTTTGAATAACGGCAAACTGTCAACGTGTAGTGTTTGTTTGTCCTTGACAACACCACCGCATTAATGCGGTAAGATTCACTCTTTCGTGAAACCAGAAACATTCAAATTGCACAAAATATTGAGTATCTAGGACAAATTCATCTTCAAAATAGACAATCACGCTATTTGCTTTCGATTCCTTTGATCTCGTTCTGCTCGTTCTGTTTGTCACTTCTTTCCGAATTTTTCTTCTTAATTAGAAAAAAATTCGTATTTTTTGCAGAACCCTGTGAACATTGCCTGACCTACTTCCTCTCAGCTTCCGCCTGGTGTAGTGTGTCAATGATTTTTGAGGGAGCCTTCCAAACATTTTTGAACTCTATTCAATGCGGTAAACTGTCACATGCTCGATGAGGGTGAACCTCCACGTTTCGTCTAAAAAATACTTCAATCAGTGGGATTCAAGGGCATAAACAAACTCTCAGTCCTTCTATACTTCCAAGTATGTCAGATCGGATATTGGGGCATAATGTTAACAAAGCTAGCATGCGTTACTTCATTTGAATGAGCACAAAAATGTACAGCTAGCAGCTCGTGACCTCAGTTAAAAAGTCTCTACTACATTAGTGACTCACGTCAGCGGGAGACGACTTTGGTGGCGGGCCAAATGTATCCCATAAAAACCTCCCAAAAATGATTGGTGTACTCATTGGCTCGAAATCAATTAAAATTTCGTAGAGACGTCTTTGGTTACCGAGAGTCCACAAATAGACATCCACTCCATGGAGCGTTCCATGCGTCCTTCCCCGTGTCTCTTCCGATTCCTTTTGTATTTATGTTGGCTTTTGTTTGCCTCTTCCCTTATCTCTTCCGTTCCATTACGGGTCTATTTTAATTGATTTCATTTATTAATTATGCATGCCACATGCCCAGTCGCGCCATCGATGCCTACAGACTACGAGTATATCCCCCTCGTTGATGTAAACGTTTTCCATTACACTCCCGATGAATGTATCTGTGCGGCACAATCGATAAACCACAAGTGATATTGGATGTGCGCTAGTTATTCGAATTCGCTTTGATATCCGACGGTGTGTGCGGTTAAAGGGGTGCATCTGTCTTTTAAGTACGACTACAAATACGAGTATATTCTCTTGCACTCCTTCGACGGCGCAGCTCATGCCGAAGGAGAAGCAGAAAATACCATAGACCAAGTGTTGGCCAGACGAAGACGATAAGTCCAAGATGAAATTTTCCATAAATTGTTTCCGGTAATTGAGTCTATCCTACTTAGGAGTGGGCGATCCATGGGGAGAGGTGGTGTGTCTCGTGTACGAAATGTACTCGGTCTGGTTTTGGCATCTTGCCTCCTCTTTGCCTATCGAGCACAAGGAGTAGCTGCGATGCTGCCCGGTCGAGCACTTCAGCATTCCTCAATATACCGGAAGCGATAAGCCATTTGTTAAAAATGGTCAAATGGATGGAACGGATACTGTGAAGCTGGGCGAAGGCAACGCCAGAGGGTTAAGCTAATGTACAGCGTTTGGTGTCGGATCTGTCGGGGGATGTGACATTTATGGGATCGGCGATTGCACTAATAGAATTTGCGTCAGGGAAAGTGAAGGGGGTTCTGAATGACATCGACGGGCATTGGCTGGAGCTAATTATCCAAGTCATTCGAGCGATGATATTGTAATTATCTGCGAATTAAACTAAGCTTTTGTTGGCGGGACTGAAGTGGGAGAGCACAATTCACTGGCGAACTGACATAAAGCGCACAGCGTAACACTTCACTAAACACGGGTGTATCTGCTCGAGTACAGTGCATTGAATGGGTTTGCCTTCCTCATCTGTCAAGGCACTTGTTTCTGTTAATTGAGTTGTTTTCGATAGCTTGGAATAAGAGAGACCAGCGTCACTCGAGCAGGAGACTAAAGGTCGGAGTTATTTTTTTCCAATGTCAACTTGTTTCATTTTTAAACAAACCTTAGCAATGAATGTCAGTGAACTAATTTTGTGTTCTCTTTTTCTTTCCAGGTATGTTATCATTCGTATGGAATGCCCTTATTTTTGTGAGTACATACGTAAGTAAGTCTGGTAAAGTAGCCATCACAACATGTACAGGGAGACCAGACAATAGGAAAAGAAACTTAAATGAAACAAAAACTGCTGAGCGTCGTGGTCGTGTGGGCTCGTGCGTCGACCCATGCGCTTTAGATTTTCACAGTCTAGGTTCGAATCCAAGTTCAGACAAACAATTTTTTAAAAAAAAATGTTCACCGCTCCACCTCTTTCGAGTCACTGACAATGCTCAAAGAGTATAACTGTCTAGAAAAAGCTTCTCAATCTCGCCGTTCGGAGTTGGCATTGAACTGTAGGTCCCCTCCACTCGTGAGAGAACACGCACAACACGAGTGTTTGGTGAGAGGCTAGGCCCAGGTCCACTTCAGGCTTTAGTGCCGCCATTATTATTATTATTATTAAAAACGGTGTGAGGTATAAAATTGATTTTGACCTGAAATTCATGCTAAGTGCATGCCATTAGGTACGAAATGGCACATCAAGTGGGCGTGTCGATTTCACTGCCAGTACGTCAAGCGGTCGGTCCAATTTTTGATGACTCGCTCCAATATGTGCGGCGTTATTTCGAAAATAGCGTCTAAAATGTTTGACTGGAGCTCGTCCAGCGTCAACCAGGATTGTTAGCGTACACTCAGAGACAATAACGGTGTCTCCTTCATCATATCGAAAGAAATAAGGTCCGATGATGCCACTGGGCCATAAATCACACCAAACAGTCAATCTTTGCAGATGCATTGACGCCTGGCCAAAACACATGTGGATTGTGTTCGCCCCAATAACGGTAATTTTGCTTTTTGGCATACATAGCCTTTGAGCCAAAAATGGACCTCGTCCGAAAAGATCATTTTTTGTCCAAAATCCGGATCTCCGGCCAACGCCGAATCAGCGGAATTAGCTAACGCAGGGTTTTTTTTTTGCTTCTATTCTTGTGTCAATACAATCTTGTACGGATGTAGGCCCAAATCGAACCCCAAAATAAACCGGGTTGACTCGCTGCAGGTGCCCAATTCAGCTGATCGACGCCACATCAACATTTCCGGGTCTTTGTTTTTATAATTTGCGCGCGCAAAAGGGGTTTCCGGGTCTTCTTCGATAGTGATCGCTATAGCGCTGCGACTTTGTTTATCGCACAACTCTCTGTAGCTTAAGTCCAAGAGCAACTACGCATACTGAAGCCATGATCTGACGACCGACCTCAGGACGGAATTCAACTTGTATATTTGCAACTGAGCCGGAATTTCGAAAACATTTTTAATAATTTCCTTGTGTCGTTCCACATTCAGTAACGTAAGTCGTCTGTCTGTAAGCATCACATCCAGACCCGCCTCTGGAAAAACGATGGTCTATCGCTTGCAAGCAAATCAAACGTGATCTCAATACCATTCTGTTCCGAACGAGAAGGGAAACGCTTTCCTAGAGTGGATGGAACAGAATGGTATTGAGTTCAGGTTTGATTTGCTTGCAAGCGATAGACCATCGTTTTTCCAGAGGCGGGTCTGGATGTGATACTGTTACCCCACTCGCCGTGCTTTGCATTCAAATCACCGGCTAGGATATAATAGTTTTCCTCCGAGTTTAAGCGAAGGGTAGTGAAGAGAGCCTCGAGCTCCGAAATTAAGTTCGAGTTTTGAGCGCCTGGTGCGTAGGCGGCAATCACGAACAATCGCTCCGACCTTGGAGAGCGATGCGCGCGATACATGCCTCCAGCACACCGAACCTCCGCACGTCATTGCTATATATTACCTTATGACTAATATTCTTTGGATATGGCAAACATTACAAAGTGTTATGCCAGCTGGATGTCATTGGTAACTTTGACAGCTGCTGAAATATAACAATTAGAAAAACTAACACTGCTATCTGGTCACTCTTTATTTATCGTTCAAATGTATTTCAATTCTTCTCTGACATCATCTGTTGAAGTCGGATCAACACCCTTAGCGATTTTCGAGACTCCTTGACTCACTGGACCAGGAAATGCTCATTTTAATTTGTTCTAGTCCAAAGTAAGCACGAGAGATCGATAACTTATGCATTGCCAAGTCCTCTGCTAATATTCGAGAGACGCGTTCTTTCGGTAAGGAGACTATGTTAACCTCCAAATATTCGGTGGTTATTGCGATGGGCGCCGTGGCTTTTTTTTTTTTTTTTTTGGTTGCGTCCAAGGATGTGGCAGTCTTCGAAAGATACTGATAGCCCGGGCTATCAGCATGCACGATTCGCAAACCCGAGTACTCGATTTCGGGAATACGCCTACGTACTAACCCACACCCTGCACACTTCAACCACTCTCCCCGCGGAACTGCCGTTAGGTATTACTTCGCGGGGCTGGTTAGCATATCACACTATGGGCTCCATATTATCCAATTCGGATTTTCTTTCTCTTTCGAGCCTTCTTAGCTCGTTCTGAACGCTCGTTATAAAGGAGCAAAACTCTAGCCATTTGTCAGTTGAGTCTAACATACGGCTAACCAAGAGTTCGGGAGTTGGTAGATTTGTTCTCCCCGCGGCAAAGCGTCTGCAGTAGAATATTGCGTGCTCTGCGTCTTCCTCTTCGCCCGCGCATTCTGGACAGGAGGGTGAACTGTCGTGACCAAATCTGTGGAGGTATTTTCGGTAGCCTCCATGGCCCGACAAGAACTGCGTGAGGTGGTAGTTGCAGTCTCCGTGTGTTCTCGACGTCCAAGCTTCTATCGCGGGGATCAATTTATGGGTCCATCTGCCTTTGGTTGTGGTGTCCCATCTGGCTTGCCACAGTGCCATAGATGTTGCCCTTTCTTCCTTTTTCAGGCATCTTGCGCTAGTTTCCGCGCGATTTGCCGTTCGCCTTAGGTAGACCCTATGCATCTCTTTGGCGAGAATGTCGATCGGGACTATACCCGCGATCACACAGGCTGCTTCGTCCGAAATTGTTCGGAAGCCGCTGATTGTTCTTATGGCGCACAGCCTGTATGCTGACGAAAGCTTCTTTGCTGTCTCCTTTACCGAAAGAGCTCCCGCCCAGACTGGCGCGGCATATAAAAGGATTGAACTTACCACTCTGGAAAGCAAGATCCTTCTTGGGTATCCGGGTCCTCCGATGTTCGGCAGCATACCGGAAAGTGCTGTCTGCGTCTTTGACGCTTTTCTGCTGCAGTATTCGACGTGCTTTTTGAAGTTAAGTCGGTTGTCGAGCATCACTCCTAGGTATTTCAGCGAATCCCTGGATCTAATTAGGTGGGAGCCAACCCGGAAATTTGCGTATTCCACAATCTGGGCGCCGTGGCTGTGTGGGTATGTGCGTCAACCCATACGCATTTAACTTTCACATTCTAAGTACAAGCCCCAGCACAAGTCAAAATTAAAAAAAAAAAAAACAAAATTGTTCAAGGCTCCACCTCTTTCGGATCACTGACGATGCTCAAGGAGTATAACTGTCTAGAAAAAGCTTCGTTCGGAGTCGGCATTAAATTGTAGGTCCCCTCCACTCGTGACAGAACAATAGCGCGCACAACACGAGTGGTTGTTGAGAAGCCAGTCCCAGGTTCACGAAAGAACGCTTCATCAGCCAAACTGATGCGCTCGTTGATCACTAGTTATTAGTCAATAAGACATACGTATGTCCCTTCTTCGCGAGCTGAGGCGCCCAAAAAAATATGTCATTTGAAGAAATATAGGCCAATAATTCCACCAAAACCATAAAGCAGTGCCATTTGGTGGGTTTTCTTTACTCCAGATCGGTGAATTTTGTTTATTGACGCGGCCATTATACCAACAGTAAGCATAGTTACGAGTAGAGAAAACTCAATAGACAAGTAAATGATGAATGAGAGGCAAATCGTGCCACACCTTCAGAATGATCCTGCCTAACCTAGATCTAACATGATCTAACATATAGATCTCTCTCGACAGCATGTCATCAGTGAATACTGCCTCACAAGCGAACATGCTAGAAGACTCGGTGTTTTGGCACACGAGCTCTGTAGAAGGTAGCTAGATGAGGAAGAAGTTGACGTATTTTCACATCATCTCTGTATCTGTCGGTCCTGCCGTCCCTTAGAGGACGTTACTTAGGGGCTTACTTCTTAGAGAGCATCTGTGAGATTAGCGGACCACCTATCAGTAGTAATCTACTAGGCTATATTAGAAACTCCAAATGTTCCCTTCTAATGAATAAGGGATTGAACAATGTTCGTGGAGGCGCAATAGACCAGCTCTGTTCTAAATGTACTATTTAGCCCCTTTAACCTACCTACCTCTCCGAGGGACATAGCGAATGGCACGCTACGGTAACTGAACCATAGAAAAAAAAATTCGCACAATTTGCATTCTCCGGCTTGCGTTGCAGAGGAACTCTCATTTTTCAAATTGGTCGTCAATATGATCAGTGCTGCCAAGTTGGAAATCAAACCTTCTTGGTAATTCCTCCATCCAATTGCTGAGCGAACAAGGCCTTGACAGAAGTCCTCAGAGTCGCTGTTCGACGTTAATATCAAATGATCAAATGTTTTTCAATTCCGATGAAGTTTCCTCTCATGAGACATTCACGAAATTAATGCATGACGTTGATTTAATGTGCTAAAGGAAAACTGATGTTCAAACAGACGTTCAGTGGGATAAGTAGAGTGACACAACTCTGCTTTCAAAGAAGAACTCAAAGCGCTAAGGGAGCATATCCCAGTTTCACAGTAACACACAGAACATTCAACTTTCACAGTAACCGTCATATGAGCACTCCTCTAGATGAATGAAACAAATCTTTGATCTCCCAATTTCCCTTGCGCTGCCTGCTTTCTATGCCACAGATTTTCATAATTTCTGTACGTTCCTACTCGTATGTAGCACTCAGCCTTAATGGCAACCACCAACAACAACTCGCCCAAAGTTAATTGAAGAGTCTCCTTCTCACCCAGATGTGCGATGGGGGGTGAGAAACTAAAATCCAGCTCAAGGTTGACACTCGAAAAACGAGGTATCTCATCGACCTACTTATAGCCCATCACTTTTCTTTGTTTACATTTAGCCGCTTTCAACCCCTCACATGCATCTGTGAACCCTCTGTGCTAGTGTACCGGCTTAACGATTCTTGTTCCATTACATGAGCCACCGCACGACTGTGTCACCAAGTCTAGACTAATTGAAATGGAAGCGCACACTTTCACCACCTCCACCTTCTCCTTTCACTCGGGCGAAATGTGCTGCATAAATCCATGTCACTGGGGGTAAGCCAGACCTCGCCCTGAAGCCGTTCGTAATGAATCAGAAAACAAACAAACGCTGAAAAATCACTCACGTACTTCTCGTGCCTCCACACACGGCTACGGCTACATACTCATACAGCTACTCACAGAGGAAGGCAGATATATTTTAATTAAACCTCAGCGACACATCACATCGCATTGTTTGGCGTTCGAGGTGGCTCTTTGTATGCCGCAGCCATCGCCGTGTACGATCTGGAATCGAATAAAACTTCGTAAGTGGCTTAGACGCTTGGCCTCCGATTCAATCATTTTCGGTGGCGCACACTAAGATCGCTCAGTCCGGCGTCAAAGTCACCGGTTTTCAAGGACACGCGAACCTTGCAGTCCACATTCGGATCGATTTAATGAGTGATGAGCAATAGTGTCCACAAATTATTTCTTCAGACTGCAAATAAAATGCAAAAAATTAATAAATACTTAGACTGTGCGGGCATAGTTGGGATAAGATCCGACACGGTGACCATAAAAATGCGCATTTGGCGGCTATCGTGTGGTCTGTGTCGCGATTAGACCGATGATGTTAATGAGGTTTTGGATATTTGCATTGGTACAGGTGTTTTGTGTTCTCGTTTTCAGTAATTCAAGCCGTTCTATAGGAACGCACATGTTGCCGAGCAGCACCGTGAAAAACTTCAAACAAAATCGCTGCACGTTTGGACGACATTTACCTTCTCACTGCGGTGTGACCGTGCGAGCACTGAAGGCCACGTCATGAAAAAAAATGTGGTTTTATACAAGGAAGATATGGTTTACACAAGTACGAGCATTGAATGAAGTTTAACGATCATTCCTGAGATGTCATGATCAAAGTTCAAATTGCAGCTTTGAAAGATGATGATGAGCTATGCACGTTGTTGAGGTTGCCATCTGGTTTCTTATGACATAGGCGTTGGTTGAGAGATATATGAAGCGAGTAGATTAGGCATTTGGCTACAGTAGGCTGTACAAGAGACTCTGCCGCAATGCTGAGAAGTGGTTAAGAACGCTTTCAATTCGTAAGTTGTCGATTACAATGTCCTAAAGCAAGAAAGGACTCGATGTTGAAACAGTCAAGTTCCGTGGATAAGGTAGAGTGACACAACTTTCAGAGACGAACTTTAAATTCGTAAGTTGTCTTAAGATGTTCATTCAGAGGTAGTTAATAAATAAAACATTTATGATTTTGACGACCAGAGTAAGCAGTTGTTTACTTAGCCATTCACCTCAGTGAAGTCGTTGGAAATTAATGCCAGAATAATGCCCACATCAAAAACATGAATTAAATACATCCGCACAATTTTTATTTTTAAATAGGATCCGTCTTTACTGACGGAATTTTAATTGAGTTACTGTTTTTCTCATGAACTTTGTGGTTAAAGTGGATCACTTGGCAGCAAAATTTACGCAACAATCAAGACTGGATGAGTTCATTCGATATCTGAGGCTGTGATGTCTTAGTTTCTTAGTTCAACTTCAAGGAGTTTCAAAACCTTCAATAATTTGCTTTCCAAAATTTCAACAAAGTTGCTTCAAAAGATCTGACTTAATAAAACTTAATTTAGTTGTCGAGGGATACCGTTTCTCGTTTTTTCTGTAAATGTCCGAAACCTTAGGCAGTCTGATGGTAGGTAGGTAGGTATGGTGGCTTCCAACGTATGCACATTGGATTCACTTAGACCCATAGGGTCCACTATGTTGCCACATCAGGCTTCCTGCCGCTCATTTCTGGAACCATTTCGATTTTTGGACGAATATCCATAATTTCTTGAAGTCCTTTTCGGGTATGTCAATTAGTGAGCTTTGATTATATTCTCCCAGGGTTTTCTTTCTTATGGAGGCTGGACAATTGCATAGCAGGTGGGAGGGGGATTCCTCTTCCTCTTCATCCATGCATCTACTTCAGTAGTCGTTATATGGTAACCCTAGTCTTGCGGCATGCCTACCCACAGCGCAGTGTCCTGTGAGGACATTTACTAGGTCACCCAGATTGTTCCTGCTTAGGCTAAGGATGGCTGTGGTTTTTCGGAAATCCATTTTTGGCCATGTTTTCCTTGCATGTTGACGGGTATGTAGGTTTCTCCATCTCTCTGTAGCCCTACTGGTTGCTAGTTCAGAGATTTTGGTTTTCAATGTACCTATTGGCACAGAGATGTTGCTAATGTTTGGGTCACTGATTATTGTACCCCTTTTGGCTATCTCGTCTGCTTCGCAATTACCTGGTATTAGGCAATCTGATACATTGGTCCTTATCAATGTGATATCACACCAGGGATGTCCACAATAGACCACTTCTTCGCACTACGGCAAATCCTGGAAGAGACTCAGGAAATGCAGATCGATCAGACTCATCTATTTGCCAATTTTAAGGCCGCATCTGACAGTGTGTATAAAGATCCCATGTCTGGTATTTAAATTCCTGCAAAAATTGTCACTTTGTACAAGATAACGATGGAGAACTGGCACTACTCCACTAAAGTCGAGAGTCTCTGAGATCTTCAGTGCCAAACAAGGTTTTAGGCAAGACGGTGACTTTTTCAACATCATTCTCGAGAAGATAGTGCAGAACTCACTGGCCACCACTAAGGCCCGATCTTCCAAAAGGATCTTCCTTACAAGTGCTAGCATACGCGGATGCCATTAACATGATTGGTCGAACATAGCAAACAGTTAATGAGGTTCTTACTGACATTGAAACCGAAGTGGCTAAAAAAGTCCTGGTGATAAACCAGAGGAAAACCAAGTACATGGTGTCTTCGAGTACTTCTTCTTCTTCTTCTTCTTAGGGCGCTACAGTTCGAGGTGGACCTGGGCCTCACTCAACATGTCTCTCCAGCCAGCACGATCTTTCGCCAGCGGTTTCCAGTTTCGCACACCAAGCCGGTCGAGGTCCCCCTCGACTTGTGCGCCACCTTTTTCGTGGACGTCTTCTGTTGCGTTATCCCACAGGCTCAGAGTCGAAGACTTCGAGAACAGACGCACAAAATTGACAACCAGACCCGAGTGTCACCATTAGCAACTAAAGGGTACTTCATTAAGCGCTTCCTATCTTCAAATTGAAATAAAACAAAGCCGATGTAAAACATTATCACATTTTTTTATTCGTTTGTAAGGCCTATCGGTGCCATTATATATGGGGTATAGCACCGTTCAAAAATCGACCGCAGCTTCTCTGGGTGGTGCGCATCCGAAATGTCCAATGTTCCATGACTCTGGCGCATTAATCAAGCTGAATTCGAAAGATGGCATGGGTTATGTTGGCTTTGGGGGTCGTTGTAGTTTATGGGTTATTCGCATAGACCTGCGAGTTCAGAAAACCCCACAAGAAAAGTGGTGTAACGGGGTCAAATCGCACGATCTCGGTGGCCAGTTTACATCACCTCCACGTGATATATACGACTGGATGGCGCAGTTGGTTAAGTGCTTGCCCCAAATTCGAGAGGTCCCAGGTTCGAATCCCAGTGAAACCGAATCTGGTCCAGTCACCATTTGCCGTTGGGATCAAATTAACGGTACTGGAGTAGGTTGCTACCTGGCAGTACAATGGACCAGTTTTGAGTCTGAGTGCGCCAGTAGTGTTCCAAAAATAATTCGAAAAAAAAAAAAAAAAATGCCCTCGAATCGCTCGTGGATTCCAATGTGGTGTAAGCTGTGTAGAACCTAGAGCCATCCTGTTGAAACCAGGATCAGTCGTTGGTGTCCATATCATCCAATTCAGGTCAAAAGAAGTTTGTATTTATCGACTTATAGCGCTGTCCGTTGATGGTGATGGCCTCTATCATTTGCACGTGTTATTAAACGCTATGTGGGCGCTGTGGCGTAGTGGGTAGGTGCGTCGACTCCTACGCTCGAGGTCGTCGGTTCGAATCTCGAAAAAAAACATCAAACATTTTTTCACGGTTCCACCTCTTTCGAGTCACTGACAATGCTCAGAGAGTATAACTGTCTAGGAAAAGCTTCCCAATCTCGCCGTTCGGAGTCGGCATTAAACTGTAGGTCCCCTCCACTCGTGAGAGAACAATGGCACGCACAACATGAGTGGTTGCTGAGAAGCTAGGCCCATGTCCACCTCGGACTGTAGTGCCGCCATTATTATTATTATTATTATTATTATTATTAAACGCTATGTGCATCCATGATGATTTGGTAAAACAGACTGAATAAGTAACTCCCAATTTGACAGATGTGGCTTCAACAATATGTCAAAGTTCGGAAGTCTCTATTGGAAGGCCTTGCAATCATTGAGTTGTACTCTTCGAGCTTTTTCAGTGACTCGAAAGAGATGGAGCCGTGAAAACTTCAAGGGGAACTCAGACATCGAGGGTAGGTGTCGGCACAACCCAATACAGCAACGCGCACACCAAAAGTTAAAGCAATAGACCCTAAAATTTCGAAATTGAAGTATACAAAATACTCAACCCCATCCGGTCAGTCTGAACTAAGGTTATGCTAATATTCAAGTGGGAAAAAAAAGTATTCAAAAAGTCCGCAAATGCAATAAATATAAACATAAAAACAAATATCTTCGACGTCAGCTAAGATGGGATAATTGATTAGCTAGAGACAAGCTATAGCGTAGCCAATAATGGAGATTGACTTAAAGATCAACCGTGTTTACGAGTATATCTGCCAGTCGCCGATGATTAATTAAATAAAATTATCTCAAGCAGGTACACACAGGCACTCGTGTGCTTCGGTTCAATGAATTAATCGATTAAAAGAGAGAAGCGCATTATCATAGTGGTGTAAATCTTGACAGCAGAGACTTCAATGCATGGGGTCTGATGGATTCAATTGCAACTCTCGCAATCGCTTTCATTTATTCATGTATTCTTCGAAAATCTATAGAAAAAACCCTGTACATGCCAACAAAGTCCCAGTTCCTTTCCAGCAAAGTTTTTATAATCCTCTGCATTACCCCACCAACTGAGAGGTGGCAACACCAGCACAGAATACGGGGAAAACAAATTAGCTTAGGTAAAAGATAAATTTGTTTTTAAACAGAAAGAAGAAAAAGAAAGTCATAATCCAGCACGGTCTGACAAGGACATTGAAATTGGGTCGCTGCCAGGCTCAACTTTAAAGCTTTTAAGCCCCAAAAACTTAACAGCAAATCCTCTGCCAGTGGGTATGACCCGCTTTTGATAAACTTTCACAAGTACCATTCCAACAATGGCATCATACTTCTTAGGCAAACTGCTTGTGCCAACTCGAAGGCTCTTTCCTAATTAAGAGCATTTAGAAAATGCACTATGATATCCCGTTGTTTCCGAAAATCAAGAGGGATTTTCCTCATCAACTCAACGCAACCGGACAGAGTAGAAGAACGAATAAATCCTGAAAGGATAAGAATGACAACTGAAAATATCTTAAACTTATAAATTTCACGATATCAAGTCTGAAATCGAAATCGAAATCTTTATCTGCTTAACGGTAAGCTGCTACCGATTGTAGAGGAAAAATACGAAAGTAATAGGATTTACTTCGAGACGATTTCCACCATCCATCCGGCGCTACATCCTGACTGCTGGTACTTCGCCGCCCACGCCAAGCCTCCGTCATACCCCAAACGCTTCCCCCCAAAACATTGGTAACAGATTTTCTTCTTCATTTCGAAGACAGTTCTATGTGGCAGATTATCAATTTTCATTGAAAGAAGAAGAAAGTTGTTCGCTTCTCGTTGATTTTTGTTTTTTTCATCGTCTACTCCTCTTTGAAGGGTCCTTCTTGAAAACATCTTAAATGTTACACACTGAGAGGTGGATGTCGAGGGAAAGTGGAAAAGCGAACGCACCGGCAGCGAAACCACTACAGCGCGCACTGAACTTTTGCAATTGTAAGTGGAAAACTCTTACTAAACCATGCCGCAGAGGACGTTTTACCTAAAGTTTTCCCTTTTCCCTTTTCCCTTTCCACCAGATTGCACACTACTACTTTCTTTTTTCTGTTTTCATTGTCTTTGTTTCTCACTAGTTCTTCATTGAATTTCGAGGATTTTTCAATCAGCCGAATTTGAACAAATGTACTCAAGTTCTAGACTGTGCGAGAGAGAGAGAGAGAGAGAGGGATGGGATGGCGAGAAAGTTTTCCGCATTGGAAACTCTATTGTTCCTAGTTTCATCAGCGATATGGTTTGCCGGTGGATAACGTGGTTACTTGTTAACTTTTGTTTGATCAATTTTCAGATGAAAGCGGTTTTAGCAAAATCGTATGCGTTCTATTGATACCCAATTGGAAGAGTTACAAAATGAATGCACTCCCAACTGGCTCACATGAGAACCAAAAATCCACGGGAAGGGTCGACAAGTTAAGCGTGAAGTTCAATTGAAAATTTTGTACTAGTCGGAGACGTTGTTTGGGAAATTTCTTATGAAAATATCTATCCTGGAGTTGGGAAAATTAGCTTTGAAGTATGTAACTAAGGAAATCTCACGAAATTTAGGAGACTTGGCATCAGGCATTCCTAATAAGTTTTGCGGTCGTAGCGTAAAAAGTCATGAAACAAAAGTAAGGTTGTATGAAGATGTATGAGAGCAGATGAGAGATGACTGGATGGCGCAGTTGGTTAAGTGCCTGCCCCAAGTTCGAGGGGTCCCAGGTTCGAATCCCAGTGAAATCGAATCTGGTCCAGTCACCATTTGCCGTTGGGATCAAATTAACGGCACTATCACTGGAGTAGGTTGCAACCTGGCAGTACAATGGACCAGTTTTGAGTCTGAGTGGTCGAGAAGAGTCTCAAAAATACTCAAAAAAAAAATATATATATGAGAGCAGATTGTATTCACTTAAAAAATGACGGCTTAAGAAAGGTCAATTTGTTTAGTCTTTCTCTCAATTTATTTGCTAGTGTGCCCGACGTGCTTCACTTCGCCACCATCATGAGAGTGCACCAGTGATTCTTCTTTTTCTTCTTGTGACGCACAGTCTGTGGTAGATCTGAACCTCAACCAACAAGCCCCGCCAACTGGCACTATCTTTAGCCAGGTGACTCCAACTACGCATGTTACTCCAAGTTAACTGAAGTCTTCTCCACTTTTGTGCGCCATCGGTTTCGTGGGCGTCCTCATTTGCTTTGTCCCACGGGCGCGGAGTGGAAGACTCTTCGGGCTGGACTGGTGTTGTCCATGTGCTCTGTATGGCCTAGCCATCTTCGACGTTGGATGCGTAGACACCTGGCTAGACTCATGTCGCTGTACAGCCCATACAATCAACGACCACAGGACCAAAGATTGAACGCAGAAAAGTTAAGGGCTTCTTCATTTACTTTTGTGATTACCCATGTCTCCGCGCCATAGAGCAGGACAGAGATGATTAAGGTGATCAAGGCTCCAGTGATTCAGTGGATGTAATTTTTCCCGGTGCCATTTATTTATGTCCCAAATTCCGTTCCGCTTCTCTACTTATTGGGGGTAAGAGATATTCTATAAGCATATAGTCTATGACGGATTCTTGACCGATCCTAACAAAGTGTCAATCTTTTTTAGAGAATGATAAACTATTCTATTCCTTCCATACAAACAAACATTACATTTTACATATAAACGGCAATTCATTAAGCGCTTCCTATCTTTAAATTTAAATAAAACAAAGTGTGTGAAAATTATTTTTAAAATTTGTTTACTTGTTTGAAAGGCCTATTGATGCCATTACGTATGGAATTTAACATCGTTCAACTGTCTACCAGGGCTTCTCTATGTGACGCGCATCTGAAATGTCCATGACTCTGGCACATAAATCGTGCTGAACTTGACCGACGGCTTGGGTGACGTTGGCTTTGAGAGCCGCTGTGATTTGCCACTTATTCGCAAAGGCCTGCAAGTTAAAAAAAAACCCACAAGAAAAAGTCCAACGGGGTCCAATCGCACGATCACGGTGGCCGGTTTACATCACCTTCACATGAGATGACCATGCTCTCTAATCGCTCGTGCCGAATTTCCAATGTAGCGTGAGCTGTGTGGCATGTGGCGCCATTCTGTTGAATCCAGTGCTGCCAGGTCGTGGTAAATTTACCTTTTTGTGGGAAATGTCAACTCTCACATCACGCATTTGGTAAAAATGTATTTTTATACAGAAATGGGTGAATTCCTTCCAAAAAAAAAATATCCTTTCATTTACTTGTGTTCTCTAACAATTCTCGAGGAGGATATTACATGACAGATTTGTTAGGATCTGTGTTTAGAATTTAATGTCAAAGAACTCAGTTGAAAGTTAGGGAAATTAATGGAATACTCTTAGTTCAATGGTTGTTTGAAACATGTTGCAAACAGTGACTGTAGTTCATAACAATTTCTATGTTTCTTTTGAAGCGGTAAATTTTGAATGGTATGGTAATTTTTCTACTCCAGAGTGGTAAATTCCACTTGAAAATATTGGCAGCACTGGTTGAAACCACGATCCTCTTCTAATTGCTCCTCCCTAGACTTATCTGATTCTTCAGCTCTCTTGAATGTTCTGGATCTTGACTTCTCTTTAGAAGCTGCCGCCATTAAGCATCTGATTCCGTTGCCCGTGATAGTTTGACTCCCTTTGCCTCTTTCGATTTTCGGGAAAAGATTGACTTTCGTTAATGTCATGACAAACAGGAGATTCTGAGTCATGAGATAGGTGATTTTTCATTTTGAAAATGTTCAGAGACAGTCCAAATTTAAGGTTCGCTAGAATATTGGTAAGCCAAAGACGCATGAAAAGAAGTAGCCTAAGTCAATCCTGACAACCTCCACTTCATGTCTGCCCAGTTTCTTTGAAATCGATTCAGTCGTTTCGGTGATTACCACGAACAGGCAGACACTACGATTTTAATAATAATAGTAATAATAATGGCGGCGCTACAGTCCGAGGTGGACATGGGCCTAGCTTCTCAGCAACCACTCATGTTGTGCGTGCCATTGTTCTCTCACGAGTGGAGGGGACCTACAGTTTAATGTCGGCTCCGAACGGCGAGATTGAGAAGCTTTTTCTAGACAGCTATACTCTCTGAGCATTGTCAGTGACTCGAAAGAGGCGGAGCCGTGAAAAAACGTTAGGTGTTTTTTCGGGACACTACGATTTTATTGACATAAAAACTAAATTTGTCGAATGTTTGTGAGTGTGACAATTGCTATTGAAAATTATGTCAATTGTGTCCAAAACTTAAGCCCATCCACAAAATAGAGAATTTCATTTATAAGTCATTAATAGAATGCGTCTTTAGACTTATTCCTTTACAAGCCTATTTGACGGATCCCATTCTTTATAGGCACATTAAGAGTGCTCCTTATATCGTAATACTATTTTCCGACTTACTTACTTATCAAGCAACCGCCTTCTGGAGTGTCTGAGCCTGCGCAGTTGCTGCCTTCCATCGCTGACAATTCCGAGCACGCTGCTTCCAGTTTTCAAGACCAAACTTGTCTTTTGTCCGCAATCACTTGCAATTTATATTCTATATTCGGTCTTACTCTTCTCTTGGAACCAGGAGGCTTGGATTCGAAGATGGAGCACATCATTCGTTCGATGTGGCCGATCAAGTTTGGCCGACGGATTATTGCCTTCCGTATTATATTGACATCATTGTGCTACTTTTTTTACGACTCTTCAAGCTGAAACCCACATTCTTCTAGAACCTATAACTTCCCTCCACCCACCTCACATTCTCTGACAGCTGAAGTTTCTGTAGTCTCCCTCAATTTACTAGATAATCAGAAAAAGCACTATTCTCAGCTGAAAAGCATTCATCTCATTAAAACTGAACGTACTTCTCAAGAAAACCTCTTAAATATAAGATATCAGGTGAACGTTTCTGTTTATTTTAGTTTCTTATTTTTGCACGTTTTCACATTCCTTTAAAGTATCTCACCACGTAGGTATATGACGATAAGAAAAATTGTTAACAGTGGATACACACCACCCACCCACTTCGAACGCCACATATCCGAAGAAGAAACTTCTTTTTAGAGGAAAACTTTCAAAAAATATAGACTCCTCGAATTAAGAGAAAAAACGAAATGAAAATATACGAAAAAAAAAGACAAACTTATCAAAAAGTTTATCTTTGGAATGTTCATCGACGCCTGAAGTTCACCCAACCCAAGCGCACTTGACGTCTCAAAAGCCCGTAGCATGGGAAGAAAAGAAAGTAAATACGTGTCCTTAGGTTTCCTTTATTACTTCTTCATATCTCCTCTATAAATACGAAGATGAAGACGAATATGCGGGGGAGAAGAATAACAAGAAACTACCATAAGGACACAATTATCAACGGTTTTCTTCAACTTCAAACAGCAACCTCTGATGAGGATGTGGTCGGACAGAGAGGGAACAGTATCTGACTGGCTGCCTTCAATTCACCTTCCGTTGACATTAATATGCGAATAAGTTGTGTGTCAATTTGCGGTAATTGGATCTCCAATTCTAACCAAAGTAATGAGGCGGGAAATCTCGTAAGAGGAGCGAACGAGCATGATGGGAAAAAAACTGTGAGGGAACTTGCCCATGTATGACAAGATAATTTAACAGTGTAATCAGAGTATTCTTACACTTTGTGACAGAAAAATTAATCCACACGGTGTTCGAATTTTCCTTGAAAAACAGGCGAGTATTTTGTTTAATTTAGTTGTTGCGGTGGTCCTCAGTTAGAGTTGATTCTGAGTCACATTGCACTCATTGTCAGTGATTTGTGGTGAAACTCTGTTTATAAGGCTGGCAGATGTTTACCAATTTACACCACAAAAATGGGCTTGAGCCAAACTGCCTAACTAACTTACTACAGCAACTAATAGTGCTATACGTCTTATACGTCTTATAAGTCTTATTCGTCTTATACGTCTTATACGTCTTAGATTTCGATTGAAGGGCAGCTACAGTTCTGTTCCATTTCTGAACAGTGAGCTTAGAGGAGTTTTTCTCGCCAGTAATACAGTCTGAATGACTCCAATGAAGTAGAATGTTTTCTTTCCGGAATCTTCTGCATAGGTGTCAGGGCATTAACCAACTACGACAAAGCGGGCATCATGGTTTTCCCATGTTCTTGGCCAAAATACCAGCAAGAAATCCTCGACAAGAGTAAAGCCCACAATCTCATATTGTGACTCAGAAAAATATCCTCAACCTTTTTTTTTTCGGGTTTTTTTTTGAAACACTCCTGGAGCACTCAGGCTCAAAACTGGTCCATTATACTGCCATGTAGTAACCTACTCCAGTGCCATTAATTTCATCCCAACGGCAAATGGTGACTGGACCAGATTCGATTTCACTGGGATTCGAACCTGGGACCCCTCGAACTAAGGGCAGGCACTTAACCAACTGCGCCATCCAGTCGTGCTTCAATCCTCAACCTTAATTCAAACACTCATTCACCAACGAAAATTGAGCGAAAGACTCGTGTATTGAGCGAAGATCCAAAATGTCTGTTTTCCTGGTTCTTTTGAATTCGAACTTTTTCCGAACGCAATTATTTTAGAGGAAGTTAGGAATGTAATGTGTTCCTTTTTTGTCGGATACTTTTAAACTCTGGAGCACTCAGACTCGAAAACTGGTCCATTGTACTACCAGGTAGCAACCTATTTTGGTGGAATGTCTTCCGGAGGAACTCCAGCTGGAGTTTGTGTTATGAGGAGCCTACTCGTACATCTTCAGCGCTCACCTCATCAGTACCAAATAAATGCCACCTGATCCGAGCAAAGGCGGGACAATGCCAGAGGAAGTGCTCTGCAGTGTCATCGGCTTCTCCACAGGCGTCGCAGAGGGTTTTCGCTTAGACCAAGCACACTTAGGTGTTTGGCGAAGGTGTAGTGGCCCGTTAGTACGCCGGTAAGTTGTCTGCAGGTACAATGGACCAGTTTTTGAGTCTGAGTGCTCCAGTATAGTGTTACAAAACCCTATGAAAAAAAAAAACAAAAAAGTTGTCTGCAGCCCTTTCTGTCAAGAGATAACAAGAACGCCACGGATTTCTTACAGGCGTTAGGAAGTAGGCACTTGGTCTGTCCACATTCTGGAGAGTGATGCCACCTCCGTTTGTGCTCTGGAGAGGACCAACCATCGATGAAAGCCCTAACCAAGGACGCAGGTAGTCCCAACGCAGGTTCAGGTGCTGAGAGTACCTCCTCTGATCCTTGCCTAACAAGTTCATCGGCGATCTTATTTCCTGTGATCCCGTGGTGGCCCGGGAACCAGACCAGATCAAATTTAGAGAAGACTTGCACTCCATAACTATCCTGGGAAGTGGTTGAGCAAGCGAGGCCTTAAGACCAACTTGACTGTCGTTACAGGCACAAATACTTTGCCCCATCCACTCATTCTTCACAATATAGTTCGTGACCATTAGAATCACATAAGTTTCCGCTTGTGAAACCGAAGCAAATTTACCTAACGAGGTGTACTTGCTTACTAGCATCATTACGACTCATGTAGGGTCTGAGCCTGATATATCGCTGCCTTCCATCGTTGACGGTCCTGGGCACGCTGCTTCCAGTCATCAAGACCAAGCTGTCTTACATCCGCGATGACTTGGAGAACAAAGGTTCTGGTGGTTCGGTCTTCCTCTCCTTCGCGAACCAGGAGGCTCGGATTTGAAGACCCTCTTAGCTGGAGCGTTGACGGATTCTTGCCTTCCGGACTACATCCACATCCTGGTACAGCTCATAGTGAGTGTGTATCTAACGAGGTGTGCAGTCTAATATTGCCGCCCTGTACGAAGGCGCCAGCTCTATATCCTTCATACACTTGTAAGCTGAACCTGCAAATTTTGTCTATTGTAGCTCTTTGATGAGTCAAAGGGAGCAGACGGGTGCTCATCTTCACTCTTAAGTAGTCAATGGACTTCCTTCAGATGACAGTCTTCTGTCGTCTGTCTTTCCTTTCATTTTTACTTTCAATTCATAAGTCAGCTCAGTGAATAAACTACATATTCATTGATCACACGTTTCAGTCATTTCCCCAATAATGCCGTCTCACTAATGCGTTTTTGTTTAGACCGTGAACATATTTTTTTCCTGCTTAGTTTCACTTTCCTTTCAATCCAACTCACTCTGCTCACCGTCTTGTCTCAAGTGTACTCATCAAGTCACAACTTACTGTGTATTCATTACGACAACAAGCAATTATGACTGCGTGGCGCCACTGTGAGTGCCTGTGATGTTGATTGTTATCACTGAAACACGTACGACCATCACGTGATCAAGGCAAATGCAACGCATCATAATGCCTCGGAGTGAAAATGTTTACTGCAATTTTCTAATTAAAAACCAATCTGAACTAGGAAGTGCTTGCGCGCATAAAGCAGTGAACCTTGTCAGTGTCAAGGACTTTCGATCGTTCAATGACTAAGCACATTGTGCATAATAATTAAAAAGCCTTAACGGGTTTTTTAGACTTTAAACAGCACGCGCAGGAAACTTTCCTCTTTTTCTGATTCATCTGCAAACCTATTTCGCTGCGATTATGTTACGCTTTCTTAAAGAAATGGATATCAAATCCAAGATTATTGATAGATTTAGTAGTTTGCTTCTTCAAGTCTCATTCGATTGCGACTGTCTGTAGATTGTTGGCAATTTAGTTAAAGTTAAGCGGCCGTTTGTATATCATCCCTGAAATTAAGATATAACTGAAAGGTCATTCATAAGGCGCTTTCTATCTTTACATTTAAATAAAATAAAGTTTGTGTGAGATACAATCGACATTTTTCATTTGTTTGAAAGAACTACTGATGCCGTTATATATGGAGTATAATATCGTTCAAGTGATCGTCTGGATTTTCTTGGTGGCACGAATCCTAAGTGTTCAATTTTCCATGACTGGCGCATGAATCAGGCTAAATTTGACCGATGGCATGGGTTAAGTTGGCTTTGAGGGCCACTGAGGTTTATGGCTTATTCACACAGACATGCGACTTCAGAAAGCCCCACAAGAAAGATTTTGACGGAGTCCAATAGCACGATCTCGGTGGCCAGTTCACATCACCTCCACGCAGGATGACCATGCCCATTCATCCAGAAATGGCCCTCATCGCTGAAGATGATCCTTCGATGAATGAATTAGGGTCAGTTTCCAACTGCTCCAGAGACCATTCAGTGAACACGCGTCGTTGTCTATGTTAGTTTACCTTCAGTTCCTGGGTCAGGCGGGTGAAGGGGCAGGCCCAAGTAACGACGCAAAACTCGCCAAGTTGTCTAGCACTTGTGAGCGAAGTGAAATCGGCTACTTCGGATTCGCCTGCACACTCTCACGGACAGCGGCGTGTTGCGTCCGACCATGCTGATTTGCCAAAATAGTTTTTTGTCCATTTAAGGAGACAATCTTTGCCCATTAGTAAAAAGTTGCCACCAACGCAATTTATTAGTTTCCTAATCGGATGTTTCTGTGGGCTCGTCGACTCCTACGCTCGATGTTGTCGATTCGATTCCCGGAAAAGCACCAACAATTTTTTCACGGTTCCACCTCTTTCGAGTCACTGACAATCCTCAAAGAGTATAACTGTCTAGAAAAAGCTTCTCAATCTCGCCGTTCGGAGTCGGCATTAAACTGTAGGGTCCCCTCCACTCGTGAGAGAACAATAGCACGCACAACACGAGTGGTTGCTGAGAAGCTAGGCCCATGTCCACCTCGGACTGTAGCGCCGCCATTATAATTGTTATTATTATTCGGACTTAAAATTCAGTTTCTTATCACGGTATTCACCGAGTTAATGACAATCCTGGGAGAATATATGTAATTATCAAGCTAAGCTTCTAGAATACCAACATAATAGTGTATCTCCGCCTATTCGTGTGAAACCATATCCCGCACAATACGGGTGGTTACGTTAGAAGTTGAGCACGAGCTCTTGACGTAACTCCTAAGCTTAGTTTAGAAGCAGAATCTCTAAATTGAACTCAACAGTAAACTCACTTGAGAATTGGAAAAAAATTGTTCCTTTAGTGCTTCTAATGAATTTTTTTTTGTTTTTTGTCGGAGGTTTTTGTAACAGTACTCTGGAGCACTCAGACTCAAGAACTGGTCCATTGTACTACCAATGCGATCTTAGTGTGCTTTTACCTTTGAGATCTTAGCACACACTTATAACTCGAACACGAAGAAAATTCGGGAACATTTACCCAACACCAACTTACTGTCAGTGCCATTTGAAATTAAACATGCATTTTTAAAATAATTGCAAAACATTTCTCAACGTCGTTCAAGTTCAACACGATCATTTGTTTCAAAACTTTTCGGTTTCTGCATTTCGGTAAATATTTCAGGGGCATCAGTGTTGACAGTGTCGAAATATTGCGTGGGTTAAGGTAAAACCAGCAGACGGTCAGCCGACGTATGTGCTTGCAATGCAGACCATCTACAAAACATTTGAATTACTTAAACAACTTCAGCCTCGCCACGAGTCTAATGTAACCATAACATTAACACTTTGCAATGAGCATCATCGGTAATGACATTCAAAAATTTCGATTGTATTTTGAGCATAGATATTTGAGGTTAGTTGATTTTGATCATGTGATTTCTTTAACATGGTTCTTGAGAAGATCGTGCAAAACTCACTGGCCAATACAAGAGGCACGATCTTCGAAAAGTCCTTTCAACTGCTAGCTTACGCGGATGACATTGACGTGATTGGACGAACACAACGAGCCGTCAATGACGCGTTTGCTGGCATTGAAACGGAATTGGCGAAAATGGGTCTGGGGGTACACCAGGGCAAAATCAAGTAAATACTGTCATCGAGAAAGGACGCACAACATCGACGACTTGGCCAGAACGTCAGCATAGGCAGCTATAACTTTGAGGTAGTTAAGGACTTCGTCTACCTTGGCTCCGCGGTAAACAGTACAAACAGCATCAGTACCGAGATCAAACGCAGCATAGTAGTAGAGTAGTACAGCCTTCTCTCGGAAGACCAAGCTGACTCTATACAAGACCTTGATCATCCCAGTCCTGCTGTACGGCGCAGAGGCATGGACAATATCCCAAGCGGATGAATAGTTTCTTGGCCTTTTCGAGAGAAAAGTTGTGTGCGCGATCGTTGATCCTGTTTGCGTTGATGGCATTTAGAGGATAAGGTTCAACCACGAACTGTGTGGGCTACAGCGTACAGGCGTCTACGGATCCAACGCCAAAGATGGCTAGGCCATGTAGAGCGTATGGACAACTTAACTCCGGCCCGAAGAGTCTTCGACTGTAGGACAACGCATCAGAGGACGTCCACGAACAAGATGGCGCACACAAGTCGAGGGGGACCTCGGCCGGCTTGGTGTGCGAAACTGGAGACAGCTGGCGAAAGATCGTGCTGACTGGAGAGGCATGTTGAGTGAGGCCCAGGTCCACCTTGGGCTGTATCGCCCTAAGAAGAAGAAGAAAGCCCTACAGTCCTAGGTAAACCTGGGCCTAGCATCTCACCAACGATGTCATATACGGCCTTAAAATTGACGACCAAGAGATCCAGAAGGGGAAAAATCTTAGCTTTTGACGCAGATGCTTAATAAAATACTAAGGTTTCCACTTTATCCTTCTCCATCTTTATTCAGCTCAGCTAAAGGAGTCGCAGAATCGCGTCAGCTTTGTTATTTCGATCAGACAGTTAGTCGACAAATCCAACCCGATTTAATTTATTTAAAATTACGTGTACTCAATTTTTCACCGCTCAGTGTACAAATGAAACACAAAACCATTCCCCGAACGAAGAGAAGTAAACTTTTCAACTTATCTCATTCTAATTTGTCAAAAATGAGCTTCTCCCCCCCCCCCCCCCCCCCCCCCCCCCCCCCCTCACATCCCGTCTGACGGTATCTTCTTTTATCTCTGATTTAAGGTACAGATATAGTTGTATTACAGTCCAAAAATAAAGCAACAACAGTGCACATTATCCTGCACGATTTATGGAATGAATAAAGTTGAGGTCCTTCCTCCAGCTTCGTCCTTACGGAGGAATTCAATTAAATTCCGGAATGAGACTGCCTGTGTCATACAAGTAACTCCATCGATGTTAATTTGCTCTGTCAATTCGACAAGGCTCCTTCCAAGTACGAACAGGGTCGGCCGCCCCCCGCCTCATTCCAGTTCTCAAAGTTAATTAATTATTGCAAAAATTTTTGTGGGTACACTTCGTTTTATTCGCTCGCTGGTTGTTAGCAAATTTTTGCAGTCTGACAACGAAGTTGAACCGCATTTTAGGCGGCGTCGCGACGAGACGTTGACGGTTGGAGCGTGATTGAAGTTTTCGACTGCACGGCAATATGTTTGAATAGTTTCAACGGAAAGCTGCGGAGTTCGCTCGCCTCGGGGATGTTTTTTTGAATTTTACATTTGAATTTAGTTCAAAGGAAATCGAATGGAGTGCGGGGGACGGCGGACGGCGAGTCGAATGTAGGCGTGGAAGTGAAGTTAAGTGAATTAAATATTTATTTTTAGTTCGCCGATGGCGGTGAGTGAATTTTTGAAGTTCACTTTTACATTTAAAATTTTATTGCGGAATTTTCAGCGAAATGGAAACGATTATTACGATACGATGATGGGATATTGTTATTGTGAATGATAGCCGGGAGCGGGCAGTAATAATTACAGAAATGAAATTAATTGTTGTTCAGTTGGTGGTACTTTGCGAAGGCTGTGCCGGCTTGGGTGGGGGTTGGGGGCGTACTATCTGTTCTGTTGATTTCCAAAGTTAGTTCTGGATAATTGCTGCTAGGGGCGGAGCATTTTGCTGACAGGACCACGGGGCTTTAGACAGAAACAAATGTTTGTGCACTTGATGTGGCAAGTAATGCTGAGGGTAGTCCACCTGGAACAGTCGTTAGAATTAGAGGAACCACTGGAGCACAATCTATGACAAAGGGAGCCCTTTGGAAACTGAGGGTGTTTCATTAAACGCTTCCTATCTTTAAATTCAAATAAAACAAAGTGTACGCAAGACGTAGTTGAATTTTTCTATCTGCTTGAAAGGCCTATCAATGCCATTATGCACGGAAGATAACATCGTACAAACGTCCGAAGAGGCTTCTCTGAGTCACGCGCATTCGAAATGTCCAATTTTTCACTACTCCGTGACATAAATAAGGCTGAATTTGACCGATGGCATGGGATATGTTGCTTTGAGGGCTACTGTGGTTTGAGACTTATTCGCATAGACCTGCGATTTCAGAAAACTCAGCAGGAAAAAGTCTAAAGGGGTCAAATCACACGATCGGCCAGTTCAAAACACCTCCATGTGAGATGACCATGCCCTCGATTCGCTCGTGCTCGTGGCTTGAGCTGTGTGACACGTAGCGCCGTGCCGTTGTTGTTGTTGAAACCACTTGTCGTTGGTGTCCATATCATCCAATTCGGGCCAAAAGAAGTTGGACCTAAAGCGCTCACCGTTGAGTGTAACGGCCTGGCCAACGTCGTTTTCAAAGAAATATGGACCGATGACGCCGCCAGCCCAAAATCCACACCAAACTGTGATTTTTTCGAGATGCATTGGAAGCTCTTCGATCTATTGTCCCAAATTTCACAATTTTGTTTGTAAACGGTTCCTTTCATCCAGAAATGAGTCTCCTCGTTGAAGACGATTTTTCGACGAAAATTGGGGTCAGTTTCCAACTGCTCCAGAGCCCTTTCAATGAACACACGTCGTTGTTTATGGTCGTTCACCTTCAGCTCCTTTATCAGTTGGATTTTGAACAGATGCAGGCCCAAGTCACGATGCAAAATTGGCCAACTTGTGGTCTGCGAAAGGCCAAGTTCTTGTGAGCTACGCGAAATCGATTGCCTCGGTTTCTCGGTTTCTCCTGCACACTCTCACATCGGCGACGGCGACGTTTTCGGCAGTTCTTGCATTTCGTCGACGTACGGGTGTTAATTTATCGTTTACTGAACCAGTGGACTCAAGTTTATCCACCACACTGTGAATAGTCCTCTCGGTAGGACGATTATGGTGGCCGTAATATGAGCGAAACGCGCGGAACTTCGTCCGATCATAACACCCATTTTGGTAAAACAACTTTATCATTTGCACATGTTTTTGAACGCTATGTCCATCCATGGTGATTTGGGAGGACGGACTGAAAAATTGACAGACAATTTGGCAGACGTATCTTCAACAATATGGCCGCTATCTACTGCTAAAGTTCGGAAGTCCCTATTGGAAGACCCTTTACAAAGGGCGATTAAAGGTTAGGGTTGAGGTGCAGTGCTATTCAAGGCAACAACTCACTGATCACCTTAAGCCAGTGGCTTGAATGAATCGTAGAAGATGATTATGTTTTGACAGACAACTTGAGTAATTGAAAGATGCCGTAAATTTGTTTTTGTACCCAGATTCCTCAGCAACATCATTGTCAAAGACACGTCCAAATGTGTTTATACGTCAACCCCTCATCTCTCAAATTGAGACCTTAGCTCATGAAGAATGCTCAGTGCTCAGTTCATACACTTATACAGGGGAATAGCTTCCCTTGAGCAAACAGTGTAGCATTCTGAATGATTTTTGGATTCAATTTCCACCGCAAAACGAGAGCATGTCCCTTCAACTCCACTTCCGTCTCATTGCAAAGTTATGAAGTCGAACAATCCAAAAGCGCTGTCTATCTGCCAGTCACTGTAACAGCAACTACACCGGCAACTTATTAACTCCCGCAGAATTTCCCAAATCAAGTGCATTTGTCTCCTTGCCAGAGGATGCATCCAAACAGATGCAAGCACAAACACAAAACAGCATTTCACCCACACAGAAGCCAGCCAAACTGAAAGCCATCATAGTTTTCAGTATATCACATAAATTACTTTGGAAGCGCCTCGATATACGTACGTGGCGGGTATTCCCTGCGCGGCGGCAGTGCCTCTATAAAGGACTACATCTGAATCCCCGCCGCACGTACGCCTTTGTGCAGCGCTATTAAATGTGCATTTCCTGAGAATACATCCTTTTGTTCCATCAGATGCAGAGCTTCCATCAAGTATGAGTGGAACAGCGCCCACGCTCCTGGGGGATGATCGTCGCCTCCCACATCCCCCCCGATCGGCAGGCAAGCAAGCGGTCTTGATTGTTTGGTTACGCTGTTGGAATTCAGAATCTGTGAAATCTATGCAAATTCTAAGTTTGCAAACAGGTGATTATTGTAAAATTTGTTTTCTCTTATACCTGCCAACAAGGATTCCATGCGATATGGGGTGTGGGGGATGCGGGATGTCTGGCAGAGAATAGGTATCTGTGCTCAGTTCGAGATAAAATAGGTTTCGGAGTTGGAAGTTATTTGCTCATTAATCTTGTTCAGCGAGATGCATTGCACACACCAACACAAGTGCAGCCGTCTTTCCGCTGGGATGTGTGTTTGTTCACTTGTGATCCAGATTAGGCAAATGCCGGCATTGCTGATGCAGATGCGAGTTAATGTCTTCGGTGCGGTATGGTGAGCGGCCGGATGGGGTGACGGTGGGGATAAATCAGCTTAAAGTGTTTTTGTACTCGCATGCATCGAAGTAGGACAAGTGATTTAGGGAATTTTAAGTGGTATCTCGGGTATAAGGGGATTTCTGAATTAGTTCGAAGTCCAAGGTGTTTGTAGAGCAGGTATTTTCTGAAAGCTTCCTGCGATTAATTGATGAGGTAAGCTTCCATTTTCAACGAATCAGGATTTGTACGAATGTTTTAATCAGAATGTGATGAGAATTTCAACCAGGATTAAGTTAGAATGGTGTTACGACTGGATGGCGCAGTTGGTTGAGTGCCTGCCTCAAGTTCGAGGGGTCCCAGGTTCGAATCCAAGTGAATCGAATCATTTGCCGTTGGGATCAAATTAACGGCACTATCACTGGAGTAGGTTGCCACCTGGCAGTACAAGGGACCAGTTTTGAGTCTGAGTGCTCCAGAAGTGTGTTACTTTACGTCACCAACTGACGAATCACAAGAGATGGTCATTTGTCTATTTTCCTTGACAACAAGTAAAGCTCTGCTCTAGCAGGAATGGACCGGGCTTCTCCCTCAGTCTGAGTCTCGCACGTCTTGACGTACTAAGAGTAAAAATAAATGTTGTTTTTTTAATCAATCAGTGCTGTTCGTGGAGTCGTGAACAATTTTCTTTTGGAAAATTATAGCTTGTGCTGGGGTCTGAACCTAGTCCGTCGGTAAATTTTTTTATGACTCGGTCCAATATGTGCGGAATTATTTTAACACTTGCGTCTTGAATGTTAGCCTCGAGCTCGTCCAGAATATCTGGATGTTCATCTAGAAAACATCGTGGTTTCAAGAGTAGCGGTTGGAGGCTGACTCAGTGGAATGACAATGGATCCTTTCGGTGTAAGTGAATTCTTCACCTGTGAGGGAAGCCACCTTACCTACCAAGCCGGTTGAGGTCCCTTTCAATTTGGGTCTTCTTCTACTGCGTCGTCCCTCTGAGTTAGATTCGAAGACTCTGTGGGCGTAAGCATTGATGTCCATTTGCTCTAACCATTTGATTTTGAGTTTTTTGACTGGGTCGATGTCGCTGTACAGTTCATATATTTTTTTTTTTGAAACTGCTCTGGAGCGCTCGGACTCAAAACTGGTCCATTGTACTGCCAGGTAGCAACCTACTCCAGTGCCGTTAATTTGATCCCAACGGCAAATGGTGACTAAACCAGATTCGATTTCACTGGGATTCGAACCTGGGACCCCTCTAATTTGGAGTAGGCACTTAGTCAACTGCGCCAGCCTGTCGTACTACAGTTCGTAGAGTTCGTAATTCGTTGTTTTCACCCTAGTTGCTTGAAAAACTAAGAGACGTTTGGATTGTTTTTTACCGAAGTACTAGAAAATGATCCGCGAATTTTGAATCACTAACAATATGTAAATGATCGTGTATGTCATCAGAAAACAGGGTATTTTGAAACAACAGCGCGAAATAATCAATTGACTTCTCTCGTTAATGGATTGTTTTTCATGCCGGAAGCTCACATGATGCTCTTATCAAACAGTTCCAACCTTAGCTTCGTCTTTGACTTTACATGACTAAAAAAAGAAAAAATGACTGGTTTAGTTTTTTCGTTCTTTCAACAAAGGGGCCAAGTTACACTTCTAGAATGTGACGATTATTTGGCAATATCTCAGAGGATCAGATGAGGCATTCTCAGGACCTGAACCTACGAGTACGCTGGGACTGCCTGCGACCTTGGTTAGGGCTTCCATCGATGGTTGGACTTCTCGAGAGTACAACCGCAGGTGGCATAACTCTCCAGGATTTAGACAGACCAAGTGCCTGCTCTCTAACGTCAGTAAGAAATCCGCGGCTTTCTTGTTATCGTTGAACACAAAAGATGACAGACAACTTACCGGCGTGCTAACAGGGCACTAACTCGCCAAACTGTGCTTGGCCTAAGCGATGAAACCCTCTGCGACGCCTGTGGAGAAGACGATGACACTGCAGAGCACTTCCTCTGCCATTGTCCCGCCTTTGCTCGGATTAGGTGTCAGTTATTCGGTGCTGATAAGGTGAAAGCTGATAATGTAGGCTCCTCGTCAAAGAAACGCCTGCTGGTCTTCCTTCGGAAGACCACGAAATTCCATTAAAAGTAGGTTGCTGCCTAGCAGTACAATGGACCAGTTTTTGAGTCTGAGTGCTCCAGTGTAGTGTTACAAAAACCTCCGACTTGTGTGCCCCACTTTGTGCAGACTCCAGTCTGTTCCACAGACTCAGAGTCGAAGGCTTGGCAATATCACACCACCAAATAAAAGCTATGTGTGCGCCGTGGCGTAGTGAGTAGGTGCGTCGACTTCTACGCTAGAGGTCGTCGGTTCGAATCTCGAAAAAATCTCACGGCTCCACCTCTTTCGAGTCACTGACAATGCTCAAAGAGTACAACTGTCTCGAAAAAGCTTCTCAATCTCGCCGTTCGGAGTCGGCATTAAACTGTAGGTCTTCTCCGCTCGTAACAGAACAATAGCACGCACAACACGAGTGGTTGGTAGAAGCTAGGCCCAGGTCCACCTCGGAGTGTAGCGCCGCCATTGTTATTATTATAAATAAAGGCTATGGATAGATTAAATATACAATTTCCCTCATTTCCAGACCTCCCTAAGCTTCTTCTGTTTGAGACTAGTAAAGCACGCTTTGCTAACGACAGTATCGCACTAAAAGACGATCGGTTAAAAAAGTTCAAATTAAATTGATGTTTCTCCATAAATGCTTAACTCCAGCAAAAACTGCTCAGTGATCCCCTTCAAAAACAGACAAATGGTACCAATGTTCCCTACTGAGTTAAAAAAAGAAACGTATTTTTTTCTTGTATGTGTATGTAATGATGATTATGATTATCCTTTTCCCAGTTTGTTTCATTTCGAATGTTAAACTTCTACTTGATCTTATTTTTTTTTTTCTGATTTCAGAGAGGAAACTTTTCGTTGGAATGCTGAACAAAAAGTACAATGAAAGCGAAGTGAGGCAACTATTTACTGGACACGGAACAATAGAGGAATGCACCGTGTTACGGGATCAAAATGGACAAAGCAAGGGCTGCGCCTTTGTTACGTTCTCAACGAAACAAGCAGCAATTGGAGCAATTAAGGTAATTTCAAATGTAATGTGAACGATGCAACACAGTCCGGAAGGGCGAGGGTTGCCATAAGCACCAGTCAGGATATGCATGATGAAAACTCATGCATATTTCTTGATGAATAATGGAAAGAATGTGTATTTAATGGACTAAGTGGAATGGGAAAGGGAAGACTCGCTCGTAATATTGAAGAATAAATTAATGTCTACAGATGAGGTGGGCAGGATGGGAATCCTTTTGCAGTGCAATGGTCTTGAATTGTGATTTTCATTATTGCTTTTCGTATTATTTGCGCCAGAAGTGGGTCATAGTGCAGAACACTGTGAGAAATGCTGGTATTGTTGGGATCCAACAATGGGATTCGGGGAGGATGGGTATAATTGTAAGTGCACAGCAGAATCCACAAGACGTTCTGACACAGTTCATGTTGGGCTTGACATTTGAGTTGAATTGAAACTTGACGGAAATCCTTACCCTGGATGTGATGATTATTGGTGCATGATGGGTAACAAAATGACTATTGGTGCAGCAACATTAGTTGCGACAGAAAGCATTTAGGTTGCAGGTGCAATTGCTTTAAGTCACTTAATCTCTGTCAACGTTAAGCTCAGACCCTTATTCTCTTGGAGTGGGTAACTTTTGCAGCAATCACAATGTTTTAGCAATCGCACAACAGCAGTGCAACACAACGTCTGTTACGGGTACCCGACAACGTCTGTTACGAGTACCCGATAACGTTTGTTACGGGTACCCGACAATGTCTGTTATCGGGTACCCGACAATGTCTGTTATCGGGTACCCAACAATGTCTGTTATCGGGTACCCGAGAATGTCTGTTATCGGGTACCCGAGAATGTCTGTTATCGGGTACCCGACAATGTCTGTTATCGGGTACCCGACAATGTCTGTTATCGGGTACCCAACAATGTCTGTTATCGGGTACCCGACAATCTCTGTTATCGGGTACCCGAGAATGTCTGTTATCGGGTACCCGAGAATGTCTGTTATCGGGTACCCGAGAATGTCTGTTATCGGGTACCCGAGAATGTCTGTTATCGGGTACCCGAGAATGTCTGTTATCGGGTACCCGAGAATGTCTGTTATCGGGTACCCGACAATGTCTGTTATCGAATACCCAACAATTATAACGCTCACCGACAAGAACCAATTTTGCTAGCGGGTAGTCGAAGGAATATCGGGTACCAAATGGATAATAGGTACCCATTCTGGTACCCGTTTATACACGATGACGCGGGTATTTGGGTATCCGGGTACACAGGTACCTTATTTTTCTTCTTGGATAACGCTACAGACAGAGATGAACCTACAGCTAAACCAGTAAGCCTGCTCAGCTAGCACATCCTTATGCAAGTTGTTTCCAGTTTCGAACAAAGTTTTTTGAGATCCTCCTTAACCCATGTGTGGTAAGTTACTTGCGACCGTTGCTTAGAGTTGGAGTTTGATCTCGTCGGAAATAGGTGATCCACACGCCTTGCCGCCTTGCCACCTTACGTACGGAATGCCTGGACGTCTAGTTAATGAAACTAAGCAGACTCATGTCGCTGTATAGTCCACATAGTTCGTGGTCGAATCTTATTCTTCAATCGCCATCAACTCAAACAAGACCAACGATTGCATCCATATGCCCGACTGTAAAGATAGGGGAGGATTGGCGTATTGTACAGATCCGTTTTTGTCATTCCTTTCTACTCTGCATTTTCAGTCAATCTACAATCTCAAAGTTGTAGAGGCCTATTGCGTAACCCTGCTCAAGTTGTCTATGGCGTACGTTCTTTCTTCCTGAGAACATGGACATATGCACCATTATTCATCGCTGGACCCATACTTGCTGCTTCCCTTTCGAACCTTGATGAACATAAATTAGCAGCGAAACGTTTCTATTGTCATTCTGCACATATTTGGGTGAGGATGTCACAACTAGGCTTGGCACTGTAAAGCTCGCCTCCAAAGACGGGGCCTTTAAATCGACCTAAGATGTATGAACTCAGTACCATGCCACTGTCCATAAATTTCGCAGGTCAACACAGTCAACTGTAGCTTCCTTTCTCTGAGACACATCGTCGAAAAGTGAATACACCGTGTCGTCCTTAAATTCCTATTATAACCTCATCCAACTTTAAAACAGACCATCCCCCCACTGAAGTACAAACATTAAGTTGACATCATGCCATATCCCGTACTCAAGGTTCATACGTTATAACATTAAAGCCAAGAGCATGTGTACAAAACCTCGACATTTCACTTTAATGCTATGCACAATAACCCAAGGAACCAGCAAATCATCAGTCACCATGTAATGGTATGCAGTTTCCAGACACCATCCGGGGACAATTGTTGCTCTCACATACCGCTTTTGATGGAAGAGTGCATGCACCGAGTGCACCACAAGCATAAACGCTTTTGCAAAAACGAAGGCGCTCATCCCCTTGGTGGAAAATGCCAGTGCAAGCAAAAGAATTCGGGTAAACGACCCAGAAAACAATGGTCTCTTAGGAAGGGCCATCAAACGAGTTGAGGTCGCTTGTGCAAAGTGTATCCCTGTGCCGCCTGTTGATGTTGGCCATCCAACAGAACCTAGCATATTTTGTATACAAATTGGCGACAGTCATTATGAGGGGAGAGCAAAAACGGAATAACCGCCGGAACCAGTACCGAAGCTCTGGAACATAAAAGAAACACAAGAATACGAGTAACCAGCAAAAAATGGTCTCTGAAAACCTAAACACTGTCGGAAGTTTGTAATTTAGCTCTGTTCTGGGTGTGCACCGTCGAAATTTAGTGCATGCCTCATGGGATCACTTTGTGTCCTACGAGGAGAGTGTGCATCTTTGGCAATTAATCATGGCACGGAATGTAGCAAAAAATGAGAAAAAACTGTACGGAGGAACTAATGTTCAGACGCGACCCGAACAACCGGGTTTCATTAAGGCAGACGATGTTTCTCAATCCTTTTGATTCTCTCATCCTTACTTCATATTTTTTTTCAATCCCTTTCTCGAGCGCACGAAATTCATAACACGCCGCATTGCTTGCTTTGTGCCATAGATCCTTTAGATGAGATTTTTTTTTCATGGGGAAAAAATAGAGCGGAATCCTCTCAATGAGATTGTAATTTCAATAATTTCTCAAAGAACATTAGAGCAAACTTCCGCGTGATCTAATGCATCCGCTCGAAGGAGGACATGGATGGAGAATAGTCTGTCCCAAAAGGAAGTAGACGTCGCGGAATTATTTATTCCTTCGCGGCATTTTTCTGAGTAGATATACAAATCACGTTTGTCAGTTTTGACAGGTTTAGGATATGGAGTGAAAGAAGAGAAACAATTTAGGCGACGATTCGCGACGAATGTGTCTAAAAAGACTCAGTACTAAATTTAAGGATCAAGCTTTACTAAAAATTGAGAAAATTGTGGCTCTTCAATTCGAAAGCAATGGCTTCCGCGCTTGCATTGAGCTTGAAAAATTGACGTTTTACCACAACTGAACTAAATATTTTCTGATACTGTCGATCGAGAACTATTTTTTTGAAAATTATGGCGTTGAGCTTCGATTCAAGGTTCAAATATTTTTACCTTCGCCAAGCCCTTTTTAGTCAAAAGATGCACTGAAAAGTTTTTTTAATTTTCTATCGAAAACATCCATCACCTGTGTGACACACTGTAAACTCTCTTACGGTTCGCCTTATTCTCATTCAAAACAACATTTGTCTCGCCGACCAGCGAGTGACTTCCTAATTACTTTCCAACTACCACTCCACGGCCGAGCAAAGGATACTGTAGTGTCCTTTGCGTATAATGGAGCCGCTGCTTATAACGCTGTAACAAAGGTAATTAAAGGCTACTTCCAGTTTTATGAAGCAAACTACCGCGTCGGCCAAAGGACCACCGCACAGCGCATCAGGAGGAAACAATCTCATTTTGTTCAGAATGCACCAGGCAAAATGTCAGTCGGGGAAAATGAATGGCAAGGAACCAGGTAAACGATGTTCCTGTGATGGAAATCCGCCTTTTCATCTCTGGCTAGCCGGTAGCATAATGCGAACAAAAACAAAAAAAAACACAAAACGTCTCTCTATTGCGTTAAATAATCTCTCCTTGGTCGATTGCGTAGTCTCTCCGAAGGGGGGGCCAGGATGCAATCACACACAAATTGAATGGCTCTGTTGAGCATGGTCTCGCAGTGCTCCAACTAAAACGTTTAAATAAACGAAATTCACCAAAATTAATGAGTCTTGCCTCGGAGGAGTGATATCGCACAAATCGGGAGGACTGCATTTGATTTGGACAGGGGCCAAGATAATTTTTCACATGGCACACGTTTCCAATTTGACGTGACCAATTCCACTAAATTGGACATGGCAGTTGGCGCATTTAATGTTTATCATTTAGACGGTTCCAATTCGTAGTCGGCACTCAACTGCATGGTACAGGAGAAATTTTGGAAGAGATTTTCTTACGGCAGTTGCACAATAAAAATGAAATGCAATGTGTCGTGCTGAATAGAAAACGACTTGGGATTGAGAAGATTTTCGAGAAGCCAAGAAATTGTGTGGTAATAGATTGCAAGCTAAGCAAGGCTTTAAGTAAAGAAATGATAATGGATGCACCGTTAGTCTTGATTTCACGAAGATGATGCAGATAAAAGCTTTAGTCAAGCCACTTGATTTCAATCAGTTTCATGCGAAGTCTTCTTTTGATATGCATCGAGTGGGATAAGCGTTGTAATGGCTTGAGCTTCTGTCAAATTTATTACAGTGTTCTACTCGAACTGTCATATCCACTTTTAAACCATAATCTGAACTTAAGTTAAGTCCATCACCCTTAATTTGATAGCTGTACCAATCACTTGGAGTGGGATAATAATAAGATGGACAGTGAACTATCATTACCCATTGTTCATGGGTTCACTTTTGGATTCCCATTTATCATTAATATGGGACCATAGGCTATACAAAATAAACGAAAGTATGGCTCACTTCATTCCTCGATCCGATATTAAGAACTTCTCTTCTTTTGGATAGAAATCTTCTCCAACTTTGCCTCACTTAAATAAAATAAAAATGCAATACTGACTTTCGAAAACAAAGTAAAGAGCATTAATCGAATCAAATTCGATTTCTTAAAGCAAAAACAAATATTCGGACAGTTTTTCGGATTGTATGATGGCACTCGACGTATTAATTAGCGAATTTGACGGTATTAAGAAAGTTAACGAGTTTGGATTTAAGCTACTGTAAATACATATACTTAAGAAGAACATCAATAAGCACTATAATGAATGGTTCCAACGCCGCTTTAGCTCGTTTTTAAAATTCAAAAATTGTCAAAAAGCACTGAAGAGATGGACTACATGCATTCAGTTGAAATTGCTGAAGGGATCAGTCACTTTTAAAGAGTGGTTAAAGCGCTGCGTAGTCTTTCACGAAAAAAACAAAACAATTTCTATGAGGTCTATGTAAAGACAAATAACACCAATGTATTTCGCTTGAACCTTAAAGATCTTCTGAGTCTTCTGGGCTTTATTACTTTTTTTGATATTACAAAAAAGAATAGTGAAACATTTTTTGCAGTAAATGAAATAATCTAAAAAAAAAACTATTAATATGGGCGTATTTAAAAGTTGTATGCCATGATTAATTTTAATGTATTTCTGTTATCAAAGCGAGCATAAACGCCCCTCAAATACTCAAGCAGCAGAAACAAAAAAAAATGTGTCTTAAATAATGTTATTGAAAGCGTTTTTCAATTCAATTTCAATTTTATTTTTGCAATACAATCAAGAGACCTTAGTCTTTTAGACCATATATTTTATACATGGTTCATGAAAAAACGTACAATATGTTATGTTATACCTATCTTAAATTTCAAGGTAGAAACGGAATGGATACGGTGAAAATAGGGGAAAACTAAGCAATTTAAATATGCACATAATGATAAATAATAATAATAATCGCGGCGCTACATTTCGAGGTGGACCTGGGCCTAACTTCTCAGCAACCACTCGTGTTGTGCGTGCTATTGTTCTCTCACAAGTGAGGGGCAAACGGCGATTTTGAAAAGCTTTTTCTAGACACTTTTACTCTTTGAGAATTGTCAGTAACTCGAAAGAGATGGAGCCGCGAACTTTTTTGTTTTGAATTTTGACTGTTTGAACCTAGTGAAAGTCAAGTGCGTATGGGTCGACGCACAAACTCACAGGGCCACGACGCCTCGTTCTTTTAGAGTTACAGAAATAAAAGGGAAGAAATGCTTAAAAATCATGTTTATGACAAAAGCAGCTGCTTTACAATTTGATGTCTTTTTGTTTTGAATTTGGCTTCTACAGTTGATGCCGCAGCTTCTGATGAAAAACCATCTGGAAATCGAATGATTTACTACTTTTCCCAGTACCTGGGACCTTATATCGTAAATAACGTGTTGCACTTTGCCCTTGTGAGCCAAAGACAGAAAACCGTACAGGGGAGTCATATCGCATGATCTTGGAGGTCAATTCACTGTTCACATGTACGCTCTTCAAATGTATCCTTCAATGAATTGATTGTGTCGCTAATTGCTTGAAATAAATCAGCATTTTGTTGAAATCAGCATATGTAAAATAAAGTCACTGGTAGTTAGTTTGGAATTCTATATTTATTTATTTAGTATTGTTTAGTGGACTGTAACATTTTAGGGAATATAATTTTAACTCGACCGCTCTCCTTGGAGTTCGTCGCCTGAGTGCTGATAGCGAACTGCCGGGGTGATCCTGCGTGAACACACACACAGGATTGGATGATGTTGTGTGATAGATAATTCCTTTGTGTGCTTATTCTCGCACAGGCTCTCGTTCTATATTAAGAATATTGAACAGCATTTTTCCAAGTTGATTTCGGAGAGTCAGTGATAATTGATCTATAGCCATTCGATGTAACGCTTTGGTCAATCTCAACTTCAAAGAAGTATGAGTCAGTGATTCCCGCAGCCCATAAACCCTACCACACAATGATTTCTCTTACATCCTCGTAAAGAATTTTGGAGATTTTTCACTCCAGATCCGGCAACTTTGTCTATTAACGTAGTCATTCCATCAGAAGTTGTCATTGTCATCATTTTCGCTAACTAAGTAGCACATAGTTAGTTTCGGAAATTAAACCATGATTGTCGAGCTTTTTATCTCTCTTTTAAACGCTTTTCTTTACATTTTATTGGGCGTAAAATAAAGGCAGTGTTGTACTGAATTTGAGATCAGCTACCAATGCATGTGTCACTACCTGGAAAAACTGGAGCTAAACTTTAAGATTTCAAAACTGCTCCTGATGCTTTTTCTTCTTGTGGGGCTATAGTCCTGGGCAGACCTAGGCCGCAACCAACAAGATCTTTTGTTAGCTGTCTACAATTACACACTCCGAGTTGGTTGAAGTCACTTACCAATTGTGCGCACCACCGTAGTCGTGGACGTCTTCTATTACGTTGTTGTTGTTAGTACCAGACTTATAAATCCAGAAATACGGCGGTATTGAATTATTATTGCAACTAAGTTATATCCAATTTTTTTAAAAAAAATCCTCATTAAGTTGAGTGCACAAATTTAAAAATATATTTTTTATCATTACACAGTGATTAACGGCGTAGGACAAGCTAAAACGTATATATTAAAGACCATATTCGTAGCCTTGACAACAACATTTCAGAGAACCTTCGAGTAGTTCTTGAACAACCTCTCGCGTAGTGCGTGCTATTGTTCCCTCAGATATGGACAGGGCTTGAGAATTATGTTGATTTTACTCAGCGAATTTTGGGTGATAGCTTTGTCAATAAGTATACAATGCATGGTCTCGTGAAGTGAGAAATTGGTTTTTGTCCCGTCCAATCAAATCGCCGTCAAAACTGAAGCCTTGTGCATGAAAGACCACCTATGCTCTTCTGCCCAAATTTGTATACCAATTCCCATTTAATTCTTGCTTCTCTGTTTTGCTTTCCAATTTAAGTAACTGTGCAAATTATCATAACATAAGCTAACCATAGTCACAACGCATAGAAATCCATTTAGAATTCTGTATAAATTAAAGTGTTTAAAGTGTTTAAAGTGTTTAAAGTGCATCACCTTCATTCTCATTTCACATGTCTATTTGCAGGCACTTCATCAAAGCCAAACCATGGAAGGATGCTCGGCGCCCCTAGTTGTTAAATTCGCCGATACCCAAAAGGAGAAAGACCAAAAGAAATTACAACAGCTGCAGGCGACCATCTGCGGCAATGGTCTCACTACAACAGCCGTATCCTCGGCACCAGTTGTAGCACGTTCAAATCCTACCGTCCAGTCACTGACAACGCCAACACTGAGTGCAGCTGCCATACCCGCAACACCCTCACTATTAGCTGCTAATCCCCCACAACAGGCCTCGCCATATCTGGCGGCCGACGCAATGGCTACCCCCAGTCAAATGCAGCTATTCCAACAGCTGCACACCTTTGGAATCCATCCGCAGCTCCTGCAAGGTGAGTTCTTTCGCACAAAATCCCCCCCAAAAATTCCCCCCAAAATCCACTTAATATACTCGTATATATACATGCATATATACATACTACCAAATGTATACAGTTAAATGTGTTTGCATTCATCTATGTAATTCAGTAAAACGAGAAAAGAAAAAAAATCAATTGATCAGTAAACTAAGCGCAAAGATATGTCCTTTCCCAATGTTTTTCAAAATCTCCAAGCCTTGTGTTTCACCCTCTCACACTGAGCCTGAAGCAGCAGCAGCAGCAGTTAAATAATGCCGCCAATATGAAAGTACTTTCAAAGCTAACCCCGTAAATGTTTTTTAATGGATTTTGTTCTATTGTCCTTGTAAAACCTGTGAGTGTTACACATGTGGCTTTTCCAAAATGTCCTTCCTATCTCTCTCTCTCTCTCTCTCTCTCTCTCTCTGTCTTTCTCTTTCATCTCTCTGTATCTCTCTGTATCTCTCATTTCCTCACTCCCACTACTACCACTTGTATTGCCCTATAAAACGAAACGATATAAGGATAAACAAACCCCCGTACATAGCGCACCGTTAGTTTGCATTGCATTTAACATACGGAGCTATCCTTCCTGTACGTCTCCTCTCGTCTATGTAGACTCCTTCCCGCGCGCGTAAAGGATATTTAAATGTCATGCTTATTCCAAACCTTATTCATAATGTCAGAACTGCAAGAGTGATGAGGATAATTCTTCTTCTTGTCCCACGTTGCTCGGTGGAAAAATCTAGGATCCTCCATGATTCCCCTCATTCAATTTTTCTTCTTTTTCGTGTTCTGTTCCGCTGCTCTTGGGTGTGTGGACTTGAAGTTAAATATTTCAATCATATGTGGTGAGAAGATAGTGAACTCTAGTCAGGGAGCCGCAGCCGTAGTGTTGCTGAATTTAACGTGCGAAAAGGGACGAAATAAAATTTGTAGCAACACACAAGCTGGAGGGGATAAAGAGCTGACTTGAGGAAAGGATGGACTTGTCGACGTTTCTATCTTCAATCATTTTCAGATTTCCATATATTTTTTTTCTTATTCGCTTTTGTTGTCGTCGAAAAGTGAAAGACTTCTAGGAGGCAGGAGTGGAGTAGCGAAAAGACGAATTGCTGCGAGGAGTGTAGTATCCTCGAAACGTCAGGCAGGCTTCGCAGCCGTCTGGCCGGGATCTCGGTTGGGCGGCTTGTATGTGGAGCGCATATCAAAAGGACAATCGTTAAACCTTAGAACACGAAAAGCATCATTCTCTTTGAATACTTAATCATGTTGTTGAGGGAAATGTGGTTGTTCCTAAGTTTTGATGGGTACATGAATACAGTATGTCATGCAGGCGGACACCTTAGCCATCCTCATCAATCATAAGGATCCCCTGTGTTTGTGTTTACATTTTGTAAAGAGCCTAACAAACAGCAGTGCTTAGTACGATAATCATCTCCGTTTACTTTATCGTTTTGTGCAATTTTTTTAGTTTAATCCAAGTCTTGCAGTCCGACAATTAACTTGGATACCATGACAAGCTCAAAATGTACTCTTTTATTAAGACACTCTGAGTAAGTTCTTCCAACAAACATTTTCATTTTTAATTCATTTAATCCTTACTTCAAAATGGCGGAAATATTTCCCGAAGCGAAAGAGAGCAACCTTGTTATGTTCCAATGTAATTTTTGAGCGACAATCCACAACAAGAACCACGAGGAACCTTTTTAGTCCGAAGTTTGGACAAACTTCAAAACAAAAAGCTTTATCCGTCATACAATATTACTCATATTCAACGGTAGTAACATGCTCAGGTTGCGATACGCATCATGTCGAGTTGATGATTGTAGTCAAGTCCGCCACGGTCAAATTAGAACCTAATCTTTTTCAGTCTTGTTTTCAAACGCACAGATATTGATTTGATGGGGTTATTTGATTAAATTGTCTCGAGCATTCGAAACAAATTCAGAAATGTTGCAGTAAACTGCCATTTAAAGCAATGCACAGGGAGTCTGGATACACTATACTTTGCTGACACTCTTATTTGTAACAACAAAACTTCTTGCAGTTACTGAAGATTAAGACACCCGCTCCGACATTAAAATGTCAAACTCCAAGTTGCTCCGACTCTTACTCTGAATGTGCATGGTTTGATCCAGAACAGGATAACTTACATATTCACTGCAAAACCTCTCCGAGTCACTGACAATACTCAGAGAAAAGCTTCCCAAACTTCACCGTTCGGAGTTGGTACAAAACCGTAAGTCCTCGTGAGAGAAGAATAGCACGTATTGGGTTGGACCACATGAAATGTTTTTTCTTTTGTAAAAAAATGCCCTATTTGAGATACATAGGTGTCGACTTATTGTCATGGGGGATACTTCCATGTTGTGTGTAATCCAACGCACCGTTTTTGTTGGGTTTGCATCCAACGTTTCTCGTAAAATGTTGTCGTCAATTACCATTATCGGTTTCCCACGGGGTCCGTTTTCGAGGCTTAGATCTCCAGAGCGGAACACACCAAACCAACTCTGAATGGCGTGTTCGTTCACCGCTATATTCTCAAGTGCATCATTTATGTTTTTGACTGTCAGAGACGCATTATGTTCTAGTTTGAACTCGTAAAGGAAATGTACCGTCGACAGCATGATACTCGTATAAAAATTCCTAGAAAAAAGGGCCCTAAAAGTCGCACACATCAAACAAACATACCACTGTATCCCATAAAAAAAATGTTTTTTTTTTTCGGATGATTTTTGAAGCTACTGGAGCACTCAGACTCAAACCTGGTCCATTGTACTGCCAGGTAACAACCTACTTCAGTGCCGTTAATTTGATCCCATCGGCAAATGGTGACTGGACCACTTTCGATTTCACTGGGATTCGAACCTGGGACCCCTCTAACTTGGGGCAGGCACTTAACCAACTGCGCCATCTAGTCGTTTTCTACAGATGATTACTCGACAGCTTCTAATTGAGGACTAAGTGAAAAATCTGACATTTCATATGGTACAACCTAGTGCAACATAAGTGGTTGCTACAGAAGTCTACTCCGGATTGTAGCCTAAGACCACCCGATGGAGAAGAACTACATATGTTCGATAAGACTAATTGTAAGATGATGGACACAGACTAGAGATCATTTCTATATTTTTAAGTCTCTCTTTTCTTCGCCTTCCAGTGGCGAATATACCTTACATTCAATTGCCTGTACAAAAGCAAATCACGTCTCCATTGATAAGAAGTAATAGGCATTTGTTTACTTTTCCAGTAAAGCACACTCCGAATGACCTCATTCTTAACTCGATGGATGAATAATGGTTAATTTCCATATTCAAAACATGTCTGTAACAACTTAACACATTGTTTCCGAAGGTTCTCTGGGTCACGCTTGCTATTTACACAATTGTAACTTGTTATTGGGGAGCAATGAGAGATGAGACTAAGTCACTTTTGCGAAATCTGAATGTTTTTATTTTACGAGTGAAGCAAGTGAGAAGGTCTGGGTGTAATAATTAGTGCTTTCTGCTGTATTTGGAAAAAGTGAGGTGTTTTCTTACGTAAAGTACTGTTCATAATTTGTTATAATTCTGTACAAGAATTTAGCATAAATAATAACATAGTATTCCTATAGTGGGTCCCTAAACATCAGAAAATGTTGGGAAGGAAATGCTGATGAATGGGTAATGGGAAGAGCCCTGTTCCGAGAGTTCTAGTATACATTAGAACATAGATTCAGAAATTTCACACCTAATTTAGACTACCGATCAAATTCAAGTAAGACTTGCATTCCTGAGCTACCCTAGAAGTGGTTAAATAGTTGAACAAGGCATTAAGGCATTAAGCGCCGTGGTCGTGTGGGTTCGTGCTTCAACCCATGCGCATTTGACTTTCACAGTCTAGGTTCGAATCCGAGTTCAGACAAACAATTTTTCAAAAAAAATTGTTCACGGCTCCACCTCTTTCGAGTCACTGACAATGCTCAAAGAGTATAACTGTCTAGAAAAAGCTTCTCAATCTCGCCGTTCGGAGTTGGCATTGAACTGTAGGTCCCCTCCACTCGTGAGAGAACAATAACATGCACAATACGAGTGGTTGCTTCGAAGCTAGGCCCAGGTCCACTTCGGACTGTAGTGCAGACATTATTATTATTATTAAGGCCTTAAGTACAGCTTGGCTGTCGCCAAAGACACCGATACTTCGCCCCTACCACCTGTTCTTCACAATATAGTTCGTGGCCATTAGAATTACATAGATTTCCGCTTGGAAAACCAAAGCAAATATACCTAACGAAGTGTGCAGTCGAATGTTGTCGCTCTCCTCGAAAGCCCCAGATTCTGGCCAGAGTCAGTTCTGAGTTCAGAGAAAGTCGGCTTTGTACGTATGTTCGTTGGAGTACTGGTATCCGTGCGTCCGACGCCATTTGCATACATGCTGTGCGCAAGGTCATCGAAACTCCAGTGCGAGTTGTGCCAAAGACAACTTCTTTTTAAACGGATGATGTGGATATCAAGGGCTGGGAGATTCAGCAATGCATCACGAGGAGAGCCAGGCGTACTAGAGAAGGCTTTATGTAGCCGAGACAGACAGTTCGTTGAAACTTAGTGAAAGTATCACTTACGTAGCTTATTCCACCAAACGACCTATGCATAGGAGAGAAGGGGTCTTATCATAGCCGTGTAGATCCAAACGGATCTTTTTGATGATGGATCCCAGGACTTGCCGAAGATTACCTTACACTGCAAGAAAACTGACGGTGCCATCTTAATCGTTGAAGCCGTAGATGTCTGGCTCATGTTGCTGTACAGTCCCTTCAGTTCGAGGTAGTCCTCTCCAATCGCCATCAATGCAACCAGGACCAATCGCAAGCATAGACCAAGAGCTTCTTCATCCGCTTTGGGTAATGGCGTCGTTGAAATCATGTTATTTTTAAAAGTTTTGGAAAAATTTGTCGATCCTTTAGGGAATAGAGCCTATACATTAAAATAAAACGTTTGGTTCTCGTAATGCTTTAACAGACGTGCATCAAAATTGGTGCAGTAAAATTGAAGATCACTGCCTTATATGTAAGTGGACACATGTCTTTACTGCACGTCCACGCATTGATGCAAGTCTACGTGTAGTAGATGAGAACATTTTTTTTTGTTCTCGGAGAATTTTTGAAACACTACTGGAGCACTCAGAATCAAAACTGGTGCATTGTACTGCCATATAGCAACCTACTCCAGTGCCGCTAATTTGATCCCAACGGCAAATGGTGACGGGATCAGATTCGATTTTACTGGGATTCGAACCTGGGACCCCTCGAACTTGGGGCAGGCACTTAACCAACTTCGCCATCCAGTCGTCTAGATCAGAAAGATAGTACAATTTTGCGACGTGGCATTCGATGTAAGTGAATGTTTTCAAAATAATAGATTTTGTTTCCCGAAATAAATTGTCACCTTTCACTAAAAAAGCAAACTAATGCAACGAGATATCAAAACTTGCTGCACGTCTGTTTCGTTGGCATTTCTGCACGCATCAATGCATGCAGTATTGCTGCACATCCGTTCCAGGCTTAAGAGTTCCAAATTGTTCTTTTCCACCAGGCACATATTTGCATATTTATGGCCTCAAATTACCACAAAATCAGCATTCCCTTACCTTTTGTGGATAAACTTCGTGATTTTGATCGCCTCATTTCCCTGTTTCAGCCCACCATCTCGCCTCTACTTTCCATCGCATATTTTGGAAATTCAAACGCTTGGCCCTGCCGCCTTTTGATAGATCACATTGATGCCATCAAAACCGACATTAACTTCCTCATTCTCCTCCATTTTCGCATTTGTAACACTCTTGCTCAAGCTTGACTCAGTTATCCCATCCATTGCATGTGTGTCGTCCAACTTGTCCGTCATACTGTGAGTTATGTGTATTTTAAGTCTGGTAGGTGCTAAAAGCATATGTCAACTGTGACTGACTGCTTCATTCTGTATGTAGAGCGTTTTGAAATTTTGCGACTTGTGTGTTACTTTTTTTTTTTTTGCCAACCCGTCCATTTTCTGTTACTTTACGTAAATCGTTGTGGTTGCCATTTTGTGTCAATGTAACCCTCACGTTTTTCGTTAGCGGAATAGTAGAAACATCCTTTTTCCCTCGACTCGTTGGATTTGTGCGACTGTGCTTAGGCTAGAGTCGACTAGGACCCACCGCCATTGTTCGTTGTACACGCTACACGCTATACTAGGTGGCATTTCGATGGAATGGGTCAGAAATTGTTAAGTCAACCTTATGACGCTTAAGTGTAACCCACGTTTCGCTCCAGTTTCTCCAGAGCTCGCAACTTCGTCCATGATTTGTACAATGTTCATTGTTTTGGATTTTCTCTCTGCTGCACTGTTCGCCTCAAGTGGTTCTCGCAGACGTGTCGGCCAATATGAACGGGAATGGTGTGGAGTGGAGCCCTGCAGCTACCAGTTTGAGGAGTTGTTTTCGTCGTCCCTCCGAGAAAATAGTCATTTCAAACCTGAACCCATTAAAATGCATTATTTTAAGTACCGTTCCGTCCGCATTGCTGGTTGTTTTCTTCACTTAAGAGTTTCACTTGTCCTGTGGTAGCTTGCAAAATCCGTATGTATGAATGTGTGTGTGTGTGGCATTCTCTCTCTCCATCTCTCACTCTCTGTTAGTCCTTGGATAGCAGCGATCGTTATCGTTGGTTGATTTTTTAAGCGTCACACAGGGTGGACGACGCCAGACGGATTAAGGATAAAAATGTAAATTTCCCTACTGTCATTGTATCCGCATTGAATTTTGTTTAAGCAATGCAATGCAGTAAATTTTTAATGGCGGTTTTATTGAAATTTCGTCCAAGTTTCGACTGCAGTCAGAGTAGCTTCCGAGTGCCAGAAAGTTATGTTTTATTGAGAAGCAATTGATATTATTCGAATAAATAGAATTCATCCAGCTCTGCTGTAGACTGAGAGAGAGTTTGGAAAAGAATGCAGAAACAGAAAAAATGTGGTTGCAGTAACTGAGACTGTACATCGCATGTACTTGAAGTGATGCTCTTGTAAAAATAAGATTAGAACTTAAGTTTTAAGTGACGTCTTTTGGGGACTTTTGTCGACCGTCTTTTGGCATGTCAATAAACTTATTCTTATGGAAATGTATTCATTCCAAGATGAATTGATGCCTCGTTGCCTGTACACTGAAGCAGTGATAACGATCGACTTCACGACGAAATTCACGTTTCGTTTTTACAACTGAACCGAAATTTCGATAAGATTTTATTTATAATTTTCGTACATTCGGCAAGCGTGAAACGATGCTTGATGAAATGGCAAGCCTTACTGAACATTTTGATAGCTAAGTGTCATTCATAACTTCGGCAGCAGCTGAAATATAACAATTGGAAAAGCTATCGTTGCTATCTGGTCACCCTTTATGACTTGTAACGTTCTTCTTCTTCATACGGCGGTACTATTCAGGGTGGACTTAAGCCAAGTTTCCCCAGCAACCACTCATGTTGTGCATGCTATTGTTCTCCCTACCTAAAGTTTTGAGCTGACTCCTTTGCATTGCCAGTAAAGCAAGGACCTACTTAGGTGGTGCTACAATTCGGGGTGAAACTGTGCCTCAACTAACAAGTAAATTCAGCTATCACAGTCCTTAGATAGCTGCCTCCAGTTGCGCACTCAAACCCGGTTGAGGTCCCCTTCAATTTGTGCGCGCCACTTAGAGGGAAGGTCTTCCTCTACTGCCACGTCCTTCTGAGTTAGATTCGAAGATTCTGCTGGCTGAAGCATTGGTGTCCATTCGCTCTACACGTCTTTGACTATCATATTATATGACTATCATATGCGGCCTTAAAATCGACAAACAGATGGTGGGTACCGATTTGGATTTCTTGTGTTTTTTCCTGGATCTGCCGAAGTACGAAAATTTGAACAACTGTGGACTTTTCTGAGAGGGATCAGTCAGGTTGTTTACAAAGGGTTACAGGCGTTCACTCGACATGGAATGTGATGTTCAGGAATCTCATGTCTCTGTAACTGGCGCAGTTGAGGGGGTCTTCTTTTATGTAGATCGAGAGGTAGTGGCGTAAATATATAAAAAGTATCCAAGATCGAACCATGGACCTTCGAACCTACAACAATCCTCATTAACATTGTTTAGCTTTAAATATTTCTGCTGTAGCCTGTTTTGCCCTTTTTTTTCGGAGAATTTTTGAAACACTACTGGAGCACACAAACTCAAAACTGGTCCATTGTACTGCCAGGTAGCAACCTACTCCAGTGCCGTTAATTTGATCCGAATGGCAAATGGTGACTGGACCACATTCGATTTCACTGCGGTTCGAACCTGGGACCCCTCGAACTTGGGGCAGGTACCTAACCAACTGCGCCATCCAGTCGTTTTTGCCTTTAATATGCAACGTAGTTTAATACTCTGCATCTAGTCGTTTTTCTAATTGGCCCCTCGGAATGTGTTCGCGATAATTTCCTTGGCCAAGAATTCTGTTCCATTTGATAAGCAGTTGTTGTTCTTAAGTTGAATGTTGCCATTTTTTTCGAAATCATCCCATCTCGTCTTCTTTAACAAGAACGTCATGCATTCTGCTACGAGTTACAGTCAATATTTGCTCAACTTTTCGAGCTCTTGCTTGGCTGTGAAGCTTTGTCAGTCAGATTAAGTCTCGAATTTGTCTCCTCCTCCTCCTCCTCCTCATAACTCAGTCAAAACGACTCCAATACACTTACTCATGTCTTCAGTCTCATCGCTTAAAGTCGATATCCAGCAATCCATCGCACAACCCGAAATCCCTTTAAGACACAAATTGAAGTAACCCTCAACCTTTTCACCCAAAAGAGGGTCCTCTCCCCGCAAAAAACACTCAACTTGTCACAGTCTATTTTGGAAACTTCAAAGCCGATTGCGTGCGTAGCAAATCAATTCGCTCTATCTCACTGTCATGGCGATTTCCTTCCAAAAACCAGCTGTCAGACAAAATTTTCATTCCAAAGCTAAAGATAGATTCGAATATTGTCGGCGTTAGTGCAACACCTCATCCATGTGACTGCAATAAAACTTAAGTGACAACAAACCAGGCATGCACACCTTTCCTGTCAATCCCTCGTTATTCATTTTTATCTCTCTCAGTACGTTTTCTGTGTGTTGTACCTTTTTTTTTTTTTGTTTTTTTCCTGTCTACATCCCTTCCTGTATTATCTGCAATTTATTTTATTTTATTTTCGTTTTTAATATCTTTCCTTTCTTTTTTTTTTTGTTGTCTTGTATTTCTGTTTTTTTTTTTCATTGGTACCCTAGGCAGAAAGTGTTGTATTTTAAAACTTGAACGCCGCTGAAATATGAGATGATTTTTTTTTTGCAAAATATAGAGTCTAGATAACGTGTTACCACGGTAATAGCATTGCCGCTCATACCCAAATGCAGAAGAATGTACAGATACACACACGCACACATAGTGCCAAAACGTGCAACGAATAATGAGTTGCCCCCCGTTTGGCTGGTGTACGCCCATTTAATTTGTGGCAGATAACATGGCGTTGGTTGCACAAAATAATTCGAAGAATCAATTTGCGAAGCTTCAAAAATCCGAAGCAGCTAACCACACGAGTACACACACGTGTGCACAGAGCTGATGATAGGACTAGGTACGTAGCCATGACAGTTTGTTCAAAAATAAAATGTTCTCATATTCGTGTACTAGTCGTGTCGTATTCGCTAATCAACGACAAAACGTTCAAAAATGTATATCGCATCGGTAATGTGAACAAGTAAACACATTTGTTACTGCTAATCATATTTTTGAAGCGTGTGGTTTTCCGTTGCCACCGGCGCACACACTTATTGTTCTTCGGAAAAAGAAGACATATACTCGTACATCCAAAGCACATATGTGTATCAGAAAGTATCTCACAAATTCAAAAATAAATAATATCTGTATCTGTATCATATTTGTTTTCTTCTCCGTGCATTTTGTTGTTACGATATGTGTTATCCACATTTTCGTGTATACCTTGTTTTGTTGCGTGGCTAATTAAAATTACACTCACACATCTGTACACTTTCTTACCTGTATCTGCATCTGTATCTGTATCTGTATCTTTATATTTATTTTATCATAAAGCAGATTTTTGTCTGTTGATAATTATTTGTTTGGTCTTGTAAACAAAAGAACTGCTCGAACTCGTGGCTAATAACATTTAATTTTTGATTGCTTAGTTACTTCTTGTCTTGGATTGAAATGTAGCCAAAATTTATGGTATTCCAGTGATAGATGTTTGTTTTATAGCGGTTAGTCTTCACGAAAGTGCTTCGGCAAACACCTATTTGGATGTTAATTGTTTTTACGTGGTCTTTGTAGTGATTACGTTCGCATGGTGCCTTCACATAACACACTAAATTCAATGTATTTCTGACTGATTTTAGATAGCACGAGTGGTGATAACTTATTCAGTCGCCTTGGCTTTTGGTCAGGGCGTATTGAACGACAGCTATTAGTTCAGGAGTGCCAACCAAATGATTCGATAATGGTTCCCAGAATCGATCAATTGACTGCTGTTGGCTAGTCAGGCTGTGGTTGATTGATGTGTGTCGTCCATTATTTTGGCTTTCGCATTGAAAGTTTCGTACGAAATTATTAAATCAATATTCTGGTCACTGATCTTGCTGTTCGTTGGATTTGGAAGATTTCTAACTACACATAGCGCCCGCGTCTGTGGATATGAATCCTTTTTTCATTTATAATTGTTGTTTCATACTCCTTACTTCTCCTTATTTCGGCTGTGATGAATGCGTTTTTAACGTCTAGTGTGACAACAGCGCAATATTGCTTTCTACCCCACCTCCAAGAATGGCCTTCTATGGCTGCAGCCGTTATGTCGACTACTGTTTTAATAGCATCGGCAGTAGAGCGTGACTGAATCCAAACTGGCGGTTTGACAGGGCTCCCTTCTCTTCTGCTATAGTCAACAGTCTATCGTATATTATACGTTCCAAGAACTCTCTTATTGTATTGTTTTGTTCAAATCTGTTTATTGAACTAATTCGTTCTTCTAGTTCATTTAGTTCACTGTAGTCCACTGTTCAGGAAATTCAGTTTTGTGCGATTTTCGTCAAGTTGGGCGTCATGTTATCGTTATAAATAAGCGCTATCACTTCTAAACGCGCCAGAAAACAGTTATAAAACCATACGATTCCAAAATTCCCTTCACATACACCACCGGCAACGCAAAAATGTGCGTGTCCATCCACGCACAAAGCAAAGCACTCTATTTAGTTCAGTTTAGTTCAATTTAGTTAATTTATTCTTACTGAATTACATGCATGCAGAGTGAAGTATACCAGAGTTTGTTGAACTATTGAACTGTTGAACTAAAATAAAATGGCATTGTGAACTAGTTCACTTAGTTCACTTGTAAGAGCTCTTTTTTGAACTAGTTCGTTCGTGAACTACACAAGCCTGATGCAGTTAAATATTTTCTCCAGACTTGTTATGAGTCGCTCGCTTACATGCTTAAAGCTTGAGACTTTTTGCCTAAGTCTGTCGCGAACAACAAATTTAAATCCGAATAAGTGCTCAATTCTCTTTCTGTAGCAATCACCGTAGTAGATGTCGCAGTTTTTATCCTTTTTGCCGGACCCATGCCACCACACTTCCTGGCAATGTCTGCTTTATAGCAGTCTAGGTCCCCCTGAGCGAAAATCTGACATTTCATGTGGTACAACCCAGTGACTTGTTTAGCTGACGCTACAGTCCGTGGTGGACCTGAGTCTCGTTGCACATCTCTCTATTCAGCATGGTCCTGTGCTAGTTGCTTTCAGCTACCAAAAGTTCAGCTGATTGCGGTTCCCGCCCATCTCTGTACTCCACCGGAGATGTGCTCTTCCTTTACAGCGACATTCTGTTGGTGCACATTCGCTCTACATGACTTAGCCATCTGTGACGACAGACTCGAATTCGTTGGACAAGGTTCAGCGAATTCGTTGCGCTGAACAGCACTTAAAATTTGTCGTTCAGTCCTCCTCCAAACACCATCAGTGGATGTGGGACCAAAGATAATCCGAAGGACTTTCGTCAAGAAACGACTAAGAATCTCCTCGTCGGCGAAACCCTCGAGCACTTTCTGTGCAAATGTCCGGCTCCAGCCAGAGTCAGACAATGCACTCCGGGCAAAGCCTGCTTTTAATTTTTTTTTAATAGCAGCGCTACAGTCTGATGTGGACCTGGGCCTAGCTTCTCATCAACCAATCGTGTTGTGCGTGCTATTGTTGTCTCACGAGTGGACGGGACCTACATTTTAATGCCGACTTCGAACGGCGAGAGTGAGAAGCTTTTTCCAGACAGTTATACTCTTTGAGCATTGTCAGTGATTCGAAAAAGGTGGAGCCGTGAAAAAATGTTAGGTGTTTTTTTCGAGATTCGAACCGACAACCTTTTATAGTGACTTGAGCTCCATACCCCTGAATTTTATCAAACTTCTTCTTCTTCTTGTAGTGCTACAGTCCAGGGTTGACCTGAGTCTCAGCCAACACACCTTGCCAGCTAACACGATCTTTTGCTTGATCATGGCCAACACAACGTCCAATTTATCCCGCTCTCATTGAAGACCTTAGGCTTTTCGAACCAACTCAAAAAAAATATGAGATAATCTACTCTCTCAAAACACCACCATAATGCGGCTTCATCTAGGAAGCATCCCTTTAGATTCTTTTTAATTTCTAAATTGAGTTGATTTACTGCATTCAAAGAAAGACTACTTCCATCAACCATAAAGCAAACCCGCAGCGCTAATACTTTATTTTTCCTTCTCTGAAAAATGAGATGCTTTTAAGGAAATTCCTATTCCCGCTGAAACCACAAAATGAATAACACAATGAAGTTGAATATGCTGAGGGTTCCTCTTTTCCTTGTTTGCACTCATCTTAACTATGCAGCGGTACCACTCAAAGAGAAGCCTCTTCCAAGTCCCTTAGTTCCTTGCCTTTATACATTCATACATATTTTTAGTTTTTTTTTCATTTTTATCGTGTATGCGTGCCTGCATTTTTCTTGCACATTCACTCTTCCTCCACAGAAACATGACAAATATCGTCAAAACACTAACAAGAAAGCTTTGTGCAGGAGCCGTATCTTCCCCCCAAAGAAACTTCACTAATAAAAGTCTTAAATGTTATACTCGTACATACATAACTATGTGCACATATTCAGACACTCACGTAGCGACTGTACAAACGTTTATGTAAAAGGGATTTGCTAGTCGTTTGACGAAAGACTGGTTATGTACAATGGGAGGAGTTTGTTTGTTAGTAGTCACGCTATTCAAAGTGACGATTTTCCACTTTATGATTTTCATCACCCTTATCCCGACGGGGGTGTGCTGTTAAATGGAATTCATTTTACTTCCTTTGTCCTTTGCCTTTATGAATATTATTGTAAGACTTTGCATTCATGTTGTATGGAAAGCAGAAAGACACACAAATTTCACCGCTGACTAGTGGAATGCTTTGTTTTTTTTTTAAACTTTGTGCTGAAGTCCTTGATTTATGTGTCCCTTGGCAAAATGATTGGTGGATAATTTGATTTGTTGATAAAGAAAAGCGGTACGACTGAATGGCGCAGTTGGTTAAGTGCCTGCCCCAAGTTAGAGGGGTCCCAGGTTCGAATCCCAGTGAAATCGAATCTGGTCCAGTCACCATTTGCCGTTGGGATCAAATGAACGGCACTGGAGTAGGTTGCTACCTGGCAGTACAATAGACCAGTTCTAAGTACTCGAGTAGTGTTTCAAAAATCCTCCGAAAAAAAAAGAAAAGCGGCAATTCTTAAAGTCGGAAGACGAGATTACATTTTTGAACATAAAGTCTAGTCCTTCAAAGCCTTAATGAGTGGCTTTGTTTAATGCACTGTTCATCTCCCTTCATTCTCAACCGAGGCATTGATGGACACGAAGTTTTTAATAGATTTTCTACGAACATGTCGGTTCCCTCAAACCTACCTAGTTTCAGGTGGCTTGGAAGTGCACTTAGTGCCAGAGTTGATCCACTGTTCTCTTCTTCTTAGCGGTCTCCCGACCCTTGAAGGGTGTCTGGCTGAAACACTGCAGCGTTCCATGCCCTGTGGTCCCGGGCACGCTGCTTCCAGTAATCCAGACCAAGCGCTCTGGCATCCGCGATAGCTTGGTCCTTGAAATGGAGGTTCGGTCTTCCTTTTCTTCTCGAACCTGTGGGATGCGATTCGAAGATCCCCTTTGCTGGAGCCTTGTTGTCCATTCGCTCGATGTGGCCAAGCCAGTGTAGTCGTCGTTTTTTGGCTTTTTGGACTACATCCACATCTTTGTAGAGCTTGTAGAGTTCGCGGTTGTATCTTCTCCTCCATTCGTTTTGTAGAGCCTGCATTTTGTCTTTCGAGTTAGGAGTTTTGAACCCATTTGTTTTGCCAAACCGAAATAGCAGCGGTTTCCTAGGGTAAGTCTTCGTCGAATCTCCACAAGGGGGTCATTCGTGGGGTTGATATTTACTCCGAGGTAGGTAAACTCCTTAACCACCTCGAAGTTATTGCTGCCAACAATGACGTTTTGTCCTAGGCGTTTTGTGTGTTGACAGCAAATACATGGTCTGGTCCTCATTTACTTCAAGGCCAACTTGTTTCGCATCTTCTTCAATGGCCGTGAAAGCTTCTGTAGCGGCTCGCTGGGAGCGACCTATGATGTCAATGTCGTCTGCGTATCCCAGCAGCTGTACACATTTGTTGAAGATAATGCCTTCTGTATTGACGCCTGCCGTGCGCACTATATGTTCCAGTACAGGGTTGAAGAAGTTACACGACAGCGCATCTCCTTGCCAAAATCCGGCGCATGTTTGGAATAGTTCGGAGGAACTGTTCCCAAATTACACATTGCACCGCGTGTTTTCCAGCGTGACACGGCACAGTTGGATCAGTTTTGCCGGGATCCCGAATTCGGCTATGCTCAAGACGATGAATGCTGTCGTATGCGGCATTGAAGTCGAAAAATAGGTGATGAGTCTCGACTTGAAACTCGTTGGTCTTTTCCAGGATTTGTCTCAGTGTGAAAATTTGGTCGATTGTCGATTTTTTGATCCACTGTAGCACCACGTAAATAGATTGGGTTCAATCCACTCGTCCATTTGTGGGTAACCATTTGGAGCTTTCGATGTAGCGTAGTACAGTGGATTCGGACACTTTCCTTAGTTCAGAGCTACCACCACGGTACACCGTGGCTTTTAATTTGTTCAACTCTTCATTTTCTTTTCACCACACGCAACGGCAATCTTGATTGGACCTAAATAAACAAAATTTACTCTCACCCCGAGAATAAAACTTGATTCCAAAAGGAAAAATATCGTAGTTTTTATAGGCTTTTGCGAGATGAACAAATTTATGCCTATCAAAAATTTTGAAATCGGCATTAAACTGCAAGTCCCCTCCACCCGTGAGAGAACAATAGCACGCACAATACGAGTGGTTGCTGAGAAGCTAGGCCCAAGTCCACCTTGGACTGTAGCGCCGCCATTATTATTATTATTATAAAACTTTAAAAGCTATTTTTTTCAATCATTTCTGTCCTCGAAATTGGACTGGCTGGTTTTTATTTCCTCAAGCCAGCATCATTCAACCGTGTCCTCAATTCTGACAAGCATGACTGCCCCTTTTCATTCTGTCCCACCCCAAAGCAATCTTTAAATGTAATCTCCCGGTAGGGCGCCTAAAACACTTAAGACAAGACTGTACTCTCTCCGGCCTTCACCTCACACATCCCTAACCCCTAAACAAACATCCTTTTGCTGTATGTATTTGAAAACAAGAACTTCGATTTTGTTTTTGTTTTATTTGCATTTATATGTATATTTTTTTTTAGTTTTTCGTTTTTTTTTATTTTTTAGTTTTAAAATTAAAACATTTAAATTCTTTTGTAAATGTAAATAATCCATTTTGGGTGTGTGTTTTCTTCTATGTTTTATATTTGTTGATTTTTTGGTAATGTCTCTTGACTCTGTGGTCATTAAAAAAAAATACAAAAAATACATATACAAAAAAAAAACAAAAAAATATGGAAATATCAGGACTAAATTTCCCACCGGATCACAGTGCCACAGCTCTATCGGCTACCGGCGGACTTATTACACCTATTCCAATGCAGAGTTTGGTCACGCTAGCCGCCCTCAATCCGTCGCCGCATCACCTTCATCAGCATCCACATCATCAGCACTTGTCGCATCCGCATTTGAGTGCGGCGGTTGCAACCAGTCCAGCACAGCCTATCCCAGCACAACTGACCAATTCGGCATCGGGCCCAGCAACATTATGTAAGTTGACAATTAAATCATATTTTATATCTGTTATCTATGTGTTTGTTTAATCCGTTAACTTATGTTTAACATCTTTTGCGAGGCACATTTGCCTACATACTCGTACTTTGATTCACAGCATGTTTGCCTAGGGGCAGTATTCGATTGTGTGCTACAGTATATCTATAATTTTGTATGTTTGTGTCTATCCTCCGCTGATGGGCGTATATCTATTATATTCTGTTTATTTTTCAATTTCTGTGTTTGTAGATGCGTATCTTAAAATAATATTTAATGAATGGTTTTTTGTGTTTTGGTTTGTTTTTCTTGTGTTTCCTAATGAAGCTGTCAACACGTCAATAGCAGAACACATATTGGATCGGTTGATGTTTTGAGCAATGTGTGTTCATTACTTTTCGGGGGTACTGTGACCATTACTTGGAAAATAGAATTTTTATTTTTATTTCGAAATAAACGCGTGACAATGATTCCTAGAAAATTATTTTCATGCGGCTGGCTATACTTTGGCTCGGTAGCGGAATGGGAACGCGATTGTATTACAAAGAATGTATGGTGGTATATCTATTTAACGCCTTGACGTCAAAAGGGAAGAAAAGTTTTTAACATTCCACGACTTTTCAACATCCGGCTGTCAACCGATTTGTGGTAGATTAAGAAAATTCAAAAAGCTGACAATTATTCTATCCGTCATCGTTTCTACTTATCACACATACACAAAGTTAAAATGATCTCCTGAGTCTGAAACACTAGAGAGTATCATCATAAAACATGCTCTCGAATAAAATAAACTTGCTGATAGGGCATAAACGGAATATCTTTTTCGGCGAATCGGCTCATAGATTGTTCATAAAACTCGCGACAAGTGTCAGTCTCTAGCCGAAGTCTCTTTTTTTTTCATATGACGCTACATCCCGAGGCAGACCTGGACCTCAACAAACAGAAACATCCTTTGCTAGATGTCTCCAATTGTTCCAGATCCTCCTCAACTTGTGGCCGACACCTCAGACGAGGTTGTCCACCCTTGAACTGGCTGGCTGACTGGCCAGCCAGGCGTAGCTCTGGTCCCTTCCTTCATAAAAATATTAAAGTGTGTCGTAGTACTTTCAAGTGAATCTAAATCGAAAATTATGGAAATTAACTGGGCAAGTACGAGTTGTAATGGCATGGCAATTTTTGACGGAGGACTCATTGATCGCCTCGAAATTGCAGTGGCTATTTTTAAGATTACATCTACAAAAACGGAACCTTTATAATTTTGGTGCATCTGTCCGCCCATCCGTCCGTCTGTCGTGTCTGTCACACTTTCTTATCTCCCACGTTTATAAAGATAACCGCATGAAATTTTGAAATTCAGGCCCATGCACTCAAATTTCAAAAGCGCCAATCACTAGCTTGCCGGTCGTCCAATTCTAGGGTTAGAATTCTAGAGCTATAAATCTAGGGCTAGAATTCTAGAGCTAGAAATTGATGTTGGCTCACGTCGTCTCTTAGAACTTGCACATTGGTGACTTCAGGTGACTGTGTGTCGTCTATTTTCGCTTAGGCATGATGATTATGAAACTCTGAATAATGACATAGATTGCATAGCTCGAATTCATATAAACCAAAATCGACTTTAAAAAAAGCGCAAGTCGCTCTTAACAACCTCCTTTTTATGCCTGCAAAGTTTCATTGAAATCAGTCAAGCCGTTTCGGAGATTAGCCCGAACAATCAGACAATCAGAAAAAAGACACTACGATTTTATTAACATAGCGATAATATTCCATACACACTATATTGAACATGATTGCCTCAACCAGAAACAAGCAAACAACAACACTTACTGGCAAGCGAGAATTAAATGTGCACATATACGCTTGTGTTTAAACGATAAAAAAATTAAGCTAATTGTTTGATGATGGTTAGTTATAAGTTTGAAAAAAAAAAAAACAGATTTCCGCGGCAAAACTCTTTTTGTTCAATAAATAAAAAAAAATAAACGCGGCTCTTGCCGATTACATCCGTTCACAACGCGAGTTCGATGAAAAAGAACCTTAACATTATCACTCACTGACAGCTGTCAATGTTTATGCGTGTATGCGCTACAATGTCTATTTGCCGTGTGTATGACATCAGCACACAGTATCCATATAGCACACGCTCATAGGCGTCACGTGTCGGACAAAATCAGATGTTGACATAAAAAGTCATAACTCACGAACGCGTCGACTAATTTTCAAGATAAACCCTCTACATGACCATGCGAAGAAACCTTAAAAATATTATCGAATTCGACTTGACCGTTCGTCAGTTATAAAGTCACTACGCACTTGCAACAATTTTTTATATATATAGATTAATTAAATGTATGCCCCTTATTAGCTCTGGTGTGAATTTCAGTAAATACTGCATGAATATTTTTCCGATTTTCCATATTTTTTTAACAGAACGGAATGTTTTTTACTATCTAGAGAGGCTTTACCTTAACAACTTTGTTGACTCATTGTAAATTTTTGTGGATGCCGTAGCATATTAGGTTAGAATGTCGACTCGTTTACACAAGTTCATATTTTTACTGCTCCAACTCTTTCAAGTCACTGACCTTTGTCAAAATGTCTGCCTAAAAATACTTCCAAATCTCGCCGTTCAGAGTCGGCATTAAACTGTAGGTCCCCTCCACTTGTGAATAAACAAAAGCACGCACAACACTAGTGGTTGCTGAGAAGCTAGGCATATCGATTGACTCATTCCATGCCATTTTTTTCGAATGTTTTGAGAATGAAACGCGTGGCTGCAAAATTTGTTCCAAATTTATTGAATTTTAGCGGCGAATGGAAGTTGCTCAGGTATATAGAAGTCAACGACGATGCCTTATTTTCCATGGCTCCCTGTGAATTTTTTCAATTTCCAAAAGTAAAGAGAACCTTAAAATGCCGTCGTTTTTCAAGCATAGATAACATTCAAAGCTCATCGCTGGGAGGGCGAAAGGCTATCCGAAAGATCGAGTTTAAGAAGTGTTCATAGATAATTGGAAGAAGCGCTGGCATAAGTGCGTAATATCTAATGGGGACTATTTTGAAGGGGGCAACGTTAATGTGGACGAAAAAATATATATATATTTTGTTCAAAATATTTCAATTTCCGTTATTTTCAGAACACACTTCGTATTTAAGGGTAACAAAATTCGAAGACATTCGATCTAAAAAAAGTATTTGAAGTAAGGAAACCACATAAAATGTGCAAGAAATAGTCATTTTCACCTTCTGCACTTTCTTTGCCAGTAACTTACCCTCATTTAGGGCACACATTGCACCTGCGAAAATGTGGAACACCTCCTTTTTTCTCTTATCATATGATATCACAAAATTCTCACAACAAAAACAAAATAGACTTTGCTCTTTCGAAAATTGTTGGCGCCATTCACAATTGAACTAAAATGTATCAATATAGAATCGTAATACCAATATTGCTGATAATTGATAAAAAATGTGTCAAAAAATCAGATAATTTACAATCATACTAAGGCTGATAGATAATTAATAACAAATTGGTATCGACGACTTCCTACGACTACTGAATTTGAGGGGTTTGAAGCATAACCAATACCGTGCGTATCGGCACTGTTCACAGTGAGTGTTTCTTTATTTTCGAAGATCGTGGAAGTAAAAATCACCAGAGAATAAACTCGAGTCAGGCATCAGTCTTTCATCGGTTTTTCACATAACGACAAATCCATTGCAACGATCACGGAACTTATGCGAACCGTTAAGTCATCATTTGTTCATAAGTCACAATGGAAATTTTACAAAAAATCAACAATTAATTAATAATTGTCAGCACTTATACTGACTTGTATCAGTAAACAAACTTAGATTGAGGCCATGTAGTAGGAGAGAATATTGCGAAGCGTACATGACTTTCTAAGATCAAATTCACTAAAAGAAAGCGTCCATTCGTAGTACTCGTACTATAACCACGAAATCTTAATACATTTAGCAAAAATATTGCAACCCAGTGTTTGGTTATATTCCAGAGTTCTTCCCAAATTCATATCACAATAAAAGTCACTCTTAAAAAGGCAAATAATCATACATTCATACAAAGTTATTTATTTTCTTGTCCTCTGATTAGAGTTCACTCCATTAAACCGCAAGAAGGTCGTACATTAGCAAAACCCCTGAACCTTATAATCCACTCTGCTCAAAACGCAGATAAGGTCCATAACAAAGACAACGCTTAAGGTTCACTTAAAACGTTTATATCCATCTGATGTCTTCGACATCATTTCGTTGTTCGTAGGACCGAGCTCCACATCTCCGTTATCCAATCCGACATATGGTTACACGCACGTAACAAAACCGGCAAACTCATCAAATTGCAGGTCCGGTACGAAAAAAAAACAAATACCCCCCGATAAGAAATGCCATCGTAAAAATCCAATATTTAGCCCTCGAAACAAACAAAGGCAATAAAATGTTTACACGTAAATACAAAATGGAGTACAACAAAAACACAGACACATCCAGACCCAACAGCCGCAACAATACTTATGTTCTTCCAAATCAGCTGAATGTCCGTCATACGTGTGTGCTCGACCGTGCTTCCTGCAGTTTAATAAAAGGGATATCTTACGGTACGTCACGGCGTGACAAAAAAAGGGGCAGTTACCTTTTCATTCTCGTTTTATGACAAGGACATAAAAGGACACAATCAAATTCATGTAAATATTTTTATATTTTCTCTCGAGTATTTGAATGCTGAACTGATCCGCCGAGGCGCACCAACAAAACCAGAGGTTCCGAGCAGCGCGTACGTTTTGGGTGCCCTTTTTTTGGAAAGTCGTACCATTTGTCCTTGTTTTGTTGTTTTAATCACCTTAATCCTTTCAGAGGAAAATGGGTTTTTTCTCAATTGTTTCGTCCATCAAATGCAAATTATGTCCTTTTTCCGCTTTAGTATGTTGTATGTAATTCTTGTTATGTCTTGACAGGGACTGGAACCGAAGGAATAACGTCCAATTACGCACCAACTTTGACTTCGCTTACCAATGGAGGCTATGGAGCAACATCGCCATTAACGGCCTCTGCACTAACATCAGCTGCCGCAGGTGTAGCCGGAAAACAAATTGAAGGTGAGTTTGACTGAATTTTCAAAAATGTTCTTGGTTTTCCTGGAAACTTTAAATCTCTGCCGACAGTGTTGAGATTTTGAAGATATTCTCATTAATATTGGCACTACTATAGGGTGCCGTGATATAACGCTGAATTTTGTAATTCGGCTTTATTTTACTCAGCGTTATTTCACGGCACCCTGCTATAGGTGTCCGGGCTTGGCCTTCTTCGACAAGTTTTTCTTCCATCGATCCCTTTTGTGAGTCAAGTTCTCAGATACCATATAGTTAAGCTTGTTCTCCTTAACGAATTCATTATTTAGCCCTTGTTGGGTTTGAACCAAACATTCGGTTTTCATATGGACCACCTTGAAGGTCATCGCACGCGCAATATTAGGTTAGGTACGAGGGAACAACTACCTAAAGTTTGATTGCATCCTTTGCATGTGGAGCATCGAGAAGCGTATTTCTTTACTTGGTTAAAATAAAATAAAGGGTTTCTTAAATATCTCGTTCGACTTGACTCCCGTGCTTTTTGTACAGTAAATTGTTACATAATAACATAATGGCGGCGCTACAGTCCGGGTTGTTGTGTTGTGCGTGCTATTGTTCTCTCACGAGTGGAGGGGACCTACAGTTGCCGACTTCGAACGGCGAGATTGAGAAGCTTTTTTAGACAGTTATACTCTTTGAGCATTGTCAGTGACTCGAAAGAGGTGGAGTCGAAAAAAATTTCTAGGTGTTTTTTCGGGAATCGAACCGAAAACATCGAGCGTAGGAGTCGACGCACCTACACACTACGCCACGGCGCCCACACAGTGAATTGTTGACTACGAAAAAAAAACTTGACAAGTGACAGCTCAGTTGAATACAAACCGTTTCATGAAATTCCCCCTATCATTTTTTTTTAATTTTTACTCAAAACTGACATCTTCGCTTCACACAATTTTCATGAAAAACTTTTGAAGCAATCATTTTGACGTACCAAATTACATTTTAATGAATCCCCGCAAAGAAAGAATAAAATGGATGACGAAGACATCTTTAATGAACTAAAAATTAAATTGTGTTTTCGCAGCGCGAAAAAACGCCTTCGATATTTTAACGGCTCCACCTTTTTTAAGTCACTGACAATGCTCAAAAAGTATGACTGTCTAGAAAAAGCTTTTCAATATCGCCGTTCGGAGTCGACATTAAACTGTAGGTCTCCTCCACTCGTGACAGAACTATAACACGCACAAGACAAATGGTTGTTGTGAAACTAGGTCCTCGGACTTTACCGAACTTTCGTTAATTGCTTCAACTTCCAATAGAATAACAGCATACCGGTACAATGGATCTGATTAGTCCCGGTGCATCCCTGGGAAATTTTTTTTCTAATAAAAAAAATAAAACTACTGCCTAAAGCTAGTGGCCGTCTTATGGCCTCCGCCTAGTGGACCAATAATCCCTTTGGCCAATCCTCTATACTAAGTTCTTTAAACTTCCCGACGAGAATTCTGGACCATGCCACACCCCAACACTTCCCTGACAGACACTTTCAAACCCTGATTTCAGATAGAGACTTTTGGAATGATAGTCCTAGACCTTTTGCAGGTTTCCTGCACTGCTTCACGGATGGGTCAAAGACCCAGGATCGGATGGGCAGTGGCGTTTTCTCTAATGAACTAATCATAAGTCTCTCCTTTCGCTTACCCGACCCCTGTAACGTGTTTTAGGTGGAGATAGTGGCGATAAGTGAAGCTCTGTCCTGGCTCAAATGGAATGTAATATCCGCACGTGACATTTGCATTTTGACGGACAGCCAGGCAGCCATCAGAGCCCTGAAATTGGTCTCTATAAACTCTAAAGCTGTAATGGACTGCCGCTCATCTTTAGACAAGATGGCCGATCAGTTCAATATTCGCCTGTGCTGGGTGCCAGCCCATAAAGACATTCCGGGTAACTGCAAAGCGGATGAGCTTGCCAAGTTCGCAACTTCACAGCTATCGCTACCTAAACACAGCAACTTGAGTATGCCCCTCACAACTTGCAAATTGCTGCTCTCATTAGAGGCAACTCATGAAATAAACACCAGATGGGCGAGTGGCACTACGTGTCAGACCTCCAGAATAATCTGGCCTAAGCTAGATCTCAAAACATCTAAGGATTTAATATCTCTAGATAGATTTAATGTAAGTACAATCGTCGGTGTACAGGACACTGCCTCATAGGAAATCATGCCAGCAGACTAGGCGTGCGGCTAATGATTTCTGTAGAAGCTGCTTAGAAGAGGAGGAAGTGGAAAGCGTTTCACACCTTCTCTGGTCCTGTCCGGCCCTATCGTCTATTCGACGCCTACATCTAGGGGCCTACTTTATCGATAACTTATGCGAACTCAGTGTGGTTCTCATTAATAATCACAAATACTTTATTCGATTGACCTCAGTCAAACCATGTGGCTGCACAATGGATCAACTCTGGTCTAAGTGCACAACTTAGCCACTTCATACCTAACCTAACCTAACCTAAAGCTAGTGGCAAATTGTGATAACGCAACTCAAACAAATTAACCACAGAATAATATAGGTACAGTTCAGACAACACCGTTCCATATTATTAAAAAAAAATGTAATAGGATTCTTTTCTCTTTCGTCACGAGAGCAATAGCTGCATGGGCTACCTTTGCACGAAGCAATTCTCAGTCAACTTGCAATTTGTGAGCAATCGGGACAGATGCAGATGCTTTGCTTGCCATTTTGTTTATTTCCTCTCTTTTAATCGGCCTAGCTTCTCAGCAACCTCTCGTGTTGTGCGTGCTATTGTTCTCTCACGAGTGGAGGGCACCTGCAGTTTATTGTCGACTCCGAATGTAGTCCAAAAAATAACTTCTAATCGTCTTTTTTGCATAACTCTATTAACGTATGTCAAACGTATCATTGTTTAAATAATAATCTTACTCCACCGAAACACGCAATTGGTTATTCGCCAACCAACAGTTTATGAAGCACCATCATACTCAAATATCTTAAATATAACTGAAACTACGGTTCTTTATTCTGACATTTTTAACGATTCATATTTACCTTCTGACAAATCCTTGAGTTCACAGTATCTGAAGTGTTAGTGGACCAACTGAAAGCTAAACCAGATCCATATAACAATCTAATTTTCCCTCCCACTGAAATGACATCCTCTGTTGACTCAACACAATCGTTTGAAAACACCAACATCCTTTATTAGAACCATTACTCTTACACAATGTAACTCATTTTTATTATTTTTTTACAGGTCCCGAAGGGAGCAATCTGTTCATATATCATCTACCTCAGGAATTCAACGATACCGATCTCGCATCAACATTTCTACCCTTCGGCAGTGTTCTCTCCGCAAAAGTTTTCATCGATAAGCAAACCAATTTGTCGAAATGCTTCGGTTTCGTGTCATACGATAATCCACTCTCGGCAAGTGCAGCCATTCAAGCCATGCATGGCTTTCAGATTGGCACGAAACGACTGAAGGTTCAATTAAAACGCTCCAAGGATGCTGCAAAGCCATACTAAGAAACGTTGCCATTGCACCAAAACCACCATCATCGCGGCACGCAAACACGTTCACCCTCTCTACCCTTGGAAGATCATCGCGATATGATAGTAGCGAAGTCCTTTCATATTTTCATTTTTTTTTTCTTTGCGTTTGCTCTCGTCATATTTTCTAAAGCAAACAATGAAACTTTATTCAGAGATGGCTACGAGTCAACAACAGCTGATAGTAGGAGATAAGTTTGAAAGTTTTTATTCAAAAAAAAAAAAAGAAAAGATTTTCATGGAAACATGTTGTGGTAGGGTTCGTGAGGCGTCCTTCGAACGCATAGATACATACGAGTAGATAGATATATTTTTTGTTAAAATTTTTACGTTCTTGGTTTTGTTAAAAGTTCCATAGTATTTTGTGCCTTAGGCCTGTGTTAAGTGAGGAGTAAGGGATGCGAAAGGGTTAGATGTATGTGTATTCTATAGTAAGGCAAATGTATTTTTTAAATATTTTTAAATATTCGTGTGCAACTATGTCACTTTTGTAGGGGAGTAAGTTTCAAAGTTTATTCAAGTTAATTCTTAAATGATACACCCTGTTGTGTAGAATAAATCAAAAAGTCAATGTACATACCAAAACGCATTAGATGTGCTGGAACATGGGATCAATCAAGGGCTTTTAGTGGTTCACTGAAGACGTCGACGTTTTATGCTGTTGAGGTATTTGCATGTAGTGGAGGTGTACTTTTTCCTGTGAGATACGGACTAATTTGAATTTTCAGCAAAATGATGTAGATGCAGGTATTCTTTCAAAAATGTTGACCGTTTCCTGACTTGTCATGACGACAGTTGAATACAGTCGCCTGCCTCTAAGTCGAATTTTCACGGGATATCAAAAGTAGTTCAAGTTAGACGATTATCTTGAAGAAGACGAAACATCCCAGCACATTCTATGTGAATGTCCGGCACTACATTGGTTAAGGAAACGTATTCTCCACAGGGAAATACTGACTTCAGTGGAATTGAAAAACTCCACTACAAAAGATATACTATCTTTCATAAGGAAAGTGGTTAATCTTTTGGATTAACTCCAACCCGTCGATACAATAAACCTTTTAAGTCGCAGTGTCGCTGCCTTTACGGCAGGGTTGTACAAGAGGAAAAAAAAAATAGACGATTATCTTTCTCGGGAAAACTGAAGAGATGGCCAAAACCGAGTCGAAAAATTCGAGTTAGAGGAAAATTGGACCTAGAGGAAGTTCGACTTTGAGGGAGGCGACTGTATTGAACTATCGGCATGACAAGTCAGGAAACGGGGAACATTTTTCAATGAATACCTAGACATGATCAGCCAAATTTTGTCTTTGCCAATGTTCGTTAGCAGCTTTGTTGTTACGCTTAATTTTATTGATGTTAAACTTCGAAGAGGTTCCTCAAAACGGGCCGTGCAATTTTCTTTGAATTTGTTTATATCTTAAGCTAGTTATACAAAATGTGACCCGTATTTCAGATCATCAAGAGTCAAAGCTTCGTACTTAAATTCCAAACCAAAATTTCTTGTCCGCATTCATAATTAATCATGGATTGGGATAACTAAAATTGTTGATCCGAATTTAAAAATAGTTACTTAAACCTGCTTTTGTATAGTAAACCAGAACAGCTTGAGTTTGCACCGATGTAAACTACTTGCTTGTTAACGCTTTCGTTTTCTTTAAAGGTGCGGAAGTTGATCGCTGCCTAAAAATAAGAATAAAATTATAAAAACAACTGGATGGCGCAGTTGGTTAAGTGCCTGCCCTCAGTTCGAGGGGTCTCAGGTTCGAATCCCAGTGAAATCGAATCTGGTGTAGTCAAAATTTGCCTTTGGATCAAATTAACGGTACTGGAGTAGGTTGCTACCCGGCAGTACAATGGACGAGTTTTGAGTCTGAGTGCTCCAGTAGTGCTTCAAAAATCCTCGGAAAAAAAAATAGCGGAATCTTAAATTTCTGACAGTCCGTAATGTATAGCAGTAGAAAGTCTATCAAACAGAATGCGCCTCTCCCTTGCAACTTGATGGTATAAAATGTATTTTATAACGTCTTGAACCACTTCTACTTCTAAAAGTTTGAAAATAAAACTTTTTTTTAAACAAACTAGTAGAACAATAAAAACGTAATTCATTGTTTTTTAATTGATAAAAAAATCATATAATTATAGACTAGGTTTTATGGAAAGCAATTATAAGTAGTTCTTAATTTTGGAAATTAAAAACAGAAAACTTAAAGCAATTTGATTAAGTATACACTTAATAGTTTATGTATTTGTTTGTCGTTCTCGGACTGCTTAGGCTAAAGTCATCGATTTAACTACAGAACGTGCAGTCGCCATTGCTGGCGCAAAAATTGTTCAACGTTTTTATTCCGAATAAAATAAATTACAAACGCATATATCATAAATCAACTTAAAAAATAAAATAAAATACATGAATGTAGACCAAAGAAACAAATAAAAACAAGAAATCAAATTTTACATTTACCAAATAATCAAATCCATTCGATTGAAATTGCATTAACACAAAAATCAAAGATTAAAGCCAGTTAAAGTTTTTTTTTTCTAAAAGAAAAATTATGTTAATTCGTTGTTTTTTGTTTAAATATAAGATAAATATTTTAAGCAATAAGCTTAAATCATCTTAGTGATACCTCGATGTTGTAAGGATTTAAATAGAAATTTGTTGTAGAAAATGTATTTATAAATTAAAAAAAAACAATATGTATATGAAAAAAAATCTTATTACCAAGCCATCAAAGGCGAGGTAAACAAAGTCTGCTATAATACCTAAGATAGATAATTTTTGTTCGACGTGCAGCACTTGCAGTCAGCAAATTGTTTGTTCTTAATTTATTTTTTTTCTTTTCCAATAATTCATTTAAACAAAACCTAAGTACTAGTGTATTTTAGGGATATACAGATATGGCTATTTAAACAAAAAAATAATTACCAAAAAAAGGAGAAATGGATACACTTTTACATAGAATCATAAGTGGTACCCTGTACTTTTTTATTAGAGTTGTTGAATATGAAATACAAGAATTGAATGTACTTTAGTAAAAACAGAAAACATTGTTTACGCAAGTGTACTTAAGGTAATTGAAATGCCTTTCCTAGAATTTAGCGGATAAAGAGTATACTGTATTTAATTTAGATGAATTATACAAAAGGAATAAGAAATACACTAAATATACATTATATACACATGCATTATGGGAACAATTTGAAAATGTTGTGCTTGTTTTATTTCCAAAACGACTTCTTGAATGACAATATTCACAAGGCTTTCGACACATTTTTTTGACATTGGTAAGTAGGCGTAATTTTCTTTAACATCGTTCTTGCGAAGATCGTGCAAAACTACTGGCCAACACAAGAGGCAAGATCTTCCAAAAGTCTGTTCAACTGCTAGCTTACGTGGATCTCATTGACGTAATTGGGCGAACAGAGCGAGCCGTCAATGATGCGTTTGCTGGCATTGAAACGGAAGCGGCTAAAATGGGTCTGGCGGTAAACGAGGGCAAAACAAAGTATATGCTGTCATCGAGAAAGGACGCACAACATCGACGACTTGGCCAGAACGTCACCATAGGCAGCTATAACTTTGAGGTAGTTAAGGACTTCGTCTACCTTGGCTCCGCAGTAAACTGTACAAACAACATCAGTACCGAGATCAAACGCAGAAGAACTCTTGCCAACCGCTGTTTTTATGGGCTCAAAAGGTAATTGAGTAGTAGAGCCCTCTCTCGGAAGACCAAGCTGACTCTATACAAGACTTTGATCATCCCAGTCCTGCTGTACGGCGCAGAGGCATGGACAATATCCCAAGCGGATGAACAGTCTCTTTGTCTTTTCGAGAGAAAAGTTCTGCGCGGTGTCTTTGGTCCTGTTTGCGTTGATGGCATTTGGAGGAGAAGATTCAACCACGAACTGTATGGGCTGTACAGCGACATGAGTCTAGCCAGACGTCTACGGATCGAACGCCTAAGATGGCTAGGCCATGTAGATCGTATGGACAACTTAGCTCCGGCCCGAAGAGTCTTCGACTCTGAGCCTGTGGGGCAACGCAACAGAGGATGTCCACGTACAAGTCGAGAGTGGGACCTTGGCCGACTTGGTGTGCGAAACTGGAGACAGCTGGTAAAAGATTGTGCTGGCTGGAGAGGCATGTTGAGTGAGTCCTAGGTCCACCTCAGACTGTAGCGCTCTAAGAAGAAGAAGAAGTAGGCGTACGATGTCGAATGAAGAATACAAAAAAAACACAATTATGGTTAGACTTCTTCTTTATATGGCACTATACTTCGTGGGGGAACTGAACCTTAACCAACAGTCCTCTTTGTTTTGTTTTGTGGCATATCCAACATTTACTTCAGCTGCGGATTTTATAATCTTCTTGTGTACTACGACTACTAAACTTGTGACGGGTAAACCACTCTCAGCAAATTCCCCAGTCAATATTTAGCAAAAAAGGCAGACGAGAGCAGCAGATGTTCCATAAAGACTTAGCAATTTTGTACCGAAAAATCAGCCTATTCCGGCATATTCTAGTATAACCCCCAAATGCCATCTCTGGTCAGGGCTACAAGACGGTAAACGACAATGGAAGCTCATTAGCTACGAACTTATTTCTTACATTAAGAAAACATACGTAAATACAGTCGATTACATATCGCTTATAATAATAATAACGGCGGCGCTACAGTCGGAGGTGGACCTGGGCCTAGCTTCTCAGCAACCACTCGTGTTGTGCGTGCTATTGTTCTCTCACGAGTGGAGGGGACCGACAGTTTAATGCCGACTCCGAACTCCGAACGACGCGGGCAGTCCCAGCGTAGGTTCAGGTCCTGAGAATGCCTCATCTGATCCTCGCCTAGCAAGTTCATCAGCGATCTCATTTCCCGTGATCCCGTGGTGCCCGGGAACCCAGACAAGTTTTAGCGAATTCAAGCTACCGATCAAATTCAGAGAAGACTTGCATTCCTGAACTATCCTGGAAGTGGTTAAAGGGTTGAGCAAGGCCTTAAGCACAGCTTGGCTGTCGCTACAGACACAAATATGTACTTCGCCCCTTCCACCTATTCTTCACAATATAGCTCGTAGCCATTAGGATCGCATAGGTTTCCGCTTGGAAAACCGACGCAAATTTACCTAACGAGGTGTGCAGTCTAAAGGTGTCACTCTCTACGAAGGCACCAGCACCAGATCCTTCACTGGTCTTGGAGCCGTCCGTGAAAATTCGACTACATTCCTTTCCTGGCTCAGATTCTGGCCAGAGCCAGTCCTGAGTACAGGGAAAGTCGACTTTGTATGTTCGTCGTAGCTGGAGTACTGGTGTCCGTGCGTCAGACGGCATATCCATAAGACTGGGGTCAAGGGAAATGCGGTGCGCAAGGAAATCGAAACTCCAGTGCGAGCTGTGCCAATAACCACTTCTTTTTAAACGGAAGATGGCCTTGAGAGTACACCCCATGATATGGACATCTAGGGGGGGAGATTCAGCAGGGCATCAAGAGCAGAGCCAGGCGTGCTAGGGAAGGCCCCTATGCAGCCGAGACAGACCGTTCTTTGAAGCTTGGCGAAAGCAGCAGTTACGTATTTACGCACGCCTGGCGTGCTAGGGAAGGCCCCTATGCAGCCGAGACAGACCGTTCTTTGAAGCTTGGCGAAAGCAGCAGTTACGTATTTACGCGAAAGCTTATTCCACCAAACGACCGACGCATAGGAGAGAAGGGGCCTAATCATAGCCGTGTAGATCTAAACGGATCTTTTTAGTGATAGACCTCATGATTTGCCGAAAATTCCTTTACACTGCCAGAAAACTGACAGTGCCTTCGCAATTTTCGTTTCAATGTGTTTTTTCCACAGAAGCTTCCTATCTAGAATGACACCCAGATACTTAGCTTCATCGGAAAAGCGGATAGTGACACCTTTTAGTATCAGTTGAGTCAAACCAGTCAATTTCCTCAACCTCGGTTTTAAGAGGGATACTTTTTTTTTCTTTTGGAGGATTTTCGAAACACTACTGGAGCACTCAGACTGAAAACTGGTCCATTGTACTGCCAGGTAGCAACCTACTCCAGTGCCGTTAATTTGATCCCAACGGCAAATGGTGACTGGACCGATTTCGGAATCGAACCTGGGACCCCTCTAACTAGGGGCAGGCACTTAACCAACTGCGCCATCCCGTCGTGTTCATTTTTATCTTAATGCCTTTGTTAATCGCCAAATTAGCGAATTTTGAATCCATACATGAATGATTCCTGAGAAGCAAATGAAGTTTTCAATAATGTAATATTATAACCCAGTTTTTTGTACCGAAATTGCAAGATAGTAGTTTTGCAGTATTAGCGCAGTACTGCAACGTCAAGTGTTCTTAATTGCAAACATTTAGAATGATGCTTTGCATCGCGTTCTAAAAGGCAACATAAAACCAACTACTGCGTAAACAAAAGCAACCAGCGCATCATAGATTTTTGTGATGCGACGGAACTTTTTTTCATTTTCCGATTCAATTGTCTCTTTTTCATGACTAAAATGTAATCAGGTATGCTGGCATTTTAATTGTCAACATTTTTAACAAAATTGTTTAGAAAAATCGTCGCCAATTTTTTGACATTTAAAAAAAAGAAACAAACAATTGGCACACAATTCAATAAGTCGTTCCGAAATGCCAACAAAATTAAAGCATCGTGACGCATCGCACTATCAAAAAATTGTCGTGTCGCATCACATAGGCAGTGAAGCTTTCGCGAAGCGCATTTTTTTGACGTTTACGAACTCAGCCTACATTTAAATGACACGGTACTGGCTAAACTCACCATTTTCCAACCCTAACGACAACTAAATTTAAATATAGCATCTTTTCCTAAAATTAGGCAATAAATTTGTAAAGAAAAACTATGTATTCAGATTCGTTGCATACTTTGTATTGACTGCTATAGAACAATGTCTCCTTTAAGGCCAAATATAAGTCTACCCCTGCGAATGAATTTTAATAGAAGTCGGGTATGCGAGTGTTTATTGGCTCTCTTAAGAATTTCAAGTATAAGACATTAATTCATTGCTTTAATTTCATAAATTGGCGAAAACTTTGTTAACACGGTTTAAAATCAAGTTTTTTTTTGCAAGTTGGTAAACTATTAAGTGGTCTGTATAGAAGCATGCAATTTATTTGTACTGGTTTCAGGTAGAAAAAACATCAAAAATGGCAGCTAAAAATTCAATTTGGGGATATGTCGTAAAAATGATGCGAATGCAACTTGCAAAATATGTTCCAAATAGAGTCCGACCGAACATTCAGCTTCGGCCGAAAAACTGGCCTTCGGTCGGACTCTACTCATATTTTACGGCGTACTCTGCTAAGGCATTTGCAACCCATTAAGCGGCAGGTACCAGTTATAGTTTTATTCTTGAACTTTCGAACCATTTGAAACCTGCCCATGATTTCGAGAAGCAGATAAGTTGTTGTGTGACTTCCTCAATCTGGCCCCGAAGGATATTGTGTGACGGACGGGTGTAAACGCGGAAGGCACAACCTTCTACAAATCGGTGCATACGACGTGTTCCAGCGAGGAGTTGTAGAAGGTTTCATTGCGATTGAAGCTGGAATTGAAGCGATTGAAACAAGCTGGTCCTAAGGTCAATGAGAAGACAATAAAGTTCGAGTATATGCTGTCGAACAAATTCAAAATGTCATACATTTTGAGGTAGTTAAGGTGCTTGTCAACCTGGGGAAGATGAAGATCTGTTGACTATACAGGCTCAACCACATTGAGCGCATGAACAAAACTCCTTCAATAAAGAGAGCTTCCGATTTCGAGTCTCCTGATTCTTAAAAGTGGAGAAAACCGTAAAATGTTCATATTATCACGGAGCAATTACAACATGCTCTTAACAAATGGAAGCAGGATGCCGGAAACCGTCAAGTATGAACAAGCAACACCAAGAATTCAGATATTAGGGGTTAAGAGGAGTGTCTTCTTTGTCAAGCCAGACCAGGAGAAGGTCCTGGTCCTTTAGAAGCACAAATCCCGAATTAGGGACGATCCTAGTGTACTCGTAAGTATTTTGTCTTTTCAACGATTGGATGGCGCATTTGGTTAAGTGCCTGCCCCAAGTTCGAGGGGTGCCAGGTTCGAATCCCAGTGAAATCGAATCTGGTCCAGTCACCATTTGCCGTTGGGATCACTGGAGTAGGTTGCTACCTGGCAGTACAATGGACCAGTTTTGAGTCTGAGAGCTCCAGTGGAGCTTCAAAAATCCTCCGAAAAAAAAAAAATGTTGTCTTATCGAAAAATTACCATTAACCTCTGAAACTACGGCTTATACCTCTTTGAAATAGTTCCGTGAATTTAAGCAGTTGTTCCCATTTAATAAATTAAAGAAAACTCCTTTGCCGTGCTTCCACTGTTAAAATCTTATCGAGGAAGTATAACACCACAGCAGCAGTTCCCTGTTGGAATTGCGAACAAAGGAAGCGAGCGCAAGGAAGAGATACATAATTCCGCGATATAAGCCGTAAATAAACTTCGAGTTAAAGTCTTTCAATATCCAGTCGGAGTTGCGAACGTTTACATGCTTTTCTTTGATATTGAATATCGAAATTGTTTTTGAAATTTATATCCTTGCCGGAAACTCTCAGCTCTCCTTTGGAATATCATATTCCCGAATCCAAAGCGTACACAACGTAAAGTAATTCAAAATAAACTCTTTCATTTGCACACTTTTTGTACGCTGTGCACACCCACCACAAGGCATCAACCCAACCTTTGTGAAAATTTATATCGCCACGCGCCACCCACCGGGCGGTATAAGTTTATTCCTTTCGTCGCAAACTGATAAATGTCCTGCGAAATGTTGTGCCGTTTATTATTTTCATTTATTGCACTGTTTCAGTGGTGATTTCGCAGGCCCTACCGGCCGGCGACAGAGGACGACTCCGATTCCGACTCACTTTATATGCAAACTGCCTGCCGCTTCGAAATTTATTGAAAAATATTTCATTATTGTTTTATTAACTTTATTTTAACGAAAGGAATAGCTGGTGAGCGAGGGGGTGGCCAGCAGCACGTCAATCCGCAGGGCTATAGGGTTGTCCAAAAGGATGGCCGACTGGGGAGCGGATGTGTTTATACTGCCCACCTGGCAACGCGATGAAATATGGCGAATCCAATTCGTGATGTTTTTTTCGTTTGCCGGTAATATTTTTGAATAAATATTTTGCTACACGCTTTTTTTCACCTCGACGGCAGTCTAATTTGTTTTTACGGCAACCATAACTTATGTAGACACGCAAATCGAGGAAATCCGATTTGTTATGCTGGCCACATCCGTGCGAGAGTCGGTGAGAGGACGGTGGCAATGGGCGATAGGGGGAAGTTCTGTTAACCGGCGAAAATGTCGTTTATTTTGATTTCGCAGATAGGAACCGGTATCTGATTGGATGAACGTGTAATTATGAGGAGTTAACTCTGCAAATAGAGTGGAAATGAGTTGGTTTAGTGCTAGGAGTTCCGTATTTGATTGCCCCAAAGGTGTACGCGGATGAATTACGACCACTAAATGAGCAAATTTGAATGAGTCACCTACGGAAATGGGCAAATTATTTGATGTACTTGTAACGCTCTAGTTGTTAGCTTAAAATTAATGTGATTTTGAAACTTGTTGATTGTAAAATTGTGGTGCTTGAGGAATTATATTCATATTTATTTGATGCTGAAAGAATAATTTTAAGAATCTTAACGGAGTCTGGTGAGTTCTGTGAGTGGAATCATTCAAAATCTATGAGACCAATCCTCCTTCTTGTTTACTCTACTACTCTCGAATAGATATCTTCTCCTTCTTCAACGTCCACGCTACCCTATCTTCCGTCGAGGGCGTTCGGCTCCCGTATTAGACCACGGGGAGGAGAGAGTACGAGTTCGAAGACAGCGGCGAAATGCAGACGCTTGTGTCTGTATGGTTTGATATCTGCACGTTTTGAAATTCAATGCAGCACCTCGAAATTTGAATAGCTTTCCATGACAGTTATACTCCTTAAGCACTGTCAGTGACTCGGAAGAGACTTTGTCGTGAAATTAAAAATTGCTATCCGCTCCACGTGGGCGCCGTGGCGCATGCGCATTAGACTTTGGTTCGAATCCAAGTTCAGACAAACAATTTTACAAAAAAAATTGTTCACGGCTCCACCTCTTTCGAGTCACTGACAATGCTCAAAGGGTATGACTGTCTAGAAAAAGCTTCTCGAAATCGCCGTTCGGAGTCGGCATTAAGCTGTAGGGCCCCTCCACTCGTGAGAGAACAATAGCGCGCGCAACACGAGTGGTTGCTGAGAAGCTAAGCCCAGGTCCACCTCGAACTGTAGCGCCGCCATTATATTATATACGTATATCCGCTCCACTGAAACTCGGTACTTACGAGTACCTACTTCACCACGCAGGTTGAAGGTTGATTATATAAAGGGTCTTTCATTAACCGCTCCCTATCTTCAAAATTAAATAGAACAATGTGTGTGCAAGGTATCATCGACAGTTTTTATTCGTTCGAAAGGCCTATTGATGCCATTTTACGTGGTATATATATAACGTAGTTTAATTATCCAAAAGCATCAGTTAGGTTCGCTTTAAGGGCCGCTGTGGCTTACGGCTTCTTCACATAGACTTGCGACTTCAGAAAACCAGAAAACCAGAAATAGTCCAACGGAGTCAAATCGCACGATCTCAGTGTCCAGTTTACATCACCTTCACGTGAGATGACCATGCCCTCAACTCGCTCGTGTAGAATTTCCAGTGTGGCGTGAGCTGTGTGGCACGTAGAGCCGTCCTGTTGAAGCCAGATGTCGTTGGTGGCCATATCATCCAATTCAGGCCAAAAGAAGTTGGAAATCATTGACCTACGAGTATAGCGCTCGCTTTTGACGGAGATGGCCTAGCCAATGTCTCAAACGTTCGCAAGGAAATATGGACCGATGACGACGCCACCGCGAAATCCAGGAAAAACAGTGATTTTTTTTCGAAATGCATTGGACGCTCTTAGATCTCCTGTGGATTGGTATCGTTTCAAATTCGACAATTTTGTCTGTTGACGTACCCATTCATCCAGAAATGGGCCTCATTGCTGAAGATGATTTTCCGATCAAAATTAGGGTCAAGCTATGGTCGTTTAGTTTGACTGGATGGCGCAATTGGTTAAGTGACTGCCCCAAGTTCGAGAGGTCCCAGGTTCGAATCCCAGTGAAATCGAATCTGGTCCAGTCACCATTTGCCGTTGGGATCAACTGAACGGCACTGGAGTAGGTTGCTACACGGCAGTACAATGGACCAGTTTTGAGTCTGAGTGCTCCAGTAGTGTTTCAAAAATCCTACGAATAAAAAAAAAATGGTCGTTTAGGAGAACGTCAGTTAAATTTTGTACGTGTGCAGGCCAAGTCACGATGCAAAATTCGCCAAGTTGTGGTCTGTGAAATCGTATTTAGACCAAAGTAGGCCCATTTTCCTGCCACGTTTATTAACTTATTCACTTATGGGAAATCATTTAGATTCCCATAGAGCGAAGTAGATTTCGTATATGTGCCACGCTGAATTCGCAGAGATTGTTGCAGAAGAAGGTGTCTGAGTGAGTCAAGAATCGGACACGTACAGAGAATATAAAGAACACTCTTCTACTCCTCTCCTCTTCATCTAATTAACTTCTGCATCGAACCGTGGAATTTTTGGCGTAGAATCTGACTTACTTACTTATCAGGCCTACGTCCCATGGAGGAACTGGGTCTAAGCTATAGGTGTCTCCTATATATGGCGGCCCCGGGCAGGCTGCTTCCAGTCGTCTACACCAAGTTGTCTTGCATCCACGATGACTTGGTCTTTAAACCGGAGGTTCGGTCTTTCCTTTTTTTTATAATTTTTGCGCGCAAAAGGGGTTACGAATAGCCTTAAGTGTCCGAAATCAAAACACAGCACGGGCCGAAGGTATAGAAGGAGACAGGGAGAAGAGGTACCTGTGCACATTGGTCTTAAATGTCTGGATTGTAGTGAGTGGAAAATATTGGGCTGGGAAGAGCACTCGGCACTACGGCTAAAAAACGACTCTCTTAACTTAACTGTACGTCCAAAGCAGGCTTATGGGTGAGTTTCCTCTCCTTCTCAAACCAAAAGGTTCGGGTTCGAAGACACTTTTCACTGGAGCATTGTTGTCCATACGCTCAATTAGACCGAGGCAATGTAGTCGACGGACTTTTGCCTTCCGGACTACGTCCACATCTTGGAACAGACTATGGTTTTCGCAGTTATGCCTTCTCCTCCGTTCACCTTCTTCGCAGATAGGACCATATATCCGACGCAAAATTTTTCTTTCGAAGGAATTAAGAATCACCTCTGCCGTTTTGGTTATCCTCCAGCATTCGGCTACATAAAGCAGGACAGGCAGAATAAGGGTTTTGAAGATCACGATTTCGCTCCTTCGAGTAAGGAGTTTTGACCCTGGCTGATTAGACAAACCGAAATAACAACGGTTGCTAAGGGCAATTCTGCGTCGGATTTCCACCAGGATGTCGTTTGTGGAGTTTACATTTGTCCCAAGGTAGATAAACTCCTTATAATAATAATGGCGGCGCTACAGTCCAAGGTGGACCTGGGCCTAGCTTCTCAGCAACCACTCGTGTTGTACGTGCAATTGTTCTCTCACGAGTGGAGGGGACCTACAGTTTAATGCCGACTCGGAACGGCGAGATTGAAAAGCTTTTTCTAGACAGTTATACTCTTTGAGCATTCTCAGTGACTCGAAAGAGGCGTAGCCGTGAAAAAATGTTAGGTAATTTTTCGGGAATCGAACCGACAACATCGAGAGTACCCACTAAGCCACAGCGCCAAAACAAACTCCTTAGCTACCTCAAAATTGGAGCTGTCGATCGTGATGTTTTGTCACAGGTGGTGTACGACGGATCGATTTGTACTCGACTGCATATATTTTGTTTTGTCCTCATTTACTCTTAGACTCGTTTTGCCTCTTCTCTAATCGCCGTAAAAGCTTATACAACCACACGCTGGGAACGCGCGATGATGTCGATGTCGATGTCATCAACGTAACCCAGCAGTTGGGCAGATTTGTAATAAATAGGGCCTTCCGTGTTTACACCCTCCCGCCGCACTATCTTCTCCAGCACCAGATTGAAGAAATCACATGACAGTGCATCTCCTTGCCGAAATTCAGTGCAGGTTTTACATTTTTTTTTCGGAGTATTTTTGAAACACTACTGGAGCACTCAGACTCAAAACTGGTCCATTGTACTGCCAGGTAGCAACCTACTCCAGTGCCGCTAATTTGATCCCAACGGCAAATGCTGACTGGACCAGAATCGATTTCACTGAGATTCGAACTTGGGACCCCTCGAACTTGGGGCAGGCACTTCACTAGAGTCCGACCGGCTTCGACTTCGGCTCCGGCCGAAAAACTGGCCTTCGGTCGGACTCTTCACTTAACCAACTGCGCCATCCAGTCGTTTTAAGGTTTTAAATGGTTCAAAGATCTTTGAACCGAACTGCACTGTGCACCGCGTACCCTTTACTGTAGTGCTACACAAGCGGATCAGTTTTTCCGGAATTCCGAATTCAGCCATCGCATCCAGAGTCCAGAACCAGAACGGTTCAATACGTATGTTCTGCTCACTTGATCCGCATAGAATCACAATGGGCTCATTTGGCCTAAATGTGGCTGCAATCTACAACCACTCATACTTTCTTCTTCTTCTTAGGGCGCTACAGTCCGAGGTGGACCTCCACTCATACTTTACATAACCTAAAAGTCAATCTAAGAGCCGTCAAGCTGTTTAAAAAATTGTTTGGAATGATTTGAAATTTCAAAGCAATTTTCTAACACCCAGACCGTCGGTTGTGCTCACCTTTGCACCCACTTCCAGAGGTCAAGAATCATGTTGCTATACTAATATAAGTACGGTTATTTCTCTAATTAATTGAAAGGAAAAGAAAACAACACTCGCCTTCTCCGAATAGAGGAAAAAGTGCCCACATCATTCTACTCGAGCGAAGTACGCAATTTGTTGCCTCCTCCTCCTCCCCTACTGACCCACATAGTGGGCGGGTTGGTGCCATTACTGTCTGTCTTGTGTTCATTCCCTACCAGTGTATCAAACCAGGACACCGAAACTGATGATGTCCACATGATTTTTCTTTTCCTCCCATTCACACAAAACCTCTCACTTCACATCAACCGGTTCCCCTCCATTTTCCTTTTAATTTACTTCATTTCGTCCTTTTACAATTTATTATTTCATCACAACAACCGAGGGGGAGGGTGGGAAAAGAAAGAATGAAAACTGCAGTCCACAACATCGAGAGAGAAAGCAGAGCAGAGAAAAAAAAAATGAAGAAAAGGATACCATTGACAACAACGGCCAGGCCAAGGCAATTAACTTGGCGATGAAGAAGCTCCTCGCGACTTCCGCCGCTTCGCCATTCAGCCAAGAGCATCATCATTGTCCAGAGGATGATGTCCTCTGCAGAACGGAAGAGGAGCCAAACATTGAAATTTAAAAAAAATTAAAGCGATTTTCAACATCAAAGGAAACGGCCTGCACCAACCACCAGAACACCAGAACACCAGAACATCAGGACATCAGAACATCAGAGCCCCGTCCCATCACTCGCCATTGGTTAAAAAGATTGTTTTCCAATTTATGTTTTCACACCAGCAATACGGGCTCCGGGGCGAATAAACAAAGGAGAACAGGATGAAATTGAAAGAACCCCGACAACTAAAAATGAAATCATAAAAAAGCGAATAAGAAAAGGAAATAAGAGAAAAGCCCACCAGGAAATGTTGAAAATAAAAAAGTGAAGTACAGGAACACCGAGCACCGAGCACCGAGCACGGAGCACTGAAGATACTTCAAGGGAAGGGTGTGAGCATGGTGCGGCGACGGAAGAATAGAGAGGGATCCCGACGAATCGATATAAGGGAGTTCTTGCCGAAGCAAATTATTATGTGTGTGTCGGGGGGATTTATAGTTGGCATTGGTTCCAGGAGTTGGATTGGCAACCAGCACAAGAATAATTCCTCAGTCCTTGCATATGCGAGTACGTCGTATCGTGTAGTGTCGTCGGTGGCGTCGCACTCCCTTTCCTGGTCGTTCTCCATGAAGGATGTGAATAATGCTGAATGTCTGCAAGGACCACCATGGGGGGATGGGGAGTGGCGCACTGGATTTCCTCGAGGATATGTGGGTTTATTTAAATTTGGTTAAATCAATCAATTGCGATTTCCCAACGCCTGGTGGCAAAATCGTAATTCTTTTGTTGTTGGCTCGACCGAGTTCCCTGCTGCCGGATGGATGGGAAAGGATGTTCGATGTGCTTGTGAATGAAGGATGAAGGACGCTTCGGTTGTGGGCTATAAAACCAAAATGAGCATCGGGATGTGGAAATAAAAGAGATGTATTTGGAATGAAAGTGTATTTGTGTTTGTTTCATTTTTTTGTCTGCCACCTCGCCCCCACTCCCTCGGAGAGGAGGGAAACTAAGTCGAAAATCTGCTGGATGTGTTGTTGACATTGCGCTTGGGGGGCTTGGAAGGCTGCTTTTTTTATTGCCATGGATGTAAATAGTTTTAGGACAGCATTCTTCTTTTCTTTTTCCTTAATTCAGCAATACTGGGGCAAGAGTCCCTTGAGCTGGCGGCAATTTGATGGGCGGGGAGAGTTGATCGGAATGGACTGCAGTTGATTATATGCTGAGGTGGAATCTCTTAAGTGGATTCGAGATGTGCCACCGTGTAACTTAATGCGACACATCGTGTAGAGTTTTACGTGCTTGACCTTCGACTCGGAGAGGGCGTCACATGGGGTGTGTTGAACTTGTAAATCTCATAAACCGTCTGTCTGGGGGGATTAAGTGGGCATTTAGGTCAACAAGTCGTACCGGCTTACAAGGATCTTTTTTATGACTTTTTAATAGAATTTGCTGCGATGACAGTAAGATAGATAAACGACCAAGTGGATTGATGGAGATTGGATCAAAGTTTTGAGTGGAACACGCACCGTGGAGCCGGTCTGTCTGAGGGGCTTCGTGTTGTGGCGTTGCAGACATCGTCAAGGATTTACGAGGCAGACATCGGTTGGAACAAAAAAAAACGCCTTCAAGGAAAGGGACTGCTTCAGCAAATGGTAAATGCGGGGAATATCCTTAAATAGCTCTCTAGTCGCATAAGTGGATGCTTAAAATGTCATGCTCGCGTGGAATTTTTTATCAGTCAATAGTTGGGGTTCGGGGGGGAGGAATGCTGAAAGTAAATAAAGTTAAACGTAGCGAAGTGAATAATTGTAGAAAATGGAATTCCTTCGGTTCGTAGGCATGGCATACACAGCAGGGTTCATAAACAGGACATACAGCATTAAAAATATAAAGGTCATGAGGCGTTCTTCGTTTAACAGACACAAAGCCACCCAGAAAAATTATTATAAAATTTATACTTAACATTGTCGATTGCTATCTGACAGACTTGGGAGAAGCTATTGTGTACTTCATTAAATTGTTTTCGACCTGGACATTGAAGCATTCACATGGAAGTTAAATATCATTTATTTAAAATAAAAGCACAACGGTTTATAAGTTTGTTTACAATTATTTATTGGATATTGTTTGTTGGACTGAAATACACAATAGCAGAGAATAATTGCGGAGAAAAACCGCTCACAAAATCAGATGAATAATTCTGCGCTGGTGCGCTTATTCTCGCACAGGCTCTCATATTTATTATTTAATATTGAACAATAAGTGAAATTAGTCTTGCAGTTCATATAATATTTTAGAGATCTGTAGGATTTATTCGTTGGTAGCTTAAATATATACGAACGTAATCTTATATGTTCAAGGTGGTTACAGACATTTTATTATTTGTTACGTGTTCTCCTTTAGAGTTTGCCTTTCTTTGGATGGAGTGCTGTCCGGCATGATCTTGTCCTCAACCAACAAGACTCTCCATCTATTAATAATAATAATAGCGACGCTACAGTCCGAGGTGGACCTAGGCCTAGCTTCTCAGCAACCACTCGTGTTGTGAGTGCTATTGTTCTCTCACGAGTGGAGGGGACCTACAGTTTAATGCCGACTCCGAACGGGGAGATTCAGAAGCTTTTTCTAGACAGTTAAACTCTTTGAGCATTGAAAAAAAATGTAGGTGCTTTTTTCGGGAATCCAACCGAGAACATCGAGCGTAGTAGTCGACGCACCTTCCTACTACGCCACGGCGCCCACACTTGCTTTCATAGAAAAGGTAAAAAAACTCGATAAGTGGTTACCCCATGAACTGAGCGAGTCCCAAAGACTACGGCGCCTGGAAATCTGCGTATCGCTCACATCAAGAAACCAAGGTTAGGTTAGGTTAGGTTTTGGAAGGGGAGTGTGATGGTTAAGGTATCACTTCCACTCGGAGGCCATGGGGCCCATTGTGAATCCCTTCAAATGCGGAGTATGCAATCTAATAACCTATCCTGTCACGCGATGGCTGGAACCACCCCGTGCTCTTTATGAATTGTCTCCATTCGCTAAGTCCGCAGTCTCTGTGAAGAATCTCTGGCCCAACGAAGCCAGGCGCCGATTCTGGAGAGCTGGGCAGTGGCAAAGCAGATGTTGGATCGTCTCGGTCTCTTCCTCGTCGCCGCAGCTCCTGCAGAGGTCGCTGGACTCCGCATTCCATTTCCGGAGCATTGCTCCTATGGGGCAGTGTCCTGTGATCACTCCGACGAGCATACGGATCGAGTTTCTGTCCAATGCCAAAAGCTTCTTTGTTTTGCCGTAATTAAGCTTTGGCCACGTTGATCTTGACGTGTGACAATCATTTCTTGTAAGCCAAATCGAGTTGGCCTCTTTTTGTATTGTTTCGCTTACGATCCGGTACAATGCACTGATCGGTGGTCGTAATGACGTATCCGCTTCGCTGATGTTCATTTCAGATCCTTGTCTGGCCAATTCGTCCGCTCTCTCGTTCCCTGCGATTAAGCTGTGGCCCGGGACCCAGCAGAGTTTGACCATATGTTGGCTGATGGACTTCAGTGAAATGCGGCAATTCATGACAGCCTTTGATTTCGTTGTACAGGATCCTATCGACTTCAGTGCAGCCTGGCTGTCTACAAAAATGGTGATATCCGATGGTGGGATATCGGTTGTTTGTATGTGTTTAGCTGCTTTCTCTATTGCCAGGATTTCTGCTTGGAAGACACTGCACAAGTTAAGGAGTCTAAATGATTCTTGTTTCTGCAAAGTGTCCGAGTAGAATCCGGCCCCCGTACCTGTGTCCATTTTTGATCCGTTGGTGAAAAGGGTTATCTCATGGTCGTTTATAACGGCATTCGATAACCACTTGTCTCTGTCGGGGAATCAAGAAACCAAACTAAAACGTTTTTACGTTGGATTGTCACATGTGATGAAAACTGGATACTGAATGATAATCGTAAAAGATCTGTGCAGTGGTTATGCTGACAATTTGGTGTACACCAATTCACTTTTCATTTCTTCAACCAGGAGAAACGGTAAACACCATCAAATATTATGAGGAAATTGACATATTGCATGCCAAATTGGCTGAAAAGCAACCTGCGTTGGTCAACGGGCACAGTCCGATCCTTTTGCAAGACAATGCTAGACCCCCTTTTTTTTTTTTTTTTTTTTTCTTTGGAGGATTTAAGAAATACTACTGGAGCACTCAGACTCAAAACAGGTCCATTGTACTGCCAGGTAGCAACCTACTCCAATGCCGTTAATTTGATCCCAACGGTAAATGGTGACTGGACCGATTTCGGAATCGAACCTGGGACCCCTCGAACTTGGGGCAGGCACTTAACCAACTGCGCCATCCAGTCGTATTCGTATATGCTAGACCCCTTACCTCATAAGTAACGATGCAAAAACTGTTGCAGTTGGGATTTTAACTTCTTCCGCATCCACAATACTCTCCTGATATTTTCCCAACGGGTTACCATGTTTTCTGCAATCTGGATTCATTTTGCGGGCAGAAGGTCCTCCAGAAGCGAGCAGAGGTCATAAGATCCTCAAAAAGAGAGCCGCTCTACGAAAAAAGAATATTTGACATTGTATCACGTTGGATTCTCGGAACAACTCCAAATCAGCCAGTCCCTGAGACTACCGAACCACTGAAGTGTCTTCCAAGCGGAAATTACGGCTATTCGTGAAGCCGCTGAATGGCTTTCGATGAACATGATATCGAGAGAGGATATCGTAATATACACCGACAGTCAAGCAGCTATAAAAGCCCTCGAATCACCAATATTAAGATCAAAATTGGTAAGAATCTGCCGTATATCTTTAAATGAGATATCTAAACAATGCAGCCTCACGGTGTGCTGGGTTCCTGGTCATAGAGATATACCAAGTAATTGCGAAGCAGACGTGCTAGCCAAAAGGGGACCACAAGCAGTGACCCAATCATTAACAACATCTCTGTGCCAATAGGTACATTGAAAACCAAAATCTCTGAACTAGCAACCAGTAGGGCTACAGAGAGATGGAGAAAGCTACATACCTGTCAGCACGCAAGGAAAACATTGCCAAAAATGGATCTCCGGAAAACCACAGCCTAAGCAGGAACAATCTGGGTGACCTATTAAATGTCCTCACATGACACTGCGCTAAGGATTACCATACCATAGATGCATGGATGAAGAGGAAGAGGAATCCCCCTCACACCTACTATGCAATTGTCCAGCCTTAGCCTCCATAAGGAGGCTAATCGGCGTGGCTGAGGAGCGAGGAGCCCTATCTGAGCATCAGTACGGCTTCAGAAAATCGCGCTCTACCATTGACGCCATTAAGGAGGTGGTGGATACAGCAAGCGAAGCCATAGCGGGCTCGAGATGGAGGGGCGGCACGAAAAAATACTGCGCCGTGGTTACGCTGGACATCAAAAACGCGTTTAACTCGGCAAATTGGTCCTGCATCATGAGAGTACTAAATAGGATGAGTACACCGCAGTACTTGAGGAGGATAATCGTCAGCTATTTCACCAACAGACAACTCAGGTACCAGACTGACGAGGGTATTAAATACTACGACGTCTCGGCAGGCGTCCCACAGGGTATAGTTCTTGGACCCCTCCTGTGGAACCTAATGTACGACGGAGTACTGAGACTGACGCTGCCACATGGAGTCAAGATAATCGGCTTTGCCGACGACATCGCGGTTGTGACGGTGGCCAAGCACATCCACGAAGTGGAAACCGCCACAAACGAAGCAATCGCCAGGATCAAAAATTGGCTGGAATCTTCCGACCTCGAACTAGCGGACCACAAGACAGAGGCTGTTCTAATAACCAGCCGAAAGATTGTGGAATACGCAAACTTCCGGGTTGGCTCCCAGCTAATTAGATCCAGGGATTCGCTGAAATACCTAGGAGTGATGCTCGACAACCGACTTAACTTCAAAAAGCACGTCGAATACTGCAGCAGAAAAGCGTCAAAGACGCAGACAGCACTTTCCGGTATACTGCCGAACATCGGAGGACCCGGATACCCAAGAAGGATCTTGATTTCCAGAGTAAGTTCAATCCTTTTATATGCCGCGCCAGTCTGGGCGGGAGCTCTTTCGGTAAAGGAGACAGCAAAGAAGCTTTCGTCAGCATACAGGCTGTGCGCCATAAGAACAATCAGCGGCTTCCGAACAATTTCGGACGAAGCAGCCTGTGTGATCGCGGGTATGGTCCCGATCGACATTCTCGCCAAAGAGATGCATAGGGTCTACCTAAGGCGAACGGCAAATCGCGCGGAAACTAGCGCAAGATGCCTGAAAAAGGAAGAAAGGGCAACATCTATGGCACTGTGGCAAGCCAGATGGGACACCACAACCAAAGGCAGATGGACCCATAAATTGATCCCCGCGATAGAAGCTTGGACGTCGAGAACACACGGAGACTGCAACTACCACCTCACGCAGTTCTTGTCGGGCCATGGAGGCTACCGAAAATACCTCCACAGATTTGGTCACGACAGTTCACCCTCCTGTCCAGAATGCGCGGGCGAAGAGGAAGACGCAGAGCACGCAATATTCTACTGCAGACGCTTTGCTGCGGGGAGAACAAATCTACCAACTCCCGAACTCTTGGTTAGCCGTATGTTAGACTCAACTGACAAATGGCTAGAGTTTTGCTCCTTTATAACGAGCGTTCAGAACGAGCTAAGAAGGCTCGAAAGAGAAAGAAAATCCGAATTGGATAATATGGAGCCCATAGTGTGATATGCTAACCAGCCCCGCGAAGTAATACCTAACGGCAGTTCCGCGGGGAGAGTGGTTGAAGTGTGCAGGGTGTGGGTTAGTACGTAGGCGTATTCCCGAAATCGAGTACTCGGGTTTGCGAATCGTGCATGCTGATAGCCCGGGCTATCAGTATCTTTCGAAGATTGCCACATCCTTGGACGCAACCAAAAAAAGCCTCCATAAGGAAGAAAACCCTGGGAGAATATAATCTAAGCTCACTAACTGATGTATCCGAAAAGGACGTCAAAAAATTATGGATATTCGTCCAAAAATCGAAATGGTTCCAGATATGAGCGGCAGGAAGCCGGATGTGGGACGCTATGGGTCTAAGTGATTCCAATGTGCATACGTGGGAAGTCACCTACCTACCATCACGTTGAAAGAATGTCATAAATGTCAAAGGATCCTATTTTGATTGAATAAAAATGTAAGGAAATTTTATTGGCTTTTAAATTTTTACGATAAAATTGGACATTTCATGTTGAACAACCCAATAATTACGCGCATCTCATTTTTGATGACGAAACCACATGAGTAATTCCCTACAGTATTGACTTGAATGTTGGTCGTCAATATAACAGTTTAGACTTTGCGCTTACCACATCCTTCACACTCTCAAGAAAACTAAGAGAAGCTAAGCTAACATTTTTTTCGCAAGATTTTTTGCGCCAACGAAGAGACATGCCTCGACACAAATGAGATTTGTCAATCCCCCTCTAACTTCTTCAAAAATCTCACGGTCTCCGTGCAGGTTTGCGACTGCGATAATCCCTGCGGAATACGAAACGTTGATACTTTCTGTCAACGCACTCCGATTACCGCTCTAACCCCATTCTAGTTCCAAACCCTTTTTTCTAAAGTAACTTTCTACTCTTGTTACCTTTTAAGCAGGTCACTTCCGCCCACTCGCGTATTTGCAACTTCCCCTTAATTTTATTTCCGGGACAATGCGAGGTTTAATTGTGAACCAACGACTTTTTTGTCGCTCGCTTGCGAGACGACCCTTTCCCAGGGACGAACCACGGCACTGAGTTGACGACAAACCAAAGGAGTGATTAAAAATGTCCTTCCCCATTCTAAAATTCACTGCAGGTCCATAATTAAAAACGGCAAAGGAATTAAATATTAAAACAAACACCAGGTAACCCTCCGCCGTACAGCCAGCCGGCACGTAGAAACCTGAAACAAAATCCGTTTTAGCATACACTTACCATAACCATAAAAAATAGAAACACCGAAAATAAGCAACCCTCTCCAGCGTCACAAGGAAATGCGACGAATAAAAATTAATGAAGATGGCAGCAAGCAGTGGCCATAGCAGGGCGACCGTGAAACCGACAGAAAGGATGAGAACTGCTTAACGTGCACTAGAGGATGGGAAGATCAACAAACACATGTCCTTCGTCGGCAGTAGCGCCGCAATGTCGTTGTCCTTTGCACTCACAACAATATAATTAAGGACTAAATGGTGTTAACTTAAAACTCTGTGTGCACTAGGAGGTTGCAGCCGTCAGCCGCTGGACCGTGTGCGAATTTGAAACTCAAGTGAGTGTGCACGGTCCCAGACCAAAGGAGCCGGTATGCTGGGTGTGCTGTGACGCGTGCCACCGAATCACCACCGCATCCTGCCACATGCATATTATTATAACCTAAAGGGTTAAATTAAATTAAAAATTATAAAGTAGAGCTTTTCGGCGTGTCCACAGCTTTACAGATGCTCCGCGATGCTGTCGTTTTTTTCTCTTCTCCGCGGGGTGGAGGTGAGTGTGCCTGCTCTACAGAAATATCATACCCTTCGTCGTTCGGTGGATGTGTGTAATATTTTGCTCATGTAACCTGAAATAAGACCACTTCTGGTGGAGCACACGTCCGTTTATGGGCATGCAAAACGAGGTAAGCAGCAGATGGCAGATGGCATGCTCTATGTGTGTAATGACATCCAAGTGAAGCGTTATTTGCCTCCAGAGGAGGATTGTGCACAGTCAGCACAGTCTGACCAGACAAAGCCCCGCCACTACATGTCATGCAACGAATCAACTCTCTCACCCCCCTCCCCCCCACTGCACCGCACTTAACCACACAGTCGCTGGAGTTGGAATGTGTTGGCCGTGTGTAGGACTTAATTAGAGTACCCGATGGGTAAGTCACACGTGAGAGCAGCTGGGCTGCTGTATCGGGCAAAATAATTGGACGAACAGGGTCGGATTCGATGGCACTCTTTAATGAGGTTCTTGCGCTGACGTTAACAAGTTAAACTGCTACCTCTCCGGTGACCTGGATACTTACTCTGATTGAGAGGTTGTTTTGCTAAAAAAATAAGAAAATTATACGTGTCAAGTGTTTGAAGGGCTCCACGCGAATAAACCTTGTCGGACAGGTCATATTCTGTAAAAAGGAATTCTCTCCGTGATATACTTTTATCTGAAGTTTTATGTCCGCCAATCTTCACTTGAGATTACCGTTCATTTTTACATCCCTGGTTTTTAGTATGGTGGCGCTACCGTGGACCTAGGCCTAGCTTCTCAGCAATCCCTCGTGTTGTGCGTGCTTTTGTTCTCTCACGAGTGGAGGGGCCCTAAAGTTTAATGCCGACTCCGAACGGCGAGATTGAGAAGCTTATTCTAGACAGTTATACTCTTTGAGCATTGCCAGTGACTCGAAAGAGGTGGAGCCGTGAAAAAATGTTTGATGCTTTTTTCGAGATTCGAACCGACGACCTCGAGCGTAGGAGTCGACGCACCTACCCACTACGCCACGGCGCCCACGGGTTAGGTTAATGTGGCTTAAAAAAGCATAGGCCCACTATGCCAGTGTGCAGGTAGGTGGGTTATATTATTGATTTAAATCAGTCATCGCTTAAGCCCAGATCTACAAATCAATGCTTTGAAAATACGAACTTAATTAACTGCAATCGCATTCCAAACGGGCCTTAAATCCAGCGTTAAACTCCAGCCCCGTACAGGCGCAGTCTGCAACCAATGCCCGAGACATTCCACAGTTAATTCCAAAAGTAAGTGACGCGAGTTTTTCACCCTTCTGTTGTTGTTTTCATTTTCACACAAAAGACCAGCCATCATCACTTCACGAGCGCACCGATGAGACGCAACAACCGCACCGTGTCGTCGAACGGAGATACGCCATAAGCACATACGTACTCGCACATCGCACTCGCAGCAAGCGGAGCACGAGCTTAAAGCAGATGCTGCTCCCCAAGTAATTCTGGACGACTGGCAGCACCACATAATCCTGTCTGAGGGCAGCAATTTTAATTTGAATTTCACAATTAAAAGCATTTGCAAAGGTCCAGTGGCAGCAGTGTATTCAACTATAACAATCAACAAATTGGAACGGGTGTAGTGATGCTTTAAGTACATGTCCTGCCATGACAATGCTAACCTCGAATAGAGATGCATTCGGACGAAGGACATCTGTAGTCTTAATTTCCAGTGATAACCCACCCCCTCGCTCATCGGATTACACTTCATGTGCATTTTCCGCAAACGGCAAATCCGTGTATAATTCAGTAGCGAAATTTTAATCCTTTTTATGGTCTCGGGCAGGACTCGAAGCTCTAGACTTGTGTATCATCGTAATAGTCCTTGAAGCGTAAAAAATGCAACGCGGGAGTCTGTGACAGACACAAGGATGCCGCTTCTGTAATTCATTTATGGGCGACGCTGTGCGGTACAAAGTTATGTAAAAGAGAAAACGAATATCCTTCATTCGGACAGCCTCTCCACCAACTCCCTTCAGGGTTGTTACTGTTGTCAAAGTAATTTGAACTTTTTGTGTTTATTGCTCCCCATATCCCGGATAAAGGTTGAATTGGAAAAGTTCCTCTCGCTGTCACCAAAAGATGACACAGATAAGTCGAAATTGTCATGGCATCCGTTCGCATTAGGCACAGCGCAGAGGCAATGGCTCTTTTTATAAATGCACCACACCGCTGCTAATTCACTCAAAAGGGTTGTCAGATGCGAGGGTTCCAAGGGAAAACCCGAATTAAATCATTTGTATGCTAAGCAGTCGGTGTATGAGGGTGTGTGCATTCGTTACAATTGGCAACAACAAAGAGCTTAAGTTGAGCTTAAGAGTATCCAAGGGTGCGATGATGGCGATAGGGGCTCTTTTGCGTGCTCTGCCTCTTATTGATAAAGTTTTTGGCTTCTCTTTTGAGGGTGGGAGCTCGGCCTATCTGTTCAGTTTTAATCCAGTTTTAATGATGGTCCTGTTAACGCTTTGCGGAAGGAGATGGAGAGTAGGCTTATTTCCATATCTTCCCTGCCGCCTTCGAAATTTGTAAATGAGCTGTAATGGAGCGTGCAGAAGGAACAAGGCGACTTCAAATGGAAAATGAATCCCTTTTTTGGTTCGTAATTGTTTCTGATTAGCAGGAGCCAGTGGTTTGACGGGTGGTGTTGCAGCCTTGAGCCAATCGATTGGATTGGCACAGTCTGGGGAACATAATGGGCCACCTACTGCTTGCTGCCGAAATTGGTTCCAGACGTTTTCATTTTCGAGCATAGACGTCGGCGAGCTGGGTTTTTAATTAAAAATTCAAATGAGACCGGAATATTGATGTAATTTGATACGAAAGTACTCATACGGAATCACCGCAAAACGGAGTGTAGATGGGGTCGGTTGTGTTGATGCGCAGAGCGCCATGGGTCTATGTCTGAAACAGATGATGTGGAAAATCGCTGGCTATTTGAATAATTTACGTTGAAATATATTTTCATATTTTCAAAAAACCACCCAGTATTGCCTGTGGGCTTGCCTAATTAATGACAGACGGTGGAGAATGATGTGAGTGAACACGGAAAGGTTGAATTATTTGCAAAAACTATGTTCGGAATTTGAAGCTTTTGTTATCGATGTTCAATGATGCTTGTTGGATTTTTTTCTTCTTGACAGCGAAGACATTTTTTCCGAATTTTGACCTCATTTGACTTTTTGGTTCAATGTTCCGAACTGACAAGCCTTGAACTTCCATAAGCATTCACTTTATGCCCAAGAGTTTTACTGCATTTTCAGGAAATTTCAGGTCGGGAACGGTAGCTTTTTAATCCATTTTGCACATTCCGCTTGAATGAAGAATGGAGAAGTTGTGTTTGCTGGAAATGATTTACATCCACGTGGTCCTTAAACTAATCCAACACCGTCAGGTCGTAAATTGTTCCTTTCAATTTCATTGTTTCGTTCAAGTACGAGTATTTCCAAAATATGTAAAAAGCCTTTTGCTGTATTTTGGACAAGACATATTTGGGGTACTAAGCAAAATCTACAAAATTGATCATTACTTAAGATATTTCACCAGTTTTTTGTTTTGACTACCTTTCCCCGACGTTAGACTTCAACATCGAATACAAAACCGTGATCCCAAGCAGACAACAGTTGGGAACGAACATGGCTCTAAGCAGTAATAAAGCTAAGAATATCTCCTCCGACGGATCTAAAAGTGGTAGTGGCTTCCGGTTAAAAGAGTTTCAATTATATTAATTGACCTTTTTCGGTCAGGTTGGAAAAATGCTGAGTAGTGCTTTTTTGTCAAACTAAACTGAAAATATTGCGGATGTAACCAATAGGGTGACTGAAAATCAAAGTGTTTCTATTTCTAGACGATGGGGTCTGTACTTCCTCAGTCAAGATAAGAAAGCTAAAAGGCTTTCTTAAGGACACTGCGGCTTGAAATATCAGCTTAACAAAATCCTTAACAAAACCTGTGCCAGGATAAGCAGTATCGGTTATGATTGGAAAAGGACGAAACAGCCGAACAGATTTTATGTGAATGTCCGGCACGACACTGGTTAAGGAAAAGCATTTTTCACATTTTCCATAGGAAAATACTTACTTCAGTGGAATTAAAAAATTCCACTACAAAAGACATACAGTCGAGTCGCGATAATTCGTACCCCGATAAATCAAAATCTCTATAATTCGTATTGTCGCTAATTCGTAAATTTTTCATACATTTTGCTCCCCTCGTTATTTTGTATTTTATTTGCAACGCAGGGAACATAAAATCTCTTATAAATTTTAATTCGTTTTTTATAAATTGTAATGCAAAACGAAAAAGAAAACCTTTTCAGTTTAACTACCGTTAACTATTGTAGACAATTTTGTTGCCTTGACGTCGCCTCCATGTAGCCTTACACACCGTACTTTTTTGTTCTATGATATTACGAGTTTGTTTATTCTTAGCTTGGAATTGAATGCCTAGTTTTAGTAAAGTTAGACAATTTGTATTGAGAAATCTTATAAAATGTAAAAGCCCCCTTAATTCGAATTTTTATGTTTTCCACCTCTTTAAATCGAAATCTTGATAATTCGTAACCTGTGGCAATTCGTAAAAAATGCTGTTCCCTTGCCATTTCGAATCATCAGGATTCGACTGTACTATCTTTCATAAGCAGTTCGTCTTTTGGATTAGATCTCTCTAGGTCGGCATGTCGCTGCCATAACGACTGGGTTGTACAAGAGGGAAAAAAAAAGAATTTTTCATGAATAACCGAAAAGTCTGATAAAGACGCATAGGAGACAAATACGGATTACCGAAGCACGAATAGCCGATGTAATATTTTTTTTGTCGGAGGCACTCAGACTCGAAGACTGGTCCATTGTACTGCCAGGTAGCAAACTATTCCAGTGTCGTTAATTTGATCCAAACGGCAAATGGTGACTGGACCAGATTCGATTTCACTGGGATTCGAACCTGGGACCCCTCTAACTTAGGGCAGGCACTTAACCAAATGCGACATCCAGTCGTAGGACTTGCTTCGGAATACTTATTTTTGTTTTTGAATTAAATGAGGATGTAAATTTGTGAAAATATTTAATATATATTTTTTTTATTCTGAACTGTTGATTCAGAAATTGTTAGTACCTACTCAATTTTTATTTTATTTTTGAAGCGAGCGAGTTTGGCTTTGAACGATTGTGTCTGTTGCTTCGGTGTAATATGAAGGTTTTGAGGTTATTCTCGATTAGTTTATACCTTTCCTATCTGACGGTACTAATTAGTACCGCCTACTTTTCCGCCAAATATTTCAAATACCCGACCGCGTAAGGGACAATTATCATTGTCGATCCTTAAATGTACCGTTTGGTATGCCAACGACAGCACGTTATTTGAGTGCTCCAGTAGTGCATCAAAAATCATCCAAAAAAGAAAAAAAAAATTTTTTTTGTAAAAAGAAAATTATGAAGGTACTGAATAAGTAAACGAGTTTGGCTTGGATCGACTGTATAAGTCAAACAGGAAAACTGCGCCTTCCAGTCGTGTGTATCGATGTAACATAGTCTTAAGTCTGATTACTGTTCGTTACTCAGACCATATTTAAAATATTCCTCCATCACTTGGAATTCTCTACACGATGTTCAAGAACTTAAATTCAAACGAGTTAAAAGCAATTTCACGAAATATGCTATCCGTTGTGCAGTTTCCTTGTTATGACGAAATATGCAAAATAATTTGCTTGCAAATCTTAAGTTTCAGGCGTAACACAACTTCAGTCATGTTTATCCGCGACATAATTAATTACCATATAAATTCATCAGAATTGGTTTGTATTTTTTAGCCTTTTCGGGTGAGAAATCTGTTATGTGAGAGTATGCATAGAGGTGGGTAGGTAGGTAAAAGTGGCGATGGACATACAGATCCCGTTTGTCGCATCCAATTAGCGCCTAATTTGTGAGAAGGGGGTGAAAAGGAGTGTGTATTCACTCAGATTTGCCTAAATTTCTTTAAAACCACTTTTTGGAATTTATGAAGGCTAGCAGACTATGTTTCCCTCCGAGAGGTTTTTAGGGGTGTTAAAGAAGACTTTGCCAGAGTGCGTTGTCTAACTCTATCTAGAGCCGGACATTTGCACAGAAAGTGCTCGGGAGTTACTGGCTCGATTTCCACCCGGCAGCTGCGGCAGTGTGAGTTAAATGGTATGCCTAGTCTTTCAGCATGCCTGCCAACAGCCCAGTGTCCAGTACAGACTGCTATAATTTTGGATATGTTTCCTCCACTGTTGTTGAGCAGGTCTTTTGTTCTCTTTTGGTTGTAGTTGGGCCATAAGCTTCTGGACAGGACACATGTTTCCAGCTTGGTCCATTTTTCATTGGCGATCTTGAGGAAGTGATTGTAGATGTTGTTTTTTACGAAGCCTAGTGGAGCCTGGATTTGTTCCACAACGAGACTGTTGAGTTTGGATCTCTGTCTGGCTAGCTCGTCTGCTGCTTCGTTTCCTCTTATATCCGTGTACCCGGGAACCCAGAACAAAGAGACCGGGCTCCGCTCACCTATAATGGATAGTTCTTTGCAGCAGTAATCCACTAGTTTTGACGTTGTGGTTATGGATGTTAGAGCATTGATAGCAGCTTGACTTTCTGAAAAAATTGCTATCCACTGTGCTGGTTCTGTTCTGTTCTTAATTTCAAGACACGCATTATATATTGCTAGCACTTCTGCCTGGAAAATGCTTGCAAAGCTTGGTAGCTTGAAGTTTCAAGACATTGAAACCAGTTTCAAGACATTCATTTTATTTCAAACACACTTCACTATTCTATTCAAAGATGGAATAGTGAAATGAATGAATTGAGTAATATTTGAATGCTTTATGAGTATTGCACTTATTTTAAATCAAATACTTACTGCAGTGTATTCATATGGGTACAAATAAAACAGTGTAAACTATACTGAGTGCACTGAGTAGTCTGAGTTTCTTGTTGAGACGTGTTTTTCTTCTTACACGAATAATCCTGTATTATTACCAAAAAGAGTTATGCGAGGGAGGAGTGTGTTGCAAAAGCAAAATAAACAAGTCAAGACTCGTTTACTAAACTATGCACTCATTGTATTCAGTGCACTCAGTGTACTCAGTGTATTTTCTGCAGTAAACATTACCATTATATGAAATCGCTCAACACATTCATATGTTTTCAGAGTGAATAGTGTACTCATCTTGCTATCAGGTGATCAAGCAGTGTACAGTATTTGTTTCTCATGGTGTGATATTCGATTTCAGTATACAGCTTGTTGAAAAATGACATATGACAAAATACACTGAAGTATTGCACAAGTTTCGAAAGAGCAAATGAATGCATTCATGAAGATCTCTAGTGATCTTTACAACGAAACTGATTTTGGCTAATTTCGATTCGATTTTAAGAATTGCAATTATTGATTGCTTTTTATTAGTGGTTTTTATTGTTTATTTAAAGTAGTTTATGAGATGCAAATCGGTAGATAAACTATAGTCGCGCAGCCAAACATCAGTTGTGTAAAGCGATACTGAGAGTATACACTGAGAGAACAATGTTCTGTGATGGATAAAAGAAAGCATAATAGCCATTTCCAAACGGCTACTAGAAATAATAAGAAAATATAAGTTTTTGCATTAAAATCTTTTAAAATTATATAAAAGGAACAACATATATATATTTTTTTAGATTTTTATTGGAGTTCTATATACACTTCCAAAGCCTAGACTTTTTGGTACCGCCAGGTAATTTTTGTATCAAAAAGTCCGTATTTTACAAAATAAGGAACTTTTGGGACTTTTTATGAACACGTTTCTACTGACCAATCGACGCCTTGTTATTCTGAAAAAAAGTTCTTGTTAGCAATCGAAAAATCAAAAGACAATTTTTCAGGGAAAAATACTTCTTTACTGTTAGGTAATTCAAGATCGACTAAGTATACAGTTTGGTTATTACAAAATAAGAGGAAAGAGAAAGATGAAACATATGCATTAGAATAACTGTTTTGATGAGAAATTCGTAATTTAATTACAGTGTTGCGGAGACGTATTACAACAGTTCTCAATAAATGTTATATTTTTAATAAGTTTTCGAAATTTTCGCACTTCTCTTGATCCGCCGTTTATTCATGTCTCAACTTGCAAACTTCACAGATTGTTTATTTTTCGCCAGAATTCAAATAACGTGCTGTCATTGACTTACCAAACGCTACATTGAAGGATCGACAATGATAATTGTCCCTTACGCGGTCGGGTATTTGAAATATTTGGCGAAAAAGTAGGCGGTACTAATTAGCACCATCAGATAGGAAAAGGATAAACTAATCGAGAATAATCTCAAAACCTTCATATTGCACCGAAGCAACAAACACGATCGTTCAAAGCCAAACTCGCTCGTGTAAAAATAAAATAAAGAATGAGTATTCAAAATTTCTGAATCAAAGTTCAGAACAAACAAAAATGTATTAAATATTTCCAGAAATTTTAAATCCTTATTTAATTCAAAAATAAGTATTCGGAAGCAAGTCCTTTTTTATAAGAATTATTAAATTTGATGGTACTGAGTAAGTAAAAGAGTTTGGCGTGGATCTAAGTCTGTGTATAAGTCAAACAAGAAAAGAAAATTCAAAAAGGAAAAGAATGTGGAAAAATAAAAAACGTAATTTCTTGGCGTTCTGTACATTCATTTGTGTCCAATGGAGAAAATCACTTTATTGTCATATTTTCTTGCACTCCGTTGTCCCATGGCCAATAAACTTACATTATTTCACAATCATCGAACGCAGAACTTATTCAAATAAACAAAAGAATTCAGCGCCCAATGATTGAGAGATCGCATCTAGCGTTGTCTTAATATACATAATATTTGCTGTGCCATTTGAGTGAATTTGTTTAAATTCAATTAGAAATCCGTCCAAGAATGACATCATTGTCGCGTGATTCTTCTCTGAAAAGCTTTCCACTCCACTAATAGCAAATAACATGTTCTTAGAAATGTATTACTTTTGTGTATAGTTTTATTTATAACCTTAACAAGTATTTAATAAATATTAATAAATAATTCTTTGACAAAAGAATGATTGCTCCTTAAATAATAAATGATAAAAGATTCTCCCATCCCGCACTACAGCAGTTCATATCTAGTAAATTCAGTTTTCACAAAACAACAGTCAGACTTAGTTTGAAATTTTGAAGACAAAACGATTTAAATTTGTAAAAAAAAATGAACCCGCCTCGTTGAGGCGTTATGGCAATATTGTTTTTTTTTTGATTTGAGTATTGTTCTTCTCGTGCGGTTGACACTCGTAATATGCTAGATATTTGATAGATCTACAGAAGGTCGTTACTTCATCTCCCTCAGCACTTCAAACCTCGGTGGGGGTCCGCCGTGATTACCGGGGTTCGCTAGGAACTCTTCGACATCGAAGACTTCTGCGTCTGGATTCACTGGAGCGCCTTGGTCGGCCATCATTTCATTGATGGCGATGTCGTTCGACAGGTCAACCGGTACGCTCTCGTACACATCGATTTCATTGGTCATACTGTTCCTGTCGTTCAAACTGCCCCATTCTGAGTTCAATCCGTCATAGTTAACGTCATTCGCATCTTCGTCCTCGTCCTCGTCATCTGATGAGGTGAGATTTTCACGTTGTGAATAACGATCTCCTCGGTTGCGGATGAGCATCTCCCGGTCTGTTGATAATTTCTTCATGGCTTCATTAAGCGGTATTTCGGCATTCTGTAACTCACTGGCATCCAGGTCCTCTGCGCCATCCTCATTATCGTCGCTGGGATTATCATTTTCCGCATCCGCTGGCATTGAGAGCTGTTCACTTCTCATTGTGTCGCTGGTCACGCTTGCATTATCCTCATCTGGAGTGTCTGCATCCTCGTCGAAGGTCTCGAGTGCTTCGGTTGAGGCTTCGTTCTCCTCCACTTCAGCTGCGTCCAGGTTGACATCGTCGACAGCGTTGCTGTCAAGCGAGGATGATAGCCGATCTATGATTTGCATTTCTGTGGTGATTGCTGCCTTTGGGGTGCTCTGTTTGTGTTCGTGTATGTGTGCGTGTGTGGGTGTGCGCGCGAAGAAGGGCAATGAGAAATTGTGCGTGTGATGTACAAAAAAGTGCGTGAAATGGGAAAAGAAAATGTTTTAAAAATATTTTTTGTGTTTATCACTTTTTCTGTTTTTTTTTTTTTAATTCAATATGTGGGATAAAAATGGCACAAGGACACAAAGGATGCGTGCAGCGGGTGTGACATGCGGTTGCGGGGTACCTTGTATGAATGTTGCGTGTTAATTTTATGCTTGGAAACTTCACTGCTCCCGCTGTAATTATGGTCGGGTTAATTAGTGTTACATGCGTAAGATGTTTTTTTTTTTTTTTGTTTTCATTGCATGCATCATGCCAATCACCGGATTAAAGAGAGAATACAAATTTGAAATTAAAAGCGAACAAAACTACTGGTAGGACTTTAATAAAACAATCCTCTTTTGTATACTCACCACAGTAGTAACGCTGGGCGTGTGTCTTGAGCTGAAAATCAGACGCGAATGAATGGCTTGAGCTTTGAGATACTTTCCTTATATACCACTCGCAGCTTTGTATCGTGCATCACCCGCCCGAGTGAATTCCTCGAAATGCTGCAAACTTTCTTAGTAAGCAGCGCGCGTTGAAAAATTCGCTTCCCCCTGCCATTTCCTTAAGCGCCTACGGCAAAAAAAATAACCCAACGAATGCAAACACACAAAACTTGACCAACGACGGCGATGATACACACAAACTGAAACTGACAAGTCGGTGTGCGGCTTAGTATTCATACCGTGATGTCACCTTCGGAATGGTAGCGATTGGAAGTAACAATCTCAAGAGCACAGAGCAGAGAAGCAGGCAAAAGCTCTGCCTTTGCGATGCTGGCCGAGCATTGTTTGATATGCGGTGACGTCTAGACGTTTGGTTCTGATGAATCGCTGATGTTTCATCTTTGATTTAGTCGGTGAGGGAGGTCGGTAGGAGGGCGGGCTGATACTGCGTGTGCCACTTCCGTGCAGAGTGGGCATCGAGGCGCTATCTAGTGTGTGGTTGAGAAGAGTCGATGATTGTTCTGTGGCGATGAGTGAGTCACGTAGAATTTGTTGGAATGGAAGATGCAAATTAGTGCTTCCCACATATGCGGTAACCTTGAGGGATTCCCTCTATTTTTAGTCCTCTGACACATGGCAAATGGTGTGGTTGCATTTGCTCATATGGCATCGTGTATCCAAGTGGATAACGACAGACCTTTTTTGGTAAAACAGATTTGAAGGCAATTTAGTTGTGGTCTAGTGGTCGGCAGATTTCAAGTCAATACAGTGGATCAATAAAGAATTCGGACACTTAACGTGGTACAAAGACATCAACAAGTTATACCGTTCTTAATTTTTTCAACTCTTCATTTGATTTTCGTGACACGCAAGATTGACCATGGGATCTACAGCCTTGACCAAATGTATTAGGCACCCTTTAAGATTCGTTATATCTTTAAAAAGGAGGAAAACTAATGAAATGAGAGGAAAAATAAAAATTGTTTACAACCTCAGATAGTGTCACCGAAAACCATAAAATTCAAACTAATTACTTCCGATAAGTGATTTGTCAGCAAAGACAAAAAGACAAGGGTGCCTAATACATTTGGCCAAGGCTGTATATAAACTAAATTTACTCTCATCCGAGAATAACATTTTATTCCAAAAGAAAAAAAAATATAATAAGTGTTCGAGTTCTTTAGTGATCCTCTGTATATAGTACTGAAGCAAACAGATCAACATATTTGAGACTGAATGCATATTTTAATGAATCATGTTTCTAAAAATGTTCTGTATAGCGACATCCAGACTAACAATCTAAGTTAGTTTCCCTCATAAAAGGTGGAATCAGGCTGACCGAAGAAGGTCAACTAGTTGAGGCAGTTCTCCAAAACGATGGTCTCAAACTTTGACATTAAGTCATTGCTCGTCGGGAGCATTCTGGCAGCACAACAGACTATTTTTTTGAAAAGTCTGTGAAAAGCTCAGTAATTTTGGAAAGTTCTTGCTGTAACTTGCATCTGAAACGCAAATTCACGCCAAGAACTCTGCACCATCATTTGGTGAAGAAGTTAAACTTTAACAGCTTGACTAAAGACGACCGTTGCTGACGATCTAAGGCTTCAACCACCATCGATCAATCAAACATTTTCTACAAATGGATCTGGACAATAGGCGAATCAAGCTTAGAAAGATGATAGAGGTTATGGTCTAAACGAAAGCTGACGTTTGTCATATATCAGGTAAAGAATTGAGCGTGCCTCAGATCTAAAAAAAACGCATTCGATACTCGAGTTTCAAGTGATCATTTCCAACACACGGTTGAAGTGGCTAAAGCAAAACACGTAATGAACTGAAGTTAAATTTCGATTGATTAAAAGACGACTAAGCGAACTAGAGACTTGCAGGATAACCAGAATAATTTGGCCTTGCCGAATGTGCGGAAATTATTGAAAAATATTGTCGCAATTCCGGCTCAGTTGTAAAAATCCGACAGGAATTTCATCGTGAGGTCGGTCCTTATCATAGCTTCAGTGTGCAGTCAATTACTAGTACTTCGGACCGGACAGAGAATGCTGCGAAATGAAGAAAACAGCCGCCGTACCGGCCGATTTCGAAGAAGACCCTGAAACAGTGAATCGGCGCCGATCAAGTGAATCGAACACTGTCAGATTTGCAGTTGGATTTGGGCCTACATCTGCATAAGATTATGCAGACGCAAGTATTAGCAGAACAACGCCATCAATTTGCTGATTGGACTCTGAAGATTTTGGCCGAAGATCCAAATTTTGGCCAAAAAAACTTCTTCTCGGACGAGGCTCATTTTTGGCTCAGTGGCAATTCAGGGAGGTCTTAGAGTAAAAAGTGGTCGAGCTCAGGGATTTGATTGCTGGTTAACTGTCTGAACAGATGGTGATGTCCTTCTTGGATATCACGTTGTTCTTGAACCATGACAGGTCTTCTTTTATGGCCAACGCCTCAGCCTGGAATACGCTACAATTTTCTAGCCGGTGGAGGGATATGCTAAAGTTGAGATCCCTTGAGTGGAGACCTAGCCCTACTCCCTCATCCGTCTTGGACCCATCTGTCAAGATACACGGAGTACCGCCCAGCGTCTGAGTATCAGACTTCCAGTCAGACTGGTATGCTGGTAGAGAAGTTATTCTCAAAGAGGAGATGAAGTAGTAGGAGGTCAGTGCTGTGGGGAAAAAACTCGAGGTTATCTAGAATAGTGGAGTGATCTATAAGGTAGTTATTCCACATGTGAAGTGTTTGGAGTCTAACCGCTGTGCAGGCCGCTACTTGTCTACCAAACGAGTCGAGTGAAGGGGGATGGAGGACAACGTTCAGTGCTTTGGATGGTGTCTTCCTTAGCACCCCACTGAGGCATATGCTTGCAAATCTTTGCACCAAATCTAACCTGGATTCACAATACTCCTGAAACAAAAGATCAGTCAAGATCACAAAGCAAAAATTGTTCTAATAAGAACAAAGACGGTACTATCGGTCGGGAGTGATGAAACTTGGTGAATTTTGTTCGTCGAAAAGTGTTCTATGGATTATAAGTTAATTTAAAGCAAAATGATCAAGTAGTCCACTTTTCAAAATTAATAATATGCTGATCCGTGAAGACAACACACCTTCTCTCACTTCGGTAATAATGCAGCCTTTCCCAAAGCTCACGAAATGTACTTCGACCATTTTCAACCAGTTCTGAGTCTTTGTGACTTTTTTTTCCTGATTCCCGAATTTAAAGTTTGTTTTTTTTCGGTGGATTTTTGAAACACTACTGAGCACTCAAGACTCAAAATTGGTCCATTGTACTGCCCAATAGCAAACTACTCTCGTGGCCTTAATTTGATCCCAACGGCAAATGGTGACTGAACCAGATTCGATTTCACTGGGATTCGAACCTGGGACCCCTCGAACTTGGGGCAGGCACTTAACCAACTGCGCCAGTCCAGTCGTTTGAATTTGAAATTGCTCGGAAACTTGAGAGAACTGAAGCAACCGAACGAGTATAGAAAAATAATACATTATGATTATAATAACCGCTTCGCTCAGTTTCGGAAATGTTCAATTTCACCCACTTACGCGGAAGCGAAATGAATCCCTCTCTACGTATGCAAATTTCAGTTGACAGCTGAATTCGCCTTAAAGTCGTATAAGCAATTATGGGTGCTCTGAAATTGTACGATGCTTCTAGATAGTTTTCGTTTGCTTAAGTTTTCGTACGACTATTATAACAATAATAATAATGGCGGCGCTACAGTCCGAGGTGGACCGGGGCCTAGCTTCTCAGCAACCACTCGTGCTGTGCTTGCTATTGTTCTCTCATGAGTGGAGGGGACCTACAGTTTTAACGCCGACTCCGAACGGCGAGATTGAAAAGCTATTTCTAGACAGCTATAGTCTTTGAGCATTGTCTGTGACTCGAAAGAGATGGAGCCGCGAACAATTTTTTTTGGAAAAATTTTTTGTCGGAACTCGGATTTGAACCTAGGCTTTAAAGTTTAGCGTATGGGTCGACGCACAAACCTACACAGCCACGGCGCCCACCGTACGGCTATTATACTTGACCCTTTATGTGGAAGGGCTCAGCCAACTTGAAAATCGTTGTGAAAGTGTATCAACTCAAAAAGAGACTACATTTGACCAGGCAGTATTTGTTCCAACTATCGGTTTAAAATGGTTCAAGGATCTGTGAAAAGCCAACAACTTGCATGAACAAGCAATTGAACAGAGAGAAACACGGGAAGTGATGTCTAATGATGTGAATGATCTTTGAATCCATCCCTCAAGACAGAATGCACTTAACAAGAAATCTGCGGTTAGGATTCATTCCCCGCATTGCGTGGGAAAGTCTTCTTTAAATGTGCTACACGTATGACCAAATAAGGAATTATTATTCAAAACATCCGTTCACCAGAGTAATCAGTTACATCATTCCCTTTAAAAAAAAAGCCACTCAAGCAAAATCGCGTGAAATTGAACGCACTCAACCACGAGCTTCATTAACAATTAAATACTGACCCAATGATGCAGAAATTCAACAAGAAAATCGTTTCACTTTAAAGCCCGGAATGGAAATGTAAACTGTTGACACTTCACCGACCAACGTGACCAAGAGCCACCCCCACGAGTAGACAAACATGCGAAAGGAAATCTACGAGCAGGGCTTTCCAACAGAAATTAAATGGAATTAAATTTCATTCAAGGAAATAATAATAACTTCAATTATGAGATTTATTGCATAAATTCACCAAATCCCCCTCGCAAAAAGTAATTTACATTTTAAATGATGTCTTTCATATTTTCACATTTTCCCACAAAATTTAAAAGCAAAATCCACATTTTTTCTCGCTTTACACGAAAGGGGGCGTAACCGTCAACCCCTCAACAGTGACCAGACAGCAGTGCGCTCCCCGCGCTCTTTAAAATATGCATTTGGCATAAAAATTGATGTACACGATGGTGACCGGTCGAAAATTTCATTCGTGGTTAATTTTAACATCCTGCTGCGGGTATTAATACCTCACCACATGACAACCGAATATTAAAATTCACATCCTATCCTATTCAATTAAATATTAATAAAATAGTATTCCCCTGCCACTGCCGGCTGATTCGGAGAATGACAGATTTTGTAACCACTCAAGCCGGTTGTGCGATGCGCGTAATTCGAACTTTGAACAGTCCATGACTACGGGATGCCTACACTTTACAAAAATTGTGACTCATTGCAGAGATATAGTAGTGAGACATTGCGATAGTTCTCAGTAAATACGGGGAATCAGGTGAGGTCATCTCTCGTGTAAACTAGTATGATGCTTCGCTGGTCTACTGCCAGTTGACACGCAAAGAACAATGAAAGCTGTTGTTAACTGATATCATCTGGGATTTCCAGCTGATAGGACCAAATAAAGAAGTGAAGCTCATTAACTGCAAATTGCTGATACTTCAGCTGCAGGTCTCAAAGTTTCGTGTCATGTAATGCGCTCTTTGTTTCCGACCGGTTTGCACTAGTTAAAGGCAATTAATTCGAAGGCTAGAACAAAGCGAATGCAATCTCAAGGCTGATTACACTGGACCGACGTAAGACACGTCAGAAGTCGCAAGGCGTTATGGAAATCAAGGCGAGCCAGATTCTCTGATATCGAAGCCAGAACAAAGATAGGGGGCATTGTGCTCATAAAGAATTGCTCACTAAGCTTTGCAATCATCGTTCTTCTGGAAAACCATTCAAACATTATTTAAACTGAATCGGTTATCAGTTTTGTTTCAGATTGTTCTTGGCAGCCTCGAGTAGCCGATATGACAGTGTGTCGTAAATATGCATCATTCGTAGTCATTCTGGTTACGACGAATTTATTTCACATTTAAATTAAGATCTAAAGTCATATAATGTCATCAGAAAATCATACATAAGATTTTTTCTTAAATTTAAGGCTAATTGTGGGTATCAAATCCACGGTGTCGATGTCATGATTAAGACAGTACCAATATCTAATTTATGAGATCAACTTCCTGCATGACAGATAGCTTTTGCTTACAAAAGTTTGGCCGGGGCTGTAAGGCTTTTTCGATAATTAAGTGAAATGAAGTAAAAAAAAACGTCAAAAAACAAATGTTTCTATGGAACCACTATATTCCCTATCGGCATGCCAAATGAGCGGAACTTAGGTCATGTTTTGATACAAGATCTAATTTTAATTGTAAGCTGATATCTTATTTGTACCACACACTTTTCCCAGAAAAGAGAAGCAAAAATAAACAAAATTAAAAATCCGCCGCACGCGGCTTCTTATCATCTCGTACAGCTGAGCCATTGACCTTGCTTCCTCTATGGGCCAGTGTATGTTGTTATGTTAAGTCAACGGCCAACATTTAATCTTTAAAAATGAAGAGTTCTGAGAATTACTCATTCACAATATCAGTGCTTGCTATAAATATCCATGAACTGAGAATGCTCAAAGTTTCATATTTAATTACGAATTTTAGACAGAACCAGTGGAACAAGAACTGCTTCTCATCGTCATCATAATTCTCATACCCGCTTATACTTCACCGGGCGCCGCAACGTGAGTAAGTACTTCGACTTCTACGCTCCAAGTCTGGGTTCAATTCAATAGAAAAACCTTCTCAATCTCACCGTTTGGAGTCGTCATTAAACTGTAGGTCACATCCACCTGTGAGAGAACAATAACACACACAACACGGGTGGATGCTGAGAAGCTAGGCCCAGGTCCACCTTGGACTGTAGCGCCGTTATTATTATTCACTCCGATGACGAAAGTCGTTAAACGCTTTGTCACAAAACGATTCTATGATGTCGGTATTTTGATTAGAGTCTGAATGAAGGCCAGTTATCCGGACGAAGCCGAACTTCGACTTTTTCATCACCTACGGCCGAAGCCGAATGTTCAGTCGGATTCTATTTGGAACATATTTTACAAGTTGCTTTCGCATCATTTATACGAAATAGTCCCAAATTGGCTTTACGGCTCTCACTATTAATGTTCTTTCTACCTAAAATCAGCACAAACAAATTGCATGCTTTTATACAGACCACTTAATAGTTTGCCAACTTGCAAATGCAAAATCTTTCAATTTTAAAGCTATAAACAAGCGCACCTTCAAAATACAAGATATCCAACTATAACAAAACAAAAAACGCATCGTTCCTTGTAACTTCTATTTTTACAGAAATCTCAATAGTCGGCTTCGGCAAAATCTTCAGCATCATTTGGCCGAAGCCGAATGTTTTGCCGAAGGTGATATTTTTAGCCGAAAGTGGCCGAAGCCGAATGTTCGGTTGGACTCTAATTATGATGTCTTTAAATTAGTCTTTTTACGTTCAAATACAGGTACCAAAACGTCTAAAAAGTAGTCAAAACGACTCTTAAAAAGTCTTGTGTTGGTTTAATAACCGACTTTCGTGATCGGGGTGATTATATTATCCTTCAAAGAGTCGAGTAGTTCATTGCTAACGGGTTTATCCAAGCTAATCGATCCTCTGCCAACAAAAGGTGAGTTAGACTAGCATGGGAGCACACGACACTTGTCAGATTTGATCAATCCAACACGGACATGCTATACTAAGAGTCCGCCGCCGTCTACCTGATGGTATGACTTTAAAATCGTGTCGTAAGGAGATTCATGTTGCACAGCCAAATCACTGAAATAAAGCTCTTTTGTTCAGAAAAGCAACTGCACCCACACCCTTATGAATTCCAAAATAAAAGAAAAGAATGTCATTTCAGCATCACATACAATAAATAAATGAATCCAATTCCTTCGATTATTATTCGATTATTACTGTGGGCAAGAGTTTAGACAATTATAATAATAATAATAATAATGGCGGCGCTACAGTCCGAGATGGCCCTGGGCCTAACTTCTCAGCCACCACTCGTGTTGTGCGTGCTATTGTTCCCTCACGAGTGGAGGGGACCTACAGTTTAATGCCGACTCCGAACGGCGAGAATGAGAAGCTTTTTCTATACAGTTATACTCTTTGAGCATTGTCAGTGACTCGAAAGAGGTGAAGCCGTGAAAAAAATGTTAGGTGTTTTTTTCGAGAATCGAAGCGGGAACTTCGAGCGTAGGAGTCGACGCACCTACCAACTACTCCACGGCGCCCACGGTTTGGTCAATTACCAATACAAAAATTTAAGTCTTGACTTTGACCCCTAATTCAGCCTTTCTGATAATGAACCTAACAAGTCATCATTCAGAATTTAAAGAACAAAACAAAAGATTACGCTGATCTACACCCATGAATTAAGACGTAGGTGCATTAAAATTAGAAAGCAGTGGTATCACAGTTGTTTTCGCTGAACTTAGTAAAGCTTGATTATTTATGAGACATCTCAGACGAGATCAATTTGTTCTATAGACGGCGTGTTATAGACGGCGTGTTATTCCCCCTAAAGATTGTCATGGGGTTGCCAAAGTTCATAGAACGCTTCATTCAATCAGAGATGATAATGTGATGCAACAAGTCATTTTATTGAAATAATCAACAGATAATTAGCAAAAATGTCAATAAATCGCATCGACGTAGGCGGAAGTAGGCATGAATAAAAACATTTGGGGCTAATCCTACCTATCTACATTACTATCAGCAAAAAGCGGCCCAGGATTAAAACAAACGGAATCACGCTAAAGATGAACGCATTATCGGTGAAATGGTGAAATGGAATTATGGGTCAACCATAATGACCGTACAGAAAATGAAGAGAACTGAAGCAATCAAGCAAATACACAAAAATAATGCAATGTGACCATAGTATCCGCTTCGGTCAGTTTCGGTAAGTTCGGTCACTTTTGCATACTTACGCGGAAGTTCAGTTTCGCTTTCTACGTCTATAAATGTCAGTTGACAACTTAACTCTCCTAAAGCTTCTGTAAGCAATTATGGGCACTTTGAAATTGAACGATGCTTGTGGTTACTTATCGTTTGGTTATGATTATGACATAAGCTTGATTTCCATTATGGTTGGCCCTTTGGAAAGGAGCTCAACCAATTTGTTATGTTATAACAACATACCAACCGTTTTTTGGCATTTTAGCTGAAGAACTCAAAATCCACTCCGACCTTTAGCGCCTCACAAAAACGAAGGAAAGATGGACATGATGATATTTTTGCAAATTATTCATTTTCATAAAAAGTCCATTATATTCGTTTTCTATCTAAAGTCCATTACACAATCACCGATTGCACAGAAGTTATTGATTGTCTGGAAGATCAATTTATGATCGCAAAAAAGTGACAAACAAAGTTGACTCAGAACACGTTTTACAGCTCACTGCACCCTAAACTTTGGTGTCATCATAAATTAATCGCGAAAAGTTTTGTACTTGCCAAAGTACACCAAGGTTCTCTTTAGTCACACGTTATAAAAAACTGCTTCACATGAAACCGATGTGACTAACAAATCACTCGTTTGCATAAATGAATTTCTAACGAATGATGAATGCACTGAAAGTTTCAGTATTCAAAAGGCTACGGGCAGCAGCATGACTCTGGTGGATTCTTATTAAACCGGCAGTAAATTTTATATTTTCTTTAAGGCAGTGTGTTTTTGGAAACCGAGCTGAACATCTGGTGTAAAGGGTATAATCTTCAAGCAACCGCAGTGAAAACTGGTAGTTTATGGCATTGAAGCATTAAATTATGGGTCTGGCGGTAAATGAGGCCAAAACGAAGGTAACTGGAAAAGGACACACAAAATTGAAGCCTTTGACAGAGAGTCACTTTTGGCAGCAAAAACTTCGAGGTAGTTAAGGAAATCATCTACCTCGGCTCTGCAGTAAATGGGGACAGCAGGATCAGTACCGAAATAAAACGTAGAATTACTTTTGATAATCGCCGTTTCTTTGAGACCAAGAGGCAATTGATAATAAAACCATCTCTCGAAAGTCCAAGTTGGCCGTACATAACTCGTTGATCATCCCAGTCCTGCTCTATGGTGCATGGACGTTATTAAAAGGGGATGAAGAAGCTTTTGGTCTATTCGAGGAAAAAGTTTTGCGTGCGATTTTTGGTCCTGTTTGCGTTGATGACATCTGGAGGAAAAGATTCAACAGCGAACTATACGGGTTGTACGGCGGCATGAGTCTAGTCAAGCGTCTACGGATAACACGCTTAATGTGGCTAGGCTATGTAGAGCGTATGGACAGCACCGTCCCGAAGAGTCTTTGAATCCGAGCCATTGGGACAACGCAACAGAGGTCGATCGCGTTATAGATGGCGCACACAAGTGGAGAAGGACCAACTTAATAATAATAATAATGACGCCGATACAGTCCGAGGTGGACCTGGGCCTAGCTTCTCAGCAATCACTCGTGTTGTGCGTGCTATTGTTCTCTCACGAGTGGAGGGGACCTACAGTTTAATGCTGACTCCGAACAGCGATTTTGGGAAGCTTTTTCTAGACAGATATACTCTTTGAGCATTGTCAGTGTCTCGAAAGAGGTTGTGCCGTCAAAAAATGTTAGATGTTTTTTTTTTCGAGATTCGAACCTGACACCTCGAGCGTAGGAGTCGATGGACCTACACACTACGCCACGGCGCCCACAACCTCAACCAATTTGGTGTGCGGAATCGCAGGCAGCGAGAGACCGTGCTAGCTGGAGAGGTTTGTTGGTTGAGGCCCAGGTCCACCCCGGACTGTAGCGCTACACAAAGAAGAAATAAGAATTTAAAAAATACAATTTTTCAATTCAATATTGTGTCGAAAAATATTTTGCTGTTAGCACAGATTGGCTCCTCTTAGGAAGACCGGCGACTAACTTCTGACAACGAACGGTCGGGATATTCTGATAGACTTGTTCAATATTCGTGAATAAATCATCCAAACTTTTGCTAGTTTTCTCCTCCAAAGTCATTTCAACATCTGGCCAAAGATTTTCCGCTACCACCACATATGCGTAATTATTCCAAAGAAAAGATTTAACACTGGTTGTATGAACGTGCGCTTCACAAATATAAATTGACAGTTTTAATGACTAACAAAGTGATAAAGGCATCCATGATTTCTTGGTCAATCGCAGCCAGTTTTTTAAAAAACCCAGATTGAAATTTTAGATCATAAGATTCTCGATCGTTAGCTAGTAAGATCTCCCGACTTTACTGGCTCTATTGGCTTTAATGGACTCCTCTGGATATTTGTATGAATCTATGTATTGACATCACCTGTGCAGCCACAACCTTTTGGGGTTTTTTTTGGCACCGTTTGTGGTTTCAGTAAACCGAAATTGGACTGGCTTCCCCTTTAAGTCTTTTATTAGTTTTTATCTTTATTACCAATGAATAAGTGACCGAGAACCGAGTCCATTTTGTTTGAAATTAGTCACAGAGACTTTTTTTTTCATCGAAGTCCCAGTTAAATTATTTAAACTGCTTGCGAGTATCGTCTTAAGTTGAGTTATAATTTCGCCCAGTTTTTGGCGAACTTCTGTTATTGCATATAATATATATATAATATAAACTCTTCAACGATTTCTCAAAAATGCAAAACAAAACTTAAAATTCATATCACACGTTGAGTGATCGTCTTTGCTGAGGATTAATAACCCTCTTTATAGGAATCGCTGACAAAAAGAACGCATCAATCAAGCCCAATATTGCCGGTGAACTCATTCAACTGGCTTGCAGTGTACGTTACTCACATTTAATTGGATTTTTTTCTGCGCAACATATTCGTGGTCAAGAGTGGAGTTTTGACCTGCAAATAGGGTACTTCGCAGATTTGAAAAAAAGCAAAAAATCACCATCAATGTGCCAACAAAAATTATCAACAATCTACAATTAAAAACTACCCACAAACAAAAAAACGAAGCATTTATAGATTTTGATTAATTATTTCGTTTAATACCCGAATAATTTACGTTGTGGCTTAGCGGATACCTAATGATCTACCAATTATCCATGTGCAATTAATTAAACTCGCCAATCCGACCCTATGAGTGGCAAGGCAATAAATAATAAAACATTTCACGCATGCAAATACTTCCATAAGTGAAATATGTCAGTGTTTGCTAGAAAAAATGTTAACCAAATGAAACGGAAGTTTATGTGCGTATTGCAGTCAATTTGAATATTTTTTCCCATAATACTCGTACGTGCGTGTAACAAAATAGAGGACTGAAAAAAAAAATAGACAACAATTCAAGGAAAGATGGAAAAAATCAGAATCGCATGAGCAGAATAATAAATTTATGTCGGATTTGAATACTGTCAATCTGTTTATCTGGTAGTTCACAAAGGCAAATAAAAATAATGAATATAGCTCAGACAAGCGAGCGGACACGGGGAGCTGGGCGTTGAAAACCTCAGCCGCTTCTGACACACAACAGCTAAACCGAAATTAATTTTATTCAAATTTGTTCCGTGTGATTATGGTCGCGTGTGTAACTTTGCGGAATTGATTGTGTAGAGGTGTAAATGCACATATCAGCAAATATATACGTTTGCACCCAATTGGGCATAAAAGAGGCGTTTACTGAACGCAATGAATTATATTGACGACACCGAACGCTGAACTGGTGAACTGGGTGGGATCGCGGCAGGAGCAAGAAACTCAATCTGTATTAGTTGTATTTTGGTTCCTGCGGTTTTGTGGTATTGGCGAACGGTGATTGAATGCATAATGAGGGGCTTTTCATTAGCAAATAATTATAACAAATTGTTAATACATACGTCTATCCACATACTCGCATAGCGTTCAAGACTGTTAAGCGTTTGGTGGGATTTTTTTAATGCAATTTATTGAAACCTTGCCAACCTTGCATGGAGTCAAGCAATTAATTGCCCATCAGGGAAGATTTTTTGATTGAACAGACATTCTGTACTAGTAGTCCACGTGTCTGTACGCTTCTTCTTCTTCTTAGGGCGCTACAGTTCGAGGTGGACCTGGGCCTCACTCAACATGCCTCTCCAGCCAGCACGATCTTTCGCCAGCTGTCTCCAGTTTCGCACACCAAGCCGGCCGAGGTCCCCCTCGACTTGTGTGCGCCACCTTGTTCGTGGACGTCCTCTGTTGCGTTGTCCCACAAGCTCAGAGTTGAAGACTCTTCGGGCCGGAGTGTCTGTGCGCATTTAGGTTATTTTTACGTACCTTAATTTCGATGAGAGCACCTACTCTTCATCAGAACTCTTTCCACTAGAACAGAACGGGAAACAGGGGATCCCATCAATAACTCGACAATAGGGATTTATACTGACCGATAAAGACACAGTAAAGACTAAATTCTACGGGACTTAACACTTGCACAGGTCAATCATACTTCCAAGTTTTAGTAGTGAAAGTCCTGGAAGTCTATGAAGCTGTCAGAAAGATTCAAATGTTGCCAATATCTTCAGTAATATTCACATTCACTCGACATTCATTTTTAAGGTTCCGTCTACAAAAACCTTTATAATTTCGGTGTGTCCGTCCGTCCGTCCGTCGTGTCTGTCACACTTTTTTATCTCCGAAGTTTATGAAGATATCGGCATGAAATTTTGGAATTAGGTACTTCAGACCTAGATGTCAATTCCTATGCAGCGATTTTAAAAAGTGGGGCCATTTGGGGGTGGCTCCAGTACAGGTGAAGTTGACACTAATTTTGAAAAATTGTCGCACCCCATCGATATATATATCAATCGACAGATCTTTCGAAATGAGGTGGAAGTTTCTTTCAACACTTTTTTATCAAAAGTACCGTTTGGAAAATATGGAGCTCCAAAGATTTCCCCCCCCTACCATTTCTAAACAAAAGTGTTTAAAAATCTGAAAAAATCACAAAAACTTGGCTTCATTGAGTACTTTCATTTAAAACCATTGCGAGCATTCTGGCCCTAATATTGGCCAAAAACGGTCAATCATCGACATGCGAATTTTGAAGATCTGAAAACGCAGTTTTGAAGACATCAATGTAAGCATTAAGAAATGATAAATTTTAAAATATCGACTTATGTTGAAATTTTGAGATATCTAAGATTTAAAATGAGAACGATTTTCATTTTCACACATAATTTCATGCTGTGTTCGGCCACTCTATTCATTGATGAGCGTTATCTTTTCGATCTCACCCCTAAATGCCCAACAGAAATGAATACACACACACCGCAGGCATGAGCAGTGCTGGGTATGTGTATGATGGAAGGGATTTTCTGTGTTGGATAAACTTGGATAGAGATATAGGTATATGTAGGGATGAACGTTTGTTTTTTTCGGATGTATAAATGTATGAATGAATAGTTGATTTGAGTTGAAGTTAGAAGAAAATTCAACTGAAATAGTTTAGAAACGTCGTTTGATCTTCAGAAATCATCCATCAATATTATGCGACGGAACCTTACCCGTGCGAGTACAACTCGCACTTGCCCAGTTTATTTTCTTCGGCTGGCGCTACAGTACGTTGCGGAATCACCCTCACAGCTTCTTAACATTACTCGTGTTATTCTCTCATAACTGGAAAGGTCGAGCGCCGTGGCCGTGTGGGTTTGTGCGTCGACCCATGCGCATTAGACTTTCATAGTCTAGGTTCGACTCCAAGTTCAGACAAACAATTTTTCAAAAAAAAATTGTTCGCGGCTCCACCTCTTTCGAGTCACTGACAATGCTCAAAGAGTATAACTGTCTAGAAAAAGCTTCTCAATCCCGCCGTTCGGAGTCGGCATTAAACTGTAGGTCCCCTCCACTCGTGAGAGAATAATAGCACGCACAACACGAGTGGTTGCTGAGAAGCTAGGCCCAGGTCCACCTCGGACTACAGCACCGTCATTATTATTATTGTTATTATATAATGGCATCGATTGACATTTCTAACGAATAAAAAAATATCGATGATATCTCAGACACACTTGGTTTTATTTAAATTTAAAAATAGGAAGCGCTTAATGACTTTATATGACTTCATCCAAGGTGTACTAAATTGTATTTGAACTTTTCAGGCTCATCTTATTTTTCTATACTATATGACAATGATATACGACTGGATGGCGCAGCTGGTTAGGTGTCTGCCCCAAGTTCAAAGGGTCCCAGGCTCGAATCCCAGTGAAATCGAATCTGGTCCAGTCACCATTTGCCGTTGGGATCAAATTAACGACACTGGGGTAGGATACTACCTGGCAGTACAATGGACCAGTTTTGAGTCTGAGTGCTCCAGTAGTGCCCCAAAAATCCGCCGAAAAAAAAATGTGACAATGATGCATCAATTTCATGAGATTCATGACACTGAATAATAAACGTCTTAAGGGAAGTTCCCCAATCGATGGTAAGTTACCAGAGGGATGCATATACTTTTTATTGACGAATGAAATATATATTCAAATACATCTATTTAAGGTCCTAAGACAGCTGAAGGCTTTTGGAACTCAACAGAACTTACCATAACCTTCAACCAAACACCACTTCCAGCAGAACGAAATTGTCAAGAGACATATCTTCCGGGGATCAGGAAATAAAATTTCCTTAAAGTCCGTTTAAGGTCAGAAGCAAAACCCCGAAAGACTACCTGTCTTCCACCACCAACTATTAAAGGAAATACATTTTTAACGATAAATTGGCTAGGGCCTCGTGGGAGGCTCCCAAACTAAGATACTTTTGCAAATACAGAGAGGAGATACAACCTTAAAATCCTTGAAATGTGTCATTACAGTCCCAATGTTGGTTTCTCCTCCTACTTGTTGCCCCTACTTGCAAGAATTTTGGATGGCCGTTCTCAAGATTACTTGACAGTCCCACTCAGTTCAAGTATATTCTCAACTGAAGGCTTACTGAACAGAAACACCTTTTACTAACCCCCTTTCTTTGTACACATGTTTTTTGAAAAACTGTAGTTAAATTGAAACTGTTTCCAATTCAAAACCAAAATTGCTAGAGGAAAGTCTGTAAAATTCTCTTGAGTTGTTCATGTGGGAATAGAGATACGCCAAGAATCGCCTTACCAACTAATCGCAGAAACAAGAATCTTCGACACACCAGTCATGAGTCACTGAAGGCTGCGCATCATTAAGCAATTCTTGTGAGGAAATAATTCAAGCCTTCTTCCAAACATCCCCAAAAGAAGAACAACGAATGAAAGCTGTATTTGTCTAATCCTTCAGATAAATTCGAAAGTTCATTCTAGTCCGAGCGCACCGGATAATGATACATCATCATTCCGCTCTATTGAACTCGAGACACAAAGTAGTTCCACTCGTTCAGCTGATCTTGATTAATGCCACGCTGCTCGCATGGGGGATAAGTAGAGCGCATGAAACTTCTTCCCCCCCGTCCTTCTCCGGACGTTTATATGCACGCATGAGCCTCCGGTAAATGGAGCACTCTCTGATTGAATTACTCAAGGCCTTAATAAAAATACAACTGTATCACACCTATGAGCTTATTTCGAACCATAAAAGTTCGACGAACGACATCTAATCTTATTACCATCGAAATTTTATACCACGCAACATTAGGCACCCAACAGCCCCTCCGCCCTCCATCGCACCGCTGTCTACACCTTTCCTCTATGCAATTTGTCAACGTAATTCATCGAAGTTCGATTGACGCCTTTATGTGCAATGAAACGTGTTTACGGCCCCTCACGCATAACCCAATAAATCTTCTTTTCTCCAATCATTAGGCAGAGATTCCTCGAGTCCTTTCCCTTCAATCAAACTCGCAGCACACACTTTCTCCTGAAATCAGAGACCCAAGAAGCACAAAACATACGTGTGTGTCTGCTTGCACACGTTCCTCATACGCAGCGCACATATGTTGCCCGCCGCCTTTGTCGTTGCCGTCGTCGCTGCCGCTGTCAACGTCGACGTACTGGAAATCCTGGCATTTTCCCCTTCAATTTCACTTTTTTATTTCAATTCAATTCATTTTCCAATCAATTTTGGCATTAACGACTTTTCCAACCGATTGCCGTCGTTGTCCTTGCTGTCGTCTCCGTCGTCATCGTCGTTGTTGACAGTCTTCTTTCCGAGCTCAAACTGAGACTATTCCTCAAGAAGATTCCGCAGTCGAGGCACGCGGAGGGTGAAGAACAAGTGTCTGCCCGCAGGGCGAAAAAGTCAAAACGCTGGGTTATCCTTTCCCTTGAATCGAACACCACACAAACACACAGAGGGCCTGTCTCTCTTGAGCAGAGCACATCGATTTGAATTTAATACCCGTAACGAATGTAACATTTTATTGTGGGGATTTACGTTTTTTATGGAAGGGCGGCCAATAAAAGTGCAAAATGTCTCTCGGTGTACACGGGTAAATGGGTGTTCTTTTCGGAAAATTTAACTACCGAATTGCTGCAGTAGCTTTCCGATTTACAACACACTGCGGATGATCGTTATAATAAAACTGTGGAAATGTCGACTGGGATGAGGCTGCAGCCTCAAGCCAACAGCGTGCCCAGGAGCAGGATCCTTCTCTGCTGTTTTGGCTTTTCTTCCCGTTCTCCTCATCCTCTTTTCTTTGACCTGAGGGCTGAGAAACGTGACGCGTATCTCCTGCAAGGCTGATGGGTGAAGGGCAAATTTATGAATCAGAAATTATTTGCAAAAAAAAATGAAAAAACAAAAAAATGAGAAAACAACGTGGCGGTGGCCCCGTCGTTCTTCCTCTGACTCTTCGGGAAGTAATTTAAGATAATAAATTATGGATAAGCTCGTGATTTAAATTACTTTCAGCAAGCAGACCGGGTGAGAGATTAAACTTTAAGAGGGCAATTCAATTACGGTGATGGCGAAACATACGTTGGGTTCTGTAAAGCAGCAACTGGTTTCATAGATTTTCAGCAGCTCGCAAGTAATCTGCTGCCCTTGTTCTTCGAGTCTGAATATTTTGGGTCAGTCAAACGATTTCAATTGTCTTTGTTTTGCATTGCATTACTATAAAATCGAAAACCGTATACAACTGCTACAACTCACAACAAATACTATGGTTAAACAACACAGTCTCTCTATATTGGGTTAATGGATATGAAAGAGTTGAAAGAAACGAAACTTCTGGCGAACTTGCTAAGCAAGGAGTCCTAAACCCTACAGAATCAATCATCATTGCAGCCCCAATTCGGCTGTTTTATTATCATATTTCACCGAAATTGATACCGAGTCATATAAAATCAAGACATTGTAGAGGGATGGACCTACTGTTACTGCATACGAAGACCATTTAACTATCCTACTATCTGGGAAGTTTCTATCAACGCTAAGCGAGCGCCTCATGGATTGAGGTTTGTCAACAACAACGAGGCTTGAAAGTCAACTATGAAAAAACAGAACTGATGCTCTTCACGAGAAAAGGGAGAATTCCGGAGTTTAAAAGCCCGCATATTAACGGGGTGGAACTCAAACTCTCAAAGACGACTAAGTATCTGGGTATCACACTTGATTCCAAACTAAACTGGAAAGAGAACATCCACCTGAGGTCTTAGACCACGTGTGGTGTACTGGCTATACACAGCGGCAGTAAGACCCATCTTAACTTACGGATCATCAGTCTGTTGACAAGCACTGGAGAAGAAATACCTTCTTTCTAGCTTGACGAAGGTCCAAAGATCAGCCTGCTTAGCAATCACGGGTGCCCTAAGGACAACGCCGACAGCAGCGCTCGAGGTCCTACTTTATTTTATCCCTCTTGATCCCTCTTCTGTAGTAGCAGAGCGACTATAATCGCAATGAGACTCAGGGAAGTCATGATGTGGAAAGACAAGCCATATGGGCACGCGTCCATCCTATCAAAATGGACAGCATCATATACTCGTAGATACAAAACGTCGGATTATCTCCCACCAACCCTGACTACCACGAGGAAGTTCTCCACCCGAATTCCGGACAGTAGAGGTTGGGAAGAGCTATCACCGAAGATATCTCCCTAGATACTGATGGCTCGAAAAGTGGTGCAGGAACGGGGGCAGGGGTCTTCTGCGATCTCTTTGAAAAATCCCTAAACCTAAGCGACGAATGTTGCGTTTTCCAAGCAGATGTATATAAATGAGGCGGCACTTACGGTTAAAGAGCTTAGTTTGACTGAAAAAACGATAACCATATACTCCAACGGCCAAGCGGCTATAATAGCCATAGCGTCGGATATTGTAAGGTCGAAACTAATCAAGCTATGCAGACGTTCTGTCAACGAAATCTCCAGGCTTAACACGGTGACTCTCTGCTGGGTACCGGGACACACAGGAGTTTAAGGAAACGAGAGACCGGACGTGTTAGCAAAGGAGGTCTCAGAGTTAGATAAATATCTAGCACTACCTTATGTTTACACGCCGTTAAGTTTCCTAAGGAAAGAAATAGAGGACGAAGCCTTAGATAGAACAAATTAGCGATGGCTGAATCTGGATATTGGGTCAACGTCGAGAGCCCCACGGCCAGTGTTGAACAGGAAGAAATCATTATCAATGATTAGCATAAGTCGCAAGGATATACGAACCGTTTTGGGAGTTCTCACCGGACATTGTCCGATAGGCACCCATGCCAGTAGGTAAGGTATCCCCCATAGCGACTACTGTAGAAGTTGCAGGGATGAGGAGGAAATAGAGTCCGTCCGCCACCTGCTATGGGATTGTCCAGCCCTACGGGGAAGGAGCTTCGACGAGCTGGAGGATCTGAATAAAATAGAGCTGAAACACTTCTTGAGATATATACAACAATCTGGGTGGTTCTAATAAGCAGTAAAAGTGTACGTCTCACGGGGTAATCAGTAAAAGAAACCGAAAATTGTCAACTTGGACATTTAAACTTTTATTTGATGGAAAAATGTTCAGTAATGCATACTGGGTTGATATTTATCTGCGGCTGATGTGCACTTTATTGCCATACATTTCTTAAAATTTAAAATATACTTAAAAGTTATATAGTAATCTATAGCATGAGATCTTGAACCTGCTCAAATTAAAATCGTTTGATTTAAAAAATGTAAAAGAGAAGAGGAAGCACCTTTAAGAAGTGGGTGCGGATAAACGGATCCTGCAACAAATGCAATGATCAAAAGAAGATCGACACCAATTTCAAGACAGACTTCGATGCTGGACACAGATTTCCCGAATAAGCTACGTGTTGTCGATGATAATACTTTGCTATAACATCAAGTTTATGTTTGTTATTTAACAATGTTTGCATTTAATGGTCATGTCCTTCGCTTCTTCTCGTTTTTATTGTACTCTTATTTTCTACACGTTTAAAGTTAATTTAAATTCAAGAATCATTACTGGGAGCATAATGGGTTTTTAAGGAATGGGCCTCCTTGAAAGTGAAATGGTTAAACCAAAAGTTTATGCATACGTTCTTTAATTAAAGCAGCGAGACAAAAAATGTGTTCTCTTGAAAAGAGTGAAACATGATGAATAATAACATTCAATATGTATTTATAATTCGATTAAAATCATGCAGAGTTCGCCATCAAGTGAAGTGCCAATTAACTTGAATTGAACTGGTAATTAAAAACACATCAGAAAATTAAGAAACATATTGATTTCTTGTACATTCTAAATGGCGTCGTACGGCATCGCAACATCGACATATGTGAAGTAAATAAACCATGGGTGACTATACACGTAAGAACTTAATGATTTCATTCAATATCATTAAAGCGAAGAAGACTTTTTTAACTTATGCGACACAAGAAGTGAGGGTTTAGTACACTATGTCTAAAACATGAAGACTGCTATTAGTGTGAGTTGCTGTCAAGCATAATCAGCGAAATCCACTTGATTCCATCAGGATGAAGCAAAACCGCTATCTGCAGAAAATGTCTGGGCCACATAAGCTCTCTTTTTTCGGTTTAGACTATCCCGGCGGATCGAAACATTTGTTCTTCTATGCTTTGGATCTGTTTTGATTGCTGGACAAAGAGTAAACAATTCATTAAATCTTCCAAATAGTATGTATTATACTATATCTCCACCGTGGTCAGTTGACAAACATTATCTTTGAGGGTGTAAGGAATTTAAAGTATTTCAAATGTTGTTCAAGGGTTGAATGATTAACCCTTGATCCATACACTTACACATTCGTTTAGTTCATCGTTCACTTAACGCTTCACATTATTAAAAGAATCTGTTTTCTGTGCATGTATGTTAAACGCTAATCGGATCACCGATGTTCAGAATTAAGAAAGTACAGCCAATAACTTTGTAAGAAACTAAAAGGACAGTTGTAATAAAGCGCTCGAAGAAAAAACCCTTACAAGAGTCAGTTCACCTAGTTAGTTAACCGCTTCTTTTTGTACATATATTTCCTACTTCAAACAACGGATTGCATTGACGCAATTCTTGTTTACAATGAAAATGGGCTAGTTCAACAAAACGGCTACATTCAGCATAAGAAACCACTCTATTGAATGAATTTGATTTTTACTTGCTCGTCCTTGCCCCTTAAGAGCTTTCAACAGATAAATTTAGAAGATAGTAGGCCTAAAAAATGCAAACGCAAACGAATCCCATGAACAGCAAAAAAATATTAAGTATACGCCACCTTATCATAAAAAATTTAATTCTATCTAAATCGTACGTTCAAACCTACAATGCATCCACTTTCACCCTCAGACTTGGCTTTGAAAATTGATTACAGCTGTAACTGAAACCTGTCACCCATGCTTTTTCTCGACAACAACTTGTCATCAAACTGCCAAAGCCTAATGGATAACAGTTTACAAGAGCAAACAAGGTACAAAACCAATAAACGTCCCTATTGTCCTCGACTCCCGAGAGAAAGTGCTTCCCCAACAAGGATGCGAATAAATTAGACTAAACGAAGCAATTTCCAGTCAATTACCAGTTGCATGAGGTTAGGCTACTCAAAAATTCACATCTCATTTTCAACTTAACATCGTTTAATACCCTTAAGTCACCAGTAGATGCACCAGGCATCAACATCAGCATCAGCATCCTTCCACACCAACTCTGTATGCACACATATGTACATTTGTTGGCACCTTATATGCTCCAGGATGTACGAGTGTACGCCCGCCCCTTCGTTCGCTCTAAGATACCAAGATACCCATATGCTCTCATCAGCTTCCTACCCCGACAGCAATTTGCCACGTTGTCGTGGCAATTAAAAAATAAAGAGGCAGGGAAAGGGTATGTAAGCGGAAAAGAGGTAAGCCCAGGACCAAAGAAAGGTGGTAAGCTCCTGCACACTCACTCAATGAAAAAAAGGGGGAAAAAAGACTGAAGCTGGCAAACATGCATTCGCCAGCAAATTTTTGTATTCCTTTCCGTTTGTATCCTCTTCAGTTTAATTGAAAAAATATCCTCCTTTCAATTAGGAGGAAATTTCGAGTAATTAGCTGCAAATTAATGCTGCTGAACGGCATGGATAGTTGCAAACGGACACGGTGCCAATGAAAAGGACAAGTCTGCTCTACAAGATAAGTTCACACACCACCTCCACTCACTCATTGCTCTGCGGACAAATAGAGCTCTGTTCGCAATCCATTCCGAAGGCATGCACCTACGAGTACAAAGTACTTCACACCACCACTCAGGGCTGCTAGGCTGACTATGTACAAGAAAAGCAGCTCGTATTTTACAATAATTTTGTTTTTTTTTTATTTGTTAGTTTATTGTTACTTGTTTTTCTTTTTTTGTTTTATTAGTACGGTATCTGTATATATGTGGTTTATATATATTCTGTATAAAATCAAAGGAAAAAAAACATTAACAACAAGGCATATGGGGGTAATATCATTTATACATATTTATAGTGGTACTATGTTCATTGCGCTGCGGAATAGGCCAAGCATGGTTAGATTGATTTTTTTACCTCCGGATCATCAATGTTGGCACTGATCTCGTTGTCGTCGGGCTTTGACTCCTCGCTGGAGTCCTTCTTCTCGTCGGACTTGCCCTCAATGTCACGGGTTTTGGTTTGGATTGTTGTTCCTTCTAATGCACTATCGGGAATCTCCTCGCCGGAGTCCAATGGGCGGATATTGATTACACGGAATTTGAATACGGCCCCATTTTTGCTATCACCATTACCATAGACGGTATCGTTTATTTCGATTTTATGTCCATCAACAACCTGAAATTGAGGAAATTATTAGAAATCAATCAAAAACTGTCGGATAAATCATTTTGATGCATGGCACATACTTCGGTTTGTTTGGCGGGTGGTATGCGTTGGGCATCGAATTTTACTTTATAACCTTGAAATATCATACAACTATTAAGTGGTTTAAGAGGAGACTTATAGGCCGAGCTTCTCTATTTTTAACTTTAATATAAGAAGAAGTGAGCTAGACTCTTGCTACACCATTGTGTTTGCTAAACCTTGGACATCTGAATAAGACGACGCTGAAAATGCTTTACGGGGGATACTCTCTAAACTCTCTAAGCGTGATGATTGCTAGCAAAAGAAGGATCTAAATTCCACAACACTTAACACCTGAAGGCAAAGTAAGCGATAACCCACATAAACAAGTGGTATCGCGTCTCTCTCAAATAATCACAGCAGTGTGTCCAAAGGGGTTGTCAACAGCTCTAAGCTTGAGGCATCTTCAAGATTGAGTGTTGAGAGTCCTTCTTATTTCAGGATCTCTGATAGTACCGTATTTTTTTACTAAGTTTTTGAGCTAGGAATACGACTCTTTTGACGACAACGGAGGTCCTTAAGGTCTAAATGTATAAATAAATAAATTACCGTTGCCTAGCTTCTTCAGAAACCACTCGCCTAGCGCCTAACTTTATGCTCTTAATGGCAACTAATTTTTAGACGGAGCATTGTCACTGGCTCGCCAGGTGTTGGCTTGGTTGGTTTCTTCACCGAGTCGACTTGTAGATAGGGTTCGAATTACTTATCCACTACCAGAAGTGTGGAACCATCCCTTTCCGAACTCCATTATACAAGGCCTCAACGGACACGAAAAAAACTGCCGCAAGTTCGGCATAGTTGACCCGCAGGGGGAGCCGATAACAGGAAAGGTGTACCTAGGCATTTGGCTGGATCAGTATCTATATTTCGACAGACATATAGCTACTGCTCTGACGAAAGCCAGGAAGGCCTTTGCTGTGGCAAGAGGGTTGTTTTATAGCAGCCAACTTGATACCAGGGTGAAGGTAATCTGCTACATGGCCCTCATTCGGCCAGTCATGGCGTACGGTTGTCCAGTGTGGTTCAACGTGAGTCCTTCCCAGATGGAAAAGATGAGGCTGTTCGAGAGGCAATGTCTCCGGGCTTGTCTCAAGAAGTACAGAACCTCAGAATCTGAGTACAAGAAATTCTATCCCAACTAGTTCTTGTATAATGAAGCAAACGTGAACAGGGTGGATAATTTTATTATTAAGTTGATTCGAAGGCATGTTGCACGAGCTATGACCTCGGAAAATGAGCTGATATTTGGAGCCTACAACCCCAATGAAACATATTTCGAGAACGCTCGCAGAAGTGAATCCATTCCACCGGAAGCGTTCTTGTTCCTTGATCAGATTGGCTTAATCCAGAACGCGGAGGGATGTCCATTGATCTACCGCGTGGTGCGAAGAACAGGGGATAGGCGACTCCTCTACGAAGGCGAGGATCCACTAGGAAACAGCCATTGAATTTAAAAATGATTAAGCAGTTGCAAAGTGTAATCTTGTCTCCTATGCCATGGTGCATCAAGCTCTCAATAGTTCCCACATCTACTCCCAGGCCTAGGCGGATGATGTAGCTGTACTGTCTGCCGGATCGTACCTAGCGACTGTGTGTTTAAAAGCGCAGGCAAACTTAAACGTGATCGACGACTCGTGTATTAGGAATGGGCTTGGGTAGATAGTTAGGTAAGGTGGCTTCCCTCACATGTGAAGGATTTACTTAGTAGAGCTCGGGTACCCGCATTTTCGGGAACCATAATTTCGGGTACCCTTAAGTTATTGGGTACCCGCCATCACTTTGGGTACCCGGTACTTTTTCTTCTTTCACTAATTATCGCATGAGCAAACTTAGTAGGATGGTTTCTTATAGCATTTGGCTTAGACCACAAAACTCGACCTCGACAGCATCCTTCATTTGGCTTAAACAATGCTTCTATCATTACTGTTTCAATCCACTCTGCCTCTTCCCTTGTACACTCACTCATACTCATATCTGTAAGTTGTGACTTGGGTACCCAGTAGCCGGCGGGTACCCGATAGATGACATTCCCGGGTACCCGTAAAGTTGGTCATTACCCGAAATTACCGGGTACCTGGTACCCGGGTGCAGAATTGGGTAATACCCGGGTAAAATCAATACTTAGACCCCAAGGATCCACTGTGATACCCTGAGCCGGCTTTCAACCGCTACTCTTGAAACCATCTTGTTTTCTGGATGAATATACAGATTTTCTTGACACTTATTCTTGATATGTCCGTTAAATTATTTATATAAAAGCTCCTAGAATTTCTGTCCTTGTCGAGGCTATTACAGGACTGTTGCCGAGAACGTACGAAGGTGTTTCCTCCTGTTCTTCATCTCTACATCTGCAGTCGAAGTCGTTGTACAGCCTTGGCTCGCGGCGTGTCTTCCTATTGCGCTCTGTCCTGTGAGGAGGTTGCCTAGGAATGGGCTTTCAGTTAACCCTTTCAAAATCGAGATTGTTCTCTTCACGAGAAGAAGGAAATTGGCTGGTTTGACTCAACTAGTACAAAAAGGTGCCACTATCCGCTTTTCCGATGAAGCTAAATATTTGGATGTTATCCTAGATGGAAAACTTGTCTGGAAAAACATATCGAATCGAAAATTGCCAAGGTGATGCCAGTTTTGTGGGAGTGTGAGGGAATTTCCGAAAATCCTGGGTTCTATCACCAAAAGGATCCACTTGGATCTACACGGCTATGGTAAGGCCCCTTCTCTCCTATGCATAGGTCGTTTGGTGGAATAAGCTTTCGCGTAAATACCTAACCTATGCGTTCACTAAACTTCAAACAACGGTCTGTCTCGGCTGCGTTGGGGCCTAGTACACCAGGCGCTACTCTTGATGCATTACTGAATCTAAATTCACTAAGACTTGTCTGGGTCTCGGGCCACCACGGGATCACGGGAAATGAGATCGCAGATGAACTTGCTAGGTAAGGATCAGAGGAGGTATTCTCAGGATCTGAAACTGCGCTGGGACTGCCTGCGTCTTTGGAAAAGACTGCAGACAACTTACCGTCGCCAAACTCCTAATGTCTTTAGCCTAAGCGATGAAACCTAACCTAAGCGCCTGTAAAAAATACGTTGACGCTACAAAGAGAACCACGCCACACTAAAGCATACGCTATACACCGTGCAGTACAGTTCTAGAATTTTTGAAACTTTCATTGGATTTTAGCAAAAAGATGCGCCGTCGTGTAACGTGTAACGAAAACTGGACGTTTAGCAGAACTGCCGAGCTGATTCGTGATGCCTTCTACGTATAATATATAATAATTGGTACTATCTGCGAGAAAGACCGATGGAGATGAAAATACAACCACGAATGGATATAATTCGGAAGACAAAAAATCCGTAGACTAAACTAGCTTGACCGCATCGAGCAGATGACTGCCAATGCTCCAGCCGAGAGAGTCTTTGAACCTTTGAAACTCTTTTGATCCACTTATACAGACAAGTGCGAAAAATATTTAAAAATAAAGTAAGATTTTCATCTAAAGCATCTTCAGTGGCAGGGAAACTTTAAAGAGTATCGTCCTCATGTATCCGACGAAATGGCTCCTATTCAAGCCCATTCAAATTCCATTTCAGTTTTGGGTTAGAAGCATTTTCCATGCTTATGACTACATTTTAACACAGCTCCTAACCCATTACACACGCACCTAGAGAACGTCTCAATTTAAAGAAGGGATGCCCCTAGCATAAGCTAATAGCCCCCCATCCAGGTGGTTGTGCCAAATTTAGAAAACCCCAAAATAATATCCATGCAAACACCACCCTGCCAGCGCATCACTTAAAAACTCACCTTAACAACTGAAGTCGTATTACCACCCTTCGGGGGTTTCGAGCCGATAGAGAAACTTCCCTCCTCGCTGGTTTCATCAGAGCCCAGTGACCATAAACGTGTGCGGAGTCGCCTGAAAATGTCTGCAAAGAAAAGTAAAAGAAAAACGAAAGATAAACGAACTGAATAGCATTTTCATTTTAAAGTGTCACATCATCGGAAGAGCGCCGAGAAAGGAGAAACACACAAAAAAGTGAAAATCCCTTGCATTCCGTATGCAAATCACTGTCATGGACTTAAGTCCTTAAAATCACTGTGTGATGTGCTGCTTTTGGAGGAGTTGGTGTGTCTGCCTTCTACTTAGAGTAAAGCACGTGAGAGTTAAATTACATTGAAGCGGGTGTGGTAGGCGAAAATTCGTTTCTGTTGTCTACGCTAAAAAGGACCCTAAGCGAAAGTAAAACGTAACATCAACGCACAAGGACAATGACAATAACAACGCCGCCGCCGCCGACGATGCCGCCGATGAGCTCTTTGTAGCAGTAACGCAAACCGTTTGCACAGTTACAACAGAATAAACATTGTCGCCCGGTGTTGGTGTGGAAAAGCCTAATGGGAACGTGCACAGGTGTACTTAAGTGCTAAGTCGATTCATCCCTTCTTAATGTATGCATGCAAAGGCAGTTACTATACACCAACATATGTACTTTGCATACATGTCTGAATGTGTTACGTCGGTGCTCTGCAAGGGATAAGAGGGACACTTTTTTGCACTAAAACGTACATACGAATGCTAAGTTGACATTAGGTTCATTCGTATTCAGTTCTGTTTCTTTTTTGAGTTTGTTTTTGTTTTCCAGGACGAGATCGTTGATTTACGCTTGACGGAAGTCCCCTTTACTAGTTTTGGTGGGATTTTCTTCTTCTTTTTTCATCTTTCGGACTGATAGTGTCTTACAGGTGGTATGATGTGGTGGCCTTCTGTTCTTTCTGTGGAACATTATCCAATCTTCATTTTTCAGCACTCAGTTTTCTTGGCAGTTTTTACATCTTTTCTCAGATTTTATCCTAGTTTTAAGGAACTCTTATAAAGGGTCTTCCAATAGGGACTTCTAAAAATTGACAGTTGATAGCGGCCATATTGTTAAAGCCACATCTGTCAAATTGGCTGTCATTTATTCAGTTTGTTTTGCCAAATTACCGTGGATGGAAACAGCCTTAAATAACACGTGCAAATGATAAAATTGTTATCAAAAATGGGTGCTATGTTCGCGCAAAGTTTCGCACACTTCGCCCATTTTACGGTCGCCATAATCGTCCTACTGAGACGACAGTATGGTGGATATATTTGAGTCCACTGGTTCAAATGATACGTCGACGAAACGCAAGATTTGCCGAAAATATCGCCGCTGTCCGTGAAAGTGTGCAGGAAAATTTCGCGTCGCTCACAAGAACTCGGCCTTTCGCAGACCACAAATTTGGCGAATTTAGCGTCGTGACTTGGGTCTGCACCCGTACAAAATTCCAATTCAACTAACCCAGGAGCTGAAGGTAAACGACCATAGACAGCGACGCGTGTTCGCTGAATGGGATCTGGAGCAGTTGGAAACTGACCCCAATTTTCATCGAAAAACCATATTCAGCAATGTGGCTGAATGAATGGGTACGTCAACATACAAAATTGTCGAATTTGGGACGATACCAATCCACATGAGATCCAAGAGCTTCCAATGCATCCCGAAAAAATCACTATTTGATGTGGACTTTGGGCTGGCAGCATCATCGGTCCATATTTCTTTGAGAACGACGTTGGCCAGGCCATCACTGTCAACGGCGAGCGCTATAGGTCGATTAATACCAACTTCTTTTGGCCTGAATTGGATTATGGGCCCCAACGACATGTGTTTTTAACAGCACGGCGCGGCGCTACGTGCCACACAGCTCTCGCCACATTGGAAATTCTTCACGAGCGATACAAAGGCATTGTCATCTTACGAGGAGGTGATTTAACTGGCCACCGAGATCGTGCGATTTGACCTCGTTAGACTGTTTCTTGTGGGGTTTTCTTAACTCACGGGTCTACGCGAATTAGTCACAAGCCACAGCGGCCCTCAAAGCCAACATTGCACAAGTCATCGATCAAATTCAGCCTGATTTGTGCCCCAGAGTTAAGAAAAATTTGACATTTTGGATGTGCGCCACCCAGAGAAGCCGCGGCGGACATTTGAACTGTGTTATGTTTCATGTATAATGGCATTAATAGAGCTTTCAAACGAATAAAAAAGTTCGATGATACCTTCCACACACATTGTTTTATTTAAATTTAAAGATTTGTCACCTTTTTCTCTTTCGATTGGTGCTACAATTCGGGACAGGATTTGAGACTAACTTCAACAGCAGCCACTCTTACGTGTGCGTGGTATCTACAGTTTTATGGCCTTTCCGAAAAATTATGTTTAAGCAGCTTATTTGAGAGCTCAGAGCTTTGTCGGTGACTCAAGAGAGGTGTTATGTGAATATGAAAGCTTCATTAACCAGAATCGAACCATGGACCTTCTGCGTGAGAATCAACGCACTTACAGACTTCACCACGTTGGCTACAGAAATTAAGCACCAAAAGCTCAAGTTCTGAAGTGGTGGGTAAATATGACAGCTGCAGTACACAGAATTGAACCGTGGACCTTCTGCATAAAAGTCAACTCACTTACAAACTTCACCAGGATGGACACAGTAATTAATAGCTAGGCACAGTAGTCTTAAAAAGATATGTACTTGAAAGACGGAATGAATAAATAAATAAATAAACAAAAAGCTCAAGTTCCAAAAGCTCAATTGATTGGTGAATATGAAAGCTTCAGTATCGAACCATGGACCTAGGAGCCCTAGGAGTCAAGGCATTTACCCACTTCACCACAATTATTACCTTTTTTTCCGGAGGATTTTTTTGAAATACTACTGAAGCACTCGGACTCAAAACTTGTCCATTGTACTGCCAGGTAGCAACCTACTCCAGTGCCGTTAATTTGATCCCAACGGCAAATGATGACTGGACCAGATTCGATTTCACTTGGATTCGAACCTGGGACCCCTCTAACTTGGGGCAGGCACTTAACCAACTTCACCTTAGCACCTATTTTTTCCAAAAGCTCAAGTTCCCTGATCAGTTGTTCGCGTCGTCACTCAATGTACCCATCAAGAGAGTCAACTTTGACAGAATTCTTTTGTATGAATCTGCACTCCTGTTGACCTGTCAGCTACTTATCACCACCACTGAACACCCACATAGAATTCTGCCAGTCACTTGGGTAATTCTCAACTCTGCGTTCAGCTCATTAGCCAATGTGTCATGCTCCATATAGCTCAAGTGTCGACAAGAATTCGATCTAAATACACATGACCCTCTTAACGCACTGGTCTCACACTTGTTCATTATGGCAGCGTCGCCGCCGTCGACGTACGAATTGAAACCAAGTTCACAAGTTCAACAGTTGCAGCAGAATTCTCCCGTCCTTTCTTTGCACCCGACCACTCACCACTCACCACTCACCCCACTGTCCATTCCAGTCGACCACTCAATCGTTAACTGTTACAAATTTCATCCGTCACCTCTGCAATCGTTCACTCACTTAGCTCTGAACTGGTAACACAATTCCCAGTTAAACTCTATCAATTTGCGGGCACACAGGCACGTTGTCTGTGCCACAACGTCCACCAGTTTCGGAATCCTTACAAAAGCGAGCACGATTGAGGGTTTGGTTCAATGAAAGGCTTGACAAATGCCCGTACCTTGCACCAAATTTCAAAGGAATTATTCATGCCCGTCAGCTCTTTTCAACTCACTAAGTCAGTCGGTCGACGGCGAGTGCATTCTCAAGGTTCGCACAAATGGCATTAAGACAACAATGCACCAATGATGATGAGGCTGACAGGCAAGAAACGACGTGAAGACGAAAAATCCAATAAAATATGTGCACAAACAAAGAGGCAATTGTGAGAGCCGGTCATTTGCAGTAAATGTCATTCAACGCCTACATATGTATGCCATTGTGTCGCGCATGGAGGGGAAATGTCTAAGCGAACAAAGCGATATATCAATGTTCCTGCATCCGAACTATTGTGCTTGTGGAGACGCTAACTGTGCCACCCCTGCCTTGGAGTGTCGATAAATTATGTCAAGTTGACGTCTGTTATGACTGAATCGGCAAATGTGACCGGGATTCTAATTAGGCACGGAAAAGAGATCGAATAAGTTTCTGCCGAATCCGCAAAGGAAATTGAAGTGCTCTAGATCGAATTGATAAGTTTCCAATTTTCGATGTAAGTCAATTTGCTGACATAGCCCGCGTGGAAACACATAAATTGCTGTAACATGACGAGCGATTCTGTTTTCTCGAATGTGCGTACATGCTGGGTACGCCGAAGCTCTTGATTTGTACATTGATATCTGACAGGGCACAAATTCAAAGACCAAGGAGCTGGAGGTGTACTTCAAGTCACTGATGGTGATTGAAACCGGTCCGGGTGAAGTCTGGGGAAATAATTCGTGTAGATTACTTCTTTGTTTGAATGTTTAGCTTCTCAAGTGACTTACTACGAATTTAATCCGAATCATAAGTCATTGATGTCCTTTTAAAGCTTCGTTCTTTTTGTTTCGGAGCAGGTTTTGTCACGTCAAAAAAATTCGAAAAGCAAGCTGAGAAAATACTTTGCTATTATCTTCAAAATGATTTTCGATTAATTTCCACAAAGATTGAGAACGTTTTCCCTTAATGCGCAGTCTGCAATTACATCGAACTTCCGCAATCAGCCGCGAGTATCTCTTTGGATTTCCACGAATTTGCATTTACAACGTCGTTGCCTGTTCTTTTATTAGCCGCAATCAGCGAATTTCATGTAAAAAAACATCATTAAGTGGTGTTTAATTTTAAATTACACTGGAAAAGAAGAAGATTGCAATGACTCGATAGGTGCTTTAGTCACCGCATTAATCTCCGTAAGATCGTTAGCTCAATTTCAAGTTTTTCTTTCTCCTCTCTAGACACACTTTAATGTCTCTCCTCTTCATATCTGTGTCATGAACAATGCTATTATGACATTCCCTCAGGTGTCAACTTTGTTTTGTCTTTTTTCACGTGGAAAATTTTTATAGCGTGTAGATTTAAAGTGCGATACCGTACACATATTAACCCAGAGGAAAGAACTGTTTTACGAGAACATTTTTCGCTTAATTTGATTCCCAACTGTTAATTTGACAAAGTGCATAGGGACGAATTTTGTTTTCTGTCAAATACTTAAGAATTCCACAGGGGGGTTGTTGTTAAATGTTTATTTTTCAATTTGCTTGATCTAAAGTCAAGTGGCTGTACTTTCATTGACAGACGTTTGACTTTCGCATAATTACACACAAGTGTACGTGTGTAGGGGCACAACGTTGAATATGCATAAATGGATTGCATCAGAAAGCACTTGGGGAATGAATTTTCAGGGGTGCCTCTCCCTTCAGTCCAAAGCAAACAATTTTAACAATATTGCCATGGCATTTAAGGAGTGTACATTTTTGTTGCTTTATTGGCAGTTTAGCTCAAGTGTTTTCACTTAAGAAATGACAGCCGGCAGTGAACAGATCTATATATTTTGACTGAGACTTAACGTAAGTACGTCAAAAATATTTGCAAAAAACAGGTTAATCAAATGATAAATATCGGTCTCAACAATATTGCGACGATTGGCAGTCTAGGGCTTCCTACAACTATCACATACTAAGTACGTAATAATAACGGCGGCGCTACAGTCCGAGGTGGACCCGGGCCTAGCTTCTTAGCAACCACTCGTGTTGTGCGTGCTATAGTTCTCTCACGAGCGGAGGGGAACTACAGTTTAATGCCGACTCCGAACGGCGATTTTGATAAGCTTTTTCTAGACAGACTCTTCGAGCAATGTCAGTGACTCGAAAGAGGTAAAGAGCAGCGAAAAATTTTGTTTTTGAAAAATTGTTGCTTGTGCTGGGATTTTAACCAAGACTGTGAAAGTCTAATGCGTGTGGGTCGAAGCACAAACTTACACGGCCACGACGTAGTTGGGTTCATCTTCTTCTTCTTCTTAGGGCGATACAGTCCGAGGTGGACCTGGGCCTCACTTAACATGCCTCTCCAGCCAGCATGATCTTTCGCCAGATGTCTCCAGTTTCGCAGACCAAGCCTGCCGAGGTCCCCCTCGACTTGCGTGCGCCACATTGTTCGTGGACGTCCTCTGTTGCGTTGTCCCACAGGCTCAGAGTCGAAGACTCTTCGGGCCGGAGCTAAGTTATCCATACGCTCTACATGGCCTAGCCATTTTAGGCGTTGGATCCGTAGACGCCTAGCAAGACTCATGTCGCTGTACAGCCCATATAGTTCGTGGTTGAACCTTCTCCTCCAAATGCCATCAACGCAAACAGGACCAAAGATCGCGCGCAGAACTTATCTTTCGAAAAGGCCAAGATGCTGTTCATCCGCTTGGGATATTGTCCATGCCTCTGCGCCGTACAGTAGGACTGGGATGATCAAAGTCTTGTATAGAGTTAGCTTGGTCTTCCGAGAGAGGGCTCTACTACTCAATTGCCTTTTGAGCCCAAATAAACAGCGGTTGGCATGAGTTATTCTGCGTTTGATCTCGGTACTGATGTTCTTTGTGCTGTTTACCGCGGAGCCAAGGTAGACAAAGTCCTTAACTACCTCAAAGTTATAGCTGCCTATGGTGATGTTCTGGCCAAGTCGTCGAAGTTGTGCGTCCTTTCTCGATGACAGCATGTACTTGGTTTTGCCCTCGTTTAGCGCCAGACCCATTTTAGCCGCCTCCGTTTCAATCCAAGCAAACGCATCATTGACGGCTCGCTGTGTTCGCTCAGCAGTTGAACGGACTTTTGGAAAATCGTGCCTCTTGTGTTGGCCAGTGAGTTGAGTTGAGGCGAGGATTGATCAGATTGTCGACGACGCAAGCCGCAGCGTTCTTGAAACAATGGCTTTATTGACAAATTGATGTGTGTGTGTTGTGTGTGTTTAATTGACCGCCGAGATCATGCGATTTAACACCATTAGAACCTTTCCTTTGGGCTATGCTAAAAACCTCTAAGCAATAGTTGCACCAACGATTCTTTGGATTGAAATAAAAATATAACCATTTTTCATAAAAATATGGCACTTTTCTATTGATCCAAAATTACACCTCTTGTTGTAAAATCTTCACTTCATTGAGACCGGCAAAAGATGAACGTTTTCCCTTAACTAAACTCACACAGCAATGCTATCCATTATTTTCGGTGATATGCAAACGAAATGGACCACGTGCTGTCCTTGAAATTTTGTTGTAGGCAAAGACAAACTTATTTCCTCGCCATTTACATACATTTCGGTAAAATATAGTCCACCGATGTCGTGACGCGAAACTTTAAGCAACCAAGTGATTCCAATCAGCAAAACTATGAATAAATGTCTGGTTAACATACAATTCCCCTTCTCATCATCACACGCTTAACTCATCTGTGGGGGCATAGGAAATAATGATATCTTCAAGGACAGCCATTAAAGAACGCCCTCGAAACAGACAAGAAGCAGCAAGCGAAAACCACTTTGAATAAGATAATTTTATCATTTTTACAACAACCTCATCGTAAAAGTCAAAAGTAACAACAAAAATAAATTGCTTGACACATTAAAAAGAATATTTTCCATAAAATCACATTTCATTTTTCGCAGTAAATTGCTTTGTTTCGGCGGCTGGAGCCGCATAAAACCAATTTTAATTACGTTGGACATTCTGCCCATCTGCAATCATCTCGGGCCGTTCATCGCTTTACTTACCTTCAAACGAATCAAAGAATCCCAAATTGAAACTAAATGGATGCGGCAACGGCGCAAGGAACGGATACCCAGCGCCGGTGTCTACGACACCCTTAAAGTCCCTGAAGTCTGGATCAACATCCGAATCATCATCATTGGCGCCAGCATTATTACTTTCTCGAGATCGTTGTGGGCCGCGAGGCACATCCACAATATCGACTTCATCCTTTGGAGAGCGCACTGAAACGAAAAACAAGATGATATTGCATTTTAATTATGATACTGTACACAAGGAGATACTTGAGTTTCTTGCTAAAAGTGATGGATTCTTTCCGAGAACTCGGGAGAGGTCTGTCGTGCAATTAAAAAGAAAACAATCTCGACGGTGTACCTAAGAATAGACCAAGTAGCATCGTCGCTGCTCATTACGCGAGACGGGGGTGGGCAGTGTGTCAGTCGGTGGTGCAGCGTAAGACGAGTTCCTTGAAAAGTTTTCGGAAGTACCTCGTGCAAAATAATTTATGACATACCCGGGCTGTCAATGATGCCCGATGGCGTCGAAATAAACCACCAAAACGATTAAGGGTCGCTGATACGAACGGTTCGTGAAGGGCAGTCGCCCCTAGCTGAATGGCGACGACAGCAACAAGGACGGGGTGCTGTAAAAGTGGATTGAGTTTATTAAGGAAACGATATTAATTCCATAATTCATCGGGCGGCGGCGACGACAATGGCGAAAACTACAAACACCACGGTGCGATAATTATTATTATTGTTATTGCTTTTGATTAATGAAAATGGCGACGTTCATCAATTTTAACGCCAGCCACCCGGCACCCACGCCTCTGCGGCTGCCAGCAGCAGCGCCCAGTTGGAGTTGCGAAGTGTGTCGACCCACTTCCATCTGCCAGGAAATTTGAGTAATACTCCTTCATTCCGGTGCTCGAGTACCTGTGCACTGGGTGGGGCTGTTCGGTGGCCAACGGCTGAGGGGTGGAATTTTACGCCATTGTATGTCTTTATGGGTGAGTAAGTGATTTATTTACGCAGCATATGCTGTTTTAATGACGAACTTTTTGTGATTCACTAACGAAAATGGAAATTAACCGACAGCGACGTCGGCTAAGGTGGCCGGGCTTCTTTTGGAGACTATGTCGCATGTGTACGTGTGAAGGGGGTTGGCACATTTTTCGTTGGCAAGCTATGGGAAGGAAATTGAATATCTTGATGTTCGAACTGCTTAAGGCCATGCTCTTCATGAGTGCTATGCGAAACAACAACACCATTCAACAGATGGCCGATGATAAAGTGTTTCACTTCTCGACAAAATGTAGTTTCGCCAGGATTAACTCTGGAAGGTTTCCAGATTTTCTTTCGCTGGGGGAGAAACTCTGAAGGATTTATGAAGCGAGCAGCGAGGATGCAATAGGAAGGGAGATCAGTTAGGTGAAAGAGTAGATTAATGCAAAAGGAAAGAAGTTCTTGTGGGTGAAGGGGGAAATGCATTCAATTTGCCGGTGAAACTGTCAAGCAACTTGACAGCAGAATTTCTTCTTTGCAGCTGATTCTGTGAAAGATGGTAAGTTGCCAACAAGTTGAATCTGCAAATAGTGCACATTTTAACGACCAGTTGTGCCCGGTTTTGGTCTGTCAGCATACTTTCTTTGCATGACGGATCTATCCGTTGTGTCTGAACTGAAGTTAAGAAGAGTGCATCAATGTTGTGAGGTAAATGTAACAGATCAAGACGGGCTTTCGATAGTAATTCTTATTTTAAAGGGGTAAACCGAAAGTTTCACCAAATGTTTCAGTAGCTGTCAAAGGACACGACTGGATGGCGCAGTTGGTTAAGTGCCTGCCCCAAGTCCGAATCCCAGTGAAATCGAATCGGGTCCAGTCACCATTTGCCGTTGAGATCAAATTAACGGCACTGGAGTAGGTTGCTACCAGGCAGTACAATGGACCAGTTTTGAGTCTGAGTGCTCCAGCAGTTTCAAAAAATCCTCCGGAAAAAAAAATGCTGTCAAAGGAGACATCCGTGTTGCTTTCGAAACGAGGAAGGAGACATAGTGACCGTCAAATGTTTCAGGTAAAGAGCGATGTTGAGTGACCTTCTTGTGGCCAAAGCTCGACAACATCGATATATCCGAACTTTGTTTCCAACAAGACGGCACTATATGCCACACATGCGAAGCAACGCGACAAGTTGTGAAGAAGAAGGAGAAATTTGGTGATTGGGTCATCTCACGGCGAGCGTTCGTCAATTGGCCGGCGCGATCATGCAACTTGACAGCACTCGTGGGTTACATTAAGTCCTTATTCTACGCTAAGTGGTTGACTTAATTTTGAACGAGCTGGAAACTAACATTCCCCAAAGAAAGAAGTCCAACGGTGTCAAATCACATGATCGTGGCGGCCAATTAACATCGCCACGACGTGAGATAACACGACCAGTGAATATCTCGCGTAAAAGTGCCATTGCTTCGTTGTCTGTGTGGCAAGTGGCACCATCCTGTTGGAAGCACATGTCGCCCAGGTCTATATCCTCAATTTCTGGTCACAAGAAGTCCGTTATCATCTCGCGATAGCGAACACAATTGGCTCTTAAGACAATGAATCGTTTCTGTAGAGTTTGAAGGACTGTATAAATATTAGCACCTGACATTTATTTTGCCACCTTTAACAAAAAGTTGCCTATTGTCCGATATTATTTTAAAGATATTTTCCCTATAGAAAAAGGACAGCAAACATCATTTACTCTGCATGTTAAAGGGCACACTGGTGCTCTATGTTAGCCGCTGCTGTAACCCACTAGGGCACCCATATATGTACCTGCCTACCCTACTGTGTAAATTGCTCTAATCCAAACAAAATGTTTCTTGTCACATTTGCACAGAACCCGGTAGTTGTATACCGACTCAATGCTTCCGCTATGGTCAAGGTAAAGCACGATTTGTCGAAACATCCCTAAGAATCCATAAACCGGTCTGGCTGATTCTTACCTACACTCAATTCCCTTCAACACTAATTGACTTTTCAAAATCAATACAAACCCAGCATTGTTCCGCTCACATTTAATTTTCAAGTGTATCGAAGCTGCTGCACTTTAAACACAACTGCCCCTGGTTGGCCATAACGATACAAATGTCAGAATGCCTACCCTTATGGTCTGTGCAAATGCAAACACAGATGAATGCCGAGTTCGGGCGAGTTATTCACTCGATTTAAGCAAGCTGCACGTTTAAACGTTACTATTTATTTTTTTCGCATTCAGTTCGGACCGAAGCTGTCGTTGTTCGGCAACCTCTTTTATCCTTCGAAATCATTTGTTTACGAATGGCTTTGACGGATCAACCAACGAGCAAACGGAACCAGTTTTTATGCTGCCCAGGTCTTATTGTAAAAAGCCTTCCAGTGAGGAGCTGATGGGGAAAAGGCAAACCGAAACCGATTAAGTTTTATTCTCTTCCTCTTAACGTTCCGCTTCGTGAAAAAAAAGGATCCTATTCCTGTAAAGGGTGAAACAATCCCCGACATATTTTATCCATTTGCTTCGTAAATATTTGCTTTTGTAAATTACCCTGTTTTTGGGCGGGTTGGTTCGCACACTCGTGTGAGTATGAAAGTTCAGATTTTCAGATTTATTCACCGAAACTAAGCTACAAGTAGGTGTGCAAAGTTGAGGTGAACGCCGACTTTGCGTGTGCATGGTAATCTTTTGTGCTTACACCTTGTTATGAGCGGGCGGTGGGCGCCCAATAGATTTCAAGCGTGGAAAGGAAAGTTTGTTTGTAGTCATAAACACAATTTTCGTTCTTGAGTAGTTTAGTGAGTTTATTTTTTGGGTTTTCTTTTTTCTCAACTCGATATTTGAAATCAATTCACGTGCAGATAAGTAATGAAAATACACGGAAGTGAGGTTCGGGAGAAGTACTTTTAAATAAATTGGGTTTTTGGGAAAATTATCTGAGGTATCAAAACAGGAGATAGCACTGATTTCCCAGATCATTCTGGTGTATTTCATAAAAAATAAAAGCAAATCATACGGCAACTATCTCACCGTTCATGCTTTGGACAGGTGACGAGACTATTGTCATTTACATAGACAGACAGGCGGTCACAAAAGCTCTGGACACATTTTCTAAAGGGTCTTTCATTAACCGCTTCCTATTTTTAAATTTAAATAAAACAAAATTTGTGTGAGACGTCATCGACATTTTTCATCTATTTAGAAGGCCCATCGATGCCATTATGTACGAAATATAACGTCGTTCAAACGTCTGCCGCGGCTTCTCTATGGCGCGTATCCAATTTTCAATGACTCTGGTGCATAAATCAGTCTGAATTTGACCGATGGCATGGGTTATGTTGGCTTTGAGGGCCTCTATGTTTTCTGGCTTATTCGCATAGACTTGCGATTTCAGAAAACCCCACAAGAAAAAGTCTAACGGGGTCAAATCGCACCATCTCGGTGGCCAATTCACATCACCTCCACGTGAGAAAACCATGCCGCTCGCTCGTGCAGAATTTCCAATGTGGCGTGAGCTGTGTGGCATGTAGCGCCACGCCGTCCTGTTGAAGCCACATGTCGTTTGTGTCCATATCAATGAATTCAGGTCAAAATTAGGGTCAGTTTCCAGCTGCTCCAGAGCTGGCGATCTCATTTCCCGTGATGCCCCGAGACCCAGACAAGTCTTAGTGAATTTAAGCTGATCAAATTCAGAGAAGACTTGCATTCCTGAACTATCCTTGAAGTAGTTAAAGGGTTAAGCACGGCCATAAGCACAGCTTGGCTGTCACTACAGACGCAAATACTTCGCCCCTTCCACCTATTCTTCACAATATAGGTCGTAGCCATTGGGACCGCATAGGTTTCCGCTTGGAAAACCAACGCAAATTTACCTAACGAGGTGTGCAGTCTAAAGTTGTCACTCTCCACGAAGGCACCAGCACCAGATCCTTCATTGGTCTTGAAGCCGTCCGTGAAAATTCGACTACATTCTTTCCCTGGCTCAGATTCTGGCCAGAGCCAGTCCTGAGTGCAGGGAAAGTCGACTTTGCATGTTCGCCGCGGCTGGAGTACAGGTGTCAGCAGAACTTGCGTAGCTGGAAGCAACTAGCACAAGACCGTGGTAGTTGGTGAGGCACATTGACTGAGGCCCACGTCCACCCGGGACTGTAGCGCCAGCTATGAAGTCATACTCAGTTGGAGCCTTTTAGGATAACTCTCCAACTTTCGTCGAATTTGATGCCTTAAAAGTCAAATGGTGCTGTTTTTGGTACAGTAAACATCACTTTCATATAAATTTTGTTTTATTTACTTTTTTTAAATTTTAGAAACATTTAAAAATAAATTAAAATTTTAAAATTAAAATTTAAAAAAATGGGATTTCTTACTATTTATTATTATTTAACGAGTAAAAGATATTTTGACGAGTAACATAAATAAAAATAAATAAATAAAAAAAAAAAAATATTTGGTACACAAACTTTTCCCCAGGAGTGTATATCTTATCAAACAATCTTTTCAATTACTTGGCCTTAACCGCTAAAAACAACGCTTTTTATGGACACGTCCATATAGTGCCTAATTAAGTAATAAACGGATTCACGTTAGCGAATGAGATTGCGTGCATTGTTTAGTGCTACCTGCGCCAGTAAAATTGTTTTTATGTTTTCCAAACCTTATCGCACATGTGAGCATTGTAAAGCTAAAGGGAATTCATTTTTTAGTGGATTTGTGTTGACTGATGTTATGATTGGACGTACCTTTGAAAAAAAAACGATTTTAACGCCAAATGACTTCAAAAGACTTTTAATTTACTTTTATGGACACTGCCTACGTTTGTGGTGGGTGATCTGCTCTGTTTTTGTGCAAAGCAATTTTTGACAGACGAGTGATTAACTTTGAATATGAATATTAACAGCTTCTGTGGACGTATCGTGTTCAAAAGGAACGTCAAACTGACTTCAAATATTTTTAAGAAAATTCAGCGAATTTATAGTTCTCCATGACTGCTTTTTTGTTTGCCTAGAAGGAGCAATTAAGCACAACAGGCGCCAGGGACATTAAAAGACCATCACCATACAGTGATATTTCCGCGGGGGACAGCGACGGTGACAACATTTTTGTCAACAACATGGATGACATCGACCACAGATATCTATCTCCCTAAGGAAGAGATATGTTATAACCGTCGCCTAATGGAGTAGTCCGTGAACGTCGTGGTGTAGTGGGTAGGTTCGGTTAGCGGCCTGCTAGTGAATTCACCAGTACACTCAGACCATGTTTTTTTTTTGTCGTAGGTTTTGTAACACTAGACTGGAGCACTCAGACTCAAATACTGGTCCATTGTACTACCAGGCAGCAACCTACTTTTCCAAAACCTTCATTAACTATTCAACATTCAACGAAAAATTACTCAGCATTGAATAAATTTATTGTCATTTCCCATGAAGCTATGCAAAAGTGAATTAGTAAACATTCCCATCAAACTGCGCACTGCTTTTCTTCCACACTTCCATGTCACAGCCCAGCCATGCTTAGGAAGAGCACTTTAAATGCAGCAAGTGCTCCCAAATCATCCGACTAATATGTAAGATTCAACTCATCACTCTTACAAATGCAAAAAAAAATCGAAAGCTATCTCCATCAATCCAACACGAGTTCTTAACTGACCACAAATGACAATTGCCATTTGCGAAGCTATCACGTCAGACTTGAATCATTCCCCCAGTACAGTGTGTCACAGGCACATAATCTGACTGTACATGCACACCGAGCTTCTGAATACCCTTACGTAAGTCTGCCTTCTTACACGTTCTAAAATAATTACAAAGCTGCACTCGCCGTGCGTCTCCCGCATCAATACTTCCTTCAGCGTTCTCATTCAAGCTGAACAAAGCAAATGAGCTAATAAACATTTCCCTCACGTAGCCTGTGTCATCTCCGTCAAGCGAGCGTTATGTCCTTAGGACTGCTCATAACAAGCGTAATAACCCTGCCATCTATCGGCTTTCAACTGTCAGTGGAATGGAATTGTTTCTTTTTATTAATTTCAATTAAATAATCAGATTGGCATAGAGTTTTGTTGAATGAATGCATATTACCTTCAAGTGCATTCCACGCAAGTGTGCCACAGAAATAAATTAGAATGAAGTGCAAGCAAAGTGAAGAATGCATGGGCCGGAGAAAAGTATTCGTTACGCAACAACGTCTCACCTTGTTTGGAATTATTCCATGCACTTTGCGAACATGCACTCAATGGCTGACACCCTAGAAGCGGCTCGGTGTGGATTGGGGCGGCCTTTGTTCTACTTGCCTGCATACGTATTATTCTCACGAAACCGTGACCAAGACTGGGAGGCCAAATCCGATCCCAATCCAGTCCCTTCCATCGTCTTGCACAATTAATTGGATGCAATTTTTGCGGTTGGCGCTCACAAATGAATTCCCATCTAGGCATCGTCTCACTGGAGATCCTTGGGGTTTGAAGCGTAAATCACGGTCCGTTGAACGCGACGCTCATGGTCTGATCACAAGAGCTGACCCTGTTGCCCGAGCTAAATCCAATCGGATTAGCCATACGCACCACAGATTGATAGATAGATAGATGGATGGATGGATGGATGGCGGGCCCGAAATGCTTTGCAGATTTCATCACAAATTGCTATTACAGAAAATCTAATCATAACCGGAAATTAATTTGGCAGAAATCTCATTAAATTTACAGCTACACTTGCCCTCCATCGGTGCATATGTTATAGGCGGTCGTATCTGGAATGCATTCGGCTATGCCCAGCGCTGGGGCTCAAGCCTTCCCCAGTCGCTGCTGTCGCTGTGCAAATGAACACACGCCCCTGTGTGCTTTGATGTTGCATTTGCTTGCTAGTATCTATTACCGTGCACATAGTTTCAGCTCGCATATGGAATATATGGAATTCACAAATAAATTATTCATAATCCATAAAGCTGTGCGCGTGAATCTGACTGCAGGCCTTTAATGTGGATTCTCCGCCCGGCATTGCGTATCGTCTCGATGCTTGAATTGACTTTAAGGTTGACTTTTGTTGACATTTGTTGACATTTGCTTACCATAAAGCTGTGAGTGGGTTTTATTTTTGCATCTATCTGCTTTGTATTCCTGGTGGCTGTGTCAAAGCTTTGAGGAGAACACAAGTTCAGTGAAGTGTTTGAATAAACATTTTTCCAAGACTTCCACACTCACTCTGTCAGGACTGGCGTGTATTGTGGGTTTGCTTTGTGTATGCACGAGAGGGGTTTAACTTTGACATGACATTTCCCTTCTTCTGTTTTTTTTTGTTTAGTAGAGCCTCCACTTTGTGTAACAGATTCGGTTTTTGTTTTCCGTTTGAGTATACTAACAACATTGACGAAATCATTTTCTTATATCAACAGACTGTGGGACTTTGACAGAATGTGCACGAAGTTTCTCGTACAGGTGGATGGATTTGTGTCATATTCGGTAACGTCATTTATGTTTTTTTTATGATTTTTGTTTTTTTTAGAGATTTTAACTTGGCAGCACTGGTAGTCTAAGTTCAATTCATAGCAAAGGAAAAATAACACAGCTCCACCTCTTTCGAGTCACTGACAATGTTCAAAGAGTATTTCTGTCAAGGAAATGCTTCTCAATCTCACCCTTCGGAGTCGGCATTGAAATGTACATAACGTACTATGAGTCCTCTATACTCGTGTTAGAACAATAGCAAACGCAATACGAGTTGGTGCTGTAGAGGAAGCTAGGCCCAAGTCCACCTCGCATTGCAGCTCCAGCTTTATTATTATTATTACAACTTGGCAGCACTGATCGTAGTGACAGTTAATCTGACAGTTAGGAGTTGATTGGTTGTCAGCACAAATCAGTCATATATAAATGTTCAACTTATAGCGGTTTATCCCCCCTCGGCCATCGATAAAAACGCATTTTACTAGATGTGGTGACTATGCTTAACTTCCTCATTCACCATCGACTGATTTTTGCTCTGAATCAGCTTACACGTACATTACAAAGACGCTACAAATCCAAATGCTGTCAAAAAATGTCTGGGACAAAGGGGGTAAATGCCTGATTTGTAGTTGTCTGTTGTATACTTTGCTATTGTTTCATAAATGAGTGCAAACTGGTAAGAGCTCTGGACGCTGCATGCCGCACAATGCGCTACACAATCAATTCATTAAAGGAGACATCTGATGGACGCATTATCTTGCGAAAGGAACCAGTGAAATGACCTTAAAAACATGTGACATCCAATAGTGACTTCTTTGACAACTTTGACAGTTGATTGCGGCCATATTGTTAAAGCCACATCTGTCAAATCGGCTGCAATTTATTCTATGGTCGTCATAAACGTTCTACCGAGAGGACTATTCGCAGTGTAGTGGATAATTTTGAGTCCACTGGTTCAGTAAACGATGATCGGTAGCTTAAATTCGCTAAGACTTGTCTGGGTCCCGGGGCACCACGGGATCACGGGAAATGAGATCGCCGATGAACTTGCTAGGCGATCAGATGAGGCATTCTCAAGACCTAAACCTACGCTGGGACTGTCCGCGTCCTTGGTAAGGGCTTCCATCGATGGTTGGACTTCTCGAGAGCACAACCGCAGGTGGCATGACTCTCCAGGATGTAGACAGACCAAGTGCATGCTCCCCAACGTCTGTAAGAAATCCGCGGCTTTCTTGTTATCTCTTAACAGAAAAGACTGCAGACAACTTATTGGCGTACTAACGGGGCACTACACCTTCACCAAACACCTAAGTGTGCTTGGCCTAAGCGATGAAACCCTCTGCGACGCCTGTGGAGAAGACGATGACTGTGCAGAGCACTTCCTCTGCCATTGTCCCGCCTTTGCTCGGATCAGGTGGCAATTATTCGGTGCTGATGAGGTGAAAGCTGATGATGTAGGCTCCTCTCATTACAGAAGCGCCTGCTGGTCTTCCGAAGGAATTCCATTAAAAGTAGGTTACTGCCTGGTAGTACAATGGACCAGTTTTTGCGTCTGAGTGCTCCAGTGTAGAGTGACAAAAACCTACGACAAAAAAAAAGTTCTGCTGATTGAAGTCAACTTCCAGCGGTGTACGTCACCGGAGGCGTGGTCTACCTTTACCACGTTGTCCCTCGGGGTTAGAGTCGATGACTTTCCTACCCGAAGCATTAGTGTCCATTCGCATTGATGACCAAGCCATCTGAGACGAAAGACTCGAACTCGTACTCGAATTCAGTGCATACGAGACCAAAGATTATACGAAGGACTTTCCTCTCAAAGCGACCAAGATGACCAAGCCATCTGAGACGAAAGACTCGAACTCGTACTCGAATTCAGTGCATACGAGACTAAAGATTATACGAAGGACTTTCCTCTCAAAGCGACTAAGAATCTCCTCGTCCGCTTTGCTTCGTATCCATGCTTCTGCGGCATGACTTCATACGGACAGAATATTGCGTCAGGAAGAGCCATTTAAGAACAAACCCAAGGTTACATTCGTTTTTTTCGACCTCACTGTACACATGACGGTTTTATCAAGTTACAAAAAAATACCCTTGAGCGATCTGTAATTCATTCTTAACTACAGACGAAAGGACAAAAAGCACAATAATCAAATGACCATCCTTTCTTGGCCACCTCTTCAATTTTCAACCAGAAAACATAGAAAAACGAGACCCCCACCATCATTGCACAGTACAATGAACACAGAACTTCATGAAATGAAATTGTACTCTGTATGGAAAGCACGATCTTGTAGTTTCTTTTCTGCATTGCAAATCCATTCCACATCACTTCTAGCATCATTCATCACCCCTATCAAAATGTTTCGCAATTCGTATTCCCACATCTACCCTCTATCTTACAGCGTACATTTCTACTGTACAATCCTCCGTTTAATTTATGAGAACAAATCGTTCGTTCGTCAGCTCGACGCCACTCGCTGTCGTTGTCGTCGGTCGTCGGTCGTCGGTCGTCGGTCGTCGGTCGTCGTTGACTCCACGCTATCGACAACTGTCCGAATGATAGACAATGAAAAGTGAGAAACAAAACGTCCACCAAACCAGTACAGTCCCCCCACATCAAAGTAACTGCCACTTGGACTAGCCTCCGTCAATCGTCGCCATCCCCCGAAAAGCTATCAATCAGTTCGCCCAATTAGCTGCAATAATAAGCCGCTGTTTTCATTCAGTCTGCTTGCCCTCGTGCCTCGTGGTCTGGTCTGTGTAGATGCGAGTATTGTACTCGTCAGCCAGCCAGCCCGGACCGTGGCAGCGGTAGCTCACCAGTGCCAGTGCCGGTGCAAGCGGACCTGAAAATGCTTGTTGACATATGTAATTACAATTGATTTCGTTTATCCGGGTACAATGACGCGATTTTTGTTTGCGTTTGCATTGAATCCACCTCCACCCCGGACTCCATCCAAATCACCAAAATGCTATTTTTTCCGTGCGCTAGAAATGCCCGCCTTGGCTAGGCCGTTACAGTCTGTACGGTTAGAGTGACCAATTGTCTGTGTCTGCATATATTGGCATTAACTCTTTCTCTCGCCTGATGGATGATGGGTTGGCAACGCACTCCTCCAGACTCGATGCGCCAGATAGTGGACCGTTGTGTCGGTGATTTTTTTGTTTAGTCCCAAGCATCGAATCAAACCAATTTACGCCTAACAGAGGGGCGAGGTGGGAGGGGAGTACAGTCCCTTGCTCGTAGCAAAGAAAAAGTGTTTACAGAAGCAAAAAAGAGCACGCTGGCATTGTCAAGCAACATGCCCTGTACAGAGTCGAAAACAAGTGAACGAGGGGGCAACTGGCTGCGATTTGGATCAGTCGCCACCGCCACCACTATCGCCGCCACCGCTGCCGTCGTCGTCGTTGGCATCTATGGTGAGACTGGTGAGACTGGTGATTTCGGGTTCAGTTCACGTCGCATCGCATCGTGAATGGCTTTTCAGCAAACGATTGGGACGTGTTTCACTGTTTTTGGGGTTTGAACGGAGTGCCCGGACCGATGTAAGGGTGATGTGGAATCCACCCCATTGCCTGGCTGCCATTGTCCGCCCAGTGGTTTTTTCTCACACCAATGAGTGAGTGACTCTGTCACCGAAACTAAATTGAGCGCTGTGCGGGCACACACGGCGATGGAGGAGTGAGCTGATGTGCTTTGGCGGAAAGCGGAGTATGCTCCAGAGGCTTTACATAGCACTTTGCTTCGAAATTGGTATCTGATGCATTGCCATCTCATTTTTTTTTTTTTATTTTTTTGCATGTATTTGTCTTAGACATGAGTTTGAAAAGGCAATTCAGCCAAAAATATACACACACACATGTACGTGAATTAACGTATATAGTCGGCCTTGTGGCGCGTTACCGAGGCCGTGATTGAGGATGTCATAGCCTCATGGGCACGTAAAAACATTTTTGAACGAGTTGTGGCGGCTGAGGTGGCTAACAACTTAAATGGTGCTTCTAACCGGGCAGAGTTGCAGATCCCTAATCAATTTATGTCCATTCTAAGTAAGGTGAAGTTGGAACGAAAATATGCAATAACTGGTTATAATTATTCGTTTATTCGTTTAGAAAAGTGCTTCGAATTCATTTTGAAATTGTCTAATCCCAGCAAGTTCTATTAGAACTCCGCTAATCATTGAAATGTTGACTTTGCCACTCATATACCTCAGTCTATTTCTGATCGAATTTCGAATTTGATAGCAAAAATGGAAAATAGAGGGCATACCACCTTTTTGATTAATTGAAAAGCGAAGAAAGTTTACTTGAAAAAAGCGATTGAATGGCGGAGGGTAACACAAAGTTCGGGAAGAGAAATGCTATCATGCGGAAAGGTAAGTCGCACTGATTGCCTTTAACTGTGCCCAAAAATCCAAGGCAGTCTCAAACGAACTCCATTCAAACGCATTGGCTTACAGTGGTGGGCAAAAGTTTTCACACAAAGCAAATTTCAAAGAAAACGAAGCGTTCAAATATGACCTAAGTTTACCTAAGTTGTTATTGTTTTTCGATCAAGACATTTTCTTCTTTTATTTTGTGATACGAAATCTAAAATTTACTACAAGTTTCTAAAGGATTTAATTTTAAACGTCGCTTAGGTCTAAACGATCAGTTTTCTTTGAAAATGAGTGAAACTCTTTGGTATCCCTACGTCGAACATAAACGCCAACGATATGTGGTTGTACTGCCGATCGGCCATCAAAGAGGTGGCTGAAACCACCTTGGGCTACCTACCTTCCCTGACAAGAAACCTGTGGTATGACGCCGAGTGTGAGCAAAAGAAACGTGCAATCGACGAGGCATACCATACCAAGGCGCTGCAACGAAAAACTAGAGCAGCGCATGAGGAGTATCGGGCTAGAAGACGGGAGAAGAAAAAACTTCTACGCCTGAAGAAAAGGTCTCTCGCAACCTTCCAGCTCAAGCATGTTGAAGAGTCTAGGGACAAACAAAAATACGGGCCTTTTATAAATAAACTGGGCAAGTGCGAGTTGTACTCGCACGGGTAAGGTTCCGTCGCATAATATTGATGGATGATTTCTGAAGATCAAACGACGTTTCGAAACTATTTCAGTTGAATTTTCTTCTAACTTCAACTCAAATCAACTATTCATTCATACATTTATACATCCGAAGAAAACAAACGTTCATCCCTACATATACCTATATCTCTATCCAAGTTTATCCAACACAGAAAATCCTTTCCATCATATACATACCCAATCACTGCTCATGCCTGCGGTGTGTGTGTATTCATTTCTGTTGGGCATTTAGGGGTGAGATCGAAAAGATAACGCTCAGCAACGAATAGAGTGGCCGAACACAGCATGAAATTATGTGTGGAAATGAAATTGTTTTCATTTTAAATCTTAGATATCTCAAAATTTCAACATAAATCGATATTTTGAAATTTATCATTTCTTAATGCTTACATTAATGTCTTCAAAACTGCGTTTTCAGATCTTCAAAATTCGCATGTCGATGATTGACCGTTTTTGGCCAATATCTCCAAAACCATTAAGGCCAGAATGCTCGCAATGGTTTTAAATGAAAGTACTCAATGAAGCCAAGTTTTTGTGATTTTTTCAGATTTTTAAACACTTTGGTTTAGAAATGGCAGGGGGGGACGCATTTAAAACTTTGGAGCTCCATATTTTCCAAACGGTATTTTGGATAAAAAAGTGTTGGACGAAACCTCCATCTCATTTCGAAAGACCTGTCGATTGATATATAGTTCGATGGGGTGCGACAATTTTTCAAAATTAATGTCAACTTCACCTGTACTGGAGCCACCCCCAAATGGCCCCACTTTTTAAAATCGCTGCATAGGAATTGACATCTAGATCTGAAGTACCTAATTCCAAAATTTCATGCCGATATCTTCATAAACTTCGGAGATAAAAAAGTGTGACAGACACGACGGACGGACGGACACACCGAAATTATAAAGGTTCCGTTTTTGTAGACGGAACCTTAAAAAGCCAAAAACCGGGCCAAAGGCTTTGGAAAAGGCGCCCAGGCTCTTCGAAATTGTGAGGGTAATCTAGTTACTGACCCGCAGGGAATAGTGGATCTGTTCCAACAGCTGCTTAGCGGGCCGGAACAGGAGAGAGTGATAGGGAATGAAGAAATCCCAACTCCAGTCGATGAAGTAGTCATCCTACCGAGCTTTGAAGAAATCGGCACAGCCATTAAAAAGCTGAAGAACAACAAAGCCGCAGGCTCAGATGGCTTACCATCAGAGCTCTTCAAGGCCGGTGGCAATATTCTGGTAGGGAGCATGCACCAGATCATTTGTAGAATTTGGGAAGACGAAAGCATGCCTGACGACTGGAATACCAGCTCCATATCATCCACAAAAAAGGCGATCCTACCTCTTGCAACAACTATAGAGGTGTATCCCTGCTCAACGTCGCGTACAAGATCCTGTCCAGCGTACTGTGTGAACGTCTAAAGCCGTTTTGCACCGCGCTAATCGGCACGTACCAGTGTGGCTTCCGTCCCGGCAAATCGACTATAGACCAGATCTTCACACTAAGGTAAATCCCGGAGAAGACCAGCGAGTTTCAAATCGATCCGCACCATCTTTTTATCGATTTTAAAGCCGCATACGACAGCATTCATCGCAAGAAACTATTCGAAGCGATGGCCGAATTCGGGATTCCGGGAAAACTGATCCGGTTGTGTCGTACCACGCTAACACATACGCGATGCACCGTGCAGTTCAGCTCGAGGACCTCCGAGCCGTTTGAAACCTGCGCCGAATTTCGGCAAGGAGATGCGCTGCCGTGTAATTTCTTCAATTTGGTACTGGAGAAGATAGTGTGGCGGGCTGCTGTAAATACGGAAGGCACTACCTACTACAAGTCAGTCCCACTGTTGGGACTCGCAGATGACATCGACATCGTTGCGCGTTCCCAACGCGCAGTAGTGGAAGTTTTCACGGCGATTGAAGAACAGGCGAAACGAGCTGGTGTTATCAATGAGGATAAGACAAAATATATGCTGTCGAGCAAGAAACGATCCACCGCACACCACTTAGGGTAAAACATTACTATCGACAGCCACAATTTTGAGGTAGTGAAGGAGTTTGTCTACCTCGGGGCAAACGTGAACTCCACGAACGACATCACAGTGGAGATCCGACGTAGAATCGCCCTTGGCAACCGATGCTACTTCGGTTTGTCAAAACAACTGGGCTCAAAACTCCTGACTCGAAGGACCAAAATCATGCTCTACAAAACTCTTATTCTGCCAGTCCTGCTATATGGAGCCGACAGCTGGACACAAAGCAGAACTGCAGAGCTGATTCTTGATTCTTGGTGCCTTCGAAAGAAAAATTCTACGTCGGATATATGGTCCCGTCTGCGAGGAAGGCGAATGGAGGAGAAGACACAAACGCGAACTCTGTTTAGGCTGTACCAAGATGTGGATGTAGTCCGGAAGGCAAAAATCCGATCCGGCCACATCGAGTGCATGGACAACAACGCTCCAGCTAAGAGGGTCTTCGAATCCGAGCCTCATGGTTCGAGAAGGGGAGGAAGACGCAACCTCCGGTACAAAGACCAAGTCATCGGACGTAAGACAGCTTGGTCTTGATGAATGGAAGCAGCGTGCCAAAGGACCGTCAACGATGGAAGGCAGTGATAGCTCAGGTTCAGACTCTACATGGGTCGTAGGCCTGCTAAGTAAGTAAGTAGACAGCGCAATGGATCCAATCAGGATCGAAGTAAGTCACGGTTGTTTTAACCATGTAGCTGTTGTTATTTCTGAAAGTCTAAAATTCAGTGTGCTATAACGGATCTACATTTCTTCAAAAATGAAGCTGCAGAGGACGATACAGTTAATGATATGAGCTATTATGTCGTCTTCGTGCTTCAGCTTAACAGCGTGAATGTAGAAGAATTGTATTTTCACCAAGACAGTGCAACATGCTGCATAGCGTGGGCCACAATATATTTGTTGAAGGAATCACTCGGTGTCCCCATCATTCTCGTTAACAGATCTGTTAATTGGACACAGATGAAGCAGAATCTATGATCTACTTGAAATAGAACACAAGGCGTTTTATTATCGATACAAGGACGTATCTGATCGTAAATGTTTTCCAAAATTTAACTGCCAAATTGTGCTCTATTTTGACCCAGCCGCTGTGCTCATATGCCGGCAAGAGATTATCTTCCCAATAAAACCAATCTCATGGCCATTACATCCAAAAAAGTTTTTAAATACATACCTACTCCAATCCGATGAAATATCTAAAAGCCGCAAAAGATCAGGCATCATTGATAAACTGTATTCTAAATAATTACTATTTGTCAACAACAATTTTTATTCGTCTGTTTGATTTGATCCCCTTCTACAAAATTTGTTTTACATCCGCTTTCATTAACTTCTGAATAGGAAGTCGATTCTCCTTCGCTTCTTCTCATTCCCGAAACAAAAAGACAACCTCAATCAAGGACGCCGTCGATATTAAATTCTTCTCACACCTCAACCACCATAAAGTCTCTTTAAGACCATTGAATTCCTTAGCGAAATCCCGCAGAAATTAAACCGATTCGTTCCGGATTTGCGCTTTATTGCTCATTTGAGACACCATCTCATCTCAGCTTCTCCTCACTTCTTCTCCATCGACATGGCGACATAACTCCACGCCACAATTAGATGTCATAAATCAGATTGGTTTTTCCATAAGAGAACAGTGAAACCCACCCCAACCCCATTGTCTTCACAGAATTCTGACTAACTGCTGAACTCTCCTCCTTCAGCTTGCAACTTTCGAGTGCAAACGAAAACGATCAAGCCGCAGCTTGACCCGTTCCCGGTTTGACCTACAAACCCAAAATGTATCTCTTCGTCAATACCACCTGGTGGCCGATAAAATTTATTATTCCAATCATTTGGCGTCCAATTCTTTCGGCTAAGATGGTGCACGAGAAGGGAGGAAAAGAAAAACAAAACAATTTTAAATTCACCTCACGGCGTCTATCAAATGCGACTACCTTTTGATTTGCGATTAAACTTTTACGATGCGTACCTCTAAGGCAGCGACGAACGTTGAAAGCAGCACTTCTAGCGGTCACGCCGTTGACATTGCTCGAGCACCGACTGCAGGAACGGAAAAACTGGAAAAGAAATTGAGGAAAGCAAAAAAGAGGAAATAAAACCGTCCAAAGTACGCGCAGCTTCTGGAATACGTAATTAGATAATGTCCAACCGGAGCGGGAGAACAACAAGCTTCTGGATTGTTTACGTATTCTTTCTAGAGAACAGAATACACGTTGGCAGCGACCCGCATATCCGGTGTATAACTTTCATTGATTCGCATGTCGTCGCAGCCTAGCTCAGCTGGGAGCTGGGTGACTCACGCCCCGCCAACGAATCTACGCTCCGTTTGAACAGCGAATTTTAAGTTCCTACAGGACGACCTTACACGGTGGGGGAAGGTGAGTCGCCGCCGGCGGTGCTTAACAGAAAGTTATTGTTTTATTGGATTTTAATTAGTTTTGTGTGGAAAAAGTTATGCAATAGGTTAGGCACAAGTCCCAAGGTAGCACCCAACCGGCGGCGCTGATCGATGAGCACGATTAGTGGGGTTCGAGAAGAAGGAACCATTAAATAAAGTTAAGCCGATTGGTTGGAGTATTCGCTTGGAATAACAACCAGCGGCGGTTGGTGGAGCCGCCAAGGGAGGCTGCAGATTGTTTGCTAATTTATTGATTCTTGGAATTATCATGAAAATGATGGGGAAATCGTGCTTACAGGTGCTAAAGTTAGAGGCACCTGATGTTGTTGACATGGTTGAGTAACATTAATTTACGAGCATTGTAATTTTTTCTGTTCCTTATTTATTTTTAAATAGGAATCATTTCCCGACTGAATCACGAAGCAGATGTAAGGGTTTCGTGGGAACCATTCACTTGGCTAGACATTAAACAAGAACTTACAGCGGAACGATGCAAATTCGAGAATGATTCAGACGCTGATATGCGAAGCGTGACTCTAGTAAGGTCATAGGCCATGAAGCACGTATTAACTATTTTATTTACGTTGGAAGGCATATTAAATAGGAGTTCGAGATGTCGCCTTTGATTCACACTTGTGAGCGCTAATTTGTTTTACTGCCGAATTTTACGGATCGACATGCGGGTATAATCATGATTCAAAAATCGAAGGCACGTACGTTTCTTCTGAGTCACTCGTCGGGCCACGCTTGAGTTTGCGGTCTATTATAGAGTATTCACTAAAACACCGTCTTTAAGTTTAAATCAATAAAGCTAAACTCACCGACTCACCGAAACTCATAATTAACGCTAAACGAATCACAAGAAAATTCGCTTGAATGCTGCGGAATTCGTACTAATTTGCTGACACATGTTACGGGCATCCCTAGTCAATATTGCCGATATTGAAATCGAAACTACTCCGTTCGTTGAAAACGTACAGTCAGCGTCAAAAGTGAGTGACCATTCACTTTTCTGCTGAAGGTTTATCCACTACAGAGAGAGGTAGAACAGACACATTTAAACATTTGTATGAAAATTAAGACCGCCATATACGATAACTGAAAAAGCGGTAAAGGCATACAAAGTACAATTTTTTTCTCAATAAGAGATGTGTTCTCTCACTTTTGACGCCTGTTTTTAGTCCTTCGTTTGAACGAAATTAACTTCTTTATGTTTACTGTTATTTTAAATGAAATATAGCTTATTTTGAAATATGATTTCAGAGCTTTTATTTGAGGCATCAATGTCAGACGTATACCATTCCAGTCAATTTAGATGAATACCTTTCAGCTAAGGACTGTTTACTCACTTCTGACGCTGACTGTACATATGTTAGAAATGTACAGTACCTCACAAAATTGAGCATACACCTATCAGAACACAGAAAATTATAAAGAATTGTAGAGAATAGAGTTAGCAAGGCAATATGTAAATCACCCAGAAAGCTTTTGAGAAAGTTGGGTTATGTTTTCAAATGAAACAACAATTGACCACTTTTGATCAGGTAACGCGATAGTTGTTTGGAAAGGAGCACTTAAATAAAACTTCTCCGTACATCACGGAGGAGGTTGAGGGATTGTATGGCTTCAAGTGTCTGCGGGCACATTGAATTCATAGAGAATACCATTGAAAAAATTTTGTATTTAAATATTTTCAAGTGAATTTTACGGAGTTCCGCAGAAAAATTAAGCCTACATTAGGATTGTTGCTTTTAAAAAGATAATGATCCGAAGCACACCTCTTGCTAAGTACACAAATGGCTGCTTTACACTGCCCTAAGTGCAACTTAAAACATCTCCAAAATCGACTGATCTAAGCCCGAGTAAACACCCATGACGTGAGATAAAACTGTTGCTTGAAGAAAGTTCCTTCTCTAATAAGCAGAAGCTAAAATTACAAATCCAAGCAGCTTGGGAAAGCATCTTTTACGGAAAAAACTTAAAAAACCCATATTCTGGCAGTTAAAAGCTGTAATAGATGCTGGAGAAGGTGTTACCCGATACTGAGATTTAATTTTTCGTCGTTTTTAATGTTCCGTCTACAATAGCGAAACCTTTATAATTTCGGTGTGTCCGTCCGTCGTGTCTGCCACACTTTTTTATCTCCGAAGTTTATAAAGATATCGGCATGACATTTTAGAATTAGGTACTTCAGGCCTAGGTGTCATTGCCTATGCACCCAAATTTAAAATTTGGGGCCATTTGGGGGTAGCTCTAATATAGGTGAAGTTGCCATTAATTTTGAAACATTATCACACCCCATCGACTTATATATCAATCGACAGATCTTTTGAAGTGAGGTAGAGTTTTGCTTCAACACTTTTTGATCCAAAGTACCGTTTGGAAAATATAGAGGTCCAAAGTTTTTTTTTCATGCATCCCCCCTTGCCATTTCTAAACCAAAGGGTTTAAAAATCTGGAAAAAATCACAATAGCTTCATTGAGTATTTTCATTTAAAACAATTTCGAGCATTCTGGCCTTAATAGTTTTCGAGATATTGGCCAAAACCGGTCAACCATCGACATGAGAATTTTGAAGATCTAAAAACGCAGTTTCGAAGACACCAATGTAAGCATTAAGAAATGATTAATTTCAAAATATCGATTTTTGTTAAAATTTTGAGATATCTAAGATTTAAAATAATGAATATTTTTATTTTCACACATAAATTTCATGCTGTGTTCGACAACTCTATTCGTTGATGAGCGTTATCTTTTCGATCTCACCCCTAAATGCCCAACAGAAATGAACACACACACCGCAGGCATGAGCAGTTTCCGTGTTGCATAAACTTGGATAGAGATATAGGTATATGTAGGGATGAAGGTTTGTTTGTTCGGATGTATGAATGTAGTAATGAATAGTTGATTTGGGTTGAAGTTAGAAGAAAATTCAACTGAAATAGTTTGGAAACGTCGTTTGATATTCAGAAATCATCCATCAATATTATGCGACGGAACCTTCCCCGTGCGAGTACAACTCGCACTTGCCCAGTTTATTTTTTAGTGTTTAAGCCATGACTTGGATTAACTTTAAGTTTTTTTCAGTGTATGCTAAATTTTGTGCCTTTAAACTAAGTACTTTTTTTGTATTTTGTTAAAAATAGTCTGTTTTGTTTAATATTTTACGGCTTTTATTATTATTATATTTTAAATGAAATATGTGTTATTGAAACTACATTTTTATTATTTTAATATATTACTTTTTCAAGAAGAAAAAATCAAAAATATTTTTTCTTTGGGTATATGCTCAATTGGGCGCCGTGGCGTAGTGGGTAAGTGCGTCGACTCCTACGCTCTAGGTCGTCAGTTCGAATCTCGAAAAAAACACCAAACTTTTTTTTACGGCTTCACCTCTTTCGAGTCACTGACAATGCTCAAAGAGTATAACTGTCTAGAAAAAAGCTTCTCAATCGCCGTTCGGAGTCGGCATTAAACTGTAGGTCCCCTCCGCTCGTGACAGAACAATAGCAAGCACAACACGAGTGGTTGCTGAGAAGCTAGGCCCAGGTCCACCTCGGACTGTAGCGCCGCCATTATTATTATTATTATATGCTCAATTTTGTGACGTACTGTATGTACGACATCTTGGAAATGCACAAGTAAAGCAAGCCATTGCCAATAAAAGAAAATCTATGTTGAATAAATCAAAAGTAGATCAGATGGCCTGCAACTAAATGGTTTTGCAGCATGGTCATGACAATTTCGCATTTTGATGCAAACGCACCCTTTAACTACTTTTATGATCTGTCACTGTCAGAACTTTAGTCAAGGTTCAGATTTTTATTATGGGTAAGTTCACGAATAAGCAACATTCAGAAATCATTAATAATTACTGCCGACATTTTGTGCGCATTTTGTCGTGCTAATTGGAGGGGCTTGTTGGTTGAGGCCCAGGTCCATCCAGACATGTAGCGCCACAATAGTAATCGACTCACCAAACAGGCTGTGCGTGCTAAGTGGATACATTCGAGTCAACATATTCACAATTGAACGTTCTTGCGCCAGTGAGACAACGCTCCGGTCGAAGTACCAAAAATATCGAAAACGAAAGTGGTTTCATTAAAAATCAGCCAAATCAATCGATTCCACTTCAACGCTGTCACCACATGAATCGGGAATTTTTTTTGTCCACACTGTGTCGAATTTTGCCGTACGGCGCAGAGGAATGGACAATATCCCAAGCGGATGAACAGTCTCTTGGCCTACTCGAGAGAAAAGTTCTGCGCGCGGTCTTTGGTCCTGTTTGCTTTGATGGTATTTGAAGGAGAAGGTTCAACCACGAACTGTATGGGCTGTACAGCGACATGAGTCTAGCCAGGCGTCTACGGATCCAACGCCTAAGATGGATAGGTCATGTAGAGCGTATGGACAACTTAGATCCGGCCCGAAGAGTCTTCGACTCTGAGCCTGTGTTACAACGCAAAAGAGGAGGTCCACGTGGTCCACAAGGTGGCGCACACAAGTCGAGGCAGACCTCGACCGACTTGGTGTGCGAAACTGGAGACAGCTGGCGAAAGATCGTGCTGGCTGGAGAGGCATGTTGACTGAGGCCCAGGTCCACCTCGGACTGTAGCGCCCTAAGAAAAAGAAGAAGAAGAAGGATGAGGAGATCCTCTAGGGGAATGTGTAATAATTAATATTTTGTTTGGTTGAACTGGGCGCCGAATGTCTTTAAGTAGTCTTCATGGGAAACACAGTCAGTCGACGCGGATAATCCTCTAAAAAGCCATGAGATGATCGTCGAATAGCCGTATTATTTAATTGGGCTACGAGATCCAAGTTCTTTTACCACATTTCTTCCATTGTCTAGTCTATGCACATAAAATAGTAATAATCGAATAGACATTTGTCTAGGTGAAGACGATTAGGTAAAGACACGTTGGCAATCTAATAAATTCTAAATTTTTGTGCCACTTAAAAGAAGGTTGCTGACACTTAAACTCCGATTCCGCTGTTGTCAGGACGTCCGATCCAGCTGACTTCACAAAGTCTATTTATGTCCGAGTCTGCCATCTCATTCTGCAATCGGTAGCAGACAAATTTCGTGCGACATGTTTTAGCAATCTAATGAATATAAAATCAACTCCTCAAGCAGTGATTTCGATTACATAAGAGACGGAACTACAGATTATATAAAGGACATATTTTTCCCAACGAGATTGTCTTCAAAAAGAAGAATCAAAGAAGAACATTAATGCAAAGTGTTCGAAAACCCAAACATTGTTATAATGCACGTGACAACTTCCCAATCGGACGTCAGATTTCTTTAAAATTCAAAGCCTGCATTAGATCGAAGCGTCTGTTGATTGTTAAGTGTGTGGTCTTTCACTTAACGATCGGGGTTTTGTAAAGCAAATCCGTTTAAAAATGTTAAACGCGAACGTGCTCCAGATAAGTCTTATCCATTTGAACTATGTTAAGTTCCTTATTACCGAACGTGATTTACAAATTAATTTGAAACTGTGATTAAGATCTCAAGGTTAACAGATTTTATAGATAAATGAGTGGTATTCAAAGTTGTTTTACATGAAGTATCGTCGAGACTGATGTTTGAAAATGGACCGGCAGTAAGGGAAAACGAGAAAGTTTGTTACATGCTGATTTATGTGCTAGATGACTCGAAAATCTAATCTCGGTTTTGGAAATATACAGGTGAAAACACACTTGTTTACGGATAGTTCATCTCATCTCATCTCATTTTCAGAGACCCGCATGTTCCACTAAAGGGGTCGCGGGGGCCATGCATGCATGAGAGATCTCCAGGTCACTTGATCCTCCGGCATCGACTCTAACACATCAGGAGCTATGCCCAAGCGCAACCAGGCGAGTTTTTGGACTTGGTCCAACCATATCGTCCTGGGTCTGCAAAGCGGTCGACTACCTGACGGAATCGGATAGTTCTGTCTGCTTAAATATTATCTATTACTTGCATTTTGTTTGGGTGATTGACTGCAATTTTAATAGTTTCAGGTTTTGAAGTAAGATACAAGATATACAAACACCGTATCTCAGTCCTTGACTTATTCCGGCTAAACGTAGTGGCTAGCGCCAAAGGTATGTATTTTCCAAAGATGACATAGATAACACGCGATCTTTTCGGTATCTGTCATCTTATCGAAAATCAGAGCACGTTTGGAAGCGTTGGCCTGAATTTGATTTTACCCCACAACTTTTTTTCCAGTGTACGCAATTATGCGTGGTGTGGCTAAATTTATTATGGGGCGCTGTTGAGATTTAAGACGTCGTGGCGAAGCAACAGGTTTGATAGAAAGCAACATTCCTCATTGTTAATGAAACCTTTTCACAAATTTCTTCAAAAATGTCAGTTTTGAACAGGTTTTTGAATAGAATTGATCAAGCCAAGTTGTGGCCTGCGAAAGACCTAATTCTTGTGAGTGACGCGAAATCGCCTGTCTGGGATTCTACTGCACACTCTCAAGAACAGCGGCGATGTTTCGTATTCGGCAGATCTTGCGGGTCGTCGACGTACGGGTGTGGGTTTATCGTTTACTGAAACAGCGGACTCAAATTTATCCACCACACTGCCGAATCGTCTGGAACGTTGTCCGAGCAGAGCACCCATTTTGATGAACATTTGCACGTGTCGTTGAGCGCGACGTCCATTCATGGTGATTTGGCAAAACATACTGAATAAATGAGAGTCAATTTGACAGCTGCAGCTCCAACAGTATGGCCGCTATCAACTGTCAAACTTTGAAAGTCCCTATTGGAATTTTTTTTCTATGACGCTTTGCAGATCCTGTTATTTCTACTCAATTTCATAGCGCAGGCTTCAATTAAAATTCCCTGAACGAATCTGGTCAGTAAATTAATAGTAAGTTCAGGCAGGACGTAAACTCTTTGAGCCTTCGCGCGGCCGCCAACAAGAGAAACACTGATACGCTTTGAAGAAGCCCTACACATCAACTTCAATTACGCAAGTACTCGCATTGTACAAGGCATCGCTGTTGTCTCGCAAGCCCTTTTCCATTCCACTTCACAAGCACAGACTTAGAGCGCGGGTGAGTAGTAAATTGCAATCAGAAACACAGTTTAAAGTTTTGATAAACTTGTAAAAGAACATTTTCCCAAAGAAAAGCAACTTTTCTAACCTCCACCGCTGTCGACCAGCCCCAGCTCCTGGCTAGGACCAATCCTTGCCGCTTGCAAGTGAAATCAACTGACTTGAGCCTAGGGCTGTTTTTCTACTCCGCTCCTATCAGACTGCCTTTGGTTAGTGGCAGTTATTTTTCCTTCTGTTGTGTGTGATGTTGTTGTTATCCTGAAAAGATGGGTTGCGAACTTTCCGGTAGGGGATCGGGGAATGGAGCGAAAAGAAATGTTTCTTTTATGTATGGACGAGAATACTTGCATACAGAATTTTTGGGTTGTTTTAAGGAGGATATTTTGGCAGGACTCGTGCAGCTCATCCCAGAAGTTTTCGTTCTGAACGTCTACTGCTGCGGAACAAATAAAAGTTTTAAAATATTTCAATTTTTGACACTCAGACAAAATTGCACTCCACGACTTTGTGTGGAAATCCTTATTTCAGGACTTTTGATTTTCGTTCGAGGTCATCTTCTGTGGTGTGTGCGAAACGTACGCCCGCAGCTTTCAAGAACTTCTACGAAAAACTACGCCCGTGTGTTTGTGTGGGAAATGCACTTTAATCCTGTAAAAGTGTTGTGCAAAATTGATGCAAACATTTGTCTTGTTTGCAGGACCGAATCCTGAGTGCAAATTTACACAGAACCCATGAAAATCGTTCCAGAAATGAATCATCGGTTCGGATGGGAGGACGGCAGGACTTTGGTCCGGGAGTTGAGGGTTTGAGAGTGTGCATTTAGGTCAAGTTGGCAGATAAGCAATTTGAGAATGATTTATGGATTGTGCGTACACACACAGATGGAGTTATTAAAAATAGGAAAACATTTGTTTGGTATCCGGTTTGAACTGCACTTCGAACTGGGCTCCGACGATGGAGAATGGGTTGAAAGCCGAGTATGCAGAGAGATTTGTTAAAGTACAAGTATTGATCTCTAAAAGGATACTCGGTGTTTCGTTGAGAATATTCAAACTAATGCTTGCACTGGTTTTATTTTTGGGGATACGTGAATATGAGTGATTTCCATGTTGCAGATATTTTGTCTTGTTGGTAGATGGATTGTGTGCTACGTGTGCTTCCCTGGCCAGAGAGGAAGTAATTAAATGACAGTAGAGGATGTGCAGTTTTGTTGACTCAGAGATTGATGTAAATCCACTATTTTCTCCTAAATTGTGTATTTTATTGCAGATGATATTCAAATATTGCTTTTTCGTTAATAAATTTGCCCCTAGTTTACAAGCAAATTGTTTCTTTTGGAGGTACTTTATCAATCCTCTTTCAAAGACTGCGTGGTTGTCACTAGGTAGGTATACTACTAGTTGAGTTACGAAATTAAACAAGAACTATTTTCTGATATGAAATATTCTCTAAACATAGCAATTGCAGTTTAATTGCTGCCGGCACACTCACTCTTTGGGCACCGTGGCATAGTGGATGGGTGCGTCGACTCCTACGCTCGATGTTCTCGGTTCGATTCCCGAAAAAACACCAAAGCTTTTTTTTACGGCTTCACCTCTTTCGAGTCACTGACAATGCTCAAAGGGTATAACTGTCTAGAAAAAGCTTCTCAATCTCGCCGTTCGGAGACGGCATTAAACTGCAGGTCCCCTCCACTCGTGAGAGAACAATAGCACGTACAACACGAGTGTTTGCTGAGAAGCTAGGCTCAGGTTCACCTTGGAGTGTAGCGCCGCCATTATTATTATTACCCTCACTCTTTAGTCGAAAATTTCCAATAGCATTTTGCATAAATGTGATTGAATGTCACTGGTACAGCCCCCAATATGAGCCTTCGAAACGTGAGTTGTAGAGGGCTTGTTGGCATAAATCGTAAACTTCAACAAATTTAAAAGAAAAAGGAAAATTTTCATGTCACCTCAAAGAACTCGAGGCCATAGCCATCAAGTGAGAAGTTTGAGAAGCCCAAACTTCGCCGTTCAGAGTCGTCACAAAACTGTGGTCCTCTCCACTCCTAGGAGAATAATATCGATCACAACACGAGTGGTTACTAATGATATGCCAAAATCTACCCCGAACTGCAGCACTACCTAAAGAAGAAGAAGGATCCTTGATAGATCTGGAGTAAGAAGATAACATTAAGTCTTACCAACAACATTCGACGGTTTTTAAACGTAACAATTTTGTATTTAAATAAAACAGAGAAGAATTGAGATATCGGGCTAAAACTTATACCAGGTGTACTAGACATGTAATAAGTATTAAATTCGACCTTATACGACAGAATGGCGCAGTTGGTTAAGTGCCTGCCCCAAGTTCGTGGGGTTCCAGGTTCAAATCCCAGTGAAATCGAATCTGGTCCAGTCATAATTTGCCGTTGGGATCAAATTAAAGGCTCTGGGGTAGGTTGCTAGCTGGCAGTACAATGGACCAGTTTTGAAACCCCCAGTAGGGTTTCAAAAATCCTCCGAAAAAAAAAGCTGACTCTGCCAATTTCTTAATTTAAGAACAAGTATGAAAAATACAAAAAAATTAGATTAAAATAATATATGCATGTCTTGCACAGCTAAAAACAAAAAAAAACACGTAAAAACAACACATTTAATCAAAATGGTTTCATAATTAACGATGAACCTAAAAAAATACCCATCACGCAGTTGACTGGTTCTGTTTTAACTGTTTTTATTGATGGCACACATCTTGTATTAATTCTCTGCAGCATATTTCATCGAAATAGTTTTATGTAAAGACCTTTATACAGTTCATTGGGAGTTCAAGCTCTCATCCATTCGCCTGGGTAGTGGATTTTAATAAATAATTGGATTTTGATTTTGATTCAATTACAGGTAATCAATTGAATTGACATAACCGCATTCGAAATCAAAATGATTGCTACAAGTATCATAGAATGATTTTCCGCCATTATCAAGCGTAAACAATTCAGTTGGCATTGTACGGACTTGTCTAATAACGTAATTGATAATCGAATACACGCAGCACTGGCATACCTTAAATATTTGTTAATAAAACTGAACTTTGCATGATACGTAATTGAAACATTCAATAAACGTCAGAAATATGCTACGCTTGTTTAAATGATTATCTCTAATCAACTGCTGATTAAAATATTTGAAAAAATAGGTTGAAAAAATCAGTTAAAAAATTGCAATCAAAGTGAAAGGGTTAAATAAATATTTTCATTTTTTTTTTATTTAATTTTTAGGTAGGTAGGTATGGTATTCTTCAGCAAGAGGTGTAATTTTTAATTAATAGAGGCAGTCAACATTTTTATAATTTTTGTTTATATTTTAATGTGAATCCAAAGCAACGGAAGACAACATCTATCATGTCATTCCTTTGATAAACATTTTCAGAACATTTTCGTATAACTTCAGCTGTATTTTAGCTTATAAATGATCTAATATTTTCTTTGAGTGCATGAATTGTTAGTGGAATATCAGAAGACTTTAGAAATGCTATTAAATCACATGGCTTCGGCAATGAATTGAATACTCCATTTCGAGAAATCACACGTCCAGGAATTTATCAAATCAGTCAACATCGATTGCCAAGGCCAATATGGCGTTGTCCGTGGTCTGGGCGCTTTAACTCTCGTGTCAGGTGGACTTTCTAAGCATGTAGGCCTTCAGTTTTATGCAGAATGTGCTGCACAGTGCTTGGGAATACGCCTAAGTTCTGAGATCTTCTCGAATGGACACAGTTTCATTCACACTTCCAGCTTTGGCAGGGTTATTAGTAGGTGATCTTGCCGGACGAACACAAGTACAAATCAGTAAGTTTGTGTTATAGGGTACACGCTTAAGCGGTCTCTCATCGGCCTATGCTACGAAACTATAGCAACCGGCACAGACTAATCGTTTCGGAATCATTCTAATTTTGTCCACAACTAAATCCTCACGATTTTGTAATATATTAGTGGATTTTCAGAAGCTTTCTGAGTGAGCTTATTCTACCCCCAGCTTAACTGCCGCTTGGTTCTTCAACCTATGCGTCTACTATCATTAAGTTAATGACAAGATGCGTCTTGTTCAGCTTCATTTAAACATTATAACTTTTGTTACGTACTCGTATATATGGCTCACCTTCCAATTGGAATTTTGTGATACGACATTGTCACTTGCTTGGAGAAAGTGATCATCATTTAAACCTACTCTGAAAAAGACACGAAATCCAGATTTAACATGGCAATTTCAACTCCGAAAAGTCAATGTACTAGATCCTAATCTATCAGATGTCATTAAACGACTTATGTCGCATAAAATTATTGAAACGGTTTCGCTGATGGGCGATGGGTTTGTGCATTTTCCACGCTCTTCTTAGATTTTGTGACTCTTATCTTCGCATCAATGAATTTTGATTTTAGTACCTCGTTCGCTTTGGAGTTTTTTGCCATTCCAAATTTGGATCTCGACGTGTTGTATTTTTCAACGAATTTTAAACAAATTTTAAGGATAAAATGCTCATTAAAGCATAACAAATCCATTAAGATTCAGTAGAATCTCGAAAAGATGAACAGATGTAAAACAGGCCCCGTTCATCTTTTCGAACTGCTGGAAAGATACTTCCAAGCATCGGAATTTGGTTAAACGAAAACGTAGCCATACATAAAAGCATTGCATATATCGAAACTGCAATTCATTTTACAGTAGACCCCCGCTAACGTGAACAATTAAAAAACAAGAAAGTTCACGTTTGCGGGAGAGTTCACGTTTGCGAATGTCAAATTTAAATAAACTAATAGGGCAATCCCACTGTAGATTTTTATTTTAAAAGGTCTCATCTTTAACAAATTAAAAATAATGCTTGTTATAAGAATAAAGAACTTTAAGGTAAATTACAGATTGTTAACCTGAACCAAAAATTGTTGTTCACGTTTTAGAGATGTCAAGCAAAAAAAAATCTATTCATGTTATCCGGTGTTCACACTAACCGGTGTTCACGTTATCGAGAGTCTATAGTATTTTAAGAAAACAAGAAACATAACAAAGCGTACAAAAAATGTTCATAAGAGTTAAAAAGCAGGGTTACCTAGACGTTTTTCTTTCTAAAGTAGACTGTCGCTCGTAAGATAGATGGGAAAAAATGGCTCATCTTTCAGAGCGGTTCATGTTTTAGAACCGTTCATGTTTTCAAGATTCTTCTGTATTTTGTTTTGACTTAGACCTCAACCACCTGCCATGTCATTTCCGGCAAGATTTATAAAATTTTTGCAAAGTCAGCACAATGGGAGACAACGAATATTCGTCATTAATTTGACAACCCTTACTCGCTCTCACTCCTCCACAACATCGTTACCCATCCATGAACACTTAAGTCATGATTTAGATCTAAACCCTTGAGTATTATTAAAAGCAAAATGTCAACTTTATGGAAAAACAAAGCATTCAACCGCCCACCATAGCTCCTGATGAAAATCAATAAGAACTCTTTTGTTTCTACATCACTCACTGGCATACAAAGTTATTAAATGGCAAACCACACATTCAATTAAAGCAACCAACGACTGTCGCCAACAATGTGAGTAGTTCCGCTGTAAAGTACATAAACATCGGTCTACCAACCGCATTTGTAGAGAAGCACACACGCCATCACACATGCCGTCTATTCCAGACGAAGGAAAAATGTAAACGTGATAAATATAGAAATAATATTTGAAGTTCTCATCAGAATGGTGTTCTGCTCCATCAAATATCCTTCAATGAGATCCTTAACAAGCAACCAACACAAACTTGTTGAAGCAAAGAAGCCGCACACAAGCAGACAGTGAGGCATCAGATGCTAAATAAAATTCAAACCCATTCCTTCGGCTCCCTTTCATTTTGCGAGACAAGTCTTTCCTTTCGATTTTCATCCGAAAAGCAAAAAACGAAGCATTTAGTTTCTCCTTGCAACCGCTTACCCCACGCCCCCAAGACGACGAACGGGCCTCTGCATGTATTTGTCTACAACTTGCTTGTATTTATAACAAAATGTTTACCCAGAAATGAAGGCAAAGTCCTGTTTACATTAAGTCACCCTGTGAGGGAATTCTATTCCAAGTGTAAGGATATTTAGGGAAGGCTCAATGCCACCAGCCAACAGGTTGCCAGAACGTCTGCCGGCGGAGGGAGGTCAATAGGCAAAAAGGATTATTTGTACATCTTTTAATGTGAAACTGTGTTTCGAATGAATTTCGAATGAGGCACAGACGCAACCCCAACACCTGCTTAGAGGGGAAGTTTTGCCTATAATTAAGGTTTTTTCTCTCGTTTAATTGAAACCTCGGGACATCAAAGAATGGCTAATTGATTCCCTTCTACCGGGTAGACTTCCATTTTCGAGAATTTCATTACCTTCGCCTACAGCAGATCGGTTTGAAATTAAATTGAATTCAATGAATTTATTGATTTGTTTATCCGTTGGAAGTAAGTACTGCGATTTTTATTTTCATGGGAATTTGCTGTGAACAATGAGCTGGGGGATCAGGTATATCGAAAGTTCCCGGAAGAAAATCTAATGCTTCTTGTCTCTAACAATCCAATATATGCGTTGCATACGCCTTAAATTTGATACATCACGGATAAGGAATTTTTAATTCCATGAAATTAGTTTAGGTTGTTGGTGAGGAGGTACAGACTACGAACAGCATCGGTTGGAGATCGAATGCCATCCATGGTCTAGGGGGCAGAGGCATCGACATTATGGGCGGATGAAGAATCCCTTGGTTTTAAGGTTGACTTACGACCTTTGGCCCTGTTTTTACGAGTATTTCAACTACAATGTCCTTGTAACTTCCGCTGGACTGGACGACTAGGTGGTTTAGTGCCTGCCCCAAGTTAGAGGGGTCCCAGGTTCGAATCCTAGTGAAAGCGAATCTGGTCCAGTCACCATTTGCCATTGGGATCAAATTAACGGCACTATCACTGGAGTAGGTTGCTGGCAGTACAATGGACCAGTTTTGAGTCTGAGTGCCCCAGTAATGTATCAAAAATCCCCCGAGTAAAAACAAAAAAAAACTTCCGCTAACTGCTTTCGAATTGGAAAAAGAGTGATCAATTATGATGCAAATTTGCCTACCTAGTTTTACAAGCAAATGCCTTCTGCCCATGGTTTTTCATTAATTCCACTGGTTACAGATGAGCCACCATTAATTATTCACCTTCATAATATCAGGTGTGTGTGCGTCTTTAAATGAATATGCTCCACTTATTTTCCCAATGACAACAAACAGCTTCCCCCACAGAATCCACGCCGCTCAACAAATGATTAACGAGATGCACAAAATAAATCTTTCTTGTGTAAATCTGAACTAAGCAATGAACTTAATTTCGCAGCATACTCGCGTTTGTAAATTAAACAAAACGAATACATGCTCTGCATTCAAAATTGATGATTTGCATTTTCTCGAAAAAAGGGGCCTGAAAAGGGGGACCTCCAATCGTTGAAAACGCATTTTTTGTTGTCTAGTTGAGCTCTGTGGGTCATTAACAATACAATGTCAAAGCGTTTGAATCGTTTGCCCCGATGAATAATGAGGTTCAGTGATTTAAAAAAAAAATTGTGTTTATGTTTTTTTTTTACTTTTCAACTTTTTTACGTCGTCATTTGAATAATGAGTATTTTTCACTTGTTTTGAATCTATCCCCTTAAAAATGTTCTTTATTGCTTGCCTGTGACTTTAACGCATCGTAACTGTCATTAAAGGGACATAAAACAAACACGGCCGGCAGAAAGTTTGGAATTAATTGTAAAAATTTCAAACAATGGGGGAGTTTATTTGTTCATTTCGGTACCGACATTCCAAAAGATAGAAAGAAGATTAAGCAGCAACTGATTTATGCCCCTTATGAGACGAATCTAAGTCAGCAAAATTATAAGACACGGCCATAGTTTATTCATAGATTGTCCTTGCTTTTGGCTTAATCTTCAAAAAAGACGTGAATTTGGTGTCTTTTGATTGGCGTAAACAGATTGTCAGTTCAATTTACATAAAGGGTGTTTTTTTTAGAGGTTTGATTGTTAAACTAGCAACACTGTTTCTACAAATTGTCAATTTGACAGTTGAAAGTTGATTTGTGGTTAGTATGTGGGCGCCGCGGCCGTGTGGGTTTGTGAGTCGACCCATACGCACTTGACTTTCACAGTCTAGGTTCAAATCCCAGCACAAGCAACAATTTTTCAAAACAAAATTGTTCGCAGCTCCACCTCTTTTAAGTCACTGAAAAGAGTATAACTGCTCAAATAACTGTCTAGAAAAAGCTTCTCAATCTCGCCGCTCGGAGTCGGCATTAAACTGTAGGTCCCCGCCACTCATGAGAGATCAATAGCACGCACAACGCGATGGGTTGCTGAGAAGCTAGGCCCAGATCCACCTCGGACTGTAGCGCCGCCATCATTATTATTATTATGTTTTGTCATTTTAACGAGCTAGCCAAAAAGGGTACAATAATCAGTAACCCAAGCATTAGCAACATCTCTGTGCCATCACAGTCAAGAAATTGTGGATATTCGTTCAAAAATCGAAATGGTTCCAGAAATGAGCTGGCAACACAATGGACCCTATGGGTCTAAGTGAATCCAATGTGCATATGTTGGAAGCCATCATACCTACCTACCTACCTACCCTTGTCACTTTACGATGAACAGATTAACGCCAGAACCACACGTGCAAATTATGCAAACTTATTTTGAAAACTATGGTTCGGTTCGGCAAACTTATCGTGCGCTACGTCCATTTTACGGTCGACAAAATCGTTCATCTGAGCAAGTTATTCGGAACACGACGAATCTTTGTCGCACGTCGTACACTCTAGTGGATTATACGCAGCCCCAAAGACGACAAACAGTGCGAACAGAAGAAGTTACTGCCGTTGTGAAGCGCAGTGTTGAGGAGAATCCAAATGAGTCGATTCGCCATCGTGCACAGCAATTGGAGCTATGCCCATTCATTTTGTGGAAGATTTTACGGAAAGATTTTGACTTAACAGCTTATGAGATCCAGCTTGTGCAAGAGTTGAAACCGCGTGACCATTATATGCGTCGTATATTCAGTGAATGGTCCGAAAACATGATGTAGCTTTATCCTCATTTTCAGCGCAAAATTTTGTTCTCTGATGAGAATTGGTTAAATGGATATTATAACAAGGAAAATTGATGAATTTGAAGTGGGAACAACCTTTGACGAGACGACCATACAACCATTAAAACTCACTGTTTGGTGTGCTTTATGGGCTGGTGACATCGTCGGCCAATATTTCTTTAAGGACGATGCCGGCCAGAATGGAACCGTCTATGGAGAGCGCCATAAAAACATGATTTCTAACTTCTACCTTCCTCAGTTGAATGGCATTGACGTGACAAAGCTTTGGGTTTCACACGGCGCGCGACACCATCAATTTATTGCGGAAAACATTTGCTGAGGGCATAATTAGGCGTAGGAGACCTGTGGAGGCCACTCCACGATCCTACATTACGGGGTGGACCTAGGCCTCAGTCAACAACCTCTACCACGTTGTCCATCGGCGTTGGAATCGAAGACTTTCCGATGCGGAGCGGTTGTGACCATTTATATTCTAAATGAACCAGCCACCTGAGTCGAGACATTCGAATTCGTTTGACTAATCGATGTTGCTATACAGATAATAGAGTTCGCCGTTCAATCTTCTCCTCCAAACTCCTTCTGCGCAAACAGGACCGAATGCAATTCGAAGGATTTTTCTCTCGAAGTGACCCAGAATCTCTTCATCCGTATTTGATACTGTCCATACTTCTGCGCCATACAGCAGGACTGGGACCATCAAAGTCTTATATTCGTTCTTCGAGAGAGGGCCTTATTTTTCATTTGCCGCCCAAGCCCAAAGACACAGCTATTGACCGGAGTTATCCTTCGTTTAAACTCCGCTGTCGTGCCATTTCCGGAGTTTACTGCGGAGTCTAGGTAGACAAAGCCTTTTACTACCTCGAGGTTGTGTCTGTCTGTTGTGACGTTTTGCCAAGACGTTGATGTTAATGAACCTTTCTTGTAGACAGCATGTAACCTCATGTGGATACGACTGGATGGCGCAGTCGGTTAAGTGCCTGCCCCAAGTTAGAGGGGTCCCAGGTTCGAATCCCAGTGAAATCGAATCTGGTATAGTCATCATTTGCCGTTGGGATCTAATGAACGGCACTATCGCTGGAGTAGGTTGCAACCTGGTAGTACAATGAACCAGTTTTGAGTCTGAATGCTCCAGTAGTGTTTAAAAAAAAAACCCCAGAAAAAAAAATAAAAACATCATGTGGGCACCGTGGCTATGTGGGCTTGTGCTTCGACCTATATCCACTAGATTTTCAAGTCTAGGTTCAATAAACAATAAACAGTTCAGATAAACAATTTTCCACAAAAATTTGTTCACGGCTCACAAATACTCCACTGACAGCCCGTTGAGTCCCTCTGGTGATGTCAATGTCATCGACATGTGCGAGCAATTCCACAGACTTGTGGAAGATCGTGCATCTAGTGTTGGCGTCTAAGTTACGCACGATCTTCTCGAAAATTATGTTAAAAAAGTCGCATGACAGTGCATCACCTTGTCTAAATCCTTTTTTTGACATCGAAGGTGTCGATATGATCTTTACCGACTTTGATGGAGCAACGGGCGTTCTCCGTCGTTGTCTGGCAAACACGGATGAGTCTTGCAGAGATTCCAAAACTAGACAATGCGCTATACAGCTCGTCTCTATCAATACTGTCATACGCGGCCCTAAAATCGATGAATCAGCATCGTTGTTCGGAGCCGACATTTCAGAGTATTAAGAGATGGTCAGTATTGATATGGAACTCCTAGGTCTTTTTCAAGATCTGCGACAGTGTAAATATCTGGTCAGTGGTGAATTTTGCTGGAGCAAAGACTGAACACAGAACTTTGAAAAGCCTTTTTTTCGGAGGATTTTTGAAACACTACTGGAGCACTCAGACTCAAAACTGGTCCATTGTACTGCCAGGTAGCAACCTACTCCAGTGATACTGCCGTTAATTTGATCCCAACGGCAAATGGTGACTGGACCAGATTCGATTTCACTGGGACTCGAACCTGGGACCCCTCGAACTAGGAGCAGGCACTAAACCACCTGCGCCATACAGTCGTTTCGAAAAGACTATATTCGTCTTGCATATTCCCCATACCTCTGCGCTGTAGAGCAGAACTGGGATGATCATTATCACACTACTGACTAATGTCAAGAAAAATTTACCCCCAGCAACTGTGAATAAGCTAGGGCTTCCTTAGGATCTTTCTTAGTTTCGGCGATCTCCACAACGGCAGCATATAATTCAACAGCATCCATCGGGAACTGATACACAAAAGGGAAAATGTCAAACCCCGTCACACAATTCAAAGACATACAAGATCCAATTCTATTTCCGTAGAATCAAACAAGTAGAAAGAATTTTGAATGAAGCAGCTTGATCATTTGGCAGTCTGCCACTCGAATTTGTCGAAGGAATAGGTTATAGGTTACACATAAAATAATAAATTTATTTGTTCGCTTTCTAATCTTCAAGTGGGATAGTGTGCACAGTAGCACCACGTGCAGTCAATGATTTACGCAGATCATCACAAGAATGATCTCTCTCTCGCAGTCAATCGTTAGCTTCGCCAATTGAGTCAATCTAATCACAGGTTAACGCTTTACAGCTCTGCACTGGAGTGTGAAGCAAACTGAATCGAGACTTCATGCGTTCATTTATGCACATCCTCATTGCTACGTTCGATTGCTTCGAAGAAGACTTGAAAGAAGAGCAGCCGAGCATGAAATTATGTAATGAATTGCAGTTACGTGAAATCGTATGGATGATAAATGTGAGTGCATTACGCGGAAAAAGAGGAAATATTTAAAAATGCATTTATTTTATTAGTTGTGTAAAAGAAATGCAGATCGGAGATACATTTAGAAAGTACATTGACCCGAAAGTTCATCCAGAGTAAGACGAAGGCAAAGATCTTGAAAGATAATCAAATCCGGACGTGGGTAAATGTGACAAGTAAATCAAACAGCGATAGAAACAAGTTAACAGGGCAAGAAGATCTACAGTAGTTAACCCGCTAAAATAAATGCAAATGTGTGTAGAGTATGCATATGCATCACACGCCACTCGTCTGTGCGCACTTAAATCATTACGAATGAATAATAGATTCCGTCAAGGTTTAGAAGAATTGAATTTGAAACCAGCAAAAAAAGTAGAACAGTCATACCCGTCTTGGGAATTTCTAGATGTTGCTCATTGTTTACGTAAGAACTTGCCGGTTTTTTGTTTAGATTGTTGATAACTGAAATGCTTCCTTTGATCGGCCTTAAAATACATGTTCTGTGAATGTGAGGTAATATTTTTTAAGACGTAATTGTAACTCGATCAAATAAGACTTTGATTTGCAACTAATGATATGCCAAAGTCGATTCATGTAATTATGATAATTTTATGCAGATGATTCAGTAAACACATGGAACTTGATTCTATTTCGTATTGGATTCTTAATTTTGTAGCCATTCGGAAGGATCGTTGCGCTTTTATTTCAAACTTAAAGAGTCGACTATAATAGCCTTACGAAAGATTAAGCTCAAAACTAAAACTAAACAAAAAGTAAACAGAATCTTCGTCAAATTTCAGATTTATAATTGCTTATTGAAACTTAAGGGTAATTCAGCAGCTACTGACATTTGCATACGTATAGAGTGATTCATTTCGCTCCCGCAGTACGGAAAAGAGAACGAACTTATTAAAACTGAACGAACTTAACGAAACTAAGCGAAGCGATTACTTTGGTCACAGTGTATAACTTTTGTGTACGAGTATTCATGCGGTTGCCAGAGCCAGAGCCTACGAAAAGCTACTAAGCGAGAGACTCTCCGGTATATAACGAAAAGTAAACAGAATCTTCGTCAAATTTCAGAATATTTATAATTGCTTACTGAAACTTAAGGATAATTCAGCAGCAACCGTTGCGTAGAGTGCGATTCATTCCACTCCCGCATAAGTACGGAAAAGTAAACGAACTTAACGAACTTAACAAAACTCAACGAACTTAACGAAACTGAACAAAGCGATTACTATAGTCACAGTGTATACGAATACGAATATTCATGCCTACGAAGAGCTACTGAGCGAGATACTCTCCAGTATGCCTTCGTTGAATACAAACGCCAACAACATGTGGTTTGCGTTGCCACTCAGCCATTTAAGAGGTAGCCGAAACCACCCTGGGCAACAGACGAGACATACCGACAGGCGCTGCAACGAAAAACTAGGGCAGCGCAGGATGAGTATCGGGCTAAAAAACGGACGGAGAAGAAACTTCTCTGCGCCGGATTTCATCCACCTTTTCATCAAATTTAAAGCCGTATACGACAGCAGCACTCATCGCAAAGAATTATGCGTAAGTCATCGCGGACTCAAGACAGCTTGGTCTGGACGACTGGAAGCAGCGTACTCATGACCGCCATATATGGTAGACAGCTATATCTCAGGCCCAGCATCTCCGTGGGACGTAGGCCTGATAAGTAAGTAAGTTTCCTTCGGTTGCTTCAGTTCTCATTAGTTTCCGCACGGCCATTGTCTATATACAGTTGACTCCCTCCAAGTCGAATTTTCACGGGATATCAAAATTAGTTCGAGTTAGAGGGAGTTCGACTAAGACGGAGTCGACTGTACTCACATTTTTGTTTACTATATCAAAATCGTCGTTGTTTGGAGTCCACATGTCAGTTAAAGTGTTAACAAAGCTTATGTAACACACGCTGGCTCCACACCAATGACACATAACACAAAAACCGGTTAACAAAAAAAGGATTCCCTACACAGTTTCATCTCAAGTAAACAACGATTGAGTTACTCAACACAAAATCAATTAAGAAACCACGTTCAGCCACTAAAAAAAACGCTCCAGGGAATTTGAAATTACATTATTTCCTAAAATAGAGCAATTCACAGTCTTTCAAGATTCGAATCTGTTCAATTTGCATATAAAAAATTATTTGGCACTTAACAGCCCATTCAAGGCCAAATCGTTGCTTGCGTGCTGTTATCCTCACACGAATGTCGGTTTCGAACGACGAGTTACGAGGCTTATTCATGGTAGGTTTTCGTTTCTGGAAGTGACTAACTACAAAAGAATGTAACACAAAATTGTTTGAGGGAGTTTTTAAAGCCAAAATCGAATAAATGTGGTTATGTAGAGCTGATAATGTGTGAAATTTCTGCAATTTGGAAACCACATATTTTACATAATTTCGGACAAATCTGTAGTCACAAGGCATAACCGCTTAAGTCGGTTTTTATACTTTTTCAGAAGAGGCGGTCAAAGTTTCAAATTAGCACTACTACTTTAGTACTTAGGCTACTATGTTTTTTTGGAATAACTTCTGTTTAAAAAAAAGATACAGACATAAACAATTTAGTGAAAGTAGATTTTAACATCCTGAACATATTGGTACTTATAACTCATTTTTGTCCTAACTCGAGTTTAGCCGTTATGGTTTGTGGTCACAGAAATATTCTTCCTCATTTGGTGCATGACGCGTTTTTTCTTCATTTCCGATTCAAAAGCACCCAATGGCTTGCTGAAGATTATTAATTTTTTATTTTCAATTCTTTTTTTTTTAGGTAGACGACAAGCCCTTTAGGTGTTGTTAATTGTAAAAGTTGTACTATAATGATTATAATTAAAAAAATATAATTATAACTTCGGCCCACATATTAATAAAAAAAATAATCAAATTTATTAATTTAACATTTTTTTTATTTTGTATATTTTTTTAATTTTATTTGATTTTCATGCCTTTGATGCAACAAATTTAATTCAAAAATATTTAAAATGCAACATTTTAAAACCCATCCATTTCGATTTGGAGGAAAAGAAATCAAGTCGTTTTTGCTTGCTAAACATCCCTAGCTGCTCCAAGAACGTATTAAGCTCCTTATATCACACAATAGAGAACGGACCTGTTTTTGGACTTTTTTGGAAACGAGCAACTATACTTCAGCCCAGGAGATGACTCAGGGATTACCTAATTGCTGCTTTTAAGGCCGATCCAAATTTAGCATGCTCCCCACGGATTTTTGTTATAGAAATTCAAGATACAAAATGGAGTAAGATAAGGCTCCATTCTAACACCGCTTTTATTCCTTTTGATTAAAAGGGGTATTCTTTGAAAAGCAATGTTAACAGAAAACGAGGGATTGTTTTTTGCTGCACTACCACGCTCAGACTCTATATCTGGTCCATTGAGGAATACCAACAGGCGCTTCTGTGATCATCAAGTCTCACACCATCGGCACCGAATAGCTGCCACCTGATCCGAGCAAAGGCGGGAAAGCAGCGAAGGAAGTGGTCGTCGTTTTCTCCACAGGCATCGCAGAGCGTTTCATCGCTTTGGCACAGTTACATGTTTGACGAAGCTGTAGTGGCACGTTAGTGCGCCGGCAAGTTGTCTGCAGAATTTTATGTCAAGAGACAACGACAATGCTGCGGATTTCTTACAGACGTTAGGGATTCGTGGTCGTCCCACTGTCGCGGAGTTCTCCCATTATCACACAAAATAATGGATCTTCACAAAATTACATCAAAGGCAGAGAGGGAGACCCACATCGTTGGGCCGAAAATAAGCACCACAAGAAAGTCATCAGTCATGGAACGACCCTATGCATTGCTGGACAACCGGTTGAAAGAGTAGAGGAACTGTTGGGAGCACTATTTCAAGCGATGACGGAACAAAGACTTCCTAAAGCTAAGTCCGCGTTCGGGATCCAGCCTATTTTATGTCGTTGCAAGCTAAGCACGCTTAGGATCAAGTCCATTTTTTGTCGTAGCAAAGCAATTAGCCTGAACACCAAGCTGAACCTATTCCGCGTCAATTTCTTGTCTGTTCTGTAGCATATGTAGCCCATGATGAGCACATTATAAGCGACCGCCACAAGGAAATTACAAGCGTTCGTTAATAATTCTTCTTCTTCTTCTTCTTAGGGCGTTTATAATTGCTTACGCAAAATATTGCAAATTTTGGTGATTTATCGTATTTCCAATGAACATTTTAATCAGAGAATGGACCAGGAATCATTATAGGCACCATTATACAACGGAAGGGGTGTTTTTTTCTGGAATCGAACAGAGACCATCGAGCGTAGGAGTTGACGCACCCACTACGCCACGGCGCCCACATGGAAGTGCCCTTTGAGGTTATCACTTTAGACGATGTGCTCTATGATTCCCTTAAAATTCTTAAATCTTTGACACATCGCTGTTAACACCCGTGGCCATGTCGTTAAGCAACCATCAAAGTGTTTCACAGTTCAATGGTATTCTTGGAATTTTGAAAATGTTTTCTAACGTCGTCAGGCTTCAGTCTTGGCAAAACTTGTTCCAGAAAGCCCAAAATTTTTAATTTTTTTGCCGGATTGTTTAGCAATTATTTTATCCTGCATGATTTAAATCTCATGTTCACAATGTCTCAAATTGCTGTCCTTGTGTGCAGTAATCTAGTTTTCTTGCCATGAGTAATCTGTTTAGAGCTCAGGATAGGATAGGGTAAAAACCGAATGTACAGTGTCACTGGAAGCAGTTAAGGGTCTAAAAGCGACGTCTTCCCCCTTCAAGACCCTAGGACCCAATAGTATACCAGCCTTGTTGTAAGACCCATAAAACCATTGCATACATCAAAATAATATTTAATTTTATTTAAAAAAAAAAACAAAAAATAACAGACTTATCTAAAACTTTTTTTTTAACTTTTCCATTGGGGACTGTCGCCCGGTAGAAAGAACTGGTTCACCTTTCCGAACTACTCATGATACTCGAGATTCTACTCTACTCTATCTTATTTCATGGACACATTTCTTAAGACTTAAAGTATTATGAAGAATAGCATTCAGGGGAATTCTATTATTTCACAGTTTTTTTTTCATTAGACGCCTCATGTTGTATTTGGTGGCATTTTAAAAATCTTGTGGTAAAAAAATTCCACTCATTAAACCAAGAATGAAGAAAAAACACAAAGCCAAAGACTCATGCGAAGACCTACCTTAAAAGTTCTATAACCCACCAGCGTGATACCACTTGCAGAACAAAACAAAGACATCCCAAAGATCATCTATAAGAAGCAACAAGTCAAGTCAACAAGTCTGCTAACTAATCGCCCACCTTCTTATGCAACTCATGCAGGTCAAAAATAGAGAAACAACAAAAAAAAAACTCATTATCTTCGTCAGGGTGATGTCACTCTTTTCTCAATTTGCATCAATCATCAGTCGATCAGCTTGAGTTAGACATGAAATAAACATTTTTGTTTTCACCTCAAAGACCGGCATAAATGAAATACAAAATTTATCATCACTCCCATTTGCGTCGAACGTTCGCTTTTTCGCTGCTCGCAACTAATCCATTTTCGCGGCATGTTCAGTACACACACCCGGAAGTTGCTGTTTGATCAGCAATTTTGTTTGGTTTACGACTAGTACCCTAATCCAATCATGTAAACCAATTTAAATTGTTTAATTCAGCGAAATTCGTCTCAATTTGTGCGCGCACACATGTGCATTATGCATGTACTCAAAATTGCAATTCCACCAACCAGCCAGTAAAATCAAAAGTGATGTCAACGAGCCATAATCACGAAGCAAACAAAAAATATTAATAAATAAATGAGAATGTATCACAATTCTTTTGAAATTCAAAATTTATTATGTAGTTGAAAATAATCGGAGTATACGAAATGTGTCGCCAAAAATAGACGACACGACGTACACACAGCGATGGGGGATATTGGAAAGAAACCAACGAAAAGCACACAAATTTGCGGCACACATTTTCCAAAATAAATTTTATTATGGTTGTGCAGAAAATCTGTACAGCGTACACATCGAATTGAATTCATCCACGAACGGGGGGATTTCATGTGTGAAGAAGATACTCATTCGTAAATACGAGTACATATTCAAAAATGCCAGCAAAAGATACATCTCTCGAAGAACAAAAGGAAAACAAATCAACAAGCATTGTGTGTCGTCTATGTGTGTGTTTTTATTTGTTCCTTGTTTGTGTTTCCACTCGACATAAACTCTCCGCCAACACACGCACGCACAGGATGCTAAGGATATGGTGTGAAATGCTTACAAAATAATTCACCGAAGCACTCAAGCATTGCGCGCAAAGATGTTCCCTCCCTCCCGAGTTCTATAGCTCTCTCTCCTTTGAAAGATACAAAAACTTGAAGGTTCCACTCACAAGATTTTAGGATAATCCACCCCCTCAAGGACATAATAACGAATCGATTTCAAAAAGGGATAGACACCCACACACAGGAGAACAAGTGGCGCAAAACATTTTATTGATATTTACTCACCTGGAGTAGCAAATGCTGAGCTTATTGCCAAAGATACAAGTAATCCGAGTAGAAGCTTCATGATGATCCTTTGTATTTTCTTCGGTTTTCCTGTGTTTATGTACTTGAATCCTTATTCACACTTTAATTTAACACACACGCACGATACGCCGGTTTGTGCTTAGATTGATATTTGAATTGGATTCGATTTTGTTTTGATAATCAAATTCTACAAAACAAAAAAAAAAACAAGAGATTCACAAAATCAAAAGGATGAAAAATATGAATTTTTTTGTATCTGTATTTATTCGCTAAAGGAAAAAAAGAAACAGAGTAAAATAAGAGAGAAAATTGAATTGAATTTTCCCGAACGCAACAACCAACTTGAACTAAGGTTGACAATCCACTGGAGATACACAAACGACACGATGCCGGATTGCGATACTTTGGTTTTGTTTGATTTCTCTATAGTGCTGTATGCTTTTTAAGTAGCCAAGCTACCAGGCAACCAGCGGCAGCACCTCTGACGTCGTCATACACTAAAGTTACACCAAGTCAAGTCACTTCCCCGTGCCATGTCGACCGCCCTCGTCGGTCTTTCTATCGAATCGAAAAAAAAAAACGCCATTACCCTCTCCCCTGGCGGTTATTTATTTCCCTTTTTTTTGTATACTTTTGTATGACTTGGTCTTCTCTTTCGGTGTCGAGGCATAGGCATTCTCGTGTACATATGTTGCGCTTTGTACCCCCTATTGATTGAATAATTATAATGCACTTAAAGAGGGCCTATTCAGAAGAAGGTGGAACAAAAAAAAAAAAAACAAAAACAAAAAGGCGAACGCGATACGTACGTACGATTCACAGACACACCACCAAATCGTTCTCAACGCGTTCGAATGAAAAACTAAAGCGAACGCTGCGATTCAGTTTGAATTTATACCGAAATGGTGGCCAAACAAAAGATGCGCGCATCTCATTTTTTATATAAGAGAGAGCACCAACAAATTCATCAGCATCGCTGCTGAACTGGTTGCCGACACGATCGTATCAGTTCTCTTCGGACGATGCGGCAAATAGATGGATTTTCAGCTACGATCACCATACACTCGACGAGTGATAGCAACGTTCATCGAGAGCCATTCGGAAACCCGTGAGATTGTCTGGAATTTTTTTGTTTTTCATTTCTTTTTGGCTTATGAATGAGTGACAAAATTGTGCGGCTCCCCATCACGTGCTTGGTTTGAGAAATTAGCTTATTCCCTTCGACAAAATAAGGCTTTGTGCAAGAATATAACCCAAAAGAAGACCCATAACGACTGAATTTGTTCCTCGAATAACGTAATGCGCCTTAAAAAGTAACGGAGATGGATTACCTCAGAACTGTGCCAAGCATGTCAGAGAAGAACTGAAGTCGGTTATTATGACAACAGCCAAGGAATCACGTATTAACATAAAACACTTTGGAAATCATCGTAATCGTAAATTTTACGGTATCTTTACATCGCTCAGAATGATGCCAAAGTACATATCTGCAATTCGTACTTAGACCGAATGGAATTTCTTATATAATCTTTTTTTTTTTGCTTATAAAGCTCTCCACTGATTTATGGACATTCTTTTCTGCTGCGTGTTTGTAGGTCATGTGACTGGGAGCAAACATAAACGTCTGGTTAACTGAATTGATTTAGGGCTCCTTGATCCTGAAAGACAATCAATTTTGAATGCGGGTTGAGGCGAAATTCGTACGGGGATTCAAGGAGCGTTTCGGATGATATACAAGGATGGCCATTTTAAGCTTGTATAATGCTCCCTTAACGGCCAAAACTCGGGGAACATATCTCTGAAATTATTATTTGATCAAAAAGCCAGTTGTCCTGGTGAAACTTGCCGGAATTTCAAAGATTCAAAAGAAGGTGGCAACCACAGAAAAAATCGAAATAAAAACGGACGTGCATATAATAAAAATAATGTATGGCCGCCGTGGCGTATTGTGTAGGTGCGTCTACTCCTACGCTCGATGTTGTCGGTTCGATTCCCGAAAAAAACAGCAAACATTTTTTCACGGCTCCACCTCTTTCGAGTCACTGACAGTGTTCAAAGAATTTAACTGTCTAGAAAAAGCTTCTCAATCTCGCCGTTCGGAGTCGGCATTAAACTGTAGGTCCCCTCCACTCATGAGAGAACAATAGCAAGCACAGCACGAGTGGTTGCTGAGAAGCTAGGCCCAGGTCAACCTCGGACTGCAGCGCCGCCATTATTATTATAATGTATGGTCCAACTTGGTATTACAACCGAAGAACTGCAATACCAAGTTGGGCCTGTATATTACTCTCGTTATTTTAAGTTTTGTTTGCAGCAGAAGAGCATGGAGTTTGTCTACACCCAAAGAACAAGCTATTGTAAGCCTGTGACAATTAGGATCCTTTGCGTTTAAAGGCCTTAAACTGATTGTTTAATGACGTTTTAATTGAATATTTTTTTTTGTAAACCAATATAATAAAGGTTGGGGACTTCCGAACTTTGAAAGTTGATAGCAGCCATATTGTTGAAGCTACTTACATCTGTCAAATTGGTTACCATTTATTCAGTCTGTTTCGTCAAATCACCATGGACGGAAATAACGTTCAACACCTTGTACAAATGATAAAATTGGTGTTCTCTTCGGGCAAAGGTCCGCGTGCTTCGCGGTCCACTGGTTTAGTAAACGATAAACCAGCGCCCGCACGTCGACGGAATGCAAAATCTTCGGAAATCATTGCGGCTGTCCGTGAAAGTGTGCAGTATAATCTGAATCCGAGGCTGTCGATTTCTCGTCGCTCACTTGAACTCGGCCTTTTGCAGACCACAACTTGGCGAATTTAGCGTCGTGACTTGTTCCTGAACCCGTACAAAATTCAACTGATCCAGGAGCTGAAGCAAAACGACCATAGACAACGACGTGTCTTCGCTGATTGGGCTCTGGAGCAGTTGGAAATTGAACCTAATTTTCATCATCATCAACGATAAGGCCCATTTCTGCTTGAATGGGTACGTCAACATAATTTTACAAAATTGTCGAATTCGGGACATGAGATCCAAGAGCGTTCAATGCATCCCAATTGCTGGTCTAAATGAGCCGCAAGTTCACCTTCTCACCTACCTACCTAGTTGCGGCTTTGACCCGCGGATTGTTAGGCCATAATAATAATTAAAGTGGTGGTGCTACACTCCAAGGTGGACTTGGATTTTATCTCATAAAATGTATATTCAAATCAAATTGAGGCCATATTGTCAGTGTCAGGGGTCTATACTTGTCAGGGGTCTATACTTGGGCCAGATTTACTTTTCATACTGTCCCATATTCAACAGGAAACACTGATCGCCGGCACTCGAAATAGTTCCCTATCCACTTGGTCATGATACCTTCGATATGGTTGCTTTTTAGAAAAAAAAAAGTTCGGACGCGAAAGTTGCTCATAGTCGAACTATTGTATCGCAATGCTATGCATGTACTGACCATTTACTCGAAACTATACAACAAAATAATTGAAAGAACAACTTCGATAAACCATGTCTTTTACGCAAAGGGTCTTGGGCACTTTTTTTTTTCTTGAAGCAGACATTGGGTGTAGAAATCTTTCCATGCTCCTATTCTGAAAAAAATCTAGAACAACGAGAATAATGTACAAGTCCAACTTGGTCTTAAAATTGAAGTATAGCCATACAGTCGTCGGATACAAATGATGCATAGGCCCGTCTTTAGTGACAGCAGACATTTCTTTTCAGCAGCAACCAATTTCGAAGTTGACGGCTGATTGTATTCTGGGATTTAAACCTAGACTTGAAAGTCTAGTGCGTAGGGATCGACGCACGTACCCACAACGCCACGACACCCACTGAACTAAGAAAGTTTTTAAGACTGCCGCACTTGGAGCAAAGAAAAAACAATTTAACTTTTTACTACATACTCGTACATACAGTCAGCGTCAAAAGTGAGTAAACAGTCATTAGCTGAAAGGTATTCCTCTAAATTAAAATTGACTGGAATGGTCTACGTCTGACATTGATGCTTCAAATAAAAGCTCTGAAATCATACTTCAAAATAAGCTATATTTCATTTAAAATAACCATAAACATAAAGAAGTTTAATTAGTTCAAACGAAAAATGGGGCTAAAAACAGGCGTCAATAGTGAGTGAACACATCTCTTTTTAAAAAACAGAATCTTATTAAGAAAAAATTTTACTTTGTATGCCTTTACCGCTTTCTCAGTTATCGTATATGGCGGTCTTAATTTTCATACAAATGTTTAACAGAATCGGACCTTTATGTCTTACAGTCACTGACGCAACCATATGTACATTCACTTTTCAATGCTGTTTTTAGTACTTTTCTCATTGAAATTCAATTCATTTTTTATATATACACTTATGTTAAATATTATTTGCCATATTTCAAAGTATGACTTTTGAGCTTTAATTTGATATATCGATGTCTAATCTGCCGCAATCCGGCGAATATTAATTTAGTGGATAAAACTTCAGCAGATAACTGAATGTTCACTTACTTTTGACGCTGACTGTATATGGTCAAGGCATTTTACCGCCTTATCGAATCATTGTTTCATATTCCTTCAAAAATCATGTCGACGTAATGTGCAATAGAGAATGTAACCGACCAATTACATAGTTTTGAGTTCCCCAATAGAATGCAATAAAGTGCAAGAGAGATGTTGTTTTAACGAGACAGCGCAACGTGCCACGTACTCGTACGTATGCAGCTCGCGTCACAGTCAATTTATTAAAGAAAACATTCGTTGAGTGCATGATTTGCCGTAATCAACTTGTAAACGGCTGAATTGATCATCAAGATCGTGAAGTTGGGAAATTTTTAATTATTTTCAGCGAAATCTGATCATCTATAGGCAAATACAAAAACAGGCAAAAGGCAACAGAGTTTAAGCGTATTCAACAACCAACAGAATCAAAAAAAATCATAAGGAGTGCGCACGAAAAAACAGTTCAAACTATTTCAGGAATTTGTATCGTTATAAATCTTCATAGGTTGTCTCTTCAAGGTGGCGGCCGTGGCGTTGTGGGTAAGTGCGTCGATTCCTACGCTCGGTGTTCTCGGTCCAATTCCCGAAAAATCACCTAAAAATTTGTTCACGGCTCCACCTCTTTCATATCACTGACAATGCTCAAAGAGTATAACTGTCTAGAAAAAGGCTATTAAACTGTAGGTCCCCTCCACTCGTGAGAGAACAATAACACGCAGAACGCGAGTGGTTGCTGAGAAGCTAGGCCCAGGTCCACCTCGGACTGTAGCGCCGCCATTATTATTATTATTATAGACTTTTATGGTAGACGACAGCGTGGTAGACCATGCTAACGCTGGAGATATGTATGGCGTAGACCAGGACGACCGAAACCTTAAGGTGCGCTTATGGATGGCGTCGTTGGTTGGAGAGAATTGTTGATGGAGGCCAGGACCGGATCCCGGTTGTCGCGCCGACGATGACGATGATGATAAACTGTTTTCTTCCGGCAATTTTAAAGGTAAAATTTACGCCAACTTCGTGAGAAATTTCATCAAAAGAATGACTATTTGTTGGCAGAGCCGAGGTGGACATTTTCCAGATATTTTATTCGATTACTAACCTCTGAGTTTGGACCTGAGTTTGGATCTGAAATAAAAGCTTCACCGCTTTCCGTAGAAATGTTGCATCTTTCGATTGATTTTAATGGAAACGTCTTGTTGTTTGTCTTGTACTTTCGAGAAAAATGAGAAACTTCGAGAATAATTTTCAGAATCGTGCGGAGCCGACTTGATTTGCATAGTTAGCTATAAATTAGATAAAATTGGAAAATACAAAAGAAAACAGCAATAATATAAATAACCCCTCCTTTTCAGGAAATATAAACGCGAAAACAGAAAGCACGTTTGCAATTTGCTGTTGATGCAACTTGTTTTATGAGTTCTTAGGAAAAAAGTATTAACCTCAGCTTGAACATACATTCGTTAACTCGGCGAATATTCATTGATTTCGTATGCCTATGTGTAGGTACAAACTGCAACATTGACACAACCCGAAGCCGAAGCGCCCAGTCATCGCCTGATGTGTCCCTTGTTTATTCAGTAACCTGTGAATTGATGAAATCATCTAAACTGTATGTAGCCTAATTATTTTAGGGGGAAAACCTCAATGTGTTCAACCTGTTATTAAATAAACAGATAAAGGCATTACTCATCCAGATAGTTTGAGACAGAAGGCAATGCAAATGCCGCACAAAAAGCAACAGTTCACTTGCCGTTTTCGCGAAACAAAAAAAGCGCCATAAATTCTGTTGGCACTGCCTAGCGGCTTAGTAATCCATTTAAGATTTTTAAGTGCACTTAACTTGCAGCGGAATATGAGTTTGTTTTTCCCTAACACTTAAAATCGTGGAACTCTTGATTGAATGACGAAAATTGCACCGCTAATGGCGAGCCCCACTTCAGTGTAATTTGCATAGAACGCATTCGAGTACACCTGCGTTAAATGGGAACAGAGTCATTTTGTGTTCGGGCACAAAAGAATTTTTTTTTCGTGTAACCAATTACATTGTTAAACCAATTAGTGTGGCGACTAAAATGCGGGTGTATCACATGGCCTTGCTTTGTCTTGTTGTGGTTCAATCGACATGTTATTTTTTTGTTTGTTTTTTCGTTCCTCCGTGAAACCATTGTGTTGGGGGTGGGTTTTTGTATGTACCTGCCTGCATTAACGCTTGCAATGAACTACATTCCAATGGGTAATAAATCGAGAATATTAACGTGGGCTTTGTTGCCATCGACTTATTTCAAATGACATCGGATGGTGTTATTAAAGGCCATCGCTGAAGAAGGTGACTTCCATGTAAATACGAGTACATGCATATGCGAGTACGTATCGTCAATATCAAATGGAATAGAGTACAGAAGAAAACTGTAATTCGTATGTTTAAATAGGTTTTAGTAGCTTATTAAAAAAAAATGACAGTATCGGGTAGGCGACCGGTTGGCAGACCCAGGACGAGATGGTTGCACCAAGTCCAAAAACTCGCCTAGTTGCGCTGGTGCACAGCTTCTGATGAATTAAATTCGACGGCGGAGGATCGATTGGTCTGGAGATGTCGCGTGCGTGCATTGACCATCCGACCCCTTAAGTGGAACATGCAGGCCACTGAAAATGAATGAATGAATGAATGAATTAAAATGCCTACATTTGTCATCTTGAATCAAAGGCTGAAGAATGTCAAAAAGAAAAATTGTGGTTTCTTTATTTGTTTTCCCAAAAACAAATGCGTGCATAGAGACGAGCTATACGCCATGTCTAGTTTGGACATTCTTGCCAAACTCGTCAGACTGAGCAGGATGACGATGGAGAACTCTCGCTGCTCCATCAAGGTCGGTACGAATTCAACGAGACTTTAAATGTCAAAAAAGGTTTGAGACAAGGCGACGCGCTGTCATGTGACTTCTTTTACATCGATATTGAGAAGATCGTACAAAACTCACCTCGGCCGGTTTGGTGTGCGAAACTGGAGACAGCTGGCGAGAGATCATGCTGGCTGGAGAGGTATGTTAGGTGGGGCCCAGGTCCACCTCGGACTGTAGCGCCCTAAGACCATTGCTTTTTTCTATATCGCGCAGAATACGTTTAGTAGAGGACTGTTATATTTTCGAGAAGAACGAGTTTGAGCCGCAACTTCTTTTAAATTTAGAAGGAAGCATAGCTCATGGATCAATGCCAACAAACTGATTTTCGTTAAAGACGAACTGTAATGAAACTTTGCTCTTAAAAAGAAACTTGCTCGACGCGTGATCACTTAAATTGTTGTACAATAGGTAGAATACGCATACGGTGTTCATGTAAGAGATCGAGGTCAGTCCCACTCTCTTGCATCGAAAAAATCCAACGACAATGCGACGACTGGAAGTTGAAGATTAACTATCAGAAGCCGGAAACCACTCTTTTCAGAATGTCTTTGTAGAAGCTCTCGGCGGATACCATAAGTTCTCAGTTGTTGGACAGTATGGTCAAACATCGCCGCATTGAAGTTTAGTCAGATACGTGGGGATCTAGAGAGATTCTATCAAGCACGTAGAAAGAAAATTCAGTCTTTTACAATAGACTATTCGAGAAGAGAATACAGGCAATTTACTACATGGGCTATGGTTTTCCGTTGTGGTTTAAAGTGGGAGCAAGATTGATGCAAAGATTCGATTGTTTGAGAGAACTTTCCTTAGGGCCCGCTTTCTCTTTTTCAGAACACCATAGTCTCATTACAAATTCTACTCCAATAAAATCCTGCACGACAGGGTAAGCCTGATATGACAAGCAAATTTACCGGCGAACATGATTCGAGACCATACTGCGTGGGTTATGGACTCGATCTGCGACTTTCAGACCGCAGCACCATAAATGTGGACGCAATGACGTCGATCTACACACATTTTACTAGCAAGGTCGGATTTAAGATGACGGGATGGGAATGGAAACAATGACGTCGTTTAATTTCGATATCAGTCGTTCCCCTGTGAATGGGCGACTCAACTTCGACGGCGCTATTACACATTACTCTAAGGATCTTCTCTGGTCCAGTAACGCGATATTGAACCCTGACGTTAAAGTGGGATCAAAAATGCTGATGGCTAAGAAGTCAGGAACTTTTTTCACAGCCTGGATCTAATGCAGGGGAATAACATCGGCACATTTAAGGTCATAAAGAAAGACCCCAGCTAGAAAGCAACCATAAGAAATATCGGCCAATATACCCACAACGAAAAATGCTAATTCCTTTCAACGTAATATTCGAGACACCTTCTGCGGCAAACGTGCTCCATAAAAGCAACAACGCTTATTTTGCAGAGCTTGAGAAATCTTATTTATTGGAAGAGTTAAAAAAGTGTGATTTTGTTGGGGAATGTGTATCACGCTGAAGGGAGGCTACTTTGAAAAATAAATTCAATTTAGAGAGAAAAACAAGTACAGTCGACTCCCTCTAAGTCGAATTTTCGCGGGATTCAAAATTAGTTCGACTTAGAGGGAGCCGATTGTATTTCATTTCAATGTCACTGACTTATTGAGCAGCCCTCGTATACTAGGTGTCTTCCACAATTATTTAAAGAAACAGCGACTACCAAGAGTAATATTGCGTTTGATCTCCGTACTGACATCGTTAGTGTTTGACGCGGAGCCGAGCTAGACGAAATTTTTGACTGCCTAAAGTTAATAATAATAATAATAATAATAATGGCGGCGCTACAGTCCGAAGTGGACCTGGGCCTAGCTTCTCAGCAACCACTCGTGTTGTGCGTGCTATTGTTCTCTCACGAGTGGAGGGGACCTACAATTTAATGCCGACTCCGAACGGCGAGATTGAGAAGCATTTTCTAGACAGTTATACTCTTTGAGCATTGTCAGTGACTCGAAAGAGGTGGAGCCGTGAAAAAATGTCGCTCGACCTCGAGCGTAGCAGTCGATGCACCTACCCACTACGCCACGGCGCCCACACTGCCTAAAGTTATAGCTGCTTATTTTGACATTTTGATTAAGTGGTCAGTGTTGAGCTGCATTTCGTTCCACAGTTATATTCTATCGTAATTTAGATTTTCATTATGTTTGGGTAATGGCCGAAAGAATAAGATCGCGAACCCAAGCTGCTGAGATGAGATTTCTTCGTGTTGTTGAGGGAGTTATAGAGTCCGGGTAGGGTGAGAAACACCGCAGTGCGTGAGGAACTCAATGTTGAGCAGCTGCTTTTTGGAACGGAAAGGGCTGTACTTCGATGGTTTGGTCGCGTGGCACAAATTTCCCCATCATCACGGCTTCCAAGGCGTGCCTTGAATGTGATACCATCAAGTAGCCGACCGCTTGGCAGACCCAGGACGAGTTGGTTGAACAAAGTCCAAAAACTCGCCCGGTTGCGCTTGGGCATAGCTCTTGAGTTAAAATCGACGGTGATGATGATTATGTTAAGAAATGTCAAGCAATTCGGATAAACAATTAATTGAACGTTGTTTGCCCCACTACTCAATTCCCCAAAAAATGGGTGCAAGATGTAAGCAAAAGGAGTTCTGAAATCGGTGAATACCACACGTTGTGGCGATACATCACTGTTGATGAATGAATCTGTATTTTAAGTCCAACGCCACTTTGAAAAGGAGGGCTATATGTGACAAAGACAGACAGTAAAATAAGCGGTGTTAAAACACCATATTAAAACCTGCCCTTTTTAACGAGGCCTTTAGCCTCATCCACGGTTGCATAATAACATCCTATTAACCACGGTCTCAACTCTCTTATTGGTACAGATTTACATTTCTCTCGCAACCATTACTCACTTTCGTCCTCTTCATCTGAATGAGTGTGGAGTTCGTAAGCAAGTTCACATAAATTTCCCAAGGAATCCCCCCAGCAATCAATTATTTACTTGATCTATTATTACGCTTCTAGCAATTTCGAAGTGAGAACTTATCTGCCTTCCGACTCGTATAAACAACTTACTCTGCCCCGCCTTCCTGTTTATTCCGACAATTATGACTGTCAATAAAATATTCACATGCCTACGGACGTACGTATGCATGCGAACGATGAATCAATCGAGATTGGAAAATAAAATCGAGGGAAACCTGTTTTCCAGATCACCTCTGATCTCCTCCACGACATTAATCGTTCGCAATCTCACTTGTGCCAGTGTACAGCCGCTTGAGTGAGGAACTCTATTCACAGAGCCTATATGCACGGCATCTGTCTGTGGCTATTGTAGCTTCCAGCTACGTATAGAGGTCACGGCCAAACGTACGCAGCAAAGCAAAGCTGTCTCACTTCAGTCGCCGCTGCTGGTTCGAGTAGAGCAATTTGATCTATTTTTGTTTTTATTTGCCGCCTCCCACTGGAGTCTATGGTGCTTGTTGATTCCAATTTCGTTTTTATTCGCTGCGGGCTTATGGCAAAATGTGTGAACGCTTTTTGCTGCTATATTTATAGCCCACCTCGCATGATAGACTACAGATGGACAAGTGAATTCGCGTTGGGTACGCGTAATTGTGCGCGTGTCTCATGCATGTTTGCATGTGACAATGCCGCACAGAGAATCAACTCAATTGTTTATAAACTTTGACGAAAAAATTACCACAACAAACAGCATTTTCATAGAGGCACACTCGTTAAAATTGAGAGATGTTTATCTTTTTGGCACAATTTCAGCGCGCATACTTCGAGTACATGCGGGTCCATGAAATGGGTTCATTCCCCTACACGAGAGTTCCATCAACCGAAAGGTATCTCTTGCCACAGGTTGACAGTATTATTTTTTTTTATTTTGAGAAAAGAATGTCGGCATTGCAACGTGGGGAATATGGAATTCCCACACCGAAAGCCGAAAGAGTCGTTATTTAAAATCGCTTACCTGAGGGCCAAATAGAGACTTCTGCGGGTGAGTAATACCGAGTGGATTTGTATTCCACAATGGACAGCGGTGGGTATGTATTATATTCGTTTTTGGCTGTCTGTATGTCGGGTTGAGTTGTCTGTGACGTTTTTTCTAGAAATATATTTGTTTACGTAAAAGTCAATGTCAACTGAAATTCGCGGAATTTAATGAAAGTTTTAAAGGAAATTTCTTAGAATTCAACTGAAGCGTTCTTGGAGAAGTGGTTATTTTTTGCCTGCAATCCACGCCAAGAAGCTTCGTAATAATTGACTTTTTTTCTCATTTAAACCAAGAGAAGACTTGAACGACTGTATCTTGTTTGGAGACAAGGTAAGAACTGTGGGAATAGATTCGTTCAATACTTCCGGTCTTTTGTTCCTGTTTTGATGTTTCTTAAGAAAACTTGAATCACGGCCACAGCAACTGTTTGCCGATTAAAACTTCAAGTTAATGACTGACTTAAGTAAAGTCCTGCGCTATAGAACAGCAATAATTGACGAAGTCAGGGAACCGTTCTGGTATTTGTCACTTCTTATCAGACATTATGAAGTGGCAGGAAAAAGAGTTATGAAGCTTATTGAGTAAAAGACAAGATAAGCCCGGACTGCATGACTGCGGTTTTAACAAAGACGTTTAATCCGGACTCAAGAGAAGGGTCCAAAAGATAAGGAGTAAGGATAATTGAAATATTTTTGTACACAAATAACCAGATAACCAAAAAGACTATACATATATCCGACGCAGAATTTCGAAGGAACCAAGAATCAGCTCTGCCGTTTTGCTTATGGTCCAGCATTCGGCTTCAAAAAGCAGGACTGGCAAAATAAGGGTTTAGTAAAGCATGATTTCCTTCTTCTTCTTAGGGCGCTACAGTCCGAGGTGGACCTGGGCCTCACTCAACATGCCTCTCCAGCCAGCACGATCTTTCGCCAGCTGTCTCCAGTTTCGCACACCAAGCCGACCGAGGTCCCCCTCGACTTGTGTGCGCCACCTTGTATGTGTACGTCCTCTGTTGCGTTGTCTCGCAGGCTCAGAGTCGAAGTCTCTTCGGGCCGGAGCTAAGTTGTCCATACGCTCTACATGGCCTAGCCATCTTAGGCGTTGGATCCGTAGACGTCTGGCTAGACTCATTTCGCTGTATAGCCCATACAGTTCGTGGTTGAACCTTCTGCTCCAAATGCCATCAACGCAAACAGGACCAAAGACCGCGCGCAGAACTTTTCTCTCGAAAAGACCAAGAGACTGTTCATCCGCTTGGGATATTGTCCATTCCTCTGTGCCGTACAGCAGGACTGGGATGATCAAGGTCTTATACAAAGTCAACTTGGTCTTCCGAGAGAGGGCTCTACTACTCAATTGCCTTTTAAGTCCAAAAAAACAGCGGTTGGCAAGAGTTATTTTGCGTTTGATCTCGGTACTGATGTTGTTTGTACTGTTTACCGCGGAGCCGAGGTAGACGAAGTCCTTAACTACCTCAAAGTTATAGCTGCCAATGCTAACGTTCTGGCCAAGTCGTCGATGTTGTGCGTCCTTTCTCGATGACAGCATATACTTGGTTTTGCCATCGTTCACCGCCAGACCCATTTTAGCCGCTTCCGTTTCAATGCCAGCAAACGCATCATTGATGGCTCGCTCTGTTCGCCCAATTACGTCAATGAGATCCGCGTAAGCTAGCAGTTGAACAGACTCTTGGAAGATCGTGTCTCTTGTGTTGGCTAGTGAGTTTTGCGCGATCTTCTCAAGAACGATGTTAAAGAAATTACATGACAGCGCATCGCATGATTTTGGTCGTTCGAGTTAGAAGTTTTGACGCTAGCTGTTTAGACAAACCGCAATAACAACGGTTGCCAAGGGCGATTCTGCGTCTGATCTCCACCAGAATGTCGTTTGTGGAGTTTTGCCCCGAGGTTGATAAACTCCTTCACTAGCTCAAAATAGCAGCTGTCGGTCGTGATGTTTTGTCCCAGGTGGGGTGCAGTGGATCAATTTGTACTCGACAGCATATGTTTTGTTGTGTCCTCATTCACTCTTAGACCATCCCTTTTCGACTCTTTTTCAATCGCCTTAAAAGCGTCTACAATGGCAAACTGGGAACGCGCGACGACCCAGCAGTTGGGCAGATTTGTAGAAGATAGTGCCTTCCGTAATTACACCCGCCCGCCGCACTATCTTCTAACTAATTAACCAGCTCGAAGAAATCTCACGACAGCGAATCTCCTTGCCGAAATCCGGTGCAGGTTTTAAATGATCACGGTGCATCGAGTATCCTTTAGTACGACACAACCGGATCAGTTTTCCTGGGATCCCGAATTCAGCCATCGCATCGTATAATTATTTGAGTTGTATGCTGTCGTATGAGGCCTTAAAATCGATGAAAAGGTCTTGCGATCGATGCGGTTTTTTTTACGAATTTAAAAATCTTCGCGAATTGTCAAACTGAATCACAATGAATCATTTGTAATCCACATAAAGCACATTGGTCCACAAAATCACGAAAAAAAATTCGCGAAATCTCTAGGAGCAAACATTTAAAACTCTAAATTCCACACTGACAATGGGCGCCGTGACGCAGTGGGTAGGTGCGTCGACTCCTACGCTCGAGGTCGAAGGTTCGAATCTCATAAAAAAACATCTAACATTTTTTCCCGGCTCCACCTTTTTCGAGTCACTGACAATGCTCAAAGAGTATAACTGTCTAGAAATAGCTTCTCAATCTCGCCGTTCGGAGTCGGCATTAAACTGTAGGTCCCCTCCACTCGTGAGAGAACAATAGCACGTACAACACGAGTGGTTGCTGAGAAGCTAGGCCCAGGTCCATCTCGGACTGTAGCGCCGCCATTATTATTATATTATTAATTCGCGGCTACCGGCGACTAAAGAGAAATCCATGTGAAGGAAACGTCAAAATTCGCGAATTTCGCAGTTCGCAGTTTGCAGTTCGCCACTCATGTGAATAGCCCTTAAAACTAACACACTTTACCTTTGTTCTTCTTAGCTTCTACTTTTGTTAGGTGTTTTTAACCCTATAAGTTTAAAAAGGACGTACGTTCCGATATTTCTAACTAAGCATCAAACTTCTCATTTGCCTTATTTAATTACTTTAATTGGTGAATTATGATTATATTTAATCACGAGTACCGACACACACTGCAGTGATATTTTTGCGTGACTATAGAAATGCTGATGTTTTTGTGCAACCAACAGTGGCCTAGTTCTTTAATCACATCATAGACATCACATTTTTTATCTACCCTTCAAAGGCTATTGAAAATATATAGTTTACTACTCTGACAACAAGATAAAATCAAAGGCTGAAGGAGTTGGACCTTTCTGCTTTGCCTTAACAAATTAACTTAAATTTTTTATGTCTCACAGAAAAATCTACAAGAAAATAAATAAGCATTTATGTGACGGCAGGTACTAAGGATGTTAAATCATTTTAAAAGTGCAAAAACAAAAATACTTCCAAAAAATTCAAAGACCTGGTACTTTTGACATGGAGATAGTTAAAGGAAAGGTTTAGCATACTCACGTATAGTTGACACTGTGGCTGGCACCCTTCACAATTTTGCGGGATTCTTTATACTGCATCAAAGAGAGATATAGACAGAGATGGCAAAGGTTTCCCTGATGAAATTCTATAACAGCGGAGGTGTTACCGCAAACTAAAAGTTATTACTTGCACCCGTCAGAAATTGAACACCAAATATCCAAGTAGGAGTCGAACCACAGTTTCAAAAAGTGTGTGCAAATAAATAAAAGAGCATCATATGTGGTATGCATTTGTGGCTCCTTCAGTTCCTGCACAGAAATCCGTTGAAAACCCAAAACACATCAACGATTCATCTTCAATTTATCACCTCCTCAAGGTGAAATCTTTAAATTCAGCTCATTTGACGTTAAGTGACTAATAATCCACAAAAACCTGTGTTTGCGTCAGACTGCACCTACATACGTTATTTTTTTAAGCAATTCCAAAACCGAATATACTCTGGTGAATATGTGACATTCATCCTAAATTAGGTTCTCCTTGCTCCGGAAATATCGAGCTGTTCTCTGAAACACACGTACGCGTAATTACGTGGGGGTGTGATTGACATCTTGGCTAAATTTATTCTCCCGAAATCATTTCACTTTTTCTTCTCTGAGAAAACTACGTCCACTCAGTTCTTGAAGCTGACGGTTGTCAAGGAAAATGTTTATTGCAAGCTCTCATGGGTAATCATCCGAAAACAAGTTTAAGGCCACTTTTAAATTTCAAAAGAACCGCGAACAAAAATTACGTTTTAAGCGCAATTCGCTTAAAGCGCGAACTGCGAAATTCGCAAATTTTGACATTTTGTTCACGTGGCAGTTTGTTTTTGTTCCCAGGTAACCGCAAATTCTGTGCACAACAGAATAAAGACATTTCAAATTTTTATGGTGGCGTACGCACGAATTTTTTTGATCGCAAGCTCATGGACTTCGTTTGTACTTCTGTGGATGGCGAAATCAATTTGACAGTTCGTAGAAGCGATGTTTGAGTTCGGAGAAAATAAGCGTAAAATTGTAAATCTGACTATTTAACTAATAATTGATAGAATCCACCTTCTGGCATACTTTTGGCTGATGTTTTATATGATTGCAGAAATCACATATTTCGCTCTTCACGTGAACGGCACTTTACTGTTGTCCATCAAAGCGTATTTTTCCTGCTTATCACAATTTTTCAGACCGGTTTTACGGCAGATTTAACAAGAAAATACAGTGCAACGCACATTTATAGTTGTTTGTACTCAGAAAGTTGGAAAACAAATTAGACAGACGCTCCGAGCGTGTTCTGTTTTCTGAGATAAGCTGGGGTGAAATATTCAATTTAGTTCAATAGCTAAAATGCAAATGGGCAACAGAACGAACAAAAACGAGCTCCAAGTTCAACGCGCTGGGACGGGAAATAGTCTGCAGACTGAGTAACCGAGATCAGTGAGGTGCGCCATAAAAAGATGTGAACTACATAGATCGTCGCAAACTTCGCTGTCTCTCAGAATTTTTATTGCAATATGTACGACAATTGATGCAACTGTTATACTTGAAACAGAATGCATGCAGTAAAATTAAGGAACATGCACAGCCACGTATTGATGCAAGTTGATGCGATCCTCATGTAGTAAATCAGCAAGATAGTACAATTTGGTACAATTTTAGGATTTGACACACAGTATTTAGAAAGTATGAAATAACAAAATAGTTATTTCCATTAATTTATTACGTTTTTCCACATCCATGGCAAAAATAATTTATTTTCCGAAATCGAATTTCACTTTTCTCTATAGCAGCAAACTAATGCGACGAGATGTCAAAACTTACTGCACCCATCAATGCATGCAGTATTGCTACACATCTGTTCCGGGCTTTCGGAATTCATTGTGTGAAATTTTATGCATCCATTTATACAGTTTATGTTAGGCGATGAGTAAATCAATTGATCAAACTTAGGTTTGAATTAAAATCTTTCAATTATGTAATGAGTGCACACATTCGACTTCAGTCAAAATTTCTAATCGAAATTGGACTAAAAAATATGAGAATCGAAGTTCTTCTTGTGGAGAAATACATGAATGATCATTTACTTTTAAACTTTAATTAAATTAAAGTTAGTTAATGGAAAATACTGAACTTATAAACTGATAGAGAATAAAATCAACCTTAATTCGGTGTGGAATATATTTATGATGTCAAACAGGATATTCAAAAAATGGGCAGCATATTCCGCTTATGCACCTATGATCATATGAAGTGTGATTCTAGTGCAATGCTGTTTTTGCTGGTATATAATAGATGTAGATTAACAAGCGTAAGATAAATATGTGGGTAATAAGACAATATACAAATTTGACTCGGGTGCTTTGGTAAGATAAAATCGAGGCCTAACTTTTAGGTTTCCAAGTCAGATGTGGCCTTTTAAGAAGATCGCGAAAGTGCGATTGTTTACAGCTTTAAAATCAAAAGATTTTGCATTTGCAAGTTGGTAAACTATTAAGTGGTAGAAAAAATATCAAAAAAGCAGCTAAAAATCCAATTTAGAGCTATTTCAGTAAAAGATGCGCAAGTAACTTGTAAAATATGTTTCAAATCGCTGTCACTTGGTAGATCCCTACCAAAAAACAAACAATAACTTTGTAGATTTCTTAATATTTCGTAATACTATCATATTCGGCTTCGGCCAAAGGTGATCAAAAGACCGAAGTTCGGCTTCGGCATCGGCTTTTAAAGTCACTACAATCACATGCTGTTTTTCGTTTGTAATCGGATTTGCCTAGCTTCTCAGCAACCACTCTTGTTGTTCGACCACTTGTATTGTTCTCTCACTAGTGAAGGAGACCTATAGTTTAGTTTAGTTTAATGCCGACTCTGAACGGCGACATTGAGAAGTTTTTTCTAGACAGTTACACTCTTTGAGCATTGTCAGTGACTCGAAAGAGGTGGAGCCTTTAACAATTTTCGCCCATGTTCTGCATTTCGAGTGAAATGAATTTGAAATCGAATTTCCATTTCACCCGAAGTGAATTTCCATGTTCTGCATTTCGATTGATTTCGAATTCACTTTCGAAAAAGACAAACGTTGTTGCCTCGGCTTCGGCAGGCAAATGGTTTTTGTTTTGGCTTAGTTTTAGTTGTTTTGACAGGCAATTGGTTGTTGTTTTGAATACTTTTTCGTATTGCAAAGTAAAATGAAAAGAGAATCCTTAGGGAAAAATAGATCTTCCTTTAGATCATTTGAATCATCTTTTTCATTTCTAAACAAGGGTTTGGCATACAAAATGAACCTCCTTGTACATCTTGAGAGAAATAGAACCACCAGCTTGCAGTTTTTATATTTTTCCAGGAAAGCAATTTTATTCAATAGTTTCATATAAGAATGGCAGAATGAAGAGTTCCTTACAAATCGGGATTTGCCTCCATAAATTTCACAAAAATACCACCCCCCCTTGAATTTTTGTGTGTTCCCCTAAAATAAAAAATAAAATCAGTAAAAAGAAAATGAAAAACCTGAATAGTTCACGTATTTTATCCAATTTCACTGCAAATTCACAGCGGAGCTTAGCAGTGAATTCAATTCGAGTAAAAACACGAGTAAATCGAATTGCAGAACACCGATTTTCACTTTCGAAATTCAAATTCACCACTACCATTTCGATCGGATTGCAGAACCCGAATTTTCACTTTAACAGCTCGAATTCATAAAAAGTGGAATGCAGAACATGGGCGTTTGTGTCCTATTAGTGTGGGTGCCGTGACTGTGTGGGCTTCTGCGTCGACCCATACTCACAAGACTTTAAGTCTAGCTTCAAATCCCAATTCAAAAGTTTCTCAATCTTGCCGTTGGTGGCTCACGCTCAAACCTTTCCAAGGTGCGACGAATTGCCTACACGAACTTCACGTTGCGTATTTACAATTGAGCTGGAGTTTCGACAACAGATTTTGATTATTTCCGTGAAACGATGCAAACCTTACTGAATATTGTATTTTGACAGCTGCTGAAACATAACAATTTGAAAAACTATCATTCTTATCTGGTCACATTTTAAAATCGCCTGGAAGCAAGAGAAGATGCGGTTTCAGACATATGTATAATGTACATATAACATTATATAACAGCAACAATCTTAAACAATTACTTTTTAATAACTCGTTACGTATTTCAAGCTCGTGCAAGCTTATAATTAAATTGCTATTCTGTTCTTAGAAAAATAAGTCAGTTAACCCGTGACCTAAGAGATCAATAGTGTTGTGAAATTAACGATATTTTCCGACAACGAATATCTGACATGCAAAACCTAAAGTATTTAGAAATAAAAAAAAAGTCCGGTCACTAATGCGAACAGTAATTTCCTAAGATTAATTATAGAGATTTAATCATTTAATAGTATGTGAGTAGTAGTATAGACCTGGGCCTAACTTTTTTGGCAACCGCGACTGGAAGGGACCTATAGTTTAATGGCGACTCCGAATGACGATGTTTGAGAAACTTTTTCTTTATTGGCAGTGACGGTGAAATCAGTTTGAAGCTTAATGGTTTATGAAATGTTCTAGTGAAATGATACTAGTGCTCTTAGCCCAGATTCGCTCTCAAATGCTTCGTTGCTGTTCTTAAAGCTGAAGTCTGGAATGAGATCATGTCGATTTGTTATGGTAATCGATTTACGGGCCTATGGTTTAAGCTCTTCTTATTTTTCAATGGGTGACTCGGCAATTCAGGGTGGACCACCGCCTTAACCAATAAGGCTATCCAAGAAGCGCAATCTTTTGGCAGTTGCCTTCAGTTGTACATGCCAAATTTGCTAAGCTTCTAACTTTAAGGCGTCACATTAATCTTCATTGTCGAACTCTATTACGATTTTCCTCAGTAACGTAGTAGAAGATCTTACGGATGGGGGATAAATCTAGCTAGGCGTCTAATGATCCAGTGTGAGAATAGGCAAGACAAGACACAATTCAAATTAATGTCAACTGACGTAACAATGATTTGCCGGAAATAAATTTTAATTACTGTAGTCTTGCAATACCAGGTTAAATAACATTAATAATAATGGTAGCGCTACAGTCCAAGGTGGACTTGGGCCCAGCTTCTTAGCAACCACTCGTGTTGTGCGTGTTACTGACCTCTCACGAGTGGAGGGGACGCTTCAGCATTCTTCTTTTTCTTCAAGTAATGTCGTTATTTTCCTAATTTCTGTCCCCAATTTATAGAGTTAGGGCTCGGTCTGTATTCCAAAAACCATCACATAGTCGATGGTAATATTTTCGAAGTTCCTTTTTCAGAGGAGATTCACATTTTGTAGCCTACTTGTTTGTTTGTCCTTTCATATCAGGAGTGAATTCCAATTTCAATTTTAAAATTTCCATGTAAGGGTGCGTGGAATATTTGACCGTTATTTAAAGTTTAAACTACTGGATGGGACTTCAAAGTCCCATTTACAGTGTAATTTCTTTTACTTCTTCTTCTTCTTCTTCTTAGGGCGCTACAGTCCTAGGTGGACCTGGGCCTCACTCAACATGCCTCTCCAGCCAGCACGATCTTTCGCCAGCTGTCTCCAGTTTCGCACACCAAGCCCCCTCGACTTGTGTGCGCCACCTTGTACGTGGACGTCCTCTGTTGCGTTGTCCCACAGGCTCAGAGTCGAAGACTCTTCGGGCCGGAGCTAAGTTGTCCATACGCTCTACATGGCGTAGCCATCTTAGGCGTTGGATCCGTAGACGCCTGGCTAGACTCATGTCGCTGTACAGCCCATACAGTTCGTGGTTGAATCTTCTCCTCCAAATGCCATCAACGCAAACAGGACCAAAGATCGCGCGCAGAACTTTTCTCTCGAAAAGACCAAGAGACTGTTCATCCGCTTGGGATATTGTCCATGCCTCTGCACCGTAAAGCAGGACTGGGATGATCAAGGTCTTATACAAAGTCAACTTGGTCTTCCGAGAGAGGGCTCTACTACTCAATTGCCTTTTGAGCCCATAAAAACAGCGGTTGGCAAGAGTAATTCTGCGTTTGATCTCGGTACTGATGTTGTTTGTACTGTTTACCGCGGAGCCAAGGTAGACGAAGTCCTTAACTACCTCAAAGTTATAGCTGCCAATGCTAACGTTCTGGCCAAGTCGTCGATGTTGTGCGTCCTTTCTCGATGACAGCATATACTTTGTTTTGCCCTCGTTTACCGCCAGACCCATTTTAGCCGCTTCCGTTTCAATGCCAGCAAACGCATCATTGACGGCTCGCTGTGTTCTCCCAATCACGTCAATGTCATCCGCTTAAGCTAGCAGTTGAACGGACTTTTGGAAGATCGTGCCTCTTGTGTTGGCCAGTGAGTTTTGCACGATCTTCTCAAGAATGATGTTAAAGAAATCACATGACAGCGCGTCGCCTTGTCTAAAATCTTTTTTGACATTGAAGGTCTCGGTGAGTTCGTTACCGACCTTGATGGAGCAGCGAGAGTTCTCCATCGTCATCCTGCTCAGTCTGACGAGTTTAGCAGGAATGTCAAAACTAGACATGGCGCTGTATAGCTCGTCTCTATGCACGCTGTCATATGCGGCCTTGAAATCGACAAATAGATGGTGTGTGTCGATCTGCATTTGTTGGGTCTTCTCCAGGATCTGCCGCAGTGTGAAAATTTGATCGATGGTGGACTTCCCGGGCCTGAAACTACACTGGTAAGGACCTATCAGTTTGTTCACGAATGGTTTCAGGCGTTCACACAAAACGGCAGAGAAGACCTTATAGGCGATGTTAAGGAGACTTATCCCTCGATAGTTGGCGCAGTCAAAGTCAAATACTTTAGTTGGGACATGTCCCAAACAATCGAAAGGGTTAAATATTCTTTCTAATCATATAGGGGCTATTGACATGAGCGCAGAGGTAAAGCCGTGAACAATTTTTTTTTGAAAAAAAGACCCTCAAAACCTTAGTGAGACACTGCCAAATAGAACTACACCCATAAGCCAAATAGTAGATCATCTAAAAATATGCGATGCTGAACAAATTTTTTGCCGCGCATCATTCCCAGATGAAGTCAAATAACCTATAATTATTTTGAGAATGAGAATTATCATTGGAAGTCGTGTGTATTCACATGCACATATCCGCCGAATAAGTATTTGAAACATGTGGATGCTATTTTCCAAAGTGCTTCCATTAAATCATGATGTCGACGAATTCGAATAATCAGGCCATTGCCATTTTCTCTCGTGGTTCATACCCCTATGGGGGAAAAAGGAAATCAAGATTGTCTGTCTACATCTTCTGACGCTCGCAGGAAGCATGTTGTCATCACCTGGTGTGTAATTTATACACGCCCGATATCGAAACCCGCACTTAATTGAACGAGTGCTACCATTCCTCAGGTCACAACCATTTCGTCGGCCATCTGCGACTGAAACCATAGCAACCACATTTGGGACAAACAAACAACTAGTTGTCCCAATCTGCTCATCTCAGCAGACTAACCCAAACAAATTTGTTCAAACCGTGTTATCATGTTTCGTCGCGGCGGTAAATTATCTATTTTGTCGACCAAAGATGATAGAATCAAAGTTATCAATGAGCGAATAAATCTCACTGAGAAACACCTCATCGAGTTGTGCTCAAATTTCGCATCTTGTTCACGGAAGTTGGCCAAGTAAATCGAACATTCAATTGACAAAACTTCAGTTAACACTTTGTTTTGATATAGATATAGAAATTCGTACGATGAACTTGCAAAGGGGCTCAAATCTTATGCAGAGGAGGAAGATATCAATGAGAGTCTATGCGAGGGACTCAAGAGTTTCACCAACTCAATCACAGTGCTCGCTGATTTTATGGATATTGAAGTTCATCGGATGGAGTTGAAGGTATTTGGTGAAATGAGTTAATTTTTCTTCTCAATTTCATTCACTTTCTGTTAGATAATCAACGAGTTGTCTCAGTTTGACAACATTTGCAAGGCAACCAGAGAGAGTCTGCGAATCGCTGTGATTGCAAGAGACAAGGAAGTTCTCCGGCAAAAACAAATGATGGACATAAAGACGAGATTTTCTGCAAACACGGTAAGCAAAAACCTATCAATTCCATAAGTTCATGGAGTCATTCGATTTTTCCATCAGTCTGCTGCAGACTCAGAGCTAATGAAAGCCAAATTGGAAGTGAACCGAGCTAACAAAGACATCGACGAGATAGTGAACAACTTTGAAAAGCATAAATTACACGATCTCAAGCAGCTGCTAATGAATTTCGTGCTAATTTCAATGAAACATAACACAAAGTCGCTGGAGGCACTTTCGGCAACCTACTATGATATTTCAAACATCGACGAGAAGCATGATTTAAAGGAATTCCAAAAACTAATGAAATGCAGTGAAGACACATCAAAGAAGTCTCAGTCGAAGAAAGTTTTACGAGCCTCACATTCAATGGACAGTTTGGACAGGGATGAGGTTACGAGTCCAGAAAAGAGGAAGCATAAGAGCCGACTCACACGGAGTACGAGGGATCTGTCTGCAGAAACTCATACGGAGGATGAAGTCGAAGATGTAAGTCGTCATCATTTGGTACCGATTGTCGAATGAATCGTTTTCTTTTTCCAGGAATCTGATAACGAGTCAGCAGAAGAAGAGGAGACTAACAGCGAGACTGAAGAATCCGGCACACTTGAGGAAGAACATTCGGAAGAATCCGATTCAGATACACCCAAGCAAAATTCTCCACACGTAAGGACATATTCATGAAAGCAAATCAAATGCTAATTCCACCTCAATTAGGCACAGCAAAGGCCTTCTTCCATTGGCATACCAAAAGGATCGCCTTCATCAACTGCTTTCGGTCGCATGGTAACCGTCGCCGAAACCAGGGGCGACCAGCCAACAGCAACGCCCCGTCAACCAATCGATTGTTCGTCAAAAAGGAAGTAACACACCCGCAGTTCTTCTATAAACTAAAGTTTATTAATTTTTGTTATCTCACGTTTATGATAACACTTATGCTATCTGCCACATGAATGCACCACTGATAAGTAAAGGGAAAAGTACACACCCTCCCTTTGTGGGTCTTGATTAGATGTGTTACGTTGAACATGATACATTTGTATAAAATTATTTTGTTTTTTCTTGTTACATGCTAAATGAAAGAACGAAGAATGGCTGCACTTTATTTCGGATTGCAAAATTCATTGTGTTCTCTACTTTTCTGGTCCCTCAACGCCAGCTTGATTCATCAGATCTGCAATACTCTTCTCTAGATCATCTATCCGATTGCCCATATCATCGATTCGGGTGATAATTTGATCCGACATTGTTTGGAATTTATCTTGAACATTTTGTAAAAGATTTTGCACCTAAAAATAGTGGAGGTAATTAATGAATTCAAAATATGTGTGTGTCTACCCGCCCTTCTTCGTAATACTTTCGGTGCGGTGGCGGCTGAAATTTGCAGATACTTACATAGATTGTCAGTTCCTGCATATTTTTTGGATCTGCATTGCTGTTTAGTGAATAGTTTTGCTCTAAATCACTATCAATTTCGGATGCCTTTAGATCGGTCATTGTATTATGAAATTTAAATTATAAATGCTGGGCGAAATGAATTTTTTATTTCAATTGTTTTGTCTGCAAAATTTAGACACCATCAAACACAACAAAAGTGCAAAGCAAAGGTTCAACGCGAATGACAAGTGATCAATTTGACAGTAGAAGTTACTCCTTTATTTCAGTGGGGGCGTTGCCAGGGTGAATTTGTTGAAGTGTTATAAATAAATGTACGCGCCTAGGAATATGAATGTTTTTTTTTTTCTTTAATTCGAAGAGGGTGTTGCCTTGACGATTATTCACGTAGGCTACCCATTTCAAATGTGACAACATGGTTATGAAGCACGTAGAAATCAACTAGCATCATCGTTGGATGGCAGGAGCCAGGCGCAACAGACAGAAGGCATGATTTGCTTAAAAATTAGTACTTTCGGACAACAATCAAACTTCTAATTAGTTTATCAGTTTATATTTAGACAATAATATTGCAGTCATTATTATATCACATGGGCGCCGTGGCGTAGTGGGTAGGTGCGTCGACTCCTACGCTCGACGTTCTCGGATCGATTCCCGAAAAATTACCTAAAAATTTTTACACGGCTCCGTCTTTTTCGAATTACTAACAATTTTTTTTTTTTTTTTGTTTTTGGAGGATTTTGTAAACACTACTGGAGCACTCAGACTCAAAACTGGTCCATTGTACTGCCAGGTAGCAACCCCTACTCCAGTGCCGTTAATTTGATACCAACGGCAAATGGTGAATGGACCGATTTCAGAATCGAACCTGGGACCCCTCGAACTTGGGGCAGGCACTTAACCAACTGCGCCATCCAGTCGTGTTATTGACAATGCTCAACGAACATAACTGTCTAGAAAAAGCTTCTCAATCTCTCCGTTCAGAGTCGGCACTAAACTGTAGGTTCCCTCCACTCGTGAGAGAAGAATATCACGCACAACACGAGTGGTTGCTGAGAAGCTAGTCCCAGGTCCACCTCGGGCTGCAGCGCCGCCATTATTATAAATATTTTTATATCAAGACAAAGCATGTCTTCAATTCAGGGGACTGACAGTAGCAGCAAGCTTGCGAACAGAATCATGACATTTGCAGCCACTGAACATTGATCTTCAGGTCTGACTTTTCGAACTGTCATCTGCGCAATTACAATACAGTCCACGCAGTCAACTGAATTCTTGAAATCACCCAAAATGTATATATTCTGAATAAATACATTTTTCTAAGTCAATTGCACATCTGGCAATACCATAGAAATTTATCCAAATTGTCGCGCCATCTGTATATGAAATATACTACGGTTCAGTTTTGAAAGCTCTGCTGTCATTCTTTGACAAACGTTTGGTAACATTTCGTTGGGTTTAAATTTCTCTGGTAATTCAAGCAAAAAATTAAAAATATGCAACAAAAAGCGAATCGTTGTCACTGAAGACTGAATAAATTAAATTTATTTTCTATTCAAACACAACAATCAAGAAATTACACCCCACCGATCAAAAATTCATTGCTCCACAGCTGGATTTTCACTCACAATACCTCCATCCAAGTCTGGTTTCAATGGGGAGCTTGCTTCACTAGCTTGAGCCGCTCCTATCTTAACCATTTCATGTTTACACTTCAGACCACCTCCCCCTGCACTGCTAAAGAAACAAGAACTCATTAAAGCCGCTTGATTTGTTTGAATTTGTTGCTGCAACATTTGAGCATACAGCAGTCGTTCATGAATTCCACCACCGAGCAACTGCTGCTGTTGCACAAGTGATGTATTAATTTGAGTTTCCTTCACAAACGCATTCAAATACTGAGTCATCAGGAAGGGATTCGAATAGATCAGGGGTTGCACGAGATTCTGTGCTTGAAAGAATGGATAGCTGCAATAGTTGGTCTGATTCACAAAGATTTGCTGTTGCGGGGCACTTGTGGTTGTCAGTTGTTTCGTACATTTGCCAATCTGAATTCCAAATCCCGGAGAATGTTGCAGTTTTGTCATATTGGATATGTCACCAAAATATCCGACATCCAAGGGCTGAGGGAACTTCAGATCTGTTGGAAAATCTAGAAACTCCTTCCCAAACAGAGCGTAGTTCTCAGCTGCTTGATAATATTCTGGGGATCCGTTTGAGGGATGCCCAACTGATGAACAATACATCAAACGATTCACCTCCAGCAAGTAGGGGTCCTTGTAACGACAGTCTTTTTCAATTTGATTCGAGTGCAGCCGGTCAGTATAGAATGAGCTCGGAGGTTCTCTTACGTTGTCCTGTAGCTCGAAAGAATGAAATCGGTTTGACCTGGGAGGAACAGGAAATACGTTGATTATGCGTTTAATCGCCCAGCAAAGGGGGTTCTTCTGTTCGTCAAATTCTTCCAGCTCTCGATCTTCATCTTTATCTATGGGAGCAAAAAGAGACCGTTAATAGAGTGGGGTTGTGTACAACAAGTCGCATACCGTCAAGAAATGACATCATACCGTCAATCAATTGCTCCATTGCTTGATGATGAAAGTTTGTTTCTGTATCCATGACGAGGGGATTATATTTTAGAATTTAAAAGAAAAATTTCTACCGCCTACTTCTAGTGAAACGAAATCGAGAAAGGAGTCAGTATCGAGGCAAATTATTTGAAAAGTTGTTTACTCTTCAGCATCATGTCCCAGTTGCGGAATATCCTAACCACCAAAAATGCAAATATGATTCGGAAGAGAGAAACACATTTGCTCGGGTCTTAAAGTCCAATATCACATCTAATTTATTAAAGCGTAACGTTATAAAATAACTAAAGCACAAGGAAGTCCAACTAAGGAGTGCACACTGCATCGATTTCCCCAAAGGATTTACTCCTTACAGACAGCATAACAAAAACCAGCTCCAGTGCCAGAAATCTTGCATGGGGACTTCAACTCCACCATTTTTGGAGCGTACCTAAAACGGATAGATTGTTAACGGCGTCCCTATTATCTTACTCGAAACTTACAAATTCTCGGACGATCCATCGCCACAATTGCCATGCTCATTCCATCCCCAAGTGTACACTCTCCCGTCCATCGAGCATATCAAACCATGCTCAGAGCCCATCTGCAAGCTTTTGGGCACAACCCCCTCGGGCAGTTTCAGCTCCACCGGAGTTCTTATTGCGTCACATGCTTCCCTCCCCAACTGGCCGTAGCAATTTCTTCCCCAAAGAAACACCTTATTGTCCTTGGTCAGCGCTCCATTGTGCGTCCATCCAGCGACTAATTGCTTGACCTCCCATTCAAAATTAAAGCAATTAGCTTGACCGTATTTATTGTCGCCCAACGCAAGCACCCGCTTTCCGCCATCGGTCAGGATCAAGAGGTGATTCTGTCCACTCGTGATGGCGTCGATTTTGTGTTCACACTGCACTCTCACAACGTCCTCCATGCGGTTGAACCGCACTTGGGTAATTTGCAACGCCGGATGAGGGTCATTAACTCGCAATCGGCCGAGTATGTAAATGCGATTCTCTTCCGTAAGCACGCAGCAATGCCTTAATCCAAACGTCACCTGGGTTGGGACTTCCCCACGAGGCAGTTGCAACTGTAACGGCCGACGTACTGCAGTGAATCCCCTCTGGCAAACACCCAATTGCTGAAAGGCATTAGACCCCCAAACGTACAAGGATCCATCAGATGTTATTGCTCCCGACAAATCCCATCCACATGCAATCCTTTCTATTGTGCAATCCTTGAAAAACTCACTTGGTACCATCGTAAATTCACTGCAACTATCGTCCGTACGATCTGTGCCCAGCTGCCCGCGATTATTCCACCCACAGGTGTGAAGCCGTCCATATTGGTCTAGGACAATAACATGTCCCCCTCCGCCACATATTGCACGAATTGCATTGACATTGAAGGAAAACCTTGGAATCGGTTGTGGCAGAGCGCACAGTTCACTTTCTATGCCAAGGCCAAGTTGACCATGGGAGTTAGCGCCCTATGCACGTGCAGGAAAGAAACCGCATTCGTTAGTTAACTTCACCCAATGGGTGGTAATTTGGTCAGACTTACCCAGACGTATACAGTCATTGTTGAACCACTAGTTGAATCTGGTGTGCATTTCTTAAAAATCTCAGGAGTAAACGGAACCGTCACCTTTGTGGACAAAACACAAACTGCTCTGATGCTAGAATTGCAAGAATTTTCATGAGGAACTCGTGCTTGCACTGTGTGCTGATGAGTATTTGAGGAAAATGTCAACAAATGAAACAGGTGATTTCTGACATTTGTTTGGTGGTTGCATGTCAGTCAGCAGTGATGCCAAGTTGCTGTGTTCAGAATTGATTAAACGTAAATGAGAAAAATGTTTTTAAAGTTTATCATTGGATGGCAAATTTTATTGAGCAGTTATTAATTGAAAATATTGGGTTAAAAAATACTGAATTTATAAAGAATTCAGTTAAGACAGTTGCTGACGAATATAGGGGAAATTTTGGAGGACATTTTTTGTTTTAATTTTAAAGATTCTGCTTAGGCTTTCATGCGGACTATCTCAATCTGAGCGTCCAGCTTGGGTCTAAGAATTTTATCGATCAAAATGTAATTTCACCCTGCTTGTGCAGTCTTGTGCCAACTGCATGTTGACTTTATTCAGGCCCTGTAGAGTTCAAAAGTAGCAGATAAAAAAAAATTAAAATGTCTTCATTAAACGCTTCCTATTTATACATTTTAATAAATCAAAGTGTGCGTAAGGTATCATAAAAACTGTTTATTTGTTTGAAAGTCCTGTCGATACCATTATGTATGAAATATAACATCGTTCAAATATCTGCCCAGGCTTCGCTGAGTGACGCCCATCCGAAATGTGCAATTTTCCATTACTCTGGCGCATAAATCAGACTGAATTTGACCGATGGCATAGGGCCGTTGTGGTTTGTGGCTTATTTGCATTAACGCAACTGCGACTTCAGAGAAGTCTAACGTGGTCAAATCGCCAATTTCGGTGTCCAGTTCACGTCATCTCCGCGTGAGATGACCATGCCCACGAATCGCAGAATTTCGAATGTGGCGTGAGCTGTGTGGCATGTAGCGCCGTCTTGTTGAAACTACACGTCATTGGCGTCCATATCATCCAATTCAGGCCAAAAGAAGTTGGTAATCATTGATCTATAGTGCTCGCCGTTGACGGTGATGGCGTGACCAACGTAATACTCAAATAAATTGGACCGAGGACGCCGCGACTCCAGCCAGCCCAAAATCCACACCAAACAGTGATTTTTTCGGGATGCATTGAACACTCTTGGATCTCATGTAGATTGGTATCGTCCCAAATTCGACAACTTTGTTTTGTTGCCGTACCCATTCATCCAGAAATGGGCCTCATCGCTGAAGATGATTTTTGGATGAAAATTATGGTCAGTTTCCAACTGTTCCTGAGCCCATTCAGCGAACACATGTCGTTGTCTATGGCCGTTTTCCTTCAGCTCCTGGATCAGTTCAATTTTGTACTGATGCAAGCCCAAATCACGACGCGGAGTTGTGGTCTGCGAAAGATCGAGTTCTTGTGGTCGAAGTGAAATCGACTGCCTGGGATTCTCCTGCACACGATCAGCGGCGATGTTTTCGGCAGATCTTGCGTTTCGTCGACGTATGGGTATTGGTTAACTGTTAACTGAACCAGCGGACTCAAATTTATCGACCACACTGCGAATAGTCCTCCCGGTGGCGACGGTAAAATGGGCGAAGCGCAATGAACGTTGCGCGAACAGAGCACCCATTTTGATGAAACAATTTTATCATTTGCACGTGTTGTTGAACGCTGTGTCCATCCATGATGATTTGGCAAAACAGACTGAATAAATGAAAGTCAATTTGACAAATGTAGCTTCAACAATATGGCCGCTATCAATTTTCAAAGTCCGGAAGTCCCTATTGGAAGACCTATAATATGCGAATGAATATCCTAACAAATATTACCCTGTTGATGTTCAGAGGGATTCCTTCAAGGGCGTGTTGTTGTGAGTTAATGCGTATTTTATAGAAGCACAGAACCATACATTTCTCAAGTAAACTGTCTTTACGCAGTTGCAAAACACCAAGTGTACAGTTTGCACATCACCATCGCACAGCTAATCTTTTCAATTCACATTCAGTCATTCTGAAATAACTGAGACAGATTCTGAGTCTGCCCATTCGAATGCTGGGCACAGCACCAGCACAACATGTCGTGTGAGTAAATAGGCGTTGGCTACATACGAGAATTTATGAAGATTATTCTTGAATCATAATTCTCCTAGGAGGTGCACCCACGCCTGAACGATTCTCTCCGAAATGAGGGTGTGTATCTTCATGTTGCTCTGCAATATCTTCGTTTCAATTCGACTTCAATTGAATCGGGAAGTTGAGCGCTACTATTCCAAGCGCATTGACGTCTCAATTGGATCCAAACAATAATGATGCAATCACTCCTGGAGTGTTGACTCGGCTTCACTTGAACTGCGTTACCATTGTATCAGCAACTCCTACTGATCTTGGCCCAAATCTTTTCGAAAGAAAAACATTCATCAATCCAGAACCAGATCAATCCACCGAATTAAAAACGGTAAATCACTCAAAATCATGCTGATTTCCGTGAAGGAAAACACAACCCGACCCGACCAAATAGAATCAGCAATCACGGAAATTCCACAGCGTCCATCAAGGCCCACAAAATGAACGAACTGAAAAAAAGAAAGTCCATAACAACGAATCGCGCAAAAGTAAAATAATAAACCCATTGAACTATTGTTCCGGCACTGGTCCCACACCGCCGCCGTCAACTCAAGAGCCCTCCAAATAGCCACTGAGACAGGTTGGAATCGTTTCAGAGTTCGATCTCTATCTTCGGGTTTTCTTTGCTGCTCTTCAGCAGGTTACAAAGGCTACAAAGGCGATTCCATGCTGCGTTGACTATAATGGCTGCGGCTGTGGCCGAGGATGGGAGGGCACATAATCCACAATAGCGAAACAATTCGGTCGATAATTACAATGACACGGCAATTGTGTGCTCCCCCGAGACTGGAGAGACTCGGATCGGGTCAGGTACATCGTACGCCGTACAGAGCACATAACTCAGTTCAACGAGACGACTGCGGATGCTCGAGTATTGGGAGCTCTAGGGCAAATCGTTTTCATGATCCTGCTGGCCACGTAAGCCTCACGTTCCCCCATTGTGAGTAACAACATCAACCTGTTTTAGTTAAAATACTATTATTACCGTTATTGTTACTATTATTGCAGCCATTATTGGCTTGATTATCATCGCAGCCAACGAGCACGGGGTGAGGATTTCGGAAGGAGAGTGACTGACTGAGTGGTTTGGGATGGGATGGAGTACGCTGCACTTGCATCACGGCATTTCGGCATTGGGAAGATGGAAAAGAAATTTCAAGTGCTTTCGTTCGTTTGGAGTTTCTGTTTCTTTTTTTAGGATCGTGAATTCCTTTAAAGTGAAACTAATTCAAATTTACCTCGATCGGAGCTAGCGTGTGTGCAACAAGAATGGTCAATTTGCAAGTATGCGATGGAGAAATGAACTCAGACATCTTTGGAGGATTTTAGTTATTGCACAGAGTTGGGGGGCATTGTCAAAAGTGAGGGTTCTATTTCGAAGCTGTGCAAAGGAACTATTGGGCGGGAAAGGGCTAAATTTAACCATAGATTTGCAGGGAAGGAAGGCAGGAAACGGTTGACTATGAAAATATCCTGTTGAACTAAACCCTACTCTAGATGGCATATATCGGTGGTGCAGTGATGACGAAAAGACAGTAGAACAATTAAAGGGTCTTCCAATAATGACTTCCGAAATCTGACATTTGATGGCGGCCATACTGTCAAATTGGCTGTTATTTATTCAGTATGTTTTGTCAAATCACCATGGATGTGGCGTTCAACAACACTTGCAAATGATAAAATTGTTTCATCAAAATGGGTGCTCTGTTCGGGCAACGTTCCGCGTGCTTCGCCCATTTTACTGTCGCAATAATCGTCCCACCGAGAAAACTATTCGCAGTGTGGTCCATAAATTTGAGTCCAGTGGTTCAGTAGACGATAAGCCAACACCCATACGTCGGCGATACGCAAGATCTGCCGAAAACATCGCCGCTGTATGCAGGAGACTCTGAGGCAGTTGATTTCGCGTCGCTTACAAGAACTCGACCTTTCGCAGATCACAACTTGGCGAATTTTGCGTTGTGATTTGGGCCTGCATCCGTAGAAAATGACTCAGGAGCTGAAGATAAACGACTATAGACAACGACGTGTGTTCGCTGAATGGGCCTAATTTGACCCTAATTTTCATCGAACAATCATCTTCAGTGATCAGGTCCATTTCTGGTTGAATGGGTAAGTCAGCAATCAAGATTGTCGAATTTGGGACGATATCAATCCACATGCGATCTAAGAGCGTTCAATGCATTCCGAACAAATCACTGCTTGGTGTGGATTTTGGGATGGCGGCGCGGCTTTATCGGTCCATATTTCTTTCAGAAGGTTTGAAAAGTCGGCCTGGCTATCACCGTCAAGGGCGAGCGCTATAAGTCGATGATTACCAACTTATTTTTTCCTGAATTGGATGGTATGGACACCAACATGTGATTTCAACAGGACGGCGCGGCGCTACGTGTCACACAGCTCACGTCACAGTGGAAAGTCTGCACGAGCGGTTCGAGGGCATGGTCATCTCACATGGAGATGATGTAAACTGGCCACCGAGATCGTGCGATTTGACCCCCTCAGACTTTTTCTTGAGGGGTTCTCTGAAGTCACAGGTCTATGCGAATAGACCATAAACCACAGCGGCTCTCAAAGCCATGCCATCGGTCAAATTCAGCCTTATTTATGCCCCAGAGTCATGGGCAATGGACATTTCGGATGCGTAGCCGTGGAAGATTTTTGAATGATCTTATATCTCATACATAATGTCATTGATAGGTCTTTCAAAAGAATAAACATGTTCAATGTTTTCTCACACAAACATTGCTTTATTTAAATAGCGCTTAATGAAGTACGCTTTATTATATCAAGGTAATTGCTTATTATAAACATGTTTACAAAACTAAGGCCAAACATATGTACATTGATCATAAAGGAATTGGCTACATGTCACCCAAAAATAAAATAGATTTCATAGGCCCATGACACGGATGCTACAATAATTCTCTCAATGAACACTGTAATTCGACTTACCCTCACTTCGACATCCACAAAAGCATCACCGATTTAAATGATCGCTGATCCTTCTCAAGTATATTGCACATAAATACATACCTCTCAAGCCATTTGTACTTGTCGAAATGCCTCCATAGAGTACTTTACTTACTGGAACAACAAGTTCATTCATTGAGTTGGCTTTAAGGCCCTAAATACTAGCAAGTGTCAAGCTATTTTCCTTAAGATGAAAGGCGGTAAAACGGTGAAGTACACTTCATATTGACATTGAGTTATGATTGACGTCAGATACATTACTATTGTAATGAAATGAAATTCATTTATGGGCTTTTTCCCGGATTCCGGTAAAATTAAATGACGCATAACGTTAGAAATTTTATGAAATGAAATTTAAAAGGGAGGAAAGACGAATTATTATATTTAAAACTTTTTCAGGATCTCCAAGCCCTTTTACATTTTAAAGGTTCCGTCTACAAAAACAGAATCTTTATAATTTCTGTCTGTCTGTTTTATATCCTATGTTTATAAAGATATCGGAATAAAATTTTGGAATTAGATACATCAGAACTAGAAATCATTTCCATCCAATTTTAAAAAATGGATTTTGAAACATTGACGCACGCCATCGGGTGATATATCAAACGACAGATCCTGAAATGAGGTGGAGGTTTGCCAAAACACTTTTTGATCCAGAGTACTGTCTGAAAACTATGGAGCTCCAAAGTCGGTCTTAACACGTTGAGTGCCACTATACAATCCGAAAAACTGTCCCCACAGGCCACAGGTTTCTTTTATATTGATACTTCGATTTTAGGTATTACTATCGGGAAATGATTTTAGATAAATTTTTTTTGCGTGTTTATACTTGTTTGTATTCTACCGTTGTTTTATTGCGGTGACACTTTGGTCTCACGCGGCTACCAGGTGTGCAGTAAGTCCCGAAAAGGCGCATTATGCCAATGTGTCACCGAAAATTCCAACGGGAGAAAACGGAGTAAGTGTTTTCAGTGAAGGACTCAGTTTGTGTATTTGCTGTTTAGTCAAACAGTGAGAGGTAATCTTCCCGGTGGCAGAAATCTGCGAACTAACAGCAGTTGTATTTTGCAAATTTGGGAAAATGTCTTAAGAAAAAAGAGAAAGGCACTTGAATGCAATGATCCAAGAATTGATGTCGGATGAAGAAACTGGATGAGCGGATACTTTTGAAGGAGAGGGCTCATCAGACTAATACTTACCGGATTTCCAAAGTTGTAATTCGGATTCCAGATCGGATTATGAACATCCAGCGATAAAAGTTAGAGAACAACTATCTGAATCAGTGGCCTCAACTTCTCAAGCAGCCGTAGCAGCAGAGCAGCTTCATGAACCGGATTCGGATTCGAAGTAGTCGGAAACTTAGTCTACAGTGATATTGAGGATGATGACAACACTGATACGCGCAAGCAAATTCGAAGCTCTGTATGCTGACACGTTGATCTCACAGCCGAAAACTAAGTCAACCCTAACAGTCTCTTGCGTGTATACTTTTGAATGGCATTAGATTCCAATACTATGCTGCGTACACAAATGTGTGTGAACCTACTGTGACACCACTCTGGTCTCACGCGGCACAGCAAGCCCAAATTCGTGCGAGACCAAGGAGGTCTCTTGTGGCACTCAACGTGTTAAAGGGGGGACCCTCTCACATTTATAAACCTAAGTGTTCAAAAATCTGAAAAAATCTCAAAAACTTGGCCTCATTGATTACTTCACTAAAAAAAACTTAAGCATTCTGGCCCTAATAGTTTTCGAGATATTGGCCAAACTCAGTTTTGTAGAGCTGATCGAAAGTATTAAGAAATGATAATTATCAAAATATCGATTTATGTGCTAATTTCAGGATAACAAAGATTTCAAATTCCAAGATTATTATTTCCTCACATAAATTCCTGCTGAGATCGACAACTCGACAAGGGTCTCAGTGGTATCTCTCAAATTTCTTTCAAACCCTACATGAGCAATGATTGCGTATAATGCAATAGATTATGTATCTGTATTCTACAAATTTCGATAGAGATATTCGTATATGTATTTATGGATGTTTGTTTGTATGTATGTACGAGAGATGTTCAAAAAATAAAGGGAATTTTTCAATTTCGAGAGTTTGGAGAGTCCAATTGTCAAAAATTTGTATGTATATTTTTTTTTATTATGTTGGTATACATGTCCGTGAAGTATGATACAATTCTCAGCTGTACTCATGGTTTACTTTGCCTTTGGCAACCGCTAAGGTTAGACGTGTATTTATGAGCTCGTCGTTTGTTAAAAAAAAATGGATCAAAGAATTTGTATCAAATTTTGCGTAAAAAATGAAGTGTAACAAGGTGTGTGAAAAGCTAACATAAGCCTATGGAAAGTCTGCTATGAGTAAACAAGACTTTACGAGTGGTATAAGCGTTTCCAAGATGGTTGTGAAAGATGACGAACCCTCCAGACGCCCCAGCACATCAACAACCGATGAAAACGCGGATTAAGTGAAAAAAATGGGCCGGATTCTACTCGGACACTTTGCAGAAACAAGAATCATTTAGACTCCCTAACTTGTGCAGTGTCTTCCAAGCAGAAATCCTGGCAATAGAGAAAGCAGCTAAACACATACAAGCAACCGATATCCCACCATCGGATATCACCATTTTTGTAGACAGCCAGACTGCACTGAAGTCGATAGGATCCTGTACAACGAAATCAAAGGCTGTCATGAATTGTCGCATTTCACTGAAGTCCATCAGCCAACATAAGGTCAAACTCTGCTGGGTCCCGGGCCACAGCTTAATCGCAGGGAACGAGAGAGCGGACGAATTGGCCAGACAAGGATCTGAAATGAACATCAGCGAAGCGGATACGTCATTACGACCACCGATCAGTGCATTGTACCGGATCATAAGCGAAACAATACAAAAAGAGGCCAACTCGACTTGGCTTGCAAGAAATGATTGTCACACGTCAAGATCAACGTGGCCAAAGCTTAATTACGGCAAAACAAAGAAGCTTTTGGCATTGGACAGAAACTCGATCCGTATGCTCGTCGGAGTGATCACAGGACACTGCCCCATAGGAGCAATGCTCCGGAAATGGAATGCGGAGTCCAGCGACCTCTGCAGGAGCTGCGGCGACGAGGAAGAGACCGAGACGATCCAACATCTGCTTTGCCACTGCCCAGCTCTCCAGAATCGGCGCCTGGCTTCGTTGGGCCAGAGATTCTTCACAGAGACTGCGGACTTAGGGAATGCAGACATATCGGATCTGCTAAAATTCATAAAGAGCACGGGGTGGTTCCAGCCATCGCGTGACAGGATAGGTTATTAGATTGCATACTCCGCATTTGAAGGGATTCACAATGGGCCCCATGGCCTCCGAGTGGAAGTGATGCCTTAACCATTACACTCCCCTTCCAAAACCTAACCTAACCTAAGTGAAAGAAATGGTTATGAACGATCGCCGAATCACAATCAGAGTAGTCACTGATGATGTTGGCATATCGTTTGGCTCATGCTATGAAATTCTTTCGAATGTTTTGGGTATGAAATGCTTAGCAGTAAAATTTGTTCAAACATTTTTGTATTTTGAACAAAAACAGTGGCGAATGGAAGTCACTCAGGTGTCACTGAATGAAGTCAACGACAAGCAGAATTACTGAAACGTTTTGAAACAGGCGACGAAACATGAGTTTACGGATATGACGTCGGTTGGAATTGGAAGAAAATTCGTCACCAAAATCCCTAGAAAGGTTATAATTGATAAGTTCCATCTTCATTATGTGATTTCGAATAAGGCGGGGAGTTTTTCGAGTGATACGAGTATTTGAACACTACTGGAGCACTCAGACTCAAAACTGGGCCATTGTACTGCCAGGTAGCAACCTACTTCAGTGCCGTTAAATTGATCCCAACGGCAAATGGTGACTGGACCAGATTCGATTTCACTGGGATTCGAACCTGGGACCCCCCGAACTTGGAACAGACACTTAACCAACTGCGCCATCCAGTCGTCAAGGCGGGGGGTTAGTCCATAACATAACTTATAGGTTATACGGTCATCTTAGCCGTCTTTTCCTTACTTTCCAATTTTAATTCATTGTATCTAATTAAAATAAAAATAAAACTTTTCGTTTCTTTTCTCACACTCTGTAGGTTAACATTAACTCATTGTCACTGTCCAGCAATTAGGGCAATTTCTTCTTCAATCTTCGCGAATTCCATGAAGATATCGGGCATCCAACGATTGAAGGCGTGGATCCAACCTGTCTCTCTAATGTTACCCATTACCGAACCACACGGCGCTGCCACCACACTTCACTCTCATCCCCAGTCACAGACTAAATGCCTGCAATAAGAAGACAATTTAATAGCTAATCGTGACCGCGTCTCACCGGCACGGATTACTCTATCATCGTTGATGCCAGCATATCAATCCGGCGGATACTTTAACGAGGTGTAATATGATTAAAATTCATTTACCACTTAACACTTAACACCCGATGCCTGATCATTAGAGAGAGTGTGCAGCATCGAGTAGAAAGTGGACTGAATGAATGGCTGACTGCCGGACTTCAGCAACCCAGATAATGTCCATAGAACAGTGTGTGGGTCAAGTCCCTTTCGCTGTCCCTTAACACAACACAATCGAATTAATTAAATGGAAATTTACTCCACTTTACAGCCAACTCGGGCCGCGGCCAATGCCTTGCCCCCGGGGGAGGAAGTGTGGGCGTCGAATCTTGAACGTATGAAGCGCAGATCAATGGATGCGTGGCATCGATCAAGACACTTCCGACTGTGAAAAGCCAAAGGTCTTAACAGGTTAAAGCCCAACTCCCAGCTCGTTTGAGTCAGTTTGTTCAACCTGGCAGCCAGTCTACCTCTGGAGCACGATTTTCATTTTCCAAATGTATTGGATTAAATAATGAGAGCTCTGTAGGTTTACGTACACATCCATACATCGCTCCGTTTCTACGTATGGTGGTGCTCTGCACCGAACCCGATTTATTACTGCTGATGATCGGCTAATGAAGCATGTGGCTTGGATAACAACATTGCTACCATTTTCAGGCCGGCGGGTAGGGATTATGGTGAATTGTTTTTGCCATTTGTGGAGGCTAACATTTGATTTTGTAATCCCAGTCGTCGGATCGGGATGTGGATGAGCATCGGGATGATTCCAATTATGCCATGTATGGGGATGCTCTGCATATTCAAATCGGCTGATGGCGATACCGATTATGGTGGAGAATTGGGGATTTTAGGACAAATTCATAATTCATGGTGTAGCACTCGGATCGGGAACATGTCACGGAGGAGTGGAGCGGCTTTAAGTAGCACTAAATCATGAGCGGTGGTTTTTTTTGTAGTAGAGAACGTGACTGATTTGTTGTGCTAAATAATAAATTTGAGCTTAGCTTTATATGGACAAAAAGAAATTAGTTCATGGATTCACCAGAAAAAGTAAATCGTATGAAGGGTAGGATAAGTATTTTGTAGAGCACATGGTTTTTGGTCCTTCGAGTCAGGAGTGTTGACACAGGTTGTTTTAACAAACTGATGTACCAGCGGATGCCACACGACTGGATGGCGCAGTTGGATAAGTGCCTGCCCCAAGTTCGAGGGGTCCCAGGTTAGAATCCCAGTGAAATCGAATCTGGTCCAGTCACCATTTGCCGTTGGGATCAAATTAACAGCACTGGAGTAGGTTGCTACCTGGCAGTACAATGGCCTCAGTTTTAAACATGAGTGCACCAGTAGAGTTTCAAAAAATTCTTCGCAAAAAAAAACCAACGATTGCCAAGTGCGATTCTATGTCGGATCTCCAGTAAAATGTCGTTTGTGGAGATCACTCCCCATGTAGACAAACTCGTTAGTCACATAAGTCAAAGTTGTAGAGTTGTATTCCGCCCGAAATCTTAAAAGAAAGTCAGAGTCATACCTCCGCGGAACGAAATACATAAGTCGATTTACGCTTGAACAAGGTTAGGAAGTTAGGTTAGGCTTACAGCTTAAGGACAAGGACTGTTATCCTCACTTTCGTGCGATCGCAGCTGTTCATTAAACACAGTGGGTCAAATAAGCTGTGAGCTGTGAATTTATTTTGTTTTTGTGAATTTTTTATGTTATTTTAAGCTAAAATTAATAAGTGAAGCTATTTTGTTTAAGTTTAAAGTTTTAAATTTAACCCTTCTGCGTTTTTACTTTTTTAATAAGTTTTTTTTCGTTTAGAAGCAATAGTCGTTTGAATTTATAAATTAGGGGTGGGACAAATAAGCTGTGAGCCACTGTATTTCCAAAGTGAGTGTTGTGTAGTAGTGCATTTTTTGAAAATAAGTTTTGCCCGAAATAAAGCATCCACCGCGACTGCTGTACGCAAGTTTGTGCAAAAAGTTCATGAGAATGGTATGCTAGTGGACAACACTCATGGTCCCCGTTGTCGTACGGTGCGCACAAATAAGAATGTTGCTACTGTGACCGAGAGTGTGAGACTCAATTCACGAACATCAACTTGCCATCGATTTCAACAGCTCAACATTTCATGCACTAGCCAGAGGAGAATTCTGCAAAAAGATCTTTGATTCTTCGCTTACAAAGTCCAATTGACTCAGCAATTAAAGCCGCGCGACCATCCGCTTCGTTATCGCTTCGCAGTTTGGGCCTTAGAGCAGTTTGAATTGAACAACGATTTTGGGCGAAAAATCATCTTTTCCAACGAGGCACATTTTCATCTTGGCGCCTACGTTAACAAACAAAACTTCCGGATCTTGGACTCGGAAAACACGCACGTTATTGTCAAGAAGCCCATGCATCCACAGAGAGTGACAGTTTGGTGCGGATTGTGGAGCGGTGGCATCATTGGACCATTTTTTTTCGAAAACGAGGCGGAACAACGTTTCGGTCAACGGTGGGCGTTACAGAACCATGTTAACCGACTTTTTGTTTTTACTAAAATTGAAGACGACCTCTGGTTCATGCAGGATGGCGCACCATGCCGCACAACCCATGCCACAATCGATCTTTTGCACACCAAATTTCCAAATCGTTCTATCAGCCGTCTTGGCGATGCAAATTGGCCGCCTCGGGGCTGATATTTGACCTGGACTGGACTTTTTTTTGTGGGGAACCGTGAAGGACCGATGTTATGTCAACAATCCGGAAACGATTCAAGCACTTATCATCATCTTACCAATATCATCTAAGCAATCCGTGAGCTACAGCCCGAAACCATCAACAGGGTCTTGGAAAATTGAGGTGATACAATGCGCTACTGCAAAGGCAACCGGGCCAACCACTTGAACGAAATTGTATTTCATAATTTTAATGGGAATGTTTGTTCTTACTAATTAAGCCATAATACATGGAAACAAATTAATTTTATTAATTTCATTGCATTTTTAAAATTAAACTTGTATTTGGCCCACCCCGTAGTTGCCGATTGTGACGTGCTGTCCCAGATTGTGACGCTTACATCTTGTCTTCTTTTTATTTTACTTAAGACAGCATATTTCACCTATTCCGTGATCGTCACTGTCATGAAAAGCTTCCCAAAATTGTCACTAGAGGTCGATATAAAGCAGAAAATGCTTCTATTCGTATGAAATGGGCAGGGATGCTTGCTGGGTTTTAAATGCCAGATTTGCTTTTGCGACTTAATGAAACGAGCTACTTCCCACAAAACCTTCCTCGATTCTCTAAATTAAGGTAAAATCTAAAGAAATGTTGAGCAGGATTTGTTAGTCCTCTGCACGGTCTTATTCGTTGACTGCTGAAGCTACTAAACCTCTCATAAAAGAAAGTCTCGAACAGAAAAAAACAAATTATTCCCAAATCTTCCGCTCGTTTGCTAAAAATAACCAGCAACAGGAATTCGCAGACATTTGTAAGTCGCCGACCTAGCATCGGTGTCACGTGCAGTACCAGTCACCTTGTCTGACATTACGCATGTTGCACGCAACGTCTCGCGCCAGTCCGTATCTCTTATTAACTGCGTAACATAATTATACCTCATCAGGAGATCGAAGATTAACTGCTAAATTCATGTTCATTAACCACCGACTCCCTAGATGTCACCACCACCTGACGACGTTGCAAAACATCGCCGGGGAATACAGACGAAACCCAAAAGTATCCAATTGTGCCAAGTACACGCAGGTCATCGCAGATATCCCATCCGCAAAAGCGAAACTCGCAAGGCCATCTCTCTCTCCTGCCATCCAAATCGCAGCACACGAGTCCGTATCGCATCGCAGCGAATCCAAACATTGCATCATAACTCAGGGCAATAATTGAAGAATTTCACTTTCCATCGGCAAGGAACACCGCCGGGAAGGACATCCCGCCACGCCTGCAGCTCGCCCATACATCATGCGGCCAATGAAATATGAAATTAAAGGGACTTTAGGATGATAAACCATCGATGATGATCTTCACCCGCAACTAATTAATTTCGACATGGCTCTGGTGCGAGCATGCGAGCATCGGCGCCCGCATCGCATACTGCACCAACACCGGCGTTGTCGTGGGTGAAAGTTCGGAAACGACCCGAAATGTTGACTCCCTCTCCCGCCTCCGCCACTCGGACTCATCCGTTCGGTAAATAATTATTCCTTTCGCAGGCAAATTAATAATAATTTCTGCGCTTTGCGTCAAAACGGAATTGAGTACACGTCCCCGTCGGCCGTGCTGTTGTTCCAGTGATGATTATACAATTTAGGCATCTCAACAATCATAATTGTTATTAATTTGCGCGTTGTGGGCGCTCGTTGGGCGCCTGTCCGAAGGCTCCCCTTCTCAGGTGGATTCCGCTGGGCTTAACACTTGACAATTACAAATTATCATTGATTGTGTGTCGTATGGAGTGTGATACTCCTTTCGAGTCGCCCCTCATGGCGATCGCGGTATGCACACCTCTGAGGTTGTGTAACTTTTTTTCGCTGTTTTTGGTCGCTTGTTGTTGGTCAGTGATATGCAAATATATAATTTAATGATGCAATTGCAGTTTTGTTGAGTGTCTGGAAAATGAAAGGAAAAGTTATGCTGGTAATTAGTTAACAATACAGCGGAAATCAATCATGTGCGGGATGATGTATGGTGGTGGGAGTGTGGTGGATGCGTTAATGGGTCATTCCGCATGAATGGAAGGGACATTTGCATGACGCATAAGCGAGTCCGATGGGCTAGGGAGGCATTAATCAGGCGAAAAGGCATTTGACCGACTCTTTGGAAGAGCCGCTCGAACCGTTGCGTATGATTATTTGCAAGGGTCAAGTGGTGCCAAATCCTAATGACTGTTTAAATTAAATGCGCACATTTGTTATTTTTATAAGACGTCAGTTATCTCGAAATGCAGGGATTTTCGAATTGTTGTCGGAATTGTTGTTGCTTCTCAATGTCAACAAACAGATTATTAGACGCAACTTTGCACGTTTGCATATAAAGGGTCTTTCAGTAGGGACTTCCAAAATTTGACAGTTGATAGCGGCCATATTGTTAAAGCTACATACATCTGTCGAATTGGCTGTCATTTATTCAGTTTGTTTTTGCCAAATCACCATGGGCGGACATAGCGTTCAACAATACGTGCAAATGATAAAATTGTTTGATCAAAATGGGTGCTCTGTTCGGGCAACGTTCTTTGTGCTTCGCTCATTTTACTGTCGCCATAAACGTCCCACCGAGAGGACTATTCGAAGTGTGGTTGATAAATTTGAGTCTAGTGGTTCTGTAGACGATAAACTAACACCCTCATACGACTGGATGGAGCAGTTGGTTAAGTGCTTACCCCAAGTTCGAGGGGTCCCAGGTTCGAATCCCAGTGAAATCGAATCTGGTCCAGTCACCATTTGCCGTTGGGATCAATTTAACGGCACTGGAGTAGGTTGCTACCTGGCAGTGCAATGGACCAGTTTTGACTCTGAGTGCTCCAGTAGTGCAATAAAAAAATAAAAAAAAAACACCCTTACTGTTGACGAAACGCAAGATCTGCCGAAACATCGCCACTGTCCGAGAGAGTGTCCAGGAGAATCCCAGGCAGTCCCAGGCAGTCGATTTGGCTCCGCCCACAAGAACTCGATCTTTCGCAGACCACAACTTCGCAAATTTTGCGTCGTGCCTTGGGACTGCACCCGTACAAAATTCAGCTGACACAGGAGTTGAAGAAAACGACCATAGACAACGACCTGTGTTCACTGAATGTGCTCTGGAGCAGTTAGAAACTTATCCTAATTTTCATCGAAAAATCATCTTCAGCGATGAGGCCTATTTCTGGATGAATGGGTGCGTCAGCAAACAAAATTATCGAATTTGGGACGATACCAATCCACATGAGATCCAAGACCGTCCAATGTATCCCGAAAAAGTCACTGCTTGGTGTGGATTTTCGGCTAGCGGCGACATCGGTCCATATTTCTTAGTGATTGACGGGACGTTGGCCAGGTCATCACCGTCAATGGCGAGCGCTATAGGTCGATGATCATCAAATTCTTCTTGCCTGAATTGGATGGTATGGGTACCACCACCATGGCATACAGCTCACGCCACATTCGAAACTCTGCAAGAGCGATTCGATTACATGGTCATCTCACAGGGAGGTGATGTAAACTGGCCACCAAGATCGTGCGATTTGACTCCGTTAGTCTTTTTCTTGTTTCTTCTTTCTTTCTTGTGGGGTTTCTGAAATCGCAGGTCTATGCGAATAAGCTACAAACCACAGCAGCCCTGTCCTCAAAACCAGCATAACTCATGCCATCGGTCAAATTCAGCCTGTTTTAGGCGCCAGAGTAATGGAACATTGGATATTTCGAATGCGGGTCATCCAGACAACCCGCAGCGACGTTGTATTCAATACATATTGGCACCGATAGGCCTTTCCAACGAATGAAAAGATTCGACAATATCTCACACACACTTTGTTTAATTGAAACTTAAAGATGGGAAGCGTTTAGTGAAAGTCTCTTTAAAAACAAGTTTATTTATGTTTAAATCAGAAACCCCCTAGAAGAACTCTTGTATAAACATTCAATATAAGTGAATTTCCCAACTGCCAATGACTTTAGTTGACTAATCTCATTTGTTGCATGTTTAAAGTGAATATCTTAAGCCTGGCTTGCACTAGAGCTTTGTTCGTTTTTCTCCCTTTTTAAATGCATGCACATTTACGTGTATCTATGCATGTATAAGCACGAGAGCAATAATTTGCCCACGAAATGTTGCTTTAATCCACTTGTGGTCTGTAAATTGAATGCTAAATGGCAATTAACTTCGTAAACATATGCGTGCTTGTAGATTTAAGTTTCTTTATATGGTAAGATTATCATCTTGAAAGCTGTGTAACTTTTGAATGCAACTGAATTTAATTTGTTTAATGGAAGGTTAATTTTCAGAAGCCAGTAATTCATACATATTTTGATCAAGAACTCGTGAGTTATTCGTTTTTTGGGAAAAACTTTGTTTGGTTGTATCTTAAAATGTTGTGCTCGGGTGTTCTGTGCGACCTAAGGAATTTTAATGATTCCAATCGACTATTTTTAAGAATCTTCGCAATACGCAAGGTGGTCCAAAACTCATCCGTGGACTTTATCAGACAATAACTTTTTGTGTATTCGCCTGAACGCTTTGACTGCGCCAATTGTCGAGAGACCACGCTCTTTAACAACTTAACAACTATACAAGATCTTTTCGTCGCGTCAACAATCCGACTTTTTTTTCGGAGGATTTTTGAAACACTACTGGAGCACTCAAACTCAAAACTGGTCCATTGTGCTGCCAGGTAGCAACCTACTCCAGTGCCGTAAATTTGATCCCAACGGCAAATGGTGACTGGGCCAGATTCGATTTCACTGAGATTCGAACCTGGGACCCCTCGAACTTGGGGCAGGCATTTAACCAACTGCACCAACCAGTCGTGTTCAACAATCTGACAGATCCATATTAATGTGCTGCCAGGCCAGGGAAGTTCACAATGGACCTATGGACAATATGGCAAATCGTGGGAAAAACCCATGAAAAGCAAGCCGACGTTCGTCGATTTCAATGGTTTTTCCTAGGTGGTGTTGTAAAACCCTCAATAGCGGCTTCCTTGGCAACGTTTGAATTCTTCGTCTATTATTTGTGCAGGCGGCATCGAATTTCAGGAGTTCCTGGCAGTCTGTTGCGATTGTAACTTTCCGACGTCGAACCGTGAATCTCTTCCTCGACTCTGTTGTTCTCTCGATATCCGTGTTTACAACGAGGAAATGGTCCGAGTCAATGTTGGCGCCTCGGAACGTTCGGACATCAAGAATACTGAAGGAGTGTCTGACGTTGATCGCAACGTGATCAATCTGGTTGACGGTTGAATGATCAGGAGACCGCCAGATCCCTTTATGGTTGTTGAGGTGTGGGAACCGCGTGCTAGCTACAGAAAGGTTTCGCCCCGTAACAAAGTCCACCACCCTGAGTCCGTTTTCGGACATGGTGTCGTGCATAGGGATGCAAACGATACATCGATGTCTTGCAAACATGTTTCGTTCATAAGCATCGATATTAACATGTTTTGATAACCGATACACCGACGGCAAAACTGTCAAACATCGACGTCGTTCATTCATTTCGTTAAAAATTTACAAGATGTGTTATATATAAAATGTGCTTGTACTTGTGTAATAATAATGGGGTGTAAAAGAGCTGGAGATGCGCAATACAATGCAACTTTGTTAAATCTTATCCTCTCCTAGTCTAACGTCCTTCTCCGAACCTCCAAGTGGTACACACTGGGCATCGAGTAACCCTCAAGGAGACTGGGTATTCAACTCCTATGGAACTGTGAGTTGGTAGCTAATCGAAGATGGTTCATGTTTAGGCAAGTACTGGGTGGATGTGTAAGCATCTGTGTCAACAGCTAAACTAGCGCTTGTTCACCAAGAGTTACAAATAACAACTTGACATTCAAAAATAGGTATTAGTATGACTGTACGTATGACGACGATAACATGTATATGTATACACTAATACCATGTTGGCGTCTTACTCCCTACTCCGTGCAAGCCGAAATCGTATGATTAGCTTGATGCATTTCTCCCGCTTGCATTGAATGGTACAGCTAACCCAAGCCAAAAACGCGCGGCTAAATTCACCTGTTTTTCCTATGGATTGGATGGAGAGACGAGCGCCAAAAGCCAAGCCGCAACATAACGGGTCTTTCTGCAAGCTAGGAAAAAGCAGAGCGCGCTCATCTAGAAATAATATTCTTCTCTTCTTATAAATTACTCTCTCTTATCACGTACTCTTTCTCATACATAAGATATTCTTTTTTACGTAAATAACGAGATGTAGAATGATTGAGAGGTCACTTTAGTTTTGAATTCTATAACGTGCAGACCAAATAAAAATAAAATAAGGAAAAATTATCAAACAAAGTATTGAACAAGAAAAGGTGTTTCTTTTAATTTGAATTTGTGGCATAACGACTGGCTCCCAAGTATTACTCAAGGGGGTGCTGCTGAAAGCGAATGTCGATCTTGAAGCAAGCGACTCGATATATAAACGTGCATGAAGGGCCCGCTCGGGAACTCTAATCCCCAACCTCCAACGTCACTTTGGGTTTTTCGTTGGCCCGATAAGCCAACGTTATTGATACCGATGTTTTTTCACATCGATTTTTGTCGTGGAACCATTGATGTTTTTATACATCGATGTTTTTTAGAACGATGTTGGATTCCTAGTCGTGCAGGTTGTTTTTACCGATAGTTCTAGCAAAGATGTCCTCATTGCACAGGTTATCGTTAAAATCTCCTTGAATGATCTTGGTGTCGAAGTTGGAAGCCATCCTTGGTATCATCATCTTTGTCCTCCGTATTTTTTTGCTGCATTTCGCCTTGATGCGGATTGTTATGAGGCGCTCGCTTATGTACTTAAAGCGTGAGACTTTCTTAAGAAAAGGGCTCATCCGCCGCTGTACGGCTTTAGACGCTCACACAATTAGGGATGTTGACATCGATGTTTTGCTAACCGATACATCGCCGATACATCGACGGCAAAATTGTCAAACATCGACATCGTTCATTCATTTCGTTAAACATTCCCAAAATGTGTTATATATAAAATGTGCTTGTATTCTTGTAATAATAATGGGGTGTAATCTTACACCTACACCTGCTAGAGATGCGCAATACAATGTAACTTTTTGCGTATCTTAGCCTCTCCTTTTTTAATATCCTACTCCTAACCTCCAAGTGGTTTACTTTGGGCATCGAGCAACCCTCAAGGAGACCGGGTATACATCTCCTATGGAACTGTGGGCTAATCGGAGAGGGCTCATGTTTCGTCATGTATTGGCTGGATGCGTAAGCATGACAGACCTTGTGTCAACAGCCAAACTAGCGCCTGTTCACCAACGGGGTGCGGCTGGGAACGGGTGTCGGTCTTTGAGCAAGCGACTCGCTATATAAACGTGCATGAAGGGCCCGCTCGGGAACCCAAATCCCGAATCGTAGAATCCTCCAACGTTACTTTGGGTTTTTCGTTGGCCCGATAAGCCACAAAGTAAAAATTCAATCATCAACGAAACGGAAGACGGAGAAGGTTTTTCGGTTGAAACTGGTACGACTAGTATGCTTTGTTGGTTAGGTATAGTTGTTGGTTAGTATAGTGATGTAGAATATAAATAAAACATCGGAAAAACATCGATGTATCATTGTTGATACCGATGTTTTTTTTAACATCGATGTTTGTCCTGGAACTATCGATGTTTCAAACATCGATGTTTTTAAGAACGATGTTTGCATCCCTACACACAATACTCTGAACAGGATCTTGTTCGCGACATTCAACAGGGATATCCCTCCCCAGCACATCAGAAATCACTACCAGAATAAGTGTTTAAAAATGTCTGTCCAGCAAGTAGCCTAGATAGGTGTGTTCTGTATATTTTGTTATCACTTTAGAATTGTCGTTAGTATCTTCGACCACTGCACCATGGCTGGAGCTTATATTACCGATCAATTTCTATTTCAATTAATTTCTAAAATCTGAGAACCAAAAGCCCCTCCTCTGTGGAGGAAGACTTTCACTCCCGCATGAATGGCGCCCAATCCATGACACTCCAGCTTTCACTTAAATTTCGACAGTCCGAGTGCAAACAATCATAAATTTGCCAGACCAGACCTGATAATTGTGAGAACACCCACACCGTAAACTACCACGTCCAGTCGCAGCCAATAAAATACAAAACGAAAAAGAAACCGCCTCCGAATCCGCTCTACGCGCCATTCATTCTCGCGTCTTTGTTTGCCTTCATACGTGAGCGCCAGAAGAAAAATTGCTAGTCTAAATGTAAGACTCCAAATAAAGTGTTCGACATTTATTACGCTCAAATTGAATGATTCCCGCAAATTACACCCTCCGCTCGGCCCATAATGGTAGTGCCCAACGATAGTAGGTAGCGTAGGCACATCCACCGCCCCTTTCGGTATCCCTCGGTCAGTTCACTCGGGGGGAAGCCTTTATTTTCAGCCTCATTCTTCCACGCTTCAACTGTTCCAGACACAGCTGTCATAATTCGCCATAAACCTAGGTATATGATCATAAATCAATTGTTATTACCGTCATTACCCTTGCACACGCTGCAAGAGGGATACAGCGACAGGTTCCGACACACCCCACGTGCAGCCGCCAATTGGTGGTGGCCGGTTATGAGTCGTATCTATCGATCCGAGTCAGGCGGAATCAAAGCGAGCAGGCCAGCCAATGAGTAATGAATTGACAGCTATGCAAATGACACTAGTGGTGGTAGTCACGTCGTATCTTAAGTGCACACAACAAAGTATCGCAACACGAATCGAATCATTGATTGAATTAAACTGAATGAATCCCTGGCTGTGCTTGCCACGAAGTGCGATCGCAATCCCGAGGTGTACCGCGCTCCATTTGGCACACGACTTTTGACGGAGTACGGGTATTCTCTGGTCCCACCAAACCGGCTGCGCAACGAGTAAATCGTGCCATCTTCTGATGAGCTGTGGTTCCTCCTTCGACAGTAGCGTCCGGATAATAACCATATCATTACCAGGTGCAATAAAAATGTAGATCGATTAATTTCGTCAGTTTATCACAATCGCGCATAAATCTTCTGTCATAAGTGGCGGCTGCGGCGGCACCAGCACCAGCAACAGGAGCAGCAGTTGGAATGGTGGCGGCTGTGGCGGTGACGGTGACGGTTGCTTGACGGTAGTCGTTGTGGCGACACGCAAAACAAGCATTTTATGGCACGAATCTGACGTTCGTGTTTATGGGAGGCTAATGCAATTCTCACCTTCTATGTGCAGTGTGTTTGCGATTTGGCGTCGCAAGCTTGTGAATTACAGCGCCGGTAAGTGGTGGGCCTAGCCAAAGCTAATTGCCTCCCTGTCGTTGTCGAATCAATATGCGGCGACTTCTAATGGGAGTGCATTATTTGCTCGGAGGGAGAAATTTACTCTGCGCTGCACTGCCCAGCCGATTTGCCAGTGATTGCGGGCTAAATTTATGGCAAAGTTCAAGAGTTACGAGTACAGGTTCTTAGCGTGACCCTTTACGGATGTGGAATGTGTTCTGACCTTTGTTGTTCTTGTTCGGTACTCAAAGTGTATCTGGTTTTGAAATTGATTTGGTGAAGGTGCTTTAGAGGATATTTATGAAGTTATAGGTCAGCGGACACGTAAGTCGATTAACCGTAACGATTAAGTACTCAATTACGGTCTTATGTAATGGAAATGGTTGGGTGAAAATGTGGTAGTTTCAACAGGTTGGCTCCGAACCTGGTTGCCGAACATGACTTGAGTGCATTCAATTTGTAAGGAGAGATCGGATAATGGGTGATAGGGTAGTTGTTTTGATTCTTTGAACTGTCCGAATGACTTTAGTTTAGGATTGCAGCTAGTTCCACAATCTCCTCCACAGTCAAAAGAGAAGGCTTGGCACTTTTACAGAGACTTTCGGAATCAGTAAAGTGTAGACGCAACAAATTGAAGATTGAGCACTGAAGATCAGTTATTCAGCATTTTTCATGATGTCTATCAACTGGTTTGTGTTTTTGTCCGCTTTAAACTTTGATAAGACAATCGACAACAGATTGTTCTGTTTACTGTTCAATGCCGGCGATAAGCACGAATCAGATGTTCAACAGGGGTACCAGGTTCTTCCTTACTTCGATCTCTCATCCATGAGACCAGGGGGCAACACAAAAATAGAATTTGCTAGCATTTACGATTGATCAGTGTGTTGCTTTGAACATTTAACAAATATGATAAGATTAAAGCATACTCAGTCAATGAGTTCAGTCTTTTTTCGGAAGAAGCGTATCCCGGACATAACAGAAGAAATTGTTTTAACAATCCCAAAAATGTATTCTGAAGATAAATATCCACAATTAGGCTAATGATCAAATCAGTGATGTGGTGACAAATGGCTTTACAAAATAGTAGCAAGCATAAGAAGCACAATTCCAGCCGCATTTTTGGAGATAGTTCACACTGTACCGAGAACTCCAAATAACCACGTACAGGCTTCTTACTAAAGACTGCAACTTTAAGAAGGACAAAAGACATGTTAAACTTACCATAGCCCAAGAGAAGGCTATACACCTCCGTCATAAGACCCATATTTCTATGTGGTGTACTAGTATGGTGGCCGGTGTTGGACAAGTCAACTTATGCAAAAATGATGAACAGCGTCCAGAGGATGGCGTGTATATCAATTACAGGTGCATTGCGTACTACTCCAATCGCAACGCTTGAAACGATATTACTCCTCACCCCAACAGACATATGTGGCAAGGAATTTGCAACAAAATCGGCGCTACGGCTCAAAGAAATCTCACTGTGGAGAAACCAAAACGTAGGCCATGCACACATACTTAACTTGTATAACTTTCTTGAGGAACCTACGGATTAGCCAGCCCCAGTCGTGAACTTCAATATTGAATACGGCACCAAAATCCCGAATAGACAAGAATGGGATACAAACTCGGTGCTAAGCATTAACAACGCAAAGGAGATTTACACAGACGGGTCTAAGACTGGTAGTGGAGTAGATGCTGGAATTTTCTCGGAACAACTCCAAATCAGCCAGTCCCTTAGACTACCGAACCACTGTAGTGTCTTCCAAGCGGAAATTACGGCTATTCCTGAAGCCGCTGAATGGTTATCGATGAACATGATATCGAGAGAGGATACCGTAATATACACCGACAGTCAAGCAGCTATAAAAGCACTCGAATCACTAATATTAAGATCAACCTCATGGTGTGCTCGGTTCTACATCAGTTTGTTAAAACAACCTGTGTCAACACTCCTGACTCGAAGGACCAAAAATCATGTGCTCTACAAAATACTTATCCTACCCTTCATACGATTTACTTTTTCTGGTGAATCCATGAACTAATTTCTTTTTGTCCATATGAAGCTAAGCTCAGATTTATTATTTAGCACAACAAATCAGTCACGTTCTCTACTACAAAAAACCACCGCCATAGAGTCATAGAGATATACCAGGTAACTGCGAATCAGACGAGCTAGCCAAAAGGGGTACCATAAGCAGTGACCCAATCATTAACAACATCTCAGTGCGAATAGGTACATTGAAAACCAAAATCTCTGAACTAGCAACCAGTAGGGCTACAGAGAGATGGAGAAAGCTACATACCTCTCAGCACGCAAGGAAAACATGGCCAAAAATGGATCTCCGGAAAACCACAGCCATCCTTAGCCTAAGCAGGAACAATCTGGGTAACCTAGTAAATGTCCTCACAGGACACTGCGCTATGGGTAGACACACCGCAAGACTAGGCTTACCATTTAACGACTACTGAAGTAGATGCATGGATGAAGAGGCAGAGGAATCCCCCTCACACCTACTATGCAATTGTCCAGCCTTAGCCTCCATAAGGAAGAAAACCCTGGAAGAATATAATCTAAGCTCACTAACTCATATATCCGAAAAGGACGTCAAGAAATTATGGATATTCGTCCAGAAATCGAAATTGTTCCAGAAATGAGCAGCAGGAAGACAGATGAGGCAACACAATGGACCCTATGGGTCTAAGTGAATCCAATGTGCATATGTTGGAAGCCACCATACCTACCTACCTACCTGAATGGCACTTGCATCGAAGAAACCGAAAAGCTTTCCATCCTCGGTATGTGTATCAACTCAACACTTAGTTGGAATGATCATATATTCGAGGTCGCCAAAAATGCTGCGAAATGTGTAGGTTTCCTTAAACGATGCAAGAAATACTTCACCCCCTCTGACTTGGCTTCTGGCATATCTGGTCTGGTGCTCTCAAGAACTCTTTGCACCTGCTAGATACAATACAACAGCGAGCGATAAAACTTATAGGAGACAGTAATATCGCGAAGTCGATAGACTCGCTCGAACATCGCCGTAATGTCTCATCCTTATCACTATTTTATCGCTATTTTAACAAACGATGCTCAAGTGAGCTAGCCAATTGCTTTCCTCCCCTCCATGAATTCACCCGCAATACTCGTCTCGCCACGAATGCTCATCAGTTCACCCTTAAGCCTGCTTTCGGACGTACAGTTAAGTTTAGAGAGTCGTTTTTTAGCCGCACCACACGAATATGGAATGCTCTTCCCAGCCCAATATTTCCCGCTCGCTGCAATCCGCAGACATATGAAGCCAATGTGCACAGGTACCTCCTTTACCTTTCTCCCTCTATACCTTCGGACCAGGCTGTGTCTTGATTCCGGACACTTAAGGGTATTCGTAACTCCCTTTGCGCGCGCAAATTATAAAAAAAAAATATCAAAATAAAATATCGTATTATGTTTACACATCTTGAGGCATAAAGACCAAACAGATTAAACTCTCAGTATACCCCTCTCTGAAGATTGCAGCCCCATACACAATTTTAACACTGATCATGCTAGATCGGTGGATATTGGAATTAAATCAACCTTGATACGACTGGATGGCGCAGTTGGTTAAGTGCCTGCCCCAAGTTAGAGGGGTCCCAGGTTCGAATCCCAGTGAAATCGAATCTGGTCCAGTCATCATTTGCCGTTGGGATCTAATTAACGGCACTGGAGTAGGTTGCTACCTGGCACTACAATGGACCAGTTTTGAGTCTGAGTGCTGCAGTGGTATCTACCAAATAATCCGAAAAAAAAAGTTTTCGTACGGCATTTATAGTTCACCTTTAACTCTGTTCTACCTTTGTCCAACTATACACTTAAAGTCCCTAAATCTACAGCTCGCCTAGGAGCCGCCACGGGTGGGCACTCTCATAACTTACTACCCCACATTTACTTCATGAAATTGGAATTAATTTGAACTTCAAGGGACTTCTTCGGCTAGCAAATGCATCTCTGGACGCAGCAAATTATTCCCCGTCACAGCCCTCAGATAAACGAGACTCTGACATAAATGAAGTAGCCTTTAAAAATACGAAAAAAAAAAAAGAATTCCTAAGTGAAATCCACCTACAATCCGAGATACCACGGAACACACTTCTCGCACACGGCGTTCTTTCACACTGACAAACGCCAAAAGCCAAAAACAGAGAACCCTTACAAAATGTTAAGACACCACCGCATACGAGTGCACACTGTGCAACATGACAACCGACAACGCGTAACATATGACTGCTACCTGCAGTCTTAATAAATTGCGCACACTATACATTGTCTTACACGACCGGCAGTGCCTCCATTTACCTCGGTGTCACCAATGCACCGAGATAATGCGCTCTGCACAATTACCCATATGAGCATTGTGCTGAATTTGCTGGAAGGGACCAACATACGACCGGCAACCCGGCCGTCTACCCACAGTCTTGAAATTAAAATCATTTTTGGAACTGTCACAGGCGACCGCAGCAGTACCGATGTCGTGGTCGTCGTCGTCGTCGCCACCGCCACCGCCTTTAGACCAGAAGGATGTCACTTAATGCCGCAAACAGTATAAATTAAGTAACGTCCGCACGACAGTTATATATCTGCATTATCATTATGGCCACATGAACCGTGAATGAATGGACCGTAACCTGGTACCGCCACCGTTGTCGGTGTCGGTCTTGCCAAACGAAGACACCTCCAACGGCAGCCGTTGTTGCAGTGTGCAGTGGCTGGTTCCTTTCTTGTGTTTTTGCAGCCTCTTCCAGGCACATCCATTCATCCGTGGGGCTAGGCGAAAGTATCTGCATAGAACTCGAGAGAAATGCTAATTTCCCATTAGAATCCCAAATTGAAGATCCACTTTTCGGCCCTAGAGAGTGGAGGTTCCTCGCCCGCCTGGCACTTGGTACTTGACACAGCCCAGTTGGGCGTGCACTCGCCAAGTCAATTGTCAAACGCCAACTGCAGCGCGATTATGAATTGCAAATGAAGCATAATCCTCCCCATCAATCTTCGGCCGGGATTGTGGGTGTTTTAAGGATGAGCCGTCGTAACCCCGAATTTACGGCGAGACGTAAGTGATCCTTCTCGCGTTACCAATCCAAATGTAATTAAGTTGAAAAATGACAGAAGGAAAGAGGACACCGTCGGAGTTGTTGTTAAGTTCTCCGTAGGCGCATCACCGTGCATCGTCGTCTTGTGATGCACCCAAGGTGTGGACGTAGAATTTCTCTCATGTCTTCGACTTGCAGCGGGGAAACGCACACGTTTGGTGAAATTTATGTGAGCCCGGCTCTGTATATGGAGTGAGTGGTCGCAGGGTATAATTAGAGATGTGCTCCTCCAGGTACGGCGGTGTATGGTTGGACATTTTCGGAGCAAGAAGGACGTGCCCGGGGAAAACAAACAAACGTCTTTGAAAGTTTGACTCGTGAGTAATGTGGAAGGATGGAGGGCAATCATTCGCATCATCTTCGGGTATAATTGCTGAAATTAACTAATAAACATTGGCATGGATGATTTATATTTCAATCCGATGGAGTGTGCTTGAATTGACCTGATTGCCGGGACTTGGATTGGTTAATCTGTGACCTGAATTCCAGGAGAGAGGATGCTTCACGAATGTACCGTGACAGCTACTTGCTGGGAGGGCTAAATCTGTTATCAAGTTGTTGGCGTCTTCTTAATTGTTTCTGAATACAGGACGGGAAAGGGATTTCTTATTGATTGCTGGGTCTGAAGGTGCACAGTGCCGGGAAGAGGCAGTTAACAGAGTGGCTGGGAGTACGTTTCATTTCTAATTTTTTTCCTCGTAAAAAAATAAACTTCTGCATACTTTCAAGGCATTATCCTGTCATTGTCAGGAAGTACTTGCAGACGTGTGAGAGAAAGCCTCCAACCTTCTGACAGGTTTCTGGGTGTGCTGTGTACTGGACACAGATTTACACTTCTCTGATCTGATTCTCGATGTACGAAAGAAACGGAACTTCGTCTTGAAATAATTTCAACGACCTGAAGACAGTTTCTGTTAAGGAAGGTGTCGAATGTCTGAATGAAAAGCGCTCCGAAAGTTGAGAATGGTGATTTAAGGACTATAAACTGATAATAATAGTTTTGCTGCTTCCTTCTCCGATAAATTATTTACCTTTTGTGGCGAATAAAACGCCTGATGGGAAAATTCATGTTGCATGGCGAAGCCACGAAAGTGTAGCCCTTCCTTGTCGAAGCTGGTTCATGATGAGCTGTTGAACTCATTTCGTACGCCAGTGCCTTTTTTTGTTCACTTCAGTCCTTAGATCTGGGCGTTGGCAAAAAAACCTTTCTTCACAGTATTATTTTTCGCTAGCTGTTGCCAGTTGCGGACGCCGAGTTGGTTGAAGTTTTTATCCACTTCTGTGAATGTGCACGTTCTCTGTTGAGATGTCCCACAGGTTCGGAGTCGAAGATTCCTCAGGCCGGAGCCTATGTCTATACATGGCCTAGTCCCATTAAGCGTTGCATCGGTAGACGGCTAACCAAACTAATGTTGATGTACACCTTGTACAGTTTGTCGTTGATTACTTACTTACTTACTTACTTAAGGTGGCGCTACAGTCCGGGGTGGACCTGGGCCTCAACCAACAAGCGTCTCCAGCCAGCTCGATCTTTAGCTAGCTGCCTCCAGTTTCGCACGCACAGTTGGTTGAGGTCCCTTTCCACTTGCGTGCGCCACCTGAGTCGCGGTCTTCCTCTACTGCGCCGTCCCTCGGGGGTGGATTTGAAGACTTTCCGGGCCGGAGCATTGGTTTCCATTCGCTCTACATGACCTAGCCATCTCAATCGTTGGATCTTCAACCTTCTGGCTAAGTCAATGTAGCTGAACAGCTCGTACAGTTCGTTATTATATCTTCTCCTCCACTCACCCTCCATGCAGACGGGACAGAAAATCACCCGAAGAAATTTCCTCTCAAAGCAGCCAAGAGTAACCTCATCCGCTTTTGACAAAGTCCATGCTTCTGCGCCATATAGCAGGACTGGACCTTGGTTGTTCGAGAGAGGGCTTCGTTTATCAATTGCTTTCTTAGCCCAAAGAAGCAGCGATTAGCAAGAGTTATTCTTCGTTTGATTTCAGCGCTGGTGTCGTTGTCTGAGTTAATAGCGGTGCCTAGGTAGACAAAGTCCTTGACTACCTCAAAGTTATAACTGTCAGCTGTGACGTTCTGTCCGAGACGTCGGTGTTGGGTGTCCTTTCTGGTTGACAGCATATGCTTGGTCTTGCCCTCATTTACCGTTAAACCCATCGGAGACCGCGCTCCGTCGCAATAGTCACAAAAGTGCCATTGACATCACGCTGTGTTCTTCCGGTTATGTCAATATCGTCGGCATATGCGAGTAGTTGGACGGACTTCTGAAAGATTGTGCCTCTGGTGTTGGCGTGCGAGTTTTGCACAATTCTTTCAAGTATGATGTTGAAGAAGTCGCATGACAGCGCGTCGCCTTGTCTGAATCCTTTTTTGACATCAAAGGTCTCGGTTAGGTCTTTACCGACCTTGATGGAGCAGCGTGCATTATCCATCGTCATCCTACACAAACGGACGAGTTTGGTAGGGGTGCCAAAACTAGACATTGCTCTGTATAGCTCGTCTCTATAGATGCTGTCATACGCGGCCTTAAAATCGATGAAAAGGTGGTGGGTATCGATTTGTTGTTCCTGGGTTTTTTCCAAGTTCTGCCGCAGCGTGAATATTTGGTCGATGGTGGATTTTCCAGGCTTAAAGCCACACTGGTATGGACCGACCAGGTTGTTGACGAATGGCTTTAGGCGTTCACACAACACGGCAGATAGGATCTTATACGCGATATTTAGAAGACTGATGCCTCTATAGTTGGCGCAGTTTAGAGGGTCTCCTTTTTTGTGGATCGGGCAAACAATGCTGAGTTTGTCGTTGATTAATCTGCTCCAATTGGTCGCAAACAAGACCAATAATCGCAAGCAAAGATCTTCTCTCAAAACGAACAAGTGCTTGTTCATCCGCTTTCAATACTGTTCTTTCCTCTGCGCCATAGAGCAGGACTGGAATGGCAAATATCTTGTACAAAGTCAAATTGGTCTTTGGTGGGGGTCTCTATTACTAAATTGCGTCTTGAGCCCTAAGAAACAGCGGTTGGCAAGAGCTATTCTGCATTTGACCTTCGAGCTGATATCATTTAACGCTATTTACCACCGAACCGAAAAAAAATTCTTTTTGCCTTATGTGCGTATAGAACAATTTAAGACGCTTTTATTTAAACACCTGTAAAAGCTTCACTGAGTGCCAAAGTCAGAAGTTTTCTTAGCCAAGAGTGCAAGGTATTCTATTAGCAGCCGGATCTTTTCCCTATTCAACAACACTGTCTCAGGTATTTTTTTAGTCCAATGATCAGGCATGAAATTTGCTACGGTTCAACTAGAGTACTGGTTAACTGCCGTTGTCGAGATGTATACCGCAGAATGTTGTCGGTTCTATGAGTAATGTGTCAGTGGAGTGAACTCTTGTTTACCAAGATAGTACATTTCATTGTCTACAGTACCACTGTAATCTGCCACACAAAAGAGTTGACACTCTATCTTTGGGTACAACTGTGTTAAGAATTACTGAAGACAGCCCCCACTAGTTTGGATCTGATTTCGCTTAAGTTGAGAGGCATTAAGTATGCCCTGCATTGTCGGAGAGAATACAAATGTTTTTGTTAAATCTTCGAACTCTGTAAAGCAGATTTCGATGTCTCGGACTTCCGCGGGAAATACTTACGCTTGAGGGACAGACGAAACAAGCTGATCTTAGGTTTGATGAGGAGAAGACGAAATGACAAATTTACTGTCGAGCAAACATCGATCCGTCGTGCATCATTTTGGTCAATCGACAGCTATAAATATGAGCCAGTTAAGGAGTTTGTCAAATACCACTGGATGGCGCAGTTGGGCAAGTACCTACCCTAAGTTAGAGGGGTCCCAGGTTCGAATCCCAGTGAATTCGAATCTGGTCAAGTCACCATTTGCCGGTGGGATCAAATTAACGGCACTGGAGTAGGTTGCTACCTGGCAGCACAATGGACCAGTTTTGAGTTTTAGTGCTCCAGTAGTGTTTCAAAAAAACCTCTGAAAAAAAAGTCTTGAAAGACAAGATTACCTAAGGACCATCACCAAAAAGTACCGAAGACACAAAAAAAGAAAGACAGCAAATAATATTTATCATGACATTTTATTACAGTTTCGAGACAATCTCTGCACTTCCATTTAGTCACGATACAGTCTTCACATCACCTGTCAGTGCAATACACTCGATCTCCACCAGGGCATCCATTGGCAACCGAGCGACTTGGATACACGATCGTGCCGGGAACTCTTTCGTGAAGACTGAAAAGAACAGAGACGAAAAAAAATTAAACCATAAATATGTTTACGCTCCGCTTCGATTAGCATTAACAATGTCAAGAGTTAATGGAATTGATAAGCTAAGTAAAGTTCTGTAGCTATGCAAATATTGAATCAATCAATTCTGATGCTTCTGTCAATGGATGGAGATAAGGTTTGCAGTCCCCCCCCCCACCCACACTCGCCCTCTTAAACCAACCAATTAATTATCAAAAACTTACTAGTTTTGTAAACATCGTTGACAGCGCCGAAATCATTCATGTCCTTAAGGAATATGGTGTTCTTTATGATTTTGTCCATTCCCGAGTCGGCTGCCTTGAGTACGGCTTCCATGTTTTGCAATGCCACCTTCGTCTGTGCCTCCACACCAGACACCAGTTGCATGGTCGTTTTGTCCAATCCCAAACATCCAGACACATAGACAGTGCGGTCAGCGACAACAGCTTGACTGGAATTTGACAGATGAAGGGAATGTCAACAGAAAATGTAACTTTAACTCACTTGTATGGTGCAACAGGTTTAGCGGCGTTTGTTGTGCTTATCAACTTTCTGATTATTGATGCCATATTGAGAGAACGTCTGAAGCGATGCGCACCTTGCGTCTGAAGACTATGAAACACAAGTGAAAACTAAGCGCGATTTGTGAAATACGAATCGATTTCGTCAAACGAAACTCACAAGCGGCGGCTTCGTCTGTGCGAACGAGAGACAAGTAGTAGCATCAAACAGCGTAATACTAAATCAGTGACGTAGAAGTCGTTTAGATAGTTGGCTATACAAGGGGTCGCAGAAGCACGATAAGCGGTATCGCCACTGGCATAGGGACAGTGCTTCCAAAGCGTCTGGAAATAAAGAAGTAAAAAATGTGCTTGAAATAGTTTTCGATTGACTTACGTTATGCACTGTGAGTGTCTTGAAATAAATTGCATGTATTTTTAGACTTTAATTTTGAAATTGATTGGCTTGCAGTGTGTTGTTCGCAATTTAGTTCTGCATTATACGAGTACGAGTGCTCAGCAAATTATGTGCATCTCGTGTGTCGTTGATACAGTTTGCTGCATGAAATTGCATTGAGCCAAGTTGTGTTTATTATTCGTTCCTTTAAGATGTCGATAGAAAAATATGCTCAATTGTCTTCAAGACGCTTGTACAAAGAAATGTTAAGGATGACTTTTTAAGAATTATTTCTTTATCTGAATTAAAAAATTAAAAATTAAAAAAAATTAAATTAAAAAATCATTAAAATAAATAATGACAAGTGCGTGTGTCGATAGGTATTTTTAAAAACTTCCGATATTTCTAGATACAAATGTAAATTGTTTATCGACTATTAATTTTTTGGAGTATTGTGTGATCCGAGAATTTTTCAAAATTGTTTACATTCATTCCGTGAAATATTTCATTTATTGATGTGTAAAATCGCATCTCTCTGTTTGCAGCATTTGGTGGATTGAATGAAATGTAAAAGAGGAAAATTTGTTTTATAAAGAATAATTTATGAACTAAGATATTTTTGTTGCGATTATTCGAAAATAAAGAAATATTTTTGGGGAGAAATAATATCCACTTATTATCTTTTAGAGAATGATGAAAGGGTCTCTAGCAGGAAAGCACAAGTGTACGCTCCTTCATCTCCACAGTAAACTGGACCAGTATATTTTTATTTATTTATTTATTTTATTCATAAGCTTAATACAAGACTAAAACTTTTTATAATGTTTTTACTTAAAACTACAAATTTTTAGGAAGAGGAAGACAGGGCATTTCTAAGAGTCCTCTTATTAGTATGAAGATCAAATGTGTTTTGTTATCCGCAAAATTCGCGTCATGGGTTCGTTACAACCTTTCTTAGTACGATGCAACTTGAGATGGAGGAAAGGTACTACCCGAAGTGTACGAGGATTGGTGTTAAGTGATATTTTTTGGAGCAGCGCAGGATGGAGACCTCCTTCTGTTATCACGCCCGTCCATTTAAGGCCAGTATCATTCCTATCCATCTTCACTGTGTGGCTATCCAGAAGATTACTCACTTTTGCTTTGAACCTATTCAGGAGGTATCCAGCAAGGTACTCCAGAGTGTCGTACTTTATGTCGTTCATGTCTATCACGGCTTCTGCGTCATTTCCACCTTGAATGTGATCTTCAGCAGCAATTAAATGGGAGAGAAGATCTGAAGTAATTAGTCTACTTTCATTACTTACCACATCTTTGGAACATCAGCTTCCATATCGGCTTCTCGTTCAAAAAAGCATTCCACGCTTACACCATCTGATGCTAATCTTTTATTCCTACCGACTAAATAGGAACGGAAACGATATTTCACCTCCAGTGAGCATGGATGTCCATGGAGACCTTTTTTGGCACGTAACAGACCAGAAACATTTCTAACATATCCTGAATTAGCCGGTAGGTAAGGATATACTTTGGTCCAAACTTCTCTTTCACGGATTCGAAAAGCAAAGTTTTATGCAATTATTTTTGGCATATTTTTTTTACACATTTGTATCACAATCAAATACTGTACAAATTGCAATTACTTTAAATATACAATTCACATAATTCTTCCCCTTTAAACAAAAATTGTGTCACAACATCGATAATAAATTTCACTTTTGAAAAATGTTTACTCAATGAGTGTCGTCACACACGCAACCAATGAAAAAAAATAAGGAGTGGGAAGATATTAGGATATTAAGGATAGATGAGGATATTAGGATAGATAGGATATTCTTTCGAGGTCCGAGAGGCAGCCGAAAGGCGCTTACGAGAATATGTAATAGATTGGGACTTGATAACATTTAGCACAAACAATTTTTTTGTACACCAAGTCGAAACATTTTTCAAATCGATTTTAAGAGCACGAGAGTCAGCAGGGGCAAAAATGGCTTAAAAATGTTTATGTCTTCCGCATAAACTGATAGACGAGAGTATTTTAAAAAGTTGTGAACGTCATTAATTGACAGGATGAAAATCTGGGGACCAAGATGGGTACCCTGGGGGACCTCAGATGTGACTGTAAAAGGATTAAATACAGAGGATCAAAAAATGACTGATTGACGCTCTTCAAGGTACGATTTGATCCACGTTATAAGCCCAACAACTTTGAGTTTCAACAATACCATCGCGTGCGAGATTTTATCGAAAACTTGGCTAAAATCAGTACAACGAATGTACTAATCTCTATGAAAATGCTCTGCGAAACTAATTATAATAACATAATTACAATAATGGCGGCGTTACAGTCCGAGACGGACTTGGGCCTAGCTTCTCAGCAACCACTCGTGTTGTGCGTGTAATTGTTCACTTACAAGTGAATGGGATCTACAGCTTAATGTTAACTCCAAACACGAAAATTAGATGCAGTTATAAGGAGTTCAATTTAAAACCGAAATATTTTTAATTTTGCTTCGCAAAAATAGTCTTCAAGATTTTGGGTCCTAAATAAATAATAGCGGCCAATTTCCTATATAATTTCAAATTTGTTTTATTCATTCGCGATATTTAAAAATGATGAAAAAATATACACACCTGATCAAAAAAATAGATACACCTCACATTTTTCGTCGTTTATTGTTGCCCAATGAAGGAAATGGTTAAAGTTCGCAAAAATGCTAATATATTTGTATAGAATACACTATACTTATTAAAAACTTATAAATATTTTCAATATTAACGCAAATATTTTTTTATGAAGATTAAATTGTGTTAGCTCATAAAAATCGTATGATAAAAAAAATAGATACACTTCAGATTGTGATCAATATTCAATTATATCATTAATGAGGATGTATCTATTTTTTTGATCAGGTGTGTATATCTCCAACAATTTTTTTTAGAAGAAATGGGATTTGATCCTTTTTCTGAAACATAGCTTGCAAAATATTAAATTTATTTAAGGATAGGAACATTCTAATTTATTTCGCTGTAAGAATGTTTAATCTCAATCCTCAACCTAATTTTAACTAAATTCCGAGTTGTAATCCTTTTTCGATATATACGCTTCACTTCTGCATTCATTTAAATACTCGAGTAAATCACAATTTTCGACCTTAATAATTACAGCCGGCCTCGCTCCTCTCCGTCTAAGCCTCGTTTGAGTAAAAATATGCAAAACCCAAGTGCAGCTGAAGCCTCGTTCCATAGTCGTCCCACACACCCAAGCCCAACTCCAGCTGACATCTGTCATTCCATGCACCTGTATACACGAGTGCCCCGCCCGCAAAAATTAAATTATTACCGTCCAATAACAAACTGACACTGACAAAACATAAATACTTTGCGCAACAGTCTTCCGGCCATCCCCCAACAGCCCACCGCCGCATGCATCACCAGATATGACAAAGTCAAACCGAGCTCCAGCCCGGGTCCTCTCCTCAGCGACATCGCCAACATTCGTGTAGCTCTACGAATGCGTAGAAAATTTTACTTTATATTTATGAACGCAAAGCGGCAAAACCAAATTAACGATCTTGTCCGTCGATCTCCTGCTACAGAGATCTCTCTCTCTCCCTGTGGAGTATTATGTGAGCCGTAATGAATTGCTGACTCCCAACATAAGTTAGGGTATGCGAGTGTGTTTGCAGACGGTCGTCCGTGTCTCGTTGGCGGCGGCGCGGGTCCTGCCTCAGTCCCAAAATGCATATTCCACTTCGTTAGGTAGGAATAAGTAGCTAGCGATGCAGGACACAGTCGGCCGCGGTGGGGTGGTGGCACATTCCGTGTGCCTAGTGGACGGACCAATTTATTTACTCTTGTATCCGTGCATACACGACAAGCTCTGCAGAGCGGACGCGAATTCAATTCGCTCAATTTTTATCGAATTCGCTTGAAATGTCTATGACTGACATTTAAGTGCGTTTGAAGCCTCATGCGGCGCGTTCGGTTTGGGCTGATCCCCGGGACCAATGCGATGGATGCAGTCGGCCTGGGTGATGTATCCGAGCGATTGCATACTGTGAGGCTTTGAAATATTGCAGGTTCACAGACGCGCGAGTGGTGCGTGGATACTCCTACGAGGTACGCTGCGCTGGGGGACTGCTATGATTTATTTAGTCGAGGTGGCGCTCAATTTTGATGGAACGCAATTTAATAGGCGACCCTGAGAGATGTGGATGCATGACGTATGGCGTTGCGTGGGCTTGTGTGGAAATTGAAGACCCCCAGTACATGCAGCAACAAGTGATCCTATTCTGCACTTGACGTGCCCTTCCGAGAACCACGGTTCACCAACCTTGGCGTCGCTTCAACACAATAGCACATGCGAAGGTGGTCAAACGAATTTATTACATCACGAGACGGATATCACGGCTTATCGCAATTTTGTTTCGGAAACTTCATCTCGGGTCCCCGGACACGCCAAGCGCTCGCAGAATGTACGTGGTACCACGAGACAACACCGTTGCAATGTCACACTGCTGCACAGGTTTGCAATTATTCCCCGTAAGGTACTCGTGTAAGAACTCAATTTATATCGGTCGCTCTGACACATCCAGACCGTGCGCTCCTCTGGGGTACGTATGAGCGGCATGGAATAGTTGGAGTTTTTGTGTCTACAGAAGGCGGGGGTATGTGGTGTACTAATGCGACAGTATTCATATCGACAAGGATACATGTGCTGCGCGTTGCGAACTGGAGACTCGTGGCATTCGTAGGTCTCAATGCGACACGATGACGATGAAGGTACGCGCGTAGAATACGTACAGTATTCAAGAAATGTGTGATAATGGGTTGATGGAAGGAACAAACTGGTGAATGGCATACACTGAACGAAAATTGTCATTTCTCGTGCACAAATGTGTGACGGCACCATCAAAGATGCGCCAAATGGTCTACTGGGAGTTATTCTCGGTAATCAATTGGAATGGATTGGGAAATTAAGGGGGATTGTACATATTTGAATCAGAAAAGTTATTTTAATGTGCAGCTTCTAATGATAAGCATGGATATTATCCAAAGTGGATGGGGAGATTCTTTGTTGTTTCGTTCATCGGTTTACCTTCGGTCCCGTATGTACCGATGGTATTCGTTGGAGTGAACTGAACGACGAACTTTAAGGACTGTACAGCGACATCGACATGGTCAAACGTATTTAAGTCTCCCGTTTCCGATGACTAGGTCATGTAGAATGAAAGGACATCAATGCTTCTGAACGGAAAGTCTTTTACTCCAACCCAGAGGGACAACGCGCTAAAGGAAGTCTACGCCCCCGGTGGGGTACACTCCTGGACAGTGACCTCAATCTGCTGATAATGTGAGGCTCTTAAGCTAAGATTTTATAAGAGCTTTTAGCCAGTAAGGAGAGGGGGAGATGGTACATTGCCTTATCTGCAGCGTCTAGATTCTTCTTCCCCTTTATATGACACTAGCCTTAACCAGCAAGCTTCCCCAGCTAGCAAGTTTTGCGCAACACGTACGTTGAAGCTCTTCTCCATATCCCGACGCCACCTCAACAGTGGACGTCTTCTGCTGCGTTGAAGTGGGACCGGGGTTGCCTATGCGTTCTACATCTCCTAGACATACTCGTATATGGCGTTTGAACCGTAAACGCCTGATCAAACTGATGTCGCTGTATAGCCTGTATAGTTCGTGGTTGAATCTTTTTGTTTCATGCATTTGCACCTTAGAGAAGGACTCAGATGATCAAGATCTTGTACAAGGTAAGCTACCTTTTAGTTATAGCTGCACATATTGACAGTCTGGCCAAGTTGTCGATGTGTTGTCGATGTGCTTATCGCAGACAGCATATATTTTGTTTTGCCTCGTTTATTGCCGGGCTCAATTTAGCCGCTTTCACGCTATCAAACGTTTCATTGGCGGTTTTCTGTCTCCGACCTATCACGTTAATTTCATCGGGTCGATCTTTTGGAAGATCATGTCTTTAGTGTCTTTAGTGAGTTTTGCACGATCTTCTCAGGAATTATGTGTAAAAAGTCGATTGACAGCGCGTATAGAGAGGCGACGCTCCTTTGACATAGATGTCCTTGGTAACTTTTGGACTGAAGCTTGGAGAGTTCTTTATCGTCATCCTGACGAATTTGCAAGGATTATCACAACATGATTCTTCCTGTGGCGCTGCAGTCCGGGATGGAACTGGAGCAGTCAACAAACCTCACCAGTTAGCACGATCGTTTGCTAGCTCTCGTCAATTGCCTACACCAAGTTGGTTGAGGTCTGTTGCGTTCAGCATGTGGCATATGCGGCCGCATATGACAGCGTGCATAGAGACGAGCTAAACAGTGCCATGTGTAGTTTTGACATTCCTGCCAAACTTGACGACAATGGAGAATTCTCGCTGATCCATCAAGTTCGGTAACAAACTCACCGAGAACTTCAATGTCAAAAAGGATCAATACAAGGTGACGCGCGGTGCCGTGACATTGTGCCAAACAACAGTGTGCCAATCGGCTTTGTGCCAAATTGAAAAATTTGGTATAATGACGCTTTTGAAAGTGTCACTTTAGATGGAATAGGTTTGGGGGCATGTTGCCCACCTGTAGCCGCCCTGCCTGGATCACTATAGGATTCGGAGTAGGTGCGAGGTTCTTTGCGTGTAGGTTTTGGTAAAGTCTATGGAAAACATGTATAAAAAGAAACTTTGAATGCACAGAACCTCGCACCTACTCTAAATCATATAGTGACCCAGGCAGGGGGTTACCTTTTTCACTGTTTATTAGTTTGCTGCAAATTTAGACAATCTTGCGGCATTTGGCATAATGTCGCAAACTAATTTGGCCCTTTGACGCCTTTGAAAGCGACATTATGCCAAATGTTAATATTCGACACTCAATGACACTTTCAAAAGCGTGATTATGCCCATTTGACACAAGGTCACGGCACCGCGACGCGCTGTCATCTGACTTTTTTAACATCGTTCTTGAGATGATCGTGCAAAATTCACTGGTCAACACAAGAGGCATGACCTTCCAAAAGTCCGTTCGACTGCTGGCATACGCGGATGACATTAACGTAAATAAAGCGAACTCAGCGAACCGTCAATGATGCATTTGTTGGCATTGAACGGAAGCGGCTAAAAAGCGGCTGGCGATAAACGAGAGCAAAACCAAGTACATGCTTTCATCGAGAAAGAACGCACAACATCGACGTCTTGGCCTGAACGTCACCATAGGCAGCTATAACTTTGAGGCAGTTAAGGACTTCGTATACATTGGCCCCGCAGTAAACACTACAAACAACATCAGTACCGAGATCAAACGCAAAATAACTCTTGCCAACCGCTGTTTTTTTGGGCTCAAAAGGCAATTGAGTAGTAGAACCCTCTCTCGGAAAATTAAGCTCGCTCTATACAAGACCTTGATCATCCCAGTCCTGCTGTACGGCGCAGAGGCATGGACAATATCCCAAGCGGGTGAACAGTCTCTTGGTCTTTTAGAGAGAAAAGTTCTGCACGCGATCTTTGGTCCTGTTTGCGTTGATGGCATTTGGAGGAGAAGGCAACCACGAACTATGGGCTGCACACCGACATGGGTCTAGCCAGGCGTGTACGGATCCAACGCCGAAGATGTCTAGGCCGCATAGACAACTTAGCTTCGGCCTGAAGAGTCTTTCGGCTTTGAGCCTGTGGGACAACGCAACAGGGTACGTCCACGTACAAGGTGGCGCACACAAGTCGAGGGGGACCTTAGCCGCCTTGGCGCGCCAGCTGGAGATAGCTGCCGAGAAATCGGCCCAGTTGGAGAGGACAGTTTATACGACGCCCAGGTCCACCTCGGACTGAGGCGCTCTAAGAAGAAGAAGAAGACAAGTCCGAGAGAGTTGGTGTTGCCATAAGTCCACCTGTCAACCCCCAAGTCTGTGACTAAGTACTTTGTTTTGGTTTATTTTCCTTGCACAGACGAGAGTCTGTGGACCGTGGACCGTGTGTCGACCCATGCGCATTTGACTTTCACAGTAGGTTCGAATCCAAGCTCAATTTTAAAACAAAAAATTGTTCACGGCTCCACCTCTTTCGAGTCACTGACAATGCTTAAAGAGTAGAACTGTTTAGAACAAGCTTCTCAATCTCGCCGTTCGGAGTCGGCATTAAACTGTAGGTCCCCTCCACTCGTGAGACAACAATAGCACGCACAACACGAGTGGTTGCTGAGAAGCTAGGCCCAGGTTCACATCAGACTGTAGCGCCGTCATTATTATTTTTAGACGAGAGTCCAATACAATCTTTCTTACCAAATAATTCTTCCAAAAGATGAGAAAAGTAGACTTGCGACAATCTATGACCAACCACTTCTCGTCTTCTTAACAGCCTTTTTTGAAAGGACTAAAGTTATTCGATAAAGATGTGATTTTCCAGTTTCGATTCGTACTGTTCAACGGAGACCAGCACCATGTATGCACGAATTCCAATCTCGCATTCGCTTAATCAAATCCTTTCGCACCGTGTATCGCAATATTTATGCACAGGCTGAGTGAAATATCACATAAAACATGCTTCAGACATCCAACCGAACAAGTTTATTTGCCTCTAAATGTAACATTTTACTTTTTCGCCAGGCCTCGGCCTCACTTCAGCCGAGCGAGAGAGAGATTGTGCCCGGCTGACTAATGTTTACGACCAGAGTCGTACAGGTTGCGATTAAAGCGTTAACGTCCCGCCCTCTGGCTCTCCTTTGAACCTGTCAGCCTCGCCATGAAGTTCCAGTGTTTACGTTTTTGATTTTGTTTTCAGTTTTTTTTTCGTTTGTTTTTCTGATCTTTTTTTTTTGTGTTGTTGCTGAAGCAACGTGCGCGCACTCTGAAGCTGGACCACAAATACACCAAGATTAATATCCCGTCGTGTTTGCGTCGGACAGCAGAAGGAGCAAAGGGGCAGAAGGACAAATCTCATAGTTAACTCCTATGCCACGTGAATTAGCCTCGCAATTTTACTTCATTTTATGTAATCGCTCCTTTTCTGTTTTTCCTGTGCTCCCCCTGTGCGAGTTCGAGTGCGAGTGCGAGTGCACGTGTGTGAGTCAACTGGGGAGTTGGTGAGATACACGTATCTAAATATTTACTCAACCTGCCACCCCCTTGTGAACACACACACTGCAGCCCGCCCGGGGAGGAAGTGAAAAATTAATTTCCTTATCTGCGAAATCACGGGACAGTCAGTCAGTCCAGACAGCCGCGGATGGAAGTGGCCTGGACGCGCGTACCGTGTGTGGACCGATTTTCAGATTAGGCAATTTTTCACCGAATGACAAAACAAATGTATTATAAAGGATTTTGACGTCTTGGCAAATGGCTCCTTTCCACGTGGGCCGGCGTGGCTAGGGCCCAACTTGGGGGAGAAACTAATTACACTCGCTGCCGCGCCGAGATTGTCTGTCGCCGTGTTGCTGTGGCTACTGTCCACTAGATGTCAATTATGATACACCCCGAATGTGCTGTGAGTCGGAATGGAACCGGGCCGCGCTGCGCATGCGCATGCGCACATGGCACATGACTCACGGTCCATGCGGCTTTTGTCTGACCGGACGTGGCTGAGTCAAAGCAGAATTTTTCCATTCAACTCACGAATATTAATCGAGTATATTACGGTTAATAGGATCTAATGCGTGTCTAGGAAATAAATATAGTTAACAAAGATCAGTATCGGGCGGTGAATGTGTGCGACTGTGTGTGGTAATTGATTAGCGGCTGTGTATTGACGGTTGTGTAGCGCGGCTGGGATTTCAACACATGCAAGCGGTTTGACAACGTCCAGACTTTGAATCATACGCACGGCAGTGGCAGCGCTTCTACTGCTGCCGGTAGACGATAGACGGTAGAGTTTATCAGATCTCTCATCTTTGGGTCAGGATTTGTTAATAATAACTCAGGCGGGCTGCTGTTGCGTCTACGCCAGCGGGGTGCCTTCTTTGCACTTACGTTGGATTGTGAGTGAACTGTGAACTAGACGCTTATGCAATCAACTTGAGATCTTTGCCAAGTTAATAGGGTCTTGCAGTGGCAATTCTCCGCTTTGGTTTTCTTTCGGTAGCGCGTACCGTTTCAAGTTGTTCAATGCAGAGCTGTCAGTGAGATTCGATAAGAGAGCGAAAGTGCAGGATAAGATACTAATTGCTGCACCACTTGCTTCGGTCCTGTCAAATGTCAATGCTTGTCAGTGCGGGGTGTTGCCTGTTCGATATCCATTCGACATTTTGATTTCGACACCCAATAACGTCAGGAGATAACTTGACAGGACTCGCATACGCAGCTGTCATTGTGGCAGAAAGTTCCGAACATTTTTGTGTCAAATGTCGGCAACTGTTTCCACATCGGAAGGCGTGTGACAATCATTTAAGTTTATACTGACGGTTTTTGACAGCGAAAACATATCTGCCGCGGAAATTTTTGGCATATATCGGGGAAGGAGACTGAAATGACTCATAAGAGCAACGAAATAATTTGTTGATCAAGAATAAATGCTGGTTTCTTATTAAGTCACCAAGCCAAAAATTGATTTCTACTCAAAAGGTAAAGTTGTTGACAACTTTGGCAACATAATTACAGCAAAGCAGAGCCGGGTGAATGTCGTCATGCACTCTCCTTCTGAGGCTGGCCAAGCACAACCTAGAAATGAAAAAATAAGTTTTGGGTCTGCTTAATTGAAAGTGATGCTTAGATTATTTACTTATTTGTCATTTACTCAGCCGTACGCCAAGTTGGATAATTACTTTTTATCAGAAGAAGACGGAAGTTGCTAAATATTCGTCCATTTTTCATTCCGGACTCGCACTTTTAAACTTCCTTCCCAGCCAGTTCCGACTTGGTGAATTCACACACTCTCTCTCTCTCTTTCTTCTACTGTGACAACCCGATCTTTTGATTTTTAACTCTGAAACTATCTTTAATATGTCGATCCATTGACATAATAATTTGGTTTCGAAGCGCCGGCATATACACATGGATGAGTCTGAAAGAAATATGGACCGATGACCACGCCAGCCCAATATTCACACCAAACTACGATATTTTCGGGATGCATTTGACGCTCTTGGATCTCATGTGGATTATAATAATAATGGCCGCGCTACAGTCCGAGGAGGACCTGGTCCTAGCTTCTCCGCAACCACTCGTGTTGTGCGTGCTATTGTTCTCTCACGAGTGGAGGGATCTACAGATTAATGCCGACTCCGAACGGCGGTATTGAGAAGCTATTTCTAGACAGTTATACTCTTTGAGCATTGTCAGTGTCTCGAAAGAGGTAGAGTCGTAAACAAAACATTAGGTGTTTTTTCTGGAATTGAACCGAAAACATCGAGCATAGGAGTCGACGCACCTACCCACTACGCCACGGCGCCCAAATGTCTTCATCATCTCCTTATGTCCATCAAAGAAGTCCCATTTCAAGTTCCAATAGATTTTCCTCAGATCTCATGGTATATCCCCACAAGAAGCATCGTGCCCACCTCAGCCAAAAATCATCATCGTCTAAAAATTGGCTTTCCGACTTGTCAACTGCCACAATCATTTCAAAAAGATTTTCACCATTATCTCAGATCGCACATTCCCTTGCCTCACTGGGACAAAGGACACTCAGAAAGCTAACCGATGAAAATATTTGTTTACCAGGTATTGAACCATTCCTCTACCAAAAGTAAGAAATGATCCTGGACCAATCAACACAGAGGTTGGTTCCAGATTTGCTAGGGACTCCGTTTATTCTTTTTGTGATGAGCACTTATTAAGGCTTAGCACATTTTCTAAAGACAATGATGTGTTGATATCTATGTGCTCCAGGCTTCTTATCATCTACTTGCACCATGAAAATATTTTCTCCTACAGCCTGATACTTCACTCAGTAATTTAACTCATATAACTGGATAAACTAAGGTGTACTTTCTTTGTAGTAAGTGACAGCCTGGTCCCAGTCTCTCAGAGAAGATAATTGCACCCCAGGGCATGGTTTTTTTTAGAAGGACTTCTAACTTAAATTTCCACTAATTTTGACTTTGCTGCAACTAATTACGGTCTGCTCAGTTATTGATCTTCATTAAACTGTTTCTTGATTTATAATTCATCCAATATTTTATATTAAGCAAATTGGACTATTTCGCGGAGTTGAAAAACCATTGTCTTCAGTTTCTGTGCAGTGATTTCTTCAATGAAAATTACACACTTACACAAGCTTTCGTCTGCACACCTCTTCGTAACCCCGCTTGGAATCAGTTTGAGCGAAACGAATGATGTCTCAAGTGAAACCTTTAGCAGGTCCAAGTCGGCATGAGGCACAAATATTTTAGCGCTATCAATCACCCTCGTCTTATTGACAGCTTAAGGCCTCAAGTTATCTTTGCCCACGAAATTTGTTTTCCAATCTGTTCCTTCTCAGCAGCACCATACAACATTTATGATCCGCCATCGAATTTATAATCTTCGACTCCAAACACTTGCCGGAGTCTTAATTTTTTTAATTTCTTTCGGTCAGCATGAGGGTAAGCGCTAATCCTGAAAGGAATTCCCATTAAGGTTATTATGTAGTTATTGCCCGGACTACTATTAATATGTGAAGTTTTTGCAGTTGAACGTGGCAACAACAATAAAATTCGATAACTCCCAGATTCTGTTGAGGTGTCGTAAATTCCACTCCATCCGTCCTCGAGGGTCTCGAGTGATTTGAGTCTTGGGCATGGCGGACCATCTGGTCATAACGGCCACCGATGATGGGGGTGGACTTCCTGAACTAGTGACCAGAAATGATTCGAATGGTAGCTCTTTTGGTAACCCATGGCTGGTGGTTACGTAGCTGCCGAGAGAAATTCACAAAAAGTTTCGGCGCGCTGTGTTAAAACGTTTATCGATGCTCAGTCGTCTTCGTTGATTTATGAGACCCTGTAAAATGTTTCTTTCTTTTTCTTCTCCTGGTTAACCTCCCAGAGTCTTGTTTTATGATCTTGTAATCCGGATTCATTCAGGTTCGAGCGGGAGGAGATCCATCATATGCATGTGTTATGAAAGTGAAGCCGGCAGAGATTAGTGTTTCATTAAGAAAGCGAACAACGGTGCGCGCTTGTGAGACCGTCGGGATTGCATCTCATTAGGAACGCAATAAAATTGCAGCTTTTATTTGGGGAAAGATCATGGGCGATACTGTAAATCGATGTTTGTGCTTTGGTCTTCGATTTGACTGATTTTGATGGGACTGAACTGGAAAGAAGCTAAGCCTGGTTAGAGGGACACTCGATACATCATTTGAGGCTGAAGGACGTGTTTGGGTAGATTAGATTAGGTTAGTTTAGGGGGCTGCTAGTGAATTCACCAGCACACTTAGGCCATGTTGGTCCATTGTGACACCAACAGTCAGACTACTACCACTGATCGATCGCTCCAGTGATCGTGCCGTTAATTCGATCCCAACGGCAAATTGTGACTGTACCAGATTTAAAAAACCGGATCAAAGCGTATTAACTTTGCTTTCACTGGGATTCGAACCTGGGATCCCTTTAACTTAGGACAGGCACTGAACCAACTGCGCCATCCAGTCGTCTACGTGTTTGGGTAACTTCTTGTTATTCGTATTTGGAAAAAGCTCGGATGAACCAAATTCATAAAATTTTTTGAGATCTTAGCAACAACCCTTTATACCGTTAGCATTCTTTCCACAGTACTTTGCAGAAATGCCGTAAAAAGAGTGTTCAAATTTGACTTTGCCGATCTTGTCTAGCAACGCCACGATCAAAAAATTAACTTTAACTATAATCCTGTCGGTTAGCACTGTAGTTTCATTTAAGTTGCCCACCGCATTTCCTTTGACCCCAGTCTTATTGATATGCCGTCTGACGCACTCCAGCTGCGACGAACATACAAAGTCGACTTTCCCTGCACTCATGACTGGCTCTGGCCAGAATCTGAGCCAGGAAAAGAATGTAGTCGAATCTTCACAGACGGCTCCAACACCAATGAAGGATCTGGCGCTGGGGCCTTCGTGGAGAGCGACGACATTAGACTGCACTCACCCGCGTTAGATAAATTTGGAAAATTTCGGAAATCTATGTAATCCTAATTGCCATGAAGTATATTGTGAGGAACAGGTACAAGGGGCGAAGTGCTTGTGTCTGTAGCGACAGCCAAGCTGTGCTTAAGGCCTTGCTCAACCCTTTAACCACTTCCAGCACAGTTTAGGAATGCAAGTCTTCTCCGAACTTGATCGGTAGTCTAAATTCGCTAAGACTTGTCTGGGTCCCGGGCCGCCACGGTATCACAGAAAATGAGATCGCCGATGAACTTGCTAGGGAAGGATACTAGGCGAGGCAAAGAGGTACTCTCAGGACTTGAACCTGCGCTGGGACTGCCTGCGTCCTTGGTTAGGGCTTCCATCGACAGTTGGACCTCTCGAGAGCTCAACTGGAGGTGGCATGACTCTCCAGGATGTAGACAGACCAAGCGCATGCTCCCCAACGTCTGTAAGAAATCTGCGGCTTTCTTGTTATCTCTTGACAGAAAAGACTGTAAATAAGTTATCGGCACACTAACGGGCCACTATAGCTTCACCACTCAAAAAGGCAAACCTAAGCGAAGAAACCCTCTGCGACATCTGTGGAGAAGAAAACGACACTGCAGAGCACTTCCTCCGCTCCTGTCTGGCCTTTGCTCGGATCAGGTGGCAGTTATTCGGCGCTGATGGTGAGGTGAGAGCTAATGATGTTGGCTCCTCATCACAGAAGCGCTTGCTGGTCTTCCTCTAGAAGACCAGGAAATTCCAGCAAAAGTAGGTTGCAGCCTGGTAGTACAATTGACAAGTTTTTGAATCCGAGTGTTCCAGTATAGAGTTTAAAAACCTCCGACAAAAAAAAACCCTGTCGGTTGATTTGGGTCTCAGACGCATTCCGATTAACCATGGTTAACCCAATTGCAACTGGTTCGCATAAATCACAGCTAACCTTCACTGCCCCACAAATCCGAAAACATCAGAATTTCTTGGTGACAGTTGACTTTCGCTGTACGAGTAGCTAGAATCTGTCACTTTCATCCGTCACGGGTAATTGTAAAATATTCCTTGAACACAGCGGCGATCGGTAGCTAAACAATCTTGCCCAACCATCACCCAGTCAAGACCCACAAAACGCATATGCACTCACCTCCAACCCAGCCAACTGTCCCCAGGGAGCAGCGAACAAGTAAAGTGTCATTTCCGTGTTTTGATCACCAGCACCAGAGCCGAAAGCCAAAAGCCTAACCCCCCGACCAACATTACGATCTAACTGCACACGCCGAGCAATAAATAAATTCTGGAATTAACTTGCAATATATTTTCATTATGGCGGACACAGAAAGCCATGTTTTATTTCGTCACAAGTGGACCTTGCAAAATGTCTCTCTAATCCTGTGCTGGGTGCCTTTGCGGGCGTGTGCGAGTGTGTGTTTGCATAGAAGTGCATCTCACATGTGCTCATGCTCAATATGACGCGGCCTAAGATTGTCTGAACTGCAGGAGCCATTCCAGTCAGCGGCGCAGCAGCAGACAGACGGACAGACAGACAGACGGAGGGTGCTCAGTGTCTTGGGCTAATTTAGTGTGCGGGGGGAAATTATTGTTTAAGATCCACATCCTACACCGGCACTTTATCTGCCTCGCTTGGACTTGTCATGATGTCTTCTGAATCTCCGTGCGCCATAACTTTGGGTGAGCGAAGGAAGGTGCATTCTTTGGCAATTGGGAGTTGATTGCAAAATATGTGCGATGCTGATGTCTTGTGAGGCTCCGTCGGCGGTGGTACTGGCCATAGAGTATGACAATTTAAATGAAGTTTTCTTTACGGATCCCTCCGCGGGCCCCCCCATCGACAGGGGACTACAATGTCGTGAGCAATGTTTAGGAAGTCGTACACCGTGCATGCATCCTGGTTGCAAATGGCATAGTTTCTCGTGGCGTCGCATTCAGGTGACAGTTGACCAGAGATAAGGTCAAATGTGTTGAGCATGAGTGATTGGGGTTTGGTGCAAATGTGCACTGGATTAATGGATGTAGCGAGAGAGAAAGTGAAGTTACGTGGTGATTGATGGTGGTGAAGATTTTTGCGGCAGAGTGAAAAATGTGAGAAGGAAGCAGTTATCTGGTGCAGTGGGTGGCTAAGAATTGATATGTCAACAAATTCAGAGTTTTTGTGATGTGATGCTAAGGGACAAGAAGCGCAACTAGGGATACGTGTAATCTACACTGTAACTATGTTAAGTTTCCTGTATTTCTCGGGTACACGAGTGAGTTGCACTATCGGAGCAAGACATAATTTGGATAATGGAACGCAGTACTTATTGGGTTAGAGTTATTAGAGCCTTGCGAATCAGTTTTATAATAATAATAATGGCGGCGCTACAGTCCGAGGTGGACCTGGGCCTAGCTTCTCAGCAACCACTCGTGTTGTGCGTGCTATTGTTGCTCACGAGTGAGGGGGACCTACAGTTTAATGCCGACTCCGAACGGCGAGATTGAGAAGCTTTTTCTAGATAGTTATATTCTTTGAGCATTGTCAGTGACTAAAAAAAGGTGGAATCTTCTCTGAATTTGATGGGTAGCTTAAATTCGCCGACTTGTCTGGGTCCCTAGCCACCAGGGAATCACAGGAAATGAGATCGACGATGAACTTGCTAGGCTCAGATGAGGATCAGATGAGGCATTCTCAGGACCTGAACCTACGCTGGGACTGCCCGCGTCCTTGGTTAGGGCTTCCATCGATAGTTGGACCTTTCGAGAGCCCAACCGCAGGTGGCATGACTCTCCAGGATATAGACAGACAAAGCGCATGCTCCCGAACGTCTGTAAGAAATCCGGGGCTTTCTTGTTATCCCTAAACAGAAAAAATTGTAGGCAACTTACCGGCGTACTAACGGGGCACTACACCTTCGCCAAACATCTAAGTGTGCGCCTGTGGACAAGACGATGACACTGCAGAGCACTTTCTCTGCCATTGTCCCGCCTTTGCTCGGATCAGGTGGCAATTATTCGGTGCTGATGAGGTGAGAGCTGATGATGTAGGCTCCTCATCACAGAAGCGCCTGAAATTCCATTAAAAGTAGGTTGCTGCCTGGCTGTACAATGGACCAGTTTTGAGTCTGAGTGCTCCAGTGTAGGGTTACAAAAACCTCTGAAAAAAAAAGGTGGAGCCGTGAAAAATGTTATATGCTTTTTCGAGATTCAAACCACGAGAATAGGAATCGACGCACCTGCCCTCTACGTATGGATAACCTACTGCTAGATACGATTTTATATCAATTTACTACAATTCATCTTATCATTGTTCAAGTCATCAAGTAACAGCACACAATTTGTTGACTGCCACTTAATTGTCACGTGTTTCAATTAAAAGGCTAACTAAAATAGGCGATCGAAAACTGAAGGTTATCTCAAAACCAAATAAAAACCAACCAGAAGCGTCATAAAATTTCAAAGTGTCCATAATTGCTTATAGAAACATAATTTTGCTGTCAACTGACATTTGCATACGTAAAGACCGATTCATTTCATTCCCGCGTCAGTAGGTAAAAGTGAACGAACTTATGAACACAAATCAGTCATATATGTGACTGATTTGCGTTTACGGATGAAGCGGTGTTTGTCCACTCGAATGCTTTAGTTCTCTTAAGTTTCCGTACGGGCCTTAGTTTACTACAAAGCCCAACAAAGGCATTCTTCAAAAAGTATACATAACTTCACAGATTAAATTGATTACCTTAAGTTGTTTAGAGGAGACAACTTGATCAGGACCACCTTTTAACTCGAATATTGTGTGAAGATTGGAAATGCAAAGAAAAATCTACATAAGCCTATTATTACACTGGGCGTAATCCTCAAAGATCACTCAATAATTAATTTTGATAGAAAATCCAGAAAATACGACAAAAATTATACTAAACAAGTTTTGAATTGATTCGTATGGTAAATGAAAAGACTCCATAGCTTTGCATGCATATACGCACTCTTTTGTGTTATGCATAAACCTGGCTGAATTATGTCGATACAATGCTCTATTGGTTCCTTCAAAGCGTGGGTGGTCATGAGCTTGTTGGCATGGAGCAGACTTAAAAAAAAACAAAGAAGGAAAAAGTCCAATTTCAAATCGCATGAGATAGGTACCCAATTCTGACCACCAAAACGGGAAATTACACGATCTTATACGATAACACATGCAGTAATTGAATTGTTCCTGTTCCTGGGCTGTTGCATGTATCACCGTCTTACTGTAACTTCAAACTGGATTATCATGTCCCGATAGGGGGCAACATTGACTGTTACTGCTTGACCAGCTTAATTTTCAAAGACAAATGTTCCGGCGATGCCTTAACCGGAAATCCACTTCCGAAAGTGGCACTTTGTGGATGTATTTGTTTCTTAAAAATCACTCTTGCATTTTCTGAACACCAAATTGTGTAATTGAAAGCCAAGACGAAGTCAACTCATTCAATAAATTAAAAAAAAACAGTTTTTTGGACCTTGACTCCTTATACAGTCGACTCCCTCTAAGTCGAATTTTCACGGGATATCAAAATTAGTTCGAGTTACAGGAAGTTCGACTTAGAGGATGGTTTTTGTATGGAAAATGAGGGGAATGCCAAAATAAATATGGCGAAAAAATTCGAGTTAGAGTGAAATTCGACTTAGAGGGAGGCGACTGTATTTCAACAACAAAGTTAATTTTACATTAAATGGGAGTGATGCCAGCAGCAACATCCCACATACAGTGGCAGTAGACAGCCGAACATCTACCCCATCTGTCGCGCACTCAACTAAACTGCAATTTACAGCCTTGGTCAAATGTATTATGTATGTTGTTTTTTTTTCTCGGAGATTTTTGAAACACCGCACTGGAGCACTCAGACTCAAAACTGGTCCAGTGCCGCTAATTTGATCCCAACGGCAAATGGTGACATGGCCAGATTCGATTTCACTGGGATTCTAACCTGGGACCCCTCTTACTTGGGGCAGGTACTTAACCAACTGCGCCACCCAGTCGTTTTAAGAAACCAGTTAGAATTTTATGGTTTTTGACGACATAATCTGAGTTTGTAAACGATTTTTATTTTTTCCTTTCATTTCATTAATTTTTTTGCTTAAAGGATGCCTAATACATTTGTCCAAGGCTGTACTATGGATGTCTGTAAGGGCGCCTGTGAGGCTCTCCTTCACATTAAATTCAAACTCACAATTCGCATTTACTTCCTCCTGTATCATCTAAAGCCCCCCCCCCACACACTCTTTTCCTCTTGAAACGCCTTCACAAACCGACAAATTCAAGTTATATCGCAGATCATTCACCTCATCATCTAGCGGTAAAGCACGCCTCTGCCACCGTTGCTGAATGCAATTTTTCTGGATTAGACAGATAGACCGTCGTCGCTGCAATAAACATGTCGAAAGCACTCAATCTCACAGAGTCGACACCGCAAAGACATTTCCTGATGAAGTTACCACTCCTAAGCTGAGCTCTCCCCATCCCCAATAGCGTTCACACCGAATAGACACCCAATAAAACACGACTCAATCGTGCAGTGTCATCGCTAGGACAAAAGCCGAAGCCGTCCGAAATGCCACAGCTCTCGTACGCAACGCAGCGCACTCGCAAAAGGCCACCACCATTCAACCTGATGCATGGATGATTGGCAACCGTATCCAATAGGACACATCTCGCATAGCACACACGAACATTTGTGCACAGCTCATGGAAAACACCTGAATTCCCTCCGACACTTAACTCATTCTTATCAAGATCCTCCGACTTCGATTGAACCTCCTCCGAGAGAGGCACCAACGCCGCATTGCCGCACAGAGCTCCAGGCGCAATAAAAACACATGTCTGACGTCCATAATGGTTTCACTCAAAGGCGCTCCATTCCGTCGCGTCGGAGGGAAGGGAGTCATAGACACCCAGCAGCCTCATGGCTCAGCCGCTGACTCGCGCGCTATGCAAGCCGAGCCAGCGCGAACGCTGGAATATTATGAATGCGGCGCAATAAGCAATTGGAAAAATGGAAATGGCTCAATCAATAACACTCCTGTTAAAAGGTGTGAGGCACATGCAGAGAGAAATGGCTGCCCGCTTGCCGATAGTGCCATGTGGCCATGGATGACGGTTGCGCAACCCAATCCGCTGGGTCCAATGAGACACACACTCCGACCGGCTTCGATTGTAACCCGTCGCGGTGCTGATTCCTTCGGCCAGACCATTTAATTGATCACTTTGGGGGCTTTATTTGGAGTCGCCACATACCCCGATGCATCGCGCTGTGTTGACAGTTTGACCAAAGGAATGTTCCCGGTGCGCAGCTCTATTCCCCCGATAAATCATCGACGCTGGCAAAATGCTATAAAATGGACTCTTTGAGTCCTGGCGCACAGGTGAATGCAATCACTGGCAGTAATTCCGAGAGCGAACGATAAATCATGACCGGCCTGATGGGAATGGGAATTCCTGCGAGCAGGCGATTTCATGGATCTGCTGGTCCTCTGTGCGCGCACACTCGGTATCATCCCGCGAAAAATGATCGATTCTCGGAGGGCCAGCATTTTATTGACCACTCCAATGGCCGCGGATGGACATTAATAATTCATCTATTGGCGTTCCCGGCCGGGGTCTGACTCCTTCCTAACTCCACACGAGCAAGGTCAGTGTGCAAACCGAGACCCCGTCCGTCTAATGATGACTAGACCAGACGCAAAGTCAAGTTGCGATCATTTTTCACCTCGGCTTCGTTTGATGGTGTACACACACTTGGAATTCCATGCGCACGGCCCATTCTGACGGAGGCCGGGTTTCTAAATTGCACTAATGACAGTTCGATGCGCTTGCGCATTATGCTCCATGTCAGGGGTTTAATTATTAATGGCCGAAACAAGGCTACCCCCATTCGCGGCCAGATGACGCTGTGCAACGCACCGACAGCTACACGGGGTATTTCGTAAATTGCATCTGTCACGGAGCCATAAATGGGCATTAGACTTGGTTGATGGTGAGCGGAGTTGAATTTCTTCGCTTCTGCGGCAAAGAACGGGAGGCGTTGTGGACTTTTGGGTGATATATGGACTGGTAGGGACCGAATGGGGTCTGCACTACGATCTATGCAGAACTGGTGGATCGAGAACGCGTGTAGAAGACGATATGGTGAACTTCGTTCAGGAGTGGTTTTGACAAATGAAACGAAGGTAATTAGGAAAAACGGAGGTTTAAGTTAAACAATTTGTATTCATTCACGTAACATACCGAATCTATACCGGTGTCAGAAAATGACTTTTTTTTGGGGGGGATTTTTGAAATACTGCACTGGAGCACTCAGACTCAAAACTAGTCCATTGTACTGCCAGGTAGCGACATACTCCAGTGCCGTTAATTTGATCCCAACGGCAAATGGTGACTGGACCAGAATCGATTTCACTGGGATTCGAACCTGGGACCCCTCGAACTTGGGGCAGGCACTTAACCAACTGCGCCATCCAGTCGCATAGTATAAGTGGTCGCTGTAGAAGCTAGGCGCAAGTCTACCTCGGACTGGCACCACAATGGATCCCCATGGACCTAAGTGAGTCAGAGTGCTAACCTAACTTAATATTTGACTGTAGCGCCGCATTATGTATGATATATGTGGATATGTGATTCTTCTCTCACTTAGGTGAGAGCACATGTGATGACTTGTCTTCTAGACTTGTAATTTATTCTCGCCTCTTTTCTTTTATGAAGTAAAACTTTCAAGTTGAGCCCTTTCTGTTCAGTCTTGGTCTTCAAATCTACCGTCATGGATTAAATTTGTTGGGGAAATAAAGTACAGTGAAAGTCGTTTATAACGACGTCCCTTATACCGACCAGTCGCTTACAACGACCATTGTTCATTCATTTTGGTTGGTTTCTTTATAATATACCCTACTCTACCGTCGGATATAGCGTCGTGTAGGATATAACCACCATTTTCAGAAATATATAATCTTTGTCGTCTCTATATATAAAAATCAATGTTTGTTTGTTTGACCTTTATAGACTCTTAAATGGTAAGCGATAGAGCACTGATGTCTTTGGCAACTTTATACAGAATTCTGTAAAAAAGGTTTTGGTAGTGTTGAATTCCGTCCACAAAAACGGAACCTTTATAATTTCGGTGTGTCCGTCTGTCGTGTCTGTCTTACTTTTTTAAGGTTCCGTCTACAAAAACGGAACCTTTATAATTTCGGTGTGTCCGTCCGTCCGTCCGTCCGTCCGTCGTGTCTGTCACACTTTTTTATCTCCGAAGTTTATGAAGATATCGGCATGAAATTTTGGAATTAGGTACTTCAGACCTAGATGTCAATTCCTATGCAGATCTTTCGAAATGAGGTGGAGGTTTCTTTCAACACTTTTTTATCAAAAGTACCGTTTGGAAAATATGGAGCTCCAAAGATTTCCCCCCCCCCCTGCCATTTCTAAACCAAAGTGTTTAAAAATCTGAAAAAATCACAAAAACTTGGCTTCATTGAGTACTTTCATTTAAAACCATTGCGAGCATTCTGGCCCTAATGGTTTTGGAGATATTGGCCAAAAACGGTCAATCATCGACATGCGAATTTTGAAGATCTGAAAACGCAGTTTTGAAGACATCAATGTAAGCATTAAGAAATGATAAATTTTAAAATATCGACTTATGTTGAAATTTTGAGATATCTAAGATTTAAAATGAGAACGATTTTCATTTTTACACATAATTTCATGCTGTGTTCGGCCACTCTATTCATTGATGAGCGTTATCTTTTCGATCTCACCCCTAAATGCCCAACAGAAATGAATACACACACACCGCAGGCATGAGCAGTGCTGGGTATGTGTATGATGGAAGGGATTTTCTGTGTTGGATAAACTTGGATAGAGATATAAGTATATGTAGGGATGAACGTTTGTTTTTTTCGGATGTATAAATGTATGAATGAATAGTTGATTTGAGTTGAAGTTAGAAGAAAATTCAACTGAAATAGTTTAGAAACGTCGTTTGATCTTCATCATCCATCAATATTATGCGACGGAACCTTACCCGTGCGAGTACAACTCGCACTTGCCCAGTTTATTATCTCCTACGTTTACAATGATGTCGACATGAAATTTTGGAATTAGGTACTTCAGGACTAGATATCATTGCCCAGTACCCAAATTTAATAAGTGGGGTCATTTGGGGGTGGCTCCTGTACAGGTGAAGATGCCATTGATTTTGAAACATTGTCGCACCCACTCGAGTAATATATCAATCGATAGATCTTTTGAAATGAGGTAGAGCTATGCTTCAGCACTTTTCGATCCTCATTTCCATTTGAAAAATCTTGAGCTCCAAAGTTTTTTTTATGCGTCGCTAGGTGTTATTTCTAAAACAAAGTGTTTAAAAATCTGAAAAAAAATCACAAAAACATTGAGTACTTTCATTTTAAATAATATCAAGCATTCTGGCCCTAATAGTTTTCGAGATGTTGACCAAAAATGGTCAGTCATCGACATGCGAATTTTGAAGATATGAGAACGCAGTTTTGAAGACATGTGTAGGCATTAAGAAATGATAAATATCAAAATATCGATATACAGTGCGACCTCAATAAAAGCAACTAATAGAAATTTGGGCAGCTGTTTTTATTGAGTTTGTTGCAATAATCGAGTCAAAAAATTGTAGGCGCCAAAATTGAAGCAAAAAGTTAATCACCTCAGAATAGTAAAAAAGCCTGTCTTGTACTGGTAAACAGACCAAAACTGATCATTTAAATCATATGAAAAACAAAATTCAAATTTTAATTGTTTTTAAAAAATTGAGAAATTTTCAATTGTGTCTTTTTGGAGGCAGAATAAATTTCCAAGGCTGACTCTCGTAAAGTTTTCAGAGATAAAATATTACTCAGTGAAGTATAATTTTCTTCAGTCCATTGAAGGCAAATGTTTAGTGCTTGAATTGCAGCCTCCGTTTCAACTTTTGACTGTGGGGATTCTTTAACGGCATTTTCGTCATCACTTTCGATTTCTTCTGTTCCCGGATTGCTGTAAGTCGGTTCCAGATCGGTTTAATTTTCGGCAATCCAATCGTTTATGTCCTCGAAACAGTCAATAGGGGATAGCTCTTGAAACAAATCATTAGTCGATGATATTATTTCAAGGTTCTTTAGGATTTGGTCCCTTATGCCAATAGCACATCATCTTTGTAGTAATCATTACTTGGGTTCATCAAAGGCACTTTTGTGTTGCCGTAGACTGTACCTTGTCCCATGCATTATACAAGAGACATACGGCGTGTCTCAAATTAAATGCTTTTATAAGAACTAAGAGTTGATGACACAATAGTTGCATTTATCGAGTCACATTTTTTTGAGGAGTTGCAATTACTGAGTCAACAATGATAATATTTAAGGCGTTGCTTTTATCGAGGAGTTGCACGTATCGAGGGTTGCTTTTATTGAGGTCATACTGTATGTGGAAATCTTGAGATATCTAAGATTTAAAATGATAAATATTTTCATTTTCACACATAAATTTCATGCTGTGTTTAACCACTTTATATGTTGATGAGTGTTATCTCTTAGATCCGTCTCAAACTCTAAATACCCAACAGAAATGCACACACACCGCAAGCATGAACATTAATTAGGTATGATAGAAGGGATTTTCTGTGTTGGATAGTCTTGGATAGAGGTGTAGTTATATGTATGGATGGATGTTTGTTTGTTTGTATATACAAATGTAGTAATGAATAATTGATTTGGATGTAGTTAGAATAAAATTGAACTGAAATAGTTTGGAAACGTCGTCTGATATTCAGAAATCATCCATCAATATTATGCGACGGAACCTTACCCGTGCGAGTAGAACTCGCACTTGCCCATTTTATTTGATCTATTTTTGCGAAAATTAAGAATAACAATTAAAACTTTGAATTTTACGTGTGTCAGTGAATTTTCACCAATCAATTTCAATTTCACCATTCAATGCGAAATACCAGGCGAAGCGAAAACATATAAATCCATCGATACTGTGAGGAGTTGTCGTACCTATCATTTTGCTTCGAAACATAAATCCGTCACGACATTGCAACAGTAACAGGCTCTCAGTGTGAAAAAATGATGGTCAATATCATCGAAGCTACTATATGTAATGAAAAATTCAAAGGACAAGATGTACTATTGCCTCGCATTCCAATGATTCCAACGGATTTACCGTTAGAATTCAAACGTTTGCAGTTTCCGGTGCGACTCGCCTATGCAATGACCATCAACAAGCCACGAGGGCAATCTTTATAAGCGTGTGGCCTTAATTTTGAAAGTCCGTGTTTCTCTCATGGGCAACTATATGTGGCCTGTTCACGCGTCGGAAAACCTTCTGATTTATGTGTATATGCAGCAAACGGAAAAACAAAAAATATTGTATATCGAACAGCACTTCAGTAAACAAAATAAAAAATAAAAGTGTTCCTACTTTTTATACATATATGCTGACTTTTTTAAATTTGATTTTTTTAACATGCATAGCAACGCATGCCGGGTACAGATATTAGCTTATAAATAAGGGAAAATAAAAGAAAAAGCAGACTTTTTTTTCTTAAATTTTGATTTTTCGTATCACTGAAAATTTGCGACGTATGGCGTTATACACTGTGCAGATGTGAATGTTTTTGGAGTCTCGTTGACTGCATAAAAAACAAATAAAAATTAAAATTTTATTGAAAAAATAAATTAAGTTTTCTTGTTTGTACCCGTTTTCAATCGGATATAACGGCCGTATTTGATCGGTCCCTTCACCGTCTATATAAGCGACTTCCACTGTAATTTATTTAATGAAGAAAATCGAAAATTTGTTTTCCTAATATTTATTCTGAACTATGTATACAGTCAGCGTCAAAAGTGAGTGAACATTCAGTCATTTGCTGAAGGTTTATCCATTAAATTAATATTCACCAGAATGAGGTAGAGACAGACATGTATACATCAAGTTAAAGGGTTCTATGCATGAATCCCCTCTTCTAGTTTTCCCTACAACTACAAGTCAAGATCTTCCACAGACACGATCTCTAACAGAAAGCTGTGTTATTTAATCAATGCCTCAACTTTCTCATTAAGACCTGCTTAAGCATAAGTCACACTCTGCCTGCAAATACTCGTATCTCTCCATCTCCAAGCGTACGCACAAAACTACCTAAAAAACATTTGATCGTTAAATGAGTACATATCCACAAAATTGTACTTCCTACAGTCGAACAAGGTCAGTCAGTGTCCCACGCTCTTACCACACAAATATCGCACATTCAATGCAAACCGCTCTCACTCACTCGCAATGAGTCACTGGTCCTTTGACCTCTATCCAGCGATTATCGTCACAATAATTCGCATCGCCACCTGCAAATCTAACTTGCAAACCGCCACCGCCCCTTCCCCCAAAGGAAGGATTCATTACCACTTTAACTGGAAAAAAAACATACCCACGCGTCTAACTGAAAATAACGGTAATTTTGGTAATAACCTCAAATTAGAATGCAAAACTCGCTGAACAACAGGTAGATTGTAGATACATTTATCTTCGGCAAACCATGAGCTCCGACTGCTAATGACTCTCAAGTTCCGACATGGACAATAACGGTTCGTGGGTGGTAAGACAAAAAAGCGGCAAAAAAAAATAACAAAAACACGAAAAAAAAACCAACACTCATAAAAAAAATGTAAAAGAAACCGCGTCGGAAATTAATGACTTTTCGCTTTGAGCACGTGCGCCTTGTACTGGTTTCATTTGTATCTTTCTCCACCGCTGCGACGAAAAGAGATTCGTCTGAGTTGGAATGCCAACGATAAAAGGTTTTTTTAGCCCATTTTCCCGGCCTGAAACTGGCAATAGTGTGTTAATTTGCCATAATAGACTGTCAAAGTGAGAGATTGTAAAGATTGCTGTTGACAACCGCCTACTGTTTCGACAAGAGGTCACCCCACGGTCTTACCGCAAAGCAAAGTCCAAACATAATCGCATTCCCGCACTTTCATGCAGTCAACAGTCCGTTTCCGACTAATCTTGACCACACGCGACCACGACTAGAACTCCAACGTTGAGCGAACTTGTTGTCCCCGCCTAATCGATATCAATTAATACACGATACCACACGTATGTACTTTTGGCCAAAAATTAATTTACAATTCCCGGCAGGCCGCCGCCCAGTGCACCGGGCAAATGAATGCCCTCGCTCGAAGCAAGGACAGAAACCCCATCGAGGATACTCGACGACTGAGAGACTCCTGGACGTACATGTTAACAAGTTGCTTCTGGGTTTGAAAGTTCTCTGTGCGATAGGGATCTTCCTCTCTGCAGCTAGCAGCGGTGAATGATCAATATTCCTCGCGATCGTCGATAATTAAATACACCCCATCTGCCCCACCGCGGAAGAGAGAGAGGAGCCTTCCGCTCCTCCCCCTCTCAGCTCCTCCGCCAGGTTGCATGTGAAACGACGATGACGACCACCTGTGCATGTGGCTTTGCCGTCGGAAAGGGTGTTTTGTGTGGTCTCAGGTATCGCCGGCGATTGAAAAATTAACAGGTCCGCAGTGTGTAATTAGGACCATTACTATTATTTTGTCATTTGGATAAACCACACACACACACAGGCTGGGCAGCAGGCACAGTCAACGGCCGTGCTGAGATACCGAGGGGCACCGAGGTGTAATTAATTGTCCGTCTAACAAGCTCGCGAAACAAACAAAGTGCTCCTGGTGGGCTGACAGGCTCAGTAGCAGCGTTGGCGAGGCGGAGACATGTCTAACGCTTAATGCCATACCCCGGGCTAATTAATTTTATTAATTGCCAGCCCAGAGCATGTGGCGTCAGTGGGATACAAATTGGTGCGAGTTTCCCCTGCGCCGTCGTCGGTCTGGTGAAATCACTGACCGGGCGTAATAAAGTTGTACATCCCAGGACCGGACAGTGCTCCATTTTCTCCCCGAGTGGGATTGAGCTGACACCATAGTCTCTTTCTAGTCGCAGCCGTAATGCCTGTTGTCAACATGGTTAACTTATTTTAAGCCATAATGTAGTTTAAATCGAAATCGGGGCTCGTAAATATGTTCCGGGCGGGCATGCAATTATAGCCAACTCGTAGGGAAATTATGACGGACGTCCTACACAGCAGACTGCGACGACTACTGGGCATCGGACTTCGCCGTGACTGAGAGGCTCCGAGGCACTGAGAGACTGAAATCTCGAACAGGTTCAGGTTGCGGGCATGTTTATGGCTGTGCCGTTGTTTATGAGCCTAGAATGCAGTGGCTGTGATGCCATTGTCAGTTCTTTTTATTGCCACTCTCCGGAGTGGTGTAAGTCTTGGGCGTAGTAACAATCAGAAGCCAATCGTTTTATAATCATCGTCAATCGGCAGTTTCCAGATCGAGCTGGTCTGGCTATCGCATCACGTGGAATGCATAAAGAAGCAGCATTTGGCGTGAAAATTATTGACAGTGTGTGCTGAGAGACTGAGAGAAAGAGCCCGGCCAATCGCGGATGTCTTCATTTGTATCCAACTCTCATCCCGAGTGGAACTGGTGCAGATTCCTAGGCGATCCTCCCAGATAATTGCTCTGGAAATCGGATAAAATTACACGGCTCTTAATGGCAAGAACAATGAATTGTGAATTAATGAGGGTAATTTGTAGAATTGCTGTTTAATTGAGATGCCTCTCTGAGCCATTCGGCTGTAACCAGATGCACATTCTTGGGATTCCGGAGATGGCAGGAGATTGTGGGATTTATTTATGATTTTGAGTCTGGAAATGGAGTCTAGGTGAGAAGCAGACATTTTACTGTCGTTATTGTTTCTCCTCCAGTTCGATTGGTGCTTAACGTCGTCATGAAAGACCACTTTAATAAAAGGCATACTTTATTGACTAGTGTAATAGCAGTTCCCACCGGCGGCGGAGGCAAAACTGAATAAATCTGGAATTTATGAGGCTAATGCTGTCAGTTATTGTTTAAGTATACCTCCTGCAATACAAGGGGAAGATCTTCGTATTTTGTTTAGTTTATGGAAGCCTTACGTACTATGAGTTGATTCTGTAGTTCCCCATTATAGGGCTGGTTACAATTCCATGACTCATGAGAATTTGAATAAATTATCCGCCTCTGATCCAAGAAATGCAGACACGCTGTCAAATACTGATTAGGCTGTGGGTGTAAACCAATTCGTCGATTTGAAAGCGTGTATAAGGACGAGCTTTACAGCACCGTATCTAGTTTTGGCATTCCTGTCGAACTCGTCAGGTTGTGCAGGATGACGATGTAGAATTATTGCTGCTTCATCGAGATCGGTATTGTATTAAACTCGACTTCAATGTACAAAAAAAAAGTTTTGGGCAAGGTTTTAGACCAGCTGTCAAGTGACTTTTTCAACGTCGCCCTTGAGAAGATCGTGCACTGGTTGGCTAACACTAGAGGCACGATATTCTAAAATCCATGATGACTTAAAACTAGTCGTTTATGGACATGGTAATATCCTTAACTCACTACCACAACAGACGATACTGAGTCATACTGACTACCTTATCCCAAAGCTAAATTTCAACAAAAATTATAGGGCTTTTTTCCCAACTAGAACTGAGTGGGAAAGCGACAGAGTCATCCAAAACCATGACATAGCCATCTTCACAGACGGTTCGAAGATGGACTCTGGTGTGGGCGCTGGAATCTTTTCCGAAGCCCTCAAGATATCAAAGTCACTCAAGCTACCAAGCTTTGCAAGCATTTTCCAGGCAGAAGTGCTAGCAATATATGATGCGTGTCTTGAAATTAAAAACAAAACAGAACCAGCACAGCGGATAGCAATCTTTTCAGATAGTCAAGCTGCTATCAAAGCTCTAACATCCATAACCACAACGTCAAAACTAGTGGATTGCTGCTGCAAGGAACTATCCATTATAGGTGAATGGAGCCCGGTCTCTTTGATCTGGGTTCCCGGGCACACGGGTGTAATAGGAAACGAAGCAGCAGACGAGCTAGCCAGACAGGGATCCAAACTCGATAGCCTCGTTGTGGAACAAATCCAGGCTCCACTAGGCTTCGTAAAAAACAACATCTACAATCACTTCCTCAAGATCGCCAATGAAAGATGGACCGGACCAAGCTGGAAACATGTGTCCTATCCAGAAGCTTATGGCCCAACTACAACCAAAAGAAAACAAAAGTCCTGCTTAACAACAGTAGAAGAAATACATCCAGAATCACAGCGGTTTGCACTGGGCACTGGGCTGTTGGAAGGCATGCTGAAAGACTAGGCATACCATTTAACTCGCACTGCCGTAGCTGCCGGGTGGAAACTGAGCCAGAAACACCCGAGCACTTTCTGTGCAAATGTCCGGCTCTAGCTAGAATCAGACAACGCACTCTGGGCAAAGCCTTCTTCAACACCCCAATAATCTCTCAGAAGCAAACATTCATAGTCGGCTAGCCTTCATAAATTCCACGAAGTGGTTTCAAAATTGGGCTAATTCTGAGTGAATACACGCTCTTTTTCACCCTTTGATCTACAGTCAGCGTCAAAAGTGAGTAAACAGTCACTAGCTGAAAGGTATTCTTCTAAATTAAAATTGACTGCATAGACCATTCCATTCCGTCTGACATTGATGCCTCAAATAAAAGCTCTGAAATCATACTTCAAAACAAACTATATTTCATTTAAAATAACAGTAAACATAAAGAAGTTTATTCAGTTCAAACGAAAAAAGGAGCTAAAAACAGACGTCAAAAGTGAGTGAACACATCTCTTTAAAAAACAGTATCTTATTGAGAAAAAATTGTACTTTGTATGCCTTTACCGCTTTTTCAGTTATCGTATATAATAATAATAATGGCGGCGCTACAGTCCGAGGTGGACCTGGGCCAAGCTTCTCAGCAACCACTCGTGTTGTGCGTGCTATTGTTCTCTCACGAGCGGAGGGGACCTACAGTTTAATGCCGACTCCGAACGGCGAGATTGAGAAGCTTTTTCTAGACAGTTATACTCTTTGAGCATTGTCAGTGACTCGAAAGAGGTGGAGCCGTGAAAAAATGTTTGATGTTTTTTTCGAGATTCGAACCGACGAACCTCGAGCGTAGGAGTCGACGCACCTACCCACTACGCCACAGCGCCCATGGCGGTCGTATATCGTATATCGTATATGGCGGTCTTAATTTTCATATAAATGTTTTACAGAATCAAGCCTTTATGTCTTACAGTCACTGGAACAACCAAATATAATAACTCACTTTTCAATGCTGTTTTTATCATTTTTAGCATACACAATGTTAAATATTTTTACCATATTTCAAAGCATGACTTTTGAGCCTTAATTTGATATATCCATGTCTGTTCTACCTCATTCCGGTGAATATAAATTTAGTGAATAAACCTTCAGCAGATGACTGAATGTTCACTCACTTTTGGCGCTGACTGTACGTCGATGGAATAGATTCACGGAAATGGATTCACCTGTTTTAAGGTTCCAATCACAGAATCGAAACCTTTATAATTTCGGTATGTTTGTCTGCCTTTTAGTAATCTGTTACCATTTTTCTAGACATTCGTCTGTATATAAAAATAACTCTCAGTTCTGGACGTGGAACGCTTGGGTTCGTAACAGACAATTGATTATGCTTGACTGCCTAACAGCTACTAGATTTACATACAGTAGACGCTCGATATAGTGAACTAATAAAAAACCGGGCCTGTTCACTGGAGCGAGATTGTTCATTCTAACGAGCGTGGGCTGCTTAGACCATCATCAAAATGCGGATGTTTTGAAGTACAATTCATCAAAAATAAAATATAATTAAAATTTTTCTTTGCAATTACTAAAAACCAGGCCAATATTTATAAACAAATATTTTGTTTTTAACAAAATTAACTCAAACGTTACAGCGCAGTCGAGGCGAAGAATGTTTCACATTGGGAGAGTTGAGGGTAAGTCATCTTCTTTTTGCAGATGACTTAGTCATCCTCACATCCTTCCAGATGGAACTCCAGCGCGCGCTAGATAGGTTTGTGGCCGTATGTGCTGATGCTGGGATGAGGGTTAACGTGGACAAATCCGAGGTTATGGTTATTTCCAGAACCTCTGTTCAATGCACTCTACATGTTAGTGGAGTCCCATTGAAACAGGTGGAGAAGTTCAAGTATCTCGGGGTCTTCTTCACGAGTGATGGGAGGAATAATGCTGAGCTTTCTTTTAGGATTGGTTAAGCTGGGTCAATTTTGAAACAGCTTGGTCGATCTGGAATCAGGAAGGCCGAGCTTGGTGTCAAAGCCAAGTTAGCGGTTTTTAACGCAGTATTTGTTCCAACTCTCACCTATGGTCATGAAATTTGGGTAATGACCGAAAGAATAAGATCGCGAATACAAGCTGCCGAGATGAGATTTCTTCGTGCTGTTGTGGGAATTACTCGCCGGGATAGGGTGAGAAACACGACAGTGCGCGGGGAATTGAATGTTGGGCAGCTGCTTCTTCGAACGGAAAGGGCTGTACTTCGTTGGTTTGGTCACGTGGCACGAATGTCCCCATCATCTCGACTTCCGAGGCGTGCCTTGAATGCGATTCCATCAGGTAGGCGACCGCTTGGCAGACCTAGGATGGGATGGTTGGACCAGGTCCAAAAACTCGCCTGGTTGCGCTTGGGCATAGCTCCTGATGAGTTGGAGTCGATGGCGGAGGATCGAGTGGCCTGGAGATCTCTCGTGGGTGGATTGCCCCCGCGACCCCTTTAGTGGAACATGCGGGTCATTGAAAATGAGATGAGATGAGAACTCAAACGTAAAAAAGCGCAAAAAAATAATAATTTGCTTCAAGCAACCCCAAACTGTGTACCATACACATAACATAACTAATCGTGCAAGATTTTCGCTCAACACGATGAATAGATGAAACGGTTCACTAAATCGATGTTCACTATATCGAGTGTCCACTGTATGTACATTGTTAGATGTTAGAGTGTGGCCGGAATAGAGAAAGGTCCGGTCCGGAAAATTATATTAAGTGAACAACCGCCAACTTTTCCAACAACATTTATTACAGATTGACATTATTATTATTATTATTATGATTATTATATGTATGTACATATGTATGCACAATGTACGAAAAGTACGTGTTAATTTTTGCTTGTTACAATTTTTCTAAAAACATCTTTTCTCGTAGGGGAATTCTCATAATCGTAAGAACAGAGTCAAAATATGTATGCATTTTAATACTCTGTCCGTACTGTGGAGGTCCGGACTAGCAAGGCTGTACTGTATAGTAAAAACGAAAAGTGCTTGTGTTGAATTTTATTTTTTTTCCAAGAAGGCAGCCGCCTTCTAGGTCTAGGTAAACGAAACTAATCGAAGCTACGAGTGGAGGTTATTACAGGCACTTTCAGAGTATTCTTCCAAAAATTATGACTGCAGCTTTTTCACCTTCGACTGAAGCTAAAGTTTGGAGTGGACTTAGGCCTAGCTTAAGCAGCGAACCACTTTTGTTGTTCGTTGCTATTGTCTCTTAGGTTAGGTTAGGTTTTGGAAGGGGAGTGTGATGGTTAAGGCATCACTTCCACTCGGAGGCCATGGGGCCCATTGTGAATCCCTTCAAATGCGGAGTATGCAATCTAATAACCTATCCTGTCACGCGATGGCTGGAACCACCCCGTGCTCTTTATGAATTTTAGCAGATCCGATATGTTTGCATTCCCTAAGTCCGCAGTCTCTGTGAAGAATCTCTGGCCCAACGAAGCCAGGCGCCGATTCTGGAGAGCTGGGCAGTGGCAAAGCAGATGTTGGATCGTCTCGGTCTCTTCCTCGTCGCCGCAGCTCCTGCAGAGGTCGCTGGACTCCGCATTCCATTTCCGGAGCATTGCTCCTATGGGGCAGTGTCCTGTGATCACTCCGACGAGCATACGGATCGAGTTTCTGTCCAATGCCAAAAGCTTCAAACGCTATTGTCTCTTACTAGTGGGGGTGATGTATTGTACCCTCTGGCCATTGTCAATGATTCAAGACAGGTGGTGCCGTGAATATAAAACTTGCTGTGCCTGGAATCAAGCCTTTAGTGTTGGAATCGCTTTGCTTCAAGGCTCCCAGACGGCTATAGCTAACAAAAGCAACAATAAACGGACTTTTCTACTTCGAAATCAAAGCCAAGCCGCTTTTTTCGATGGAATTACCTAAAGCAAATTACTGGATCCTAGAAAAGTAACTTTATCAGAGAATTACTAAGCTGATCTTTGACATCAGAAGTAATTTCACGGGACGACCTCTCGTTTACCTACAATGCTCCGAAAGTAAAATGGTCATGAAAATCTTCTCATATTTCACCGATTGGACGGCATAAGTTGATGTGAGGACAGTAACGCACAGAACACGAGACGTTGCTAAGCAAAGGCTCTTCCCAAACTGCAACTGAGAGATTTCCGTATTTCATTATTCGATTCCCTTCACACTTGTGAGTTTTCCCGTCAAGCCACAGACCATTCATGCCCAACTCCCATAGATCAAATGAATCCCTTCACCAGTCAAGTTATTGGCGGATTTATTTTCCCGTGATTCAGCCCTAAACAGATCCCATTGCCAGTACAAAATATCTTAAGTACTTTCAATAACAAGTTGCTACACAACTCACCTTCGTGTCACAACAGTATCTCCGCCATAAATAACCCGTCACCTATAAGTCCCGATTAATCAGATAAAATCGAGAAAAACATGACGACCTCACCTACATTCGCACCGCCTGCCCCACCAATTCAATTTAATTCAACCGAACACAAAACGCGCACATAATGTCATCGCACTGAAATTTATTAAACGATAGGTCAAGTGAAAGCCAGCACGTCACCAGCACCCGCCGCCGAGAGAACCTTCAACGATCCCCCACTTGTCAATAATCCCTACCCACTGTGTGCACGGCTAAACGGCCGCACGGTATACCAAGTGCCTCGCCGACCGACGAAAACAGGTCAGAAAAGCCCTAAATTACAAATAAAGATACCAGATGGCACTGGAATTTCAGATTTAATTTCCATTCAATGCGGACCCGTTCCCCCGAAAACTTATTGCACAATCAAAAAGCAATCTCACCCCAAGGGTCCCTGTGCCCATGCCCATGCCCATCCGCAATCACATGTCGTACGGCACCACCTCTTCCCCAAATGACCACCATCATCGAGGATATCTCTGATGATGCCACGGAGCCTTTTCAATTATCCCTCCATCGCTCACGCGTTCAGCGTTCCGCGTTCCGGCGACTTTCCATTTCGGACACCCAGCATAATTTGTTGTTAACTCTTAAATTGATGTGCGTAAACGCGTTATCGCGACCCAATCGGCTCGTGCGCGTGCGCGTCGCAGCACACCGCCGCTGCGCCGCGCCGCCTCTACAAAGTAAAAACAAAACACGGCCATATTTTGACAGGCGTCCACACTGCCTCCAGGGCCTCAACTCGTCCACCAACCATATCACGATGAGACTTCAGCATAAACATGTCCGCTCCCACTTACCTCGGTATGTTGGCCAATGGTTTAGTGCGCACCGAGCATTCCTCAACTGTGAAGTCCTCCATTTCCCAGAGGCCACGACGCAGCCGATGCAAAAGTAAAAATAAAGAAACACAAAATTAATATTTTAACAAATCGTAAAATAAATTTGATTCCGCCGCTCGATAGCGCAGGTGGTGGTGGTGCTGCGGCGCGTCCAGACCTGGACGAAGGTCCGGCCGTGTGCAGAGTGGTGACACGATCCACTTTCGAATTGCTCAATTGGCCTAAATGCAGCAAAACCAACAACAAAACCAACTCAGCGAAGATTCCCCCGTGCAAACGGAATTCCACACGAGAGGAATCAAGACTCGCACGCAAGCCAGCGCGACGGTTCCAACCGAAATATGAATATTACGCCTCTGCACGAACGCAGCACGATTGACAGGTGTAATCACACAAAAGCGATGCAGATACACCCAGCGTGGTCTAAACTGGGCGTGTAAGGTGATTAAATTTTGAAGACTTATAGCGGATTCAGAATCCCACCTACGTGGAGAATCGGTAGCAATCGCATTTAAGAGCACTTCACGACAGTGAAACGCTCGCGGATGCGATGAGATCGAGAATTAAGGTGAAGTGAGTGTGATTGCCGATTGTGGGGGCTTGCGTGACGACCAGCGGGGAGCATATTTTCGTTCATATATATTTTTTTTTTTGCTTTTTTTACTCTTTTTCATTTTGTTGGGTTTTTGCGTGAATTTTGTTTCTTTTGTTGAATTTGTCGATTTTTTGCATTTATTTAGGTGCTTTGGTGAGGAAAAGAAGGCTGTCTAGGACTGTCTTTATATTTTCGAATGACCTCAACTGTATCTAGGCTGTTCTTGACAATAATAATAATATTGGTCCGAGGAGGACTTGGCTTCTCGCCAACCACTAGTGTTATTGTGTCGAATGGCGATTTTGAGAAGCGTTTTCTAGACAGTTATACTCTTTGAGCATTGTCAGTGACTTGAAATAGGTGGAGCCGTGAAAATTTTTTTTTTTAATTGTTTGTCTGAACTAGGATTCGAAACTAGACTGGCAAAGTCTAGTGCGTATGGGTCGACGCACAGACCCACACGGCCACGGCGCCCTTAAATGTTCATAATAAGTTTAAAAAGTCCCTTAGTTTGTAAAATGCAGCCTTTTTGGTGCACAAAGTTCCTGGCGGTGTTAAAAAGTCTAAGTTTTGGAAAGTGTACTTAGAACTCTAATAAAAATCTAAAAAAATATATGTCTGTAATATACAGTGGACGCTCGATATAGTGAACAATCCAATATAGTGGCACACAAAATTTTATACCGTTTCATCTACTCATCGTGTTGAGCGAAAATCTTGCACGATCAGTAATGTTATGTGTATGGTATACGAGAATTAGTAAGAGAAAAACGTAAAGCTCGTAAGAAATGGCAACAGTCCCGTGCGCCAGAACATAAAACGTGTCTTAATCAATTGTGTAATTTGCTAAAGGCGAAAATTAAGTCGTTTAAAAATAATAACCTAAGTACCTACTTAAGAGGCTTGTCCGCGAAAAAGGGTACCAACTACTCACTCTGGAAAGCAGCTACAGGTTTTAGAAAACCCGAACCACATACGGCCCCAATTCGAAAAAATCAATTCGAGTGGGCAAAAGAAGATAAAGAGAAAGCGGATCTCTTCGCAGATCACTTGGAAGCGACGTTTAAATCGCACAGTGGACAAACACTTCCTGTAAACTCCTACGGTTCGGACATACACTTTGACAATTATTCTATAAGAAATGCTACTCTGACAGAGCTTAAAGAAGAATTACACAAGCTCAAACCCAAAAAAGCTCCTGGTTATGACCTAATCACAGGAGAGGTTCTAAAAGAATTACCTAAGAAAGCGCTTCTGAAGTTTCTCTACCTCATTAATGCCGCCTTTAGATTAGAACATGTCCCTAGTCAGTGGAAAGTGGCGGAAATAATAATGGTACTCAAGCCGGGTAAACCCCCAACAGAAAAAAAGTCTTACAGACCGATTTCACTACTTCCGATAATGTCTAAGGTGTTTGATAGAATTTTACTCAGGCGTTTAAGCCCGATTGTGGAAGAAAGACGACTTATTCCTAATCACCAATTTGGTTTTAGAAATAAGCATTCGACTATTGACCAAATACATCGAATAACTGATGTTATAGAAAAATCGTTTGAACAAAAGCAAGTCTGCTCAGCTGTATTTCTCGATGTTTCGCAGGCCTTTGACAAGGTTTGGCACGAGGGTTTGAAACACAAACTGAGACAGTTCTTCCCGGGAAAACTTTACGTAATATTATCAAATTACCTTTCAGACAGAATCTTCCGTGTAAAATATGGAAAAGAATACTGGGTATTTAAATCTATAGAAGCTGGAGTACCCCAAGGAAGTGTTCTTGGTCCTCTCCTCTACTTACTTTTTAGTAGCGATATGCCACAAAATATTGGCACTGTACTAGGCACATTTGCTGACGACACTGCCATTTTGGTAACTGCCAAAACGGTCGAAGAGTCAACTAGAAAACTGCAACGTGCTTTAGATCGGGTACACGAATGGACAAACACTTGGAGAATTGAACTCAATGAAGCTAAATCCGTTCATATTAATTTTACATATAACAACGTGAATAATTTGCCCGTGTTTATAAATGGTGTTCAAATACCCTTTGGAAATGAAGGGAAATACCTCGGGATGACTCTCGATGTAAAGCTCAAGTGGAAAGAACACGTCAAAAAGAAACGTGAAGAGCTCCAAATAAAATATAAAGACATGTACTGGCTTATTGGAAATTATTCCAAACTAAGTACTGAAAACAAATTGCTTATATACAAGCAACTGCTAAAACCCGTCTGGACATATGGTGTACAACTATGGGGTTGTACCAAAGAAAGTAATAAAAATATACTACAAACTTTCCAAAATAAAGTACTAAGAACCATCGTCAACGCACCGTGGTACATACGGAACGACGATATCCACAGAGATCTCGGAATTGCATCAATCCAGGATGAAACGAAGAACATTGCTCGTAAGCATAAGCGTCGTCTAGAAGAGCACATAAACCCTGCTGTCCTTCCAATTCTTGACGAAAGTAATCTATTGCGCCATCTTCAAAGGACTAAACCCCTTGACCTAGCACGGTGAATTCATCCCGCGCTTAGTTGCGCTATTAGCAGGAACTCTCAGTGGAGAATCTCTTGTAAAACGCGTCAAAATCAAGAAAATAAAACTGCTGGATAAGTGTCAAACTTAGTTGTAGTATGAATATATTTTATTTTATTTGAAGGGAGGTGTTTTTACTGGGTAAAAATCCCTTTCGCTATGAGGGAACGGTCCCCATAGTGTCTTTTGAAGATTTTCACCTACCCTGGCTAAAAAAAAAAATGTGTATGGTACACAGTTTGGGGTTGTTTGAAGCAAGTACAAAGTGCGTGTTGCTTGCATATGCAATGTATTATTTTTTTTGCGTTTTACGTTTGAGTTATTTTTGTTAAAAACAAAATAATTTTTAATTATTACAAAGAAAAAATGTAATTATATTCTATTTTTGCTGAATTGTACTTCAAATCATCCGCATTTTGATGATGGTCCAAGCAGCTCACGCTCGTTACGATGAACAATCTCGCTCCAGTAAACAGGCCCGGTTTTTATTAGTTCGCTATATCGAGCGTCTACTGCATTGCCCTTACCCAGTTGTAAGCCACAGATGGGTGGCCGACACCAGAGCCTACTCCACTAGAATGTTCCAATCAAAAACTAGAACCACAGTTTCCTCTGTCTCTTAAGGTGCAAATGGAAGTTGTCATTACACAGCGTTACAGGTGAGAAGACCAGACTAGACTTCTGCTGAAGTTGTTTGAATGCAAAGAGGAGGGCCTATACTTAGGAGGCAAACATTTCAAGCACATCTGTGACCATAATGATGCAGCTATGAGAAGCCGAACTACATACCAAGAATCTAATTCAAATGTTGCTTTTATTTCCCGCACTCAACATTCAAACGTAGCCTAGTTTGACTAATACAGTGTATTTGGGTTTTTTCTTGCATCTACTAATGATTCGAGAGTATAAGTGCAATGGAAAGGTTCTCCAATCCTGTACATTTTCCCGCCATTTTATTGGTAAGTCTGCTTATCGAAACAGACGAGTTGATCTTTAAAGGCTCAAAAGAAAGATTGCCGCTTGAACATCGGCTTTGAGCTGAGATTTGCTCCATCAACCACCGTCTTCGTTTGGAATTCCACATCTTGATCGATAAGACAGATAGTTTTCCCTCGTATCTCACTCAAAATGTCTCTATCTTCTAAGCTAACCAGGGCGACCATGTATTGCACAGAAATTCTCAATTCGTAGCCCATATAAAGAACCGCCAGCAAAGAAATTCCTTTCTCAGGCTCCTTCATAAACCATTCGGAGAGCATCCTCACTGATGCCAGATGCCATACTTTCTCGATCAGAAATTTCCCAAAATGATCGATGCCGCATATAAATTTTGATTCTAATCGATGTATTCTCTGCCCAAAATGGCCTTATGACCCTCTTCACTTTCCAACAACTGGTGACAGTCTGCTCCGAGAAAAACTCTCCAAAGCCTCGGCCTGTCAAATTTACGAGCAAGACCATAAATGACCTCAACTTGTCCATCTGTGGATGAAAAAGCCATTTGCCAGCGATCGATGACTTAAGGCGCACAACCACCAACACCACCACCACTGCCCACACACACAATCGTGCGCCCAACCTGCCACTGTCCACCCAGGCAGAGACGCTCCCAACTCGCCGTGCAGCTCTGTCCAATTGAATTGAAACGCAGATCGCGCGACAAGTCACCATCAGCAATGCGTCCTCTTCACCCGGTCGGTCGGTCTGAGTCTAGTCGATAGGCCTCATGTGGCTGAGAGAGCCTGCTCCAGAAATAACTTCAAATCATTCGGATGTAAGTTATGAGCTTAGTGTCATTCCATTATGCGGCTTATACCGGTGAGCATAATGGGAGCAAAGTGGTTTCAGTCCACGCCAGCAGAGCTGCGGCCACAGATTGGCGGTGGCGGCCTCCAATGATCCTGTTTCCGCATCCCGTTTCGTTTCTCTGCGGCTCCATGGGCGAGGACAAGTCGTTTCATTCTTCCATTCATCCATCTATTGGGGTTCGTTTCTGGGATCTCTTCTGACTTAAATTCCATCATCTTTCGGACTTCTGCGCCCATTTGTATCCGCTGGAGCGCGATGAAAGATACCTGCCGGTTGGCTAATGCGCCATACGATGTCCACGGACAGTTATCGGCCGATTCCTGCTGCTTCTGCTCTGCTATTTGATAGGTATCCTCATTTGTTGTGGTGATGGTGGCCCCAGAGTGTGGTACCGGACAGTGGAATCTAACGATTCCTGGTCCACTGTGCACGGTTCATTATGACGACGCGAAGCCGACAGCGACAACGATGATGACGACGACGCAAATGACGCAGACGACGTCCGCCGAGTATTCATCTGCGGGACACGGCTGCTGCCGGTGAAGCCGATGCCGGATGATGATGACGCGCCGCAGAGGGGTGCTGGTGCTCCGGTGCTGTGCACTGAGAGAGATTAATCGCTGTTTGGTGTTTAAAGACACTTAAATGGTGGAGTATTAATGATTGATTAATCGATTCCTCGGATGTCGGTCCACTCGGGGGGACTTGTGGGAGGCTGTGACACGAAAACCCGAAGACGAAGCCGCCGCTCTCGGACTGGGGAGGAGTAAGTCATGGTGTGGCGTTATTAATAATGGTGTATCAACTCCTAAATGAGTTTGCTGCGATGTGTGCCATCAATAATTTGTGGTTCCTCTTCCTCGGTTCCTTGTGAGTTTTTAGGCAGAAGGTTGTTCAATTTTTCACTGCGTGCTTTTGGACACAATTCGGAGTGTGGAATTTTGGAAACTCTTTCAGGGAATCCCTTTAAGGCCTTTCAGCTTTCAGGTGAAACTGTCTCGCTTTCTTTGGACATGAGGCGGACTGAGTAAAATTGATCTGTTCTCTGGTGGATTTTGGTGTAAGAAGGTGTTAATGGGCGGGGTGCGATGATGAAGCACCACAATGTTAGGTGCTGATGGGCTATCAAGTGGGAAAATGTGTTGCACTGGGGGGAATTGATGCGTTGCGCTGTTTGCTTTTGTTTCAAGTCATCTTGATAATTTATTTGCCTTTCACTTGAAAGAAAGTTGAAAATTAATTGGAAGAGGTTAAAAGGGGCACTCAGATGGTGAGATGAGGGAGTTTCTGTCGCATTGGGTGTTCCTGGAGATTTTTCATGTGCATATGTTCCGCAAATGCGTTTTAAAGAAGGTCCTGATAAAAATAAAATGGTATAGAGCTATTTCCAATTGAAGAAGAGTGGGTATGGGGTAAGACCTTCTGTGTGACATGAGGTGATGTAATCTGCCTCAAGAGTCGGCAAGCAAAGAGGGGATCAGGAGAATGGCAGATACAAGCATTTGAGACTAAAATAGTGGGAAACCAATATTGAAAGAAAAATCATCACTGGAACACAGTCATTTAACCGAATATGTCTCCATGCAATGAATTGAACTAGTACGTTAACACCTTTAAATCTGCGAAACCAATTAGGAGGCCTTGAAAAATGTTTCAAATTCAAGTGGAAATTTATTCCAGAGGTGTCAAGAAAGTATAGCTTTTAGAACAGATGTCTGCTGCTTCTCGCCAGAAATGGACTAGAAGGTAATAGCACGTCGGAAGGTTTTTCCTACGTTATTTTGACCGTTTTGCCAACGACTTTTGTTAAATTTGTGAAACTACTGTTGGACCATTCAACTCATAAAGCCTATAAAATCTGCAGAAAACTTCAAGATGATACAAAAGTGTGTTCCGCTGCCACGCAACGAAGCAAGTGTTAGTTATTTCGGAAGAAAACAGAGTTGACCACAAGGTACTACAATTCTATATTACATAAGTTAATATGTAAGTTGACGTCTTCATTCTTGCCCAAAAAGAGAATCGTGGCATAGTGGGTAATTTCGTATACTCCTAAGGACTAGGCATTCAGTTTATGGTCAATCCACAAAACACAACAATTTAAAAAAAAAAAGAAAAATTTGTTCACGGCTCCGCAGAGTCTATAACTGTCTAGAACTTACTTACTTAGTAGGCCTACGACCCATGTAGGGTATGAGCCTGATGAATCGCTGCCTTCCATCGTTAACGGTCCTGGGCACGCTGCTTCCAGTCATCAAGACCCAGCTGTCTAGAAAGGGCATCTTAATCTCGTCGTACGGATTCGGGATTAAACTCTAGGTTCCACACGTGACAGAACAGTGGTAGGCACAACACGAGTGGTTACTGTAAAACGTAGGCCCAAGTCCACCCCGGGTTATAAAGTTTTAATACATTCATTTACAGCCAGCTTCAAAAGTTAGTGAACAGTCAGTCAACTTCTGAAAGTTTATCCACCAAATGCATTGTGCCTGAATCCGATCAAATCAAATTGTTTAATTATCCCTAGGAAAAGCCTTAAAACATCTTACTTCCAACAAATAATTTTAAGCAATGTCCAAATACTGACATCTAGCTGTAGAAATATTCAATAAAGTTGGTCTCATCATCACGCATTATTTCACGCTTGGAGAACGCGCGAATATTATCAAAAAATGTTATCGAAATGTCGGCACAGTTGAAAATACGCAAAAAAAAGTTTTGTCGTGAGTCAATGTCGGTCCTCAACTTTGGCAGGCAATTTATCGCACCGCGGAAAATTCTGAGTGAGAAACTGTTTCAAGACAGTTATACTCTTTGAGCATTATCAGTGACTCGAAAGGGGTGGAGCAGTAAACAATTTTTTTTAACTCACACACACTTTGTTTTATTTAAATTTAAAGATAGGAAGCACTTAACGAATTCATTACAGAGAGGAATGTGTAGGCTTCATCTTCGTCCTATCACTCTAGCCTACCTTATTTTCAGATTTCGATCCATCTGTGTCCCATTTTTGGGCTTCATCATTCATCCATTCTCTGCTTGGTATAAGTACTTTGTAGTGTATTTTGAAATTCAACTTTGGAGGCATCAGATCACTCACTCGTGTCAACTCCCAAATGATTGACGTGGTTTATTTTGCATTTGATCCCTGCACTAATGTTGTTCTTCTTAAAGCTTATTACGAATTATATCAGCGTTTAATAGAATTAGCGAACATACACAACGGCTTTTGCATTGCAATCGTGATCCCATATTGAATCATGCTTCGTAAACAAATCATATGCCGTTGGAAAAATATGGAAAAACCTGTCGCAATTAAATCTTAAATATTCGTTCTTTGTGAGATATTGTTGCTGCACATGCAAAAGACTTGTTGCTCCAAGCATTAGCTTCTGTCACTGCAGAGCATTTTTTTAAGAATTTAAATGAAAACGTCAACACATTCCGCACGTATGCAGATTTATTTCGAACTGCCAACAAGAACAACATTTTTTTGCTTAACATTCACAGCTCTTCCCCGACATACCACTGCGCACCAGTTAACTCCGATTTGGACTCAGTAAATTCACAAAGACTCCCTGAACTCCATCTCTGACTGCCAATAGTAGTGATTCGGTCTAAAAATAAAAAGAAATCGTGAGATCAATTCGACACATTATCCCACACGACGGCATAAAGTCGTAAATTTCGTTGTTTCCCCTTTTTCGCCGAACAAGGGGCACGACCAAGCCGAGTTCGAGAGAAAAAAAATATGTCAAATCGAATAAACTTTCATTTAACGCTCGTGCATTCGATTTATGAAAGTTCCCTGCAGCACCTGCGACAATTCGAATTCGAATTCCCTTTTCCACTGATTGATTGCCATCGAGCCACCCATACAGTTCACATTGGCCTAACTCCGGCTGACACAACGTCTTTTGTGATTGACTATGGCTTCACCTTAACGGTAGTCACTCCCAGCACACAACAGCTTCGATTCACTCCTGTCCTCGATAATTAGCGTGGCCCAGCCTTTTGGTGCGCGACCAAATACGTATGTTTGACTTTGACGCGTCATGACGCCGGTTTCACTTCAGCCATCGACTCAGCCACCACTCCGCAGCATTGGCACTCAGTCACCGGTATCTGGAGACTATCTTCGGCGGAAAGGTGACAAAGTCACGAAATTCTTGTCAATTTTTGACTGCGGACCAATTTGTTTGTCGAATTCACCACCTCCCATCACCCGCGCACTTCATCCGCATGAATTTCGTGACAAATCAAGCAGCCTCAGTGGAAACAGAAACAAAGGCACGAAACAAGGTGCTCCGCCAGCCTTTCGAGTGAAGGCCCTGAAGGTCCGAAGGTAACGAAACAAGTGCTTCGAGTTCGGCTGAACGGGCCAACGGGCCCACAATCAAACGTACTCCATCGACGTGGAATTCATTTCCTCATTGCGGAAACTGTCAGGAATTAGTCGGACCGGAGTAGCGGCGCATGCACTGCAGCCTGACGCGGATGATTTGTGGGGCGCATATGCATGAGGCGGCCAAGGTGTGGGCGATAAGAATCTATCGGAGTGAGAATTATTTGTTCATATGGAAATTGACGTCGATAGATCATTCGTCGATGATTATTGGCGGAGGTGGATGGTGGATGTGGCGGCTGGGCCGACACACGTTCCAGAATCAAGTTGGCTTATTAGACGTGAACTTGTTCGTTGGCGCGGCTAAAGTTCTTCACCCAGATGCAGTGTATGGAGGGAAAAGTTTCTCTTGGCGCAGAGGAGGTTCTGGATGAGTTTGGAACATGATAGTCGACTTTCTGTGGCGGCGGCGGCGGAACAATTGTTCGTTCGTTTTAAAAAGGAATTTGTTCGGATTGGCAGCGGCTGAACTCGCAGTGCACTGATGCATGAATGAGGATAGATGGGCCTGTCAATCTCCAAATGGACGATCCGTGTAGGCGGATGATTTTTGGGTCACACATCAAATCCTCGGATGACCTCGAAATGAGGCGCGCGCCCGGTTCCGGTGCATTGATTGGGGGAGGGGGGGAGGGCAATTTGAATGCGCTCATTTGGCTTGTAGAGGAGGTGATCAGTGTGCAGTCGTTAAAGGGAATTTGCACACCAAACAAGAACGGCTTTGATCTTGATGATGTGAAAAGTTGTCTATTGTGTGCGCAGGCAAATTTTTGGATGATTTCCTCTTTGCGTGAAGAAAACAGGCTTTCATCGGCGCAGGCAGGCTCATTGTCTTAACTAGGTGAAATCGGTTGTGGGTGGATGAGTGCATATGAACTGTCTCACGTGGGTAAGCAGCTGGATGCAGTGCATGGAGGTAATTTGTTCATGGCATGTGAAAGTGTGGAGAAACTTCTACCCACATCTGCTTCCCAAAGGGGTGCGATTGTTCTCTTACGAGTGGAGGGGACCTTCAGTCTAATGCCGAATCCAAATGGCGATTTTGAGAAGCTTGAGCATTGTCAGTGACTCGAAAAGAGGTGGAGACGTGAAAAAATGTTTGATGTTTTTTTTCGAAATTCGAACCGACGACCTCGAGCGTAGGAGTCGACGCACCTACCCACTAAGCCACGGCGCCCACAAATAATAATAATAATAATAATAATAATTGCAGCTCATAAATGCCAAACAGCGCCGTAGGCGCCGTCGCCGTGTGGGTTCGTGCGTCGATCCATGCGCATTTGACTTTCACAGCTTAGGTTCGAATCCAAGCTGAGACAAACAATTTTTCAAAAAAAAAATTGTTCGAAGCTCCACCTCTTTCGAGTCATTGACAATGCTCAAAGAGAATAACAGTCTAGAAAAAGCTTCTCAAAATCGCAATTCGGAGTCGGCATCAAACTGTAGGTCCCCTCCACTCGTGAAAGAACAAACATAACAGAAACTAATGGGCACCGAGCTGAATCATTGACTACTAAATTGAATCAATACGAGCTGTTTGGGACGAAAATGCTCTTGGTCGAATTCCGTTTTGAACACCAGCTTCTTTCCCTTCATATTCGAACCATTATCGTAACTTTGACTTCGACAGTTGCATATTAAAATTCCTTGAAATTCGAGTTTGTTTAAAATTAACTTTGCAAGTTCCTCTCCTCCTTTATTTTTGTTGCAAATAAAATTATAGAGAATAGGATTTACTAGGCAATATGTAAATCACCCAGAAATGAAATATGTGATTTTGAAACTATACTTTTGTTTTTTTAATAATTTACATTTTTCAAGAAGAAAAAACCAAAAAATATTTTGTTTGGGTGTATGCTCAATTTTATGAGGCACTGTATATGTACATGCGTGCAGAAATAAAATCTGCACATTTTTTCTCCTCCATAGGAACTGAGATTAATATTTTGAGATTTTTGAGTGCTTGCGCAAGAAAGAAAGACTGTGTATTGCGTGTGAATGGCATTTTGTGTGAACAGGTGAAATTATGTAGTTTGTTTTATTAGAAAATAATTCCGTTCAGAAAGCGTTTAGATGTGTATGGGTAGATGATTAGACGAATTACATTGTTATGAAAATCAGTATACCGATAAATTGATTTTTTTGTTTAGGCTTACAATGCGCCCCCAAGCGCTTGGCGCCCTGTGCATTTGCACATCTTGCACATACGGCAGGGCCGGCCCTGTATGCAGGATATTTTTCAACCCGCAAAGAGTAAAGAGTTTTTTTAAGAATAACTAACATAAATTTGTTTGAAATCTTCAGTAGGAAATGTACCGTCTTGTAGCGACCTAGCTACACATATAAAACGTCAGCATCAGCCAACAGATGGAGATGCAAGCAATAACAAGAAATTCAACCCCTACCTACGACGACGTCGTTCTTCCTATCACTTGAATATTAGCCGCAGTTGATTTAGCTTGTGTGATCTATATTTCTGTTGTGTTAATTCAAAATTCTTAAAACATATATATTTTCAATAAACCCTTACTTTGTACGTTTTCTAAGAACTTGTCTTTGATTTTAAACTGGCAACCAAAACGCCAAAGACTCAATACCATGACAAGACAACAATTTCACCCGAAACTCTTTAACCGCTTTCATACCCTTGCAAAGCACGACTGCGTAAAATTTCACATTTTCCCCACCATGGAAAGGACTTTTTTCACTCTCTCTCTCTCTCCTCGTACTCAAATATCAATTCAATCTGAAGAAAAACTCGTCCCAATTTAATACCCCCTATCTCCCATTTATTATCGCAACATCCGCTTTGTCCGGTGGCACCTTTCTTTTCCAAATCTGACACCGATCTGCGTCACCTTTCTAAAGTGCTTGCTAATAATAAAATGAATTCACTCATCCATAGTGATCGGTTGGAAATGATTTGTTGCCTCACCCATATGTGCACTGGCTCCTTGCCAATGGACCCTGGCCATGTCCAATGGTGCTCACAAACCAACACTTCGTTAATTAATCCGTTTTTCCATGTCACCAAGGTAACTCGAAGCGCGCCCGTGGCATGTAACTGCATCTGCATCTCTGCATGCGCCTGCCACTCATTCATTCTCTTGTCTAAAGGCCACGTTCCACTGTGATTCTGCTCATTGAATTATTATCGAATTCATCAGGTTTGTGTGTCACACTGGGCTGGAGCCGATGTGTGTGTGCCATATGGGTAGCGTGTGTCTCATGTGGACGATCGCAGATTCCTTCATAAATGCCAGTCAAGTCCGCAAGGAGTTGCACTGGCAATTGCTTGCAATATGGCCATCATTACAATTGGGAAAGCGCTTCTGTGACTTGCATACGTATCTCGATGAAATATTGAGGGATTAATCGCGTTCGGTCGAAGGGGATTGAATTTCGAATGGCAGGAGGTTGAGGAAAGTTTCGTCGATTGTACAAATTCATAATCATCATTTAAAATGCGACATCCGACAGAAGATGATCATCTGCTGGAGCTTTACTTGTCAGTTTTGATTACTTTGGCTGACATTTAGCATTTTGATCTAAATGCAAACATGGGCTATCTGTGTACGGCTTGAAACCTTCTGTTATGAAAGGAAGATTGTATAAGCTGCCACCTGTCATCATATACAGCGCATGGAAAGTTGATTATATGGAATTGGTTTTAAAGCAGTTTTAAAGCAGCTTCTTTTTTACAACAATCATCTTTTGTTTCAACTGAAAACCAAACAATGTGTCCAAGCCGAAGTTAGTACTTAGAACCAGGCTTAAACGGGAGGACATCAGTGACTATCTTTCAGTCTAGAATTCCGAGGTGCTTTATGCTTTATGTATTTATTTTTGTCTCTATGTTTGTTTTTTAGGGTCTCCCTCACAATGATTTCTGCAGAAGCTGCAGAGACGAAGAAGAAGAGGAAAGCATAACGCTTCTCCTTTGCACATGTAGCGCTCTCTCCTCACGCAGGAAGAAACACCTTGGAGCCTACTTCTTCAACGACTTCAGCGAACTGCACAACGTCGGCATTCATCAACTAAAGAGCTTCGCAGAAAGCACCAAATGGTTTTTTGGATAGGTGACATCAGATCCGTGTAGTATCACAATGGGCCTAAATTGGCCTAATTGTGACTGCTATCTGCGGTCAACTACTTCAACCTAACCTAACCCAGGGTTATTTCAATATTTTGGTGTTAAAAGTAACCCAGAGCTAATTTCAGGCAGTTATATCTGTCAAACCAACTGTCAGATTGCAAGCTGTTAGTGTCATTTTTAAGGATTCACCAAATGGGAACCTTTAGAATTTTGTTTTCAATCATACTTTTTTTTCCTATATTTATAAGGATATCGGCATGAAATGTTACAATTAAGCCTAGAAATTATTTCTTTTCCGCAAATATAAAAAGTGGAGCCATTTGGGAGTGACGCTCATATAGGCGAAGTTGACGCGGATTTGAAAATATTGACGCACCCCATTGAGTGATACATCGACAGGTCGTTTGATATGAACTGGATACACTTGCTTATAGACTCCTTGATCCAGATTTACTTACTTAACGTAGCGCTACAGTCCGGGATGGACCTGGGCCTCAACCAACAAGCGTCTCCAGCCAGCTCGATCTTTAGCTAGCTGCCTCCAGTTTCGCACGCACAGTTGGTTGAGGTCCCTTTCCACTTGCGTGCGCCACCTGAGTCGCGGTCTTTCTCTACTGCGCCGTCCCTCGGGGGTGGATTCGAAGACTTTCCGGGCCGGAGCATTGGTTTCCATTCGCTCTACATGACCTAGCCATCTCAATCGTTGGATCTTCAACCTTCTGGCTAAGTCAATGTCGCTGAACAGCTCGTACAGTTCGTTATTATATCTTCTCCTCCACTCACCCTCCATGCAGACGGGACTGAAAATCACCCGAAGAAATTTCCTCTCAAAGCACCCAAGAGTAACCTCATGTGCTTTTGACAAAGTCCATACTTCTGCGCCATATACCAGGACTGGGACGGTTAAGGTCTTATACAGGGTTACTTTGGTTGTTCGAGAGAGGGCTTCGTTTATCAATTGCTTTCTTGGCCCAAAGAAGCAGCGATTAGCAAGAAGTTATTCTTCGTTTGATTTCAGCGCTGGTGTCATTGTCTGAGTTGATGACTGTTCCTAGGTAGGCAATGTCCTTGACTACCTCAAACTTATATTTGTCTGCTGTGACGTTCTGTCCGAGACGTCGGTGTTGGGTGTCCTTTCTGGTTGACAGTACATAGTTGGTTTTGCCCTCATTTACCGTTAAACCCATCGGAGACCGAGCTCCGTCGCAATAGTCACAAAAGTGCCTTTGACATCACGCTGTGTGATCATCACGCTGTGTGATCATCACGCTGTGTGATGTCAATATCGTCGGCATATGCGAGTAGTTGGACGGACTTCTGAAAGATTGTGCCTCTGGTGTTGGCGTACGAGTTTTGCACAATTCTTTCAAGTATGATATTGAAGAAGTCGCATGACAGCGCGTCGCCTTGTCCGAATCCTTTTTTGACATCAAAGGTCTCGGTTGATGGAGCAGCGTGCATTCTCCATCGTCATCCTACACAAACGGACGAGTTTGGTAGGGATGCCAAAACTAGACATTGCTCTGTATAGCTCGTCCCTATAGATGCTGTCATACGCGGCCTTAAAATCGATGAAACGGTGGTGGGTATCGATTTGTTGTTCCTGGGTTTTTTCAAGATCTGCCGCGGCGTGGATATTTGGTCGATGGTGGATTTTCCTGGCCTAAAGCCACACTGGTATGGATCGACCATGTTGCGAATGGCTTTAGGCGCTCACACAACTCGGCAGATAAGATCTTGTGTGCAATGTTCAGAAGACTGATGCCTCTATAGTTGCCGCATTTTAGAGGGTCTCCTTTTTTGTGGATCGGGCAAACAATGCTGAGGTTCCATTCATCGGGCACGCTTTTTTTCGGCCATATTTTACAGATGAGTTGGTGCATGCTCCTTACCAAGTCATCGCCTGCTGCTTTGAAAAGCTCAGCCGCTAGGCCGTCAGCTCCAGCAGCTTTGTTGGACTTTAGTTTAGATATAGGTATCTTCACTTCATCCGGGTCGGGGGGACGGAATTGTTGATCTACATCGTCCCTTTCATTCAAGTTGAATGGTTCACTCTGCCTGACAGTGGAATTCGGTTTTTCATCGCCGTTATACAGTCTGCAGAAGTGGTTCTTCCATATCCTCAGCATCGACTGTGATTCTACTACGACGTTCCCTTGATCGTCCTTGAAGGCTTCGGTTCGGGCTTTATAAACCTGACAAGTTGACTTTACCCTTTGGTAAAACTTCCTTCCCTCATTCCTGCAGCAGTAACCCTCTAGAAGGACCGCCTTTAACATCTGTCCGAATTTAAACTGCAAGTGATGTTTTCAAATAGGCGTAAATGAAAGGACACTGGAAATCTTAAGCCAGGGAAGGGTTCGTAAATATATTTACATATATCTTCTAATCTCTGCTCCTACAATCCTTCAGTTAAACAGTTCTGCAGACAACACTCTGACGGGTTGAACATCGCAACCGCCTCCAACCATATTTTCATTCAAGCACCAGGTCATGTCAAACATTTGCACTTCCCGGCAAATTACTTCCTAAATCGGAAGGCGAAGATGAATCGATGCACGTTCGGGTTATCTTGTTAATGACGTCTACATCCTACATCTTCCGCGTTGGTGCTGCCTCAACGTCCCCCTGCCACGCTGCCAGATTGCCCCCAAGTGAAACACATGTTTTCACTGCACTCACCATGAAGTGCGCAACACACATGTAGCATCAGTCAACGCGACATCACCGTGTCACTAATAGACTCCGCAACAAAGTCTACTCAAGCAGCAACTAAACCCGTGTAGTATCACGACCGCAGCCTCTACACATGACATCCGTAAAGCTGCGCACTTCCAATCAGATATCCGCAGTACGTTTTCCCTCGGATTCCTAACAAGCGGAACATTTAATTCCATCTCAGCCAACAACTTACACTCTAACGAATCTCGACCACTCGACCGTTCGACCATTTAGACATCCGACATACAACATTCACGTGACTTATTGCGAAGACCAATTTTGGTCAGAGATACACGAGAGTGCCCAGCCCCCCCAGAGTCCACGATGGCGGCATCGATTGAAATTGGAGAGGCCGCGATGGGAGCCGGTTCGCAGTCTGTTTGGGCTACCAACACCTTGGGGACCACGATCGATTGATCTTCGACTGATCGATTCGCCATTTAGTCTAATGACAGATGACAAGTGCAGTGGAGGCGCACAACCGCCATCGAAGGGTTTGACACCATGGCCGGCGACGCGGCGTGCCTACGTGCCTACTAATCGTGCCCACGATTTTTCGGCACATAAATCCCGCGCGGCACTGTGTCGTGCAATGACCATATCGACCAGGTCTCGCAGATTGGTGCCGTTCCAGGTGGAGGAATGCCTTAACGGATCTTCACTCCGGCAATATGGATCGAGTGGCGAATGTTTGTGGCGAATGGTGGCGAATAGTGGTATCGGATCGTTGGTCTGTGTCTATATATGACAAGGCGGCATGGGGACAGTTTATCGGTTTTGAGGGTCAGACATGAAGGCGGAAGGCCTAAGGGCGCGCACACTATCCCCATCTAGTGTGGAGTGGAGAGGAGAATCATGCGTTACCAAATATGGGCTACCTGTGCGCGACCAGTAACGCTCATCCGCTCGATCCCTCTCTCGATCCCGTGCGCCATCGGTTCTGGGAGCTGTCCAGCTTCTGCCGAGGGTATAGTGGGTTCGTTTGCAAAATTTATGGCGCATAAAAGATTGGCTAAATGATTTGCGGAACGAAAGAGCGACGATTTCGATAGATTTTTGCTTTCTTCTTCTTTTTTTCTCCTCTTTTTGGCTCCTTCTGAACCGGTGTCTTTCGTCGCGGGGAGACGCTCCAGCCTGGCATCAATATTTCAAATGAGGGTGGAAAAGCAGGAGGACGAGCAGGAGGTGAAGAAGAAAAACCAACAACAAGCCGAGCAGAGAGCGAGAAAAAAGGAAATAAATAACTTTTTCTATAAAAGGTTAATTTAAGACACGAATAGCGAGCAAATGCGATAAGTGCACACTTCTGCCACTGCCACAGCAGCACCAGCACCACCAGCAGCAGGACCAGCAGCAGCAGCAGCAGCAGCTTAGCACGTCTCATCTCAGTGTTTGGCGTTTGAGTATGGAGTATGGAGTATGGCGTACGGAGTGTGCACTGTGCAGCAGCATCGGCAGCAGTCGTCTGATCGCTGCTGCTGGAACGCTCTGTTATCAGGTGTTTAGCTGGGCGCACGAATTGCCAGCTTATTCGCTATTCATTTATACACGGCGTGGTGGAGATTAAGCCAACGCTAGATGTGATAAATGGTGACTTGGAATGCTTCCGCTGGAATTGGTTATGCTTGAGCTTCTATTGTGCCACTGTACACAATCTCTCTCACTCCCTTGGACGTGTGTTTGTGTTTGAGGAGAAACTGGAGGGCGGAATATCTTTACAATAATCAACCGGCAAGTGGAGCACTTTGGAGTCTTTGTCGCCACGTAGAAGATACCGGTGGTGAGGCATGTACGCGGATGTACAGTAGTGCATTGAAAGTCGCCGCGGGCAAGATATTGATTTTTGGACGTTGCACACATTTGGACATGTGTCCATGTATCGGCAGCGGCTGCAGACGCAAGGACAGCATTCGGATCGATACCGTTCAACAGGTCAGTGAGCATGCTAATTTTAGAGAAAATTAAAACGGGAGAACTGATAAAAGGAAGTGGTACGTACACACACAGTCCTGAAGATGGAACTTGCTCGAAAGGTGAATGTGGATATGGATGCCGGAGGGAGTTGACGGTGTTATCGCAGTTAGTCTAGCGTCGTCGTTCTCCATTTGAGATGAATGGTGCCACGGAGGAGGTACTGACCTTAGTGTATCTTGGGAAGGTTTAAGGTGTCCAGTGAAAGGAGGACGTCGGCATGGACATTGGCATCTTTGGATTGCCTTCAAGTTGGGTTTGCAGCTGGTGTGGATATCTGTGACGCGGGAAATTTTAAATTATCTTCAATCAACATTCCTTACCATGAATTGGAAATTTCTAAAGTTAAAGCTTTTTTTTCGGAGGATTTTTGAAACTCTACTGGAGCACTCAGACTCAAAACTGGTCCATTGTACTGACAGGTAGCAACCTACTCCAGTGTCGTTAATTTGATCCCAACGGCAAATGGTGACTGGACCAGATACGATTTCACTGAGATTCGAACGTGGGACCCCTCGAACTTGGGGCAGGCACTTAACCAACTGCGCCATCCAGTCGTTACGTTAAAGCTTAAGGTATAATCATGTAAAGTTTCGATTGAAACTATAGCAATTAAATTAAGCCAACATTCTGGAACATAAAACTGGATACGAAGGGTGAGCCAAATACAAGTTTCTTTTTAAAAATGCAATAATGAACAGAATTAAATTTTTTCCATATATTATGGCTTGATAATAAGAATAAACATTCCCATTAATTATGAAATGGGCGCCGTGGCCGTGTGGGTTCGTGCGTCGACCCATGCGCATTAGACTTTCACAGTCTAGGTTCGAAAAAAAGTTCAGACAAACAATTTTTCAAAAAAAAAAATTTTTCGCGGCCCCACCTCTTTCGAGTCACTGACAATGCTCAAAGAGTATAACTGTCTAGAAAAAGCTTCTCAATCTCGCCGTTCGGAGGCGGCATTAAACTGTAGGTCCCCTCCACTCGTGACAGAACAATAGCACGCACAACACGAGTTGGTTGGTGAGAAGCTAGGCCCAGGTCCACCTCGGACTGTAGCGCCGCCATTATTATTATTATTATTAATTATGAAATACAACATCGTTCAAGTGGGTGCCTCGGCTGGCTTCGCATTCTTCGCGCATTCTGTCACCCAAATTTTCCAAGACCTTGTTGATGGTTTCGGGCTGTAGCTCACGGAGTGCATGGATGATATTGGCCTTAAGTGCTTGAATCGTTTCCAGATTGTTGGCATAACATCGATTCGGTTTCAACAAAAAAATGCTCAAAGGGGTCAAATCGCAGCTCTAAGGCGGCCAATTAACATCACCAAAACGGCGACGCGCTGTAATGTGATTTCTTTAACATCGTTCTTGAGAAGATCGTGCAAAACTCACTGGCCAACACAAGAGGCACGGTCTTCCAAAAGTCCGTTCAACTGCTAGCTTACGCGGATGACATTGACGTGAAGGGGCGAACACTGCGAGCCATCAATGATGCGTTTGCTGGCATTGAAACGGAAGCGGCCAAAATGGTTCTGGCGGTAAACGAGGGCAAAACCAGGTATATGCTGTCATCGAGAAGGGACACACAACATCGACGACTTGGCTAGAACGTCAGCATAGGCAGCTGAAATTTTGGGGCAATGAAGGACTTCGTCTACCTTGGCTCCGCGGTAAACAGTTCAAACAACATCAGTACCGAGATCAAACGCAGAATAACTCTTGCCAACCGCTGTTTTTATGGGCTGAAAAGGCAATTGAGTAGTAGAGCCCTCTCTCGGAAGACCAAGTTGACTTTGTATAAGACCTTGATCATCCCAGTCCTGCTTTACGGCGCAGAGGCATGGACAATATCTCAAGCGGACGAACAGTCTCTTGGCCTTTTCAAGAGAAAAGTTCTGAGTGCGATCCTTGGTCCTGTTTGCGTTGATGAGTTCTGTAGGTAGAAGAGTACCCTTGCGACTACTTTGACCAACAGTTCGGGTCCATTGTGCCAATTGATGCGGTATTAAAACTGTTGTTTCTATCAGTAGTTCTGTTTTTAAAAATCAGAGAAATCCCAATTCTATGGAAATTTGAACATCAAGAGAATTGAATTATAAACACAGCCGTAGATAAATTGCAGTTTACTAAAGAACTTGGCTGCAACAACTGGGGATCATATATAAGTTCTATTGCTGCCCTGAAAATTTGGAAGGAGTATAAGAATGCTGTACAGCGAAATGAGTCTAGCCAGGCGTCTACGGATCCAACGCCTAAGATGGCTAGGCCATGTAGAGCGTATGGACAACTTAGCTCCGGCCCGAAGAGTCTCCGACTCTGAGCCTGTGGGACAACGCAACAGAGGCGCAGACAAGTCGAGGGGGACCTCGGCCGGCTTGGTGTGCGAAATTGGAGACACCTGGCGAAAGATCGTGCTGACTGGAGAGGCATGCTGAGTGAGGCCTAGGTCCGTCTCGGACTGTAGCGCCCTAAGAAGAAGAAGAAGAAGAAAAAGACGGCTGATGGCTCGATTTGGGAATTTGGTACGCAAAAGAACGATTGTTGCATGGGCTGTGTGGCATGGCGCGTCATCCTGCATGAACCAAAGGTCGTCCAAGTCCATGTCTTCAATTTCAGTAAAAAAAAAAGTTTGTTAACATGGTTTTGTAACGCCCACCGTTGACCAAAACGTTGTTCCTAGTCTCATTTTCGACGAAAAATGGTCCAATAATGCCACCACTCCACAATCAAAGCACAAAACTGCCACGCTCTGTGGATGCATTGGCAATAACGTGCGAGTTTTCCGAGTCCCAGATGCAGCAATTTTGTTTGTTAACATAGTCGCCGAGATGAAAATGCGCCTCGTCAGAAAAGGTGATTTTTCGCCCAAAATCGTTGTCCAATTCAAGGCGATCTAAGCTATGGGCGCCGTGGCGTAGCGGTGCGTCGACTCACGCTTGATGTTGTCGGTTCGATTCCCGAAAAATCACCTACAAATTCTTTCACGGCTCCACCTCTTTTGAGTCACTGACTATGCTCAAAGAGTGTAACTGTCTAGAAAAAGCTTCTCAATCTCGCCGTTCGGAGTCGGCATTAAACTGTAGGTCCCCTCCGCTCCTGACAGAACAATAGCACGCACAACACGAGTGGTTGCTGAGAAGCTAGGCCAGGTCCACCTCGGACTGTAGCGCCGCCATTATTATTATTAATATTATAGATCACCATATGAGGTCGATTTTTATTCTGACGTCAATCCTGAGTCACAACTGTGACAGTAGAATATGGTCCCACTACTCCGCAAAACTAACTACAGGTAACATCAACTGCCGATTGTAAAATATTTGCCAGTAGGAAATGAATCAAATTTGGCATCACTTGATTTGACTTGAATTTGTCCCATCAGTCTGAGCCGCATAGAGCGGTCAAGCGAAAGGTCTTCGGATCTGTTCTTGAACAACTCACCGACAACTTAGACTAATGCCATCTAATACCATCTCATAGATCGAAACATGTATAATTTAACTTCATAGCAATTTTTTCCAACGTCAGATGAAAATGTAGACCATCTCAGTCAATAAAAAACCCGCACCATGGCGTAAAAAAATAAAATAAACCGAAACCAAAGTAGTCCACCGCCAGTTCAACTGTGCTTTTGAATGTTTTCCTTTTTTTTTGTTGAATCCACGGCTAAAAACGTACACAGTTATGTATGTATGTAGGTGAACCATTCACAATCGTCCCTCAGCTGCATCCAACGAATTTGGCCCAGATACCGATTAAACGTTGCCTTTTATTTCGAGAGGTTACCAGACAGATGTATACACATGTTAACCTGCTGACGCCCACTTTCGTTCGTTCGAAAGTTATTGAAATTTCACTGCGCCATGGCGAACTACATTTGGCATGGTTTCCTCAAAAGGATGCACGACTTAAAATCCCATAAAACCGTTTGTGTTCGCCCCACACACACGTGAATGCATACACTCGTAGTACATTTCGAACGCTGCACACCGGAACACATTAAAACATTAAGAGATCGTAAAATGTGATCGTAAATGATCGTCGCTCTGCAGAGGTGCAAGGGGGGAGTGGTAGATCCATCTTATAGCTGCGGCAGTGTCATTAGCAAGTCAGCAAGTCTATGGATCTGGCTGGCTCAGGCATCATTGTTCTTCCTACCCGTTAATTAAAGGCGAATTGGTTTACGTGGGCATTGTAGTGCGGTTTGAATGAGAGGGACTATCTATCAAACTATTGGATCTAGTCGATATTGATTCGGGTTTGTTCATCTTGGCAACGCGTCTCGCAGTATTGCGGGCGCCTACAGATTTTTGACTCGCGGATTTGCTTTGCGATGCGATTTTAGCGCACTAAAACGCGGTGTAGTTAAGACTGTCGACAAGTCGCAATGAATTCAGGTGCAAGGAAGTTGCTCGCGGAGTCAGACCTACACTTCAGGATGCGGCTTGCGAGAGGACTCAGTCTGAGGCGGCAAAGAGAGACAAATTACTCGTTGGTTGAGTGGTCACCGTGATTCAGGTGGAGGTTACAATTTCAACTGAGAATATCATGCGCACGATTACAAAAAGATGCATTTTTGTTATGCAGTTCTAATGTCAAGAAATAAACATTTTTAGGAGCATATCGAGGCTTGCATGGGTGCCACACTGAACCTTATTTGACATTTTTAATAATTTATGCCACTGTTGTACTGAAGAACTTCTAAACCTTGAGAATTTATAGCGGCCACATTGTTGAAGCTAAATCTGTCAAATTTGTTGCCATTTATTCAGTGTATTTTGCCAAATCAACACGTACAGACACAGCATTCAACAACACGAGCAAATGATAAAATTGTTCTGTTCGGGCAGAATTTCGGGCGCTTCGCCCATCTTATGGTCGCCATAATAGTCCTACTGAGAGGAATGTTCGCAGTGTGGTGGATAAATTTGTGTCCACTGGTTCAGTAAACCATTAACCAACACGTACGTCGGCGAAGTGCATGGTCTGCCGAAAACATCGCTGTTGTCCGTGAGAGTATGCAGGAGTATCCGCGGCAGTCGATTCGCGTCGCTCACAAGAACTCGGCCTTTCGCAGACCACCATTTTGCGAATTGTGCGTCGTGACTTGGGTCTGCGCCGGTACAAAATTCAGCTAACCCCTAGGTCAGCTCCATAGATAATGACGTGTGTTCCCTGTATAGGCTCTAGAAACTTGGAAACTGATCCTAATTTTCATCGAAAAATCATCTTCAGCGATGAGGCCCATTTCTGGATGAATGAGTACGTCAACATCAAAATTGTCGAATTTGGAACGATACCGGTCCACATAAGATTCAAGAGCGTCCAATGCATCCCGACGAAATCAATGTTTGGTGTGGATTTTGGGTTGGCGGCTTCATCGGTCCATACTTCTTTGAGAACGACGTTGGCTAGGCCACCACCGTCAACGGCGAGCGCTGTAGGTCGATGATTGCCAACTTCCTTTGGCCTGAATTGGATGATATGGACACCAACGACATATGGACAGGACGGCGCTACGTGCCACACTATATTGGAAATTCTGCACGAGCGACTCGAGGGCATGGTCATCTCATGTGAACTGGCCGTCGAGATCGTGCGATTTGAACCCTTTAGAACCCTTTTTATTGTGGGGATTTCTGTAGTCCCAAGTCTATAAGCTACAAACCACAGCGGTCCTCAAAGCCAACATAACCCATGCCATCGGTAAAATTCGGTCTGATTTATGCTCCAGAGTCATGGAAAATTTGACATTTCGGATGCGCACCACCCAGAGAAGCCGCGGCAGACATTTGAACGATGCTAAATTTCATGCTTAATGGCATCAATAAGCCCTTCATACGAATGAAAAATGTCGTTGATGTCTTATACACACTTTGTTTTATTTAAACTTAAAGATAGGAAGCTCTTAATGAAAGGCCCTTTCTTTCGTGGATCTACTAGTTATGGTCGCTTTATCTCCTCCCCTACTCTACATGGTGCTGCGATGGGAATACGACATTTATCCTTCCAATAGACCCCATCATGTGAGCTTCAGTCGCAGTAACACAGATGCACCTAAAGTTGAGACGATCAGTGAAAACTTTTTCGATTAAATTTTATTCGTCAAACAACATAAACTATCTCTTAACATCGCTCTCGACACCCTTCCCCTCCCCGGGAAATGATGGCCAATTATTTGAAATAAAGTGCCTTTTCAACTCGCAGATCACGGGCACCCTCCCGTGAGCCGTCCAATCTTTCTTCACTGACTTTCCTAGTGTAATTATCGATTTATCATTATTTTATCATCGCTGCGAATTGCAAGCCCATCCCACGCGCCACCTGGCTCTAATTATTTAAATGCATCTCCTACCAGTCTGTGGCAGATACCGAGCCAAGCTCACCGTCTTTGGGTAGGTCTCCGCCATATCTCGGAGACCACTGTGCGCTTGGCTAGACCACGACAACTGCAACCGCACCGGCGAGGCAGGCAACGACAAAGGGCGGATTTGGTGCATTACCGATGTGCAATGCTTCCTAATGATTCCCTAAACTAGTTGCGCTTGGTGCTGCACGTGTGTTGGCTGCCGAGGCAATCCGTATCTTATCACGCACTTTTCCACCGTTTGCGACCGTTCTGCAATCCATTGCAGTCGTATCCCTGTCGAGACTGCTCGCCAGAGACGAATGTCTTCTGACTACAGCACTGAAACTTCCGCTACGCCTCCAGCCCCTTGCCGGGGATTTAGCCCCGTCGCGGAGTTACCCCGATAAATGATTGCATTAAGCGAACAAGTTGTCTAGCAGCAGATGATGACAACCACGATGACGGTGGTGATGTGGATGCCGCGAGCTCTTCTCTGCCCTGTGCCTTCGATGCGTTGTGTGCTAGATTCTCGGGATTAATTTTAATGGGTATTTGATAGGTGGGCGGGCAGCGGAAACGATGGTGGACAGAGTTGACGACGATGCTGCATCGTGCCCTCAACGCGGCACTTTGGACGGGCGATCATTAAGCGATGTTTTGTGTCAAGTCCTTCAATACGCCATCACTCTTCGAGGGGAATCTGTCGGACGGTATTAAGCGAATAAATCTTTCGATAAACGATTGGCGATACAATCGATAAAGATAAACATGGGAAATTGATTTCTGAAGTCGATTGGTTAATTAGAACCTCAACGTAATCACTGCATGCAGTCGGAGATGAGTTAAGCAGGATATCACGATGCCTTTGATAGATAAACAGACCAGATGTGAAAGTGGGGTGTTAGCTTTCATATGCGGGATCAGGTCCTGAAAGAGTTTGATTGTGAAAAGGAGAGCGTCTTCTCTTGCATCCAGTTTCACTGAATGACACCATTGAAGTTCAAAAATAAGAACTTCTTGTCAACCGATAGGAGGCCAGTTGAAACTGGTGTTTCCCAGCCAGAATCGAACGCCACTGTCTCTCCCATTTTCCAATCACATCGCGTTATCAACACAGATCTTGCAGATTTGTCAACGAAACTCCCACACTGTCGGTGGCGCCACAACCAAAACCGACTCACCACAACCCGTTGGTGGGCGTCGTTTCAAGTCACCGTCATTGTGACAGCTTCATTTCTCAATACCGTCGTTCTATCCGCGCTTTGCCTGTCATCACTGTTTTGCGATGTCAATGCTGGTGCAACACTTGTGAGGGAGAAAAACCGTGAACGTCCAAACAATGACCGCGGGCCATCACAACCCACCAGACGCCATCAAGTTAAGCCCGAGGCAACGACACCATAAAGTAACACCTCTCACTAAGCTTTTCATCGCTTTTCCGGAGCAAAAAACATACAAAATCTTAAACTTATTGCGCTCCTCGGGCTCCTCGCCATCTGGGCGCACTGCACACGGGACCGCGGTAAGAAGTCACAGTCGCTGTCGCGGTCGTCGTCGCCGGGCTGTCGTCGTTCCACATGAGAGAGATCCAAACGGTTTAGCCCATTTACACACCTGAGAGGATTAATTCGGAATCAATTTGTTGTGAAATTAAACGAAACGTTGGATCTATTAATTATATCATTATTACCGTTGTTGTTCGGCACAATGCTGCTGCGGCAGAGGGTGGCGGGACGGCATGTGCCTGGTGGCGGGTGGCTGACTGGGCTCCATGTGCGCTCTAGAAGTCATGCAGTGCACCACCAGTAGGTGGTCTATTCGCCTCAGCTATGGTTTAATTCGCTGGCGGTTTTCTTATTTTTTTTTTTTTTGCAGGTCTTAGCCGCAACAGGTTCGCATGCAGACGGACCACTTACGCAACGTTCGAGTAAAGCCAATGAAGCCAGTCAGTGAATGTCGGAACGAGACTAAACGGTTAATTGTCGAAAATTTTGTTCGAATGAGTGCATGCGCGCCAGGATGAATTTATTAATGACACTGTGGGTGCGGCCGCTGCGCTAGTTGGGCGGTCGAGATTTTCAAATGTAATGTGTGTCCGGAAAACTGTTTAAGATTGGTCTACATTTCGTTGAGAGTTTCAGTTGCTAATTACTTTGCCTCGGAGAAGGCGGAGAGGATGTGAACGTGTTTGCATGAAAGCAGGGTTCGACTACAGACTGCTGTTTGCTTTGGAAGATTTATTTTCAATTTGCAGCAATCAATGAGAGAAAAAAGCAGAAAAAGGGAAGAATGATTGTATAAAATTGAGGGGATTTGAAGATCTGAAAGGGATCCAATGAAATTCATCAGTTGTGCAGGAAGTCAAACTATAGTTAAGTTTTTAGGCTCTCAGTCTCAGTCAATGAAAATAGGAGGAACAGGATGGGATAAATTTTAAAAAAAATATCAACAAACCAATAAACATCTAACTGAAGGAATTATCTACATACAGGGTGGGCCATCTAGTGTTTTTTTAGATCATAGGTTATTTTGACACTGACAGCTGTTTCCCGCTCGAAATCTTGACAGAAAGTCAGTATCATACCTCAGCGGAACGAAATAAGTCGCTTTACGTTTGAGCAGCGTTAGGAAATATTGAGAACTTATTTCCAACGCGAGTGCTGTGTAGCCCAAACAGTGAGTTTTTTTAAAACAAATTCTTACCGAAATGAAGCACCCACCGCGATATTTGTCCGGAAGTTTGTGCAAAAAGTTCGTGAGACTGGCATGCTAGTGGACAACACTGATCCTCCCCGTCGTCGCACGGTGCGCACAGATGAGAATGTGGCTGCTGTGGGGGAAAGTGTGAGACCTAATTCACGAACATCAACTCGCCATCGATCTCAACAGCTACACACTTCACGCACTAGCCTGAGGAGAATTCTGTTCAAAGATCTCGGATTATTCGCTTACAAGGTCCCATTGGCTCAGCAATTGAAAGCGCGCCACCATCCGCTTCGTTATCGGTTCGCAGTTTGGGTCTAAGAACAATAATAATAATGGCGGCGCTACAGTCCGAGGTGGACCTGGGCCTAGCTTCTCAGTAACCACTCGTGTTGAGCGTGCTATTGTTCTCTCACGAGTAGAGGGGAACTACAATTTAATGCCGACTCCGAACGGCGAGATTGAGAAGCTTTTTCTAGACAGTTATACTCTTTGAGCATAGTCAGTGACTCGAAAGAGGTGGAGCCGTGAAAGAATTTTTAGGTGATTTGTCGGGAATCGAACCGACAACATCGATCGTGAGTCGACGCACCTACCCACTACGCCACGGCGCCCACTACTAATATGCTTTACATGGCTTACTCAAATAAGACGCTGTATCTATAGACTCGCTCTATAGCACTCATAGTTCATGAGACGTAAGTAAGAAAAGTTGAATGGTTTCTTTCTAACACGAGTGGTTGCTGAGAAGCTAGGCCCAGCATATATACAGCAGTTGGCATTAGAAACAATATTTTTAATTCAGTGTTTTCTTTTATTCATTTGACCATAGGTTTCATTCGTGCAAGTCTTCCGTGAAGTCCAACTTCTGCCAAGCGACGCGCAATAGTAGCAATACTGAGGTCCGTCCCATTCATGAAGAAGTGCTTGTGCTGTCGGAGGAAGTGCTTGTGCTTAGGAAATGATAAATATGTCCTAGAGGCAATACTCAACCATTTTTGTACTCCCATATGCTGTATTGGGGATCGTAATTCCTAAAGTCACACGTTTTTTTTTTTTTTTTTATGGAAAGTTTTTGTAACACTGCACTGGACCACTCAGACTCAAAAACTGGCCCATTGTACTACCAAGCAGCAACCTACTCTAATGCCGTTAATTTGATCCCAACGGCAAATGGTGACTGGACCAGATTCGATTTCACTGGGATTCGAACCTGGGACCCCTCGAACTTGGGGCAGGCACTTAACCAACTGCGCCATCCAGTCGTATGAAACTGCCAATAGGACAAAAACAGAGTGACAGAAACTAACAAATCCGTGAAAACTTCTTTTAAAGACCACACCCAACGAGATGAGTACGTAAAAAAGGACATCTGTTAATCTCCATGCCTTAATTTTATTTCTATCAAAATTTCTAAATTTAAACATAATTTATTGGCGAAGATTTTCCCTTTTCAAAATAAATCATCATCATTATTTTCAGTGACCCGCATGTTCCACTAAAGAGGTCGCGGGGGCGACGCATGTACAAGAGATCTCCAGGCCACTCGATCCTCCGCCATCGACTCTAACTCATCAGGAGCTATGTCCAAGGGCAACCAGGCGGACCTGGTCCAAACACTTTTCCAAAATAAAAATTGAATTAAATTAATTCCATACCTACGTATCAGAAGGGTACAATTCCTTACAAAAACCACCCAAGAAATTTCATAAAAAATGTCTCGCTGTACCTTTCAACTCTCCCATCTGACAAGGTCTCCAATGTGCACACGCAGCCACGTCCCAATCAAAAATATTTACTCTCCGTCTAATTGAAACGCCGATTAGCCGCAAAACCGAGATACCTCTGCAATCTATCAATTCCCCCTCGATACTAATTAATCACCACAACATCAATAGCATTTCGAAACTAATTTTGCGTCTCGTTAAAATATTTCACTTGTCCAGGCGTTGCGGCACGCTCGCCGCGGCACAAAGCGACCAATAATCTCAATCAAAACCAAAAATCGCCTCCGCCGTCACACTCTTATCCGTCCCCCCACAGAAATGCCTTCACCAGAATTAATCTCTTGCCCAAGATTAGCGCCAATCAATTTATCACTCGTCCAATGAGATTTATTAAAACCGACTGTGACTCTTAGAATGGCGTAGCGGCCAAAAAACTATCGTAGTTACAGCCCAATTTGGGCAGCGGACAACAGCTGTCGCCACACTCAAATGAATTTCCTATCCCATCGGCGAATGCTGTTTCCTCTTGCGGTCACAATGGTGAATACGAACGAGTACTCAAACATCCACTCGAGCTTCCCGCATCGTGGCCAGCATCTCTGGGGGTAAACTCTGAGTGGAGACGACAGTGGAAAACAGACAAACACAACAAACTATCCCACAAGAGATACCCCTCCAGAATTGGCCATTAAATAATTCACCTGATTCAAAAGCGCGCATGACTTGCGTGTTCTCTGAGAATACTCCTTCAAGCATTGGCCAAGACCGCTTAGACTCCGTCCTCCTCGGTGCCGGGTATATGTGCGCTGGGAGACAGATAGATGGACAGACGGACGGTAATTTCGCCTCATATGGCGAGACAAAAAAAATACAAAACGAAGCCAATAGATACTATTGAATGCCAAATAGACACGTAAACGCGGTAGCTGCTGAAGTGCAGATCTACTACACACACGCAACACGTTTGTGGTTTGTACCGCAAAATGCGGACGTTAACTGCTTCGGTCGGAGTGTAATCATGACAATCATCTTGTGTGTTGGCCGCCCCTGCAGGCCGGTAGGTACCACATGCGATTGAGCTTCGTCTACTTGCTTCGCGGTAACATTCGGCTTCGAGTGACTTTGAGTGGATGGGACAGTGTAGTTGGCAAGTAATGGAACTGGTTTTTGAATAAAAAATTGCTAGATCCCTTGATTTAAAGATTCTGCCAAGACGTCGTTTTTGTGGTGACGCTTGTGACTTCAAGATCAGGTCTAAGGCAGAGGCTGCCAGGTCGACCGATTGGAGCCGGCCACAATTTAAGTAGCCTTTGATGCAATTTGCTGCAGCTACGGAACTATTGAAACTCAGAGAATTATTTCCACTTCCTCACCGAAAATGTGTCACTAGCTAGAGTTGTATCATTGGGCAAACTTTACAAAGATACGAAGTGACAAGTAGGTAGGTAAGTGAGTAGACGGGCGTAAGCCACGCCTCACTTAGGTCCTTAAGGACCCATTGTGATGAAGTGCCTACTTTAGAGACAAATTCTCCTCAACAAATATCGATCAACGTCTTCTACAAACGGGCGCCGTGGCGTAGTGGGTAGGTGCGTCGACTCCTACGCTCGATGTTCTCGGTTCGATTCCCGAAAAATCGCCTAAAAATTTGTTCACGGCTTCGCCTCTTTCGAGTCACTGACAATGCTCAAAGAGTACAACTGTCCAGAAAAAGCTTCTCAATCTCGCCGTTTGGAGTCGGCATTAAACTGTAGGTCCCCTCCACTCGTGAGGGAACAATAGCACGCACAACACGAGTGGTTCACTTAAATAAAAAAAAAAATTACTTTGAATCTTTCGAACACATCCGTCCGACGCCATTCTCAACCGAAGAGTGAGGACCTCAGCAACTATCCAGACCTTCAGGAAAGACTAAAATTATCCTGGGGTTCAGTTCTTTTCATTTTAACATTTTCCTGCGTATATTCCCGTCACTCTGTCGGCAAAGTAATGACCTTCTGACTACTTTTACTCTCTCACTTTCAAAGCTTGATGAAAATATTGAGATATATTTTCGATTTTCGATTTCGTGTCACCGTGTACTACAGCGATTCGAGTCAGTTCCAACGTTAAAAGGAAGAATAAAATAAACACGCATGTCATTTCCTGCAAAACACACTGTGTACCCATCATCGTTTTGTTTAACTCCTTACCCATTCAGAGCTTGTCGCCGCAAACTCGCACACATTCAGTTCGGATTAGCCAGCGAACGCGACATACAGAACCTAAACTTTAAATTTGAGTCTCAGGAATGTTAAGAGGCACCTCTCGGTGCGGTGCGGCGAGGGGCGCGCACTCTATTTCTTTCAATTAAACGCAATTTGTTGCCAGCAACCGTTCGACCAGCTCGGCGAACGTTCGGTTGACAACTCCGACCGAGTCCCTAACCGACGAGTGATCGCAATTGAATTGGACATAAATAAAACGAGATCAATCAATTGATTTATTTTGACATCACCCGTGGGGGGAGTCTCGATCTCGTGTTTGATGCCTGATGCCTGATGCCTGACTGTCATTGTCGTTTGGTTTGTCTTGCAGACTTTTTGGCTGAAAAGATACACAATCCATTGGGACAGACGGTGCTACAGCCTCGTTGTCGTTTTGCCTCGAGCTGATTATGTTTTTGCCTGCGCCGGGATAATTTTTGGCCGGTTCCATAAAATTCTCGTTAGTACGCGCGCTGCATAGTCCGCATAGTGGAGTCATTGTTTCTTGCCTTGGTTAACATATTAACTGACTGATTGGACAGTTGCCGGCGTGATTGGTTGAGTCTGCGTTGGTCCTCGGTTTCTCAGACGTTGCTCTGCACTGGATGTTGGGAGCTGCTGCCGATTTGCAAGTTGATGGCCAGACAAATGGCTCTGTGTGTGGTTTGGCTAATTGCTTAAGTTGCTCAATGTGCACTTGAAGCTTATGCGACGGCGGCGCGACTTCGGTGGCTGGCCTAAGTAATTCATTAAGTTTTATGTGAACATTTTATTTCGAATTTCGCTGGCATAAATATATTTCACTTTGAGTGTTGTGAATTGTTGCACAATGTGGGTCACGCAGTGAGTCATGTTCAGGAAATGTTGCGGTTTAATTGAATACGGTGTGGTGAAACATGGCAGTCTTTCCGTGAAGGGGTCAGTGGGTATCGTAAAAGATTGTCACTTACCGCGATTGATTCATGAAGGTGCTGCATGACTGCAGTCGGTGTCAAGTACAAGAAGAAAATCAATGAATTTCTCAAATTGAATCCAGAAAATGTCTACAAATTGAATAAAAGGGCTTATTTTGTCTTCTCCTCATTCTTGAGGCAACCGACTTCGAAAAGCTTTCAATTGCAAGGTTTACTTACAATTGTTTGGGGGGCTTTAAGTTGAAAGTCAAATTAAAATCAGAAAAATAACCAACTCTATAATATGTAGGATATTGTGCAAATACCACCTATAAATCGCTACTCATTTAAGAAAAAAATGAAGGTAGCAACGAAGTAATAGTTACAGAATGGATACCTATTTTACTCTTGTCTTATGTCTAGAAGTAAATTAATTATTTAGGGCTAACACCAAAGCAATTGATTGATGTCTGACCAAACCTGCTTCACCAATCAAAGAGACGTGTGGAACAGACCAGGAGTGAACCGTTGAAGCATGGAAAACATTAGAATACGCCTATTGATTTATACACTCTTTGGCATTGATCTCGTCTTGTCAGTCGACTACCGATTCCACTAAAGGGTAGCTCGACCAGGTAGAGCCTATGGACAAGTAAGCACTGCCCAAAGGAATCTTCGTGGGCGCCGTGGTGAAGTGGGTAGGTGCGTCGACTCCTACGCTCGATGCTGTCGGTTCGATTCCCGAAAGAACACCAAACATTTTTTTCATGGCGCCGTGGCCGTTTGAGTTCGTGCGTCGACACATGCGCATTAGACTTTCACTGTCTAGGTTCAAAACCGAGTTCAATTTAAAAAAAAAAAATGTTTCGCAGCTCCACCTCTTTCGAGTCACTGACAATGCTAACTGTATAGAAAAAGCTTCTCAAAATCGCCGGTCGGAGCCATCATTAAACTGTTGGTCTCCTCCACTCGTGAAAGAACAATAGCACATACAACACAGGTGGTTGCTGAGAAGCTAGGCCCAGGTCCACCAGGGACTGTAGCGCCGCCATTATTATTATTATTATTATTATTATCAAAGGAATCTTTGACTCTAGGCGAAGAAGGATCTCAACCAACTTTATGTACATAACAGGGGACTGTAAAGGTAGCCCTAAACGACGATTATGCTCGCCGAACTTGCTCGTGCTCGCCGGATTTTCATCGTGTATGGGCTGGTTTGCGAGCGGCTCGCTGTTGGCAAAAAATTTCGATTTTTTCGTGTTCGTTGGCTTTAATGTTCGCCGCGTAGGACCATGTTCGCGAGAAAACCTCATTTTTGCTGTGAACGTCGCCGAGTGCACATCGCGGGTTGAGCACAATATTCACCACTTGCGCTTCCCTATCACACAAGTTAGTTCGAATGCATTTTTTTATTTTTATCTTTTTAACAACAACATTACGTCACACAAGTTGACGAACTGAATGTTCGCCAAATGTGTTCGCCGTGTAGGGGATAACGCAAACGAGCAAGTTCGGCGAGCATGTCCGTCGTTAAGGGCTAACTTAATCCAAAGCTCGTGCTGTTTGCAGAACAATTTAGTTCCCTTAGTTCAATTTTGAACGATGGACGATAGACCAAATTTTCTCACTAAGGAAAATCCTGGAAAAGACCAGCGAGTTTCAAATTGACACGATTCCAAAGCCGCATGCGACAGCATTCATAGCAAGGAACTGTTAGAAGCGATTGCCGAATTCGGGATCCCGGGAAAATTGATCCGGTTATATCGCACCACGCTAAGGCAAACGCGATGCACCGTGCAGTTTGGTTCAAGGACCTCCGAACCTTTTGAAACCTGCACCGGATTTCGGTAAGGAGATACGCTGTCGTTTGACTTCTTCAATCTTGTACTGGACAGGATAGTGCGGAGGGCAGGTGTAAACACTAACAAAATGTGAATGTAGTCCAAGAGGCAAAAAACCGTCGACTACACTGGCTCGACCACATCGAGCGTATGAGGTCTACGAACTCCGGGTTCGAGAAGGAGAGGAAGACCGAATCTCCGGCATAGAGATCATGTGATCGCGGATGCAAGACAACTTGGTCTTAATAGCTGAAAGCAGCATGCCCGGAACCGTCAAGGATATACAGTCAGGAACATTCAGTTTCATACGATTGCCTTCCGCAACCTCTTCAAAAATGTCCTAAAAACTTTGCTGTGTAGAAAGTAAGAATAAATCTTGTGGAGGAGAAGGAAAGAAACATGCTTAAGTTGGTTTTACTTGTACTACTTGTATTTGAGTATCAGACCACCAAACTATTAAACTTTTTATTTGAGCAGATATCCGGCCGCCGAATATTCGGCTATCCGTCTAGCCGCAGGCCGAATTTTTGGTATCCGGTATTCGGCCAAATCACTATTCGGTACAGCTCTAGTAGCTAATGTTCATCAAAAAGCAATTGTTAGAGTCAACTTCAAGACTAGAATCTAGGGTCATCAGATGCAGAGCACAGAACGCATTTCGTTTACATTGGATCAATAAAAAACTCAGTTGTTTACCTTGGTACAGAACCGCCTCCATGTTATACCGCGGCTTTTAATTTTTTCAACTCTTCACTGGATTTTCATGGATCTAAATAAACTAAATGTACTCTCATCCGAAAAGAAAAAACTCGAATCCAAGAGGATTCACTATCAAAAAGTAAGAAGTAAGAAGGAAGAAGTCTCCGAGATTTTTATCGATCTCCTGTAGTTATTTTTTTCTGAGACAGTACTCCTCTGAAATGCATAACACTCTAAGTGGTGAATACTTCAATACTCCCTCAAGCTAAATCCTGATTAGTGCTGACTTAAATGTCATGACTCATGACTGAAGATTATTAACCATCAAGCAATGTCTATCCCAAGAACTGTATACAAAGCTCGATTTGAAATTAAGACTTCATTGGCGAAAGTTCATTCCACCTCCGGTCAATGAACAAATTGAATTTCCAAAGCAATCCCCCCCCTCCCACCGCCACGCCAATACGCAAGACATTCCCACATCACAGTCGGAATTACGCATGAAAAATCAATTCAAGAAACGTTCTAATTTGCTTTGGCCCACCGCACGAGCACATGCACGCAAAAAGATACAGTTCTGTTGACGTTCCGTTTGGAACAAAAGTTCAAATACCTCCGAGTACTGAATAAATATCTAGGTGCTCCTCCACCATCGTGCGAGGGGGTGGAAGTGGGGGAATGGAATCGAGTGGAAACCACCGCTGCCGACGCTGCCGCCGCTGCTACTGACGTCGAGAACAATTATATCACACCGTGACTGGGTTGACCCAAAAACTAGCTTGTTGCTCCAAAAAGGTTTCCTTAATCTCCCTATGGATGGTAACCCAATACCTTATATTCTCGTGATTGTTATCGGGACAGACATCGGGACTGGGCTGGCTATGAACTATGCTTTTGCTGTTTTCTCCCTTTTCATGTTCCACACGGTCGGATGTGGAGCGATTTCGGAGCGCTACACCAATCGAACGGCAAGACAATGAATGAGATACTTTTCGAGATGGTACTGGCGCACATGCACCCGCAATGTCTATGCAAATTCCCGCCAGCGAAATTGGACCTAATTCCACGCTTTTCCACTGGATTCGCTGGACCTGTAAATGATTCACGTGGCAAAGGTAGCGGGTTTGTATTCAAATTCGGCGACGTACCTCTACACGTGGTCGGACTGATGAACCGCGGGTGATGTAAGTACGTCCGGCATCCCGATTGAATTGCTGATTATCGCGCCGAACTCCGAAGCTCGGTGTTTGACGGGAGAATTCGCTCGGAATGGATGGCGAGCGGTGGTGTGCTTCTGGCACATTCTAGCCTATTCATGCTGCATTCGTGACTCATGCGCTCGGCTTTCCATAAATCAATTAATCAGCTATGGAGCATTTGAACCCAAGCCAACTGAAGTGAAGACTGTCACAGCACACCGCGCCGCTGTCGCCGTCGCCTGATTGACTAACTGACGGCCGATTTGCATACGAGCGCAGTTCATAATATCGGCGCTTTGCATGTCGCCTCCCTGCGCCATTAGGCCTCAGCTGAGCACGAGTTGTCGAACGTAGGCTTTAATTTTATTACCCGAGTTGTATTTGCATTTTAATTGAAACTACACGCACCGATTATGTTCGCTGCGGGAGGAGGTGGGGACGATGTGGCGAACGTGGTGATGAAAAAACAAAAGCTGCCACGGGGTCTGTGGTCGAGGCGGGGTCGCGTCTGTTGTGGGGGTGCACACGCAATTTGTATCCACCGCTCACCACTCCGGCTGGGTTTTAAAGTCTAAAACGCCAGAGAGGCAGAGTCAGGTCCCGGCTTGGCGTGTGGGTGTGCACCATTACTCACCGGTGCACATGATTGGCGTGTTGTGTGTTTTGATGTTTCAATCACGAGCGGGCTCTTCAAAATGTATTCCACCTATTTTTCTTCGTTTGACGGTAATCACAAGAAGGATGTGGTCAGGGGTCGGGAACCTGTGCTCACTGCGGGCTCTGGTTAGCAAGTTGCCCTGTCTTCCGCTGCGAATGGTTTTCGTTGATTTTGTTTGCGCTTTAAGTCAGCCTTCGAGTTGAGCAAGTCTCAACTAATTTATGGTCTGTCTGCGCGGATGGGTGCGTTTGCCAGCCCTGCACTCTCAAAGTTAAGATGGATTAGGCTATCACCGAGGTAATCAATTTCGCTTTATGTTGACTTATGAGTGCTTGTTAGGGTTCCAGTTGAGATCAATATCTTCCTGGTCCAGAGGTAAGTCAATTGGTGAAACGAACTGAGAGTGATTTTGGTGATTTTTTCACATACGACTGCGGGCAATAATGCAGCAGGCTTAAGGTATCACTTGGACTCATGCGGTTTTTCATAAGATGCTTTATTCGAAAGAACGTTTTATGTGTTTAAGTTTTAAAGAAAATAGTCCCGAAATACGAAGGCTGTTCGATAAGTAAATGAATTTGAAATTAAATACTGTTTTTTTTTTAATTAAATTTATTTTTCAACGCAACTGAAAGCATTTCAGTGCAATTCACTATACGATCCCAACGATATTCCAACTGATTTGGCCGGATACCGAATATTCGGCGGCTGGGTATCTGCCCAAATTAAAAATATACAATCCCTGGCCATATTATTAGACGCACTGTAGGATTTTTATAATTATTAGATTATACGCAATATTTTTAACTTTTAACGTTACGAAAGCTAAGTTTTGCTTATTAAATTTTTTTGTAGTTATATTTTCTTTATTTTTTTATTTTTTTTGATATGTTGCATTATACATGCATAATGTCAAAGTATTGGTAACAGAGCGTAAACAAGTATAGATTTCTTTTATTCGCATTTTCGCATTCTGCCGGTTCGGACTAGTTTGTGTGACTTTAAAAGCTTTGTGTGCTTATTAGCGGTATTGATTTTTACTGTATTATTGTATTGTTTGTTTATTGCATTAATAATTAAATTGTAACATTTTAACTATGGGTAGGAGAGGTGACCTGTCACCACCTAAAAAAAGCTGAAGTGATAGCTCTGATCAGCACAAAAACTTTTTCTAACCGAGAAATATCTCGAAAGGTGTACGTGTCTGAGGCTAGCATGAGACGAATAAAGAAAAAAATTGAATGTGGTGAAGAATTAAGCCCAAAAAGAAAGAGCAGATGCGGAAGAAAGCCGATTTTCACATCAAGGTCGGAAGATGTGTAAAGAAAATTTACGTCTAAAACAGATTTGCAACCACAAAGATGATAAAAATTTAATTGGAAAGAGTTAATATTAATGCCTCTGAGCGCACCGTATGCAGAAAATTAAAAGATTTGGGTTTTAAAGCCCACAGTCCCGCCAGGAAGCCAAAGTTAACAGCCGCAAAGAAAACAAAGCGTATGAATTGGACAAAACAATTGCGAGATAAGGACACGGACTTCTGGAGATCGGTAATTTGATACTAAATTTTTCGAAAACGAGGAAATAATTAAAGTGCAGTATTGTTCTAACAATTTGTATTTCTTTTTTGTGTTTTTGACATTTGTGCTTCAGCGATGAAAGCACTTTTGAGGTTTTGGACAACAAAGCTCAGTTTGTTCGTCGACGCCGTGGAGAAAAGTTTCACCACGACTGCGTCGTTCAGATTGTGAAGCACCCTACCAAAGTGATGATCTGGTCAGCCATCAGCGGCAAAGGCACAGGAAATCTGTACGTAATAAAAGGGATAATGCGACAAGAAGTCTTGCAGAATAGGTTGGGTCCGCAGGTCAGAGAATGGTTCCCGAACGGAGAACCATATATTTTTATGCAAGATGGGGCTCCATGCCACACAACCCGGTCTATAAAAGCTTATTTGAGGGAAGAAAATATCCCTCTGTTGGACTGGTCGGGAAACAGCCCTGACATGAACCTAATTGAAAACATGTGGGAGCTGATGAAGAGGGAAGTGGCTAAAAACTCTGTCACAACAAAAACTCAACTAATAAAAAAAATAGTTCACGTGTGGAATCACCATCCACAAATACAGGAAACGTTGACAGGATGCGTTGACAGTATGCTGCGCAGAATTGAGACTCTTCTTAAAGCAAAAGGAGGCTTAACAAAATATTGAAAAAATAACTAAATTAACAAAAATATTGAAAACATTACAAAAAAAATATTTTCAATAAATATGTTGTTTTATTTTTATAAAAAAGTAGGAAATAGTTTATATTCTGCATAAAAATTAATTTAAGGGCAATACAATATTCAAAAACCTAATTAAAATAGCTGTTAAATGAAATTTTGCATAAAATCGTTAGTGCGTCTAATAATATGGCCAGGGACTGTAATAGTTTGGTGGTCTGATACTTAAATCAGACCGGTACAAGTAAAACCAACTTAAACATGTTTCTTTGCTTTTCCTCCACAAGATATTCTTACTTTCTACACAGCAAAGTTAGAGGGACATTTTTGAAGAGGTTGCGGAAGGCAAGTTAATAATAATAATAATGGCGGCGCTACAGTCCGAGGTGGACCTGGGCCTAGCTTCTCAGCAACCACTCGTGTTGTGCGTCTTACGAGTGGAGGGGACCTACAGTTTAATATCGACTCAGAACGCGGAGATTGAGAAGCTTTTCCTAGACAGTTATACTCTTTGAGCATTGTCAGTGACTCGAAAGAGGTGGAGCCGTGAAAAAATGTTTGATGATTTTTTCGAGACTCGAACCGACGACCTCGAGCGTAGGAGTCGACGCACCTACCCACTACGCCACGGCGCCCACGAAGGCAAGTTAGATTGAGTTTAAAAATACCGCCAACGAGTTTGACTTACATCTCAAAACAGTTTATTTTGAACGGAATAGTGACCCTTGGGCTTGGTGGTCGGTAAATGGAAGACAGTACCCAATTTTGCCCAAATTTTCCAAAACTTATTTTTCATCTCCATGTAGCAGTGTATACAGTGAGAGACCCTTTATAAAGCATGCATCGTTTACGAAAACAAACGTTATAAATTATTACCCCTGAATGCAGAAAAACTAATTTTCATTCACCATAATTTGGCTTTAGTAAACTTCCAATACAATTGTTTTTTTATTTTGTTGCTTTTTACCAAAAAAAACCGACTATCCGGAATTGGGCCGGATATCAAAAGATTATTCCGAATAGGCCGGATACCGAATACTTACCGGATATCCGTCACAGCTCTAATTTTAACCAGTCTAATAAATGTGATTTGCTAAATATGCGCTTTTGGGAGCACGTTCGCATACAGAAGTGCGCTGTTTTGATTGTTCTCTCATTTTTGGTGAGTGGTAGTGTATCCCTGATTCGTCAACTGTCTCAGAAGGTAAAAAAAATTTACTTGAATTGCACTTAAAGAGTTCCAAATTCAATTTTGAAATCTTCACCAGGGACGTCTCCATTAAGAACTGTTGAGTCTCATCGTTGAATGAGGTTTTGATGAATTAAACGACGATTTCGAAGTAAATGGGTATAATTTTTAAGCGTTGGTCCACCGTGTGTCTATTCAAGGAAAAATGGCAAAGAATACTGACATTAAGTCGGCTCTTAATTATCAAATAGACTATAACCACGAACAAAGTTAAAAATAAATAAAAATAATTTTCAAACAGTTCTCCGTTCTTTAAAAGACGTGTACGCTTATGGCTCCAATTGCTATTATTTCATAAATTTCATTCCTCGCACATCTAAATTAGATTCAAGTTCATCGGACTTTATTCATAAAAATAATTTTCTGAAATACATTAAAACTTCGATCTAATGACATTGGCAATAAGCTTGCATGCGACCACATCTGCGAATAGCAATGAAATGGAAGCCAATACATTGTTCTTCAAACTCTTGTTCCCTAGGCCATCGACCCATAGAGAGTCTCAACCTTGTTATGAGACCTATAGTCGAGCAACAGTCATCAAATAGCTTACGCTTTTTGGCGAAACACTTTTGAAGTCGAAGTTAAATCATGGGCATTAAAAAAAGAATCGACGTCCCCAATGGAGTAAACAAATTAAACACATTCCACGCCAACTGTGTTGCAGTTCAACAAACTCCATTGGCACGATTACACTGTTTTGTCAGACACACCGGAGAGCAGTCAAAGAAAGCGGACCGAGCGGACAGAAAAAAGATCCCAACTCCTCCGGAAGATTTTAACACAAAATCGAAACAAATAAATCGCGACTTCAATTTTGTTTTTTTTTTTGTTTTTTGTTCTGTGTTTCCTCCGCGAGATCAATGAGAGAAGAAAGCCAACATCCCAAACAGCCAAGCCGAGCCATAAAAAGAGACACGAGAAGACCCGCAGACAACACCAACAGAAACAGTGTCTTCCATCAGAGCTGGTGCCGAGAAACATCGCTCTTGCGTGGGCCCTCTTCATTCGCGCAACATGCGCGACCATTCCCAATGTGAGTGAGATAAACCATAAACCACTTGGATGCATCTCATCCTTGGATGCGGCTCCAACTCCAGCTCCAGCTCCAGCCCGATCCAAGCCGTACACAGACCAACCGACATGGACAGAAACAAGAGGTATTGCACCTGTATCACAGGAGTAATCTAATTTCAGCTACAAGTTGTTTCCACTCACATCGTACCTTCGAATTGATTTAATTCAATTACCGGGACCCGTGCAGGAAGGAGCACAACAGAATGAAGAAGAAGAGAAAAGAACGACGGAGCCGATGCAAAACACCTCACCCTTGGGACGGCCGAGCCGAGCGAGGCGGCAACGGCGGGTGGCAGTAATGATACAAACACTCGAAGGAACTGTCTCAATCCAGCGGGGGAGAACCCTTCTGGCCGGCTTACAGCACTCGGCAGTCGCGCATGATGTTCCCCCTGTGCACCTACGTGGTCGAAAGCAGTAAGTAACACCATCGAACACAACAAGACAACATGGCACGGAGCCACAAAGAAGACGACGGAAGGAACCAAAAAAAAGAAGACAACCAAAAAGCCATATCCAGGAATCCTTTCAAGGGACACGGCCAGCTTACACACAAAACCGACACAATTTAGCAAAACACAACTCAACTCACCGAGTCGTCAATTGGACCCGAGGAATAAATCACGATCTGTGATTTCCTCGACTTTTTTGCTGCGGACTTACAAGGCTTCACTTGCCCTCCAGCCACCACCAACACCATCGTAGTCAGAGACAACTCTGGCATCAACGACGTCGGCGACGACGACGACGAGTACTCGTACAGCGACGACTACGACGTCTTCGATTCCGAGACTACATCGACGACTTGTTGATGTCAATTTTGCTAGAGTTTTGTAGATCGGTGCTTGTAGATTGGCCATTTGGGGGCAAGCCCGCACCAGCACTGCCGAACTGCGAGCACTAACTAACAACAGGAGACTTCTGCTGCCGCTGCTGCTGCTGCTGTTGCTGCAGTTGTATGCTGAGCCTGATGCTGATGCATATATAAACCGAAATTAGCTGAAAGAGGAGACTTTGTTTCAAAGAACAGTTAGTTGACCAAAAATTCCTGATTTATGTGGTCGGAGGAGCCAGGAGCGTTTGTCTGGCAATTAATTTCTGCACAGTTCCGTGAGTTCTCCACTCCAGCCCAGCACAGGATCGGAGATGGATTCAAATTAATTTGTTGCGGAGTATCTGCATACGAGTACACACAGTCATACCGATGCTGCAGTGAGGTGAGAATTGTGGATGTTGCCACACATTGATTGCATGCGGCATAAGCAGGCAGTCACCGCTTGCCCTGGTTCCTAATTAAGGCATGAAACCTGCGGATGGGAGTTCGGTTGTAGGGCAAAGTTCAAAGGGATTCATGACATGGCGCAGTTTTGTTGCAACACACGAGCTGCGAGTGGGGTGTGCTTCAAATCATTGTCGATCCAAAACAATAGACTTGGAGATAGACTGCAAAAGATTCAGACGGGGGGAGTCCATTTGCCCTGTACCCCGCAGGGTTTTATTCTCAAAGCAAAGTCTAGGCTCGCAGAAAAGAGAAGTACGTCACAGAAAAAACCAGAGACAAAGGTGTGAATCGCTACCCGGATATCCGGATAATGTCCCGATCGGACAGCACATTTGGACATTTAACAGGGCCAACAAATTGAGTGCGTCCAAAATAATTTACTTTAATCAGTAACTTTGTGAAGGATGGCCAGATAACAACGACAGTTTTTTCAATTGTTATGTTTTAGCAGTTGTCAAAGATACCAATGATATTTAGCTATCAAAATATTAAGTAAGTTCTGCCATTTTATCATGCATTTTTTCACGTTTGGAGAACGTGCAAAAATTATTAAAAAATATCGATATTCCGATTCAGTTGAAAATGCCCAACGTGAATTTTGCCGTGAGGTCGGTCGTCATCATGGTTTCAGGGCGAAGGAGATTCGTCGTGGAAAAGTTTGAGCAGGATTACACTCTTGTGGACTTTAAGCCACCAACCAGGCAGAGATTGGTGCGAAATAAAGAAAACGTAACGGCCAGTATCGAATAAGACCAAGAAATGTCGATCCGACGCCGATCATCTAAATTGAGCATCGCCAGAGAGTTACCCGGCTTGTTTTGCGGTTGGATTTGAGACACATCCAGACATCCGCATAAGCTTATGCTGACGCAGGCATTGAAGCCGGAAGACCACAGACATCGCCGTGAGTTCGCTAATTGGACCGGGCACTGGAAATGTTGGCCGAAGATGGATTGGATTTTGGGCACAAATTCATCTTCTCGAGTGAGGCCCCTTTCGACTCAGCGGCTAACTTAACAACCACTATTGCCGCTATTGTGGACGCCATGGCGTAGTGTGTAGGTGCGTCGACTCCTACGCTCGATGTTCTCGGTTCGATTCCCGGAAAATCACCTAATCATTTTTTCAAGGCTCCGCCTCTTTCGAGTCACTGACAATGCTCAAAGAGTATAACTGTCTAGAAAAAAGCTTCTCAATCTCGCCGTTCGGAGTCGACATTAAACTGTAGGTCCTCTCCACTCGTGAGAGGAAAATAGCACGCACAACACGAGTGGTTGCTGAGAAGCGCCGCAATTATTATTATTACTATTGCCGCTATTGTAGTGAACACAATTCACAAGAGTTCGACTAGGCTTGATGGTTTGCTTGATGGTTTGTGCGGTCTATTGCACGGAGGCGAGTAAGACACCGTTACCGTCAAAAGTCTTAGTTATAGAGCGATGTTGACCCATTTTTTGTGAGCAGAGCTCAAAAACATCGATATATCGAACTGAGCTGCGGTTCAAATAAAAAGGCGCTACATGTCATACAACTGTCTAGAAAAAGCTTCTCAATCTCGCCGTTCGGAGTCGGCATTAAACTGTAGGTCCCCTACGCTCGTGACAGAACAATAACACGCACAATACGAGTGGTTGCTGAGAAGCTAGGCCCAGGTCCACCTCAGACTGTAGCGCCGCCATTATTATTATTACATGCCATACAAGCGACGCTAGGCTCGAAGTTGTGAAAGAGAAATTGGGCGACTGGGTCATCTTACGGTGAACATTCATGGACTAGCGGACACGATGAAGCGCCCTGACACCAGTCGTCTATTTTCTGTCACGTCCTTAGTCTACGCTAACAAGTCAAAAACTTCAGACGGTCTCGAGGACAGCATTCAAGGCGCTATTGCCGGAATAACGCCGCACATATTGGAGTGAGTCATACAAAATTAGACCGACCGCGACTGCTTGAAGGACTGGCAGTGAAACGGTTACTGTCGTTTTAATGATGTGGTATTTCAGGCATAATGGCATAAATTTAGCTTCACCATTAAGCTAGAATTCAATTTTATTTCTCACCTCGTTGTTGTTTTATTTAAATTTCTTTTCCTATCGTTCTTATCTGGTCACCATGTATGGGGTCTTCCAAAAGGTACTTCCGAACTTTGACAGTTGATGGCGACCATATTGTTGAAGCTACATCTGTCAAATTGGCTGTCATTCATTCAATCTGTTCTGCCAAATCACCATGGATGGATATAACGTTTAACAACATCTGCAAATGATAAAATTATTTTATCAAAATGGGTGTTCTGTTTGGGCAAAGTGTCGTGAGCTTCGCCCACGTTACGGTCGCCATAATTGTCCTACCGAGAGGACTATTCGCAGTGTGGTGGGGAAATTTGAGACTGGTTCAATAAACGATAAACCAACACTCGTACGCCGACGAATCGCAAGATCTGCCGAAAACATCTCACAACCGCTATCCATGCGAGTGTGCAGGAGAATCCGAGGCAGTCGATTTCGCGTCGCTCGTAAGAACTCGGCCTTTCGCAGACCACAACTTGGCGAATTTTGCGTCGTGACTTGTGGCTGCATCCGTATAAAATTCAACTGACCCAAGAGCTGAAGGTAAACGACACGACCATAGACAACGAACGTGTGTTCGCTGAATAGTCTCCGGAGAAGTTGGAAACTGACCCTAATTTTCATCGAAAAATCATCTTCAGCGATGAGTCCTTTTTCTGAACGAATGTGTATGTCAACAAACAAAATTGTCGAATTTGGGACGATATGACGAAATGCACATGAGATCCAAGAGCCTGATCTATAAGCAGCTCATCAGACCCATAATAACTTACGGATGTTCAATTTGGTTCACGATAAACCCCACAGCGATGGAGAAAAGTTGCCTGTTTGAAAGGAAGATTTTGCGTACATGTACCGGCCTTCATCGAAATCCCTTTACCCGGAAATTCTTCTCAAACAAAAGGATCTACGAAGAAGACAAAATTATACCCATAGATTGGTATATTATCCAACTCGTCACCAAGCTGTTGAACAACCTCGTAGACCATCCCAACCAGGACATACAGGAGTTGCAGGAACATGCGCTAGAGCCCATACCTTCACGTCAGGGCAATCACTGACCCCAGATTTGATGACTTTTTCCACAACGAAGCAACGCTGTTCTACAAGGACAACACAGGACACTACCGAGGCTAAATCTCGGTACAAATTTTATTTTACCTTTCTTTTTCTCTTTTAATTTTTTAAAAAATAAATCCAAGAGCGTCCAACGCATCCCAAAAAATCACTGACTGGTGCGGATTTTGGGCTGGCGGCTTCATCGGTCCACCACTTTGGCCAGGCCATCACCGTCAACGGCGAGCGCTATAGGTTGAAGATTTCCAACTTCTTTTGGCCTAAATTGCATGATATGGACACCAACGACATGTGGTTTCAACAGGACGGCACTACGTGCCACACAGCTCACGCCATATTGGAAATTCTGCACGAGCGATTCGATAGCATGGTCATCTCACATGGAGGTGATGTGAACTGGACACCGAGATCGTGCGATTTGACCCCGTTCGACTTTTTCTTGTGGGGTGTTCTGCCAACATAACCCATGCCATCGGTCAAATTCAGCCAGATTTATGCGCGACAGTCATGGAAAATTTGACATTTCGGATGCGCGCCACCCAGAGAAGCCGCGACGCACATTTGAACGATGTTATATTTCATACATAATGGCATTGATAGGCCTTTTAAACAAATAAAACATTTTGATAATATCTCATACACACTTTGTTTTATGTACATTTGAAGATAGGAAGCGCTTAATGAAATACCCTTTATTTGGCGATTGGGTCATGTCACGGCGAGTGTTCATCAACTGGCCACAGCCATCATACGACTTGCCATGACTCGTTTATTTTCTCTGGGGATACGTCAGCTTCTTAGTTTTCGCTAACAAGCCAACCACTTTGGACAAGCTCAAGGCCAACATTCGAGACACTATTGCCGAAATAACGCCTCACAGAAGGAGGATAGGTGAAGCTAGATGCAGATGGTGAAATGTTTTGATTGCGCACCAACATAAGCAAACTCCTTTCTGTTTCAAGTGCCATCTCATAAACCATCGATTTCACATCAACATCACCTCCCACAGAAGTCTGCTCGTTTTCCCATGGAATTCACATTCCACTCCAATTCCTCGGACAAGAGTGCTCCTTCTCGCATGCCAACATCTTCACCCCATCAATGGGAAAGGGCTTTGAGGTGAAAACTTCCTGAAATAAAAACAAAACCAAAGCAAAAAAAAAAACATGAAAAATGAAAAACAAACGCAGAGTCGAAGTGTGTTTGTGTGTGATTGTCAGTTCGAAGGAACACACAGAAAATAATAAAACTTCGGCCATAACAAGCGCGAAATGTAAAATGCAAATTCTGCGCACTCACTCGGCGAGTAATTTATTGAACGATTTTACTAGATCAAGAGAGTATTTTCCAATTGGCTCCGATGGACGGCAATGGACGCGGAGTCGGATTCGGATTCGTAGCTGCTGCGGTTCCGTATGCCCGTTGCCGACTTGTTATTCATTTCCCATTCCCCTGGAGCGTATACTAAAGTTGTGCTAATTTATTTTTTGTGAATATTACAGTGGGAAATCTGGTGAAGAACGTGGCTTTTATTACAGCCGGCCGCAGCGACGCTGTTGCAGGGCTTGTTAGCAATTACATAACGTGCCTGTTATAGATTATTTTGGAATTTTCCCGCTTCCAATTGGCTTCTATTTGGGTGGCGGACTTGAGTGAAACGGTAAAGCTGTCGCTTGTGCCGAGGACCTCGGGTTACATTTCCTCTTTGTTCAGTGTCAACAAGTTCGGGTGCACTGCGGATGGAGTTGAGTTGAGATGCTTTGTCTGTTCTTGGAACACTTCCGACAGAAGAACCAGAGGTAGGCTGAGTCGACTTGACGATTGGATAGGCAACCGTGAGCCCATGGAGGCAGTATCAATGTAAGCTATCGCGTACACGTTTCACGAAACAAGAATAAGACCTCGATCAAGATAAGTCATGCTTACATGCGGTACCTACAGACATCACAGCAAGTCACTCCCAGCGGAGTAGTAGAATCCCTGCATGATGATGGCGATGATGACGACTGACCACCGGTCCACCAGCAGATGAGGCCCATGCCCACTCTGGGGCCTCATGAGTTGGAAGAGCGTATGTTTGCGGGGCTAATTGAGTTGATATGGCTGCGTTAAGTACCTGAGGAGGACGACATCATCGCGGACACAACAACAACTGAGGTGAGAGTCAAGTGTCATTTTCGTAAATAATTCAGACATCTGCATGCAGGACAGCGATGCACGTTGTTCCGTGGCAGTGCAGGAGAAGCCTCTATGGTTAGTCGTTTCTTGTGCTATACGCAACGAGTTCTATGGAACGAGAATGGCTGGGGATGTTGCCGGGTTCCGTGGAAGGAAGTTGTCATTGCTGGTGTGCTCAGCTAAGGTGACATCATGTACGGTATTAGGGTAATGGCTTAATCATGAGAAACGTGAAGATGTGGAGATAGATGTACATAGAATGCGGTAGCTGTGGAAGTTTTTGCGGAGAAATGACAGAGATGGATTGGAGCTTAGCGTGATTTCTTAGGAAGTTAGGAAAAAAAGTGGAGCTTCTTCTGTCGTCCTAATAGTCGCCTCAAGTGGGAAGGTTTTTTAAAGGAACTTTGATCTATCACCAAAATTATTCAGTAAAGCACACGCAGCCTGCAATTGGAGCGCTCTAAAATTTGCGACTACCGACTCAGAATTTTTCCACCTGACCCGATCATGAATTTTGCCGTGACAAGAATGTAAACAATGACAGACGTTTTGACGTTGACAGTTCATAAAAAAAAGTTTAAGAGTGTTTTTCAATAAAAGTCCTAAATTCTTTTGTTCCTAGAGAAAAAGCACTTTAAGCACTTTAAGCACTCACGTTTCCGTTTCGCATCGACAGGGCTTCACGGAGCACATCGCGTATCACCAAAAAAAAATGAAATTGATGATGATTGCAAAGGCGGCAACGACGGGAGTTCTATGATCAGTGTTATGGCTTGGATTATTTTATCCAACCTGTGAGCAATTGATCATAGGCGCATAAAAATAGATCTGTTATTGAAGATGGTACAAATCGATTCTTGTATCGATTGTACGGAAAAGCTGGAACAATGCTTCAAGCAGACTCACTTGAAGAGGAAAAACTCTTGTGTCACTGTTCATAAGCTTCTTATTCCCCTTATTTATACTAACAGTAAATTCAATAAATGCTTTGGTTACAAAATAATGATTTACAAACAATTTTTAATAATGCTGAACTTGCATTTCTTCAGAAGCGAATGAACTCCGAAGAGGTTCGATTCCAAGAGGCATTAAAATTTGATTCGTTTATTTTTGTGTGAACTCAAAATAAATCCATACGCACTTATTTTACAATTGCGAGTTGAAACAATCGGCTTTGAACAAGAAGAGATCATTACCAAGCCAATCCTTCTCTGTCGAGTTGGGAGTTGCAAGTATAATTATCAGAAGACTACTGGATGGCGCAGTTGGTTAAGTGCCAGTCCCAAATTAGAACGGTCCCAGGTTCGAATCCAAATGAAATCGAATCTGGTTCAGTTACCATTTTCCGTTGGGATCAAATTAACGAAACTGGAGTAGGTTGCTACCTGGCAGAACAATGGACCAGTTTTCAAAAATTCTTCGAAAAAAAAATATAATTACAAGGGCTCAAACTGTTGGTCTACGTGAGCCGCAACTATAAGCCGCTAGGTCACCCACATACTTACCAAAGCTGGTTCTTTTCGAGTTACTAGAACTGGGTGCCTAGAACATCAGATTCGAACGAGCCTAACGACGCAAATTGCCTTAAATTCATGCAAGCAGAGATTGGATCCACAAGAAAGGAGACCCCTTTGACTGCGCCAACTATCGGGGGATAAATCTTCTTAATACTGCATATAAGATCTTCTCTGCCGTTTTGTGTGAATGCCTGAAACCATTTGTGAAAAAGTGATAGGTCCTTATCAGTTTGGTTTCAGACCAGGGAAGTCCACCATAGATCAAATCTTCACACAGCGGCAGATCCTGGAGAAGACCCAAGAAATGCAGATCGACTCACACCATCTATTTGTCGATTTCAAGGCCGCATATGACAGCGTGAATAGAGACGACCTATACAGCGCCATGTCTAGTTTTGACATTCCTGCCAAACTCGTCAAATTAAGCAGGATGACGATGGAGAACTCTCGCTGCTCCATCAAGGTCGGTAACGAGCTCACTGGGACCTTCAATGTCAAAAAAGGTTTTAGACAACGCGACGCGGTGTCATGTGATTTCCTTGACACCGTTCTTGAGAAGATCGTGCAAAACTCACTGGCTTACGCGGATGACATTGGGCGAATACAGCGAGCCCTCAATGATGCGTTTGCGGCTAAACCAAGTATATGCTGTCATCGAGAAAGGACGCACAACATCGACGACTTGGCCAGAACGTCACCATAGGCAGCTATAACTTTGAGGTAATTAAGGACTTTGTCTACCTTGGCTCCGCGGTAAACAGTACAAACAACATCAGTACCGAGATCAAAGTTCTGCGCGCGGTCTTTGGTCCTGTTTGCGTTGATTGCATTTGGAGGCGAAGGTTCCACCACGAACTGTATGGGCTGTACAGCGACATGAATCTGGCCAGGCATCTACGGATACAACGCCTAAGATGGCTAGGCTATGTAGAGCGTATGGAAAACTTAGCTTCGGCCCGAAGAGTCTGTGGGACAACACAATAGAGGACGTCGACGTACAAGGTGGCGCACACAAGTCGAGCAGGACCTCGGCCGGCTTGGTGTGCGAAATTGAAGACAGCTGGTGGGAGAACGTGCTGGCTGGAGAGGCATGTTGAGTGAGGCCCAGGTCCACCTCGGACTATAGCGCCCCAAGAAGAAGAAGAAGAAGATAAAAGCAATTAGTTCATCGAGAAGCCCCTTTTAAGCACTCAAGATAATCTCCTTGCAATAGCTGTTCAAGATTAGAGCCAACATCCTTAGATCGTAACGGCAACGACGGTAGCTTTATGATCGACTTTGAGCAAGACGAGATTATTACCAAGCCAAAAATTACAAGGGCTCAAACTGTTGGTCTACGTAAGCCGCTAGGTTACCCACATATTAACCAAATGTGGTTCTTTCAAATTATTAGAACTGAGTGCTTAGAACATCAGATTCGAACAAGCTTAACGATGCAAATTGCCTTAAATTCATGCAAGCAGAGATTGGAAAACCGTCATTCTCCACATTGTGCATGACCATAGCCAGCAGTAGTTAAGATTTGCCGGTTAAATTTGTGGACATACTCGTAAAGTACTGTGACAGCTCTGAGATTACAGTCCTTACAGGGTTTCGAAGCGTTAACAGTCGAAACATGCAGACACAAGCGTCTGCACCTAGCCTCTATTAACGAACTCCTACTCTCCCCCCTACTTTTGCGAGGTGGACTTAATTCCTATGCGAGGTGGACTTAATTCCTATGCAAGGTGGGAAATAACTCCACTTTTGCGAGGTGGACTTAATTCCTATGCGAGGTGGACTTAATTCCTATGCAAGGTGGGAAATAACTCCACTTTTGCGAGGTGGACTTAATTCCTATGCAAGGTGGGAAATAACTCCACTTTTGCGAGGTGGACTTAATTCCTATGCAAGGTGGGAAATAACTCCACTTTTGCGAGGTGGACTTAATTCCTATGCAAGGTGGGAAATAACTCCACTTTTGCGAGGTGGACTTAATTCCTATGCAAGGTGGGAAATAACTCCACTTTTGCGAGGTGGACTTAATTCCTATGCGAGGTGGACTTAATTCCTATGCAAGGTGGGAAATAACTCCACTTTTGCTAGGTGGACTTAGCTCCCATGCAAGGTGGGAAATAACTCCACTTTTGCGAGGTGGACTTAATTCCTATGCGAGGTGGACTTAATTCCTATGCGAGGTGGACTTAATTCCTATGCAAGGTGGGAAATAACTCCACTTTTGCGAGGTGGACTTAATTCCTATGCGAGGTGGACTTAATTCCTATGCAAGGTGGGAAATAACTCCACTTTTGCGAGGTGGACTTAATTCCTATGCGAGGTGGACTTAATTCCTATGCAAGGTGGGAAATAACTCCACTTTTGCGAGGTGGACTTAATTCCTATGCAAGGTGGGAAATAACTCCACTTTTGCGAGGTGGACTTAATTCCTATGCAAGGTGGGAAATAACTCCACTTTTGCGAGGTGGACTTAATTCCTATGCGAGGTGGACTTAATTCCTATGCAAGGTGGGAAATAACTCCACTTTTGCGAGGTGGACTTAATTCCTATGCGAGGTGGACTTAATTCCTATGCGAGGTGGACTTAATTCCTATGCAAGGTGGGAAATAACTCCACTTTTGCGAGGTGGACTTAATTCCTATGCGAGGTGGACTTAATTCCTATGCAAGGTGGGAAATAACTCCACTTTTGCGAGGTGGACTTAATTCCTATGCAAGGTGGGAAATAACTCCACTTTTGCGAGGTGGACTTAATTCCTATGCGAGGTGGACTTAATTCCTATGCAAGGTGGGAAATAACTCCACTTTTGCGAGGTGGACTTAATTCCTATGCAAGGTGGGAAATAACTCCACTTTTGCGAGGTGGACTTAATTCCTATGCGAGGTGGACTTAATTCCTATGCAAGGTGGGAAATAACTCCACTTTTGCGAGGTGCACTTAATTCCTATGCAAGGTGGGAAATAACTCCACTTTTGCGAGGTGGACTTAATTCCTATGCGAGGTGGACTTAATTCCTATGCAAGGTGGGAAATAACTCCACTTTTGCGAGGTGGACTTAATTCCTATGCGAGGTGGACTTAATTCCTATGCAAGGTGGGAAATAACTCCACTTTTGCGAGGTGGACTTAATTCCTATGCGAGGTGGACTTAATTCCTATGCAAGGTGGGAAATAACTCCACTTTTGCGAGGTGGACTTAATTCCTATGCAAGGTGGGAAATAACTCCACTTTTGCGAGGTGGACTTAATTCCTATGCGAGGTGGACTTAATTCCTATGCAAGGTGGGAAATAACTCCACTTTTGCGAGGTGGACTTAATTCCTATGCAAGGTGGGAAATAACTCCACTTTTGCGAGGTGGACTTAATTCCTATGCAAGGTGGGAAATAACTCCACTTTTGCGAGGTGGACTTAATTCCTATGCGAGGTGGACTTAATTCCTATGCAAGGTGGGAAATAACTCCACTTTTGCGAGGTGGACTTAATTCCTATGCAAGGTGGGAAATAACTCCACTTTTGCGAGGTGGACTTAATTCCTATGCGAGGTGGACTTAATTCCTATGCAAGGTGGGAAATAACTCCACTTTTGCGAGGTGGACTTAATTCCTATGCGAGGTGGACTTAATTCCTATGCAAGGTGGGAAATGACTCCACTTTTGCGAGGTGGACTTAATTCCTATGCGAGGTGGACTTAATTCCTATGCAAGGTGGGAAATAACTCCACTTTTGCGAGGTGGACTTAATTCCTATGCGAGGTGGACCTAATTCCTATGCAAGGTGGGAAATGACTCCACTTTTGCGAGGTGGACTTAATTCCTATGCGAGATGGACTTAATTCCTATGCAAGGTGGGAAATAACTCCACTTTTGCGAGGTGGACTTAATTCCTATGCGAGGTGGACTTAATTCCTATGCAAGGTGGGAAATAACTCCACTTTTGCGAGGTGCACTTAATTCCTATGCAAGGTGGGAAATAACTCCACTTTTGCGAGGTGGACTTAATTCCTATGCGAGGTGGACTTAATTCCTATGCAAGGTGGGAAATAACTCCACTTTTGCGAGGTGGACTTAATTCCTATGCGAGGTGGACTTAATTCCTATGCAAGGTGGGAAATAACTCCACTTTTGCGAGGTGCACTTAATTCCTATGCAAGGTGGGAAATAACTCCACTTTTGCGAGGTGAACTTAATTCCTATGCAAGGTGGGAAATAACTCCACTTTTGCGAGGTGGACTTAATTCCTATGCGAGGTGGACTTAATTCCTATGCAAAGTGGGAAATAACTCCACTTTTGCGAGGTGGACTTAATTCCTATACGAGGTGGACTTAATTCCTATGCAAGGTGGGAAATAACTCCACTTTTGCGAGGTGGACTTAATTCCTATGCAAGGTGGGAAATAACTCCACCTTTGCGAGGTGGACTTAATTCCTATGCGAGGTGGACTTAATTCCTATGCAAGGTGGGAAATAACTCCACTTTTGCGAGGTGGACTTAATTCCTATGCAAGGTGGGAAATAACTCCACTTTTGCGAGGTGGACTTAATTCCTATGCGAGGTGGACTTAATTCCTATGCAAGGTGGGAAAATAACTCCACTTTTGCGAGGTGGACTTAATTCCTATGCGAGGTGGACTTAATTCCTATGCAAGGTGGGAAATAACTCCACTTTTGCGAGGTGGACTTAATTCCTATGCGAGGTGGACTTAATTCCTATGCAAGGTGGGAAATAACTCCACTTTTGCGAGGTGGACTTAATTCCTATGCAAGGTGGGAAATAACTCCACTTTTGCGAGGTGGACTTAATTCCTATGCGAGGTGGACTTAATTCCTATGCAAGGTGGGAAATAACTCCACTTTTGCGAGGTGGACTTAATTCCTATGCAAGGTGGGAAATAACTCCACTTTTGCGAGGTGGACTTAATTCCTATGCGAGGTGGACTTAATTCCTATGCAAGGTGGGAAATAACTCCACTTTTGCGAGGTGGACTTAATTCCTATGCGAGGTGGACTTAATTCCTATGCAAGGTGGGAAATAACTCCACTTTTGCGAGGTGGACTTAGCTCCCATGCGAGGTGGGAAATAACTCCACTTTTGCGAGGTGGACTTAATTCTTATGCGAGGTGGACTTAATTCCTATGCAAGGTGGGAAATAACTCCACTTTTGCGAGGTGGACTTAATTCCTATGCGAGGTGGACTTAATTCCTATGCAAGGTGGGAAATAACTCCACTTTTGCGAGGTGGACTTAGCTCCCATGCAAGGTGGGAAATAACTCCACTTTTGCGAGGTGGACTTAATTCCTATGCAAGGTGGGAAATAAGTCCACTTTTGCGAGGTGGACTTAATTCCTATGCGAGGTGGACTTAATTCCTATGCAAGGTGGGAAATAACTCCACTTTTGCGAGGTGGACTTAATTCCTATGCGAGGTGGACTTAATTCCTATGCCAGGTGGGAAATAACTCCACTTTTGCGAGGTGGACTTAATTCTTATGCGAGGTGGACTTAATTCCTATGCAAGGTGGGAAATAACTCCACTTTTGCGAGGTGGACTTAATTCCTATGCGAGGTGGACTTAATTCCTATGCAAGGTGGGAAATAACTCCACTTTTGCGAGGTGGACTTAGCTCCCATGCAAGGTGGGAAATAACTCCACTTTTGCGAGGTGGACTTAATTCCTATGCAAGGTGGGAAATAACTCCACTTTTGCGAGGTGGACTTAATTCCTATGCGAGGTGGACTTAATTCCTATGCAAGGTGGGAAATAACTCCACTTTTGCGAGGTGGACTTAATTCCTATGCGAGGTGGACTTAATTCCTATGCAAGGTGGGAAATAACTCCACTTTTGCGAGGTGGACTTAGCTCCCATGCAAGGTGGGAAATAACTCCACTTTTGCGAGGTGGACTTAATTCCTATGCAAGGTGGGAAATAACTCCACTTTTGCGAGGTGAACTTAATTCCTATGCAAGGTGGGAAATAACTCCACTTTTGCGAGGTGGACTTAATTCCTATGCGAGGTGGACTTAATTCCTATGCAAGGTGGGAAATAACTCCACTTTTGCGAGGTGGACTTAATTCCTATGCGAGGTGGACTTAATTCCTATGCAAGGTGGGAAATAACTCCACTTTTGCGAGGTGGACTTAATTCCTATGCGAGGTGGACTTAATTCCTATGCAAGGTGGGAAATAACTCCACTTTTGCGAGGTGGACTTAGCTCCCATGCAAGGTGGGAAATAACTCCACTTTTGCGAGGTGGACTTAATTCCTATGCAAGGTGGGAAATAACTCCACTTTTGCGAGGTGGACTTAATTCCTATGCAAGGTGGGAAATAACTCCACTTTTGCGAGGTGGACTTAGCTCCCATGCAAGGTGGGAAATAACTCCACTTTTGCAAGGTGGACTTAATTCCTATGCGAGGTGGACTTAATTCCTATGCAAGGTGGGAAATAACTCCACTTTTGCAAGGTGGACTTAATTCCTATGCGAGGTGGACTTAATTCCTATGCAAGGTGGGAAATAACTCCACTTTTGCGAGGTGGACTTAGCTCCCATGCAAGGTGCGAAATAACTCCACTTTTGCGAGGTGAACTTAATTCCTATGCAAGGTGGGAAATAACTATACTTTTGCGAGGTGGACTTAGCTCCCATGCAAGGTGGGAAATAACTCCACTTTTGCGAGGTGAACTTAATTCCTATGCAAGGTGGGAAATAACTCCACTTTTGCGAGGTGGACTTAATTCCTATGCGAGGTGGACTTAATTCCTATGCAAGGTGGGAAATAACTCCACTTTTGCGAGGTGAACTTAATTCCTATGCAAGGTGGGAAATAACTCCACTTTTGCGAGGTGGACTTAATTCCTATGCGAGGTGGACTTAATTCCTATGCAAGGTGGGAAAAAACTCCACTTTTGCGAGGTGAACTTAATTCCTATGCAAGGTGGGAAATAACTCCACTTTTGCGAGGTGGACTTAATTCCTATGCGAGGTGGACTTAATTCCTATGCAAGGTGGGAAATAACTCCACTTTTGCGAGGTGAACTTAATTCCTATGCAAGGTGGGAAATAACTCCACTTTTGCGAGGTGGACTTAGCTCCCATGCAAGGTGCGAAATAACTCCACTTTTGCGAGGTGGACTTAATTCCTATGCGAGGTGGACTTAATTCCTATGCAAGGTGGGAAATAACTCCACTTTTGCGAGGTGGACTTAATTCCTATGCGAGGTGGACTTAATTCCTATGCAAGGTGGGAAATAACTCCACTTTTGCGAGGTGAACTTAATTCCTATGCAAGGTGGGAAATAACTCCACTTTTGCGAGGTGGACTTAGCTCCCATGCAAGGTGCGAAATAACTCCACTTTTGCGAGGTGAACTTAATTCCTATGCAAGGTGGGAAATAACTATACTTTTGCGAGGTGGACTTAGCTCCCATGCAAGGTGGGAAATAACTCCACTTTTGCGAGGTGAACTTAATTCCTATGCAAGGTGGGAAATAACTCCACTTTTGCGAGGTGGACTTAGCTCCCATGCAAGGTGGGAAATAACTCCACTTTTGCGAGGTGGACTTAATTCCTATGCAAGGTGGGAAATAACTCCACTTTTGCGAGGTGGACTTAATTCCTATGCGAGGTGGACTTAATTCCTATGCAAGGTGGGAAATAACTCCACTTTTGCGAGGTGAACTTAATTCCTATGCAAGGTGGGAAATAACTCCACTTTTGCGAGGTGGACTTAGCTCCCATGCAAGGTGGGAAATAACTCCACTTTTGCGAGGTGGACTTAGCTCCCATGCAAGGTGGGAAATAACTCCACTTTTGCAAGGTGGACTTAATTCCTATGCAAGGTGGGAAATAACTCCACTTTTGCGAGGTGGACTTAGCTCCCATGCAAGGTGGGAAATAACTCCACTTTTGCGAGGTGGACTTAATTCCTATGCAAGGTGGGAAATAACTCCACTTTTGCGAGGTGGACTTAGCTCCCATGCAAGGTGGGAAATAACTCCACTTTTGCGAGGTGGACTTAATTCCTATGCAAGGTGGGAAATAACTCCACTTTTGCGAGGTGGACTTAATTCCTATGCAAGGTGGGAAATAACTCCACTTTTGCGAGGTGGACTTAGCTCCCATGCAAGGTGGGAAATAACTCCACTTTTGCGAGGTGGACTTAGCTCCCATGCAAGGTGGGAAATAACTCCACTTTTGCGAGGTGGACTTAGCTCCCATGCAAGGTGGGAAATAACTCCACTTTTGCAAGGTGGACTTAATTCCTATGCGAGGTGGACTTAATTCCTATGCAAGGTGGGAAATAACTCCACTTTTGCGAGGTGAACTTAATTCCTATGCAAGGTGGGAAATAACTCCACTTTTGCGAGGTGGACTTAGCTCCCATGCAAGGTGGGAAATAACTCCACTTTTGCGAGGTGGACTTAGCTCCCATGCAAGGTGGGAAATAACTCCACTTTTGCGAGGTGGACTTAGCTCCCATGCAAGGTGGGAAATAACTCCACTTTTGCGAGGTGGACTTAATTCCTATGCAAGGTGGGAAATAACTCCACTTTTGCGAGGTGGACTTAATTCCTATGCGAGGTGGACTTAATTCCTATGCAAGGTGGGAAATAACTCCACTTTTGCGAGGTGAACTTAATTCCTATGCAAGGTGGGAAATAACTCCACTTTTGCGAGGTGGACTTAGCTCCCATGCAAGGTGGGAAATAACTCCACTTTTGCGAGGTGGACTTAGCTCCCATGCAAGGTGGGAAATAACTCCACTTTTGCGAGGTGGACTTAATTCCTATGCAAGGTGGGAAATAACTCCACTTTTGCGAGGTGGACTTAATTCCTATGCGAGGTGGACTTAATTCCTATGCAAGGTGGGAAATAACTCCACTTTTGCGAGGTGGACTTAGCTCCCATGCAAGGTGGGAAATAACTCCACTTTTGCGAGGTGGACTTAATTCCTATGCGAGGTGGACTTAATTCCTATGCAAGGTGGGAAATAACTCCACTTTTGCAAGGTGGACTTAATTCCTATGCGAGGTGGACTTAATTCCTATGCAAGGTGGGAAATAACTCCACTTTTGCGAGGTGAACTTAATTCCTATGCAAGGTGGGAAATAACTCCACTTTTGCGAGGTGGACTTAATTCCTATGCGAGGTGGACTTAATTCCTATGCAAGGTGGGAAATAACTCCACTTTTGCGAGGTGAACTTAATTCCTATGCAAGGTGGGAAATAACTCCACTTTTGCGAGGTGGACTTAATTCCTATGCGAGGTGGACTTAATTCCTATGCAAGGTGGGAAATAACTCCACTTTTGCGAGGTGAACTTAATTCCTATGCAAGGTGGGAAATAACTCCACTTTTGCGAGGTGGACTTAGCTCCCATGCAAGGTGGGAAATAACTCCACTTTTGCGAGGTGGACTTAGCTCCCATGCAAGGTGGGAAATAACTCCACTTTTGCGAGGTGGACTTAATTCCTATGCGAGGTGGACTTAATTCCTATGCAAGGTGGGAAATAACTCCACTTTTGCGAGGTGGACTTAATTCCTATGCGAGGTGGACTTAATTCCTATGCAAGGTGGGAAATAACTCCACTTTTGCGAGGTGAACTTAATTCCTATGCAAGGTGGGAAATAAGTATACTTTTGCGAGGTGGACTTAGCTCCCATGCAAGGTGGGAAATAACTCCACTTTTGCGAGGTGGACTTAGCTCCCATGCAAGGTGGGAAATAACTCCACTTTTGCAAGGTGGACTTAATTCCTATGCAAGGTGGGAAATAACTCCACTTTTGCGAGGTGGACTTAGCTCCCATGCAAGGTGGGAAATAACTCCACTTTTGCGAGGTGGACTTAATTCCTATGCGAGGTGGACTTAATTCCTATGCAAGGTCGGAAATAACACCGCTTTTGCGAGGTGGACTTAATTCCTATGCGAGGTGGACTTAATTCCTATGCAAGGTGGGAAATAACTCCACTTTTGCGAGGTGGACTTAATTCCTATGCGAGGTGGACTTAATTCCTATGCAAGGTGGGAAATAACTCCACTTTTGCGAGGTGGACTTAATTCCTATGCGAGGTGGACTTAATTCCTATGCAAGGTGGGAAATAACTCCACTTTTGCGAGGTGGACTTAATTCCTATGCGAGGTGGACTTAATTCCTATGCAAGGTGGGAAATAACTCCACTTTTGCGAGGTGGACTTAATTCCTATGCGAGGTGGACTTAATTCCTATGCAAGGTGGGAAATAACTCCACTTTTGCGAGGTGGACTTAATTCCTATGCAAGGTGGGAAATAACTCCACTTTTGCGAGGTGGACTTAATTCCTATGCGAGGTGGACTTAATTCCTATGCAAGGTGGGAAATAACTCCACTTTTGCGAGGTGGACTTAGCTCCCATGCAAAGTGGGAAATAACTCCACTTTTGCGAGGTGGACTTAATTCCTATGCGAGGTGGACTTAATTCCTATGCAAGGTGGGAAATAACTCCACTTTTGCGAGGTGGACTTAATTCCTATGCGAGGTGGACTTAATTCCTATGCAAAGTGGGAAATAACTCCACTTTTGCGAGGTGGACTTAATTCCTATGCAAGGTGGGAAATAACTCCACTTTTGCGAGGTGGACTTAATTCCTATGCAAGGTGGGAAATAACTCCACTTTTGCGAGGTGGACTTAATTCCTATGCGAGGTGGACTTAATTCCTATGCAAGGTGGGAAATAACTCCACTTTTGCGAGGTGGACTTAATTCCTATGCAAGGTGGGAAATAACTCCACTTTTGCGAGGTGGACTTAATTCCTATGCGAGGTGGACTTAATTCCTATGCAAGGTGGGAAATAACTCCACTTTTGCGAGGTGGACTTAATTCCTATGCGAGGTGGACTTAATTCCTATGCAAGGTGGGAAATAACTCCACTTTTGCGAGGTGGACTTAATTCCTATGCAAGGTGGGAAATAACTCCACTTTTGCGAGGTGGACTTAATTCCTATGCAAGGTGGGAAATAACTCCACTTTTGCGAGGTGGACTTAATTCCTATGCAAGGTGGGAAATAACTCCACTTTTGCGAGGTGGACTTAGCTCCCATGCAAGGTGGGAAATAACTCCACTTTTGCGAGGTGGACTTAATTCCTATGCAAGGTGGGAAATAACTCCACTTTTGCGAGGTGGACTTAATTCCTATGCGAGGTGGACTTAATTCCTATGCGAGGTGGACTTAATTCCTATGCAAGGTGGGAAATAACTCCACTTTTGCGAGGTGGACTTAATTCCTATGCGAGGTGGGAAATAACTCCACTTTTGCTAGGTGGACTTAGCTCCCATGCAAGGTGGGAAATAACTGAAATCCGAGAGCCGAGTACCCTCGACAGAAGATGGGATAATCAACCCTCGTGGGACGTCTGGGCGATTGCAAACGGGAGAGGGGGGAGCGTGAGTCTACCAGGGGTCATCACTCTTTTCAGGATGGCAGCGGAGGAGCTGATCAACTAAGTGGCCAACGACGGCATCCACAACTCCAGTCAGCAGGAGCTACCTGGTTTCCATGGAAAAAGAAGAAGAACAGTCCTTACAAATCCTGTCTTGCCGGTACATATTCTTATCAATTTCTTGCTTTTTCCTCTTCAACAAAAGCCCTCTGGTTTGCTTTGAGTTCATCAATTTGCTTCCACTGAAACGGAAACTCGCACACTTAGAAAATGCTGGCGTCTTCAAAACTCGCCAGCAGCAATATTTCTTGATGATTTTTTCGTGGACTCTTGTAGCTTACAATTCAATTTTCTGTATAAATTTGAATTTGAATAAAAATCCATCGAGATGTGATCTAAGTTATCAAATCTAAGCCACCAATGTCCATAACACCATATCCCACAGAAGACATCAACCCGCATCTGCTGCATTCAAAATTTACATCACTTAAATCATCACCTCGATACCGGTGAATATAAAAATAATAAACTGCATCCCAGCGCCGAGCGAACGGCGCATCATTACATATGCCCACGGGTCAACGCCTGAGGGGAACCATGTAAATTACTTACATAACTCAATAAGCTCCTGCAGGCTGGCATGCACTCGACGAACCGCCACCGCTCCCATCGCTCCTCCAGCACCGGTGGGTAGAGCCTGAAAGTTAGGTAACTGCATCCAAAAGGAATTTCAATGAATTTCACACCCGAACTGAAGTAACTGTGACAATAGAATTGCAAATACAAGGTGGACTGAATAGCCGAGCGTTCACCCCGTCCCGGTGTTAAGACAGACGTCGGAACCCATTTAGCCTGTGGGGGCTCCTACCCTCTCTTGGAGGCGTCAACGAACGCGTGCGCATGCAAATCAGCCCATCAGGATAATAAGCGACTGAAGAGGAGAGAGAAAAAGAGAAAACACTAGGCGGACGATGCTCCTTTGGCCAATGAACCGACCTGATTGAATTCTCAGGAAGGATACGCTCTCAGATGACAGGAAGAATATTCGCGCCGCCTGGGGGCAACGACCTCTGTTCATGCCGTTCCACAATGCGACCAGTGTACAGTTGCAATGAACTTTTTCCTTGCGCGAGGCTTTTAACGAGGCCGCAAACAACGGCGATTGCGCGGCTATCTGGTGGGTTATGCGGTCGACAGAACGTTCAGACGGGCGGAGACTTTTGCATATTTGGGAAATGCTTGCGATTCTGTTTGTGTTGCGTGCCCGCTGCAAGTATTACTATGGATCGAGATGTTCAATTTGAATTCCTAACCAGATGCAGTGACGGTTAACATAGTTCTCTGTGTGGACGCTTTCGAGTGGAGACGTTGTGGCAACTTGGAATTGCAAAGTGATCATTGTGGTCTTCAAAAGTGATGAAATGAGAGAGGTTATGGACTTAAGTATTCCTTCCTGTAAACGGGGCGAGCTGTAGACATTGAAGAAGAGGAGTGGTGGGTGCTGTTGAAATAACTGGGAAATTAAAATTCACCAAGTGATTGTATTTTTGTGATAGTTCTGAAGAGGCGGTGAAATGTGGACGATGAACTCAACTGCATTCAATTTTTTTGGGTTCCGTAACAAAATGATGCGATATACTCGTGGATAATGATACTTTGTTGTGTGTCCGTCTTCCTATCGTCACTTTCAGTTACGGAGCTAACTGCTGAACACTTTAAAGTTAATGCGAGAAATGAAGAATATGAGACCAAAAATGGACCCTTGACGTACACCAAAGTGTATATGTGCTCTAACCGATGAATTACAGTTTTGAATGGCAATCCCATCTCTCGCAGATCTTCTCGTTGATAGGCACTCATCGTTCCTGATCTGCTTAAGTTTTGTGGATTCACACATTCCCTTAACCAAATGTAGGAACTGCATGGGAGTATGCATAAACATAAGCCTAGTCTGAAGTCGAATATATGTTACTAGCGCCAAAAATAGTGCGATAATATAGTCACAGAACCATAATTCTCGAACAGAAAGTATGTGAAAAGCAACTTCAAGCAGCTTGACATTGTGGCGAGAAGTGGAAGTTGGAGAGAAATGTTGTTTTCAGAACACTGGAAAAAAAAGTTCAACAGAGTTAACAGGCATGATGAGTCTATTATTCCCACCAATAAGTGAAATTGCACAATTGCACCATTTCTTAATTTTTGAAACAAAAATATGTTTTCCACAACCAAAAGCATAAACAATTGGATTGCTGAGTAGACGTATTTTCAAAGAAAAATTATCCGTTGATGCCTAGCACACGAATCCACAATAACCTGTGACATGTTGTGGAGGAATTAGTTCTCATGAAACTTTTCTGAACTCCAAATTCCAAAAAATTACGATTAGATAGAGATACGGGCTCATTGTGTCATTTCAAGTAGCACAGAGATGAGTTAAACAGCGCCATGTCTAGTTTTGACATTCCTGCCAAACTCGTCAGACTGAGCAAGATCCAAGGTTTTAAACAAGCCGACGCGCTGTCATGTGATTTCTTTTACATCGTTATTGAGAAGATTGTGCAAAACTCACTAGCCAACACAAGAGGCATGACTTTTGGAAGAAGTCAGTTCAACTGCTAGCTTACGCGGATGACGTGATTGGACGAACACAGCCAGCCGTCAATGAAGCGATTGCTGGCATTGAAATGGAGGCGGCTAAAATGGGTCGGGCGGTAAACGAGGGCAAAACGAAGTATATGCTGTCATCGAGAACATAACATCGACCACTTGGCCTGAACGTCACCATTGGCAGCTTTAACTTTGAGTTAGTTAAGGACTTCATCTACCTTGGCTCCGCAGTAAACAGTGCAAACAACATCAGTACCGAGATCAAACGCAGAATAACTCTTGCCAACCGCTGTTTTGGGCTCAAAAGGCAATTGGGTAGAGGGACCTCGGCCAGCTTGGTGTGCGAAACTGGAAACAGCTGGCGATACATCGTACCGGTCTGGAGAGGCATGTTGGGTGAGGCCCAGGTCCACCTCGGACTGTAGCGCCCTAAGAAGAAAACTTGATCACTCTTTAAATTTTTAAATTTATTGTGTCTTTGAATACCCTATACATACTCGTATATACAGTCAGCGTCAGAAGTGAGTGAACAGTCATTAGCCGAAAGGTATTCCTCTAAATTAAAATTGACTGGAATGGTCTACGTCTGACAATGATGCCTCAAATAAACGCTCTGAAATCATACTTCAAAATGAGCAATATTTCATTTAAAATAACATTAAACATAAAGAAGTTTATTTAGTTCAAACGAAAAAACGGGCTAAAAACAGGCGTCAAAAGTCAGTAAATATTCCTCTTTAAAAAACAGTATCTTATTGAGCAAAAATTGTACTTTATATGCCTTTACCGCTTTTTCAGTTATTGTATATGGCGGTCTTAATTTTCATACAAATATTTAACAGAATCGAGCCTTTATGTCTTGCAGTCACTGACACAACCATATATACCCTCACTTTTCAATGCTGTTTTTAGCACTTTTCTCTTTGAAATTCAATTAATAGTTTTATACACTCGTATACACTTATGTTAAATATTATTTACCATATTTCAAAGTATTACTTTTGAGCTTTAATTTGATATATCCTTGTCTGTTCTATCTCATTCCGGTGAATATTAAGTTAGTGGATGAACCTTCAGCAGATGACTGAATGTTCACTCACTTTTGACGCTGACTGTACATATTTATGGTAGCGAGCAGGACTAAATGTATAATCTAAAATGTTCTGTTTTTGTGAATATAATTTTCAGTCGTCGACGGATTTATATCAAATTTTGAGGATTACGTTTTTATTTCATTACGAAAAAAATAAATCACACAAGTTCGAAAATTATCAAAAAAGTGATAAGTTTAAAACAAGTATTAGGTTAGGTTAGGTTAGGTTGAAGTGGCTGACTGTAGAAAACAGTCACACTTAGGCCAAATTAGGCCCATTGTGATACCACGCGGATCTTGTGTTCCTTTATCCGAAAAACCATTAAGCGCTTTCAACGAAGCTCTTTAATTGCAATTCGCTCAAGTCGTTAAAGAAGTAGGCTCCAAGGTGTTTCATCCTGCGAGAGGAGAGAGCGCTACAAGTGCAGAGAAGATGCGTTATGCTTTCTTCTTCTTCTTCGTCTCTGCAGCTTCTGCAGAAATCATTATGAGGGAGTCCCATTCTTGAGGCGTGAGTGCCAATGGCACAGTGTCCTGTGATAACGCCAATGAGAATCCTTAGGGATGACCTGTTCATTCTGAGAAGATAGAGTGAACGTTTTAGATCAAGTTTAGGCCAGATTTGCTTTGTAATGAGGCACGTAGTGCCATCTGACCATCTTGAGTGGATGTTTTTAATGGTATGATTCTTTAAAAGAAGTTTAGCTGTAGCGAATGGCATAGGCGGAAGATTCCCACTAGGGAGGTTTGTGGAGATCGTACCGCTCCTGGCGAGATAATCAGCTTCACAATTCCCTGGAATGTCACTATGTCCCAGCACCCACATGAGGTGAATGTTAAAATGCTCAGCCATCTCGTTAAGAGATAGGCGGCAATTTAGGGAGGTCTTAGAGAGAAAAGTGACCGAGTTCAGGGATTTGATTGCTGCCTGGCTGTCTGAACAGATGGTGATGTCCTTCTTGGATATCACGTTGTTCTTGAGCCAAGACAGAGCTTCTTTTATTGCCATTGTCTCAGCCTGGAAAACGCTACAATATTCTGGAAGGTGGAGGGATATGCTAAAATTGAGATCCTTGGAGTAGACACCTATTCCTACTCCCTCGTCCGTCTTGGATCCATCTGTGAAAATACGCAGAGGACCGTCCAGCGTCTGAGTATCAGACTTCCATTCTGACCTGGAGGGTATGCTGGTAGAGAAGTTTTTCTCAAAGACAAGATGAGGCAGTATGAGGTCGGTGTCGTGCGGTAGAAACTCGAGGTTATCTAGAATGGTGGAATGACCCGTATGGTGGTTATTCCACAGGTGAAGTGTTCTGAGTCTTACCGCTGTGCAGGCTGCTACTTGTCTGGCAAACAAGTCAAGTGGAGGGAGATACAGTAGAATATTTAATGATTCGGATGGTGTCGTTATACTTGCAGTTCTTTGCACGCGGTTAAGAAGGTTGCGGTTGACGGCTGTGCCAAGAGCTGTCCACCATACTGAGACTCCATAGAGTAGGATTGGTCTGACTACGGCTGTGTACAGCCAGTATGCTATTCTAGGCTGAAGGCCCCATTTACATCCGATTGCTTTTTTGCAGCAATAGAGCGCAGTGGTAGCTTTCTTGATACGCTCCATGATGTTGGACTTCCAGATTAGTTTTCGATCTATGATGAGACAATTTTTGACAATTTTGGTTGTATACTTGGGATCTTAACAATTATTTTCTCCCAAGGATAAACTCAATACAATAAAAAGCAGTTTTAAAGCCGATTTATAAAAATCGACTGACGAATAAAAATTGTATTCATAAAAAACAGAAAATTCAAAATTATGAAATTATGTACCAAATTTTGCTCGCCACTGTGGGTCACATTTAAATAATAAGCATTATTCCATTGAACATTTAAGAGGTCCACAGCGGGTTTTTGTGTCACATAATGTTCAGAACGTTTGAGGACAGCAACATGCAATAAACATGAGTTTGATAAGCTTGGCAAAGGCTAAACATGGAATGTACTTGCTCTGCGTCATAATGTCGAAACGAATTAAGGGACAATTATCCAGAATGTCGGAAATTTGCACCAAGTTTCATACGGGACTGAAGTTTTTCTCTATTGAAGCCTTAGACGCGGCTTGCAGATCATTATCCAAGAAATTATCTTCTAGCTTTAGCCAAATTCCATTTAACTGACTCATACTTGCCTCTCCACCTTTATTTACTTTCTTTTTAAATTCTTGGCATTTTCCCGTTGTCCATTCAAGCATTCAAGTCTGGTAAGTAACTTGCACTGAAACAAAATGAGTTGTCCGCCATTTTGTTACAGAACAACTGAAAGATTGCTCACAAGCTCCAACACCGACTTAAAAAAAGGTGTTTAAAAATTGCTGAAATACTGTGCGAAATTATTGATGCTAGTTGCCAATCTCTCGAACTCGAAGAAATCATTTTATAATACACTTAAGCCTCAAATCCACCATGAAACACAATAACACATGCGATTAGTCTTATGCTCGTAAGCTCAGGGTGATCCCAAGAATAGCTATCAAATCTCACGTCTTATTTATGCCTGTCGTGCGGACCCAAAAAGGGCTTAACAAACTTTGAAGACTGTAGAAAGCCGGGTAACCCTCTCATCTCATAATTAATTCAAATGATTGAGCACATGATCCACACAAGCCAGCAGGCGGGAGGAGAGAAACTTCAAAAGACCATCTGAGTAACTAATACACCTCATCCACTTCGGATGTCGAATAAATCATTTCACCGCTTCAGCGGTGGCTCAACAGAAGGAGAAACCTCCCGACAGAACTGTGAGTTGCGGAGGAACGAGAGAGGGTGTCATATTGTTGATTGGCGGTCGGGATCCTCGATGATCCTCATTAGCCCGCTGCGCACGTTTGTGATTATTATAAATTCTTCCAACTTCATATTTTGGATATCTATTTGCGGCTAAGGTTGCGGTAACCCCCGCCTCAACTTTCCCAACGACTTGCATATCAATGAAGAGGAAACCGAAGATTTCATTGAGAGGCAAGCGATGCCATAATAAATCAGCACCGCAACGCGATGTTGACGAAGATGACGATGATGGCGGTGATCGTGCCTCCCCACTCGTCGGAGCGCACCAAACTCCCCTGCGCATCCATAATAGCGCACATGTGCGACCAATCAAACGATAACATTCATCATCTCTGGGGGCGCATGCATGAGAAGACGAACGGTGTCTCTTCGCCGGAGGAGCTGCCAGGAGATAGATGGATCTTAAGCATGTGCTCGGTGGAGTGCTGCGGCCGAGGAGAAGTTTCCCGGAAAAGGGATTCCGTGGAAGAAATGGAAATATTCAATTTATTAGTGCACACCGTGGTCCCCGGTACCTTCTGTGTGGAGTTATGATTATGAAATCCTACGATTGTCATAACTCACGATTTTCCCCGTGTACGAGAGCGGATAGATTTCTCTGGCTGCCGTGGCCGGAGGGCCCATAACTTACGGTGCGCGGGATAATTAAATGCGAAGGGATTTTGTGATCTAGGATCGCTTTCTTGCATGGGGACTTAGTTTCTCTGCAGAGTGCGATGACTAGTCTCACCCAAAAGGAGGTGCATTTGCTTTACGGTGCTCCCGCTGTGGCTGGCGAGGTGATGGTGATTACGGTCGGGTCGGGCTACCGCCGACGTTCCCAGGAATGTCAACTTTGCCTGAATTGATTTGAATAATTCTTATGTTTATGCACTTCACATGTCAGTTGGATGTGTGATTTCTAATTGGACCGACGAATCTAGGGAAAAGATTCGTGAGAAAGTTGGATTTTGTGTTTGTGTTCTAGTTTTAGTCAGGTTCGTTCGTAAAATCGATCTTCAGTCGATGGCTAAAAATGATTCGTGCTGACTTCGTTTGAACGAAATGGAGGTAAATCTTGGTAATAAGGGAAAGATGAACGTTCGGTTTAAAGTCTGCATGAGTAATTGATGTCGTAGGCAGTTATGTAGGTAGAAGAGTACCCTTGCGACTAGTGGAGAGAACCCTTGCGACTACTTTGACCAACAGTTCGGGTCCATTGTGCCAATTGATGACGTAATAAAACTGTTGTTTCTATCAGTAGTTCTGTTTTTAAAAATCAGAGAAATCCCAATTCTATGAAAATTTGAACATCAAGAGAATTGCGACCTATTTGAATTATAAACACAGCCGTAGATAAATTGCAGTTTACTAAAGAACTTGGCTGCAACAACTGGGGATCATATATAAGTTCTATTGCTGCCCTGAAAATTTGCAAGGAGTATAAGAATGCTGTACAGCGAAATGAGTCTAGCCAGGCGTCTACGGATCCAACGCCTAAGATGGCTAGGCCATGTAGAGCGAATGGACAACTTAACTCCGGCCCGAAGAGTCTTCGACTCTGAGCCTGCGGGACAACGCAACAGTAAAGTCGCAGTGCCATTAATGAAGATTCTTCTATGGTTTTCCTAAACGTGTCTTGAAGGTAACCTTATTCAATGGAAAATGTGAGGCAGAAATCGGTACAAGTTGATGCTTTGCGAAGAATGCTTTCAATATTTGAAGTGTAATCAAAAAAAACTTTGAAACCAACTCACCAAGACCTTCAATATCCAAAAGAGTTTAAAACAAAGCAGAGCGCTGTCGTGTGACTTTTTCGACATAATTCGTGCCAAGATCGTTCAAAATTCTCCGGTCAACACTAGAGGCATGTTTTTTTAAAAATTCGGACAACTGCTGGCATAAGTGAATGACATTCACATGATTGGTCGAACTCAGCGAGCCGTCAATGAGGAGGAAACGGAAGTCGTAAAAATAGGTCTAGCAGTAGACTAGAGTAAAACGAAACATATGCTGTCATCGAGAAAGGACGCGCAACATCAACGACTTGGCTAGAGCATCACAATGAGCAGCCAAAACTTTAAGGTGATGAAGGACTTAGTTTACCTAGGCTCCGAGGTAAACAATACAAAACAAAATCTGAGATTAAACGCAGAATAAATCTTGCCAATCACTGTTTTTTCGGCTCAAAAGGCAACTGAGTTATAGTGCCCTCTCTCGAAACACCAAGGTGAATCCTTATAAGATACTGACCAGTCCTGCTTTACAGCCTAGAGGCATGGACAATATAAAAAGCGGATGAAGATCAGTCTTTTCGAGAGAAAAGTTCTGCGTGTGATCTTTGGTCATGTTTGCGTTGATGGCACTTGTAGAAGAAGATTCAACCACGAACTATATGGGCTGTACAGCAACATCTGTCTAGCCCGGCGTCTTCGGATCCAACGCCTAAGATGACTGGGCCACGTAGAGCGCATGGTTATATTCTTGAGATATCTTAATCAAACAAATAAGAACTTTCGCAAGTAAACACATTTAATGACTTGGAAAACCTCAATAATGTTTTTTTGATTAAATTTAGATATTCCGAAGCATTCGACAAAAAAAATTTATTTAATTGCTAAAGTTTCACGAAATCTTTAGTTACCTATCCAATGCTACCAAGATGACAGTTTAATTTTCAAAAGGATTGAATTGATTCTTCGGCACGGTAGACTCACCTGAGGAAAGAAAAGTTAAAAATAAATTAACTGTCTAACTGGTTGAACTGATGGATTTCATAAAGTGTTCTCTGAGCTAAAAACGGATCGGATTGTGCAAAAGAAGAATGCAAAGACATTCACAAGAAAAATGTGAAATTGTGTCTTTCAACCGAATTTGTAATAAAAATCTAGTGGAAAACGTTGCACCGACAGCCGAAGCAGCTTATGGAAAGCCACAATAATGTCAACTCTTTAACGCACGACATTTCTCACTCAAACATTTTACAGAAGGCTTAAAATACATCAGACAATGGTTTTTTAAAGCCCCGATGATGTTACGAAATAAACTTCCATTGGTTTGTTTTCAAACACGATGCGTGGATAATTTTTTTAAGAGCAGCATCTCTATTTCCTTGTAGGTGCACCAAAGTAGTAAAGGTAGTCGTCTTGAGAAAGCGCCCAAAATAAAGTCCAACACCAAACACAAAAATTAGATCGCTGAATTGCATCAAGCCGATGAACAGTCTCTTGGTCTTTTCGAGAGAAAAGTTCTGCGCGCGATATTTGGTCCTGTTTGCGTTGATGGCATTTGGAGGAGAAGATTCAACCACGAACTGTACGGGCTGTACAGCGACATGAGTCTAGCCAGGCGTCTACGGATCCAACGCCTAAGATGGCTAGGCCATGTAGAGCGTATGGACAACTTAGCTCCAGCCCGAAGAGTCTTCGACTCTGAGCCTGTGGGACAACGCAACAGAGGACGTCCACGTACAAGGTGGCGCACACAAGTCGAGGGGGACCTCGGCCGGCTTGGTGTGCGAAACTGGAGACAGCTGGCGAAAGATCGTGCTGGCTGGAGAGGCATGTTGAGTGAGGCCCAGGTCCACCTCGGACTGTAGCGCCCTAAGAAGAAGAAGAAGAATGCATCAATTGATCACTCAGTAAAATTATTTTTGTACATTCAGAGTACATATTTAATCTAAGAATCAAAGCTATGAGAGTCGTGATTGTAAAAGTACGAGATTGGTCTGGAAAGGTACCTATCGAAGGTAAATCACACTTTATCAATTTTTTTTTATTTATTTTTCTACATAACATCCTTGTAAGCTTACACACTTCTTCCAGCTATGCGCCCATCTCTTTAGCCCGCCTAAAAAGTTCTCAGGATATTTGTCTGCAGAATAGGCGAAAAGCCGATGGTCTCCCTATTTTACGAAAATTCCTGCCCTCCGAGCGTAGTTTTCAGAACAGGGCTAGGGCTAAATCTGGTGAGTAAGGGGTCGGTGAAACAGTTCTAAACCTAATTTGTGTTTTTTGCCATTGCAACAGCTGAGGTTGCATTGCCTTGGTGAAACAGGTAAACGCGGCGCCTATCGCGCGGACAGCTTTCTCATAACCAAATCCTAATTTAAAATGTGACAAGTACGTTCTGTTGACATTGCCACCTTGACTATGAACTTTGGCGATGTTTTCGTCAGTGGTGACATTTTTTTGACGCCCCAAACGTTCATCGTTTCCCAAGCTGATAGGGCCACGTTTGAATGGTGATGCTTTAAACTTCATGCTGGTACATTATGGTGTACGTCCTCCGAACATAGCATCCAACTCATCTTTGATTTGTATGAACGTATTGCCATTTACAAATAAATATCTGATGAAAAATCCGGATAGCCCTTTTATTTGCCTCTTACCTTCCTATCTGATACACAAACCAAAAATGGTGTCACAAACCTCGTTTTAAAAATACGAGTAAAATTGCAAAGTTTTCAGTATCGATCATCTAATTAAATGCATCCATGAGTGCCTTAGGAAGCTATGGATATGGGCCAATTTTCTTCCTCGGGATACACAAATAAATCCAACACAAACCCAACTCAGGCCCATATGTACTTACGTGAAGGTTTCTTTGTGAGTTTTGAGGAGAGACAAACTGCCGGCAATGTGAATACAGTCACAAAAAGTTAACTGCACATTTTAACAGAAGCAGTCACACAAGTCTTGCTCAATTGAAAGCAACGAGATCTCATTAATGAAGACATAAACACCAGTCAAGCCCAGTTATCCGCTCCAAAAATAGGCTCACAGGCGCAGGCAACCGCCAGTCGGTGACCCCATTTCAGACACATTCACCCACTATTTCACAAGTGCAGAGCTCTAATTCCACATAATTGGACCTCAGGTACATTCGATTTGGTTTTGTCAATTGTAAATGTTAATTTGTTTATTGCCGCTCGGCGGTGCATCCGCGCCGAACAGATGTTTAGCGACCTGTTTGCCATTGTTAGAGGTTCACCGCACTTGGTTCGGTGTATTTGGTTGCGAAATACATATCAGGAGCATACAACTTTTCCTTTTAGTCTCCCTGACTTATTGCCAGGTTTGCGATAAAGTTGCTCTCTGCAGGCCGCGATGTTCACTCGCTTTCCATTGTTAATTTGTGACATATGCGCTCGGCATGTATGGCGTTGTTCAGCTACACCTGCACATTAGCATAGTTACCGCGATGTTGCTGCTGCTGCTGCTTCTGGTGGTTACCCTAATTTGGCCAAAAAGACATACACACATCAGTGCACTCCTTGGCTGGTGTTATGTCACAATAAGAGAAACTACACTGCAATCTTCGTTGGCGGTACATGGATGAGTGGCTGAGTTCAACATATTGAGACATGTGTAGCTGGGTTAAGGAAAGGGAATCGTCCGTAACTTTTCGATGGGTGAGATGAAGTATGAAGACGTCGTCGTGGTCCCTTCGCTCAACCATGACGATGAGGTGGATGGTACTGGGTTAAATGTTTCCCAATTGGAGAAGACATGTTCACGAGGTTTCTTGCAGGTGGAATTTCGATGCCATGGGGTCACTGTTTCCAATTGGGAAATCCTCGTTGAGAAGGGATTCCTGGTATACAGGGTTTGGAAAGGTGATAAAACAGAGTTCAGTACAGTCCACGTGCACGAGATGGCGCTATCACTAATTTTTCTTATGACTTCCGTAAATGTTGGATACTTATTCATTTTAAGCAACGAAATTCTTGCAAACGATTGGAATTGTTAAATGCAGAAATTAATAAAAATATCATCAAGAAATTGTGTGGATATAAAATCGCGCCAACCATAATAGCTGTATGAAAACTTAAGATAATATCACAGTGTCACGTGAAACATCCTCACACAATTATATACCTCCGCGCTTTTTAGTTTGTTTAACCTGATGTTTTTAAATACTGTCTTGCGGGCGATGCTAAGAGTATTGTTTTGGTTGAACTTTTGGAACACAAATCCTGGACCAAGGATGATTGGAAACGTGTTATCTGGTCCGACGACGGCATATAAGTCCAATGGTAAGAATCTTGGGCATTATAAAAAAAGAAGACTATCTTGATATCTTACGGACAAATCTGACGGAATTTATGGATGAAGGCACGTATCCAATTGATGAAATGGTGTTTCAGCAAGATCGAGGTCCAAAACACACAGCCAAAATTGTAAAGAAATGGCTTGAGGATCATTTGAGGACCATTTTGAGACGATTGCAGTACTCGGGCCTATCTGCAACCGCTTTGCACCGCATTTTGATTCAGGATCATGGCCACATGCCTAAAACGTTCAGTTGACACAAGAATTATAAACAGCATGCCATGCCATTGATTGGAAGCTCGAAATTAGGTTCAAATTTGTTCTGAGTGACGACTTTTCCATTTTCAAAGCTCCAAAACCTCAAGAGAAATGGCGAAAAAACCTCCATCCACAACGGGCTATATTTTGGTGTCGTTTCTGAACTGGTTCCAGCTAGGTCAGCTAGGTTCCGGAAATCGAGTGAAATCAAATCGAAATTCAATTTTGAAATCGAGTGAATTTGTTTGCAGTGTTTTCATAATTTTTAAATCACTTTAAGTGAAATTAAAAAAAATCAACATATTTTTTGTATGACAGTTACCTAATTTATTATTTCGAATCAATTCCTCAATTTTTAGAAACTAGCGTTATTTTTATTACTGCAGTATTGCAAATCGAAAAAATGGAAAAGCGGTTAATGGATTCTTCGCACCTATTCGAAATTGTAAATGCAGCGTAAGTAAAAGAAAATTGCATTCAAAAATTAACCAACTGATAATTTATTGTTAAATTGATAAATTTAATTATTTAACAATAATTTATTAATAAAGAAGCCTTCCGAATATTGTTGGAAATAGTTGCGCCGCTTCTATCAAAATTTGAGGATTTTCACTGCACATTACAATTGGATGCTTTTTTGCGTTTTTTTTGACAGAAGGAAACTTCCGACGATCTGTTGGAAAAGCTATGATTTGCCTAAGGTGGTCAATGCAATATAATAATAATAATGGCGGCGCTACAGTCCGAGGTGGACCTGGGCCTAGCTTCTCAGCAACCACTCGTGTTGTGCGTGCTATTGTTCTCTCACGAGTGGAGGGGACCCACAGTTTAATGCCGACTCCGAACGGAGAGATTGAGAAGCTTTTTCTAGACAGTTATACTCTTTGTCAGTGACTCGGAAGAGGTAGAGCAGTGAAAAAATGTTACGTGTTTTTTCGAGATTCGAACCTTCGACCTCGAGCATGGGAGTCGACGCACCTACCCACTACTCCACGGCACACACCTGGTCGTATTGAAATCACCCAAAATTTAATGAAATCGAAATGTGGAACACCGAAATTCACGTCGAAATGATTGAAATCGAAATCGATAAAAGTGAATTGTACAACACCAAATTTAATTTTGTGTCGATTTCAATTTCATTTCGAGTGAAAGTTAAAACTATGTTGTTGAGAACGTTTCAATAAATTATATTACCGGACGATTCTGACTAAAATTTGATTCGAAAGACGTGAACGAAAAATAGCAACGGTGGACTTTCGAAGACATTGTATTGCACAACCAATCCCAGAGTTTGTACCTTAGATTTAAGTAAAAATATTACAACTATTCATAGAAAATATTTTTCATTGATTCAAAGTGACTCCTCTTGTTAGAATACCCAATAAAAGCTGAAATTAAAAAAAAAAATACGGATTGTTCAAAATATGACAATTGAAGATTGTTTACAGAAGTTGTACTGACGCACGATGGAACAGATTTGGTGTTGTATACAAAAATTGTGATTCGAAACAACCGACCATTGTAACGATATTTTATGGTGACATCCTCTTGAAAGCTGTTGTGGAAGCTGTTTGGTGCGTAATTGGTGGTGGTTCGGCTGTTCTACTGGCGGGCTAAGCTTAAGGTGAGGTTAGGTTAGGGAGCTACTAGTGAAGGCACCAGTACACTTATACCAGTTTTTTAGTTAGTTGCATGCATTGCATGCATTTTTTATTTTTTGTTTTCCTTAAAAATCGTATGTTCTAGGAAAAATACTCAAACTAGATATATAATTAATGCTTTCTTATACTATCTTACTGGTCCTATGCGGGCACTCTAAGTTAAGACTAAGACCGTATTATTTTTACCACCATAGATTATGCTGACAAGGTCGGAATTCAATGTGCTCAACATAAGCAGCTGTTCCGTACTCTGTGGCCGAAGGACAGAGTGAGTCTTGGAACGAATATGAAAAGCTGAGAGTAATGTAAGCACCGAAGGAGTGGATTACATTAGAAGTAGCAGACAGGAGGAGGAGGAAGAGGAGGTTCATAAGCAAAATTGTTTTTTAAAAGCAAAGTCTGCTGCTAACTGGATTTGAAAGGGATTGGGGTGATAATTTCACAGGCCACCTCATGGTGAAGGCACCTTTTTTCGTCTTTCAGTCATTTCATCTAAAGTCACTCTGAGGATATCGCAATTTGATACACATTTGACTTCCACACACGTCTTGGCAATGAACCTACATATTTCAAGTGGAATAAAAAACTTTACATGCAGTCCCCAAGGAAGACAAAGAACCAACTTCCTCTCCCGATATAGATCAGTGGAAGACCGGGTTTTATGTCCATTCATTTACCCGTCAACTTGTGACTACGACTATTCCATTGACAGCACCGACTCTACCACTGTTTGTTTCTCAATGAAATGTTATCGTTCCCATCGTGCATCTCGCTTCCCACTCAACCTATTACCAAATAATTCACCAGAAAAATAATTAACCAAATTGAGTCACGTCCTATTCATAAAGAGAAGACCAGCTACCGGACGAAGCCCTCAAAGCGATTATACCCGTGAAATGGAACCATTAAAGGTAACTGAGAGCTCTGGCAATAAAGATACCAAGTATCTCCGACACACAGAAACAAAAACAGAAAAACTCATATCTTCATCTGGTCTGTTGTAATAATCCCACAGAAGCACAGCAGCTCTGCTCTAACAGTAGCATCTTCATCATCGTCATTATGAGCGTACCGGGAACATCATCATCATCGGCATCGCCGCCGTCGTCATTTGCCACCATCGTCAATCGCCGGTGGTTATTGCCACCGCATCTTGATGTGTCTTGCGCTCGTCGTTCGCGGTCATCATCGTCTTGTGAAGTGGTCTGGTGCGACAAGTGGCCGTCTCTCAATTGGACATTTTGTCAGCCATCTCACGAAGCAGGTGAGATATGGGATGTCACTAGCCTTCCTTCGTCAGTGCCCCGGGGGACGGGGGGTTTTTCCCCCGTCAGGAGTCCAAAGAAATTCGGCAGCGGTAAGCACTTTACGCAGAACCTGAAATTTTTTTGTGGTTGTCCCCAAATTTGTCTTCAATGTGTCCACTTGTTGTCGGCTGTGGCACTGGAAGTACGTGGAATCCGGAGACGAGTCTCCGTCATTATATTTCCATCTTTTATTGTTGGTCATGGAGCAGAGCAGATACCTGTTGAGGAGGTGATCCTCTATGTTCCCCAGAACAACGCTGGCGAACAAACCCCCCACGACAGCCGCGCTGACTGAGTGCGGCGGCGTGTCTTCCTCGGCCCGCAAGACAACTGGTGAGTGGCTAAGGCTGTATGACACTAATGACTTTTGTTGGTGTATCTCTCGACTGGCATTTTGTTATATAATTAAATTTAAATTTGTCCATGTTGCCGACGGCCCGTGGTTACGAGCTTTTTATGCTCTTTACCTAATTAGGTGGTGTGTAGCACCTGAAAGGTGGTTTTGGGTCGTCAGCACATTAAAACAGCAATGGCTCTAGGGCTTGGATTCTGCTCGGACGGGGCTCGGACAAGTGAGCATTTGACGACGGTAATGGCTATTTTTTAAAGATTCAATTAGCAAAACAGCATCAAGGTTAGTGTCCTAAATTTTGAAAAGACCTCGTGGGTCAATGAAAAATGTGGAAAAAAACAATACCTACTTGTTGAGGCAGAAAGTTTTAAGCAGGTACTTTGGGTTGGCTCGGGGCGAGAAGATACGTTGGTTCCAATTTGAATTGATCGGTGAACAAAGAGCTATTGTGGCTTGGTCGAGGCTGCCTGTTCGAAGTGAGTCAGATACTGATGTGGGCGATTAGCTGACGAATGATTTTGTGAGTGGCTTGCGACAGACGGGGACACTATGAGGCTGTGTGTTGAATGGATGTCCTTAGACTCATCGTGTGGGAGATTGCATACTTTTTACATTATTTAGTCGAAAATCACTTTTACTTAACTTCGGCGTGAGAGAAGAGATAGAAATGGAGGGAGTGCGAAAACAAACATCTAATAAAAATGGATTGTTTTTTTTTGCATTAATGGCAATCAACCTCCATTTTGAAGACTACATATTGGCTACGATTAAAGGCGTAAGTTTAGGCGGTGTACAGGTGGTTTCAGGAGGATTAGTGATTATAGGATCAGAAATGAGGAGAAATAAAAATGAGGAAGGAAGGAGAATGAGCGTCTCTATTATTTTTTGTCGGAGGTTTTTTGAAACACTGCACTGGAGCTTTTAGACTCAAAAACTGGTCCATTGTACTGCCAGGTAGCAATATACTCCAGTGTCGTTAATTTGATCCCAACGGCAAATGGTGACTGGGCTATTTTCGCTTTTACTGGGATTCGAACATGAGACCCCTCTAACTTGGGGCAAGCACTCAACCAACTAGGTGCGCAACTAAGACCTCGCTGTTTGTCAAAGGCCCAGTTTTGAGTCTGAGTGCTCCAGTGTAGTGTGACAAAAATCTACGACAAAAAAAAAAAAAAAAATGTGCGGATAGATTTTAACATATCCAAAAAGTCATGAACTGAGCTTAGACGTATGGTAAGCAGACTGTTTTGGGACGTTAGTGACTTTGTTTTGACTTCATAAACTTTTGGTTGTATGAAAATGTCTGATATTGTGCCAAATAATCCTACGGGAAGTGTTGATTTTCGAAGAAAAGGGCAGCTAAACCGTACCGAATGTGCCAAAAATTTTAAGGGGATGCTGTTCTAAGTAAAACACCGTGCCGTGATTATTTTAGTCTCTTCAAAGAAGGCGATTTCGATGTTGACGACTGTCCGCGTGAAGGAAGGCCAAAATCCTTCGAAGACGTTGAATTGGAGACATTGCTCGATGAGGATCCGTGCCAAACGCAAAAACAGCTTGCTTCAGCATTAGGATTTACCCGCCAAGCCATTTCCAAGCAATTGCAAAACATGAACGGTCCTATAAACATGAACAATTCGGATAGATGAACGATTTTGGCCCATCTTTCTTCCGGGGGAACGGGACTGTTTTATAGTAATAATGGCAGCGCTACAGTCTAAGGTGGACCTGGGCCTAGCTTGTCAGCAACCACTCGTGTTGTGCGTGCTATTGTTCTCTCACGAGTAGAGGGGACCTACAGTTGAATGCGGACTCCGAACGGCGAGATTGAGAAGCTATTTCTAGACAGTTATACTCTTTGAACATTGTCAGTAACTCAAAAGAGCTAGCCGTGAAAAAAAGTTTGATGTTTTTTTTCGAGTTTCGAGACCTCGTGCGTAGGAGTCGACTCACCTACTCTCTACGCCACGGCACTGTTTTAGGTCCTTTAATATTTCGGAATTTCTACTGTACATGAGAAACATTGCCAGACGTTATCCCAGCAATGATTATTTGACAACGAAAATGTACGTTGTTAAACGTCAATCGGAAGATTAAGCGGAAGAAATGAGTCCAAACTTGTTCGTTATACCATCGTTCTTAAAAAAGTACCATTCAATTCGGAAGGATTGCAAAAAGAACACGATTTACCAGAGAAACATGACACAAATCTCCTAATGAGGTATCAAGCAGTATACATACTTTGATGCTGTGTTGGATTCCGCGACATGGAGAAATTCCAGCCAACTGTGAAGCATGTTTGCGTTTGATATGGGTACTGATGTTATTTGTACAGCAGAGCCGAGGTAGACGAAGTCCTTCACTACATTAAAGTTAAAGCTGACAATTGTGACGTTTTGGTCAAGTCGTCGATGTTGTGCGTCTTTTTTCGATGACAGCATACACTTCGATTTGCCCTCGTTTATCGTCAGTCCGCTTCTGTTTCAATGACAGCAAACACCTAACTGACGATTCTCTGTGTTTGACGTCAATGTTATCCATCAATGATCGTGCCCCTAGTGTTCGCCAGTGAGTTTTGGACGATCTTCTCAAGAACAATGTTGAAAAAGTCACATGACAGCGCGTCGACTTGTCTAAAACCTTTTTTGACAATGAAAATTTAGATAATTTCGCTATCGATCTCTCTGGATAGGTCCAGAGAGACCTTTGCAGACCTTTGCGAGAGTTTTCCATCATCCGCCCTGACGATCTGACGAGTCTGGCAGGAAGTTCAAAACTGAATATGGCAGTGTATCGCTTGCCTCTACGCACGCTGTCATATGCGACCATGAAATCGAAAAAATAGATGGTGATTGACGATCATAGAAAGGGAAACAAAGTCTAGATAGACTCCGGGGATAGGCGTTGATTCTCAGTCTTTGCTCAAATGACTTCGGAGAACTCAAATCAGGGAATAAAGATGAAGTCAACAGAGCAAAGACACTTCTGATTCTCCCACGCTGGCTTTGACTTACAGCAACTGAAGATGAGCTGCTTCGAAGCAGGCAGCAATTATTGATTCGGAAATTGCTGAAATGTGCTGAAAGTCATTAAGACTGAAAGTACTTGAAATTCCATTGACGGAACAAGTTTTGTCGCTGGCACTGACTAGAGGGACATGTCGCGTGGGGCCTGGGTCCACACCGAACTGTAGCACATATTGAGGACATAGACTCAGATGTTTGTAAGAAAACTTGAGGAATTCGAACTATTCGATAACCAACACTCGTGCAGCTTTAAATATCCTTTCACCATAAAGAAGGAGAAGAACATTATACACATTAAATCAGTTTTTCTTATCCGAGAAATTTAAAGACCATATTCTCCTAAACATTTTTGCATGATTGATTGGCACATCATTCGCTAAAACCACACTGAGGTCCTTAACTATCCTTACCTATCAGATTGTTGACGAAAGGTTTCGGGTGTTCACACAAAACCGCTGACAATATATTATAGACGATGCGTAGGGATTTACCCCTCGATAGTTGGCGCAGTCAAGGGGTTTCCTTTCTTGTAGATCGGCCAGCGATAATGAGATTCCACTCACCGGGCTAGCTGTCCTTCTTATAGATGACCAGGTGAATGCGCCCAGCCACATCATCTCCAGTTGATTTAAAAATCTCATCAGACAGGCCATCTGCGCCCACAAACTTGTTAGACTTAGTCTCGATAGAGTTATTTTAGCCTCGGGGGGACGTAATTCTTGTCTATCATCGTCTAAATTGAATGAAGCATTCTGCCTGATAGCAACATTTGTGATCTGATTCTTCTAAATTCTCAGCATTGATTCTGTTCGGGGAGAATATTTCCTTAAAAAATCAGAGAAAATGTCTTTAAGTTTACACAGAAATCGAAATGCCTCCAAGAGGCGTCTAAATTTGTTTGATTATCCATCACAAAGCACACAGAGCACTACGTCCTCTAAGTGTTAACTCTCAGTATGGCTTTACACAGCAGATGTTAACTGCGTGATTAAGGATCATCTACCGATTTTTCATCTGATAGATTACTTCAAATAAACAATATTAATTAAAGAACAATGTATAAAAAATTTTTTTTAAACTCTAATCATGACAAGCTAAAATCAATTTCGTTGCAGAGATCATTGAATGTGTTTTTGCACCCTGTAAAGGGTTCATTGCAACCATAGTTGGTTCTATGCCTTTTATCAAAGAGTAAATTTCTCACCCGAATTAGGAAGTTCTTCAAAGGAATATAATTTTCGGAAAGCATATCTGGTGAAATTCTTTTGAACTCTTTCGAGTCTGAGTTCTTGTGTATTATATGGTGAATCCCAAATGATTGAAGAATATTCTAAATATGGTCTAACTAACGACCTGTAGATGGACTTAAGACTAGATATATCCCGAAAATCCTTACAATTTCTTCTCAGAAATCCTAACATCGCGTTAGACTTCGCAATCGTGTAATTATAATGTAATGAAAAATTCAACTTAGGGTTATATATTACACCGAGATCTTTCATTTTTCCTTGGCGACTAAGTCTTTGATTCTCTATGGAATAATCATAAACAATCGGAGATGTTATTCTGTATGCCGTGAAAACTTAACATTTTGAAATATTTAGATCTAAGGCATTATTTTTACACCATCCCACTAGGTTTTGTATATCCGATTGAAAATGAATGCAGTCGGCTATAGTATTGATCGATGAATATAGTTTAAAGTCATCTGCGAATGTTAGAATTTCGCAGTAATTAAATATTCTATGAACATAATTTATGAACAAAAGAAATAGTAAGGGACCCAAATGGCTACATTGCGGTACCCCCGATTTTACTGTTATTAACCGAGATTTAAAACTATCGATCTTTACCAATTGCTTCCTCCTTGTTCTTCTTTTTCTTAGGGCGCTACAGTCCGAGGTGGACCTGGGCCTCACTCAACATGACTCTCCAGCCAACACGATCTTTCGCCAGCTGTCTCCAGTTTCGCACACCAAGCCGGCCGAGGTCCCCCTCGACTTGTGTGCGCCACCTTGTACGTGGACGTCCTCTGTTGCGTTGTCCCACAGGCTCAGAGTCGAAGACTCTTCGGGCCGGAGCTAAGTTGTCCATACGCTCTACATGGCCTAGCCATATTAGGCGTTGGATCCGTAGACGCCTGGCTAGACTCATGTCGCTGTACAGCCCATACAGTTCGTGGTTGAATCTTCTCCTCAAAATGCCATCAACGCAAACAGGACCAAAGATCGCGCGCAGAACTTTTCTCTCGAAAAGACCAAGAGACTGTTCATCCGCTTGGGATATTGTCCATGCCTCTGCGCCGTATAGCAGGACTGGGATGATCAAGGTCTTGTATAGAGTCAACTTGGTCTTCCGAGAGAGGGGTCTACTGTTCAATTGCCTTTTGAGACCAAAAAAATAGCGGTTGGCAAGAGTTATTCTGCGTTTGATCTCGATACGAATGTTGTTTGTACTGTTTACTGCGGAGCCAAGGTAGACGAAGCCCTTAACTACCTCAAAGTTATAGCTGCCTATGGTGACGTTCTGGCCAAGTCGTCGATGTTGTGCGTCCTTTCTCGATGACAGCATAAACTTGGTTTTGCCCTCGTTTACCGCCAGACCCATTTTAGCCGCTTCCGTTTCAATGCCAGCAAACGCATCATTGACGGCTCGCTGTGTTCGCCCAGTCACGTCAATGTCATCCGCGTAGGCTAGCAGTTGAACGGACTTTTGGAAGATCGTGCCTCTTGTGTTGGCCAGTGAGTTTTGCACGATCTTCTCAAGAACGATGTTAAAGAAATCACATGACAGCGCGTCGCCTTGTCTAAAACATTTTTTGACATTGAAGGTCTCGGTGAGTTCGTTACCGACCTTGATGGAGCAGCGAGAGTTCTCCATCCTCATCATGCTCAGTCTGAGGAGTTTAGCAGGAATGTCAAAACTAGACATGGCGCTGTATAGCTCGTCTCTATGCACGCTGTCATATGCGGTCTTGAAATCGACAAATAGATGGTGTGTGTCGATCTGCATTTCTTGGGTCTTCTCCAGGATCTGCCGCAGTGTGAAAATTTGATCGATGGTGGACTTCCCGGGCCTGAAACCACACTGGTAAGGACCTATCAGTTTGTTCACGAATGGTTTCAGGCGTTCACACAAAACGGCAGAGAAGACCTTATAGGCGATGTTAAGGAGACTTATCCCTCGATAGTTGGCGCAGTCAAAGGGGTCTCCTTTCTTGTGGATCGGGCAAACGATACTGAGATTCCACTCATCGGGCATGCTTTCCTCCGACCATATCTTACAGATGAGCTGGTGCATGCGCCCTACCAGATCATCTCCAGCTGCTTTAAACATTTCAGCGGGCCGACTATCTGCACCAGCAGCTTTATTAGACTTCAGTCTCGATATCGCTATCTTGACTTCGTCTAGGTCGGGGGGACGGTATTCTCTTCTATCATCGTCCGTTGTGTTGTATATATAGCTAGCTTCCTCCTTGTTAAGTATATATATATATTGGCTACACGATGGATTCTATTTTAAAGTGAAGCATACTGACTGCGTAGGCCAGCCGTCTACAATAATAACGTCAGAATGTGAAGGAAAGCCTCAGCGGGACAGGTTTTCTCTTCGAAAAAAAAGAAAAGAACAGTGAGCGTTACTACAATGGTCCTTACTACTGAAAAGAGGATGGTCTCAAATTATGATTTAGCCGACCTTTGCTAAAATTGTTGGGGCATGTACAAAAAATACCATCATGGTGATATAATGTCCAACATTTTTTATCTGGAACAACTAAAATATTTCTTAAATCAACTTCCTTCGTGGAATATCCTACTATTCCACTGCAACAAAAACCATAAGCAGCTGAGCAACTTTAAAACATCGACATGCTGTGTTAAACATTCCACATCGGTCATCTGCTTGCAACTGTTCCTCAGTAACAAGACACCTCCATGAGTCCAGGCAGTTAAATATAAATTATTACTCCAAACACGCACCTGACCCCGAGGCAACCAGGCATCTCCCCCCTTCCACACATTTCTCATCTGAGCCTGTATAATCGTGGAATAATTCCTCGCCAACGCCCAATCAAAACATCATTCCTCAAACCTCTTAATCAGGTGACAACATCGGGACACTATCAACGTGCCCGTGGCTATCACAACACACATCCAGAACCAGAATTTATCTCGTTGTACCTCGACAACCCCCTCACTCCACTCGGCATCATAAAATGAAGATAACCCCATCAGAAGATGAAAAATGTTTAATGATTGAGCCACAATAGAGAAACAAGCCTTCCCAGCAAGGAAATGGAGGTGGCGAGTACAATGTGCCCACATGGAGTCTCCCTCGACCTCGCCACCTCCAGCCAGCTCAAAGGCAACAATAATGATGTAACCCCACAACACACACTCGGCGCAACATCTGATCGTTAAGTGGAATTAAAATAATAATAGTAATAGGATTAGATACTAAGATACTTTCACCTCACAGGGACCGACCATTCTTCTCGCAAAGGACTGACTCTGATATGGATTTCCCATTAATTTTCCCATCATTACTCGGTCACAGAATGGACGATCAGAGACCACCTGAATCGTTGTCGTTCAGTCTGGCGCAGCGATGGAGATGCATCTCACACGGTTAAGGTTCTCGAACGAAGCAATGTGCACGTCGATGAATGAGGGATTTTCCGAGTACAAATTGAATCTAGTTCCTGGGCTTTGTTGGTCCATCTCGCTCTCAAGAGTTGAATTACTCGAGATTATTCAAACTCCCACCGCAGGGCAAATGAAATTCATCACACAGAATCGCAACAGGTACGTCAAGGCAGGTACATGCGCACGTATCTGTGAGATATGCATTCGACTAGAGGCCATTCGACGAGCGATTTTTCATGAATGGATCGGTTCAGTGGTTCAGTGGTTCAGTGGGAAACTGAAAATTAGTGGAGAACGATGGGATTCTGCCAAAATGTCGACGGGAAAATTCATCATTCACACGCACAGGTGGCAGGCAGGGGCACACACAGGTAGCAAAACAAGCGAATCCGATAACTGGACAAGTTGCAATCAAAGCAACAGCAACAGCAACAGCAACGACATCCCCAGCAGGTAGATAGATGTTTGTTGTTTGGAAGATACAATTTTTTTCCACACTCCTTTTGTTGGGTATCTGTGAAATTTTTTTTGCCGCTGCAGCAGCAGGAGCTTATAATGTCGTGTGAACCTGTTTTTTGGGATTTGGACGTTGTAGACTCGTTCTTTAATCTTTTTTTTCTCTCACATTTTGCTTGCAGATACTTGTTTTTTGTGTGTGAGATATCCTTTCGCCAGAACTGTGAGTGAAATCTTTGTTTTGTTTATGGATTCCGATAATTCGCTTGTTGGGAGTTCCTCAAGAGCACCTCCTACCTAACTGTGTATGCGAGTGTGTTCCACCTCGGATCTGGGAGGGGTTTTGTTGCTGCTATTTAGCACGCAAAAAAAACGACATCTCTCGAACAAAGATATTTTATTGTTTGCGGTGATTTTTATTAAATTTACCTGTTGATGCGAAATCGGTTTTTTTTGTCTCGTTTCCTTGGGCAAACTCTCGCGGCGTTTGTATCTGCTGTGGGAAAACGCTTGAGGATTTGTGCAGATTTGTATCTTCTTCGTCTTATTGGCAAACGAGAGAAATTTTTTAAGGTTTTCAAAATTTATTGTCATTTTAAGTGGTCGTTTGTAGCAAAAACAAAAAGAAAACACACGTTTCCAAAAACGATTCGTTGCCATGCATCTAATTATGGCGGTGGGTTATAATTATTGTATCTTGTTCCTTTTTTGGGACCGAACACACATATGAAACATGAAAAATGTTTTTCGATTTCTTGAAAAGTGACAATTAACTGTAATTTAGAGTTTCTAGTTTCGAAATTTATTGCGGTTGTCATTTAATCTGCATAAATACTTCGCATTTGACTGTTTTGCTCTTTTCGGAAAGAGTTTTGTATCGTTTTGAAATGAACAGATGTTTATTTTGTAAGTATCGGGATAGATTTGTATATTTTTGTTTTTTGGTTATGATTTTCTTAATTTCATTCCATTTGGGGCTTCGATTCGAATTAGATGAGATATTACTGATTTTGCTAAATCGTTGTAGGTTGTGTCAGCCGAAAAACATGTGGACTAAACTGCTACCTTCGTTTGGAGGTACGCAACAAAATTAAGTTTTTTTTTTTTTGAAATCATAAATAAAATTTCGAATGATGTAATATTTGATTTCATCGTTGTCAACGATTTTCGTGAGATTTTGGGTTGAATTCCAAAATAAGGAAATAGAAAATCAGCAAATAACCGTGGAAGTCGGACGTCCACTTAACTCATCTAATTCCATCACTATCCGCGGAATTGGTTCATGCTTTTAAAGAGTATGTCCAAAAATTCAAGATTTGAATTCTGAATTCTGTTATAAAGTACAGGTGACAGTTCGAGGTTTTTAAAGTGCCACAGGATACCCCTTTTTTTCTGGGAATTTTTTGAAACACTACTGGAGCACTCAGACTCAAAACTGGTCCATTGTACTGCCAGGTAGCAACCTTTTTTTTTTTTTTTTTTTTTTTGTTTATTTAACCACTTAATCAGTATTATACATTTAAATTGCTTAAATAAACTTAAAATGCTATCTGTATGAAATATATTATAGTAAATGACCTCAATGGTTCTCAATACTTATGATATTATTATTATTTTTTTTTGAAGTACTTAATTCTAACAATTATTTCAATTTACTTTGTTTTGTTTTATTTCTTTTATTCATTTATTTATTTCAATTTTAAGGGAAAATGTGGTAAAACCTTGTGCGAATAATTTATCTTTTTTTTTTTTTAAAACTAGCCTAGGTGATAAAAACGAAATAAAATGTTCTTAACCTATCTTAACCTAGGGATGGGGTTGGGCTCTGGTATATGACCCCCAGCTCGCCGACAACACACTAAGCGAAGTGATATCGCTCAAGCATTTTATCGGCGGACCAAGGGTCATATGTCAGGACCCAATCCTGCTTAACCTAAACATTAGCTTCAACCCAGTCGAGCCACCAGTATCTTTCTTTATTTAATCTTTCGAGATTTGATAGATCCCTTTCAGGTACACTTACGCAGTATCTCAGATCAGTATTTCCATTGCCCCAGGATGTCGGTTCATAGAGAATGCGTTTGTCTGTCGCTCTTCTGGCAAAATGGTAAATGATAGGTACGTTCGTCGAGTCTGATAAGTAGCCATGTGCATCCAGATATAGGAATGTCTCAGGTGGTATATATCCGCTCACCAAAGTGTTTCTGAAATACCCGGTGCCGTTAATTTGATCCCAACGGCAAATGGTGACTGGACCAGATTCGATTTCACCGGGATTCGAACCCGTGAGCCCTCGAACTTGGGGCAGGCACTTAATCAACTGAGCCATCCAGTCATATACACAGGATACCTTATTTTGATTTTTAAGCAATATTTAAAAGAAAAATTCAAAATGTTGGCAGGTTCAATTCACAATTTGTATACAAAATATGATAAAAACAGACCCGACTCCGAGCCTGTAAAACAACGCAACAGCGGACGTTGATATTTATGGTGAAGAAGGACCTCAACCAACTTGACAGCTGACGGAAGATCGTACTAGCTAGAGTGCCTTGTTCGTTGAAGCCTAGTTCCACCTCCTACTAACTTACTTACTTATCAGTCCTACGTCCCATGATGATATTGGGCCTGAGCTATAGTTGACTTTCATATTTGGCGGTCCCGGGCGCGCTGCTTCCAGTCGTCTACACCAAGCTGTCTTGCCTCCGCGATGACTTGGTCTTTAAACCGGCGGGTTGGTCTCCCTCTCCTTCTCGAACCAGAAGGCTCGTATTCGAAAACCCTCTTAACTGGAGCATTGTTGTCCATACGCTCGATTTGCCTCAGCTCCAGATTCCAGACTACGTCCACATCTCGGTACAGCCTACAGAGTTCACAGTTATGCCTTCTTCTCCATTCACTTTCCTCGTAGATTGGACCATATATCCGACGCAGAATTTTTCTTTTGAAGGAACCATAAATCAGCTCTGCCGTTCTCCTTATCGTCCAGCACTCGGCTTCGTAGAGCAGGACTCGAAGAATAAGGGTGATGAAGAATAAGAGCATGATTTTGGTCCTTCGTTTTAGGATTTTTGACCCTAACTATTTAGACAAACCGAAATAACAACTGTTGCCAAGAGCGATTCTACGTCGGATCTCCACCAGGATATTGTTTACATTTGCCCCGAGTTAGACAAACTCCTTTACTACTTCAAAATGTAGATGTCGATCGTGATGTTTTGACACATTTGGTGTGCGGCGGACCAATATGTACTCGACAGCATGTATTTTGTTTTGTCCTCATTTACTCTTAGGCTAGACCTTTTTCTTCAATCGCCGTAAAGGCTTCTACAACGGCAAACTGGGAATGTCGATGTCATCAGCTTAACCCACCAGTTGGACAGATTTGTAGAAGATAGTGCTTTCCCTGTTTACACCCGCCCGCCGCACTATCTTCTCCGGAACCAGATTAAGGAATTCACTCGTCAGCGCATCTTCTTGATGAGTATCTTCCGTCAAAGAGCATATGCTCGATTTGGTTGGCTGAGATCGCCAGGTTGCTGTGTGGATCCTTTTGCGAGGGAATTTTGTGCTACTGATCACCATATTACGGGCTGTCGCAAAGTCCGTGAGCCGTTCCACTTTGGTGACTAGATCCCTTCACAGATCATGTGATTTATAGAGTCCGACCGATGGCCAGTTTTTAAGCCGAAGCCGAATGTTCCGTCGGACTCTATTTGGAACATATTTTGCAAGTTGCATTCGCATCATTTTTACGAAATAACCCCAAATTTGATTTTTTGCTGCTATTTTTGATTTTCCTTCTACCTGAAACCAGTACAAATAAATTGTGTGCTTTTATACATACCACTTAATAGTTTACTTTTGATTTTAAAGCTGTAAACAAGCGCACTTTCCCATATCCACCTCGGACATGGTTGTAGTAAACATAAAACGTTTCCTATTTATGTCCTAGAATTTCTATCAGTAGTTTAATACTTACTAGGCGTCCTCGTCCTCGACGAATTTCGACCAGCTTACAAAAACTGCGTCTTAAAATCAACTGCTGTTACTTCACATAACGACACGGTCCTTTCTCTCATACGGTCTTAAATAATAATCTTCCACTGGAATTAGTATTCACTTCACTTCGGGTCGAATTGAGACTTCGATTCCCAGCTGAGCCACAATTTGGAATAGCTGTCTCTAACAAGCTCTGGATCTAACAAGTGGATTCTGAAATATCCTCCAATCATTTGATACGCTTTTCACAGCAGGGTTACATTTTCAACTAGTCCCAACTAGATTGAGTCATCCGCTCGTGGCATGTGTCCGCGACCACCACTTTCATTCGATATTCCCCGCTCAACCGTGACCCGTGACTACTGCCACAAGCAACTGATAGAAATTCGAAAAAAAGGGAAAAAATAACAGAAGACTATGTTAAATTCATTTAAAGCCGACATCAGGCGTAGATGATGCCCGGAATGTGACCAAGTCAGTCGGTGTGGTATAAATAATCGTAATGAATTGGTCTCGTGGAAAATGATTAATCTGCCTGCGGTCGGAGCAGTGGGTTTTCATTAAAATGATAATGGAAACGGAATCGGCCATACGGTGCCATATAAGGAGATCACAAGCACCACCGATCTTTGTGCGCGCACAGGACTCCCTAACAGGCTGGCTCCCTGAATCCAAATAAATTTTCATTAAACAAAATTGAACCGTGGACAGGTTAACTGAATGGAACTGGAATCCATTCTCTTTCCGACTTTCCTGGGCATGCATACCTCTCTCGATGCTTCAATCGAATGTGTTTCGCGCTCTCTTGTTATTGTCGGTGGAAACACCCACAATGCCAGTCGGTCACCAGTTAAGTTGCAGCAGCAAACATTCGATGTCAGAGCATTCACCTTGAACGTGGACTTGCAGATCACTTCCACGAATGGGATTGGCAACCAGATACACACACCGGCGCGGCGTTGTAGTGGCACCTTAAAAAGAACAACCAAAGCGAATAACTCCTCCACACACGCTTCGTTTGTATTTCGCTTCGCGCCATAGGCCCGGCCAAAGCCACAGAGCCACAGTCAGAGTCAGAGTCAGAGTCAGAGGCAAAGCCGAAGCCGAAGCCAGAAACAATTTCTTGTCATAAAGTGGTCGGTCTGACGCCTGGAAATTAATAATAACTTGATCCAACGGTTGCGGTGCAGTTCTTGACATATCCACTGCGCATTCGAGCAGGGAGAGGTTCTCCGCTCGCCGCATCGAGTGCAGATGAGGAGAGAGAGGACTCTCGTTCATCTCATCTCGCGTGCCACGCAACGCATGGAATCGCTTGGCCGTACCTCATGCCTGAACGGTATTGGAAACTGATCGGGCCTGCAGCTGCTGTGGCAGGAGGTATGGGGCATCAAGTGTTGTGTCTGTGCCGGAGCAACAAGTGGGTGTTTATTTATTTAATGGCGCAAATGCAGAACTTGTATCTGCATTCTTTTTCGTTTTTCTGCGCTTTTTTTTTTGTTTCTGCTTCCTTTTTCACCGATGAATCGGAGATTGCGGAGACGCAGTCAGGTATGAATCAAAAACGAAGTCAACTGGATGGAGCAGGACGGCGGCAATGCAGTTCGGTGACGGTATTGCTTAGAGGCTTTTGCTGTGGAATGTCACTAGACATATTCGAGAGCATATCACGGAAGAGGTCTGAATGCTATTTGTTGCTCTTGACGGCAGTGACCTAGAAGTCGGTTGGGACAGGACGAGTTTCGAAAGGAATTGCTTTTTTTTGCAGGTTAGTTGGGTGTACTTCAGATGGGTCAACAGGGAGTGGAACGTAAGTGGAATTTAATTAGAATCATCAGCGGATTTAAGTATGTTCTGTGGAGTGATCGCCATCACCAGTGAACAGAAGGTAGTCTCTTCTTGGAGATGAACTCGTCTTGATACTTCGCGAATGGAATCATACTTTCATTCTCTATTTCTTTGAAGACAGTCTAACTCGCAAGTAAAGTACAAGTCTGAGAAACAGATTAAGGTTGAAGTAACCCTTGACCTGAGGTGAAAGATCGGCAAGCAATCTCCGGCGACAAGATTTAACCACAAATAAATACGAGGTGTTCAGTGACATGACTTTTTACGGAGATAGCTCAACACATCTTCCACCAGACATCGACTCCAATCTACCGGAACAGCGAAACAGAAGATGACCATGTTCGAAGACGACTGGATGGCGCAGATGGTTAAGTGCCTGCCCCAAGTTCGAGGGTCCCATGTTCGAATCCCAGTGAAATCGAATGTGGTCCCGTCACCATTCGCCGTTGGGATCAAATTAACGGCACTGGAGTAGGTTGCTACCTGTCAGTACAATGGACTAGTTTTGAGTCTGAGTGCTCCAGTGGTATTTCGAAAAATTCTCAGAATAAAAAAAAAAAATTTCGAAGACAGATAGAGCGAGACCGTTCTACAGGGTGACCAGAGAAAGATGATAAGAAAAGACAGTTAAATGAAGGGTATTTCATTAAGCGCTTCCTATCTTTAAAGTGAAATAAAGCAAAGTGTGTATTAGGTATCGTCCAATTTTCTTATCCATTCGAAGGGCCCATCAATGCCATAATGTATGGAATATAACATCGTTCCGTTTAAATGTTCACCGCGGCTTCTCTGGGTGATGCACATCACAAATGTCAAATTTTTCATGACCCTTGCGCATAAATCTGGCTGAATTTGACCGATGGCATGGGTTATGTTGGCTTTGAGGGCCGATGTGGTTTATGGCTTATTCGCATAGACCTGGGACTTCAGAAAACCCCACAAGAAAAAGTCCCCCACGAGGTCAAATCGTACGATCTCGGTGGCCAGTTCACATCACCTCCACGTGAGATGAACATGCCCTCGAATTGCTCGTGCAGAATATCCAATGTGGCGTGAGCTGAGTTGCACGTAGCGCCGTCCTCTTGAAACCACATGTCGTCGTTGTCCATATTATCCAATTCAGGCCAAAAGAAGTTGGTAATGGTGATGGCCTAGCCAACGGCGTTCTCAAAGAAATACGAGTATGGACCGATGACACCGCCAGCCCAACACCGAACAGCGATTTTTTCGGGATGCATTGGAAGCTCTTGGATCTGATGTGAATTGGAATCGTCCTAAATTCGACAAGTTTGTTTATTGACGTACCCATTCATCCAAAATTGGGACTCATCGCTAAAGATGATTTTTCGATGAGAATTAGGTTCAGTTTTCAACTGCTGCAGAGTCCATTCAGCGAACACACGTCATTGTCTATGGTCGTGTCATTAAACTTCAGCGCCTGGGTCAGTTGAATATTGTACGGGTGCAGGCTCAAGTCACTATGCAAAATTCGCCATGTTGTGGTCTGGGAAAGGCCGAGTTCTAGTGAGCGTCGTGAAATCGACTGCCTCTGCCTCGGATTCTCCTGCACACTCTCACGAACAGCGGCGATGTTTTCGGCAGATCCTGCGTTTCGTCGACTTCATTTCGCACCAATCCTTGTCTGGTTGGTGGCTTAAGGTCCAAAAGAGTGTACTCGCGCTCAAACTCCTCCACGGTGCTACAAACTGCCTGCACACTGAAACCATGATGACGACCGACTTCCCAACGACAACGACGTCCCAAAATTCACGTTGTGTATCTCCAACTGAGCCCGAATTTCGAAAAAAAATTGTATAATTTCCTCAGATTCAGTAATTGTGAAACGATGCATGATAAAATGGCAAGCTTTGCTGAATATTTTGACAGTAGGATATCGTTGGTAGCTTTAACAGCTTCTGAAACATTTTGGATTTGGAAAACTATGATTGCTATCTGGTCACCCTTTAAAATGAGGCGAAAGACAACTTTGAGAACTTCGTTCACGGGTGCGGAAAATGATCCTTCGAGCCGGGTGACTGTATCATTATATCGTGAACTTGACTGACTATATGACCCGGCTCGAAGGACCATTTTCCGCATTCGTGAACGAAGTTCTCAAAGTTGTCTTCCGCCTCAATGTAAAGGCTCTAGGAAAAGGGAACAATTATTCACTGATACCAAACGCAGTATTGCTATAAGAGCCTTCACAACTCTTTTGAATAGCAGTTGCAATTGGGATCCATCAAAAAAACTGAACACGCTGAAGATTCCTTCAAAGGCAGTTCATCCGAACGACAAACTCACTCCCCTCGGCAATTTAAATTGAAATTCATAACGACCCCTGCTCCAGAACCATAACAGCAGGTTGCACTTCCTCAACATGCTGGTCTCGTGGCACAAGCAATTGTGACACATTGCCCAAGCCCGCACCATCACCCGACGCACGATGCCATCCTAATCATTTCATTACCCTCCAGCCAAGAACAACAAGTCAACCCTAGCAGAGTACAGCAATTCTAACGAACAAATTACAACATAACGTCAAAAGGACACTCAAATTCCATGTCCACTGTGCTCCGGCTTTGTTTTAGAATGCGCTTCACGTATGGTACCTGTACGTTGGGATCACCACCGCCGCCACCACCTTGCAGAGCTACCATTCAATTACATTAGGACGGCACCTTATCACCGGTTACACTGGCATAATTTACGTACCCTCCACCCTTAACTTGAGGCGCATTGCCACGCCGGGGAAGGGGCAGCGCAGGCACGCTTAGAAATGACACCGCGCGCTGCACCCCTATCTGCACACCAGTCACGGACCGGTGACCAGCGAGGTGTGTGCATGACAGTGAGACGACTTGGTCAGAACCTGCAGCACTATTCCATCACGCCGGAATAATTATTTGAATAATGAGACGCGCTCGTGCCATCCACGAGTGCGGTGTCCTGTTTTCTTGGTCAAATGCACACACACACCGCACTTGAGATGGGCCCCACCGTGGATTTGGTCTATGATCACCAGTCGACCGGTACAGCACATATGTCAGCAACAAGTCTTCCAGTGTGCACCTGAGTGTGGAGTTGTCGTCTTTTTGAATTTCCTCGGCCCGTTGGACGACTGCTGAGGAGAGGACGCCGCGTCGTCGCCACCGTCTGGGAAGTACGAGTACGAGCAACGATTTGAATAGAACCCTCATCCTTGGCATACTCGTTAGTTCGACGAACTTCCTTTCGTTACGAGTGAAGGAATCTAAGGATATCCTCAGTCAAACAGGTGTAACCTTCCTCCAGACGGGATGAAGGAATGTTTCGTCCTTTTTTTCTTGCATCCTCTGTCTGAGATGCTGTCGGGACATTGTAAAAACCACTCTCTGAATGGGGATTTCCGGTTGAGCGAGATTTGAATACAGCGAAGGGCTGCACTGGGTACACTTGGCCTAATTGCATGCTTTCGAGAGTTGCCTATCGGTTCTGTTATGCAAATACCTATGAACCTGATCGGCTACCTACAGGAACCGGATATCCTTTGAGAATTGTTACACATTTCTTTGCACAATTGCAACGACAGTGCGCTGATCCTGTCTGGAGAAAGAAAATGATCTGCCTTCGTACTCATACATCGTCTTGCGAAGGGATTCTTGGCCTTTCTGTCGTGTGATGGAAGAAAACATAATTTGGTTCCGCCTCCTCGTTATTAGACTCATTGTGTCCAGTGTTCCGATTTCTTTTCATAGAGATTCCTGGAAAATTAACCGATGCTAAGAATAAACATTGCATCAGCGAGGGAAGATGAGGAGGGTAAGGGACTTCCGAAAATGAGTTCCGGGAAGAGTTTCAATCAGTTGCAGGTTTTCGATTCTTTCAACTGTGTCACTCGAGAATCTATTGAGATTTTCCTACCTGGCCAATATATAAAATCAATATAAAATCAATATATCAATATAAAAAGAGTCCATACTGATTATAGGAGCAAGTGCCGTTTCGTCCCCGAGGTAATCTTCTGAGGACTGAGAAGAATTAAAAGACTGATCGGTGTTTTGCAATTAATTAAAATAAACTGGGCAAGTGCGAGTTGAACTCGCACGGGGAAGGTTCCGTCGCATAATATACAGTGCCTCACAAAAATATTCGGAATTATGCTTTTTCCTGGATCCTAGTTTGTTGCATTTTGTTGTTATTTCAGACAGAAAACATGCATTAATTTTTCTGATTTTTTGTTGACAGAGAATAAATATTGAACAGAAACTGTTCTTCTTATTATAATTATAATAATTTTTTGTTGTTTAACAAAACTAAAATCTAGGAAAAAAAACATAATTCCGAATACTTTTGTGAGGCACTGTATATGGTTGATTTCTGAATATCAAACGACGTTTCCAAACTATACACCAAAACAAACAAGCATCATTTTAATTAGATATCTTAGATATCTCGAAATTTGAACATAAATCGATATTTTGAAATTTATCCTTTCTTAATAACAAGCACCAAATGATTTTGTGGGTAGGCCGATCTACGGCGTATCACGATGAGTCCATATCGGCCTAAGTGAAGCTTAAACCTAGACCTGAACCTAAACTAACCTAAGGTGATCTATCCAACCAGAGACTAAGGTACCGCCTTTTAAAATAAAATTTAAATTGAATTTGTTCAATATTCCTCTGTTAGCAGAAGATCATGTCAAAGTCAATAGTTGTGCTCTACCGTTAACGGGGAATGAACATCCACAGAACGGAAAGAGTTCAGTTGCTTTCGTTATGGCAATTTTATTGCAAGACTCGAAGGACAAATGAAAATTTTGAAAAAAGTGAAAAAGCTGAAGGCCTGTAAGCACAGTAGGTAGAAGGGCATTACTGGTGGGTGATCAAGCAGCGAAAGGACGCATTTATGTTAACCAAATAAGAAGTGGAGTTCCGAAAAAGTCTCTTCCAGAAATTTTTTCCATGCATAGTCTTACACATAATAATAATAATGGCGGCGCTACAGTCCGAGGTGGACCTGGGCCAAACTTCTTAGCAATCAAACGTCTTATGCGTGCCATTGTTCGTTCACGAGTGGAGGGGACCTACAGTTTAATGTCGACTCCGAACGGTGAGATTGAGAAGCTTCTTCTAGACAGTTATACTCTTTAAGCATTGTCAGTGAATCGAAAGAGGTGGAGCCGTGAAAAAATTTTTGGTGTTTTTTCGTGAATCGATTCGACAACATCGAGCGTAGGAGTCGACGCACTTACCCACTACACTACGGCGCCTACAATACTCTTAGAAATAAAAGGTAAAAATCCAAAGCGGTTTTCACCCCAAGCTACTAGATCGGGCTAAAATGACATTTAAAATTTGAAAATTCTGAAAAAAAATTAAAATATTTTCTAAACCATAAAGCGTATGTAAATAATCAACATATCAATTATAGCTTTGATTTGATAAGATCCAGATGAATAGATTATAAACACCTTCATAATATAATTTGTTTACTTTGCGCGGTACCGCAGTCCGAGATTAACATGTTGTCTCAGCTAACCTTTCCATTTAGCAGGATCTCTTGCTAGTTGTCTTCAATTGCATACACTAAGCAGGTTGAGGTACTTTTTCACTTGTGTATCCCATCTTAAACGCGGGCGTCTCGTATTATAACATACGTAGACGTCTGACTAAACTTAAGTCACTATACAGACCTTTTAGTTCTTTGTTGAATTACAGCTTCGAATTGAATTGAATTGAATAGCACGCAGAACGTTTCTCTCGAAACTCTCAAAGGCTTTTTCATCCGCTTTCGGCCTCTACGCCATCGAGTAGGACTGAGTTCATCACGGTCTTTTACATGACAAACTTGGATCGACGCAGGGATCCATTAGTCAGTTCCCTGTAGAGCCAAGTCACACAGTGATTGGCAAGAATTATTCTCCGTTTGATCAAAGCTCTGACATTGTAAGTTCTGTTTACCGCAGAGCTGGGGCAGATGATGTCCTTCACTATCTCGTTCTCCTCGGTTCTGGCTTCCCATTGTGATGTTTTCGCCAATTCGTCAGTAGTGTGCAACCCTTTCGAAGACATACACTTTGTTTCATCCTCAAAGACCCATTTAGGCCTCTTCGGTGTCAATGCCAACAAACGTCTCAATAGGATATTAGAAAGTCTGGGTTAAGTGTTAATTTTTAGTCGGTAAAGTGAAATAACAAGGTTATGAACCTATGAGATTAATTCTGTACAAGAGCTTCTTGTACATTCATCTTAAGCAAGTGCTTTAAAAGTGAGTGTTGATAGTAGTATATTTTCGTTGACAAGGTTATTGAGAGGCAACTCATCACGAACGCTCATGGCAATTCGACTTTTTAGGAATGATGATCATTTCTAACACCATTACTTTGTGCAGGATGATGTGCTTCAATAGTTACAAACTGTTCTTTTATGAGGATATTAACGACTATGAATTTATTCTGTAAAAGCACAAAGCCAGCTATATGGGCCAATTGTTCAAAAATTGTCTAAAATTGGAAGGAAAAAACCAGGACTTCTTCCCAAATCAGACTCAATTAACATTTTAGATTTAAGTGTAAGTGAACCAAACATCACATTCTACTTCTTGTCATGGACAGTTTCGCATTAAATCGGCAAACACACGTGTAGTTGATTAACTCATTAAAGCTCAAAGATCGCAATGATCAAATGGGTGGCCATCGGAGAATAAAATTGATTTTAATTGCCCAGGAGTAGGAGGCACAGCTGCACCTCATAAAGAGAAATGCTCCACAAACCTCCGGCTGCGAATCAGATCTCAAATGCAAGCCAAAGGTAAATAAGACTTCGGCTTACTCCTTCAGAAAAGATCACTTTATGATTCTGAGCACTGGGAATACTTTCTATTCCTTGCAGAACAACAATCTGAACCACATCTGCTATCACCTTAAGTGAAAAGCAATTTTCACACTCTCTATCTCAATCCATTCCATCCAGTACTCATCCAAAGCAAAGGTCACCCAGTTGCAGCAATAGAAACTCACAGAAGCATAAATTGAAGCCCGCAGAATGGCGAAACATCCCTAACGTGTGGATGGCAGCAGACACACATACGCATGTAAGCGAGACCCTGCATGCATGTGGTGGGCAACTTCCTGGCTTACGATCGATCAGACAATCAGAATGCCTGCACCTAAAACGGAATTCCATTAACTTCTCGAAGACAACACAATCATCTCTCGCTTGCATTGGGAATCCACTCAAAGTGAAATCTCCTCTGACGGGCAACGGCAGCCAGACACTTGGATCTGAGTCAGCCATCAGCCACCAGCCACCAGCCACCAGTTAGTAGCCACCAGCAGTCGGGGTGATAAATATCGCGAATAAAATTTTAATACTTCAAACTGTGGTACAATTTCTGTTGAAATTGCGCGTCCGCCGCGCACAGTGCAGCGTCGGAGACCATCGACCACCCACGCAACACACTCGCCCGTCCCAAGTGTACGACAGGAGCTACTCAACTGATGCCCAGTTGGCCGGCACTGGCGGGCTGCTCCATCTCCTCCGTCGCTCCTGCAAAAATATTATCATATGGAAATTGATTGTGATTACTGGCAGTACGGTGTCTGTGTCCAGATGTGGATTAGGAGAAGGAAACAGCAGCAGAAGCCACTGCAACAGCAACAGCAACAGCAACAGCAGCAGCAGCAGTCGACGCGAATATGGTGGCCATAAAAAATATATAGTGTATCCGTGTATCTGTGTATCTGTTGGTTACGTCCGGCAGCATCATCATCGGCAGAAGGTTGTCGGTTCGGAATGGAGTTAACAGGTCACCACCGTACACAGAGCCGGTGGGAGCCAGGCAACGGCAGCGCTCTCCAATTGATTGAGGTTATCCTAGGCGGCGGTGGCGAAGGCGGAGGCGACGGCAAAACTACCTGTTACCGGGATGATCAGTTGTTTTCTTGGGGTTTTTGTTGCTCGCCAGCCCGTATTCCTATGGCGAATTGTTTTATGGACGGCTATTTGTCTTCCTGCACAGTGAAGTCGCCATTGTCGTGGCTGGTCGTCACTGGGTGGGGTGCAGTTAAATTTAAGCTTCTAAATGGACAAATGGACCATTTTGCATGCATAAGCCGGTGCTTGCTGTGGGATGACATTCTGAATATTGTGGTGGAGGAGGAGGAGGACGCTTTGGCTGAGTGGTCCTAAGAATCGCTCGGCTTTTATGACTGCAACATTTCACTGTAATCGTTTGATTGAAATTAATTCCAACTGTCGATGGAACTGACGTCTATGTGAGGTGAGGTTTCCTTTGCCTGGGTCTAATTAGAAAATGTCGACGGGAGGGATGTCTAAATAGGGGCCAACCGGCTGACCATTAAGGATGCCGTATAAAGAGCGAATTTGTTTCCTTAGTCGGTTGGGTTGGGTATTCAAATGGGGAGTCATCGTTAAGTTGCAATTTGTGCAGGTGGTTGAGGTTGATGTTACTTCTTGAGCAAAGTGTTATGCGAGTCGTTTCACCTTTGAAGTGATTTTGATTTTGAAGCGCTTAAACTGAATTTAACTTACTCCACACTTAACTTTGATTCGAATTAAAGAGGGGACTGTGACACGTTGCAGTGTGGCTAAAGTATATTCATTAATCTGTCACTAGTCAAATCTGGTGCATACATTTTGGTCGTCCCAGAAAAAAATTGTTACGTTTAAATGTGGCTAGTCAAATCTGATGCCTAAATTTAGGTCGGACCACAAATTTAAATCTTGACTTAAGCCCTTTCTAATACGCATCTAGCATCCCTAGCATATCCGAGGTGTAGACGAAAGTGTGACTCATTCAAATGTGGCTAGTCATTTCTATTCTAGTCAAATCTGGTGCATAAATTTAGGTCAGACCAGAAATTTGAATATTGACTTAAGCACTGCTTAGAATGCATCTACCATCAAAGTGTGGTGCGTTAAATTGTGGCTAGCGACTTATATTCTAGTCAAATCCTGTGCCTAAATTTAAGTCGGACCAGACACTCGCATGCTGACTTTAAGCCTTTTTGAAATCACATCTGGCACAGGAACTTATTTGACTTTTGTCTGACCATAATTAACATAATAGAAACTTTCTGATGTTTAGCGTTCAAAATCTGGCCCAAATTTAAGTCAGTCCAGACATTTTTAAATTTACTTAAAATCAGTTTTTTGCCTAAATTCAAATTCAAATGACTCCAATTATCATTTTTAAAACCTTTGTCGATGTTAAACGTTTAAAATTTGGCTCAGTTCCAAATTTGCAAAGCATTCGATTTTGTCTTTTGATGTTTGAAACGTCATGACAGTGACAGATTTTCAGAAATCAAAAATAGCCTTCAATGACATCTAGGATTCTCATTTGTATCAGAAAGTAAATTTCAACTGGGTCTAAATTTTTGACTCAAAAACTTAGAAAAACGTTTTAAAAGTAAATGGAGAGACCGTTTGCGAAGATTTACGTCAAAAATATTGAAAGGACCATATTTGCTTGGTTTAGGTCCAAATTGTTCTTATTTCCCTTCGAATAAAATTCCTATCATTTTGAAATTTGGACATTCAGAACCAAACATTGACGTCACGTGTTTTTTTTTTTAATTTGGAGACATTTTGATCAGAATTCCTACTTGATCAAAAATGAAGACTGAATTTAAAATTCTGACATTCGCAGTCATTTCAAATCAAGTTTCATTCAGAATCAAGTTTCGAATACAGTTTTTCGGTCAAATTTGCCGTCTAGGAGTAATGTCTTCTGACCTTTGGTCTTTAGTGATAATGAACAATTTTGACGAGCCTTACAAGAATGCTCCAATATTTAACAAAATCTCTCGTAAGATCGAATGTAACCCTGATCTAAATACCAAAATTGACTGTAGTCAAGGCCTAAAAGTTGAACTATTTTACCGCATCGACAAGTTACCAAGCAAGCTTTCCCCAACATCTCTCCTTTCACTGCCTTGCAGATTGCTGCTATTTTTGCACCTCATAAAGGCCATGTAATCCATGTTTACGGTTGCTGTCTAACTACAGTTAATGGCTTTACAGATCTCATTCATCATTCGGCTGTTTAAAACTCAACCCAAGAACAAAAGGAAAGCAGGACGACTCATGGCAACTAATTAAGTGCAGCATGCCAGCCACTGACACATCACACCGGGTGCAAACATTATGAACGAGTGTAGAGCATAACTACATCTTCTACCACTCCTGGCGTCAAGTGAAGTGTCAGTTAATTAATTGCACATGAAATTGATAGCACCTCGCAAAAATTCTCAACCAAGGCTGTGGCCGTGCCTATTACTGGAGCATTCGTGAAGTGCCTCCGGGCCTTCAAATGACTCTTCAATTTCGTCTCGATGCACTGCATCATGAATCGTCATCAGTGCCCCACTGTTCCATCGTTTATTTCTGCTTTTTCTTTATTTCTTTTTTTTTTGTGTTCGTCCTGAAGAACTCGAGTAATCAGTCCTGCGCCTTCACCTGCAACGGTGCAATGGTCGTCGCGCAGGTCCACACCGCATAAGGCGACTTACGACGATGTGGCATTTTGTTTTTATTTATTTGCGGCACGAAGTGACATGGATTTATGTGCAGATCACAATTTCCCGCACATCAAATCCCACAGCGGAGATCTCAGGAGAACAGATCCTCTTGGCCGCTCGGATTGCTCGATGGCTGGATGGCTGGATGGCTGGATGGTTGGATGGTTGGCTGCTTGGATGGAGTGTTTAATTAATGAACGACGTGGAACGTAGCACCAGAAGCCATTACGACAAACGAAGCGAACAGATGAATTCCCTTATTATGTCCAAAGTCAATTTGCCTTCCGCTTTAATTGCCGGGGCTCTCGGTAAGACGCTGCTGGTCGCCGGACTGTCCAATCTTTACTGCCACCACGTCTCTAATTGTGCGGACACAAGTGTAGCAAGGCGAGTTCCACTGGCCGCTGTGCGGAGTATCATCAGTGGCGGAGGATCAGCATACTCACACTCACGACGTGCCCGGGAATAATTTATTGGTTTCAATCTGTGGTCTTGTCACCGCCGTGAGATCTTAGTTGGCCATTCGTTTCGAGGCTGGCCGATATGATTTATCACCTTGTGATGCCCGGAATGGTGCAATAAAGCGCAGTAGTTGGCCATAATCCGAAGCGGGTACCCATTAGGGAGCCCCACACACTCGCATGATCGTGTACGACATCTGTTCGAGTGCAGTGCGGTGAAATAGTTGTTCGTCTCCCTATGACGCTCTCCCCTATGCGGAAGGACGATCACCCTCTTCTGATGTCCTGAAGTGCCTTTTCATGTTTCGAAGCACAATATAGTTCCAGTTCCTTCACCTTTCCCGGTGCCGTGTTCCATCCCTTGGTGTTGGTCTGATCGATAGGGATCGCGGTGGATGGGCGCACACGGGAGGGATGGGTATGCTTGATAGGCGATGGAATGCGATGCTTCCTTATTGTTTGGTCGGATGGGAGGATACTCGGCGCAGCACAGCTGTGCTAATAGCACTTCAGACATGTGAGCATTTTAGGGAGTCATAGAACGGAACGGAGTAAGTGCATCGGCGTTTGGGTGCGGTGCTCAGCCGCAATTGAATTATGCATAAGTTCCTGGTGCACCTGCAGGTGGTGGAAGTAGATCACTTATGGAAGTTGGTGGGCCATAAGAAAGGACATTTTGTTTGGACTTGAAGAGGTGTTTGAGGCTTACGAATAAGGGTACAAATTTTGAAATGGACAAACCGGAAACCTTTGGACGCTCTTAAGTGGATTTCCTTTAAATGTGTTAACAGAATGGAAATAGGCAATGTCTGCGAACATACCCCAAAAAGCTGTACTGTGGCTAAAAAAAATTAAGATTCACAAGAATTGGTGCCACAATTAGTGCCAAGGATTAGTGTATTATTTTCCTTTTTCAGTTGGGTTAGGTTAGGGGGTTGTTAGTGAATTCACCAGCACACTTAGACCATGTTGGTCCATTGTGATACCCACTGATCGACCGTTCCAGTGATTAATTTGATCCCAACGGCAAATGGTGACTGAACCAGACTTGAAAAATCGGCTAAAAGCGTATTAACTTTGCTTTCACTGGGATTCGAAACTGGAACCCCTCGAACTTAGGGTGGGCACTTAACCAACTGCGCCATCCAGTCGTTTAGTAGGTTAGTGCGTCGTCTCCTATTTTTTTTTTTTTTTTTTTTGTCTTTTGGAGAATTTTGGAAACACTACTGGAGCACTCAGACTCAAAACTGGTCCATTGTACTGCCAGGTAGCAACCTACTCCAGTGCCGTTAATTTGATCCCAACGGCAAATGGTGACTAGACCGATTTCGGAATCGAACCTGGGACCCCTCGAACTTGGGGCAGGCACCTAACCAACTGCGCCATCCAGTCGTGTGCGTCGTCTCCTATACTGAAGGTCTAATGTTTGAATCGGGATCGAAACAATAAAAAATGTGGTAGCCCAAAAAAAGTTGTAATTTTACGGCACCACCTATTACCTCTCTTTCCGCCTTAGCATAGTGAGTTGGTGCGTCATCCCTTTCGATGAAGATCAATGGTTCGAGTCCGATTCGACACACTTCTATCTTGACCTCTCTTCAGTCGTTGTCAATGCTCTGAGGGACTTACTGTCAAAAAAAATTAAGAAACTTTCGCCTTAGGAGTCGATATAAAACTTTAGGACCTCTTCACTCGTGAAATAACAAAGTTGAATAAGAGTGCCATGAGCCAGGTTAAGACGAAGAAGAAAAAGAAACAGTCGTCCTGTCTTTTTTTCGACATGATGAAAGGGTTGATTTTTAGATTTGAATACTTGTTTTAGTAAAGAGTGGTCCAACGAAAACGCGCGATGATAATTGTAAATAAAGCAAAAAGCTTTCAGATAATTATCTTAATATTTCTTATTATGATAGAAGGATCTATGACAATTATGTGTGAAACAAAATGTCGACCAAGTGCTCGTCACGGCTTCGGTGGCATACATCTATCCGACGGTCCATATTTCCAATGACACTGAGACATAATTTAGGTTGCATGTCGTTAATGTGTCGAATTATCTCATCTTTTAGCTCTTGCATTGTTCTTGGCTTATAGACTTACACTTTTTCTTTTAAATATCCCCAAAGAAAGAAGTCCAATGGAGTCAAATCACATAATCGTGGCGCCCAATCAACATCGCCACGACGTGAGATAACACGGCCATTGAATTTCTCGCGCAAAAGAGTCATTGTTTCGTTGGCTGTATGGCAAGTGACACCATCTTGTTGAAAACGACTGTATGGCGCAGTTGGTTAAGTGCCTGCCCGCTCCTTGTTCGAGGGGTCCCAGGTTCGAATCCCAGTGAAATCGAATCTGGTCCAGTCGCCATTTGGAGTAGGTTGCTACCTGGCAGTACAATGGACCAGTTTTGAGTCTGAGTGCTCCAGTAGCGTTTCAAAAAATCCTCCGAAAAAAAAAGAAAAAAAAAAGGCATGGACAATAGCGAAAGCAGATGCAGAAACTTTTGGTCGTTTCAAGAGAGGAGTACTATGTGCGACCTGTTTTCGTTGATGGTGATTGGGAGGTTCAACCACAAGCCATATGATTCCCAGCCTTCAGAGAGATGGGCTATAGTGGCTCTATACGAATAATCAAAAATGTTAAGAAGCTTTTTATTAATTTTGAGTTACCACACAAATCGGGTAGCGCAAAACCACAAAACCCTTTGGTACTTGTTATAAAGCATGTAAGCTGACTGAGTCGTCGATGAACTCTTCTGAGGACTGAAAGTGCACTACATGTGAAGAGGAGATGTATTACAGTCTCCTGCTCTTCCTCGTCTCTGCAACTTCTGCAGATGTCATTACATGAAAGTCCCATCTTAGAGAAATGACACCCATGAGTGTTGTGAGTGATGAGATGCGCTTTGTTAAATCAAAGACGCTCAGATGTTCAGACGGGAAATATTTGCAGACACCTTACCGCCAGGCTCATGCTGATTACCTCACCCAGAAAGGCATGCGAACTCGTTTAAATGAGTACTCAAAAGAAAAAAAGTCCCATTGTCCACACGGCCCACCTCCTGCGAGGGAAACAATGACTCCTACACCACAGTGCCGCACCGAATGAAAAGAGCCGAGTGCAATTGCTTTCTAATAACCCTGCAGACAGGTGTCCTTCCTAGCAAAAGGGATTCCATTTTGGCACACACAACGCTGTCAATCCACTCATTCTGCATCCCTAAGCAAATCTCCTGCCACTCTGCGCATTCAAATCTATTCTTGTCCTCTCCTTTGTCATGGGACGCCCGCCTGACAGGTCTAGGCACAGCCAACCAGCCATCTGTCCAATCTGTGATATACAACTCCCGGCTCTCGCATGTGTTTGTCTGCCATAAAAATTCATAATCACTCAATTGGGGACGACTAGAGCCCGGAGTTTGAACAAGACCTGTGAATTTGTCTTCGCATCCACCGCGGTGGTGATCCTTCAGAGGTGTGAATTGGTGTTGGGCGCAGTTCCCAAATATGAGCACGAATCCGATCTGGGTGAAGGTCCCACGAGATTTCTCCCTAGATACGGTAATTTCGGCTGCAGATAAAAATAATTTCACCCAAGAGGTACTCGCATTACTGCGCCGCGTACACTATGCGCGCTCTATCTCTATCTCCCGGATTAGCGGGGGCAGTAAAATTGATAACCACTGCAAGGGATTCACAGCGCTGCTCGAAGTTCCCAGCGATAAGCTACGATGCACTGGTCTACCTTATCGGGCGGCGATTCTATGTCAATATGTCGCGATTGGCACGGAGAAGCCTGTACGTGCGACCTGCTGCGCTGTGACAGTGATTAGTCCTTTTTGTGAGCACCAGCGCACTATCAGCAAGGATAAGTGCACGAACGGCCGGAGAAAGTGAAAGGGCAATAAAACTCGAAACCAATAGATGAGATGATACTCGAGCCATGTCAAATATTTTCCCGTGTCGATAAGACAAACACTCACCCGGTTGATGATGCGCGATGCGGTTTTAACACGGGCACCTGAAACTGCTTGTTTGCTCTCTTGCGCCACAAGTAAACATCAATACGCTGTTTGGAGTTGTTTTGTGATGTCGTTTGTCATGCAGTGTACTTGTGTGCTCTTGTGTGTTTGCGCTGTCTGGTGTTTGTGTCGATAGTTCGATTTGGGATCGGGTCGTGGGTATACGTTTTGCCTGCGCGATTACAGGTGGCATGTTATTAGAGAATTCGCTTCGCCCCGAAGGTGGATGGTCAATAGTGACGAAATTGTGTGTTTTGGTTTGTAGTCGTTCAAGTGGATAGATAGTGAAACAGGCGTCGAAGGACGTTGATAAGAGATGCATTTTTGAAGAGGGTTCTCAAACAAGAGTGCGTTCTGTGATCGCGCATATTTTACGCTGGGTGGTGATCTTATGTGGTCGCGTTTGAATGGCATCAGTGGTAGCTTCTTGGACAAAGCGTGTCAAAGTTACAATTTTTTTTATGTGATTCAGAAAAAAGAATTTATTGGAGCAGGATTAGTTGGAAGATACAATTTCAATCTGACTTAGTTTTATCAAAAATTACCAACTGAGCTTTTGACAGATTTAACTGCTAAATATTATCATCACAAGATTCGGGAGCTACTTGCGGAGGTGGTTATGCGGCTAAAGGACATATTTTTTGTCCTGTTGCGCCTGTTGCCTAGAAGAGAGAGAGTGCAGTCGAATTTGCGTTTCTCACAAGAACTCGTCCTTTCGCAGACTACAAGTTGACGAATTTTGCGTTGTGACTTGTGCATGCACCCGTGCAAAATTCAACTGACTCAGGAGCTGAACGACAACGACGTGTGTTCACTCTGGAGCAGTTAATTTTCATCGAAATCGAAAAATCATCTTCGGCGATGAGCCCGATTTCTGGATGAATGTGTACATCAGCAAACCAAATTTTCGAATTTGGGACGATACCAATCCACATGAGATCCATGAGCGTCCAATGCATCCCGAAAAAATCACTGTTTCGTGTGGACTTTGGGTTGGCAGCATCATCGGTCCATATTCCTCGAGAACGACGTTGGTCAGGCCATCACCATCAACGGCGAGCCCTATAGGACTATGATTAGAAACTTATTTTGGCCTGAATTGAATGATGTGGACTTGGTTTCAATAGCACGGCGTGACGCTACGTGCCACACAGCTCACGCCACATGCACAAGCGATTCGAGGGCATGGTCATCTCATATGGAGGTGATGTGAACTGTCCACCGAGATCGTGCGATTTGACCCCGTTAGACTTGTTCTTATGGGGTTTTCTGAAATCGCAGGTCTGTGCGAATAAGACACAAATCATAGCGGCCCTCAAAGCCAACGTGACCCATGTCATCGGTCAAATTCAGCCTGATTTATGCACCAGAGTCATGGAAAGCCATGGACATTTCGGATTCGCACCACCCTGAGAAGCCAGGGCGAACATTTGAACGATGTTATGTTCCATACGTAATGGCATCGATCGGCCTTTCAAACAAATAAAATATTTCGATGAAATATCACGCACACTTGGCTTTATTTAAATTTAAAGATAGATAGCGCTAAATGAGGGACCCTTTAGAAGCACACTTGGGACTATATCACTAACTTAAAGAAGGAAATGATGTGATGCTTTTGTTTTAATTTGAATCTTCTTTCATACGAAATGAAAAAAAGCTGACTGGAGCTAAGAGAAATCCACCAATTTCCTTTTTCTGAAATGTTTAGCAGAGGGACCTTTTAAGGTGAATTTCCAAAGCTGCTCCTCTTCTCGCTTCGGTGCCAGCTCTAAGATCAGGTTATGTCACTATATTTGACTGCAGTGATTTTAAATTAAGTGAATTTTAGAAATCATCTCTGGTATTTTACTAACCATATCCAAGCTGTTTACTATAATTCAAAACGGTCATATTTTTTTATGTACGCAATGGTATTCCACAGGGTACCATTCTCGGTCCGGTATTATTTACAATTTTTATCAATAGATTATTTTTAAATTCCCTTCCTTACTTTAGTTTAGGTTTAAGTGGCTGCCCCAATATGTGGGGAACGCAATTAGACCAGTAGTGGTCTATAATAACATCACGTGGGTCCTAGAAATTAAGGCCTCCTCATAAATTTTATCACAGTCAGTTTGAACTTCTATGAAGCGAAGTGGATTGATGATAAGCGACTCGTCGAGGTCTCCCAGGTTGTCTAAGAAATAGGTTCCTAAGTGGAGGAGTCTTAATAACACCAGGTGCGGACAGGTAAATAGATGGGGAGGCAGCGTATAAGCAGCATCTGAAAACGGAGTATTCGAGAAGAGTCCAAGTCTTTTGGCCTGAGCACACATGAGTCAATGTCGGTGTTGGGTCTAACTACCGTAACAATTTCTGATCTCTAGACAGAGATCTAACTCTTATGGCTCAATTTAGAGGTGTTTGCCATCTGAAGTCCCTATGATCATCGCTTATCCTGTACAGTTATTGTACGACGAAATCACTGTACAATGCGAACCCTGCAATACCTCAGGATGGTCATTTTGTAACTACAAGACAAGATGCCGAAATGCCGTGCATTCATTTTCAGCTGCTCTGTTGCTTATCATTGAACTAGGTACAGACCAACTTTTCCATTTGGGATGCTGTTTGCGATCATTGCAAAATGAATATTTGCACGTAAACATTTAGGATTCCCTTCCACATCAGGCGACAGACAGATTCATAACCGGTTCGTACTCAAATAGATCACAAAACACGTCCGGCAGGTCAGCCCTACTCGATCGAGTTCATCGTTTCAACTTTTCATTCAAGTTCTCTGCAGATGCTGTTCGCCATTCGTCGAACTTGTACAAAACCCACCCGTGCTTGTCGCCTTAAAAAACAGAAATTCCTCATCTGCTCTTCCAGGTGACACCTGGACTACTAGTTGAACACTACACTCGGGCATGTGCATTACTCGTCCTCATTGCCATTGTCTCTCGCTTCAATTGCATAAGCAATGGAGGGTGAACAAATCATCATCATCATCAGCATCATCCAACGACACACACAGGCTGTGATGCATACGAGTATTCTCCTCGTCTCGTCGCTCGAGACACCTCGGCGCGCCTAAAGTCATTTCGTTTCCTAAACTCATCTCCGATACCTAGAATCCCTAAAATAGACCTTCCGTCTCGCTCCGTCCTCCTGGTCGATTTCCGAAGAAACACCAGAAGACGACACACAGCCAACAAGACAGGGGACAACAGAAGAAGAAAAGACGAATACATAATGTCCTCCATTGAGGGCAGCAAGGGAGTCTTCGAGGGAACATTAAAGGTGAATCCGCTCATTGTGTCCATTGTGTAGCTGGTAGCCTTTTATGTCGACACACACACTCGGAGAGGGGGGTGGGGGGAAGAAACAATCTGAGGGAATCCAATGTTTGATTGCGTGTCGGACAATCGGACATGGGACGGATGATGCCCAGGCGACATCGTGCAGTGCGCGTCCGTTTCAATTTCATGTCCATTCTATCAAACACTGCGGCTGCGTCTCCGACTGTGGGCTCTCGCACCTCGTTCAGCGTTTGTGTTCTATTTCTCTCCAGGTTGTCGTTACAATTAACATCCAGCCACACAACACTGAGCACATGCACACGCCGGACAACAGCGGCAGCAGCAGCAGCAGCAAGAAGACAATCAGAAGCGAAAAAGTGTGTAACTCGAATGTATCTCAAAAAGTATCTCCCCACAGATCGGGGGAAAAGAAACGAGTTCCCTTCGGAGATTTATTCGGCATTATGCCGCTTAATAAATATAACTTTTATGACACCTGACAAAATACGTATGCAACTGGGTCTTTATTAGGCATGAGTAATGGCCTCTGGCTCTTTATTGCGCTGCCCCTGGATTTCTTGGATTCCCCGGTCCACGGTGGTGTTGTCCACGTTTTACGTGCTACACAATGGGAATCGCCTAGCTTCGCCATCACCATGGGAGGCTTTTCATGTATTCAGTTTTTTTCATTTTCATTATTCCCTTTTTCGCCTGTCTACTGCTGTGGACCACTTAGACGCAGACACTCGGACTGTGGAGTGGTCAAGAGCACTGATGCGCTTGATAAATGCACATGTGCATTCCGATTCACATCCATCAAATGGGGGTTCGGTCGTAAACAACAGATTAAGATGCAGTGCTGGAACGAATAAGATTCAAATTTGGAAGCCGACAATTTTATGTCACTTCACTGGAAAGGCTAACACCGAACCGGGCGGTTATGGGCGGTTGTAAACTGAGATCGGTTCACAGCTTCGTAGCAAATTAGTTAAGTCAACAGGTTTTTACTCATCGATTATGCCGGTGGATGCGACGTGCAGTGTGATGAATATCTGATGGAATGCGCAAGGTGACTACCGTAAAATGGGAGGGAATTAAAATTCTTAAGGGGCTACTCATAGTTGATTTGAATCGAAAAGATAATGGGTTGATGGCTGGGATTGGAGGACGGTGCTAAGATTCGAAGAATTTAAATCGAATTTATTGGTTAAGGTACATACGACATGGAGTGACTCATACGACATCTGACTTCGAGCTGGGATTCACCTCGTGGAGGTGACGTCTCATGGAGTCGACGACAATTGGGCGACTCGTGTCTGTCAGAAGATAGAGTTAAAGGCAAGATTATCGGCGGTGGTGGGTGGCGGTTGTCGTATGGTTGAAAACATGCTTGAAACTCGGTGTAGACACCATTCAACATCCTTGCAGGGATCTGGCTTAACATTAGATCCAACATCAGCTCCATGGGCTCCATGGTAGCTGGCTAAAGATCGTGCCAGCTGGAGAGGCTTATTGGTTGAAGTTCAGTTCCACAAAGAAAAAGAAGATGGAGCTGATCTTCTTCTTCTTCTGATGGCGCTACAGTCTGCGGTGGACCTGATCCTCAACCAACAAGTTCCTTCAGTCAGCACGATCATTTGTTAGCGGTCTCCACTTGCGTACCCAAGCTGGTCGAGGTTAGTTTGATTCCGTGGTTTGAATCCATGAATTGGATCTTGCATGCGCCTCCTTGATCGTGGACGTCATTGCGTTGTCCCACAAAGTCCGAGTCGAAGATTCTTCGGAGTGGAGCTAAGTAGTACGCGCGCTCTACATGGCGTACCCATTTAAGGCGTTGGATTTCTTAAACGCCTGGCTAGACTCATAACAGCCGTACAGTTTGTGGTTCAATCTTCTCACGGACGCAAACAGCATCAAACACCACGTCAGCTCCATAAAGTTCAAGCAAATGATGCAAAAGATCGAAGTATCGAAGATCGAAGTATCGAAGATCGGGCTATCGAAAATCGAAGTATCGAAGATCGAAGTGTCGGAGATCGAAGTATCGAAGATCGGAGTACCGAAGATCGGGGTATCGGAGATCGAAGTATCGAAGATCGAAGTGTCGGAGATCGAAGTATCGAAGATCGAAGTATCGAAGATCGAAGTATCGAAGATCGGGGTATCGGAGATCGAAGTATCGAAGATCGAAGTGTCGGAGATCGAAGTATCGAAGATCGGGCTATCGAAAATCAAAGTACCGAAGATCAAAATATCGAAGACCGAAGTATCGAAGATCGAAGTATCGAAGATCGGGGTATCGGAGATCGAAGTATCGAAGACCGAAGTATCGAAGATCGAAGTATCACAAATCAAAGTTCAAAGTCATCTTTCGCCTGTTTGAACGTATGAACCGCCTAGCACCTCTGTAGCATGTTCTATGATAAACTTCCCTATTGTGAGTGCACATCGCTCCTCGCCATCAAATTGTTTCATAAATTAAATCCACGCTTTCTTCTAAATGACGTCCATTATGCAGCCAACCGCGAGGGTATTTCATTCATGCTTTCACCGCGTCAAAGCAACAAAACCGCAGGATCAAATTTCTGTGTAATGTCCCGAATGAATGCCACTGTTACGATCGACTCTCATCAACTTTCACTCAAAAGGATGAAATTTCCTCAAAAGAAAACAAACACCAACATAAGGTCCCGTATAATGCCGCACGAAACATTTATGGCACGATCTGCCGCCGTCATCGTCAGGCCGTATCATTGTCCTTCATCAATAAAATGATATAAAAATCAACATGCATCAGTCACCGCTATAAATGTCCTGACAATCGAAGTCGAGACCAAGCGGACCCGGGCACAAGGTGTACCCTTGCACACACGCATACCAGATTCAATTGAATTCCCGCTCACAATGGACCATTGTCCTTTCGGCATCAGGACAGGACTTCAAGACGCAGGATCAACAAAAAACCGAACACGAAGGAATTCATATTGTTCGAGTTAAATCGAAGAACAAAAAGGAGAAGAAGCCAGGAGAAGAAGAAAAAGCAACGCACCTGGCACATGGAGTGTCCTTATGGAATTATTTCTTTTTGAACTCGGCCAAGAAAAAAACTTCAAGTCCTTTCTGGAGGGAATGACGTATGACGCCAGAAGAAACAAAAATCCAGTTTTCATCTCGGAAGAATGGCTGGCTGCTGCTTGTGTTTCGACGGCCCGGTGCATGTTTTGGTGTTTTTCTTTCTCGGTCTCTGCTTCGTCCTAGATGAGAGGGAAGCTGTGTGGGCAGGCCCCAAAGGGAAAACTGAGTACATATTCAAATCGAAAGAAGTTCGTTACAAAGTCGTTTGCTTCCCCTGGCAAGGATTTGATTCCAATGAACGCTCAACCTGCAGATGCAGCGGCATGTGCGTTACTTGCACAAGGATTTACAATTTTTTTTGCACAGGTTCCTGCTGCCTTTGTCCTGTGACGGGGATTTCAATATCAGGAGGGGTGCGTGCGCACATTTAGTATTTAGTTCCGCGCATTAGAATCATGCGCGTGCTACCGGCGCTGAGGCAAGCTGCCAGGGAGGCCAGTGCGCGCGGATTAGAGTGAAGAGGATTTCAATGGGATTCGGGTACGGTGAATGCGCTTCCCCTAGTTCGTGCAGCATTGGCGAGGGGTGATTTATTGGGCATCGATGGTGCATGTGCCGCAGAAGTGAAGACACACATCTGCTCAGCTGTTGGCCGTTATGAAAATTCATATTGAATCGTAACCGTCCTATCGGCCCAGTCTATGTGCACACAGACGCATGCCACAATGTTTGCATTTCGTAGGGATTAACGATGGAAATGTTCATTCACCGCCGGATCTCTGCATGTGGCAACCGCTTTAGAAAGGTGGAGTGGTGGTGGGTTAAGGTCGGTGCGTACCTGGAGAAGACTCAATGTCAAGCGACGTGTCGAGTGGATATTGGCATGTGTTTCAGGGGTTGAAGGCACTGGATTTGCGCAACATTCAGATTGTCAGAGCAGCTGACAGCGGAGGGGAGGCAGATTGTACATGGACTGTAATGAGGTCTAATTGATCTGTCCTCATGGATTACCGACACTAATGCGCAGAACCACTTAGTGAAGGCTACTCGTTTAGCCTCTCCCTTTGTCCCTTTTTAAAATACACAAGTATGTTCATCAAATAGTTCATAAACGAATAGGGCAGGCTGAGAGTTCTTACAAAAGACGTTTACTAAAAGGAGCTGCGAAAAATGTGAACTCGAAAGTAAGAACTTTGATAAAAATTATTGTGTGGTGCTTAGTAATTATTTTTCCGACTTAATTCCTTGAAACTACAGTCGAATGTTGACGCGTGTATCAGCTAACAAACTAACGAGGTCTCAGAAGCACATCTCATTCTCCTTTCGGTCAAGGTAGCCCTAAACGACGACCATGCTCGCCGAACTTGCTCGTTTGCGTTATCCCCTACACGGCGAACACATTTGGCGAACATTCATTTCGTGTTGTTCCTTCAACATGTGTGATAGGGAAGCGCAAGTGGTGAATTCCTCGATAAAATCGTGGCTGACTGTTGACATTGTGCTTAACCCGCGATATGCACTCGGCGACGTTCATAGCAAAAATGAGGTTTGCTCGCGAACATAGCCCTACACGTCGAACATCAAAGCCAAAGAACATGACAAAATCGAAATTTTTCGTTAACAGCGAGCGGCTTGCGAACCAGCCCATACACGACGAAAACGCGGCAAGCACAAGCAAGTTCGGCGACCATGTTCGCCGTTTAGTGCTTTTTCTGGAGCAAGTTCCACTGTTTCGACTGTTCCTTATTTCTGGTCTGCAGTGAGATATCCAGAATTCATTATCTGTTACGAAACCCCTTAAAATTGCACTCAAATGTCGCTTGATGTATTCCAAATTCTGTTTTTAAATCTTCACCTGAATCCGTTGAAACGCCGCATCCATCTTGCCGATAATTTTTCTATGTCCAAATGCTCAAGAACTGATCTGACGAACCTAGATTCGGAGATAATCCAAGATAAGATCATGGTATTTTTTTACAATTTCTTCCGTAGTGACGTAATTTGGATGTTGCGGACCCTCAGCATCTTTTGTGCTCGTACGACCGCAACGAAATTCAGTGAATCACATCTGCACCATTCCATGTAAGGGAGCAGAGTCTCCATAATAAAGGACTTTCTAAAAGGGACTTACAAACTTTGACAGTCGATAGCGGCAATATTGTTGGAGCTACATCTGTCAAATTTGCTGTCGTGTAAGTAAGTTTTGCCAAATCACTATGGATGGCCAAGAGGACTATTCGCATTGTGGTGGATAAATTTGAGTACACTGGTTCAGCAAACGATAAAACAGCACCCGTACGTCGGCGAAACGCAAGATTTGCCGGAAATATCGCTGCTGTCCGTAAGACTGTGCAGGAGAATCCGAAGCGGTCGATTTCGCGTCACTCACAAGAACTTGGCCTTTCGCAGATCGCAACTTGCATCGCGACTTGGGCCTGCACCCGTACAAAATTCAACTTACCCAGGAGTTGAAGGTAAATGGCCACAGACAATGACTTGTGTTCACTAAATGGGCTCTACAGCAATTGGAAACTGACCCTAATTTTCATCGAAAAATCATCTTCAGCATCATGAGGCACATTTCTGGATGAATGGATCATCAACAAACAAAATTGTCGAATTTAGGACAATACCAATCCACATGAGATCCAAGAGCGTCCAATGCATCGCCAAAAAATCACTGTCTGGTGTGGATTTTGGGCTGGCGGTGCGTCGTCATCGGTCCATATTTCTTTCAGAAACACGTTGGCCAGGCCATCACCATCAATGGGGCGCTCTATAGGTCTATGATTACTTTATCTTTTGGACTGAATTGGATGATATGGACACCAATGGGAGTGATTTCGACAAGACGGCGCTACGTGCCCTACAGCCCACGCCACATTGGAAATTCTGCACGAGCGATTCGGGGACATGGTCATCTCACGTTTACGAGATTTGAACTGTCCACCGAGATCGTGAGTTTTAACTCCGATAGACTTTTTCTAGTGGGGTTTTCTGAAGTGGCAGGTCTATGCAAATAAGCCACAAACCGCAGCGGTCCTCAAAGGCAACATTACCCACGCCATCGGTCAAATTCCGACTGATTTATGCGCCAGAGCCATTGAACATTAGACATTTCGGATGCCCACCACCAAGAGAAGCCGCGGCGGACATTTAAGCGATGTTATAGTCCATATCGATAAGCTTCGATGGGTCTTTTAATTGAATAAAAAATTTCGATGTATCCTTCCGGCCGTGGACGCCGTGGTCGTGCATGGCGCATGGCGTCGACCCATGCGCACTAGACTTTCAAGTCTAAGTTCAAATTCCAGTTCAGACAAACAATTTTCCAAAAAAAAATTGTTCGCAGCTCCACCTCTTTCGAGTCACTGACAATGCTCAAAGAGTATAACTGTCTAGAAAAAGCTTCTCAATCTCGCCGTTCGGAGTCGACATTAAACTGTAGGTCCCCTCCACTCGTGAGAGAACAATAGCACGCACAACACGAGAGGTTGCTGAGAAGCTGAGCCCAGGTCCACCTCGAACTGTAGCGCTGCCATTATTATATTACCGTTTCGGCCATATAGAAGCCATATTTCATTTTCTTTATAAATGCTTCGCCTTTTAAGGGCATCCTTGCTTCCACCTGAAAGATACAATTTTTGCTATGATTTTTCAGCATTTACTTAACATCATTCCTCTGTCTTAGACCAGTCCATGCTGCAGTAAGTCTTCATTGCTGACGGGGATGTCGCAAAGGCAGAGTTTCTAAGACCACTTACTCCAGTCTCCCCACGGTGCCGTGACATTGTGCCAAACGACATTGTACCAAGTGGAAAAATTTGGTATAATGACGCTTTTGAAAGTGTCATTAGGCCAAATTTTTCCATTTGGTATAATGTCGCTTTGGTAAAGCATCATAGAGCCGATTTGGCACAATGTCGTTTGGCACAATGTAACGGCACCTCTCCCCACCCCCCATAACGCAATAAAGTGCCTAATTCCTGCTGACTCATCGACCTTCTCGAAATACCCGTATCAAACTGGTAGCGCGACAATCTAAATCTGATCAAATCGTAAAATAGGTCTCTGGGTTAAGAACTTCCTGAAAATCACCCACATTTACCCTTGACGTGGCAAAGCCGTCACAAAGCCTCTGTGAACTCCCGGCGACCTCGAACACAAACAGATTTCAAAACCAACAGGTTCCACATCTTTCGCAAGAATCCACAAAAAGAAACCAGTCAATTCCGCAGTACTGACCGTATGCCGCAGGGCACGGACAGACCCTATGCCCGGGCATTACGAAATTGTCAACTTCCCCAAACGATAAAGAACTCTTGCCTCACCGAGAGCCAAGAACACAGGAACCACTGCACTTCACGCTAAAACACGTCTTCCCCGTGCCAGAAGTTCACTCACTCTCTCAACCGACATATTCCGCCATTCCACCGGCTCCGATTGTGTCTGCACATTAAATTGTTACAAAATAAAGAGTTGAACGAAAAAACAAAAAAACAATTTCCTTGTTTAATTTTTGTTGATGTTGACGACGAGACAAAGTGTGCAACCTGCTCACCTTTAACTTTGCGGTGTGTCTCCGCGCACAGGTAGTTGGAATCGCTTGTCAGTGACGGAACGAGCTTTGCTAACCCGCCATAGCCCGTCGATCCCGCTTTTTACGACTAAACAAAAGGAACACATCACTTGGTCTTCTCGTCGTATTTGTGTCTTTTCACTTCTTGTCCAACACAAAAACAAAAAGAACCGCGGCGGCTGTGGCGTCGGTGGTAGTGGCCGTTCTGCATTCGGTATTCCAGATACAGTAATGTGATACAAAACACTGAACCTTTGAACTTTTTCCATCTTTCATCATCCCATCATCGTCATCATCGTCATCTGCGTCGTCTTCTGGATATTCTTTTGTGGTAAGCCAAGTCTCTGCCATTGTTAAGAAACACCATCGTCACCACCACCACCACCACCACCAGCAGCAGCACCGGCAGCGGTGTGTTCTGACTGGCTGGCTGGTGTTCGGTACAAATTCGGATCTTGTCATCCCGGGGGATTCCTTTCCTGGTGTGCTGGTGCTGTATTGTTGTGTGCAGAAATGATGCAACCAAGGATGGAATAGATATTGGAAGGTCAAAGCAGACAGAGAGTGAGGGAGAACCTTCGAATTTTTGAAGAATCGATCACAATCGTCTGAGGGCTCAGCCTAAGACTTGCACCTTTTGCTATTTTGGGCGATGATCGACACCACCATGGTGGCTGGTGGACGGATGGATTGCAGGGAAGTGCTGCAATGATTCCTGGAAATCAATTCATGGTGGTGAGGCCATTGGAATCTGCTTCGGTGGCGGTGTATGCAGCTTGAGGTTGACAATGGATAGTAGATTTCCTCGGGACAGGTGAGATTTTTCGATCGGATGATGATCGGCGTGGTTTCGCACTTTTGCTGGGTTTGTGCAAGCCTGCTCGGCTCTCGTGGTGTATCTTTTTGTGACCGGTGGCCTATGGAATTGATTTGGCCTACAGTGACTGACAGTGCGGTGGGACTTGCGTAATGAATGATCGAATGCAGGAAAAGTGCGGCGACGACGAGGGCACCGATGCCAGAGAAGATAAGTTTACTTAGAAGTCACTGATTGGAGGATCTCATTGCAGTCACTTTTTAGGCGCGAACTCGGCATTTTTTCAAACTAACCGAGGGCATTTTTTTATAGCTTGCGCGTGCAAAAGGGGTTACGAATACCGTTAAGTGTCCGGAATCAAGACACAGCACAGGCTGAAGGTATAGAGGGAGCATGATTCTTCAGAGAGTACGTCTCTGTCGCCTGACACGAGCTCTGTACCTTCATGCTCCTTAACCACTCCTCTCGTTTCAGTCTTAGGCAGTCAGCTGTCAGACGAGTACGCTCCGCAAAACCCTTGTCAAAAGCAACTGAGCAGAGGTAAGTCTCCATCTCACATCTCACATAGTTTGACACAAATTTCATTCTCCTCAGTCGATTAACCAGCCTTCAATCAAATTATTTCCTGAATTTCGCCCACGCCGCTCTCACACCGACGATCTGTGCGCACAGTGTTTCAAGCGCACACTTCTGTAACAAGCCTTTCGTCCCTTATTGACGCCGTCATCCCCCTAATCGGAAACCATTAATCCTCCCAAAGTATCCCCACCCTCTACTTAAGTTAATGTAATCAAATTACGAGCGCAACTGCTCAACAGCATGATTAAAGAGTTCGACGTGCTGCGTGCCTCATCCACAGACCGACAGAGTACAAAAAAAGGGTTAGGCCAGTCCGCCGATCCTTGATGTTTGCTTGTTTTGACTTAACCACGCACGAAATCTCATCAAACGACCACAACCACCACCATTGCCACCACCACAGTCTGCACCGGTGCTCGTAGAAAATTGATGAAGGCGGTACAGTGTCGGAGCCCTTTTGTCATGACCATGACTGGCCCAAAAGCAAACTGAAAGGTGTTAACACACAGACACCGCCAACCGCGCCACTCCAGACACTTTAACCAGCTCACCATGCACCACGTCGCTCGCTCGCTTGCTCGTCTCCGCCCTCGTCATAGACACAGACACACTCCAACAGATTATCGTTTGATTAATCGGTCAGGCAGGTGGTTTACCCGCTCTGGTGTCCTGTGTACCTTATTGATGCGTGTTTCCATATGGGATCCTGCAAAGGGTGTCCACCAGCGAGTGTGCACGGAGATTTGTGTTGGCGCCTTCCTTTCATCGTGCGAACGATATAATTACGTCCTAATGATGATTGGAGACCCCAAAAAAAGGCTTAACTCCCGGCTTGGAATGTTGTGAACATTATCCGCAAGGTGGAAGCGAACTCTTCTCCGCTCCCATGAAAAAAAAAAAGAGCAAGACAACAGCTCTCTGCTATGCTACCAATTTAAATTAAGAGAACTGAATTTGGTGCCCCGAAAATTGGTGAAACACCGAAGCACATCGTCGCGTCGCTTCTTCCCGGCTCGGCTCGGCCGCAGCCAGGTCTTCTTTGTCCGCTTTAATGACCGAGGCCTTATTACTTCATCGAGATTTATTACAATTAATAACAGGGCTCGGAGGAGATGAACTTTCGACGGGGTGCGCTTGCCTCGTAAACGGATCGTAACCATGAAATGGATAATTGTTCGACGGGGCAGTTGTGGCCCGTCGTCGCATCGATGACCGACAAACTCTTCCGTTGGCCCAGATTTCTTTTCTTTTATGATCTCGATGCTGTCGTGAACTTTGGACTGATTTGAAAGGAAATCGGAATTTCTCTGAATTATTCATGAGCAAGGAGGGCAAGCCACGCTTCTGGCTGTTGCATATCCTAGAGGAGCATCGGGGCCTGAATGGAATTCGGTCTAAGAGAAAATGTTATCTGCAAATGATTTAGCAAGTTAATTGTTTAGCAGATCGGTATGTCGCTGTTGACCACTCCTAATTAATCAGAGATCGAGAAGCGCTGATGTGATGAGACAGTGTGTGCAACAAATTGAGGCTACTGATGAACTTGAAGCTCTTTTTGTATTATTCCTTTTCAGGGCTGTATGGGAAAAAATTAAGTCAGACACATCGAAATTTGATGCTTCATACTGACTCGATCAATCAGTTGGATCGAAAAAAGCAGAAGTCTTATTTAAACATGTAAGGGCTTTTAAACCATTGACTGCACTGGCTCGGCCACATCGTGCGCATGGACAACAACGCTCTAGCTAAGAGGGTCTTCGAGTCCGAGCCTCCTAGTTCGAGAAAGAGAGAAAGAATGAACCTCGGGACAAAGACCAAGTCATCCCGGACGTAAGACAGCTTAATGACTGGAAGCAGCGTGCCCAGTACCGTCAACGATGGAAGGCAGTGATAGCTCAGGCTCAGACCCTACATGGGTCGTAGGCCTGCTAAGTAAGTAAGAGCTTTTAAACAAATAAAATTATATTAACCAAAACTACTTAAATTTAGTCTGAATATATGCCCCATTCACTAGCTCCTTGCTTCAAATTTCCCAGAGTTTCAACTCTCTGTACAAAGGAAACTTAGCCACTTTCACAACCTGAGGTCTACGACGGCTTTTTTTTACATATCCATCACAGAATACACTAAGATCTACGTCCTCTCAGGGCATACTCGCAGTTTCGCTTAACACAACAGATTTTTTCTGCGCGTCTAAGGACCATCTACCGATTTTGCCTCAATCAAATAAAACGAGCAGTAAAAAATCCAGGCTTTTCATTTTTCCTTTCTGTCAATTCACGGCAGATTCGAAGTAAGAGATTGTAATTGGTTAGGAGACTGATCGAGTGCTGTTGGCACACTGGTTTTATGTATAATAGTTAGAGAGACCAAGCACCATAGTTGTTGTTGGTGAGTAGGACAGCGGCACGCATGCGATTGCACGGCTTAGGTCGTCGGACGGGGCGGTTCTTGTCCTCCCACTCGCACACCACCAGTTTGCAAAAAAAAAAAAAATATCGTGCCTGTAGCTAGCTAAGAGGAGATAGAAAGAGGTGAAAAGAAAGCCTAATACCCTAACAGACCACGGACGGACAACTAAAAGATAGGAAAGTGAAAAGAAAGCAGAGACAGGAAAGAGGAAAAGAAAGGCGTTCAAGACCTATGCCTTTACCACCAAAAGAGACCGGAAGGGAGCTCGCGAAGCTAAGCTATCTAACATAGACTAAGCCTAAACTAACCTACCTAGCTTAAAACTATACCTAAACTAAACCTAACCCACCTTAAAACTACCTAGCTTAGCCCTAACACGAAACAACACCCTTCCAGCGTCGTTTGGTGATGCAGGTTCGTCAAGAACCCGAGGGTGTCTGTTGTTATTGGCACAAGGCCGCCTGATCACCACTTATGTCAATCGACATGACCTTCGCTTTCTCCCTTGACGAAGTGTTGTGGAAAGTACAAGTTCGTGAACACTTGATCTCTAAACGAAAAATTCTCTTATCTGGAGCTGTATTTTTCACGCGCTTGATGGAGCCAAGCCAGACTAATTGTCGAGTTTTTCTCTGTTCCTTCCGTACTACGTCTACATCTCTTATGCCTTCTTTCCCATTTGCCTTCCTCGCATAGAGGGCGTAGTATCGAACGTATGGCAAGTACCGTAAAGTAGGGCCGTCAAGAATAGTTTTGTTAAGCATTATTTAGGACTTTCTTATAAGGAGTATTGACCCTAGCTTCATCATCTTGTATCATGTATCACATCCGTTGACCAGGTGCCGTTTGCAAAACATTCACTAATGTGTCATTTTTGTTTACATTTGCCTCTCATCAACTACTTTAAAATCACTCGGACGCTCCCGAGAACGCTGTTTCTAGTTTTCTTAACCACGTTTCTTATTTCCGCTATCACTTGATCTTGAACCGGAGTTTCGATCTTGCTCTTCTTCTCGAACCAGAAGACTCGGCTTCAAAGACTCTCTGAGCCGGAGCACTGATGTTCGTGAGCCTGATTTAGACAAGCCAGTTTAGTCGACGAATTTTTGCCTCCGGATTATACTCACATTTTGTATATGTATTCGCGGTAATGTCTTCTTGCAACGTAGCTTCTGAGTTGATTGATGCTGACGTTGTGCACTTCGCCCATGTCGTTAAAGTAGGCTCCAGTAACTAGGCTTCTATTTTAGTCTCTATAAAGCTCCCATTCTTTACATGCGTGCGACTCAAGTCGGCCTATAACGTCAAAAGTTATAAAGATGGATTTTGAACTCTTAGATTTCAAAGAATGAAAGCAGTTCGTACCACAAGTCCTATTTTTCTACTCCCTGCTTCGTGTCTGAAGATTCCTCGTAACGAACTCACCGAGACCTTCAATGTCAATAAAGATTTTAAACAAGACGACGCGCTGTCATGTGACTTCTTTAACATCGTTCTTGAGAAGATCGTGCAAAACTCCCTGGCCAACACAAGAGGCACAATCTTCCAAAAGTCTGGTCAACTGCTAGCTTACGCGGATTGCATTGACGTGTTAATGATGCGTTTGCTAGCATTGAAACGGATGAGGCTAAAATGTGCGGCGGTAAACGGGGGCAAACCCAAGTATATGCAGTCATCGAGAACGCACAACATCGCCAGAACGTCAGCATAAGCAGCTATAACTTTGAGGTAGTTAAGGACTTCGTCTACCTTGACTCCGCAGTAAACAGTACAAACCACATTAGTATCGAGATCAAACGCAGAATAACTCTTGCCAACCGCTATTTTTTTGGTCTCAAAAGGCAATTGAGCAGTAGAGCCCTCTCTCGGAAGACCAAGCTGACTCTATACAAGACCTTTATCATCCCAGTCCTGCTGTACGGCGCAGAGGCATAGACAATATCGCAAGCGGATGAAGAGTCTCTTGGTCTTTTCGAGAGAAAAGATCTGCTCTCGATCTTTGGTCCTGTTTGCGTTGATGGCATTTGAAGGAGAAGGTTCAAACACGAATTGTATGGGCTGTACAGCGACATGAGTCTAGCCAGACGTCTACGGATCCAACGCCTAAGGTGGCTAGGACATGTAGAGCGTATGGACAACTTAGCTCCTGCCCGATGAGTCCTTGACTCTGAGCCTGTGGGACAACGCAACAGAGGACGTCCACGAACAAGGTGGCGCACACAAGTCGAGGGGGACCTCGGCCGGCTTGGTGTGCGAAACTGGAGACAGCTGGCAAAAGATCGTGCTGGCTGGAGAGGCATGTTGAGTGAGGCCCAGGTCCACCTCGGACTGTAGCGACCTAAGAAGAAGAAGAAGAACACTAATCGTCTCCCAAGCTGATATGGCCACGTTTTGAATTCACCTGCACAAAACTCGCAGTGATAACTGATGTTGCAGAGCCTCCGTACACAGAATCCAACTTATTTTTGATTTGTGTACGTTTTTCAAAAACAAATATTTGATGAGCGCTCGATTCTCGATTTTTTTTTCCATTTTCACAAAAATAGATCGACTTAGTCAAACGATAGTGTCCAAAATTTTGTTCCCATACCTGTCAAAAGTTCCGCAACCATTCTCTAGCTTTTATTGACGAGTGTTGCCATCTTCACATTTAGGTGGGAAGCTTTTTAGACCAATCTCGTATATAGACGAAGTTTCAGTCTTATACTGTGGTCTAAAAAGTCTAAAAAGTGGTGAGCCACATAGTTATTGACAAAACTTGAACCCGGGAGAGAAATGGCTCGAGTTCATCTGAACTTGTCCCGGTTTTTGTCAGAAGTCACAACAGAATTCATTTTTCCTAATCATTTACGTTTTAGCTTAATTCCCACGACCACTCACGAACAATGTTATTATTCCCCATCTCTCCCGCTCTGGTTCTTGCAGTACCCACTGTTTCCCAGCGGAATGCTAGGATCGCAGTAATTACAACAGCAAATGACCATCATCGCGATAAGATTGTTGCGCGAACGGTACACTGTGCCGCACACCGAACGGCCGGGCTAACGTCCATCTAATTATCATTCTCGGCCCGCTTAGGGTACAGCAACAAAGATCATGTCGAGATGCTGTGCAAGCCAATGGCCCCATAGTGAGTTATATGGCTCTTATCTTATCAACATTCTGTTGGATGTCTTCAGAGAAGAACAGAGTCTATTAGAAGAAGCCCCACCAGTGCGCCGGGTAAAGCGTGCACTCCATTCTGTGTTTGTGTGTGTGGATGGGTATATGGGCTCATTGCAAGACCACCCGCATACCCATCGCGCATTCATCTTCGGAGGCGCACTCTCGGCCGGTGAGCACCTCCTCAATCGGCCACAAAATCGACTCCCATTTGGAAGAGATAAATTTGATTTCTCGTTCCTGGTGGATTCGAACCTGCCGCGCAGTTCCAAATGGACATTATCTAGTCACCACCGCCCCATGATGACGGCACCAACTAGGCACACCAGTCCAAGGGAAAGGCGCTTCTGAAATGCAAAAATTAAACGAAGACCAGCGCATGCAGGGAACACGAGTGCTTCTGCTGCGGATGGCTACAATGTTTGAGCCTGATGCATGACAGGCATATAGGCACTGTGTGCGCGCAGAGTGTGCCTGCCTGCCCGCTGTGTCAATTCGATAGACGCTGGGATGCTGCTTCGGGTCTCAGCGTAATCCTTCCTGGCAATGATCAGCCTCAATCGTAGGCAAGCAGATCGGCGCAAGCGGCGCACTTAAGTGCTGTGCGCTCAAGTGGATGCGCATGTTCCTGTGTCGACATGGTCGCGTGATTTAAGATTCCGAGTGTTAATTGAGATAAGTTCAAAATAGAAACTGGAATTTTCGGTGTGCTCACAGTTGGCGGAGTAGGGTCCTGCCAGGGGTGACCCAGGAGGACGCACGACTACTTCAACGCAATTGCTTTGATGACAAGTTTATGTGTACTCCAATTCGGGATGGAACCGTTAAGTGCAGGCGAGTGAATAACTAGGTGCAATCCCCGATCTGCACTTGAGATAGCTGGGTTTGAGGTCGTAGATTGAGTTGAATCTGAAACCACTGTGAGGGTTGTGCCACGGGTGACAGTTAACAAATTTTTCACATCACGCACTTTGGGTGGGCAAGGAGTGATGTTGTCGTGTTTGACACGAATAATCAATTCGAGAACGGGATACAACACTTGGAAGGGTTTTGAATTGCACAGAAGGGAGTGCCTCCGTGCATTTGTATCGATCTGTTCACGCGTTGTTTTTGGGTAATACGACGCCAAAAATGTTCGTGTCACGGACGAGGGGCAGGAATTTGTTTTCATAAGTACCTGTCAATCTTGAGGATATTCGGGGCGCAAAAATGCAGTCGAAATTTCCTTAGGAGTCATGTTCATGTCACTGCGTCGACAAGTTCTTCATTTTTCTTAGGAAATATTAAAGTGGACTTTTCACATGCGTTTAAAACGTTTGCAATCTATAATAATAATAATGGCGACGCTACAGTCCGAAGTGGACCTGGGGATAGCTTCTCAGCAACCTCTCGTGCTGTGCGTGCTATTGTTCTCTCACGAGTGGAGGGGACCTACAGTTTAATGCCGACTCCGAACGGCGAGATTGAGAAGCTTTTTCTAGACAGTTATACTCTTTACGTATTGTAAGTGTATCGTAAGTGCTTATTAAGCGTATTGCTACCACTTCTGCTTGGAAAACGCTACATTCGTCGCTTAGGTTTAGGGATCTTTCAAAGAGATCGCAGAAGACCCCAGCCCCCGTTCCTGCACCTGTTTTTGAGCCATCAGTATATAGAGAATGTCTCCCTTCGCCGCCATTTCCTGATAGCCCTTCCCAACCTCTCCTGTCCAGAATTCGGGCAGAGAACTTCCTCGTGATAGTCAGGGTTGGTGGCAGATAATCCGACGTTTTGTGTCTATATGATGCTGTCCATTTTGATAGGATGGACGCGTGTCCATATGGTTTGCCTTCCCACATCTTGACTTCCCTGAGTCTCATTGCGGTTATAGCCGTTCTGCTACTACAGAAGATGTCAAGAGGTGTGAGATGGAGTAGGACCTCGAGCGCTGCTGTCGCCGTTGTCCTTAGGGCAGGCCGATCTTTGGACCTTCGTCAAGCTAGAAAGAAGGTATTTTTTCTCCAGTGCTTGCCACCAGACTGATTATCCGTAAGTTGAGATGGGTCTTACTACCGCTATGTATAACCAGTATACCACAAGAGGTCTCGCTTACATGTTTAGAAAGCAACATACGCTTTTTTGATCCGCTTCTTGATGTCCTCTTTCCAGTTAAGTTTGGAATCAAGTGTGATACCCAGATACTTAGCCGTCCTTGAGAGTTTGAGTTCCACCCTATTAATATGCGGGCTTGTAAACTCCGGAATTCTCCTTTTTCACGTGAAGAGCATTAGTTCTGTCTTCTCTGGGTTGACTTTCAAGCCTCGAGTGGCAGTCCAATTGTTGAACAACTTCAATCCATGACTGAGGTGCTCGCTTAACGTTGATAGAAACTTCCCAGATATCAGGATACATCGTCTGCATATGCAGTGATAGTAAGTCCATCCCTCTTCAACGTCTTGATGATCTCGTCCACTACTAGGATCCACAGAAGAGGTGAGAGGACCCCACCTTGCAGGGGACCGCCGCATCCACTTTCCTCTTACAGCTCGTGTTGCCTAGAGAGGAATTGATCTGGCGTGTTTGCAGCATAAGTCCAATCCATTCGCACAGACCCTCATCGAGGGTGTACCTAAGGGAGTTTACCCAACGAGTTGTTTTTGTCGAACTTTCTTCAATTATCTTACAGAAGGTGTCCCACAAGGTTGAATTCTTGGTCCCATAAATGTTTGTTTCTTTATAAACGGTATCGTTTTTAAGGTTCCGTCTACAAAAACGGAACCTTTATAATTTCGGTGTGTCCGTCCGTCCGTCCGTCGTGTCTGTCACACTTTTTTATCTCCGAAGTTTATGAAGATATCGGCATGAAATTTTGGAATTAGGTACTTCAGACCTAGATGTCATTGCCTATGCAGCGATTTTAAAAAGTGTGGCCATTTGGGAGTGGCTCCAGTACAGGTGAAGTTGATATTAGTTTTGAAAAATTGTCGCACCCCATCGAAATATATATCAATCGACAGATCTTTCGAAATGAGGTGGAGGTTTCTCTCAACACTTTTTTATCCAAAATACCGTTTGGAAAATATGGAGCTCCAAAGTTTTTTTTAAATGCGTCCCCCCCTGCCATTTCTAAACCAAAGTGTTTAAAAATCTGAAAAAATCACAAAAACTTGGCTTCATTGAGTACTTTCATCTGGCCTTAATAGTTTTGGAGATATTGGCCAAAAACGACATATCTTGTCATCGACAATCATCGACATGCGAATTTTGAAGATCTGAAAACGCAGTTTTGAAGACCTCAGAGTAAGCATTAAGAAATGATAAATTTCAAAATATCGATTCATGTTGACATTTTGAGATATCTAAGATTTAAAATGATCACTTTTTTTCATTTTCACATATAAGTTTCATGCTGTGTTCGACCACTCTATTCGTTGATGAGCGTTATCTTTTCGATCTCACCCCTAAATGCCCAACAGAAATGAACACACACATACCGCAGGCATGAGCAGTGATGTGTATGATGGAAGGGATTTTCTGTGTTGGATAAACTAGAATAGAGATATAGGTATATGTAGGGATGAACATTTGTTTGTTTGGATGTATGAATTTATGAATAAATGGTTGATTTGGGGTGAATTTAGAAGAAAATTCAACTGAAATAGTTTGGAAACGTCGTTTGATATTCAGAAATCATCCATCAATATTATGCGACGGAACCTTCCCCGTGCGAGTACAACTCGCACTTGTCCAGTTTATTTAATGTTCACGTCTATTCTGATGATGTCCAAGTTTATCTTTCGAGACCGCTAAGTTTAACTGAAGATCTGTGTTGGAGGGTAAGTGAAGATCTCAATGTCATATTTAAATGGTCTTTTAATAACGAACTTGCGCTGAAAATATGCAGAACACAAGCCATCTCAATATCAAAGACATCCTATGATACTGATGTGCTACCCCCTATCTTCCTATTTTATATGCCAGTCAGGTTTGCAAACAGTTTCATCAGTCTAGGATTTAAATTCGCAATTTTTCAACGTTATTTTTCAAAGTTGTGCCAACTTCCATTGAAATTCTTAGTCCGATGGAATTTGATACCTAAAATGTTTGAAGATCTCATTCTCTGTGTAATAAGCCGCATGGAAGACGACTGAATGGTGCAGTTTGTTGAGAGCCTGCCCCAAGTTCGAGGGTTCGCAGGTTAGAATCCCAGTGGAATCGAATATGGTCCAGTCGCCATTTGCCGTTGGGATCAAATTAACGGCACTGGAGTAGATTGCTACCTGACAGTACAATGGACCAGTTTTGAGTCTGAATGCTTCAGTAGTGTTTCAAAAATCTTCCGAAAAAAAGCCGCATGGAATGAGTTTAAACTTACCTTTCTAAGACTGGATTTTTTTTTCTAATCCCCAGTACAACCCCCACACTCGAAAATCCACCCCACTCCAAAAAAAACAATCTGACATCGACGTAGATTTCGAGTCTATCCATTAAACCGATCTTCAATGATCTCTTCATCGGCATCCTCCTCATTTCGTTCCATTTAACCGCATCGCTGACAGCCACCAATTAAACGTTTATCCAGTTAACTTGATCCCTCACTACTGAGCACTGCCTGGTCTGGTCTGGTGAAAGCTCCCAACCCAGACGGATGAGACGAAGAGGCCTCTCAAAACAAAATCCGAAACACTGCCTCTCCGGTCAAGTGAAACCAGCCACGAAATCGTTTTCCCTGTCTGAGCCCCTCGATTTTTTTACGATTTTCCCCAAAAAATTCCACCAGACAAGGAAGAAACGAGCAAAACAAAATCGAAAAGAAAAAACGTTTTATGACATGTTCACATCACAAATCGAAATGTCGAAAGCAACAAATTAAATCTGACGGTACTTGCAACGCCTAGTGGACTTCTCGGCCGCGCTCGCCCCGCACATGCTCCGAAAATGCGCCCAGGGAAGGACCCGTGCGCGAGGAAGGACCCCAAAACTCTGAAAAATTAAATTAAAAAACCGACAACGGAAGAGTGGAAGAAGAGGAGCAAGAAGCCAACACGACGAGGAAAAGGAGTAATAACATGTCCCGCCGAAATTACTTTTGGACATATTTTATTGATTTTGTGTCCATGATGCATTTAAGACCTCTGCGGTCATGTTTCGGTTCGGATGGGCCCGAGCCGTGTGTCCGGTGTGTTTCCTTGTAAATAAGTGTGTTATTGGATTTTTTTTTCTGGTTGGCCCTTCTTTCGGACACGGCCTCCTCGTCCAGTGGTGATCTTTTGACATTAATTGTTGGAACACAAGTCGAAAATGAATGAGGACAAATCGAATTTGAGGGAAGAAAAATGAGCGGAACAATTGCATGTGTGAGGCGTGTCTTGGCATGTGTGCGCTGGCGCGGCGGATGGGGGCTGCCTTCGGTGGGATACGCTTTTAGTGGCTTTCGGAGAAAATTGCGCGCGGTTCAAATGTAATGTTCGGGGTTTTACAATGCCCCGCGGACTTGAGCAGGTCAGTGTGTGGTTTCGGCTTGAATTGGTCAAGGGGCTAAGAAATCTCAGCACCACTGAAAGGCTATTTAGGACGACGAATTGTTTGTGGTTGGCAGTGAGTTTTCAAGAGCGCGGCGAAACGGTGGTTTGTCGGAGAATGACGTGGGAAAATTAGGTTAAGTGTGAAGAACACCGGGCGCTGTGCCGGTTCAAGTTCAGATTACGTGGAGTTTGAAAATGCTTTGAGTGCGAATGTGTCCACTCGATTAAATTACGGGAGGTCCAGCATGAACAGCAACACTACTATTCTTGAAAAATTCTAGTTTCATCTTCAAAACGCCGACCTTCTTACTTTCTCAATCTTCTTCTTCTTGTGGCGCTACAGTCAGGGGTGGACCTGGGCCTCAACCAACAAACCTCCGCAACCAACCCGATCTCTTGTCAGCTATCGCCAATTGCGCATGCCAAGTTGGTTGAAATCCCTCTCCACTTAAGTGTCCCAACTTAAACGTTGAGCCCCACTGGTTCAAAGTTGAAGATTCTCCGGGCCGGAGTCAAGATGCCCATACGCTCTACATGGCCTAGCCACCTTAGGCGTTGGATCCATAGACGCCTGGCTAGACTCATGTCGCTGTACACCCTATACCTTCTCCTCCAAATGCCATCAACGCAAACAGGACCAAAGATCGAGCACAGAACTTTTCTCTCGAAAAGACCAAGACACTGTTCATCCGCTTGGGATATTGTCCATGCCTCTGCACCGTACAGTAGGACTGTGATGAGCACTTATGTATGTACACAGAGTCAATCTGGCCTTCCGAGATAGGGCTCAATTGCCCTTTGAGTCCAAAAAAACAGCGGTTGGCAAAAGTTATTCTGCGTTTCGGTACTGATCTTGTTGTCCCTATGTAATGCAGAGCTGAGGTAGACGAAGTCCTTAACTACCTCAAAGTTTTTGTTGCCTATGGTGACGTTCTGGCCAAGTCGTCTTTTCTCGATGACAGCATAAACTTGGTTTTGCCCTCATTTACCGCCAGCCCCATTTTAGCCGCTTCAGTTTCAATGCCAGCAAACGCATCATTGTCGGCTCGCTGTGTTCGCCCAATCACGTCAATGTCATCCGCGTAACCTAGCAGTTGACCAGACTTTTGGAAGATCGTGCCTCTTGTGTTGGCCAGGGAGTTTTGCACGATCTTCTCAAAAACGATGTTAAAGAAATCACATGACAGCGCGTCGCCTTGTCTAAAACCTTTTTTGACACTGAATGTCTCGGTGAGTTCGTTACCGACCTTGATGGAGCAGCGAGAGTTCTCCATCGTCATCCTGCTCAGTCTGACGAGTTTGGCAGGAATGTCAAAACTAGACATGGCGCTGCATAGCTCGTCTCTATGCACGCTGTCATATGCCGCCTTGAAATCGAGAAATAGGGTGTGTGTGTCGATTTGCATTCCTTGGGTCTTTTTCAGGATCTTCCGCAGTGTGAAGATTTGATCGATGGTGGACTATCCGGGCCTGAAACCACACTGATAAGGACAAATCAGTTTCACAAATGGTTTCAGGCTCTATGCACGCTGTCTTATGCTACCTTGAAATCAACTAATAGGTGGTGAGTATCAACCTGCATTTCTGTGGTCTTTTCCATGATCTGGCGCAGTGTGAAGATTTGGTCGATGTGGACATCCATGGCCTGAAATCCCACTGTTAAGGACCTTTCGGATTGGTGACGAAAGGTTTCAGGCGATCACACTGAACGGCAAAAAGGATCTTATAGGCGATGTTAAGGAGACTTATCTCTCGATAGTTGGCGCAGTCAATGGGGTCTCCTTTCTTGTGGAACGGGCAAACAATACTGAGATTCCACTCATCGGGCGTGCTTTCCTCCGACCTGTAAATTTTCTAAAATATACACCACCGGCAACGCAACGATGAGATGCTTGTGCTGCGGTATTTAAACAAAAACAACCCTGATGTGCAGAATGCCCATACACACACAAAGCAAAGCTCTTAATTTAGTTCAGTTATTCGTATTGAACTACATGCATGCGTAGTAGGGTATAGCAACTGAACTAAATGAACTAAATAAAATGATATTGGGAACTAGTTCACTCAGTTCTCTGGTTTGAGCTCTTTTTTGAACTAGTTCGTTCGTGAACTACACATGCCTAATATGGAACCGATAATTGAACGATAAACTGATCAGCAGAGCTGATGTGGGCGCCGTGGCGTAGTGGGTAGGTGCGTCGACTGCTGCGCTCGAGGTCGTCAGTTCGAATCTCGGAAAAAACATCAAACATTTTTTCACAGCTCCACCTCTTTGGAGTCACTGACAATGCTCAAAGAGTATAACTGTCTAGGAAAAGCTTCTCAATCTCGCCGTTCGGAGTCAGCTGATATAACACGACTTGGCATAAATTGCATACCTAGAATCTATTCATACAACCTGCAGCTGCCTTAACTACCCCATCGCTACGGTGTATCATCTTGGAACAAAAAAGTTACTCGTCATCTAAACACTACCTAGTTCTAATTAAAATCTGCAGTCATCCCTGTATCCTTTCCGCAACCCTTTCTAAGATGTCAAAGTTTTCAATCAAACACGTACTGACAGTTCTAACAAGTATCAAGTTGCAGCCCATCCCCCATTTAACTTTCACCCTGCAACTTTGAAATTCCTCATCCCAACCCCGGTAACATTGCCTTCACCCAAATTAACCCATTGCTACAGTAATTCATCTGCAACCCCGACGAAGAGGACCAGTATCTGTCTCACGATGCATCGGACAACTGTCTAACATCTAACAAACCGCCACATTCTATTAGCATCCATGTTCCCGAAATACTTCAACATCATCGCTTAATGATGCACAAATTACTCAGCAACATTTCGGCATAAATCACATCTGCCCTGCGGCACCATGCCGGAACCGCGCTGCGAACGGAATACACCATACGACGCCATTAAGTGCCATAAAGTGCATCATCTCGCACACACATGAGCGACCTGAAAATGATGGACGACTGATGTGCGCACGCACGCATAGTTCACCCTTATTTCCGTGTATGACATGTGCACACGAGCGCAGCCATTCTCCTAGGTTTCTCCTGTCAACCCGTCATCGTTATCCTTCTGGGACATGCGAAACCGTATCCAGTCGACGTGCGACTATGGTTATTTTTATCTTTTCATTCGACGAACTTGCATCAACACGACACGAAAAGTCAGCACTGTGCGTCCTTCCGTCCGACGATATGCCGAGTCGATATCGGACGAAGCGAGGACATCTGTCGTGTGCCGATGCACACTCCGGTGCGCTGTTGTTTGTCGTTACATTCGGAGGGGGAAATTCCTCTGAATGGTGTCTGGTGCTCTAACGGCCAAATAGATATCGAGGATGCACCCGGAACGCGGAAGGACAAAAGTGATCGTTCCACGCCACTGCAGCAGTGCCACACACTGACACAGACATCGCTCGCAAGGTGAATATCCTCGCTGGAGTGCAGTGTGTTTACATTCGATTTCTCGAGGGATCCCTCGTTCGTCCTTTGCAGCTCCTCCAGTTCCGGATTTGATGATGGCATGAGTTATCTTAAGATGTCCTCGATTTACGGTTATTGCGTAAAGAAGATGAAAGCAGAGATCTGGTTGGGGTGGAGTTCCTTTTCTTTCGTTTTCCTCACTCATCTCTATTTTCGTTGGACGGAGGTAAGGATTTCCTTGCTCCTTGCGAGGAATAAGTCACACCGGTTCCTCTTGGGCAGCTGCGACAAGTTTCGTTTTTCATTCTCCGTTATATAGGGAAACCTACATACGAACGGGAACATAATAGTGAAATTGTTTTTGATCCCTAGCGGACCATTATCAATGCGGTACCAATCAGAATCCCTATTGTATGGCGCAGGGTGCAAGACGACGCTAACGAAGTGACGGCTGCTTCTGCCGTTTGATAGGGACGGGCGGGTGTACAATTTTGACGCTTGTCAACTGGAGAGTTAAAGGTGTCAAAGATTGTGTGTTGGAACATGGAAGATGCCTGATCAGTGATCGTTGGTGATGATCTTTTTAATTTTTGGGCACATAAGAGAGTGGATCTTTGAAACACTGACTGTGGCATAGTCCCTGAGACCCTAGGTTAGGGTTAGGTTAGGTTAGGAGGCTGCTAGTGAAATTCACCAGCACACCAGTAGCCAATGTTGATCCATTGTGATACGCACAGTCAGATTACTACTTTCCCCGAGTCCCTAAATTGAATGGAATTGAAAGAATCATCAAACTTCACTGACTTAAGAATAACTTGAAGGAGCTCCAACATCCTTGCCATGGCGCTCAACTTCGTAGAGAATTTTGTAGTTCAAAGTGGTCTGTGAGGCTATAAAAACATGCTTTTTGATGCTTTCGACGTCATCGGACCATAGTCCATCGAAATGCAAAGAAAATTAAATATCATCGTCACTGGCGCCCGGTGCAAGACCATGTGATGTCAGTGATTTTTTGCTGTCAAAAGTACGTGAGCATTTTCTGCAAGACGTCTGGTTACAGTTGGAAGGTGTCAATTGCCATTGCCATTGAATCAATCCATTGAACTATTGAAGGCACTACTCGATGAGAACTTCAGAAATGGACCTGAAGCATATCCTCTCAGATTGTATGGACTTTTTTTTATGGTTTCAGCTTCGGAGACCAACATCAGGCGCATATGCGATAATAATAATAATAATGGCGGTGCTACCGTCCGAGGTGGACCTGGACCTGGCTTCTCAGCAATCACTGACGAGTGGAGGGGACCTACAGTTTAATGCCGACTCCGAACGGCGAGATTGAGAAGCTTTTTCTAGACTAACTCTTTGAGCATTGTCAGTGACTCGAAGGACGTAAAGCCGTGAAAAAAATTGTAGGTAATTTTTCGGGAATCGAACCGAGAACATCGAACGTAGGAGTCGACGCACCTACCCACTACGCCACGGCGCCCACAAGAAACCACAATGAAAATGTGACCAAAAAAGTGTAAATTATTTCAAGTGCCAACATCTTGCTAACAACCCAAAGATTAGTCTTCGTTTCCTACCGCAGTCGTAGACCCATCAATTCGCACATGACTACATGCTAACTTCAAAATCTAATAATCGAAGCAAGAGCTTCTCCAAAAACACATTGTGGCTTATACCATGCGACCACGATCCACGGTGCAGCTCTTTTAATACTAAACACAAATTCAGAGGGCAGCTGGGCTACATGAACTATAACGCAGTGTAGCTCAGCCGCATATGGTCTGTTCTATGCGCACGAAACTAATGAAAAGAACCCACTTCAACAAGAACTAATCCGCTTTGAATCCTCCCATTAGAAGTTGCATGCAGTTGCTGCTCTTAACACAAGCATTAACGTCTCATTCACTGCAAGACTATCATCCTCTCAACTCCAGTAGCCGCTTGACTAACAACAAATCGAAAACCGTAAATTAATAGCTCACAGATTCTAAATTCAATTGGACACTGTTCCTTCCTCACTGCATCCCACTGCACCGCGATTTAATTAAACAGCCTCCTGCTACAGTAATTAACTTATCAAGGTTCGCCTGCCTTGCACGGGACTTCCTTGAGACCAATTCCGATAACTAGTGCCCGATTACCTCCTTGGCTGAGTAATAAAGTCGATTCGCAGCACTAGCAACGTGCAGTTCTCGTTAAAATTAATTACAAACCTTGACACCTGATCAATGAAGATGTAAGCGTCTGTTTTCATGATTGAACGAGCTACCAAAGGGAATCAACGAATCGGTCAACTGAGGCTTGTTCGGAGGAGGAAGCCTCTGCGAACAGAGGTGATGTGCGAAGCTGAATCACACTTGGGTATGGACATCTGTAAGGAGAATCGATGAATTAAACTGAGAGCTTCACGCCTGATTTGGCGCGTTGCTAATTTAGCGAGAGAAAGGGCCTCAACTGGCGATGGTCACACCGTGATGGTTAATCGGTTAAGTCATGCCGTTCTTCAGTTTAGATTGACTTCCTTTTCGCAGATTTAACGACGGGATTTATTTTAAGTGATGCTCGTTCTCGTTGAGTGAGTGATTTGCTGGCTGAAGGACTGGCAGTGGAGGCGAACCAAGTGGACATCGAGCACTGCAGGCTGGGAGTGGAGGCGAACCAAGTGGACATCGAGTGCTGCAGGCTATCGATTTACGAGACGCATGTATGCATCTTATGCCCCATCTACAAAAAAGGCGATCCTCCTTTTTGTAACAACTATCGAGGTATATCCCTGATTAATGTCGCGTTCTGTCCGGAGTATGGTGTGAGCGTCTAAAGCCGTTTTGCACCGCACTAATCGGCACATATCAGTGCGGCTTCTGGCCCGGCAAATCGATTAGAGACCAGATCTTAACACAAAGGCGAGTCCTGGAAAAGATCAGTTAGTTTCAGATCGATACGCACCACCTTTTCATTGATTTCAAAGCCGCATACGACATCATTCATCGCAATGGCCGAATTCGAGACCGCAGGAAAACTGTCGCACCAACGAATACGCGATACACCGTGCAGTTCGTTTCAAAGATCTCGGAATCATTTAAAACCTGCACCGGATTTCGGCAAGGAGATGCGCTGTCGCGTGATTTCTTTAATCTGGCGCTGGAAAAGATGTGCGGTGAGCGGGCGTAAACACGGAAGGCACTATCTTATACAAATCAGTTCAGCTGCTGGGTTACGCTGATGACGTCAACATCGTCGCTCGTTCCCAGCGTGCTGTTGTAGAATCTTTTACAGCGGTTGAAGAAGAGGCGAAACGAGCTGGTCTAAAAGTAAATGAGGAGCAAACAAAATACATATATGCTGTCGAGTACAAATCGAGCCGTCGCTCACCACCTGGGACAAAACATCACGATCGACAGCTACAATTTTGAGGTTTAGGAGGTTTTTAAACACTACAGTGGAGCACTCAGGCTCAAATACTGATCCACTGAACTATACAATTTTGAGGTTGTGAAGGAGTCTGTCTTTCTCGGGACAAATGTTCGATAAAACGATATTCTGGTGGAGATCTGACACAGAATCGCCCTTGGCCACCGTTGTTATTTCGGTTTATCTAAGCAGCTAGGGTCAAAACACCTGACTCGAAGGACGAAAATCATGCTGTACAAAACCCTAATTCTGCCAGTCCTGCTTTATGGAGTCGAATGCTGGACGATAAGCAGAGCGGCAGAGCTGATTCTTGGTTCCTTCGAAAGAAAAATTCTGCGTTGTATATCTGGTGGGCGCCGTGGCCGTGTGGACTCATGCGTCGGCCCATGCGCACTTGACTTTCACAGTCTAGGTTCGAATACAACTTCAGACAAAACAATTTTTCAAACAAATTGTTCGCGGCTGCACCTCTTTCGAGTCACTGACAATGCTCAAAGAGTATAACTGTCTAGAAAAAGCTTCTCAATCTCGCCGTTCGGAGTCGGCATTAATCTGTAAGTCCCCTCCACTCGTGAGAGCACAATAGCACGCACAACACAAGTGGTTGCTGAGAAGCTAGGCCCAGGTCCACCTCGGACTGTAGCGCCACCATTATTATTATTATTAATAAAACATCGACTTGAATTGTAAGCTTAATTTCTGTTTATAAAATAAAAGAATGCCACAAATTAGAGGTTACCGGTCAATGGAGTTCTGGATAAATGTTTCAACTGTACCTGCAAAATGTTTCACGATGTTACAATTTTATTATTCACCTTGTCAGCCAACGAAATTCAGTAGAATCTCGAAAACATGGACAGTTCGGAAAGATGAACGATTTTTTCCAATCTTTCTTCCAGTTTTTTTTTTTAAACGTCTAAATAATTCTGATTTTTTAACTCTTACAAGCATTTTTTTTATTCTTTGATGTTTCTTGTTTTTTTAAAAATAAAACGGATTATTATTTTGAAATATGGAAGGTTTTTATGGATGGCTCAACGTTCTTCTTTAACTAAATTTCGATGCTTGGAAATATGAACCATTCGAAAAGAAGAACAGGGCCTTGTATGTATCTGTTCATCTTTTTGAGATTCTACTGTATTATTTATTAGAGTTGTACCGAATAGTGATTTGGCCGGATACCGGATACCGAATATTCGGCCTGCAGCTGGGCCGGATAGCCGAATATTCGGCGGCCGGATATCTACCCAAATTAAAAGTATAATAGTTACTCAAATCAGACCGGTACAAGTAAAACCAACTTAAACATGCTTTGTTCCTTCTCCTCCACAAGATATTCTTACTTTCTGCACAGCAAAGTTTTTGGGACATTTTTGAAGAGGTTGCAGAAGGCAAGTCAGATTGAGTTTTCTACCAAAAAATACCGCCAACGAGCTTGACTTATATCTCAAAACAGTTTATTTTGAACGGAATGTGACCCTTGGGCTTGGTAGTCAGTAAATGTTTTTTTATTTTGTTGTTTTTTTACTGAAAAAATGACTATCCGGTATCCGGCCTGATATCAAAAGACTATTCGGCTCCAGGCGGGATATTAGAAAAGAAGCCGGATAGGCCGGATACCGAATACTTGCCGGATATCCGTCACACCTCTATTATTTATTGCTTGCAAGTCAATAGGATTGATCAAATATTGTGCATGCTACACACGATATTGGAACATAACGCTGAACTACCTAAAAGATTAGAGCTAAGACGACTAAGTCTTACAAAGAATTTTTCTAAATTCTCGTCCTAAAATATTTCCGGACAAGATGTTTCTAGAAATTATAGTACCAACTCCATCTCCCAGCACTAGACTACCATCTTAGATCTTTGATCTCTGCGTAGAATAGTTTAGTATGGAATAATATCTCGATCTGCGTAGTACCACAATAGGCCTAAGTTGCACTACAGTCTGTCATGCGCACTTAATTTCCAAGAATAAAGCACGAACTTTTCACCTCACGGTTAATTTCATATCATTTTATTTCAGTCAATCTTTTAATAAGTTAAAAGTACACAAAAGCCACACATCAGATTGTTTAAATCGTGTCAGTTACATGACAGTGGACAGAGGAAACAAATCAATTCGAACTCAGAAAGTCAAGAAATGTCATGTACACCACTAACAATGTCCTGGAATCGAAATCGCAGAGATCTAAAGTAAGATCGACTAGAAAAACTTTTTGCAACATCGACGATCTTTATTTTAAGTTGCTGAGCAGTGCTCTATGCGTGATCTTAGTTCACGATCAAGTGGATTGGATTATAAAGAACTGTTCAAATTCAAAGAACCAGTCCACCTCCACAAGAAAACGATACTTTCCGCAAGACTGTCTCCGTTTTCCTTCATAAAATTACATCGAATCGTTTCTTCTGCGAATCTTCTCCACTCAAACTGAGAAAAGCACAATTCCCGGAATATGCCGACCCGTCAAAATTCAGGAAGTCCGAGATATCCAAAGATATTTTAAAAACTGTATGCAAATATTATTTCTGCATTCCTGAGTAGAAAACAAGCCAAGCCCTATCTCTGACCCAAATTTCTATTTCAAAAAAGCAACGCGCAAAAAAAACGCCCGTTTTATCTGCAATCCATAAAGAAAACATCGATTCATCTCGTTATCCCGGCTCCATAATTTCCAACCCATCACACGAAAGATAATCCGAGCCGATCGACAGTTCAATATTTATTCACCTTTTCCATTTGTATCTGCAGGATCACTTCTTATTAAAACCGAATCCCATCTCGAGCCGAATCGCACAGGTAGACGAGAAACGAAACCCCGATGGGGATGAATCAGTTCATCGACGAATGTCCGCATCAGGTTCATGTCGAATGAACCGTCCAACTGTAATAATACGAAGAAGCAGACGGAGTAACAGAGACGCCAAGGCGAGCAAGAAGGGAAACAAAAATAAATTCCACATTTCACAAGGACCATACGGCACCACCACCGAACAGAGTACACCAGGCCACCACCACCACTAGGGCACCAGCCTGAACAAGAAACCCAAACAAAAGTCACGGAATTGAGGGGAAATTGCTGTGCGAACGGCACCGGCCCGTAAACAACCACCGCCGCTCCAGCGCCAGACACTGAGAATAGTCTTGCTGTGTCGCCAGTGAATCGTCCCGAACGGGCAACACTCTCAACATCCACTATTCACTACAGTAGCTGAGTCCAGCGAGGAGAACGAGACGATATGGAACGGGAACACTGTGAACATGTTCCACAAAACAGTTCATCGTGCGCTGATGATCTCGAGAAACAGCAACGAGAAATATCTTCATCCTCGCAAGAGAAATAAGAGAGAGAATCCAACTGAGAGCACACCTGTCCATGTTCACCAGTAGCAAGCAACACCGCAACGGCTCACGGGCAGACAAACAGCGCAACAAACGGGCCGATACGACACGATATCCAAGGGATAAACACGAACGACTACGAAGATACACATACACACCACCACGCCAGACGACCGCCTCGGTTCACTGGCTCATAGAATTGGATATTCTCGGCTGCGATTGGTCCGGCGGCACGCGTCGATGAACATTTCAAGACTACAAGGAGGGGGGCAGCTATAAAAGCAGTCGGGCCTGCCGAATCACTCACAGTTCTTCGTTGGTTGCTCTTGTGTGCTCACTAAAAAACGTGCCCGTTTTCGCTCAGAGAGAGTGTGAGAGAAAAACAACTGAGAAGCATCTTAAGTTCGGTTTCTGAGATACAATCTCATACCTACGCAGATAAAAAGATAGATCGCGATCGAGTTCTTGTGAAAAACATTCAAAATGCATCTAGAAATGATCGTGGAAAAAAACTATAGCAAGTGCCCGTTGAAAAAGCGTCCAGTGAACTATCAGTTCGAGGATAATGAAAATGAAAATGACATTGACGTCGATAGTAGTGAATCGCCGCCGTTGGTCCTTACAAAGGACGAGCCGGAAAATTTAAGTGTGAAAAAGGAAGAAGATTGTTGCAGTGATGAGTCCTCCTCCACCATCGACGTGATGGTCTCGGCAACCTGCTCAAACAGCAGTCAGGACAATAACAGTGTTTGTGTGAAAGAAGAGAAATCCTCCTCGTCAGTGATCGTGCCAACTCCAACCTATCCAAACGGATACGGCAATGGCCTACAGCCATGGAACTTCCACGTCTCCCCGTACACCGCTGAATTCTACAGGACTATCAACAATCCCCACCTGAACCACACACAAATCTCGCCGCTGCGCGGTGAGCTCCTTTCGCCCAGTTCCCCATCGGAGGCGGGGTCGCTGTCGCCACCACCGCACTATTTGAACGGACGTGCCAGTTCCGTCTCACCTCCGATGCGATCAGAGATCATCCATCGGCCCATCGGCGTGCGACATCACCCGCACTCGCACCACCAAAACCCGGCCGCCATGACCCATCGCTTCATGCCATACCCGATCCCAACAACGCCATATCCCCCGTTCGGATTTAATCTCGCCCATGCTCCAATCTCCCCGGCCTACAGTGACTCCTCGTACTTCTCCATGCGAGCGCTCACCCCGGAGTCGAACTGCTCATCCCTGCCCGAGGACCTCTCGCTGAAGCAGCTCTCATCGCCCTCGGGATCGTCTGTGCTCCTGTCGCCAACGTCACCAGTGATCTCCTCGCCCGGCTCGTCAAGCTCCCAACTGTCGCCCAGTGAGATCTCCACAAAAAAGGAAAAATCTTCCCCGCCGCGGTACCAGTGTCCTGACTGCAACAAGTCCTACTCAACCTTCTCCGGCCTGACCAAGCACCAGCAGTTCCACTGCCCCGCTGCGGAGGGCAATCAAGTGAAAAAGTCATTCAGCTGCAAGGATTGTGATAAGACCTACGTCTCCCTGGGCGCCCTCAAAATGCACATCCGCACCCACACACTGCCCTGCAAGTGCTCGATCTGCGGAAAAGCCTTCTCCCGGCCGTGGCTCCTGCAGGGCCACATCCGCACCCACACCGGTGAAAAACCGTTCAGCTGCCAGCACTGCCATCGGGCGTTCGCCGACCGCTCCAACCTGCGCGCCCATCTGCAGACCCACTCAGACGTCAAGAAGTACTCCTGCACCTCCTGCAGCAAGACCTTCTCCCGTATGTCCTTGCTGACCAAGCACACCGAAGGCGGCTGCCCCGGAGGCAACAGCTCATCCTCCTCCTACCTGAACTCCTACGCGGATCACTGAACTCCGTGCACCACCTCCTCCAAGCACCGAACAATTTTGGAATGAATCACGTCGAATTATCACACCAAAAATTAGTTCCTAGAAGAGACCACCAGCCCCAGTTATTTGTTAGTTAATCGCCCCTTCATCATCCGTGAAGTTTATTTATTTTGTTTTTTTTATTTTTCGTATTTCCCGATCCTTGTGCATGCAAACCACTCTCACAATCACACCTCTAGTCACGTATTGTTGTAAAAATGAACTCAAACAAACACACAGGACATTCGAACTCGTAATCCTTGCAAAAGAGAAGTGCCTATTTATTATATTCTACGCATACATCATTTCTTTCTTTTCTCAAAACCCTTTCGAAAATGTACAAATCAAATTCGTGTAAATACTGTATTTTGTAAACTAGTGCTAAGGACCCCTCTGTAAAGTAGTTTAAGAGTAAGACGGACAAGCAAAACGAACAAATCGCGTAGACAATAAGTTTGTGAACACAGCCCGTGGGGGCTATGTGTTCAATTGAATTTAGGAAGAAGATACCTTTTTTGTAGTAGTTTTTATTTTTTTATTTTGCTAGTGCTTAAGGAAATTATTTATGAAGACAATTCCTTTTTGAAAAAATGAATTAAATGAAAATATTTTTCACAAACAAACCTTTTTGAGTTTTTCCATTCCACTTTTTCTTTTCTTTCAGTCGTAGTTCTTGTTTTCAGCGATTTTTTTTGTTTTGGGGAGGATTGGATGTGTCGTGATCTGTTCATTCATGCGGCTACAGGCGTTTGTCGGGTGATTCACGAATTCTTTTCTAGTTTGATGGGGGTAAACTCGTAAACAAGCAGTTGCCTCGTCAAGTTGTCTGTTCTGCGAATTATGGCGTCTTGGTTATGCTGATGTGCTGCAAATATCCGATGCAGGGGCAGTCTATGAAGTTGTAGAGCGGTTGAATTAGGTCCTACGAACGCAATCTTCAACCGGATAAGAAGAAACGACCGGAAGGTGCTTCTTATCGCATTTTTCTTAAATAAATACAAAACCCATTCAGAGACATCTGGCAGTCATTCGATTTGTTTGCGCAGCGATTTATTTGAAGAGATAAGCCGGAGATCGATGAAATGGTGTTCATGAACGCTGCAAAGGATTGCCCTTAGATCACTCGGTGGTCGCTTTGAATGAACCACCATTTCCAATCAAATTGAATTCCCTTCTATGGTGCCTGTTGTATTTTAGCCTCTGTATGAATTTTCAAGAAAGAAGAAAAACTGTCACCCTAATTTCGCGAGTCGTATGCGCCTGTCGTTTCTATTCCCAGAAGGGGTCGTATCGAATTCAATTCTCCACTCCTCGGCGAACGTCGCTTCGCACACCACGGTGAATGTAAATGTCAAACTATCAAAGCGGATAAAGGGAAATTGTAATCAAAAAGGATTTCCTGTGGTTTTTCTTCAATAAACTCCTTTCGTAAAGCACTAAATCAACACCCATGTTCGGAATTTGTGAATTAGGGTTGCGAAAGTGAAAATCCGTTTACTTTGGAAATGAAAATCTGTTTTCTGAATTCCGATCGAAATTGTGGTGATGAATTGATGTGAACATGAAAATCGTTTTGTACTTCGATTAACTACATTTTTTTAATTAAATTTAAACCTCTTTGCTTTTGTGTTGTGAATTTAATTTTGAGAATTACAAAAAATGTAAACATTTTCTCAGGTTTAATTTGTTATTTATTTGTTAAATTAAATTAAATTTTGAATAAATTGGATTAATTGATAAATTTCCTTTTTAAGCGATTCCTACGCGGCGACTCTAAAGGCTTAGGCTGAGTTCGTAGGCATCAATAAAATGCGGATCGCGTGAATATCACTGCGCGCAAGCATCACTGCGACGCAACAGGTTTTTGCTTTAATTTTGTTGACGTTTTTGAACGTCTTATTGTTTTGTGCGCCAATTTTCTTTTTTTTGTAAAGTAAGTTTTAAGTAAGTCAGTTCTTTTTAACAACAGCAGCCGAAGCCGAATATGATGGTATTACGAAATACTAAGGAATCTACAAAATTATTCTTGGTTTTTTTGGTAGCGAACTACCAAGTGACAGTGATTTGGAACATATTTTGCAAGTTGCTCTAAATAGCTCTAAATTGGATTTTTAGCTGCTTTTTTTTATGTTCTTTCTATCTGAAACCAGAACAAATAAATTGCATGCTTTTATGCAGACCAGTTAATAGTTTACCAACTTGCCAAAGCAAAATCTGTTGATTTTAAAGCAGTAAACAATCGCACTTTCACAATAAAAAATATCCGACAGTAACATTCGGCTTCGGCAAAATCTTTGGTCTCATTTGGATGAAGCCGAATGTTTTGCCGAAGATGATATTTTTAGCCGAAGCCGAATGTTCGGTCTGACTCTACTTGCATCAAAGCAACAAATTAACAAAAAATTGTTCACGGCTCCACCTCTTTCAAATCACTGACAATGCTCAAAGAGCATAAATTTCCAAAAAGCTTCTCAATCTCACCGTTCGGAGTACGGCATTAAACTGTAGTTCCCCTCTACTCGTGAGAGAACAATAGCACGCACAATACGAGTGGTTGTTGAGATGCTAGGCATAAGTCAACCACCACCTAAAGCGACTGGATGGCGCAGTTGGTTCAATGCCTTCCCCAAGTTAGAGGAGTCCCAGGTTCGAATCCCAGTGAAATCGAATCTCGCCATTTGCCGTTGGGATCAAATTAACGGCACTGAAGTAGGTTGCTACCCGGCAGTACAATGGACCAGTTTTGAGTCTGAGTGCTCCAGTGTAGTGTTTCAAAAACCGACGAAAAAAAAGGAAGTCCACCTCGGACGCCATTTTTATTATTATTATCGTTATCCGATATGTCGTTATAAGCGATTTTGAATGTATTTGGATGAAAAGTATTTTAATCTCTTTAAAACTTTGAAATTGGTAGAAACAAGTTGATTTCAAATGTTCGCAATTTGGAAGTGCTAATATTTCTATAATAGATTTACCAGTAACGTCAATATGGCGGTCCGTATTTACCTTAAAATGAGAACATTTTTTTAATATGAAATATGAGGAATATGACATCTACTGAAAGTCCACAGTAGGCGAAATGTTCAATTGTATCGCCTCATCTTTCAGTTATGAATAAAGGAATAGTTTCTAAATGTCCTAATGGCCATGCAGTTCGTCGTGTGAGTTGTGTTCTATCAAAAACGGACATCTCGATCATACAAGCCTTTCTAAAGTCAGTGAATTGAATTACAGTGGACGCTCGAACATCGATATGGTGAACAATCCAATATAGTTAAAACACAAAATTTTATACGAGCTATTCTAAATAGTGAACAAAAAAAATCTCGCTATAGTGGACCTAGGTTTTTTTTTTTCATTGAACCTTTCAGCATGCACAAACACGTATAAAACTCACTAGTGCTATGTAGTCGGCAGTATCAATACAATCGTCGTAATTTACCGTTTGTATATGGTACACAATTTGGGGTTGTTTGAAGCAAATGCAAAGTGCGCTTGCTTGTGCATGGAATGTATCACTTTGTCGCGTTTTCCTTTCTTTACGGATGAGTTTTTTTGTTTTTTTTTTAGTCTTTTGCATAAATATTGGATGAAGTATACTTCAAAACATAGGCATTTTGATGAAATTTGCTCCAAGCAGTCCACAGTCCAGGGACGCAACTCCTGGAACGGTTGATGCTCATTCTCTAAACAAGGCGTTTTTAACCTCCTGTGTAGAAAACGTGAACTTTCTTCCGAATAGTGAGCTGTTTGAATCGCCATCTGATAGTTTTAACTTTCGTACAGTTACTGAGCTTGAGATTGTTGATGTTATTAGATTGCTACGGTCTGATGCTGTTGGTGTTGATGGGATTCCCTTACGATTTGTAAAAATGATTATCTATGCAATTATCTCTCCACTTACGCACATCATCAATTTTTGTATTTACTCCGGCACTTTCCCTAGCAGCTGGAAAAAAGCTATTGTTACTCCTGTTCCCAAAAAGCCCTCTCCGTTGTCTCCCGCTGACTTTCACCCTATCAGCATTCTACCCTGCCTATCAAAAATGTTGGAAAAGCTTATGGCAATGCAATTTCAGGACTACCTTAGAGAAAATGAATTATTATATCCTTTTCAATCTAGCTTCAGACCGCATCACAGCTGTTCAACTGCAATGGTTAAGGTTGTGGATGATATCAGAGTCCAGTTTGACCTAGATAAAATTACCATCCTCTGCTTGCTTGACTTCTCTAAAGCTTTTGATAAGGTAAGCCACGTAGTCCTGTGTCACAAACTTAAGCTCTATTTTGGTTTCAGTGATTCTTCAGTCTGCCTAATCAAAGATTACTTGAGTAACAGGAGCCAAAAAGTGAAGTTTGGAGAATGCTCATGTCAATTTTTAAATATATCATCAGGAGTACCGCAAGGATCAATATTAGGTCCCATTTTATTCAGTTTATTTATTAACGACCTGCCCAAAGTGTGCAACAATGTGTCACTTCACTTATATGCAGACGATGTTCAAGCATATTTTTCCAGGCCCATTGGATTAATGGAAGACCTAATTTGCAGATTCAATGAAGATCTCTCACGTATTCACAACTGGTCTGTTAGCAATGGACTTGATCTCAACCTCAGTAAAACAAATTGCATATTAATGTCCAAAAAAATGTATGACACTAATACAATGCCGCCTTAATATCTTAATGACGTAACTCTCCCTTATGTCGATTGTGTGGTAAGTCTAGGATTTAGAATAAACCGTTCTCTGTCTGCTACCGATCATGTCAACAATACAGTCCGTCACATTTATGCTGCCCTGCGTAAACTTTGGCTAATAATAATAATAATGGGGGCGCTACAGTCCGATGTGGACCTGGGCCTAGCTTCTCAGCAACCACTGCGTGTTGTGCGTGCTATTGTTCTCTCACGAGTGGAGGGGACCTACAGTTTAATGCCGACTCCGAACGGCGAGTTTAAGAAGCTTTTTCTAGACAGTTATACTCTTTGAGCATTGTCAGTGACTCGAAAGAGGTGGAGCCGTGAAAAAATGTTTGATGTTTTTTTTCGAGATTCGAACCGACGACCTCGAGCGTAGGAGTCGACGCACCTACCCACTACGCCACGGCGCCCACTTTGGCTATCTGCAGATTTTACTCCAACCAAGATTAAGCTCAAACTTGTCAAAACCTTGCTACTTCCTGTCATTGATAACATCGTAGTAATCTATTGCAAGCTTGATACGTTGTCGCATAATAAACTGACAGTGGCATTTAACGACATGGTAAGGTACATTTTTGAGCTTCGTAGATTTGACCATATTTCCCAATATCAACGTTTAGTTCTTGTTCGTACTCTAAGTGATTTCTTGTCCGCCAGATGTTGTATTTTTATGCACAAAATTACACCACCTTACCTCTCTGAAAAACTCCAATTTGGGCAATCCACTAGGACTTACAACCTTATCACACCGTCTACCAAATATTTAAACTGTTCTCGTTTGTTTTACGTCTATGTCGTCAGACTTTGGAATTCACTTCCAATACATGTGAAACAATCAATTGGAGCGCGAAAGTTTAAAAGAGAAATTTTTAATTTTTTCTCTTAAATTATCATTTTACATCTTTCTTCTTTGTCTTTCTTCCTTTTCCTTTTTCCCTCCTTTTTTCCTTTTCCTTGAACTAAAATTAATTTTAAGTATAAATACTTGATGTATATTAAATTTGTTTTTAATCGTACTATAAAAGATCATTAAGTCTTACTTGTACACCGAAATAAATTGAATTGAATTGAATTGAATTGAATAATGAACAATCTCGATCCAGGGATCAAGCTCGGTTTTTATTAGTTGAACTAATAATATATAGTGAACTAATAAAAACAGGGTCTGCTCACTGGAACGAGATTGTTCATTGTAACGAGCGAGGACTACTTGGAGCAAATTTCATCAAAATGCGTTTGTTTTGAATTACAATTCATCAAAAATAGAACATAATTACAGTTTTTTTTACAACTGCTAAAAAACAAGCCAATATTTATAAAACAGAACATTTTATTTTGAACAAAACAACTCATCCGTAAAAAAACGAAAAACATTCCGTAAACATTCCATTTACCTACAAGCAACACGCTATTTTGTGTGTTCACTATATTGGATTGTTCACTATACCGGGCGTCCACTGTAATGCAGTTTTGTAGAAATTCAACTCCACGGACGTTAGGGATTGTATGACCCTTAAACCAGTGTCGAAATATAAATTGCAAAGATTGAAATTAGAAAGTGTAGATAAATTAATTAAAATTGTTGAACGTCACTGTTGCATAACGTGCACCAACTAAATATTTTGTGAAAGCATCGGTCCATCTGATCAGATGATTTATTGGAAATGTCTCCGCCTCTGCAAAGCAAAATTTAATTCGATATAAAATACAAAGTATAACGCTAATGAAGAGACCTTGCACAAAGAGCATGTGTTTCTTTCCTTTAGTGTATCAATATTTCTACTAGAAATCAAAACCTAAATTTCAAACAAATTAAGTACAATATTTGTTACTCCATTTCGACATGATCTGCGTATTCAAGAAAGATAAAAAATGACGCACACAAGTGTGTGAGCTGCGAGAATTTCTTTAAGTTCATGGAACCCCAACCACGCTACATAAAAGCAAAAGCTGTTTAAGTCTTCCCCGAATCTCGAACAAAAATATGCTCAACCTTCCACAATTTTCAACAGTCAGCATACATTTTTTTCATACGTAATTGCCTTGAAATGGAAGTGTATTTCCAATCTTCTCGTTTCCGGGAACTGCTTTACTATTCCTCTCATCCCTTTTTTCGGTCAAAAGCACGGTTCAATCAATCCTGAACGAATTGGTGTAACTCGTTTTGCGCATAGTTCTGGAAAAGGACGGGCGAAAGATTTACTTCAATTGTTTGAAACTCGTACAGACATACGTACGGCAAAGGACTGTTTCAATATTTGATTGAACACGTGTATTTCTTACACACATCACAATCCAGGTAGTTGGCATATTGAAATGATCTGATTTTAGAATATTATGAATTCAAGAATATTTGATGTCTAGGCTGGAGTTAAACATCAGGTTTAATTGATGTTCACTATCATCTAAGTTTTCGGAAAATAGCCTTAAGCCTCATCCTCATCCTCATCTTCATCATCATCAGACCTAAGAAATCAACATCTGCAGCTGCACCTATAACGCCGCATCCAAAAAACGATTAGGTATTCAATCTAATATTACGTATTTACCTCTAACTTCCCCTGAGTATCTTTGTGTATACTATCAAAACGTGCGAGGGTTGCGTACTAAAACACCCAATATATATCTTAACTCACAAAAACTTCCTTATGATATTTTCGCCCTTAACGAAATTAATCTTACACCTGATTTTGCCAACAATGAATTATTTACTCCTGACTTTAATGTTTTTCGAGACGATGGTTTTGAGAAAGAGAATGATTCCTCGGGTCGGGGTGTTCTTTTAGCAGTTCACAACCGATTTGACTCTACCCTAATCAAAACTTCTCACTCAACTAATTTTGAATTTATTTGTGTCAAAATAACTATGCCTAAGTGCCACATTTTTATTCTCTGTTGTTACATCCGTCCGGCCCAGCCTATGCAGAGCTATCAGTTAGCCATCGATGCGATCGATTCTCTGTTTAATAACGCCGATCCTAGTGACACCATCTTGATTCTTGGAGACTTTAATTTTCCTGATCTTCAATGGACTCTATCAGATGATGAATCCCATTATGTCGCAATTAATCCCTCCTCAGATAAGGAGGTTCTTTTTATCGATTGCCTTACTGACTGCAACCTTCATCAGTTAAGCGGTATTACAAATAACTTAGGTAGACAACTGGATCTCATCTTCTCATCAGACACCGATAACTGTACAGTGTCAGCAAGTAGCCATCTTCTCTCCAAATTGGACCAATACCATCCACCCCTATCTCTTACTGTTTCCTACAACAACGCTACCAGAACTGTAGCATCCGAATACTCGTACAGCTTTAATTTTCGTAAGGCTAACTTTACTAAACTTCGTAACCTCTTAGGTTCTGTTAACTTCGATAGTATTTTTGTGGATTCACATTATATTTCAGTTGATAGTTCACTTGAAAAATTTTACTCCGCAATTTTTGACTGTTTCATGCAGTCCGTTCCTTTCATGCCCCAAAAGAACTTTTCTTCATCTCCACCTTGGTATAACAAAAAACTTCGGTCTCTTCGCAATAAAAGGAATAAACTTTGGCGTACTTTTTTAGAAACCCTCTCGAACCTAAATCTTTCTAATTATCTTCACGCCTACTCCGCTTTTTCCGAACTTTGCGAATCACTTTATCAGCAATACATGGACCGAATGCAGTCTGGCATAATTTCTGACCCCAAACGATTTTTTCACTTTATTAATACTAAAAAGAAATCAGATAATTACCCGGCGACTCTGACTTTCTCTGATATATCTTCGAATGATCCTTGTTTAGTCGCTAATTTATTCGCTGATTTCTTTAGTCAGTCATTCTCTAATCATGTAACTGAACCCGATCATTCTTACTTCTCCTACACGAAATTTTTTGCCCAAACTTCTTTTACCTCAGTTGACATCACCGCGGCAATCGTGAAGAATAAGATTGATAAACTTAAAAATGAATATTCCGCTGGTCCAGATGGCCTTCCTGATGTAGTTCTGAAAAAATGTGCAAATTACTTATCTCAGCCTCTAGCGACGCTTTTCCGTCTCTCTCTTTCACAAAGTGTCTTTCCTAAGGCTTGGAAAAGCTCTTTTATAATCCCCTTACATAAAAAAGGTCCAAAAAATGAGATTGCGAACTACCGGCCTATAGCCAAACTCTCTGCCTTGCCTAAATTATTTGAAAGCATTGTTTATGATACTATGTTTTTTCACTGTAGGTCTGTCCTTTCCGTTCATCAACACGGATTTCTTAAGGGAAGATCAACTACGACAAACCTGACAGAATTCGTGTCCAGCACCTTGTGCGCATTGGAAGATGGCAAAGATGTTGATGTTGTCGCTACCGATTTTAGCAAAGCTTTTGATAAAATCTCACACGCGATTATACTTCTGAAACTTAAAGCTCTTGGCTTCCAAACGGAGTTTATTACGTGGATCAAGTCATACCTTGAAGAGCGACAATATAAAGTAATTTTTAGATCCTCTGTTTCCAATTCTTTTGTAGCCACATCTGGGGTCCCCCAAGGTAGCCATCTTGGTCCGCTGATTTTCATCCTAACAATTAACGACGTGGATAACTTCATTAATTATTCTCGTCTTTCAGTTTATGCGGACGACATAAAAATTTTTAAGGAAATTTCTATCTCCGCTGACTCGTATGAACTTCAAATGGATTTTAACAGTTTTTCGACTTGGTGTACAAACAATTTTCTTGTTCTAAATGTTGCAAAATGCCAAGCTATCACATATTCTCGTAAGCGCCTTTCGGCTACCCCTCGAACTTATTTTATTTGCGATAGAGAAATTAACTTTCGTCCCCATATCGAAAATATTATTAGTAGGGCTAATTCTGCCCTCGGTTTCGTTAAACGCTGGTCGAAAGAATTCTCGAACCCTTACGTAACGAAGTCCCTCTACTGTACTTTTGTTAGACCGATTTTGGAATATGCTGGTCAAGTTTGGTCTCCCTATCAGGTTACGCAAAAATATCGAATCGAGTGTGTCCAACGGAGATTTCTTCGTTTTGCTCTCCGTGGACTACCTTGGTCCGACAGATATAATCTACCCCCTACTGAGCATCGGTTGTGCCTGTTGAACATGCAATCACTCGAAAAACGTAGAAAAGTTGCTGATGTATTATTTGTACACCAGTTATTATCTGGCATCATTGATTGTCCTGCACTGCTTCAAAAGATATCTTTCAACACCAATCCTCGTTCCCTTAGGGTAGTGCCTCTCTTCCATCTCAAGTACCATCGTACTGATTATGGGCGAAATGAATCTATGTCGCGAATGTTGCGTATAACCAACGAGACCCTAAGCACGTTTGATTTTAATACAAACAAGAGCTCACTAAGACATGCCCTTTCCTCCTTTCCTTAGAAAATTGTATATTTCAAGTAGGTTTAAGTAGTCTTAAGCAAAATATTGTAAATAATTTAGTAATAGTTGCCTACGGCTTGTATTAAGTTTGTGAACAAAATAAAATAAAAAAAAATAAAAAATTAAGCCTCATGTCCAACACCAGTTTTTAATCATTTTACATACGAGTGCCATAAAATGGGAACTATTCTCAATAGACTGCACATATAAGAAGAATTATAATGAGGACAAGGTCCTCCAATAACCCTGCCAAGACTCAACTACCACACGCCGACGTGTAGGTTTCCCTACCGCATTTCAGTATCGTTGACTCGTCCCACTTACAATCCACCAGATAGAAATTCTTTCACCAAGCATCACTTGCAAATGCACCATGAAACTAGATTCATCTCGAATGCCACGGATTCACCAAACGGTAAACGATACAAATAAGTTTTCCAATCTGCCAAGTGACACTATCGCAATATGGATTACTTACTGCGGGCCTTCTCCAGCAGCAGAACTCTCCTGCTGCTCTCCGCTTTGAATCGATCCGATCGTCTCATTAGTGTGTGCTGTTAGAGACCAACAAAGTGTTCCTCCTTCTCCACCTTCTCTGCTTCAAGCAGCCTTAGTTTATGAGTCTAATACAGAGAACCCGAACGGATACACCACCACACAACAACAACAGAATTGTCATGACATCCAGCAGCAATGCACTGCAGATACACCTAAAACCTATCGAATGTCGTTCGTCGGTGGTGGAGGCACAGATCCTCCTCGTCGTAACAGGAGACGAAGGAAAGTTTAACCCTGGCAATGCACAGGCGCTCTTTAGTGCGCCGCAATATGATTCGCTGCACGCATAACCAAACCACAAATAGGCGACATTGAGAAGAGAAACAACGGTCTTCTAGCATTCAACCGAACAGAAACCGATCGCAGAGTTGTGCAGAGCATTTTGGGGCGAAATTGTTTCCCATGCAGTCCCGTGCAGCCACCTAATGAAAGATGAACTTGAGACACCACGACGACAAAATAGTTCACACAGCGGACGTAAAAACGAATCCCCACCAACACCAGCATCGCCATGGAGTGGCTATCGACGACAGCAGGCACCCCATATAGTCGAACCTCGTCGCGGATCAGATTTTTCACATTTTGTGCGTGGATCCGATACACGAGACGCGCGCATACGTTTCCAGCATCGGGCATCAGGTACACGCCGGGAGTCGGTCGCCAGGAGGAGGCTGTGCAGTGTGATGATATGAAATTTAATGGTAGCAATCAGCGGACGTATTAACAGGGCTCCCCAGTCAAGCGCGCTCTCTCTCTCTAATAAGGTGCCTCTTCATGACGCATTAATAACGCATTCGCTGGTGGCGGTGATATCGACGATAATGGCGATGATGATGAACGGAGGATGGAGGACGTGGTGGCCAGCAGCCAATTTGCAGGTTTTTCGATGATTTCGCTGTTGATATGGTGGAGGCGACGACAATGACTGGCACTAATGATGTTGACACCGGAAATTTGTGGAGATCTTGAGGAGCAGGCTGGTTCTTGCGTGTGTTCCTGTGTTCGGCATTATTTTGTGCGGACGTCATGCGATGATCTGGATTTCATTTCGAAATGGAGCCCTACAAAGGAGACCTTATGTGCCTTGAGCTTGCAGGTGACACGCATCAAGAAACGGCGGGAGAGAACAAATGTAAGCTGAGGAGAACAGGTCAATGATCGACTGATTGAATTGAAGAAAAAAAAAAGAGAAAGATCAAACATGCTGAAGACTGAAGACTGAAGACTGAAGACTGAAGACCGAAGACTGAAGACTGAAGACTGAAGACTGAAGACTGAAGACGAAACACTTAAGACTGAAGACTGAAGACTGAAGACTGAAGACTGAAGACTGAAGACGAAACACTTAAGACTGAAGACTGAAGACTGAAGACTGAAGACGAAACACTTAAGACTGAAGAGTGAAGACTGAAGACTGAAGACTGAAGACTGAAGACTGAAGAGTGAAGACTGAAGACTGAAGACTGAAGACTGAAGACTGAAGAGTGAAGACTGAAGATTTAAGACTAAAAGACAGACTGAAGACTGATGACTAAAAGACAGACTGAAGACTGAAAACTGAAGACTGAAGACTGAAGACTGAAGACTGAAGACTGAAGACTGAAGACTGAAGACTGAAGACTGAAGACTGAAGACTGAAGACTGAAGACTGAAGACTGAAGACTGAAGACTGAAGACTGAAGACTGAAGACTGAAGACTGAAGACTGAAGACTGAAGACTGAGGACCGAAGACTGAAGACTGAGGACCGAAGAGTGAAGACTGAAGACTGAAGACTGAGGACCGAAGAGTGAAGACTGAAGACTGAAGACTGAAGAGTGAAGACTGAAGACTGAAGACGGAAGAGTGAAGACTGAAGACTGAAGACTGAAGACGGAAGAGTGAAGACTGAAGACTGATGACTGATGACTGAATACTGATGACTGAAGACTGAAAACTGAAGACTGAAGACTGAAGATTGAAAACTGAAGACTGAAGAGTGAATACTGAAGACTGAAGACTGAAATGCTCTCAACTAGCGCCCAATTTCAGCTCTCAACATATCGACTTCTTTTCGAAGCAATTTGAAAAAAAAGTCCGAATAGATTACCCACACAATTTCACGTGGGTAAGTGAACCTTGCTCGTCACAGTGTCTCGCAGTGTGATCATCAAAAAGAGATCCACCTCAGTGGCCCTGCCATCACACCATTAATCATCATCCAACGGTCTCTTTTCTTGTTGTTTTCATAAGCTCGCCCGAAGTGTACCTGCGCATGAGATGGGTCGATTAAATCGCATCCCAATGTTCTCAGAACCGAGCCCCGATCCCCCACGTCCCCGTCATCGTATCCATCCCGCCCTATTCAAATTAAACCAAGCACCTTGTAGACAAAGATTCAATAGAGAACATCTACATAAGTACTTCCCCACGTAGTAATGGGCTCTCCGGCACAATAGAACGCCCGCCAGGGAAGGAGAGAGAGATGGGAACAACGACTGCAAGGGCAACCGTGCGGAGGATCAACCGAGGCAAAGGAGTAAAATGTGCGTAAACACGGACGCATTACCATACACGAAGCCATCCCACATCTTCGAGTGCGCAGAGTGCCAGCACGTTTGAACAATACCATCCGAGTGGCAGGTGTATTTCTTCATAATATCGAGTTTCAGAATCCAAGTACGGCTGGGTACCTGCACCTTTACGGCGGTGGAATGGAATCCATAACTCCTTCTCCCGCTTTGTCGTCATCGTCATCATCATCAGCACCAACACCAGCACCGGCACTTGGCATTGGCATTGGTACAATATGCTGGAACTGATGTACGTCTGTCTGTCTGTCTACCTGTCCGTCTCTGCGCCATGCCATAGAATTCAAATATCGATGTAATGGATGATGATCTGGAGAAGTTCCAAAGATGGAGGTGGGGTTGCAGTCCATTGAACCGCGATGTCTATTCGATGGCCTATATATGTAAATTCAAGTGCACCGCAGCACAGCCTAGCTGCGGCTCATGATCATCATGGCGATGGTGAGTTATGAGATTTTGATTTCAAGTCTTCGAAGTCCTGCCACATATACCCCCCGTCCCTCCCACTCTGACAGGAGGACATAAATCTTCGGAACAACGCCTGAAACTATTGTAAGTCGCTTTCATAATTTCTGTTCATAGATAGATTTTGCATGCTGCATCCTTTGCACAGATCGATCCGGCCGGGGAACCAGGGAACCAGGGAACCAGGACCACCGCCGGGACGAAGACGAGGAGGGCCAGATGCCAATTGGACGGCAACTGGGCGTACAAGTGTGTGCGAGGCCATCTATCAAAAAAACCAAGAAAGAGTTGCCCTGTTGTAGTTGTTAGTGATGGTTCTTGTCCATGGAACAAATTTGCATTTGCTGGATGTTCGCTGTGTTCGAGAACCGTCAATAGGTTGCTGTTCGCCATCGTTTCATCGGCGAGCCGTACGCCTTGGCTGCTTGGGGTTTTTGATGGACTCTGTGCCAGAACTACAGAGAGGAACACACAAACTCAGATTTATTGAATTGTTGAACTTGGCCTGCGTTTGAAGTGGATCTATGGGCTGATGAAGCTGGAAACGTGTTCTCGACAGAGCGACAGGCCGGTGCGCATTGAGCCGACATGCCGGTCTCGGATCTGAGGGGATGCCATGGGCGCACATTGTGCGCCTGCGCGCATTTCACATTTATTGTGCTAATTTTGAATTATCTCGCATTGATTTATATGTGGATCGGTGAATTATGATCTTAGCTGGCTGGTGGATGCCGGAGTTGCTCTTAGGTTTTATGGCCGATCCAGCACGAGGAATAAATACCAAACAAATTAAATCTAATGACTGAGTGAGGTCGGTGCTTGAGTTAAGTGAACGCATGGCGTTCGGCCGATCGTCCATCAGTTGATCAGTGACAGGTGAAGTGAGGGTTCATAAATGTCGGTTACTTATGCTGTTTGGACTGGACACATTTTGCAAGAGCAGGAAATAACTCCGTAGTTCGGTTGAGTGAAAAGTGATCTTATGGGAAAGTATGGGCGTTGAGGGGGTACACTTTTCAACTTGAAGTGTTACACGTTATCTTGTTATCTTCAGATACTGAAGTGTAGCCTGTTTCTATACCAAGTTCTTAGTCTTTCGTCTTCAGCCTTTTCAATCTAAACTTTCCAGTGCACGTAAATTGAACTTCTTCCTCGGGGTGGACTTGAGCCTCAACCAACGAGCCTTTTCAGCCATCACGATTGTTTTGCCAGCTGTCTTCAATCGCGCAAAATTGGTTGAGGTCCCTCTTCACTTGTATGCCCCACTTGACGTGGATGTCTTCTGTTGCGAAGTCCCACTGGTTCAGAGTCGAAGAGTGCAACTATTTTCACAAAATTTTGGCGCCCGACAAGATACCTCTCGATGACACGCAAGAGTCCGTAGTCCCGTATCAGCTTGGAAGTCCCAAGAGCTAATGTCCAAGACCTATCAAGGAAATACATCAAGCAAAGTGACTTCCTTAACTGTCCGCCAATTTAGTTCGTATCCTCACCATCTACGTAAGCTATTATGTCCAATCTTCGAATCGACCAGTGTCCATTTGCTCCAAAGCACTAAATTAGATAACCTGCCTCGGGACCGGCAACAGTACAAACCGACTCCAGCTCCAAATTGATACCCAAGGGTATTAAAAGCGGGACTCAATTACATTGTTATGATCCATAAATGTCATCGATGATGCGGTCCATATCGGCGTGCCGCATGCCCGCGTTCACATGTGTGCACTTGATTTAGCTACGATGTGCCGTTGCTGAGATCGAGTGTATGTGGCGCACGAAAGGAGTTGCAGACGCAGAGACCGGAGATATGAGACCCGATGAGAAGTGGGAAGTGTATCCCTTCGGCTGTGATGTATGATTCCAGAGTTCATTTGCCAACGAAGACCACTCAGCGTTCCTGCAGCGACGAACGCAAATCACACTTACCCACCGCGATACACCCCGCAGATCGCAACGCATAGAAATTATGCGCCAGGAAATAACCGCACTCCCACAGGAGACTCTTTGCAGGCACTGTCAGCGAAACCCATCAGCCCATCAGCCTATCGGCTTGTCGTCTCGCATCCCTCGTCCTGTGCAATTGATATTATTACGAAATTGAATTATTTATGAATTCGGAGAAAGACGGAAACTCTCAGCTGGGACTGAGGTTGACTGGGTTCTTCAGCTGGCCGCTCCGCCCTGTGAGGTGTCCTCCGGATGGTGGGCTAAATTCGTAGGTCTATCTCGAGCCGTCATCGTGTGCGAATGTGTTGCATTGGTGTGCCGTTGTTGGGACCCTGTTATTCATTCTGCTTCGCCTTGTGGTTCGTCTTAATTTGTTTTGGTATTCTGCGTGAAATTGGCAGAGAGCGACTTAAGTAGACACTTGATGCGCCTACTTCGACTGTGAAGTGCTCAAGTGGATTTGGTTTTTGTGAGTGATTTCTATGGGCACACACTATTGGGACGCGGAACGGGGGACTACGTTCACATCGGCACATCGGTGGAGCGGGTAAGTTTAACGACCCACAAGTGTAACTTCCAGATTAAGCTGTTGAATTGATTGGACATTTGATGAAGCACATTCACTGATTGGCATCTCCGTCAAGCAATCAATCCCCGATGACAAGGTGCTATTGAGTTTCGCTTGGTTCGAGACACATTTGATTTGATTTGTGCTTGACCAAGTTATGACGCTTGTTTTCGAGCGGGCGTAGGAAAAGAATGCGAATGTGAGTGATTTGCAAACGGACAAGTGCTTAACAAATCGGTCGGCAATGTCTTGGAGAAACACGATTGTGTCATCACAAATTGGCTGAGCAAATAGATTTGCGGGTATCTGTGTCACTTTCTTCGTAAAAATATTTAGCTGAGACATGTGAGGGTTTGTTAATGATTGCTGGTAAAATTTACGCTAACAACAGCCGTCAGTTTTGGACCTTCAGTCTTCCCTTTCCAGTCTTCAGTTTTCATTCATCAGTTTTCAGTCTTCAGTCTTCAGTCTTCAGTCTGCAGTCTTCAGTCTTCAGTCCTCAGTCTTAAGTCTTCAGTCTTCAGTCTTCAGTCTTCAGTCTTCAGTCTTCAGTCTTCAGTCTTCAGTCTTCAGTCTTCAGTCTTCAGTCTTCAGCCTTCAGTCTTCAGTCTTCAGTCTTCAGACTTCATTTTTCACTCTTCAGTCTTGACTCTTCAGTCTTCAGTCTTCAGTCTTCAGTCTTCAGTCTTCACTCTTCATTCTTCAGTCTTCAGTCTTCAGTCTTCAGTCTTCAGTCTTCATTCTTCATTCTTCAGTCTTCAGTCTTCAGTCTTCAGTCTTCAGTCTTCAGTCTTCAGCCTTCAGTCTTCAGTCTTCAGTCTTCAGTCTTCAGTCTTCAGCCTTCAGTCTTCAGTCTTCAGTCTTCAGTCTTCAGTCTTCAGTCTTCACTTTTCACTCTTCAGTCTTGACTCTTCAGTCTTCAGTCTTCAGTCTTCAGTCTTCAGTCTTCACTCTTCATTCTTCACTCTTCAGTCTTCAGTCTTCAGTCTTCATTCTTCATTCTTCAGTCTTCAGTCTTCAGTCTTCAGTCTTCAGCCTTCAGTCTTCAGTCTTCAGTCTTCAGTCTTCAGTCTTCATTCTTCAGTCTTCATTCTTCAGTCTTCAGTCTTCAGTCTTCAATCTTAAGCCTACCATAACCTTCTCCTTGACCCCAAGGTCGAACTTTGCAGCACGTTCATGTATCTGTGTCCGATTGCCTCAATAATCCTGTTTCCCTAGTTATGTCGTAGTTGACTCCCATTCAAAGGCTACACAGCGAAACTCTTTCCAAAACGGTTTCCCCTTCAAGTGCTCTCGCATTCACATTGTTCAAAATTCGAATCCCAAGTACACACCTCAACGGAAAACATGTGTACAACCCCGCTGTCAAGATGGGAAACACACCTTAGTTCCACCGAGGTGCTAGGTCACATTACCGGATACGTCTAAATAAAAGCCTTTTGTCCTCCTCTCCTTTGTCACAACAAAATAAAAATGAACGAAGATCGTTCTCCTCTTCATCGTCCGTAGCCCCTTTGTGCCTGCAGATACTCGTACACACGTAGAAGCAAGGCAGCGCTTGCCTTGCCCGGAGAGCATCCGCTTCATGCGCTGGAAGGTGTGCCGCGCTACCACTGTCACATGTGCCCCTTCTTATGGTGGATGATCCAAAAACTCAATGGGTCCAGGCACACAGAACCGCTCGCATGAGCGCAGAGAGCTCCCCAAAAAAGGAAATGATAACCCCGGCTGAATCCAAAACGGAGATTATAATCCCGAATTCGTATTCATGAACGAGTCCCCATCATGACCACCACCAACAGCAACACGATCATCATCTTCGGGGCAATGATCACGATGATCTGCATATAGGGACCGCGGCGTAAGCAACCACCTACCTGCCTACGCAGTACACCATTCTTCCTGTGGGCCCAGCCCCAGTGGTGTACCTGTCTATCTGTCTGTCTGTGCGCATTTGAATCTTTCGTTTCATGTTTTGTTCCTTTTTTTGCTCGCTGTCTCACGATCACAGCTCGATCACATGGATTTGCCAACCTGTAATGATTTCCCGGGATAGACTGGACTGCACACATCGCAGGAGTACACAGGGCTTGTGGGAGCGAACACGCAAGTGGAATGGATTCACAAAAGGAATCCGAATGCACCTGCAGGCATCGATGCGAGATCGGTTTATTTTCGGTTTTGTTGGCTTGCTTTTTTTCCCCTCCCGACACGATGGAATTTAGAGCACAACGCACGGAACTCGGAAGTCGATGCGACGAGAGGGACAAATTTGGAAGTTCAAGGCACGGCGACGGCCAAATTTAGAAACAGTTTGTGACAGGAGCAGCACTGCTGCGCAGCACGGCATCCTGTTGCGTACATCCTGGGAGTTTCGCTAGATGAGTAGGTGCGTTGAGAATTCCTCATCTTCGTCTGCACGAGGAGGACAATGAACTCGCGTCGGTTTTCGTCCTCGTTTATCGTGAGAAATATTCTCCTCATTTTTTTCTCTTTTCTTATTTTTGTTTTGTTCCCGCACAAGGACTCAGCCAGCAACCTGTTTGTGGCTCCTGTGATTTTGATTTTACTTGTCGTGTTCTCTTCGGCGAGGAACCGATGAGAGGAGGAGGGGAAAAGGACAAATTGAAGAATTCCCACAGGAATGCCGAGGCAAATGGGGTCATGGGAAACACGGAGTTCCATTTGTGGAATTAATTCTCGTTCATCGGCCGCTTAGGGGAAGGACTCGATGTGAATGTGAGATAGATTAATTCGGAAGTAACGATTTTGTGGTTACCTTGGGATCGAAATGCGGTTTCCCTGCAATTAATTTCCGGGTACCTCACTTCAAATCCAATCGAATGGTGGTGTCTGGTTTGAGAGTCTGCCCATCTGGATGGAAATACGGAACAGTCTGGGTCTGAATGCCTGAGGGGAGCGTTGTGCTTAGAGGTGATTTAAGTGACGGGAGAATCTCATTACTTGGGCCTTGTTGCCAGCTGGGGATGCGAGATCATCAAATTGTTGATGAGGTGATCTTTAGCTGATCTGTTTCTCATTTGGAGATCGATGTGGGAGAATGCTTTGAGAATTTTACTTGCGATCGCCCTCGGAATGATTCACTTCACTCTTAATAAGTGTCTCAGTGTAGCAAGCCCTGTTTTGTACGAATAAGTGGTTTTGAAGAGGGCGGTATACGCATATTCTAGGGCTAGGAGATCACTGATCTTGATTTTGATCGATTTCTTGCAAATATGTCTAAAACAACGAAGCAGTTAATGCAACCAATGCAACGCTTACCACGCTAAGTTCTTGTTTACTGTTAACAAGAAAACAATGATCACGAGAGGATGCAGAGACTGACTTTCTTAGAAATTAGTGCTCCAAAATATGTACGATCCACACATCGGGATAATTCTGAGGCGTGACTTAAGTAAATTTTGGCATTGATGTGATGAGTGTAGACAGGACAATAATCAACTACGACAGAAATGTAAACAAATAATTTATGCCCTTTATGGGGTTTATTTTAATTCACCTGGAATTGATATGCTGCATATTGGCCCTAACCATTCGTAGATGACTCTCTCCTGTTCTAACTTTGGCTTGGCCAAACTCAACAAGTTTCCCTTCCAAATAAATACATTCACTCGATTTCGTACATATTCGGTATGAACTGGTTCCAAATCAATGTATAGCAAATCTCGTTGATATCTTCCTCGCCATATCACTTCAAGCTTTTACTATTTTGATGACCATGATGATTTCCGAAATTGATTATTTAATTGCAGTCGATGACGGTTTCTGTCATTTCTGTTAACGACTTGTTTTCGATCAGAAATTGAATTCCACACGAAGTTAGAGGAGAGAATGTATTCTGTGTTAAAAGATCAATCTTCAGCTTGACAATAATTTTGCTCTTCGTTTTTAATCAATTTGTGTGGCTGTGTACTTTGTGTACTTTGCGGCTGTGTACTTTGCGTGTCAAGCGGGTTATTAATTTACTTAAGATGGATATGTTTTGACTTCATTGGGAAGATGATTTTATTATATTTTTTGTATTAATACGATTTTAGGGAACAGTTGTAAGAAATTCAGTTGACGCTCGATATAGTGAACAATCTAATGTAGTGAACACACATAATAGCGTGTTGCTTGTATATGGAATGTATTTTGTTGCGTTTTACGTTTTTTTACGGATGAGTTGTTTTTGTTAAATAAAAATATACTTTTTTATAAATATTGGCTTGTTTTTTAGTTATTGTAAAGAAAAATTTTAATTATATTCTATTTTTGATGAATTGTACTTCAAAACATACGCATTTTGATGAAATTTACTCCGAGTAGGCCACACTCGTTACGATGAACAATCTCGCTTCAGTGAACAGGCCCGGTTTTTATTAGTTCACTTTATCGAGCATCCACTGTATACAATTTCTTTATGCTTGATTAGTATATCGACAATAAAGGGCAAACCATAATGGCCGCAACGAGCGGATACACAAAAATGATACATTGTCACTTGTAACCGCTTCCTTTAGTTTATGTAAGTCGGTTCACTGTTGCCTCCTTACGTGGGGGGAAGTGAATCGGCTTTTACTTACATATGCAAATATACGTTTCTAGCTGATTGCTCATTTAGCTTTTACCACAAATCAGTCACAAAAAGATATACTTATTTGAACCCTTAATTTCATTTGATAGCGTTTTTTATAACATTCTTAACGTCACGCTTCTGAGAAGACGTGTGAGTTATTCCAAACAGAAAATGACTTCCTCTCCAAGCCGAGGTGGTGAAATGGACGTAGACGGTGTTTACTCAAATGGGTGAATATAATTCTCAAATTAGTCACTTTACTGTGGGAAATTTACGACATTACCGTGGACATAAATCTGTCGCCATTTTCGAGGGGTAATGATAAATTGAAATACGTGTGAGCGAAAATGAGGTTGGATTTGTGATTTCTGGTTTCTATTGAGTACTTCTGGCGGATTTTTTTGTCCCTACGAAGGTCCATAGAATTCTGACAGTTCAACGGCGAGAACAAATTTATATTGAAAGTTCGAAACTGAAATTCGGTGGAGAAATACATTTTTAAAAGCTAGCACAAAATTGTTAGTTTCAAATACAATGTATTGTGGAATGTCGAGTAAAACTATATTGCTTTTGGTATTTTTGGTTGAGAAGTGTTTAGAATTGATAAGTTATAGACAATTGGGCCTTGAAAAATGCAAGCAAAACACGTGTGTTCGAGGAAATTTTATGTTTTCCTTGTTTAATAGAATTTTAAGTGATTAGTAAATAATGCAAAGTGTGTTTGTTAATCAATTAAATAAATAAACGCTGTGTTAAAGAAGAAAAAACAACAATTTCTTCTTGCCACAAGTGCAATTTTCAGATTTTCCAAAGCACTATTATACTTGAACTGTCTTTTATAATCACTTGACAACCACTTAAATCCAGACTTAGGTATATGCTATCGGCATTAAAACATTCACTGCAGTTAAAAGCTTTAATTTCCTAATAGATATTATCGCATATTAGAAATCACGACCGAATTGAAAGATTCAATGGAAATTTGTTCCTGCTATGTACCTTGGTAGGGATAAAAACTCCCACTACGTGGTGCTGTGTCTCAATGGCTTCCCGTCAAGAAGCAATTATGAACACTTTGAAATTTGCGTTGCGTTTTTTTACTTGTCGTTTGCTTTTGACATAAGTTTCAGTTTTCGTATTAGAAATTAATAATAATAATAATGGCGGCGCTACAGTCCGAGGTGGACCTGGGCCTAGCTTCTCAGCAAACACTCGTGTTAGAAATTAGTTGCCGCCAATTCAAAGGAACAGGCCTATTGAACAAAATTTTCAATACCAGCAAGGCTTGCTTGTCTACGAATTTTATTAACTTATTTTTGTCAGGGAGAGTGTAAGGAATCTCTAGTGTTGAAGTTTTTAATAAGGTACAGCTTATTTTTATTACAACAAAAAAATTACAAGTTACTGCAAAGACAACAAATGTTTACCCCTTATGTGTGCGAAGAAAAATAAATCTGCATTCGTGTGCTTGTTGTTTTGGGGTTAATTACATCAAAAACCGTTCAAATATGAGTTATTCAAGCTGTATATTTAATTACAGATTTTTACTTTACATTTTTTACGAATCTATATATGAATATGAATATGAATAATATATATATATGAACAGAAAAAATGAAAGAAAAAATGTTAGCATGCTTTGAAAAACTGTATTGTTTGGTAGTAAATCATTATATCAGAGGTTGGAAATCATTAGACAAAAAATTTCATAAGAAGTGCGTAAATTGAAAACAAAAAACGTAAGCTTATTTGAAATGATTTACGTGATATTTTAAAATCGTCCAATTCAGATGGGAGAATGGAAGAATCTATGATCGGGTACATCAGAAAATATGGAACTCGTTACCAAAAATGCTGAGGTTTCATCGCAACATTGTTCACCAGCGAGGTGGGTCAGCTAACTTCAAATGCTAGCTTCCAATTAATGAAAATACAGTCGAACTTCGATAACTCGAACCATCACTTGCCACGAAAAAATTCGAGTTATCAAGAAAATACAAAATGTATAGGCATAAATATTTATTTATTTGCGTCAAAACACATAAAACGTACAAGAACATAATTATTATTTAAAGTAGTCTGTCATACATGATTGAAGAGAAGATTTTTTATTTTGGTTTTAACCATTATACAGTGAATCTCCTTTTCTCCTCTTTTTCATTTTAAACGATTCCAAAACTGCTTTGTCCACTTTTTCGTACGTTGGTTTTTTAAGTCTCTTTGCACTTCCACTTACACCACCATTTTCGATTGCACTGTTCACTCTGTCTTCCCTTTTGAGTTTTTCTAGTACAAAGTAAGTGTTACATGTCTTCTATTGTGTGTTCTTACTCCTTCTAATAAAAAATAAGACAATTCTTATGAAACCACGATTTTCTACACGTATGTATACTATTTCATAGGAACATATAAAGACAGTGTCTCGAAAAATTCATTATAAAACGAACATGTTAAATACGCAGAATTTGGGGATTCCCTTCAGAATTCGACTGATCGAAGTTGGCGCCAAATGATCTGTTCGAGTTATCGAAGTTCGAGTTATCAAGAACAAATTACATGCAAATTTCAGTTTTGGCGGTATTGCCAGCCAATTTCATTCGGGTTATCAAATATTCGAGTTATCGAAGTTCGACTGTATTCGCAAAACATAAAGTTAGTAGCGCTCACGTGCACATAGCTCGCAAATAAATTAATAAATTGGTGATTGAAAATTGAAAATTTAACCGGGTATCTCGTCACGCATATAGGGGTTAAACATGTTTTCATGGTAAGGCAAAGTTGTAAACTCGTAATTGAGTGAGTAATTAGCAAATGCCTCGAATTATACCGCCGTTTTCTTAAGGCCTCTTCTTTCTTCTTGTAGCGCTACAGCCCGGTGTGGATCTGGTCCTCAACGAACAAGCCTCTCCAACTAGCACGACAGGTGTCTCCAAATGCGCACGCCAAGTTGTTTGAGGTCCCAATCCACTTGTGTGCGCCATTTTAGGCGTGGATGCCTGCTATGGCGTTGTCAGCCTGCTTTGGATTTAAATATTCTTCGTGCGACCTTGAGGCCTATTTGGTTATACGTAATATAAATCTAATATATACATATATGTATGTATATCTTTATAAGAATTTACAGGGGTATTGAACTTTTTGTGCCATCAATAGCTCCAATAACATTAGGAAACTAATAATAAAATAATGGCGCTACAGTCCGATGTGGACCTCGCAACCACTCGCGTTGTGCGTGCTATTGTTCTCTCATGAGTGAAGTGGACCTACAGTTTAGTGACGACTCCGAACGGAGTGATTGAGAAGCTTTTTCTAGACAGTTATACTCCTTGAGCACTGTCAGTGGCTCGAAAGAGGTGGAGCCGTGAACAACTTTTTTTTGAAAAATTGTTTGTCTGAACTTGTATTCGAACCTAGACTGTGAAAGTCTGAAAGGCATGGGTCGACGCACTAATAAACACGGCCACGGCGCCCACACATCTATGATAAGTGGTTAAATTTAAGGTTGAATAGCCTTGCCCGTCGTTTAGTCGTTTTCGAGATCTAAGAAATTGATTGAAGTCGAAAGCGAAGCACCATCTTTCTCTACTCAGTTACCAACTAAATACAACTTGAGCATTACATCGTGCACTTTAGTTATACCCTTAAACTTCGTCTGCGTCTGTCCCTTATTTGATGGCTGTGACATCAAATTGCCAACGAACTTCCAAGCCGTCCCATAGAGACACACTTCCCTATGCTGCTGTTATTTCAGTCAACTTGTGAGTGTCTAGAGAGTGCCAAGCTACTGAAACGTCAACAAACCACAACAACGGGGCTACTGTCGGACTCTTGACTTCTTACTCGCGATACAACGGTCTCGTTTGCATACGCTACCACTTCACTCACCGAATTCCCTCGACTCAATGCCGCCGCTGATAAATGAATCACCTCCCGGATCGACTTGACTTTCGAATACAGAATCTAGAACACCACTGTAAGGCACACACAATTCGATCTGCTCCAAAATGTCACACATGGCACCATTATCGTCAACCTTCTCCGGTCACTCATCGAAAAACTATTTACTCCACTTTCCAAAAGCACTCGAAAGACCTGTCAAAGCACCCGAACCACAAAAACAAGCACACACGCACACAGAACGAGAAATCCCCAACTGCCAGGCTGAGTCGACAAAAGATGAAGACAACAACAACAAGAAAAATTGAAAAGAAAAAAACTAAAAATCTCTCAAAATGTAGACTGTCTTTGTCGGTACACCAGCAACGCCACAGTAACACCACTTCAATGCGTCCCAAGAACACATTGTGGTTACCCCCGCCCTCCCCCCGCTTGAGATCAGTCAGTTGGGCGCGCTCTAAGTCTGAAGGATCCGCCACCATCTAGGGCCAATTATACTTGGCTCCATTAAAAGCCCTCTTCAGAGCCCAAAGCACAGGTCCAATGACACACAATGACACTGCCACCGATTCACTTTGAATAGGCGAGATGTCCAGTGGCCGGATGATGGATGAAAGTGCTGGCCGCAGCAGTGGGCAGGGGGATCGGAATTAATAACAACATCTTGCCAGCGAAAGCGCCAAATACTGTCCACTTTCAATTCCAATACAGTATCCACTTCCATTGTTGTTGCTCGATCTTAGCTTCGATCCCCTGGCAAGGGGACATTGTGCGCCACTTCAAATTATGTGGCATTTGACTGCCGTATAATGAAAACATCGCACAACAATGCGTGGCCCGAGTACTACCTGTACGTGCGCTCCCCCGCTGGACGTGGACGTGGACATGGACTTGGACTTGGACATCGACGTCGACGTCGACGTCGACGTGGACGTGAATGCGGACGTTCGTCGGTCGCAGCGGTTCGCTATCATCTCAAAGATATGCGCGAGCGATTGATTTGAATGGACCGTTAGAAGTTTTCGGTTTTGATTGAGTACTTTGGCCCAGAATTCAGTTCCGAGTAAGCACACGAGTATCTGCGTGTACGAGTGTGCACGGCCGTATCTAGATACAGAAAGCTCAGCGAACTGGAGCAGAAAGAAAGTTCTTTTTTTTTCTCCACATTTTTTCATCTTGAATACTTTCCAGGCACCTGAGTCGATCGTGAAATTCACCCCCAGGGTGCGGTTTGTCGAGGTTGGTTATGAAATTTTTTGACAACCATCCGAGAGATCGTAAGGCACGCAAAAATTTCAAATAACAAAAAAACCTCAAAGTGTGTTAGGGGAACCAATCGTTGAGGTACGCGGTACTTAAAGACCAATCAAGGCCATTGCCACTGCCACTGGTTTTGGCCGCTGCCAAGAGTCATCGGTGGCGGAGAACCACTGCCGCCACGGCACAACAGATGAAGAGCCAACTGATTGAACCTGAAGTGGATGGTTAAATGATGGAAGAATGGCCATAGAGAGCGGCAGCCAAACTAGCGCACTTGAGAGGCACACTTCGGCCGCAAGAACGCTGAAGTATCTGGTTCAGCAGGCTGTACACATAGCCGATGTCAAATTCACCGACCGACCGGCCGGCCGATCGAACGGATGAGGATGAGGATGGCTTCGTGATAATGATGATGTTGGCGGCGGCGTTCGGACCGCTTGTCTTAATTAGAATTCATATTGGTAATTGGAGTGCAAAATAGTTCAGGTGAAATTATTTCATGTGATGAGGTGACTTGACAAATTATCGGCTCACGCTGGAGCGCTGGTCGGATGGTAGGGGCGCTGTCACAGTGCGCCGCAGCGGGGTGTTGTGTGGCTTTTTTGCTTCATTTTGCGCTCACTTTGGAGCCACGTTAGACGCGTTAGGCTCGTCCACGCCGGAGACCGATGTCCATTCGATTGGTCAAGTAGTTCAGATGGAAAGTGCATTTGGCGGAGAGGTTTGTTTGTTTGGTGGTTGTTGGTTTGTTGGAGTGCATAGTGTCCTGTTATGTAGCGAAAGTGATGGAGAGCTTGGAGTTCCTTGAGCAGTCGATGACACTTGAGGTTGTGGTGAAATTTTTGCCATCGAATTACTTCCACTGCGGTGGGCTTAAGGGAGAGTGTGTTCATCGATTGCCTGTCGTTGAGTTGTGCCTGGTCATCTGGTGGTCATGGAGTACAAAGAGGAAGAGGAATTATCTGAGTGAGCCTTGAGGAGTTATCGAGGGCTTTTATCGGCTTGTAACAGCCGATGAGATGAATGTTGGCCAACATTGGCATGATGCTCACTTGGGGATAACGTCTGCCATCGAATGGAGGGCCTAAGCGAGACCTGTGTGCCTACGAGAGTACATTTTTGAGCACGTGGATGAAAATTTGCCCTGGGGGCACATTTCACTGAGGCGATGCTTTGTTTAGAATTCAGGTCTTTTGAGTTGCGTTGATGGCCAATTCGAATTAACGACGACAGGCGGGTCAAGAACGGTCGTTCGAATTGACTTGTCCGTGTTGACGTGTAATAGCTTAGGGCAACAAGATCTTGGGGAGGTTCGAATGTTCTTGTTGGAATACGTTTTTGTTTTTGCAGATACACAGACGCTTCTGGATGAGACCAGATCAGTGTGTGTATGTACACCTGAAGGAGGCTGATGGGGTTTTTGAGGTTCCAATGCTCTTGAGTGTAGAGGACTAAGGACGGGGATAAACACACTTGTTTGGATGAAAGTTTTGGGTTTGCTTGAGAGCGGTCTTCGCTTTAGTGTCACGAGTTGCAAAGTAGTTCTTCAGATTTTTAAGTGATTTTTAAGTGTCAGCAGCATGAAGTGACACAGCCGTAAAGAAGATCACATAATTTTTGAAAATTCATTTTAAATTTTTTTTATATTTTCTGTCAACAGAATTCACAGCAAGCTGCTTAATTCTAGTACCTGACGTACACAAATGTATAAAGTGTTATGACAAATTTTTAACGCATCTGATTTTTAACGTTTTTTTGCGCTGAATGCATGGTTCAACAGTTTAATGAATAGCTTTAAGCTTTTGCTAAGCAAACTTGAAAACGATTTTCAAAAACCAAGCGATTTTTTAACATTGCATAGTTTCCTTATTTAGTGGGGGTCGTGGCGTAGTGGGTAGTTGCTTCGACACCTACTCGAAGTCTAAGGTTCGAATCTCGAAAAAACACCTAACATTTTTTCATGGCTCCACCTCTTTCGGGTCACTGACAATACTCAAGGAGTATAATTGCTTACAAATAGCTTCTCAATCTCGTCGTTAATAGTCGGCATTAAATTGAAAGTTCCTTCCACTCGTGAGAGAACAATGGCACTTGCATCGAAGAAACCGAAAAGCTTTCCATCCTCGGTATGTGTATCAACTCAACACTTAGTTGGAATGATCACATATTCGAGGTCACCAAAAGTGCTGCGAAATGTCTAGGTTTCCTTAAACGATGCAAGAAATACTTCACCCCCTCTGATTTGGCTTCAATTTACAAGGCCTACATCCGCCCCAAACTTGAGTACAACGCTCATATCTGGTCTGGTGGTCCCAAGAACTCTCTGCACCTGCAAGATAGAATACAACAGCGAGCGATAAAACTTATAGGAGATAGTAATGTCGCGAAGTCGATAGACTCGCTCGAACATCGCCGTAATGTATCATCCTCATCACTGTTTTATCGCTATTTTAACAAACGATGCTCAAGTGAGCTAGCCAATTGCTTTCCTCCCCTCCATGAATTCACCCGCAATACTCGTCTCGCCACGAATGCTCATCAGTTCATCCTCAAGCCTGTATTCGGACGTACAGTTAAGTTTAGAGAGTCGTTTTTTAGCCGCACCACACGAATATGGAATGCTCTTCTCAGCCCAATATTTCCCACTCATTACAATCCGCAGACATTTAAGACCAATGTGCACAGGTACCTCCTTTCCCTTTCTCCCTCTATACCTTCGGCCCGTGCTGTGTCTTGATAGCGGACACTTAAGGGTATTTAACCCCTTTTGCGCGCGCAAATTATAAAAAAAAAAAAAAGCACGCACAACACGAGTGGTTGCTGAGAAGCTAGGCGCAGGTCCACCTCGGACTGTAGCGCCGCCATTATTATTATTAAATGGTATAAGTATATGGGAAATAATTGAGAACCGAAGTAAGTTATGCAGAAGACCGACCTATTGGATGAACAGCCAACTGCTCTTTAAGGCAAAAACGTCCTCTATCTCTACTCAGACGTGAGGAAATAGGGTCCGTCCGCCACCTGCTATGCGATTGTCCAGCCCTACGGGGAAGGAGACTGCTAACACTAGGCAGTAACTTCTTCGACGAGTTGGAGGATCTGGAAAAAATAGAGCTGAAGCACCTCTTGAGATATATACAACAATCTGGATGGTTCTAATAAGCAGCAAAAGTGTAGGTCTCACGGGTTACACCCCTCCCCCACATAGGGCACAATGTACCAAACTGTTGGTCTCAGTGAGCCGTGACCTGGTCGCAAGGGCAACCTGTCACCTGGGTACCTACCTACTCAGACGTCAATGCGAACTGCATCGACGCGCTCTTTAGACACTGATCTGACCATCACTTCTTCATTACCGCAAAACTTCTTCCGTACATAACTCTCACTATGTAACTATATTTTCAGCTTGAGACGATGCCTCAACAGCCCAATCTTCTTCTTCTTCTTCTTAGGGCGCTACAGTCCGAGGTGGACCTGGGCCTCACTCAACATGCCTCTCCAGCCAGCACGATCTTTCGCCAGCTGTCTCCAGTTTCGCACACAAGGCCACCCGAGGTCCCCCTCGACTTGTGTGCGCCACCTTGTTCGTGGACGTTTTCTGTTGCGTTGTCCCACAGGCTCAGAGTCGAAGACTCTTCGGGCCGGAGCTAAGTTGTTCATACGCTCTACATGGCCTAGACATCTTAGGCGTTGGAACCGTAGACGCCTGGCTAGACTCATGTCGCTGTACAGCTCAACAACAGCCTAATCAGTCTAGTTAATAAACTGTGGTGAGTGCATCAAATAAGAAAAGGCTTAACCACGTAAAGCGTCTAGACCTCTGGAGCGAAAAATGTTTGATCCAGAATCAAACAAGGAAACCGGGTTCACAAATAGAACGCATTTCGAGTCGAACCATTCTGTGCAGTTTGATGACTAGCTTTACGTTTATAGTCATGGTGATAAAAACTGTGATAACACTAAGTTTTAAGAAAAGAGTCAGCTGCTGAAGTCTTGCGAGGATGTAACTAAATTTTCGCCTTTTTGGTGTAAGTCTCTACCTAATAGTTAGACAGTTAGGAAGGAGAAAAAAAATGCAAGCAAAGTCTAACCCAACTCAAAATCTCTACATCAAACACATTGATCCTTTAGTCAAAGCAGAGCGGCCTCAACCAACGTGCCTTTTCAGCGAGCGCGTTTCCGAGGGCGCACTAAAAGATTTTTGAGGTCTCTCTTGACTAATGCGCGCATAGCCTCGGTGGTTATCCTCTGCAGCATGTGCGACGTTATTCCGGGCAATAGCGTTTCGAATGTTAGCCTCGAGCTCGCCCAATGTGATTGACTTTTTGGCGTAGACTCAGGACTTTACGTAGCTTAGCGGGCTCCCGACCCGTGAAGGGTCTCTGCCTGAGATACGGCAGCCTTCCATGCCCTGCGGTCCCGGGCACGCTGCTTCCAGTTATCCAGATCAAGCGCTCTGGCATCCGCGATAGCTTGGTCCATGAAACGGAGGTTCGGTCTTCCTTTTCTTCTCGAACCTGTGGGCTGTGATTCGAAGATCCTCTTTACTGGCACGTTTTTGTCCATTCGCTCGATGTGGCCGAGCTAGTGTAGTCGTCGTTTTTTGGCTTATTGGACTACATCCACATCTTTGTACAACTCGTAGAGTTCGGACTTTACGTAGGCTCAGAGAAAATACTCAAGTGGTGTCAATTGACGAATGTTCGCCGAGAGATGACCCGTCGCCAAATGTTTCACAATTTCGAGCACTGTGTCGAATGTATGGCATGTAGGGCCATCTTGAGTCGAATATATAGCATTTAGGACCGTCTTGTTGGAACCACAGCTCGGATGTGATACGATATATGGCCACAGAAAGTTGTTTAACGTCGTTCTGTACCTGACACTATTGACTTTAGCGGTATCTCCTCCTTATTTCAAAAAAAATAAGATTCGAAGACGCCGCCATGCGGTTAACCGCACCAAAGATTGACTCTTTGTGGACGTTTTGCCAATAATAATAATAATGGCGGCGCTACAGTCCGAGGTGGACCTGGGCCTAGCTTCTCAGCAACCACTCGTGTTCTGCGTGCTATTGTTCTTTCACGAGTGGAGGGGACCTACAGTTTAATGCCGACTCCTAACGGCGAGATTGAGAAGCTATTTGTAGGCAGTTATACTCTTTGAGCATTGTCAGTGACTCGAAAGAGGTGGATCCGTGAAAAAATGTTAGGTGATTTTTCGGGAATCGAACCGAGAACGTCGAGCGTAGGAGTCAACGCACCTACCCACTACGCCACGGCGCCCATTTACCCGCCTCATTTAAGGCTCGTTTCCCGTTGTCTCAGTAGTTTTAGGAAACAACTCTCTGATGAGACTGCAAGTCCTCAACTGAAACTTTATTTTGTAAGTAACTGAACAAATGCGAGGTAAGCAGTATTTTATTAATGACGATCTAAACTTGTTTCTATTTAAAAATTCGGCAGGCGTTTCAATTTGTTCACGAACATGTCTTGTAAGACCTGAAGTCAATAATATCCCTTGATTGAGCTCCATTCCATAAGCCTTATTATTATATATCGGTTCTAATCGCCATTAAGTAGACCAATAAGATAACTGGCGCTGAAGGGTGTTCGGATCTATCTAAGAAGCTTTGCGTGACAAATTATGTTTGGCGCTACCATTTGCTGAAAAAATCTAAAATTGCCTTGGAGCGCAACCGTTTTGCTTTCTTTAAACAAAGGTCTTCATAAGCGTGATGTAAGATCCCGAAGTTCTCATTATCTGATAGAAAAACATGAAATTAAGACGACTAGAATAAGAGACACTACTTACGGCGGAGAATAACGGCAGCGATGGTGAAAAGAAAGGCACCCTGAACAAGCCCTTCCTCTGAGACTTCATCATGATGAGAAGGATCAACCGTTTCACCCTCTGATCACACAAGTACCACTCACAGAAGTACAGTGTGTCAGAGAGCTTCAAACACTGCAAAAAGATCAGATCACAATCAGGCTTAAAAAGCTAAACGCAACTCACATTCTCGTCAAGATGCTCAACGGCGTAGCAATAAAAGTACATCTGCGCTCCGAGCCCTATAGCGAAGACCCCAAAAATGATTTTCGCCATACCAGGCGCCTGAAATGAGTTCTGTAAATTATGCCCTTCGAAAAAATTCGAACTCACCAGAATAAGTTCGAAAAGAACGATTCCCATGGTGATGCTTGCGAGGAGAAAGTCCATGAAGATGATCTGGTTGTAGGCCTTGTTGAAGCGATTGCACATCATGATGATTGCCTGCTGCCGCTTCACCAGGCGCGATAATTCCATGTAGAGGAGATCAGAGTTGTAACAAATGAGGCCTAGACAGCCCCGAAGGTCATCGAGGGACTTAACTTGGATCATCGAAGGACTTACCCCCTTTGGTATATCTTTTGAAAGCGACTTGAAAGTCATGTTGCAGGCACTGCAGAGACACTGACGCGTACATGCAGCAGTAGAGGAACATGCAGTCGACTATGGAGTTTGCGAAGACCGACACGTAGCCAGCTTGAAAAGAGACGCAGAACAGAAGCGTGTACAGGCCCTTGTGTCCCAACTGTGTCATGTCCTCGTAAGGCAACCTGAGAGGCAACTGATATCATCCACCGAAGGAGAGGCGAGTGACTGGTTCAACTCACGCAACTTGAAACGGTAAACTGATCCAAGTTCCGTTTTTTCCAGAGAGACGCTGATAAGTCCACGCAATGATCGGCTTTGCAGCGTACGTTAGGTTGGTGGAGTTCGAAAAGAAGTGAAAGAACATCGAGCAGGCAGTGACGAAAAATGAAACCTCCGCAATCATCGCGTTCTTCTGCGAGTCCACTGTGTCTGAAAGAAGCGAGAAAATTTGTGAATGGAGGTCTCATGCTCATTCGAGCCACTAACCCTTTTTGAGATGCGCAAAGAGCTCATCCATGAGCTTGACAATCTCCTCGCGGTAGATAATGAATCCGATCAGCTTCAACCAGGTAACCAGCTTCGCGAGAGTCGGACAGAACACAGCCAGCATTTCATCTGGCTTACCCCGCTGGAGCCAAATGAAATGCATCTCCCCACCCATAATTAAAAGAAGAAGGCTAAGATTTAACGCAACGATAAACGCAGACAACGGCTTGATGTGCTTCAATGGCCAAAGGCCAATGTACCAAAGGAACCACTTGGCAGCCCGAAAGAAAGCGACTTCGAAAGGATCTGAGCGTGAGATGAGCATTTTGCTATGCCGGGAACCTCCAACTCTATTTTTATGAAAAGTTGGTGGTGGAGGAACGTCTTTTTATAGAGAAGGAGGTACCGCATTGTGAGGGAAATCAATATTTTGTCAACTGGGTAATCGGTTGTGGTTTGACCAGATTGGGAACCGGATAAATATCAACGTGAATATGAATTAAGTCATTAGGCGGTTGGTGAATAATGCATCACCACCTCTGTGGGAATTAAGGGATGGCCGTTTACCGCAACCTGACCTTTCCCTGAAGACGAAGTCAGTTAGCGACAGAATTCGAAAATATTTGCATGGAAGCTGGAATGGGATGATGGTATTCTGTTGGAATGAATTTATGAATTGACAGCTTTCGTTGTGTAAACAGCAACAAAGCCAACCGTTTGACAAGAACCAAAAATTACTGAGGACTGTCCACCTAATTTACATAGCTAACAACTACAATTTTCAACACACTTCCTCAAGTGCGCTTAATAATAGATGGGATATGTAACCGAATTTAGATTCGTCAACTCGGTGGACGTAAGGAGATCTGCATAAATATACTCCTCAAAGGGTTGTATCTGTTCAAGAATTTGTGTTTGTTTTTCTCACCGAGCAGACGTTCAAGATATCCATACGAAATTCTCTGCTTTTTTATAACTTCAGACTGACTTCAGGTATTTTCAAGACGGAAAAGTTGCACAATTTTTAGTCAGTTGTACTAGTTTTTACATTTTACATAAAAAATTATTTTTATTTGTATAAAATACATCAACAGTACGTTGAAAATTAATTTGAAAAGTCTTCTGTCTGTCCGTGCATTTTCGCACTCAGAGGTCCGTGTTGTTTTTGCAAATTTGAATACGGAAACCATCAAATCATTGTAAAAAGTAAGTATTAAAAAAATCGTGACATGCAATACGAGATGAGTGAGTTGTCAGAAAATTGTGCTTTTTGCTAAGAAACTTCTTAGAGCAAGACGATTGAAAAAATGATTGTTTGGAGTGCTTTTTTTTTGTCTGAGGTTTTTTGAAACACTACTGGACCACTCAGACTCAAAACTGGTCCATTGTACTGCCAGGTAGCAACCTACTCCAGTGCCGTTAATTTGATCCCAACGGCAAATGGTGACTGAACCAGATTCGATTTCACTGGGATTCGAACCCGGGACCCCTCCAACTTTGGGGCAGGCACTTAACCAACTGCGCCATCCAGTCGTTTGGAGTGCTTAATCACATTTTTCAAGTTGTCTTATTCTCAGAGTCAGTTTTAGGTTTACAAGTTGTAGCTCCCACGTTTCGAAGTATTCAACGGACTTGGTCAGATGGCAATCGGACAGACGATATTGATCTTATTCACATTTTTAAGCATTTAATCAGTCTCAATTTTCTCCAGGGTGGGCAACATTCTCGTTACAGGTTTATTTATTTATTTATCTACTTCTGCTTAATACAAGCGAACTTCATAAACTAAACTTAAGAACTAAAACTTACATAACTTAGGGGGAAGAATAGCGAGTCGTAAGACTATATATTTCGGAGGGATGATTTTGAGAGGTGGAAGTCGAATGAGCGATTAGCGATGTTAGCTAAACGTAACATTCTGGAGATAGGGGAGTTTAAGCCATAATTAGTACGGTGTGAACTAAAGCGGAATAAAAATCTTAGGTAGTGGGAATCGGGTAGGCGCCGTGGCGTAGTGGGTAGGTGCGTCGACTCCTACGCTCGATGTTGTCGGTTCGTTTCCCGAAAAAAAACACCAAACATTTTTTTCACGACTCCACCTCTTTCGAGTCACTGACAATGCTCAAAGAGTATAACTGTCTAGAAAAAGCTTCTCAATCTCGCCGTTCGGAGTCGGCATTAAACTGTAGGTCCCCTCCACTCGTAAGAGAACAATAGCACGTACAACACGAGTGGTTGCTGAGAAGCTAGGCCCGGGTCCACCTTGGACTGTTGTGCCGCTATTATTAATGGTGCTAAAGGAGACGAGTTCAAGTAACTGGGGGTAATCTGTGTGACCAATAAGTAATTGGTAGAGGAAGAGTAAGTCTGCAGTTTCGCGACGCTTTTCAAGAGATTCGAGACGTATAAGTTTTAGGCTTTCCGAATAAGGGGGCAAGTTATTTCTGTCAGCCCAGTTGAGATCGCGAAGGGCAAAACGTAGGAATCAGCGTTGGACGGCTTCTAGACGTTGAATGTGAACAAGATAGTAGGCGGACCAGACCAGACTGGCGTATTCAAGGATAGGTCTAACGAAGGTGACATACAAAGATTTAGTGACATGGAGGTTCGAAAATTCTTTTGACCAACGTTTGACCAACTCTGCCTTGTGCAGAGTTGGCTCTATTAATTATGCTATCGATATGGGAACGATCGCAGATTACACCGAGGTCACGCAGAGAACAGACGGAAGGAATTAATTCATTGCATATGAACTAATTTCTAGCCGGTTGCAGTCGGTTTCGGGAGAAAGTAATAGATTAACATTTGCTGACATTCAACTGGAGAAAATTCTTCTTACACCAAACAGAGAATCTATTGAGATCACGTTGATGGGGTTTAGAGTCGGAGGGAGATGGGGTAATTAAAGATTTTCATACCATCGGCGTAAACAGAAAGTTGAGAGTTATTTTTTTTATAATTTTCGCGCGCACAAGGTGTTACGAATACCTTTAAGTGTCCGGAAGAAAGACACAGCACGGGCCGAAGGTATAGAGGGAGAAAGGGAGAGGAGGTACCTGTGCACATTGGTCTTAAATGTCTGCGGATTGTAGTGAGTGGGAAATATTGGGCTGGGAAGAGCATTCCATTTGTAGTAAGGACGAAAATTAAAGGACCAATGTGGCTACCCTGCGGAACACCTGATGTGGCGTTAAAAGACTTGGAGACAAAAGTTCTAAATAAAAATTCATATTTTCTTCCTTCCAAATACGAATTTACCCATTTGACGAGACTTGGTGGGAAACCTAGAGCGTTTAATTTGAGCAAAATAATATCGTGCAATATTTTATCAAATGCTTTACTGAAGTCGGTAGCTATCACGTAGACTTCTTTCCCATATTCAAATGCGCGTTGTGCTTCAGAGACAAATTGCGTGAGATTCGTCTTGGTCGACCTGCCCTTGAGAAAACCGTGTTGTGAAGAAGAAAACAAAGATTTGCAGTGGAAATACATTAAATCATAAACCATTTTCATGATAGATAGCATGTATAAGTAGCATCTTCTCTCGCTCTCCCAGCTTTAGACTTCTTCTCTTTGTTTTTAATTGTTCAATATTTCTTAGTCTTTAGGCATTAAATTAGATTAACATAATTTTTATTCAATTTAAGGGTTATTGAATCAAAGTGTCAAGATTCTATCACACTCAGACTACGTATTTATTTTGAACTGCACCCATCTTCTGTGTGTTCACTTTAAGCTTAGTGTGAAAAATCTGATTTGTTTTTCTTATTCCAAAGCTGACCAGTCTTAGATATGCTTATCTCGCGTTTGGATCCCTTCGACTTTGCATTCTTCCGCGCAGCCAAGTGGTTTCTGTGGTTTCTCGGCCTTTGGCCGCTGAATCCCACCAGGCCACTGTCCGCGGTTGCTATTTTCCTGCACATCGGCATACTTTTCACGGCCTTGGTTGGGGAGTACCGCTTTACCTGGCTTATACGGAGCCAACGCCTGGAAGTGCTCGCGTTGATATGTCCAATTTTAACCAAGTCGGTAACCTGGTTAAAGGTGATTTTCATCGTCGTCCAGCGCAAAAATGCGGCTAAGCTCATGTCCAAGTTGTTCACACATCTGCGTGAAGGTGAGTAAAACGGTGCCGTGAAATAAAGCCGAAATCCAAAATTCGGCGTTATTTAACTTTACGAAAGCGAAATAACGCTGAATTTCCATTTTCGGTCTTATTTCACTTTAGTAAAGTAGTAGTAAAGGTAGTAAAGTAGTAGTAAACTTTAGTAAAGTAGTAAGTGAAATAAGACCGAAAATGGAAATTCGGCGGTATTTCGCTTTCATAAAGAAATTTAAAATTCGGCGTTATTTTTTACTCGGTGTTATTTCACCTCTCCGTGGCGTCGCGATTTTGAAGATGTCTTATTTTCTTTTCCTGCAGACTCTAAGGACCAAGAAAAGAACGCAATGATCTCCAAGGTAACATTCTTTGCGGCTGCCTGCACTGTGATTGTGTTTGTCCTATCCTTTGCCACAAACGGTAGTTATGCGGCGAAGCCGTTGATTGTTTGGACGTACCATCGGTTTTCTGGAGGGACGAATGGATCTTGGGTCAGTTTGCCCTTCCAAATCGCGTAAGTTTGCCTCGCTATTCTCCTTTCAACAGTATACAACTCTCATCTCTTAGGTTACCCTATGAAGACATGACGCAGGTGCGGAGCAAGACCTTGTACGCCCTCATTTTCTGCGCTTTGTTCCACTCGGGAAATGTGTCTGTGTTTGGAAACTCTGCCATTGACGGGGTGTACATGTACTGCTGTATGTACATATCGATCTCGTACCAATGCCTTCAGAAGGACTTCAAAAGTCTTTTCCAGAAGCACATCGGTAACGGTAAGTTTGAACGAGAAACGGTTTCCGCTTGAGTGTCACCTCTTTTCGTAGGTTTCCATGGGTACGATTCCGAGGCGCTCTACAAAGAACTGTCTTTGCTCGTGAGACGTGAGCAAAACATAACCGCCATGTTCCTACTTTTCAACGGCGTCTACAAGTCCATCATCTTCACGGACATTGTCTTTGTGGGCATTACGCTGGGAGTTGTCTCGCTCGAACTTTTGTTGGTAAGCGGTCGGTTTTAAAGGAAGTTCGAGCTTCATGGTGTCACGGTGGTTTCAGGTTCCCGGGATGATGAAATTGATTTTCCTACCCTTTGCTATGGGCATCGTGGTTCAGATTTACCTCTACTGCTATGGTTCTGAACATATAAACGAAAGCGTGAGGTGGATCCCAGTCAGATTTGTAGTGATTTTTCAAAGCCTTTCTTTTTAGCGCATGCTAGTGTCGAATACGCTGTACGCCTGCAATTGGTACCTGTGCAACCCGAAGGTAAGGAGACTGATCATCTTTGCCTCTGTTTGCTTCGGTAGGTGGATTCTGAAATATGAGCGAGCTGAATATTATTGAACCTCTTCTATTGCAGATCATAAGGACGTCTGGGTCGTATATAGCCCTTATGAAGACGTTTATTTAAAACTTGGTTTGTGATTGAGAAAAGGTGATTGGACTCCGTTTTTTTTTTGTGGGATTTTTGATACACTACTGGGGCACTTAGACTCAAAACTGGTCCATTGTACTGTCAGGCAGCAACCTATTCCAGTGCCGTTAATTTGATCCCAACGGCAAAGGGTGACTGAACCAGATTCGATTTCACTGGGATTCGAACCTGGGGCCCCTCGTACTTGGGGCAGGCACTTAACTAACTTCGCCATCCAGTCGTGTGATGGAATTGGTTGGACTTACTTACTTCAATATAAAGCCTATGGCCCTTGACGCTTGCGGCTTCTCAACTTATTTATAATTTTTAATTATAAGTATAATTATAATTTTTTTAATAGATAAAATAAATAACTTTAATGTGTTGTATTACATTAGGCTTAATAAACGTATAGCCGTAATCCTTAAAGTGTCACTACCCGCTCTTCCGATGGAGCTTAATATCTGGGTGTCATTCTAGATAGGAAGCTTCTGTGGAAAAAGAACTTCAAAGAACAGTCTGTCTCGGCTGCATAGGGACCTTCTCTAGTACGCATGGCTCTGCTCTTGATGCACTGCTGAATCTCCCCCCCACCATAGATGTCCACATCATTGGGTGTACTCTCCGTTTAAAAAAGAAGTGGTTTTTGGTACAACTCGCACTGGAGTTCCGATGACCTTGCGCACCGCATTTCCTTTGACCCCAGTCTTCTGGATATGCCATCTAACGTACGAACACCTGTCCTCCAGCTGCGACGAACATAGAAAGTCGACTTTCCCTGCACTCAGGACTGGCTCTGGCCAGAATCTGAGCCAGGAAAGGAATGTAGTCGAATCTTCACGGACGGCTCCAAGACCAATGAAGGATCTGGTGCTGGTGCCTTCGTGGAGAGCAACAACTTTAGACTGCACATTTTTGTTAGTTAGATAAATTTGCGTCGGTTTTCCAAGCGGAAACCTATGCGATCCTAATGGCTACGAGCTATATTGTGAAGAATTCGTGTCTGTAGCGACAGCCAAGCTGTGCTTAAGGCCTTGCTGAACCCTTTAACCACTTCCAGGATAGTTCAGGAATGCAAGACTTCTCAGAATTTGATCGGTAGCTTACGTTCGCTTAGACTTGTCCAGCATCAAATGCATGCGGGTATATAAGCCGGTGACACAGATCACTCGGGGAACAGTGTCACGGTCAACGCCCGCATGATAACGCATAAACCAATAAAGGTCATTGAACTAAACCACTGTGTTTCAATCGTACTTTGATTTTTCTTTACACTTGTCTGGGACCCGGGGCACCACGGGATCACGAGAAATGAGATCGCCGAAGAACCTGCTAGGCGAGGATCAGATGAAGCATTCTCAGGACCTGAACCTACGCTGGGACTGCCCGCGTCCTTGGTTAGGGCTTCCATCAATGGTTGGACTTCTCGAGAGCACAACCGCAGGTGGCATGACTCTCCAGGATGTAGACAGACCAAGCGCATGCTCCCCAACGTCTGTAAGAAATCCGCGGCTTTCTTGTTATCTCTTAACAGAAAAGATTGCAGACAACTTACGGAGCACTACCCCTTCGCCAAACACCTAAGTGTGCTTGGCCTAAGCGATAAAACCCTCTGCGAAGCCTGTGGAAAAGACGATGACATTGCAGAGCACTTCCTCTGTCATTCTCTTGCCTTTGCTCGGATCAGGTGGCAGGTACTTGGTGCTGATGAGGTGAGAGCTGATGATGTAGGCTCCTTATCACAGAAGCGCCTGCTGGTCTTCCTTCGGTAGACCATGAAATTCCATTAAAAGTAGGTTGCTGCCTGGTACTGTTACAAAAACCTCCGACAAAAAAGAAAAAAAGGACTCGAACTCTATCGACAATTTATTTTGAGGAGCATCACGAAACTTTGTCAGTCATGCGTAACTGCCTTTTGCCCGCGCTCCTAAACATCCCAAACATTCCATTCGGGATGCAAAACCTTAACCTGAAATTTTCAATCATTCACGGAAGTATTCGTGGTTCAGTTGCTGAAAAGTGGAATGGAATGTAAACTCAACATTTAGTCGCGATCATCAGGCTGGCAGGAGCCATTCGAAAACGAAGTGACAAAGTAAACGCAACGGATTTGAACTCATCATGCCACAAAAGGAGATCTCCCTGGAAACCTTTTTATAATTCGATCTATCACGGAGTACTTATCTTCCAGTCTTGGGAAAAAATCTATTCGAAGATGTGTTTCTCAAACATATTAGACAGGCTTTCGTCCCTCAAGGATATCCAGACTGATGTTTAATTAACCACGCATGGGTTGCACTTTCCTTTCAGTCCACATGTTAGTAAATTATTTCACATGCTTCGCAGAGAAAACCAACTTAAAGCATAAACAATTTTCAACACGCAAAGTTTGGGCACACGTTATTTACGAGACCCATTAACCATCCCACCGGACAGGCATCTAATCCACGCTCTCAGCCGCTGACATAATCCAACATCTCGATCAAATTGATGACAAATCGCTTTATCTTAACCACTTCAGGCTACCCACGATCAATCATAATCTATTCGGTAGCGCATTAAGCCCAACGAGATAGAGTGCGATGACTTTTCTATGAGGCGATAACCAGGTCCAGTCATCCTGTTTGCTGTCCACTCGGAGCACAGACTGCCGACGCCGCTGCCGCTGTCAACTCCATCACTGACCATTAATTATGGGAAAAGGCGCATTTTTTCGTTAAAAATTTGTCACAGTTTCTGTCATAAGCCGTTGCGTGTCCATAATAATGGCTTATGAGCACTTGGGCCGTATCATAAATTAAACGACAGCGTTTTCGATATGCCGGGACCTAGGTGGACCCGATGCCTTGCACGGAGACTCACTTTGCGGCCGAGGTCATGCACCGGCTGCGAAGAGTTCAAACTTCCATGCAGCGCCCATCCAATGGGCTGCGCTGTGATATGGGATCCATTCGGGTCTTTGAGATAACAACTGGCGGCGGCAGCGGCCTCATAAGTTTGCATGCTATTTCATGCGGCCAGGAATCATTTGTCCAGTGCAGCACCGACCGAGTACCAATCACGTCATTACAGATCGTCGGCGGATACCCTGGCACTCCGCTGCGCCCTCGTTGCGCCTCCACACGTGCTCCCGAACACAGATTGAGCGCACACTGCCGGTATCGGCCATGAATAAATTAATAAGACCACACAATGTTGAACATGGTTTATTAATTCAATTTAGATAAATTAACTGCAGTCTCACTCCGAGAAGCCGAGTTGCGGCGAGATGCTGCGTCTACTCTGTGCGCACACGAGGCCCGGGATTAGATATCTCTGGGACGCTGGGGTGCATTGCGTGTGTGGCTGCGGCTATTTGATTTCTAGCATGCGCCAGTGTCACTAGTTTCGAGTGGAAAATGTGCTCCTGTCCAATAAAAATGTGATTAGACTCGATACCGTGGAATTTCGATTTGAACGAAAGAGAAGCAGGGCGAGAGAGAGAGAGAGAGAGAGAGATGTGTGATGTGGCTTGCATGCGATCATCGATGGAGTGGGCAGGTATTGGATTTTCCAATTGAAAACGTTGGATATTTGCCAGAGATAAACTCTGGATAGGCATAATCTGATGTCGAATCGGGATTTGTATTAAATTTCACTTTGATGGCTGAAGCAACGAGACGTAAGGCTTTTGATGGTTTTAGTGGGTTGGTGGTCTTGCGTTGGCATCCGGGTTTTGCTAGCCATTAAAACTGTTAGGGATGCCAGGAAGGAAAATGTTGATATTCGATTAAGACGCATACGACTGGATGGCGCAGTTGGTTAAGGGCCTGCCCCAAGTTCGATGGGTTCCAGGTTCGAATCCCAGTGAAATCGAATCTGGTCCAGTCACCATTTGCCGTTGGGATCAAATAAACGGCAGTGGAGTAGGTAGCAACCTGGCAGTACAATGGGCCAGTTTTGAGTCTGAGTGCTCCAGTAGAGTTTCAAAAACCCTCCGAAAAAAAAAGTTTCATATAAAGAGACTTCCGAACTTTAACAGTTGATGGCGGCCATATTGTTAAAGCTACATCTGTAAAATTGGCGGTGATATCAGTCTGTTTTGCCAAATCACCATGGACGGACTTAGCGTTCAACAACACGTGCAAACAATAAAATTGTTTTATCAAAATAGGTGTTCTGTTTGGGCAACGTTCCGCGCGCTTCGCCCATTTTACGGTCGTTACGCCATAATCGAGGATTATTCCCAGTTTGGTGGATACATTTGAGTCCACTGGTTCAGTAAACAATAAACCAACACCTGTACGTCGACGAAACGCAAAATCTGCCGAAAACATCGCCGATGTCCATGAGATTGTGCAGGAGAATCCTAGGCAGTCGACTTTGCGTCTCTCACAAGAACTTGTCCTTTCACAGACCACAACTTGACGAATTTTACGTTGTGACTTCGGCCTGCACCTCGTGCGAAATTCAACTGATCCAGGAGCTGAAGATGAACGACCATAGACAACGACATGTGCTCGCTGAATGGACTCTGGAGAAGTTGTAAACTGACCCAAATTTTCATCGAAAAATAATCTTCGGCAATGAGACCCTTTTCTGTCGAATTTGAGACGATGCCAATCCACATGACTGTCCAATGCATCTCGAAAAAATCGCTGTTTGGTGTGCATTTTGGGCTGGCGGCGCGGCGTTATCGGTCCATATTTCTTTAAGAACGACTTTGGCTGGGCCATCACCCTCAACGGCGAGTGCTATAGGTCGATGATTATCAACTTCTTTTGGCTTGAATTGGATGATATGGACACCAACGCAACGTGCCGCACAAGTCACGCCACATTGAAAATTCTGCAACAGCGGTTCGAGGGCATGGTCATCTCACGTGGATGTGATGTGAACTGGCCACCGAGATCGTGCAATTTGATCCCGTTAGACTTTTTCTTGTGGGATTTTCTGCAGTTCCAAGTCCATGCGAGTAAGCCACAAACCATAGCGACTCTCAAAAGCCAACATAAACCATGCCATCGGTTTCTTCTTCTTCTTCTTCTTCTTAGGACGCAATAATCCGAGGTGGACCTGGGACTCCAACATGCCTCTACAGCCAGCACGATCTTTCGCCAGCTGTCTCCAGTTTCGCACACAAGGCCGCCCGAGGTCCCCCTCGACTTGTGTGCGCCACCTTGTTCGTGGACGTCCTCTGTTGCGTTGTCCCACAGGCTCAGAGTCGAAGACTCTTCGGGCCGGAGCTAAGTTGTTCATACGCTCTACATGGTCTAGCCATCTTAGGCGTTGGATCCGTAGACGCCTGGCTAGACTCATGTCGCTGTAGAGCCCATACAGTTCGTGGTTGAACCTTCTCATTCAAATGCCATCAACGCAAATAGAACAAAGATCGCGCACAGAACTTTTCTCTCGAAAAGACCAAGACACTGTTCATCCGCTTGGGATATTGTCCATGCCTCTGCACCGTACAGCAGGACTGGGATGATCAAGGTCGGCTTGGTCTTCCGAGAGAGGGCTCAACTACTCAATTGCCTTTTGAGCCCAAAAAACAGCGGTTGGCAAGAGTTATTCTGCGTTTGATCTCGGTACTGATGTTGTTTGTACTGTTTACCACGGAGCCAAGGTAGACGAAGTCCTTAACTATATCAAAGTTATAGCTGCCTGTGGTGACGTTCTGGCCAAGTCTTGATGTTGTGCGTCCTTTCTCGATGACAGCATAAACTTGGTTTTGCCCTCGTTCACCGCCAGACCGCCAGACAAACGCATCATTGACACCTCGCTGTGTTCGCCCAATCACGTCAATGTCATCCACGTAAGCTGGCAGTTGAACGGACTTTTGGAAGATCGTTCCTCTTGTGTTGGCCAGTGAGTTTTACACGATCTTCTCAAGAACGATGTTAAAGAAATCACATGACAGCGCGTCGCCTTGTGTAAAACCTTTTTTGTCACTGAAAGTCTCGGTGAGTTCGTTACCGACCTTGATGGAGCAGCGAGAGTTCTCCATCGTCATCCGATGCAAACGGTTTATGTTTCCAAAATGAAGTTGTCCCGCAAAGACATTCTAAAAATCAGCCACCCTTATCTTAGACACTGTCAACAAGCTTGACTGTCAAAAGTCTACCGTTAAAATGTTGTATTGAAGTTTCAGGGAATCAACGTCCGAAATGTATGGATTTGGCCGAATTGCATCATGATATGAAATAAAAACTGCTCATATTCATATTCCTCACCTTCTGCTTTCTGGGCGCCGTGGCGTAGTGGGTAGGTGCGTCGACTCCTACGCTCGAGGTCGTCGGTTCGAATCTCGAAAAAATCATCAAACATTTTTTCACGGCTCCACCTCTTTCGAGTCACTGACAATGCTCAAAGAGTATAACTGTCTAGGAAAAGCTTCTCAAAATAGCCGTTCGGAGTCGGCATCAAACTGTAGGTCCCCTCCACTCGTGAGAGAACAATAGCACGCACAACACGAGTGGTTGCTGAGAAGCTAGGCCCAGGTCCACCTCGGACTGTAGCGCCGCTATTATTATTATTATTATTATCTTCTGCTTTCTGCCATCTCTTCAGAAAAACTTCGAGAACATGTGTATCTTAGGGCATATCAACCGTCCTTACGTTCAGAGAATTAGCGTCTTGAAATGGCGAATGTTATGGACATGCGTCTATCCTATGACTGTGGACAGTTCGGCACTAGAGTACTAACACGGATTGTCTACACCACCCTTGGCCCTGGAAGTTCTCTACCCGAATTCTTGACAGGAGCGAATTGTATCATTGTACAATGATATTTTTTTTTTCGGATGTTTTTCAATCACTACACTGGAGCACTCAGACTCAAAACTGCTCCATTGTACTGCCAGGTAGCAACCTACTCCAGAGCCGTCAATTTGATTGCAACTACAAATGGTGACTGGAACAGATTCGATTTCACTGAGATTTGATCCCTCTTACTTGGAGCAGGCACTTAACCAACTGTGCCATCCAGTCGCTTTGTACAATGATGGTTTAAAAACAAGCACAGAAGCAGAATACGATTAATATATGGATACTGGATTGGAGGCAGCTAGATGGTGAGGCTTGTTGGTTGAGACCCAGGTCTAAGTGTTAATAGTTTCTTTCTTATCACCCAAAAGAGTACAATGAAGCGTCTACTTCCCACCTTTACTTCCCTTACACCTCCTATATCGCACCCGTTCTGCAATATGCCAGATCTGTTTCTCCCAGTCCGAACCGAAAGCCTGCTCAATTTGTAAGCAGCATGCGCTGCGATCAGTAAAAACACAGTAAAAGAAAAAAAACTGCGCAAAACATTAGCAACATACTAAATGAAGTAGAAAAGACTTTAACTGCGTGTACCTTTTTTTCCAACGCTGAACGTTCCGGACCACCAGATAACCCAACTCCCCATGTGCCGTATCCACTTAGCCACAGCATACCACTCCACTCTCCACTCAGTCCGCCGCCGCCGCCGTCCGGTCGCATTTACTCTAGAAAACCCCACGGAACGAGGCCATTTCAACCCAAACCAGAGCACCTTCCGCACCACAAGCCCAGCGCGCGCACACATCCCTTCGTGTGTCTGATTCATAGATCGAAAATTATGTTGTGACATTTCTCTTGCATGTCAAAATTTTATTACTCATATTTGTCCGGACACACATAGAACCAAATTAACATTAAATTGGACCTTTTGTCGGTGCGGGCTCCGACAACGACAGCGACAACGACAACGATGACGATGACGACAACGACACACATCCAGTGGGCCATTCGAGGGACAGTGCTCGCCGGTGGATGTCCAGGGGAACGGGCCCGCAACATATGCGTGTTGCACCAATGTTGGAGGTTATGTAAAGGCAAAACGCTGAACCACAGCCCAGGATAGGTTGCGATCCACGAAAGCGTGCCCCTCCAGAACGAAAAGTGTGTATGATCGGTCCTAGATCTGCAACGCGGCATGTGCAGAGCTGGCCTGGGCGGCATTCGGTACTCATAACAATTTGCATCGACAATATCGATGCATGGAGCGCTGACGGTATGCACACCACACTCGCTCCATACGTCTCTGCACATATGGGTGTTTTGGACCATTTGTGCAAGGATCACTCACGGAGCAACCTGTTCAACTTGATTTGTGTTATGGAATAGATTTGTTGCCGCGATGTGGAGTAAATGGTTGGGTGGGGCGAGAGGACATGCGGCTGGGTATCGTGTTCCGGGAGGTTTGTCGCGTTCTTCAAATGAAGTGCTTTACTGGTGACTGGTGTTCGTTTGATGGTTCTCTCTCTGGAACCAGGAAAAGATCGAAATACCAGTGGATTTTATCGAAATGGTTTATGACATCCTGGCAGATACAGGATATTTGCTGCGAGAGGTCAGGTTACAGAAAGAAGCTACTGAGTGGTGCTGGCTTAGATTTGAAGGAGGAAACGAGGATTGCTTAGGTCTTTCAGCTCAAAGTCTTGGGTGACATTTTGAAGACAACTCGCGAGTGAGTTGCAGATATACTTTCACTTCTATGTCGCCATTTGTGCGTTTCGTGTGCAATACTTCCTTCTGGGAGGCTTGCACCTTCCTGGACTGCGGACGGGAATCTGCAGAGTGACCAGATAAAAACGATAGGAAAAGAAGTTTAAATTAAACAACAACCGAGTAAGACACAGCATTGATTCTGACTTTATTTTGAACATAAATTCATGCCATTATTTATGAAATAGCGCGTCATTCAAATGACCCCCTCGTCTTCGCTGGCAGTACTTCAAGCGGTCGGTCCAATTTTTGATGACTTGGTCCAGTATGTTCGCTGTTATTCCGGCAATAGCGTCTTGCACGCTGCCCTCGAGCTCCTCCAAAGTGTTTGGGTTGTTAGCGTAAACTGAGATCTTGACGTAGTCCCAGAGCAAATAATCGAGTAGTGCCGAGTCGCATGATCGCGGAGAGCAATTGGTGAACGCTTGCCGTGAGATGACCCAGTCGCCAAATTTCTCCTTCATGGTTCCGTGCGGTGCGTCGCTAATATAGCGCCGTCTTGTTGGAACCACAGCTGGAATATATCGATGTTGTCGATCTCTGGCCATAGAAAGTCGGTTACCTCACTTTGTACATTGAGACCATGGAGGGTAATGGTGCCTCTTTCCTCATTTCGAAAGAAATATGGTCCTATGATGCCACCATGCTATAAACCGTACCACGCGTCAAGCAGTCAATTTTTGTGGGTACATCTTTTTCGGAGTCCATTGTACTGCCAGGTAGCAACCTACTCCTGTGGCGTTAATTTGATCCCAACGGCAAAAGCTGACTGGACTAGATTCGGTTTCACTTGGATTCGAACCTCGGACCCCTCTAACTTGGGGCAGGCACTTAATCAACTGCGCCATCCAGTCGTCTTTGTGGGTGCATTGATACTTGGTTGAATTATGGATTCTTTTCGCTCCAGTAACGGCAATTTTGCTTGTTCACATAGACCCTGAGCCAAAAATTGGCCTTGTCCGAAAATCTGATTTTTTTTTTGCGAAAATTCGGAACTTCAGGCAAAATTTCCGGCGCCCAATCAGCGAACTCACGGCGTTGTCTATAGTCGTCCAGTTTGAATTCTTGTGCCAGCACAATCTGGTACGGATGCAGTCCCAAATCAAATCACATAATAGCCTGGGTTGAGTCTCTGGCGATGTCCAATTCAGATGATCGGCAATGAATCGACATTTTTTGGTCTTCTTCGCTACGGCGTCAATGTTTTCTTCATTTCGGACCAAACTCCGTCTGGATGGTGGGTTAAGGTCCAAAAGAGTGTACCCAGGCTCAAGCTTTTCAACTTTGCGACGAATTTGCCGCACACTGAGGCCACGATGTCGACCGACCTCACGACGAAATTCATGTTGGGTATTTCCAACTAAACCGGAATTTCGATATAATTTTTTAATAATTTCCGGACTTTCGGTAAACATGAAATGACGCACAATAAAATGGCAAGCCTTACTGAATATTTTGACAGCTGGATGTCATTGGTAACTTTGACAGCTTTTGAGAGATAACAATTTAAAAAGCTATCATTGCTGTCTGGTCAACCTTTACTATTACACTTTCGGGCTGGGATTTGTATGTTTCATGTGCGTATAGGGGATGCACCTTCCTGGATTGCGGGTGGGAATCATCATCATCATCGACATCATTTTCAGTGACCCGCATGTTCCACTAAATGGGTCGCGGTGGCAATGCATGTACGAGAGTTCTCCAGGCCAAGCGCAACCAGGTGAGTTTGGACCTGGTCCAACCATCCCGTCCTGGGTCTGCTAAGCGGTCGCCTACCTGATGGAATCGCATTCAAGGCAGGTGGGAATCACATACAATATTCTACGTTCTTTTACAGCATTTAATATTGAGATTCTTCTAAAATGAATGACGAGACTTCTTGAGCTATATCGGCGAAGCCCGAAAGTTACTGAGTATGAGCATACCTGCTGGCATAAGTGTGGTGCGCCTAAGGCTGGCTTCATTGCAATTTACTCTGTTAGCGTGTGTCGACGGCTAACCTCAACCAAGTTCAGATAATCCATCATGGGAAGCAAGAGCATGCCCTTTTCAGTATAAATGCCTCAGTTTTTAGCTTTGAATTGTTAACACTCGTTATTCGAGATCTTAGTAAGTCGTTCATCGGGTGATCCCTGTTTTACGATCGATTTAATAGGAAAAACTGCCAGTCTGCCAGTCCTGCTATATGGAGCCGAAAGCTGGACACTAAGCAGAACTGCGGAGCTGATTCTTGGTGCCGTCGAAAGAAAAATTCTACGTCGGATATATGGTCCCGTCTGCGAGGAAGGCGAATGGAGGAGAAGACACAACCGCGAACTCTATGAGCTGTACCAGGATGTGGATGTAGTCCGGAAGGCAAGAATCTGTCGACTGCACTGGCTCGGCCACATCGAGTGCATGGACAACCACGCTCCAGCCAAGAGGGTCTTCGAATCCCAGCCTCCTGGTTCGAGAAGGAGAGGAAGACCGAACCTCCGGTATAAAGACCAAGTCATCGCGGACGTAAGACAGCTTGGATGACTGGAAGCAGCGTGCCCAGGACGATGTCAACGATGGAAGGCATTGATACATGGGTCGTAAGCCTGCTAAGTAATTTAAGTTTTGACTCCATTTAGCAAGACTAGCAGGATAAAGTTATCGTGGAGCATTATTTAGGTCCTTCGGGTCAATAGCTTTGACCCAGGTTATTTTAACAAAAAGATGTAGCAGCAGTTGCAAAGAACAAATCTACGTCGGATCCTAACCAAGTTTTCGTTTGTGGATCTCTCGTTCGCCTCGAAGTACACAACCTCCTTAAATATCTCAAAATTGTTGTCTTCGAATGTTTTCTTCAATGACTCGATGGCCCCGTCGGAAGCGTTGAAACGTTCATCTTCCTTTTGATACCAGATGTCCTACAAGCCATGGTCAGGAATTTTTGGAAATTTGGTGACGAACATTGGATTTTTTTGTGACGAGCGTTTTCTTAACGCTCAAGTGTGCAATTTTACTGGTTTAAAAATCTAATGGGACGGGAGAGAGCTTCGCTACAAATTAACAAAATCAAGTAAAAAAGGAGTAAGCAAAAAGTAAATGGAGTCGGATACGAATGGATGGCGCAGTTGGTTAAGTTCGAGAGGTCCCAGGTTCGAATCTCAGTGAAATCGAATCTGGTTCAATCACCATTTGCAGTTGGGATCAAATTAACGGCACTAGAGTAGGTTGCTACCTGGCAGTACAATGGACCAGTTTTGAGTCTGAGAGCTCTAGCAGTGTTTCAAAACTGCTCCGAAAAAAAAAAAAATGTGGAGTTGGACTATTCAAACGATTAATTACTGAACTCACGAAGCAAACAATTACTATCGCTTGGCTTCACTTCTTGCACCATTTCGTGTTCAATTCTTGCACAAAATCTTCAACAGAGTCTATAATCACCGCCGAATTACTAAGAGGAAGTGAAATCACTTCATGCTCTGATCAAAACACGCAAAATATACTACAACAGTTTCTTTTTAACAAATCTACAAATAGCGAAAGTATGCTGGACGAAAGTATGTTGGCAGCTGTCATATTAACCATAAAATTCTGAGTGTTGTCGAATAGAAAAACAAACTTGAGATGGCTGCTTTAAAAAGTCCGGCTATGTTAAACCGTGTTGAATTCAATTCCGCTAAAAGAGCCTCAATCATCCCGATGGAACAAAAAGCAGCTGAGAAACGATCAGACTAGTGGACGAAACTTACTTTTTGGCAACACCAAATTCCAGTTGTGGACAACGTGTCACCTACTCGGGTGCGATTATTGATTTCGATTCAAATTTATTCAACTTCCTTTATGCCCGGAAAAGAACTAATGGATGCGAAATTGCATTTGAGTTCAAAGAAGAAACTCAATTTACGATTTCGTAATCTGCACCATCACAGATTTCTCATCTCGTCGCACACGAAATCTTTAATCTTGTGTATCGACAGGCTGGCATCACCCACATCCGTCGTCACAATAAAGTTCATCCACCCACTGCACAATAAAGACCAGCTCTCGCTTCCACCAGCCGTACGATGAACATCAAACCGATTTGAAAACCTTGGCAAACCTCAAGTCCAATACGATTTTATGGCCCCCATAACAGGTGCACTTGAGTACCATCTTTCTCTTGACAATCATGCGCAATCACCTGATCTGGCCAACTAATGCGCTCCACTACACGTCAGCCATGTACAGCCCAGCTCATGGCAGCGCATAATGAAGAACCCACGCCTTATCCAACCAATTTTCTCATTCAGCAGTCTCTCTCTCGCGCCCGGTCTCGGTCTCTGCCGACTCCCTAATGATCTCATAATACACTTTAACGAGATTCAAGAGGAGAGACCTCCAATTGATGATGAGGTCTTGGGTAAACAATAGCCTCCTCTGTCGCGGTAGACAACAAAACAAGAAAAACAAAAATCACCCAACTCCCTCGATCTCGTCAAAGCGGTAACTAAAGCATAACACCGAACCCAGGAAATGTGCTCGAGAGAAGAAGAGCCCCCGCGCTGCCGACTCTGGGGAGCTGGAAATACTCTCCTCGGATACTTGAACCTGGACGGGTGGGTACACACGCATCTCAGTGCGCCCAGTCGATGTCGATGTCGATGTTTTCATGCGTCCTCACTGTCGCGTCGTCATCATCATCGGCTGCATGCGCTTGATTATGATTTTAACCATACTCGTACGCGGAGGAGCAGCCAAGAGTCTCTTTTGTTCTACGACCCGTGGCCCTCTTCTAGGTTCCACCTTCAATCATCCGGATCATTCGGATCACCTTCATTGTTGTTGGCCTCCTCTTGTGGACGTACTTGTGTGTGCTGACGTTCTTTATCGTTGTTGCCGGGAAGAAAAATGATGATTACACCCAACGTCTTGGCTGTTCCCCTTCTCCGTCTCCGTCTCCGTCTCCTGTCATGCCGCATTCCCCAATCGTCTCCGTTCACTTCGGCTCGTCTTCTTTTTTTCGGAACCAATTAAACAAATAGCGCGTCCATCTCGAACGCTTCATCCATGATTGGCAGGTATGTTATTGTTCCAACAAAGTGTTATTACGATCCCATTATATATGCTTGAGGAGCACACGGCTCAGGAATTCCCGCGTACTGTTGTCCTCGGCGATCGTATGATGGTGGAACTGGCGGTGCTGCTGCAGCGGCTGCGGCTGCCGTTGACGATCGCACTGAGAATTGGGATGCTTGCGGCGTCCTTTATCGGAATGCGATGCACCAGCATCGCCAGATTCACCACCACCAGCATCGGGTCCAGCAAGGCAGTGTAGCGGGGCAATTTACGCTGACCACGATCCGCACACGAACAAACAGGTGGATTCCGTTCCCAGCGTTGATTGTTCTGCGCACACACTGGCCGATCTGGTGATCGATGAGGAATCCGTCAGAAGTGCTTACGGATCGCCTGGTAGTTCTCAAACGGGCACGCGGGCGGGGGTCTCTCGAACAGCGGACAACAGTGCTGACTTCGATGGGACGGTAAACGAGCGATTTATTCCGAACGCGGGCTATGTGTGTGCGTTTTGTTCGGAATGTGATAATGGGATGCGCGGATGGGTTATTTGGATTGTTTAGGGCATTCGAGAACATGGGAATTTTTGAGATTGTTCGGTGCGGTTTTGGTTGTCTTTTTGTTGGGATTGATGGTGTGCGGGGTTGAGTTACCGGTGCGGTTTTCCAGGAATGATTAAACGTTGGATTAGAGGTGATTGTTGAGAAATGGTTTGACGTTTGAATTATCCTTATGAAGCGATTTGATTGGCGTGCAACCACAAAAGATCGATTTAGAGGTAGATTGTTCACGGTACATTGACGGGGGGTTTTCTTTTTGTCTCTACTGGGGGGGGAGTTAATTCAAGCTTTGGTTTTGATTTCATTTTGAAAGTGATTTGTGCAGGTTTAGGACAGCATGCAGTGGTAGTTGACAAGTTGTCCCCTCTTTTGAACAGATTTAATGTAGTTTTTTGAGTTTAATTGCTGAGATAGTAACTTCTTCTTTTGAAGGGCTCTAAAGAGAAGAGAGCGTTTTGTGGTTATCTGTCATTCGTTTTCCCTATTAAAGTACTTAGCAGGCCTACGACCCATGTAGGGTCTGAGCCTGATATATCAATGCCTTCCATCGTTGACGGTCCTGGGCACGCTGCTTCCAGTCATCAAGACCAAGCTGTCTTACGTCCGCGATGACTTGGTCTTTGTACCGGAGGTTCGGTCTTCTTCTCCTTCTCGAACCAGGAAGCTGGGATTCGAAGACCCTCTTAGCTGGAGCGTTGTTGTCCATATGCTCGGTGTGGCCGAGCCAGTGTAGGCGACGGATTCTTGCCTTCCGGACTACATTCCCATCCTGGTTCAGCTCATAGATTTCGCGGTTCTGTCTTCTCCTCCATTCGCCTTCCTCGCAGACGGGACCATATATCCGACGTAGAATTTTTCTTTCGACGGCACCAAGAATTAGGTCTGCAGTTCTGCTTAGTGTCCAGCTTTGGAGTCAAAACTTGGACCGTAATCAAGACGGCAACACTGGATCTTGATGTTTATGAAAGAAAAATTGTGCGTCCGATGTATGGGCTTTCGCGCAAGGCAAATTAAGGGCAAGACGTAACTGCGAAATCTCCAAAGTGTACAAAGATGCGGATTCTGTCCAAAAGGCAAAGATCCGTCCACTGAACTGACTCAGCTATACGGAGCGCATGAACACGAATGCACTGGTTGAGAGAGTCTTCGAATCCGATCCATTAAGCGCTTCCTATCTTTAAATTTAAAAGAAAAATTAAACATGTGTATGATATTATTGCATTTTTTTTGTCTATTTGAAATGCCTATTGATGCCATTAGAGTTGGTACTCATTAACATATAGTGACCCCGTTGACGGTGCTGGCGTGGCCAACGCCATTCTCAAAGAAATATGGACCGATGACGCCGCTAGCCCAAGATCCATACCAAACAGTGATTTTTTCAGGATGCATTGGACGTCCTTGGATCTCAAATTCGACAATTTTGTTTGTTGATGTACCCATTCATCCAGAAATGGGCCTCATCTCTAAAGATGATTTTTCGATGAAAATTAGAGTTAGTTCCCAACTGCTCCAGAGTCCATTCATCGAACATACATACGTCGTTTTCTAAGGTCGTTTTTCTTCAGCTCCTGAGTCAAAATAATTTTGTACAGATGCAGGGTGCAGGGTGCAGGCCCCAGTCACGACGCAAAATTCGCCAAGGAATCGATTGCCTAGGATTTCCCTGCATACTTTCACGGACAGCGGCCATGATTTCAGCAGATCTTGTATTTCATCGACATATGGGTCTTGCTTTATAGTTTACTATTTTTTTTGAGGGTTTTTTGAAACTTTGCTCTAGCTCTCAGACTCAAAACTGGTTCGTTGTACTGCTAGGTTGCTACCTACTCCAGTGGTGCCGTTTATTTGATCCCAACGGCAAATGGTGACTGGACCAAATTCGATTTCACTGGGATTCGAACCTGGGACTCCTCGAACTTTGGGCAGGCACTTAACCAACCAGTCGGATTGCATAAAATACTCGTATATGCTCCAGAAACATGGACTTTGTCAAAAGCGGATGAGGTTGCTCTTGGTTGCTTCGAGAGGAAAATTCTTCGGGTGATTTTCGGTCCCGTCTGCATAGAGGGTGAGTGGAGGAGAAGATACAACAACGAACTGTACGAGGTGTTCAGCGACATTGACTTAGCCAGAAGGATGAAGATACAACGATTGAGATGGCTAGGTCCTATAGAGCGAATGGAAACCAATGCTCCGGCCCGGAAAGTCTTCGAATCCACCCCCGAGGGACGGCGCAGTAGAGGAAGACCGCGACTCAGGTAGCGCACGCAAGTGGAAAGGGACCTCAACCAACTGTGCGTGCGAAACTGGAGGCAGCTAGCTAAAGATCGAGCTGGCTGGAGACGCTTGTTGGTTGAGGCCCAGGTACACCCCGGACTGTAGCGCCACCTTAAGTAAGTAAGTATATGCTCCAGTTTATTTTTTCCTCCGGGCATAGCCTATACGCATCATCTTCTCCAGATGATACTTGAAGCTCCCATGACTTGTAGATAGCACCACCCTCCATTTTAATGTATCTCGCCTCATGCTTTCGATTTTTCTCAGGGCAGCATCCGTCGACTGCTATTGTTATTTTTGCCTGTCTGCACCCTTATTGACCACCTTCTGTAGTGTTCGTTTCATTCGTCTAAAGCAACAACTAGTTCCGGATCAATCAGCGTCAAGGTGGATCCGTGCTTTACATGGGACTCTCCTTTTTCGTTGTCTTAAATACCTATGTGTCCCTTTACCCGAAGACGTGTGACCAAATTTTGAGAAGTGCACTAACTTCGTTAAGGTACACATTATAAAGCCAATGGTGTATTGATGTCTATTTGGTGGATGTGCTTTATATTCGCCGGATTGTCCAGTGCAATCACAAGTATTTTTTTCCCGCAACCTGATCCTTATCAAAGTCATCCATCGCATACTCAAAAGCAGTCATCTCAAATTCGTAAACACCAGTGATATGTAGCAGGTTAGTACCGGTATATCAGGAAAGATACGTGCACCCCCCATGCATTGATCCGCCCATTAAGATGATGATGTCTGGAGTCCGCTTTCCAGAAGTGTGATCCATCATAAAACCGAATTTCATGGCAGCTGTCTTTGGCATGAACTCTAGACTCATGAGGGTAAATGACCAATAAAGGCGTATTACTTGGCAAATTATTGTGAATTTTAAAAGGTCTTGAAGCGGTGAAATGTATTCTCTGAAACTCCCTCTATTCCTTTCCGCAGGCAACAGAGTAATTTTTCCTTAATTTGAGCCACCAACATTTGAACATTCTCCAATTTGCACAAAAATGCAAAACCAATCATCACTAGAAATGCAATTCGTTAACAGCTGAAAGCCCTTTAGCTGAATTTCCAAATTAATATTCGACAACCTCCCTCCACTGATGGATACGGATATCGGAACTCATTCCCGATCCAACACCAGAAGTTGAGTCCATTAGCGCGGTCCCTCTCTTCCCTCACTTTGCTCTTGGCAAAGCACCAAAGTTCACACCTGATGACGGACCGCCTCAAATATCCCACTTCCTAATGGACATCACTTCACTTGCACGTACTTTTCACTTCTTCTGAATTTGTTTGCGGTCTGTTAAGTCGGACAGTTCTGCGATCAAGGCTTTTATGATTTATTTCAAGCCCTCATCACGTCCCAGAGTAGAAGTGCATTACGGCGGTGTTTTGTTTTTGTTTGTGCATGGCCCTGCAAACTGCTTTCGCCATCTAGTAGCATCAGTCGAAAGCAATAAAATACAGTTTACGAGCTACCGCTCATGCGCCGCCAGTGCCAGTGCACCGCCCGAATGGAACAATCCATTTATCTTCAGGCACGACCTCTTCCGAGCTGATAATTGAATTGAACACCGTGCATGGGTCTCACGGTGTAAACGAGGTCATTAAGAGATGGCTTACAACCTTGTTCCAGCTTCTGGTAACAAATACCCCCTATTAACGTCCACCTTGTGCGGCTAACCTTTCCCTTTGGGCTTGAGTTTCTCCAATTTCACGCCACTTGCTTCACTCTGGCGAGTCTGGAACCCGATACGATCGGTCGCTCAATGAGCGCGCCTCTATGCGTCAAAAATGAAAGGAGGCAGCAGCAGAAAGCCCGGTTCGCCTCCTTATCCCGACCGATTAAGCAAATCTCCGCCACAGAATCGCACAAAATCATCTTTCGGTGGCTATAAGAATGCAATTAAGGCGATAAATCAGCACGCGCTCGTATTGCATTACGCGAGGCGATAAAGTATCTGCTGTCCCATCCGTCTGAGCTCGTTCACGCACAGGTGAGTGCCAAGTCGGTGACACCGTCGGATTGCGGACACATTCACGGAACGACTTTAATTCGTGTAATTAAGTAATTTCTCAAGTGTGATATCTTTGGGGGATCAACAGCTGCAGTTTCGGATACATATTGTCAACAGAACGGCATCCGAACCGCACTGGGGGCTGTGCTTCTCTCGCTAACTCTGCATGCGGCCGGCGAAACGAAAGCCAGGCGGGCGACCGAGTAAGAAGGTCAAACGCATGGCAAAAGTTTTGCTTGTCGGGACAACGTTTTTGTTCTTGTTTCTGCGTTTTTTTTGTTTTCGTTTGTCTTCCGTTCGATTTTGAGAGCACTAAGGCTCACGAGCGAGCAGGCCACAAATGCTTTTACGTCGCAGAATCCGTTATGTCGGACACTGGCGCAAGTTCTGTGCACTCTGCATCTTATTTATGGCTTAGACAATTGACAAAAAAGTCGGTTGCTTTCCACGTTCACGATGAGGAGGGGGCATGCGACGGCCAAGAGCGTCCGCGTGAGTCCCGAGAGTCAGGAGATTCTGACCCAGAGACAAGCTGAAGGTTTTGCTTTTCTTTAAGTCAGCGGACGGTTCTGTTTTGACTGGTACTCCGCGGTGCACTTGGCCCAAGCAATTTATTGTCCGAGAGGTCTCGTAATGCTTGCGAAATGTTCTTCTTTTTTTTCGTTCTCTCTGCGGCTGAGTTATCTTTATTTTTGGACTGCTGCGGGATTTGTTTTTTGGGAATTTTTCGGATTATGGTAGGCTGGACAGTGGGACGATTGCGCATCGATTAACAAATCCGTCGGGGATGAAGATTCACTTCTCGGCATCGCAGGAAAGCAAGAGTGGACAACTGTTTTGAATCATCATAGTAGGCGCTACTGTTTTGAATAAGGAACCAATTTTTCGCATGACATTTTGCGCGGCTTGAAGAGCTTAACATTCGAAGGGCATAAATGTGAGGAACATTCTCATTATTCGTCGTCTACTTAAGCTATTTACCGCCTTAAAAAAAACGTAAATAAATCTAGACGGGGTGCCGTGGCCCCTACCGCTCCACCTCTTTCGAGTCGCTGACAATGCTCAAAGAGTCTGTCTAGAAAAAGATTCTCAATTTCGCCGTTCGGAGTCGGCATTAAACTGTAGGTCCCCTTCATTCGTGAAAGAACAATAACACGCACAACACGAGTGGTTGCTGAGAAATTTGGAGGTTCACCTTAACCACCAGCACCTTGTCCAACATAGTCACTGAATACGTTCAAAATTTACGGATTGTCACTCAACAGACTCTGGGAATTTTCAGATTCGCGTTTTCAAAGCCGTTTTTCGTCACAGTCATCGTACCGCCAAAAAACCAGCTTTGTGTGACTCAGACCCTTACGAGGGCTTGTCAGTAAGTTTGTGACTTGACGCAAGATCGAGCTCGTATTACATAGAGGATGAAAAAAATCAAATACATCTATCAAACACTTTGGTTTGTAAGATTTGGACAAAACGAAAAAAAGAACAAGTTTCTTGTTTAAACATAGCACGACCATTAAAGAGACTTAAGGCAGACTTAAAAAATATATCGTGCAGACCTAGATCTCTAGCATGGAATGGTGCACAAGTGGTTCACTGAATTTCATTATGGTCGTACGAGCACAAAATGTGCTGAGCGTCCAGGACGCCTAAATGATGCCACAGAAAGAAATGGTCAACAAAATAATAATAATAATAATAATAATGACGGCGCTACAGTCCGAAGTGGACCTGGGCCTAGCTTCTCAGCAAGCACTCGTGTTGTGCGTGCTATTGTTCTCTCACGAGTGGAGGGGACCTACAGTTTAATGCCGACTCCGAACGGCGAGAATGAGAAGCTTTTTCTAGACAGTTATACTCTTTGTGCATTGTCAGTAACTCGAAAGAAATTTTTGGGTGATTTTTCGGTCAACAAAATCCATGTGGTCCAAAATAAGGCAAAAACGCCAATTCAACACATATCATATTTTATGGAAAATCGTTGGGAAAGGTGTGTCGTTTAAGGGAGACTGTCTTGTTTTTGAGTTTGGGATTCAGGAAATCCCCGAATGATGATTGAAAAACAAATACATCCACTGGGTGTTACTGTTTGGAGCAGATTTTAAGATAAAGTCATCATTGGACAATTTGAGTGAAGAGGAAAAAGAACGTACAAATTTATTGTGGAGACATTTGAATGCTCCCAAAACATGGTAACCAATCCCTTAAACTGGCACGAAGCTGCAGAAACTCGAGGCACGCCACGTAAAATGACAGCTAACACTGGTCGCCAAATTGTGAGGCTTGCTAAAAACCAGTCGTTTGCCACATTGACCCGAAAAAAATACCCAACCAATTGTGTAAACTTACTTACTTACTTTACTTAACAGGCCTACGACCCATGGAGGGTCCGAGCCTGAGATATCGCTGCCTTCCATCGTTGACGGTCCTGGGCACGCTGCTTCCAGTCATCAAGACCAAGCTGTCTTACGTACGCGATGACTTGGTCTTCGTAGCGGAGGTTGGGTCTTCCTCTCCTTCTCGAACCAGGAGGCTCGGATTCGAAAACCTTCTTAGCCGGAGCGTGGTTGTCCATGCGCTCGATGTGGCCGAGACAGTGCAGTCGACGGATTCTTGCCTTCCGGACTACATTCCCATCCTGGTTCAGCTCATAGATTTCGCGGTTCTGTCTTCTCCTCCATTCGCCTTCCTAGCAGACGGGACCATATATCCGACGTAGAATTTTTCTTTCGAAGGCACCAAGAATCATGTGTGTAAACATTACAGTTGTACCGAATAGTGATTTGGTCGGATACCGGATACCGAATATTCGGCCTGTAGCTAGGCCGGATAGCTGAATATTCGGCGGTCTGATACTCAAATCAGACCGGTACAAGTAAACATGTTTTATCCCTTCTCCTCCACAAGATATTCTTACTTTCTGCACTGCAAAGTTTTTGGGACATTTTTGAAGGGGTTGCGGAAGGCAAGACAGATCGAGTTTTCTGCCAAAAAAAATACCGCCAAAAAGCTTGACTTATATCTCAAAACGGTTTATTTTGAACGAAATAGTGACCCTTGGGCTTGGTGGTCAGTAAATGGAAGATACTACCCAATTTTGCCCAAATTTGCCAAAACTTATTTTTCATCTCCATGTAGCAGTGTATACTGTGAGAGACTCTTTTCTGAAGCATGCATCGTATACGAAAATAAACGTAATAAATTATTACCCTGAAAAACTGATTTTCATTCACCATAATTTGGCTTTAGTAAACTTCTAATATTAAATTGTTTTTTTTTTATTGTGTTGTTTTTTACTGAAAAAACGACTATCCGGTATTCGGCCGGATATCAAAAGACTATTCGGCTCCGGCCGGATATTGTAAAAGAAGCCGGATAGGCCGGATACCGAATACTTACCGGATATCCGTCACACCTCTACTTATTAACCACGAACTTTCTGGTAGACGTCCTCGAAAATGTCCGTTACTAACTTCTCAGTCACACCAACCTGACCAAACCTAACTTCTTGACATCGTCAAAGACAAAAAACTCTTTACCAAAGAGCACTTAGATAAGACAGCTGCAAAATTGCAAACTGTCTTAAAATTTGATGAGTCAAAGTTCAATATATTTGGAGCAGACAGTGGCAGGCAGTTTGTGCGAAGTCTACGGGGAAAAGAGTGTTTTTTGTGTTCAACAATTTATTCGAATATGCACGAGTTTTAATAACGCACATAAAATTTTAAACAACACTTTGGACATTTGGTTACAACAGAACTGCGCCATACGCCATAGAGTACAAGAAACATTTCAATTAATGCATGAGTCATTTTCTAGTCGTGTAATTTCCCTTTTTGGTGATCAGAATTAGCCGTACAATTTGGCGCCGTTGGACTTTTTATATGATTTTTTTATGGCACGACCACTCACGGCTTGAACAAATTGAGACCTGATTAAGGCAGCCACAGGCAGGCGGCCTGCACAGCGGTTGAAAACACCCACCTGTGGTTCAGTCTTCTGACTGGACAGTTTACAATTCGTAACCAATTAGGTTTTGTACCGCAAAGCACAGACTAGACTTTCTTCAAACCAATTCGGCAGGTATTGCAGTATTCCAATGAGATCAAGGACGATCATCAGACGCTGAATTGTCCTTATTTTTTTTTACAGATTTATAAAAAGTCAGTAAAAGTAACATACGAGTATATCCTTACGCCTTTCTAGCGTTTTAAATACAATAATAATAATAATAAAGGCGACGCTACAATCTGAGGTGGACCTGGGCCAAACGTTTCAACAACCACTCGTGTTGTGCGTGCTATTGTTGTCTCACGAGTGGAGGGAACCTACAGTTTAATGTCGACTTCGAACGGCAAGATTGAGAAGCTTTTTCTAGACAGTTATGCTCTTTGAGCATTGTCAGTGACGCGAAAGAGGCGGAGACGTGAAAAATCTTAAGGTGCTTTTTCGAGATTCGAACCTTAGACCACGAGGGTAGGAGTCGACGCATATACCCACTACGCCTCGGCGCCCGATCTAAATTAAGACTATCCTGTCAAAATTTGAAGGCAATAGTCCCCCTTCAGTTCAAGTTCAGCTTGAAAGTGCACCTTCATCCAAAAGGTCAATTATTCGCCAGTGATAAACTTAAATATCGTTTGCTTGGATCTTTTCATTTCTTTCATTCGCGAATTTTGGCCGTTCTCGTGATATGATAAAACCGTAAGAACAACAACCTTAAAGATGACAATCGCTAATAAATTGTCGCTTTTTCAGCACACTGTCCGCGTGCCCATTTTTGGCTTGTCGGACAACAAGTGAACAGAGTGACCAGTGCGTAATCTCGTCCCGGGGTTATGCTTCCAGCTCCATCTCCCCGGGGCTACCAGACCAGCTTGACTTCCCAGGAAATGCAGACGAACACACTGCTTGACCAAATACCAATCGATTGAGTTCTTTTCGCCTCATTTTTCGGGAGGAAACTCTTTAAGGGCTCAAATAAATCTGCATGATCACGGGCGCACAAATGTCCACGGTTATTCAAAAATCCAGAATCATTTGGTCAGACCACTGCACACCGTTGCACCCGACGACCGACTGTCGTGGGCCGGTATGCGCTATTCCCGGTGCGTTCAACAAAGGAAAAGTGTTCGCCGCAGGAACACGGGAATCGTGACTCGTAATTTTTTGGCCAAAGTACGTACTGCAGCATAAATTGTTATTGTTTTTCGGGGAACGGAAGACGTTGCTCTCATCGATGGAAGAGGAATAAATATTCAAAGAATATTGAACATGAACTAGGTCATCAGAGTGAGGTGGACAGTTCCCCGGATTCATGGAATTTCGAATATGAGCACTCGTGTGGTTTATAGAGCAAGGCTGTAACTGTACACTCAGCAGGGATCTCAGGGAATTTCATGCATGGAAATATTCGGGACCCCACTCCGTCATAAACATGGTCGTTGGATATGACACTTATTCACTGAATGTCTGCCGTACACACTGCGGCAAGGTTTATTGCTGTTTACCTTCACACTTGAAAATGTCTTCCTTGCTTTTAACGAGCCTTCGCTCGAAACGTGTTGGGGTTCTATCGGAACCATGTGGCTGATTCTGCAGCAATAACCTTGGAGTGAAGGATTCAGCCATTTACTTTCTTTTGAGGAAATATTCCATCTATTTTTAGTGTTCCAGGTTTCCGTACTAAACTATTCGTTCTACGACCACTCTGTTTTGTTTCTAATCTGCTACAGAATATTTTAATTTTCATGTGTACAACAGTGAATTCTTATAAAGGGTATTTCATTAAGCGCTTCTTAGCTTTAAACTTAAATAAAATAAAGTTGTGTCAGATATCATCGACATTTTCTCTGAATGGTGCGAATCCGAAATGTCAAATTTTGCACTACTCTGGCGCATAAATCAATTTGAATTTAACATGGGTTATGTTGGCTTTAGCATTCATCGCAAGGAACTATTCGAAGCGATGGCCGAATTCGGGATCCCGGGAAAACTGATGAACACATACGCGATGCACCGTGCAGTTCGGCTCGAGGACCTCAAAGCCGCTGGAAACCTGCACCGGATTTCGGCAAGCAGATGCGCTGTCGTGTGATTTCTTCAATTTGGTACTGGAGAAGATAGTGCGGCGGGCTGCTGTTAACACGGAAGGCACTATCTTCTACAAGTCAGTCCTACTGTTGGGATACGCAGATGACATCGACATCGTTGCACCGTTGTTCCGGTGGCCGTAGTAGAAGCTTTCACGGCGATTGAAGAACAGGCGAAACGAGCTAGTCTTAAGGTCAATGAGGATTAGACGAAGTATATGCTGTCGAGCAAGAAACGATCCGCCGCACACCACCTAGGACTAGAAATTACAATCGACAGCCACAATTTTGAGGTAGTGAAGGAGTTTGTCTGCCTCGGGGCAAATTTGAACTCCACGAACGACATCACAGTGGAGATCCGATATAGAATCGCCCTTGGCAACCGATGCTACTTCAGTTTGTCAAAATAACTGGGCTCAAAACTCCTGACTCGAAGGACGAAAGTTATGCTCTACAAAACTCTTACTCTGCCAGTCCTGCTATATGGAGCCGAAAGCTGGACACTAAGCAGAACTGAGGAGCTGATTCTTGGTGCCTTCGAAAGAAAAATTCTACGTCGGATATATGGTCCCGTCTGCGAGGCAGGCGAATGGAGGAGAAGACACAACCGCGAACTCTATGAGCTGTACCAGGATGTGGATGTAGTCGGGAAGGCAAACATTCGTCGACTGCACTGGCTCGGCCACATGGAGCGCATGGACAACAACGCTCCAGCTAAGACGGTCTTCGAATCTCAGCCTCCTGGTTCGAGAAGGAGAATAAGACCGAACCTCCGGTTCAAAGACCAAGTCATCGCGTACGTAAGACAGCTTGGTCTTGATGACTGGAAGCACCGTGCCCAGGACCGTCTACGATGAATGGCAGCGATAGCTCAGGCTCAGACCCTACATGGGTCGTAGGCCTGCTAAGTAAATAAGTATGTTGGCTTTGAGGATTGTTGTGATTTCTGGCTTATTCGCATAGACCTGTGACTTCGGAAAACCCTGCAAGAAAAGATCTAACAGGGCTGAATGAACATGCCCTCGAATCGCTCGTGCACAATTTCCAATGCGGCGTGAGCTGGGTGGCGCTAATAACCGCGTCGTTCTGTTCAAACCACATGTCGCTGGTGTCCATATCATTCAAATCAGGCCAAAAGAAGTTGGTAACCATCGACCTATAGCGCTCGCTGTTGACGTTGATGGCCTGGCCAAAGTCGATCTCAAAGAAATATGGACCAATGATGCCGCCAGCCCAAAATCCACATCAGAAACTGTAATTTTTTCAAGATGCATTGGACGCTCTTGGATCTCATGTGGATTAGCATCGTCTCAAATTCGACAGAAATAGGTCTCATCGGTAAAGACGTTTTTTCGAAAAAATTAGTGTTAGTTTCCCACTGCTATAGAACCTATTCAGCGAACACACGTCGTTGTCTATGGTCGTTCTATGGTCGATCTTCAGCTCTTGGGCCAGTTGAATTTTGAACGGGTGCAGGCCCAAGTCATGACGCAAATTGTGGTCTGTTAATGGCCGAATTCCTGTGAGCGACGCGAAATCGACTGCCTCGGATTCTGCTGCACACTCTTATGGAGAGCAGCGATGTTTTCGGTAGATCTTGCGTTTCGTCGACGTACGACGAACTTTTGTCAAAGTTCGGAAGTCTGTATTGGAAGACCCTTTATTTTCACTGATGAAATGTGTAGAAAATATTTGGTAAAACAAGTGAAGGTTGGGTTCTACATTTTATTTCGTCAGTATAAGACTTCACTTTTTTTATGACAATCATTTGAAAAGTCAGTTTAGTGATGAACTTAAATAAATGTTCTGTAATTTAATAAATATGGCGGACACTCCTACGCTAAGTGTCCATGGTTTGATCCTGGGCATGCCAACCTTCATTTTCATGGCTACATCTCTCTGGAATCACTGACAATGTTCAGAGCGTACATCTGTTAACGAGATGTTCTCAAACTTCGCCGTTTGGAATCGACATAAATCATAAAACATCCACTCTTGTGAGAATAATAACATGGACAATGCGAGTAGTTGCTGTAGAAGCGAGTCCTAAGTCCAAACGGACTGAAACGTCACCTAAAGAGAAGAACAAATAAACATGAAATATTCTGTAAACAATCTATAGGCTCAAATTGTTAACCTCTAACCAAGCCTGGTACCTGGTACGACTGGATGGCGCAGTTGGTTAAGTGCCTGCCCCAAGTTCGAGGGGTCCCAGGTTCAAATCCCAGTGAAATCGAATCTGGTCTAGTCACCATTTGCCGTTGGGACCAAATTAACGGCACTGGAGTAGGTTGCTACCTGTAAGTAAAATGGTCCAGGTTTGAGTCTGAGTGCTCCAGTAGTTTTTCAAAAATCCTCCGAAAAAAAAGCCTGGTACTGTGTGTATTCCAGTCGTTGGACTTGCCCGTGTGTGCATTTATCAGCCTTTTATGTGCAGCCTCTGCAAGTTTGTCTAAGACTGAATGTTTAGCCCCGTGTCTCGATCCTGTCTGAATTCTTGACCTTTGGAAGGTCTCTCTCATCTTTTCATCAAGTCAAAATTAAGGAATGTCCAATCCAGCTCCCCTGATGACCTTCGGTTTCACCAGGAGAAGGATATCGCATTTCAAATCGTCCCCACGAATTCACCGCAAATTACAAGTCTCGCCACATTCTAGACCTAATCACCATCATTTAACTAAATCAGTTTCGTTTGATTTTCCTTCGCAGATAATCTTTATCGCCGCCATAAATTAATTTACCCCAAAACCGCAGCGGCCCATAAACAAAATGCGCTCTTAAGCCCGGGAATGTGACAATAACGTTAACACTTAGCCCCGCACCATAAAATTAATGACACCCCGTGCAAAGCAAACTTTCAACTATTTTCAGTACCCGTCCCATATGTCATTCTCCATCATACATTATCGCTGAATTGGTTCGGAAAAAAAAGAGAACACATCCAGCAAAAAACGTTCCCGGTCCCACCATAACCATCACTTTAGGCCATTTGTGCATGAGGTGCAAACTCGTTCACGCCCGATCCCCTTTGCATCACAGAATCACCCTCCGGTGTCTGGCCAAACTAGTTTACCCAAAGATAGATGATTGCTCCGCACACCCAGCGCCGCCGTCGCGTCCGTCCCGACATGCATGTGTCTGAGAGTCCTGCCTGTCCTCCTGGACCGCTCCGAGGCACTCACCGTCCGAGACCAGAAGATGACGACAGGGCAGTCGCCGCGGCCGGGACAAACGCGCTGCTCGCCCAGTCCAACGCGCGGGTATCGGGAATTATTATTATTATTTAATGGGCACTCGCGCGACTCGCATATCAATCGATATTGGCTTATAAAGTGCGGCCATTGATTAATTTTATCGGCGAATTTTAAATGATTTATTAAGATCTGAGATAAATCATTTAGCGGCGATTGCTGAGGCGCGAGGCAAATGCAAAAAAGACCCGCGTGCTGATTACACCGTGGACACTGCGGACTGTGGCGGAACAGGAGACGGCGGTTTTTGCGAGACAGCTCTCGCTTGTGTGACGACGTCACATGCGGATAACGCAGTTGCAGTCGGCGGCGGTTTTTTTTGGCGGCGTAATTGGGTGCAGGGTGGTTTTTGTGCGGTTGACAATTACGGGGCAGCCACAAATGGAAACTGCCTCCGATTGCACGCTGTTATGATTATTTCATTCATTTGGAACTGTGGAGCTGTGACTCCTGTTATGGGGCTCGAAGGTTTCAATTAAACTCACACTTTGAGCCAGTGGCGCTTTGACTGCGTAATGGGCGTAGATCAGACGTGACTTGTAGGTGTTGCGCGCTGATGGGGAACATGTAACCTATTAGGCAATTAGCTTTTGGAGTTTTTTGTTTCTGTCGACGGAAAAGAGACTGTCTAGAGTGGAGTTGTTTGGTTTTTTGACGGCAATTATTGCACAACCAGACGGTAAAGCCGATCAGGCTTTGCGCTCTCGACTAAATACAAAATCTTCTCAATCGGCAAGCTGGTGGAGTGTGTTTAGGGCAAGTATCTGCCGCGAAGAAGCTGGCTTTCTATAGAAACCCGACGGACACACGATTCAATTGAAGCGACAGAAGTAACAGACGTCTCTGTAAAATTGTAAGCTCTTGGCTAAGTCGTCTACGTTCCTCGTGTCAATCATCTGATTATGGCACAAAGCGGGGAATACTTCATCGTCAAGTTGTGGGCGGGAGATGAACGGGCGACGGGCCCTACTTTAACTTGCTACACGTTGGCCAACGCATTTTTTCAACATTTTTCGACTGAAAGTTGACGAGGAAGGCTACCGGCTGCCTTCTTTCGTCTGACGTATAGGCATGCGACAGTTTTACGGACGTGAGTTGAAGAACTCTGTCTCGACACCAGTCCAATTGGTATCTACTTTATCTAACGCATGATGAAACCTCCCTCCTCAGCGGGCGTACAACGACGTGGACGACGTGCGACGATGTGAATGGACAATCCTCCGATTACTTGGATAGGTCGAACAAGTCTCGCGTATCCACTGGAACCTAAAGTAAACCTGTGAAATTCGTTCCATACCCCGCCGTGGTCCATAAATTAGCTTCAAGTGGACTCAAAACAAAACGAACGCAGCACTAGTGGCTCTCATATTTTATGAACGCTTTACCTTCGGTCAACCGTGGAGCACTTTGCAACCGAAAATAAGTCCGTTAAACCACTTCTAAGCCTCAACACCCGCACACACAACGACGAGGCAAAAGCGCGAAACGAGACGCCCCCAACACACAAGCACACACGAATCCATTTGGCGCCACTTCATTCATTTCTACCTCAGCCGAAAGTTTATGGCTGACACCAATCAACTGTGAACCGTCGTCTGTCGCAGATCTAGACACCGTGTTCCGTGTCCCTTATTGTCGCCCCCCCCTTCCCATTCACCGGCTCACCACGCCGCCACGACACCATCTAAGCCTAATATCGAAATTTATCACCATTCGCTGGCTGAACCCATACAAGTATCTGCACGTCTCGATTACAGTCAGCCCGCGAGGAGGGATAAGCCAAGTCGAGTCGGGCGATTGTCGCCCTTTTTTGTTGCAGCGCGTTTCTTAGCCAAGTCCTACGCACAATTGTCTTTGCGCCACAGCCAAAGGATGGGGAATGGCCCGCTTTTTAATTTGGCTCACCCGGTGACTCGATCTGCGAGTAGTTTGCGAAGGAGCCTTTGTTTGGATCTCGTACTGCCGTCATCATATTGTCTCGCACTTTAATTTCATTTTATGGCCTTTTCACGTTCCGCAGCATCCAGTACGTCACAGCAGCAACAACAGCAAAAAGTAATTTAAGTATCCAAAGATCTGTGGCGATTTTTCTCCACCCACCATCGCAGACACGATGCCATTTTGGCTCTTCGGAGGGCTCCATTGTCGACGTGTTGGCGTCTCTGCCTTGCAACTAGGAATCCAAACTGGGCCATCAATCTGGCAGACAATACCTACTTACGGTCGAATACACTTTTCCTCTGATCAAATTGTAGCCAAACTTTCGCCCGACGGATAACGAACGAGAACGAGAACGAGAACGAGACAAGTTTCTGACAAGTTTCGAGGATAAATCAAAACAAGGCGAACGGCACGCGCCTGCTGCCACCCCATGGGTTAATGTATTCCGGAAGACGGAAGCACAAGTCGGGGAGAGTGCGTGTACCACTTCAAGGATGCAACGCTGTTGGTATCTTTCAATTTCAACCGGAAGGACGAGCGCACTTGCATGCGACTGGCAGATCGTTACGAATCGGCAACAATGTGTCACGTGACGATGAGATATCGATGATGGCGATGTCCCATGGTGACGATAGTGCGCATCTTCCGCCCCTCGGATGAGGGTCATTAAGTACACGGATGCATATGCTTTCAGAGCCACTCACTGGGTGAGCATATTGTGCACGTTTAACAATTAATTCTCAAGCATCCCACCCTGCGGCACACTTATCGCTTAAAGTGGATGAGTGCGGGTTGTACCAGAATGGCCTTACATCCCCCGTGTCTGGTCGTAATGGTCATGGGAAGGGATCATCCACGAGGTTGCAGCGAAGTTCTTTGCACAGGTTCAAGGGATGGTGCAGAGCTGACTGTTCTCACGGGTGAACGGTTGGCTACGGTAGCGATAAGTGCTCTCGACGAGTGAGGGGTGGGAATAGTGGTTTGGCCACGACACAGTGCAAATAGAGAATGCGTCTGCCTTGCGTCGTTCGAGTGTGCTGTGAATGGCATATTTTGTTGGAAACATTTGAAAGGCGTTTCAACGGAAATTCAATTAAAGTGTTTGATTAATTGAAGTGGAACACGGCATGACGAATCAGTTTGATCTGAGAAAAAGAAATTCGTTTTCAAAACCAAGCCGTCAGTTTAACAGATACAGATGATAGTGTTCATGGGAGAAGAAGGATGGTCTGCCGTGTCGGGTAATGCAGTTCATAAGCTTGTCCAAGAAGGGCTTGATGCTGTTCATCGCATGCAATCCGATGTCAGTTGAAACCTAATTTTGGAGTTCACTTCTGAGCTTGAATGTAGCCGAAGCTATGAAAACTTGGGGAAATTGCAATTTCATTGTTGGAAATCTGCTGCAGAAGATTCATAAAGACTGTTGTTTAAAAACAGATATCTAAGCCATTTCATAATCTGACTGGTTGAAGTTGATCAAAAGAGATTGAAAGAAAAAAGCAGGAGTGAAAAGGAGAGGCAGAGATCTATGTAGGATTGGCATAAAGATATATATATACCTAACGAAGCTTTCAGAAACCATTATTCGTTCTTGGCATCATCAGGGAAGCATAGAATGTGGTGCAACGTAACGTCACATCTTTCAAGGAACTTCAGCTAGACAAAATTTGATTTATGCGTGAATTTATGGAAATATTTAGAAATTATGACACAATTTCTATTAAAGCAAGGATAATAATAATAATAATAATAATGTCGGCGCTACAGTCCGAGGTGTACCTGGGCCTAGCTTCTCAGCAACCACTCGTGTTGTGCGTGCTATTGTCCTCTCACGAGTGGAGGGGACCTATAGTTTAACGCCAACTCCAAACGGCGAGATTGAGAAGCTTTTTCTAGACAGTTATACTCTTTGAGCATTGTCAGTGACTCGAAAGAGTTGGAGCCGTGAGAAACTGCAAGGTGTTTTTTCGAGATTCGAACCTTAGACCTCGAGCGTAGGAGTCGACGCACCTATTCATTGCGCCACGGCGCACAGTGGGGCAAAAGTAGTGGTTTTGTGCGATAAATTATTTTTAAAGGTCTAAAGTGACTTTTTGTGTTTTAAAGCCTTGCATAAGAGTGAAAACAAGTTCAAATTTAACTCAATTTCCAAAAATCTTTCATCAAAAGTCTTCTGTTCAGTGGCTAAAAACACTTCAACCAGTTGTTTTCTTAAACATTGATAAGTTTGTACTTCAGAACCTTAAACATTTGTAAGCAAAATTAATAAGTTAAGATAAATTAATTATTTTTGAGAATATTGACAAATACCGTATACTTTGTGAAACTAAACAGTTTTTTCTGTTTACCTAACATTTGAAAGTGACCTTTTGCACACTTATCTCTATGTAGCTGCCCCACTGTGCGGCGCCCACAGGAGGTCAGTAATAAGGACCCTAATAGGTTGCATCACGGAATACTGTATCATCGAAGGACCAGACTGGATCTTCTTACAGAAAACATTGGCCGTAGCTGTGGAGATGAAAGCGACGAGGAAACCACTTCATATTGGAATTAGTGCGTTTTTAAGGTTCCGCCTACAAAAACGGAACCTTTATAATTTCGGTGTGTCCGTCCGTCCGTCCGTCGTGTCTGTCACACTTTTTTATCTCCGGAGTTTATGAAGATATCGGCATGAAATTTTGGAATTAGGTACTTCAGACCTAGATGTCATTGCCTATGCAGCGATTTTAAAAAGTGGGGCCATTTGGGGGTGGCTCCAGTACAGGTGAAGTTGACATTAATTTTGAAAAATTGTCGCACCCCATCGAGATATATATCAATCGACAGATCTTTCGAAATCAGGTGGAGGTTTCTCTCAACACTTTTTTATCCAAAATACCGTTTGGAAAATATGGAGCTCCAAAGTTTTTTTAAATGCGTCCCCCCCTGCCATTTCTAAACCAAAGTGTTTAAAAATCTGAAAAAATCACAAAAACTTCGCTTCATTGAGTACTTTCATTCAAAACCATTGCGAGGATTCTGGCCCTAATGGTTTTGGAGATATTGGCCAAAAACGGTCAATCATCGACATGCGAATTTTGAAGATCTGAAAACGCAGTTTTGAAGACATCAATGTAAGCATTAAGAAATGATAAATTTCAAAATATCGATTTATGTTGAAATTTTGAGATGTCTAAGATTTAAAATGAGAACAATTTTCATTTTCACACATAATTTCATGCTGTGTTCGGCCACTCTATTCGTTGATGAGCGTTATCTTTTCGATCTCACCCCTAAATGCCCAACAGAAATGAACACACACACACCGCAGGCATGACCAGTGATTGGGTATGTGTATGATGGAAGGGATTTTCTGTGTTGGATAAACTTGGATAGAGATATAGGTATATGTAGGGATGAACATTTGTTTGTTTGGATGTATGAATTTATGAATAAATGGTTGATTTGGGGTGAATTTAGAAGAAAATTCAACTGAAATAGTTTGGAAACGTCGTTTGATATTCAGAAATCATTCATCAATATTATGCGACGGAACCTTCCCCGTGCAAGTACAACTCGCACTTGCCCAGTTTTTTTCATTTTATTCTAGTAAGTATAATAAACTAAATAAAAGCTCAACTTAATCAAGCAAATAAAATAATATTCCAGGAATTAAAAATTTTCAATTTCCTCAATGTTATTAAATTTTAATAACACCAGCCGTTCAACATTTTAATCCGAAAGCGCGCCTCACCGGGGGTTGTTGGTTAAACTTGCAAAAGAAAACAATCTTTCCCCGGCGGCTGACGAAGGTAATGGTGTGTTATATTTAAGAGCATTTTTTTTAAACTCGGGTAACGATCCAACATTTTGAAGTCTGTTGCAAGATTGGATTGGAATACAAAATATTATGTATTGTATAAAAACATATCCATACCCGCAAGTGAAAAGTCAAAAAAAAGTTCAGCGCCAACTAAAGTCAAATGAATTCGAATTATTTTCGTTGAATTCATAGAATTCAAAAGAGTTTATGTGAATTCACTGCTGACTTCAATTAACATGCAGTTAATTCACTATTTTTTTTTAAAAGAATGCAATCATTTGGCTTAGTTCAAAGATTGTAAAAAATTTAATGCATTAGTCACTGAGTTCCAAAGAATGGTGACTTATAGTTTTTTTTAAATCGCAGTCATTTTTACCAAAAAGACTTCTAATCATTCTGGATGAATTCAATAGAATTACGATCTCTAAAGATTTAATTCTTTTACAACTCTGTACCATAGCAAAAAAAAAAGGAAAGTCAATCATCCAAGTATTACTTTTTTAACTTACATTTTTCTTAATCTGAAACTTTTTCCAATAAAATTTTATGAACTTGAGGCGCATTTACAGTCCAAAGCCAACGTCATAACTTTATATGGTGCAGAAATTACGGACTAATGACAGATTGACACCAAAGGTTTCGTCAGTACCATTTTGTTATGGAGACTTAAAACCTGCAGCAAAATGGAGAATATTTGTCGGCTAAATACTGGAGGCCCCACCATAATGACTGTAAGGAAACTTAAGTCAGCTTAAGCAATTTAGCGGATACCCAGAAATGCTACACTTTGACCGTTATAGCCACTTCGTTCAGTTTTGGTAAGTTCGTTTTCATAATTTTTCTCATTTTTTTTCTTTCTAAACCTTCCACTTACATCACTTTTTTAATGCACTCAATGTTCGGCTGTTAATTTTTCTCTCGCACTTCAATTTTAGTTTCAAAATTTGATTTGACAGAAAACGCAAATGACAGTTGAATTTTATTCAAGTTCTCAAAAGTAATTACAGACACTTTGAAATTTGACGAAGTTTTTGGTTCCTTTTCGTTCAGTTCTAACGTAAGCTTTCGTTTATTTAAGTCAATTATGGTTGGTTCTTGTGTGGGCGCCGTGGCGTAGTGGGTAGGTGCGTCGACTGCTACGCTCGATGTTCTTGGTTCGGTTACCGAAAAAAAACATCTAATATTTTTTCGGGTCACTGACAATGTTCAAAAAGTATAACTGTCTAGAAAAAGCTTCTAAAACTCGCCTTTCGGAGTCGACATTAAACTGTAGGTCCCCTCCACTCCTGAGAGAACAATAGCACACACAACACAAGTGGTCGCTTAGAAGTTAGGCCCCGTTCCACCTCGGACTGTAGCGCCGCCATTATTATTATATTATGGTTGGTTCTTAAATTTGAGCTCAATTAAATTAAGAAAATCATCCTGCATTCGTAGTCGGATGCGCATACAAAAGGCAAATATCGAAACATGTTCCTCGTTGTTAATTTGCTGGTGGTCCTTGCATTCTTTAGTGTTCCTTGCCCTGATTGTAAAATTAGCAAAATAATAATCACATAGAAGTGAACAGCAGATCTCGACTCACAATGAACCCATTAAGTCCGTTGACCACGTTCCAGTGCTTAAAAATAAACGAATCCCACCTGCTGTCGAGTGCTCCCACAAAGGGTCCACTTTATTTATGCGCACACACACAGACGCAGACACAGACACACACACGAGAATACGAAATTATTATTAAATCTGGATCGACAAATTAAGGCGAGCAACGAAACAAGTCCTATCCGATTTAGCAGAAGTAATTACTGATTCCCTTATACAGATCCAAAGTGCCCCCAGTCCATTCGAATGCGTTCAGCTATCCACACTCCACACACCCCCTCACGGTGCCCAGGTGATGACTTATCACCGCAAAACAATCTCGCTCAACAGGTGAATATAACGAACGTGAAAACTCCTCCGGCTACTGCTATCTGTCTGTCTGTCTACTGCTTACCTGCCTGCCTGAATCGGTTGCCTGTTTAGCTGTTTGGCTGGGCTCTGCCTGCTTGGCTGCCCGCATGAAGTCTCCTTCTCGTTCTCGTTCTGATTGTTATTCCTATTTATGGCCAGTTAAGCATTCTATCCCGAGCATCCCCACACAGTACCTGTCGCAACCGAATCTGCATACCGAACGATTCTCCAGCAGGGAAAAAAAGACGAGCAGTAATCACAACAACAACAAAAGACCCATCGACTACGTCGAACCATACTCTCGTCGAACCTTATTCGCAGCAGCAGAAGTGCTGGCGTGGCTGCCCGGCCGCCTGCGAAAGACCTTGATCTTCAGAGCAACCTGGTCAAGATCACATGAGGAATATGCATACCAACCAATTCTGCGGGACCAAACGAAACGAGAATCTCGGCGAATTATTTTATGCAAAACAGGATGAGGGATACAGGTTGCTCCACTCGTTGTTACACGCCGCAGATGACATTGTTTGGGCAGAAATTTCGTTGCTCCCGATGTGGGCTGCAGCCAAATTAGTGGATTTACATGTCTAACAATGCTCTGACCATTGCCAATAGTGCGCACACACGGCTAGGAGGAGGCAGTCGCACAGGCATCTGGACACCGCTGCGGTGGTGTGCGGTAACGAAGGGCATGCGGCCGGGTCTTCTGCTGTGGTCTGCTGAGTGTTTGTCCAACAAAGGGCTGGCTTAGGACGGGCTTTGCATAATGCATGGATTTTTTGATTCTTAAGGAACTGCCTTAAAATGTAAATTAAATTAAGGCCTTTCCGTCAAGATCGCGGGCGAGCTGAGGCGATTGCCATATACGCACAACAAAGGACGGGAGGCAAATGAGCGAATTTGCATCCATCATCAGATAACGTGCCAGTGATATCCTTATCGGCTGGGGATGGGGTCAAGAACATGATAACGGACGTAATTGGATCGTGATGGGTCGTGTGATGTCTGCAGTTTGACAGGGGACAAGTTGGAAGGTGCTTAAGATGTTGCGAGCTCTATGACCATGAGAGGGAAGAAGACTTTCTGGGCGAGTGGATAATGAGGGTCAACATGACGTCTGCAGTGGAATTCTGTGAGTTCACAGGAATTGCTTCTGATTTCGTGGTCATTTTGAGAACTGATTACCTTATACTGAATTTGTCTTTGTTGGCTTGAAAGTGAGGAATAAGGCGATCACTTTGAAATCGAATTGCTTCGCAGTAAAAGCTTGGTACAGTAGGCAAACCTAAGTTCAGTTGGCGTGATGGGGGATGCTGAGCTAAGATGAACAGCAGCAGAGAGTGTAGACTGAGAATGGGCACTGGGCGTATAGAGATTTGAGATTGGTGAAGAGTCGAAATTAGAGAGCCAAATTAGAAAACATTATTTATATCTGTCTCTGTTTCAATGAGAGGATGATAGTTAAAATGTGTGCAAAGTAAAGTGCAAAATATTTCAGTAAAATTGCTATATTTCTCTACCCGCGATTGTCTAGACTTGTTTGGAAGGTTTTCAAATATAAGGGAGTGCCCTAAAATACGTGAAACTACAGTTCAGGTTTTGATTTTTGAAACACTACTGGAGCATTCAGACCCAAAACTGAGTCCATTGTACTGCCAGGTAGCAACCTACTCCAGTGCAACCTACTCCCAACGGCAAATGGTGACTGAACCAGATTCGATTTCACTGGAAATCGAACCTGGTACCCCCGAACTTAGGGCAGGCACTTAACCAACTGCGCTATCCGAATGCCGTTTTAAATTTTGGAATGTACTCTTTAATGCGGTTTGAAAACTTAAAAAACAAACTTGAAACTATATGAAAATAAGGATACAATATAGCCCTTTAATTTTAATAGAAAACAAAAAATATTTCATTGAAAAACTAAAACTTATTCACAGCACAAAAGTTGAAAAAAATATAGCGAAAAAAGTCTCGGTACAATTGCTTTTTTGGGATTTTCCTAAAACGAATAGTAATAATAACAACAAAAGAGTAATAAGAACAACAAAGAGAAAGAGACAATTAAACAAAATCAATATTTTGTCGGACCTCTGTTCCGTAGAACTTCATCCAATCTTTTTTTCATGGAATGCACCAGTTTGGAAGTTGTGGCTGGAGAAATCTTGTCCCATTCTTTCACCAGAAATGATGTATTCTTTGGGTCATTATCCTGTTGGAATATGAAATTATTGCCGAGATCCAGATTGGATGAAGGTTTTCTTTTAGTATTTTGAAGTACCCATTTTGTTCATCGTTGAATCAATAAATACAAGATGTCCAACGCCGGAAGAGGCCATACATCCCCACACCATTACATTAGCTCCGCCATGCTTTACTAAAGGGGTTAAGTTTTCCGGATTAAGAGCAGTGTCTGGCTTTCTCCACACCATGCGTCGTCCGTCTGAACCAAAAACGTTAAATTTGCTCTCATCTGTAAATCTAACATGATCCCAGAAAGCATTATCCTTCTCTAAATGTCCAGTAGCATACTGCAGCCTTGCTTTCATATTTGCTTTCCGAATATATGGCTTCTTCCGGGTCACTCGACCATTGTACCCATTGTACTCTTTTTAGGACATTCCTTATCGTCTGGGGAGTCACATCTATTCCATAGGTAGTTTTTAATATACCGGCGATTACAGGGGCACTTTGCCGAAGATCTTCCTTCACTCTTCTTACTAATCGCCTCTCCATACGACTATCTATCTTTCTCGGACGTCCAGATCTTGGCTTGTTGGCAATAGTTTTTGTTTCTCTAAATATTTCCAATACGTACTGAGTAGAAGAAGGGGGTCTCTTAATAATTTTCGCAATTTCTCCCAGCGACTTTCCTTCTTTTCTCAGGTCAATAATCTTCTTTTTGGCCAAAGGGATTTGCTTATTTTTGCACTCCATTTAATTTTCTTTCAAAAAAAACACGAAATACTTGCTGAAATACAATTAAAAACATGTAAACTTACCAAATAACAAAATAATTCTGGATCACACACTTTACACTGCCAAATGAAACACAAGAATGACATCTGTACGGAAGCTTTTTTGTGTCTACTAACTGATCGCAGAGAACGATCTTTATCATAACGGTACTCATAGGCGACTCAAATCCTTGGAATTTGGTGCAATTTGGAAGAGAGGGAAAACATATTCCCTTTCTGTGTTTCCCTTTAAGGATTTATATTAAATCTTAACAAAATAAGCTAATTTTTTAGCAAAAATTTACAATTAGTCCGCTGTACGGAGACTTTTTGGATTATGTGTATATGATATTCATGATGCTTGTTATCTGAGTAGTTATTCAAAACAAAAAAATGCGGTTAATTTGTACTGCTCTTGACAAACGATCGTGAAATTTAATGAATTTTGAGGAGGATTTACGTGAGCCAACTATTGTACTTAATTTTTTTTTGTATTTGTATTTGGGCGCCGTAGCGTAGCCGTGTGGGTTAGTGTTTGTCATATACAAGAACAAGCAATAATTTTTCCAAAAAAAAAATGGTTCACGGCTTCACCTTTTTCGAGTCACTGACAGTGCTCAAGAAGATTTTCAAACTTGCCGTTCGGTTGCTGAGAAACTAGACCCCGGTGCACCTCGGACTTTAGCACCCCCATTTTTAATATTACTATTATAATTTGAAGCGATTGCTTCTGTTGTGTTTGACTGGTGGATTACTGAGAGATGGGTCAATGATCGCATGATACACTCATCATCTCCCCCTTCGAATCCAGCCAATTTTCCAAAACATTAAGTTCTGAATCTCTGGTGAAGTGTAAGCTTTTCTGTAAATCAATGGGCGCACAACAGGAGATTCGATAGAAAGTAACAACAGGGAGTATACATATTTTAAGTGTTTCATTCAGTGATTTTCCTTCCAACGAACAGTAAATTTTTGAATCGAACTATAAGTCACTGCAAAAGATGGAAGGAAGGAAGAAAAAGATGTTAAATCATAAATTATTTGAACGGATGCCATGGTGCTATTTTGATTGATGATGATATCCAGACCATTAGAGGGTTTAATATGTGTCACCCAGTATTTTTTATTTTTTTTGGGGATTTTTGAATCGTTACTCTGAAGCACTCAGACTCAAAACTGGTCCATTGTACTGCCAGGTGGCAACCTACTCCAGTGCCGTTAATTTGATCCCAACGGCAAATGGTGACTGGACCAGATTCGATTTCACTGGGATTCGAGCCTGGGACCCCTCGAACTTGGGGCAGGCACTTAACCAACTGCGCCATACAGACTGGTCACGCAGTATGGAAAATGGAGTCCAGTGCCTTGCGTGATTTCTTCTGAGGTGAAATTCGAGTGAATCCTTGAAGGACATGATATGGTGATCAAACGCCCTTGGAAGGATTTCATATACAAACTCTTCGTTTTTAACCCTCTAACGTTTAAGCCTGCCTCAGGGCAGCCATCGCCTACTGTCCATTTATTCCATGTGCGTTTTTTTTTTTTTTTTATGACGGTTTACCATGCCTTCAATTATACTTCAAGCCATATTTTGAACTACATTTCAGCACACTGCGAAGTTTTGTCTCGTTGTAGTAGTCACTTGTATGTGAAAAATCAGTGAGCGAACAAAATAAATTAGTGCACGAAAAAAAAAATTCTCATAAAGAAATAAAATACTTCCAATTTTTAGAATGAGTCGGGAATTTTACGGTAAGTAGATATATTCATGTACTTTCATAATAAGAAAACAAATAATAAAAAAAAATTAAAATGTCATGTTTGAGAAAAGAAATACGAAGAGGGCTGAGGGCAGCCATGACCGTTTACGCCAAAAAAATTTTTTTGTTTTTTTTTTACCGTTGTCAAAAAGTAATTCTTTCTTTCTTTTTCTACTATTCATTATCTTTCTGTTTCAATAAAACAATAAAAAAGCCTGATAGATTAAGCATTTTGCTTTTATTAAGCTTTTAAATCTGCTCTTATTTTGAAATAATAGGTAAAACGATGAAATCAATGATTTTCGATGCAAAGTGGAGGGAAAAAACTTTGACTTAAACGTTCATAGCTGCCCTGGCGGCCGCCTTACCTATTTTGTACCTGTAGGTCCACCAAAAAAATTTTTTCGAATTCTGATTTCAGATTATGATTTATAAGCCCATTATTTCTCAGAAAAAAAACTCGACTCTTTTGCGTCAAAATTGCGGTTTTGAACGTTAGACGGTTAAGGTTCCGTCTACAAAAGCGGAAAACATTTTTCATTCATTAAAATTTAAAAAATGGGGCCATTTGGGGGTTGTTTCCGTATAAGTGAAGTTGCCATAGATTTTGAAACATTGACGCACTTCCTCGAGTGATATATCAACATCGACAGATCCTCTGAAATGACGTAAAGGTTTGCTTAAACACTTTTCGATTCAGTGTACCATTTGAAAAATATAGAGCTCCAAAATCAGTTTTAATACATCTCCCCATCCATTCCTAAACCAGTGTTTTAAAATCTGAAAAATCACAAAAACTTGGCTTCCTTGAGTACTTTCAGTTAAAATAATTTAAGGCATTCTGGGTCTTATCGTTTTCGTGATATTGGCCAAAAACAGTCAACCATCGATATGTGAATTTTGAAGATCTGAAAAGGCTATCACCTCATCGGCACCGAATAACTGCCACCTGATCCGAGCAAAGGCGGACCAGCAACAGATGAAGAAGTGCTCTGCAGTGTCATCATCTTCTCCACAGACGTCGCTGAGGATTTAGCCGCTTATGCCAAGCCCATTTATGTGGTAAGCGAAGGTGTAGTGGCCCGTTAGTACGCCGGCAAGTCGTCTGCAGTCTTTTTTGTCAAAAAATAACAAGAATGCCGCGGATCTCTTGCAGAAGTTAGGGTGCATGCGCTTGGTCTGTCTACATCCTGGAGAGTTATGTCACATCCGGTCGTGCTCTCGAGAGGTTCAACCATCGATGGAAGCCCTAACCATGGACGCAGACAGGCCCAGTGCAGGTTCAGGTCCTGATAGAACGTCCTCTGATCCTTGCTCAGCAAGTTCACAGGCGATCTCATTTTCCATGATCCCATGGTGGCCCGGGACACAGATCCTTTCACTATAAAGGGATCTTCAAAATAGGAAAATGGACCGTCCTGTTTGGCTGGAATGGAAGTCATTCCGACTGCACGTGGATATGAAGTGGAAGTGACCAAAGTAATTAAAACATACGACAACACCTTTGCGTGGCATCCGTTGCTGTTTAAGTTGCATTCTTATTAGCTGCCGCATTAGCTCATACCTCGGCTATTCAACAGTTCCTCTCTGGGAAACAATATTAGCATACACATGTCGACCAAAGGTGAGTGGTCGCATATTAGCCAAAGAAAACAGAAGTATATCCCGTAATTGGTCATACATTCTCGCAGGCAGATGATCATCTCCTGCACCTCGGAAGTCGCAGAGCATGCCGCCGCCACCACCGTGAATCGCTTGCGACCAAAACAATTGTCGTCGACATATACGGCAGCCGGGTATTAATAACCAGGATCATATCGCCCATGGAAACTCAGTGGTGCGGAAAATATCACCTAAATGACCATTAGCGAACTGCTTTAACAAATCATCTGATAATTTCCTGGCAAAGCGACCGTCCAACGGCTGGTGCAGTGAGTGGAGGGTCCACACTCGCCACCACAACCGACTGGCTGTGGCCTTCGACAAAGTGTGCGATATGATCCCATGTGAGTTCATACCAGTGGCGGACCATCTGTGTGGCAACGCGGCACCACCGCCACCATAGCCATTCAGGTGTTCTAAGCCCACTTCCTCGGCTGGTAACTTCTTGATCTTGAAACTTATCGAAGCCAATTAAGGAATTGACCACCTTGTTGCAGAGTGTGGAGAATTCCTCGCTCTTGTCGGGCATGACATCTTGCACCTGATTAGGCGACGTGTTGGCAACGAAAGAGAAGGAATCTTCACACTCCCAGAGGAATTCATCATCCGACAAGTCCTCTGGGAGACAACAAATTGCCGGGACATAATTTTTCCCATTCCTTTGAAGGTTTTTGTACCTTTTCCAGAACTGGGACAGAGGAAGAGACAAAATCTGCATAATCCAGCGACAGCCACGGCCAGAAAGGAGATCTGACAGTGCGCGGGGGATGGGGGGGGGGGGGGGGGGGGGCGAAACGGGGAACAGGAGAACTCGATGCCAATTGAATTGAACTTGGTTCTGATTCTTATCAAGAATCACGAATATTTGTTCCGCCAGCTTGTGGAGCCAGGCATTGAGTTCTGGAGGACAAGTCCCCGGCGAACAACGCGCTGCTCTGGCGATGGGGCGGTGGACGGCGGATGGCGGTCGGCGGGTGGCGGCTCAGTGATTGGTGTAAGGTTGACTCACGGTTCAGGCACTTGGTGTTGTGCTAGAAGCTGTTCAGTGGTTCAGTGGTTGTGTTAACATTTTTCTCCTTTTATCGTGTACTCGGTTGAATGCCGGAAGACGACAATTTGATTTGGTCAAATGGCACAAATCCTAAATCACAGGGGGTGCCAATAATGGTGAGATATTTGTCCCGCGAGTGTGTCACACCGCGTGTTCTGATGCCGGGTATGTGCACGGTTTCGCCAGTGGCAGTGAAGAATGCAATGAGTGCCGCCTTTTGAATGCAATTTGTTTGGATGTACTGTCAGGCAAATGCGGCAATAATGGTTGACAGTGTAGGACTTCACTTGGGGGGGTTTCAGTTGAAGACGGCCTATTCATCGGGGGGGTGCTGAACATGTCGTTGCTTATGGGATGAAGGATGGTCATCAAAGTCATCCTGAAGTTGAGACTGGTAATGCGTGTCTTTTTGAGCTTTTGTCCACAAGTTAGGTCCCAGAGTTTGAAATTTATTTTTGTGTTTGAAGTGCGTACGTGGGACCTCATGCCGAAAATAAAGTGATTATTAGGAAACTGTTGAACATATTGTCCGTCATTGAAGCGAAATAGTGACTAAATGACTACTTCATTTTGGAAAATTAATTATATCGTAGAATTTTGTAACTTCATCCTCTTTCTTTGTCAGAAGAGGATCTGTCTCCAAATGGGCACAGCAAGTTAAGTTGTCATCGTATGTTCGACCTCAAACATGCGCGTCCTCTTTTGCGTTGTCCCACAGGCTCGGAGTCGAAAATACTTCTTGTCGGAGCTAGGTGGTCGCTGCGTACTTCGTGAGGATCTTCGATCCGCCAAAGTCTGGTCAGGCACATGGCATTGTACAGCCGAATAATTTGTAGTTGAATCTTCTGCTCCAACTGCGACTTGGTCTCACAAAATCTTTTTTTTTTCTGAGAATTTTTGAAGCTCTACTGGAGCACTCAGACTCAAAACTGGTCCATTGTACTGCCAGGTAGCAACCTACTCCAGGGCCGTTAAGTTGATCCCAACGGCAAATGGTGACTGGATCAGATTTGAAAAACCGAATAAAAGCGTATTAACTTTGCTTTCACTGGGATTCGAACCTGGGACCCCTCGAACATGGGGCAGGCACTTAACCAACTGCGCCATCCAGTCCACAAAATCTTAGTTGTGATAAAGCAGCAGCAAGTGAAATTTTAGAAAGGAAGGATTCCTTTTTCTTCCCTAGCTTGTCCACTCGTAGGAAACTATTTGGAGCTTTTTAATAGTAGATTACTTATGGGTCTTGAAGAAGTAGGTCCTCAAAAAGTGTCGATGGGAGTAACAGAAGTAACAAAACGGCTTACCAAAGTACTAACTGGGACATCCAAAGCCAAGCTGGGAAACGCTGATGTTATCGACATGCGTTCCCGGCGAAACGAGCTGGTCATAGAGTGAATGAGGACAAAACCAAATATGTATTATATGGTGTCGAGTACAAATCGATTCGTCGCATACCACCTGGGAGAAAACACCACGATCGACAGCTACAATTTTGAGGTAGTGTCAGTCATTGGGCCAAAGGTAAACTCCATAAACAACATCCTTGTGGAGATCCGACGCAGAATCGTCCTTGACAACCTTTTTTATTTCGGTTTGTCTCAACAGCTAGGGTCCTAACTTGAAGGATCAAAATCTTGCTTTACGAAACCCTTGTCCTGCCACTCCTGCTTTACGAAGTCAAAAGCTGGACAATAAGCAGAACGGCAGAGCTGATTCTTGGTTCCTTCTGCGATGAAGGTGAATGGAGGGAAAGGCATAACCGCGAACTCTAGAGGCCGTTGACTACATTGGCTCGGCCACATTGATCGTATGGACAACAAGAGCCAAGAGGGTCTTCGAATCCGAGCCTCCTGCTTCGAGAAGGAGACGGAGACCGAACCTCCGATTTAAAGACTAAGTCATCGCAGAAGCAAGACAACTGAAAGCAGCGTGGCCGCGACCGTCAAGGATGGAAGACAGCTATTGCTCAGGCCCAGACACTCTATGTGATGTAGGTCGGAGTAAATGAGTAAGCAAGTAATTCACCAAAACCGACTGGATGGAGCGCTTGGTTAAGTGCCCGCCCCAAGTTAGAGGGATCCCAGGTTCGAATTCCACTGAAATCGAATCTGATCCGGTCACCATTTGCCGTTGGGATCAAATTAACGGCACTGGAGTAGGTTGCTACCTGGCAGAACAATGGACCAGTTTTGAGTCTGAGTGCTGCAGTAGAGCTTCAAAAATCCTCGAAAAAAAAAAGTAATTTACCGAAAATGTACATAACGAGAATATTTTGAAAACTGTGAAAACTGATGACTCTAATACGTAGCATAATTTTTGTTCAAATTCAAGCTATGGCATCCAAGTCGTTCACAGCCTTGTGCTGTTAGATCCTCAACGCTCAAGGTTCGAAGCAGAAATCGCGCTCTTGACTTAGATTTAAGTTCATTTCAAAAATATTTTATGTGTATTTTGTTCGATGTTCCCATAAAGCAATGAAAAAGTAAGCAAATACGGTGTGCCACAAGGTTCCAAATTAGGCCCCATTTTATTCATTCTTTTCACAAACGAACTATTGAGATCACTTAAAAATTGTACTGCCTATGCTTATGCCGATGACATCGCAAAACACAAAGACTTGAACAAAGCTGTGGAGATATTGCAAGACGAATTCAACGCTGTATCGGAATGGTGTCATGATAATGGTCTGGTCATAAATTGTACTAAAACAAAGGTGATGCACATTGGGACTCCATCCAAGCCAATGGAAACTATTCAAATCTTTCATCGAAATGACTGCCGCCCGCTATCAACAAATAGCAACGTAATTGAGGTAGTCAGAAGCATTAAGTACCTTGGAGTTATCATTGACGACCATTTTCTGTGGCATGAGCACATCAATGTCCTGCCTCTTCAACTTAAGAGAACTATTTTTGCAATGGTGTACCTTAAGCGTTACTCAAACCTAGAAGTGCAGAAACAGGTGTATTACTCGTTAGCAGAGTCGCGTATCGGATACGGGATTCAGGCCTGGGTAAACGCAGCAAAATCTCACTTGGATAAGATATCTTACCTTCAACATCGTCTTGTAAAGATTGTTAGACCTTATAACTCCGACTTTAGTGTCTTAGATGTCAAAGCAATCTTCCAGATGAAAACACTTTTACACTACATGAATGATCAACGGTTTCAGCTACCCATAAGCCACACACTAAATACAAGAAGACGAACCCAAGAGCTGGTTCAGGTCCGGAAGCTTTCAACATCTATGGAGATCGGGAACTACGATGTACTGTTCCTAAATTAATAAATTCGCTGCCATAGTTTTTAAAAATCATTCGAAATTTAAAGAAAAGGAAAAAAGAGTTAAGAAAACATTTAATGCAATTTCATTGTGTATACTTGAGTTTTTCAACTCGTAAATTCTTATTTCACTGAGAGTATCTTAAAATTAAAATTAAATCAATAACTTGAATTGCAATTAATGCAAGGTCACTTCAATAAAAATACAATTTATGTACAACCACCTGCAGATAAGCACATTGCTTTGCGGGTAAAACATTGTAAATGAATAATTTATGTACAAATAAAGATCTTCAATTCAATTCAAAAAAATGCAATTCTTCAATTCAAAAAGCGTGCCCTTTTCTGAGTATTCTCAATGTTGAGTAAAGTTCCAACAGTAGAAATAAAAATAAAATAAATAAAAAAATATCGCACAAATCTCTCGCTCCATTTTCCAACTTCTCTGCCCCAGTGACTTGAAATATCTTCCCGTGACCCCCAACGTGATCAATGTTACTTGCCGATGAAACTAGAACAAAGAGTTTCACCCAAGCGAATACCCCGCTTTGTCTTCCCAACAAAGCCCGTGACCAACTGTTCACATGGCATGCCCCTGTGTGTACCTGTTTCGTACTTTTGAAATCTCTATTCCATTTTGAGACAACAGGTTGACAAAGCACAGGGCCGCAAGTTATTAATGTCCACACGACTTATTCTGTCGGATTATCCCCATTCTTGGGCACCTTACTTCTCTATCTGCGCACACTCGGCGATACAATCGCTCCAAATGCGGAAACCGCATCCAAAATCCCAAACAACTTAATGCCAGCCACAATACATCAAAGGGAAATTGTAATATTATTAACTGGTGTATCATTTGGTAATAATGATAATAAAGTCAAGCCCTGTGGAGGAGCGCGACAAAGAGCATTGAAGCACTCGAGCGCACTGTGCTGCGACCATCCAACGACACAACGACGACGTCGTCGTCGAGATTTCTGTGAATCGTGACTCCCACATTTTAACCCTTAACCTGGTCCCATTGAAAGTCAAAGCTTCAGAGTGTATACGCGCATATCGAAACCAAAAAAGCGTTCAGCACACCACCAGCAGCCGATGCAACCACTTCCAGTACGTCTTTGTCGTCGTCTGTCGTCTGTCGCCCGTCGCACGGTGTTGCCTGGTAGACGACACTTCTTCTTCATCGACTTTGTCGAGCCCAGTGAGCCCGCTCAATTATTTATTATCCATGACAGTAAATTCTTGCCTGTCCATATGTCGATAAATCAAAAATTTTGAATTCAATGAAAATCACTGAGCGGTACAAAACTTTATTACGAGAGTGTTTTGTTTTCTGTTCGATCTTGCTGCTGGCGGGGAGAATCGTTTTTTTGTTTACTTTTTATTTTTGGGGGATTTGGGAGAACCCACACGACCTAACCATTGCCATGATGGACGAAATTCGTGTACGAATTCGCGGTTCCGTTTCGGCAACCAACAGAAATAAACAAAAACAACTCTTTTGTCGTCTCGAAGGTATTTTCAGCGGTAAAAAGTGAAAGGCCCTCGGGATGAAGGTGGATTTCCTTTCCCTTGAGCAGGCATTGAGATCGATTCTGGTGGCAGCAGTGTTATGACAGCCGACGTAATGATTTCCATATTGAACTCTAAACTGCTGGCGCATTTGTTTTGACGCCGCCTTGAGGCGTGCTGAAGTGCGGATTTCAACTGAAGAACTTTAATGTCTGATTGGGGAGAAGACAAAAAGCATCGTTCTTGGTGCTGCAATGTGTTGGGAGACCATTGTGCAGGTGATACAAGGTCAACTTCACCCATATAACACCTTCAATTTTTTCACGATTTTGTGCCATTAATCAGTTTACTTTCCCATCCATCCATTCACTGCATTCACAGTTGACTTTGGGGCTGATGTGCAATCGAAGTCGTAGGCCATGGGAAACCTCAGGAAATATTGGAGGGAGGAGCTTCTATACAGCTCGTGAGATTTATCTGAAATTTATCTGAAAGAATTGCGAAAAGAATGGAATTTTTAGAGAACTCCCTTTTTCTGGAGGGTTTTTGAAACACTATTGGAGCACTCAGACCCAAAACTGGTCCATTGTACTACCAGGTAGCAACCTACTCCAGTGCCGTTAATTTGATCCCAATGGCAAATGGTGACTGGACCAGATTCAATTTCACTGGGATTCGAATCTGGGCCCCCCGAACTTGGGGTAGGCACTTAACCAAATGCGAACGAAGAACTCACTTACTCTGCTTTTTTAAGGAAGTTCCTAAGCCATACGTGAATTGCGTCCTGTGCCGCAATTTGTCTGTAAGCTGAGTAAGGCCCAAAATGATAGTGACATCCTCTAAATGTTCTGTGTAAATAATGGGACACAAGTAATCAGGGAGACAATTACGCAGTTCTTCGAAGCCTACTCAAAACTATAAAATATTCTGAAAATTCCAACTATTAACTGTTCTTTGCAGTCATTTGGGCAAACGTAAACAAATTTAATGTCTCATAAAGAGAAACAAACTTCAACTGCTGCTGTTTTTCTAACGGTAAAATGTTAACGTGTTTTAGAATCTGAACTCCGTGGCTGTATGAATAGCGGTGATTTGCCCTCGATCAGTGTTGATCATTTCGCGTCAGGATGAGAAGCGGAAAGTCGTTGAGTGAATTCGAAAAGGGACAATAAATTGAGTTGTTGAAAAGTGGCAAATTTACGCGTGAAATTGGAAGGCAGGTAAATTATTCAAATCACTTCATTAAAAATTTTAAGAAATTGGGGACTCTTTATTACGTGAAAAAGTCATCAGGCCGTTTGTCGGCGTTAATTTTGAAATGTCGCATTTTAAGGGAATTCCACAACCAGTATTCGACATTTTAGAGCACATCCTGGAATAGAAGCCGCCAAGTCCACCGCCAAGGCGTCCGGTCGGCTGCTATCGAAAAGAATAAAGCCGTAGCCACCTCTTATAATACAGCATTGGACGGCCAGAATAGATTAGAATAGAGAAAAGTTGTGTGGTCAATTTAGACGGTTTTTTTTTCGGCCGAAGCCGAAGCCGAAGCTGAAGCCGAATGTTCGGTCGGACTCTATTTGAAACATATTTTGCATAACCCCAAATTGGATTTTTAGCTGCCATTTTTGATGTTCTTTCTGCGTGAAACCAGTACAAATAAATTGAATGCTTTTATACAGACTGCTTAATAGTTTACCAACTTGCAAATGCAAAATCTTTTGATTTTAAACCTGTAAACAAGCGCACTTTCAAAAACAGCAAAACAAAAAATACACCTTTCCGTGCAACTTTTATTTTTACAGAAAATAGAAATGTCAACATTCGGCTTCTGCAAAATGAAGCCGAATGTTTTGCCGAAGGTGATATTTATAGCCGAAGGTGGCCGAAGCCGAATGTTCGGTCAGACTCTAGTGGGCACACTACTGGTATGATTTGTGAAAAGAAGAAATTTCGTTCTCCAAATCTCAGCATGGAGGAGTTAGTGTAATGGTATCTGGCGCCTTTAGTTGGTATGGAACTTCCCGTTTAGCAATTGTTCCAAACAGGATCAATGCCGGGAAGTAAAAGAAGAACTGGAACAAAAATATATAGAATTTCAACAGGATAACGCTCCAATTCACGTGGCGGCTTCTCAAAAAAGTGGTTTTCCGACAGAGATAGTCCAATAATGTCATGGCCAGCAAGTTCGCCAGACTTGAACCCAATCAAAAACTTATGGGACCAATTCACAAAAAATTAAAAAAAGAAACAATCCAAAAATTATTAAGCTAAATGCCAAACAGTATCTTTTTTTTTGTCGGAGGTTTTTGTAAAACTGCACTGGAGCTCTCAGACTCAAAAACTGGTCCATTGTACTACTACCAGGCAGCAACCTACTTTTGCTGAAGTTTCATGGTCTTCCGAAGGAACAGGATCTATGACACAATTTCAAAAAAAGGAGGATTCATCAGACATTACCTGTGCGCAAAATACAAATGCAACCAGAAGCACTATCACTTTGGGACGCACCTTATCTTATGACAAATGATTGCAAAAGATTAACTAGAATAGTGCCTAAAGGGAGCCCAATTTGAACGAAAGTATTCGGTAAATATCGTGACTAAATTTGACTGTTCCAAGATCGATCAGCATCTCAGCAGCGCCGACGCAATGATTTCCAGTACGACTTTGTTGTCATAAAGGGTGACCAGATAGCAATGATAGTTTTCTCAATAATTATAATTCAGCAGCTGTTGAAGCTGACATAACACCTAACTGTCAAAATAATCAGTAAGATTTGTCATTTCATCATGCATCGTTCCACATTTTCCTATCAAGCGGAATTTATTGAAAAATGATATCGAAATACCGGCTCAGTTGGAAATACGCACTTGAATTTCGATCGGTCGTCATCGTGGCTTCAGTGTGCAGGCAATTCGTCACACAGTGGGAATTTCGAGCATGAGTAGACCCTTTTGGACCGAGATTGCAAATTGCAAAATGAAGAAAACATTGCCGCCGTTGCGGCAGAATCGAAGAAGATGCAGAAATTTCGATTCGGCGCCGTGCCGATCAGCTAAATTGGACATCGCCAGAGAGTCAAAACGGCTTATTTTGAGTCTACATCCTTAAAAGTTTGTACGGACGCAAGAATTGAGGTCGGACGACCATAAACAAAGCCGTTAGTTTCCTAATTGGGCGCTGGAAATGTTGGCCGGAGATCCGGATTTTCGTCAAAAAATCATTGTCTCGGACCATCATCTTTTGGCCCATTATTTGGCTTAGCGGCTATGCCAACTAGCAAAATTGCCATTATTGGAGCGAACACAAGTGTTTGATCAAGCATCAATGCATTTACAAAGACTGACTGTTTGACATGGTTTCGGATCGGACCGTAATTTTCAAAATGGGAGAGGGGAGACTGTTGCTAAGATATCATCTTCTTGAACGAGGCTAATTTTTGGCGCAGCGACTGTGTCAATAAGCAAAATCGCCGTAAATACAATTCACAATTCAACCAAGTATCAATGCATTTTCAAAAATTGACTGCTTGGTGCGGTTTATGGCATGGTGGCATCATCGGACCTTATTTTTTCGAAGAAACCGTTACCGACATTGGCCTCTGGTATAGAGCGATGTTCATCGACTTTGTGTGAGCTCGAGCTCGATCCAAAGCTCGGCAACATCGATATATCCGAGCCATACATTTGACGCACGAAGTTGTGAATGAGAAATTTGGCGACTGGGTCATCTCACTTCGAGAGTTCATTACTTGGCGATCATGCGACTTGATACGACTTGAATATTTGTTCTGGGTTTACCTTAGGTTAGGTTAGGTTAGGAGGCTGCTAGTGAAATTCACCAGCACACTTAGACCATGTTGGTCCATTGTGATACCCATAGTCAGACTACTACCACTGATCGAGCGCTCCAGTGATATTGCCGTTAATTTGATCCCAACGCCAAAAGGTGATTGGACCAGATTTGAAAACCGGATAAAAGCGTATTGACTTTGCTTTCACTGGGACTCGAACCTGGGACCCCTCTAACTTAGGGCAGGCACTTAACCAACTGCGCCATCCAGTCGTATTTTCGTTAACCTTAGTATACGCTAAACAAGCCAACCACTTTGGACGAGATCGGGGCAAAAGTTTGAGACATAATTGGCAGAATAACGCCGCACATATTGGACTGACCGCTTGAAGCACTACCAGCAAAGTCGAAGTGCCCATTTGAATAATGTTTTATTCCATATATAATGGCCTGAATGTAGCTTCAAAATAAAGCTAGAATCAATCTTATATCTCACGTTGTTGTTGTTTTATTTAAATCTATTTTCCTATCGTACTTATCTGGTCACTCTATACATCGACCATCGCACGGTGTTGTTGTAGAACACCCGCCTAAATCCACCTAGGAACTGTAGCGCCATCCAAAGAAGGAGATCAGGAAAATGATAGTGAACCGAACCTAATCGCCTTGCATACATCGCCCAAACACAAAAAAGGCTATGGATTTCTGCCAACTCTTGCATGAACTCCTGACATCACCGGTTGAAGCTTCCAATTACCATCTGCTTTCATACATCCTCCCGTATCTGGATCTAATCTTCTCAGCAAAATCTAGTAATTTCCGCTGTGGTAAAATTGGATAAAATCCAAGTCCACCATCCACACGGCACACGACCAAAGTCAACATTAGTCAGCTGCACGTCAAAGGAAAGGGATATGAGCTACGTACCTGCACCTTTCCTAGCTGCGATTGCATAACACTGCGAAAGGTAAATTTTGCACTCATTTATAAAACGTCGACGTCACCAGACTGCAGCAAATGTGCCAGCAGTTGTCGAAGCCCCAGCTACGACGTACCGGGTGTTTACATAGTGAAAAGCTCGCGCCAAATCAAAATTCAAAATCTACAAATCGGAGACAGTCGACCACGAAATAAACGACCGCCGAAACAAATGCAAGAAAAAAAACAACAAAACACCGGCCAACAGCTAGACCCTGGTGGCAGCAGCAGCACCAACATCACCACAGCAACACAGCAACAACAGTCAACATGTTACAATTGCGGAAAAGCAAAAATCCAACATGAGTCGACAAGCCCAGACAGCTTTGTTAATCCAATTGGCAACACAGGTAATAATAAGTAACCCACCTGTGCCCGAGTGTATGTGCTGTTTTCAATTAATCGACGACATAAGCACCATGACCGAATCGATAGCTTGAGATCTGCCTACCCTCAGATCCCTCCTCTCGCCGCCGCCCATCGACCCGGTAAACCCGGATCGACAATCGTCGCTCAGGAGCCGCCTTCGCTAAACAGAATTCGCCCAATAAATCGTAATTAATTAATGTCTCGGAATCAGCAGCAGTGTCGGCCTCCGAGATTTGGCCTAATCACAGATTTAGAGACACACCGCGTGGAAAATGTATCTCCGGAGCTGTGGCACAACCTGTTGAACTGATATCGCATCGCAGCAATCAGCAACACAGAACCTCTCGAACGAGGCCGAGCCGAAGTGTAGCAGAGCACCCTGTGCCAGGACAAACTTCGCAGCGAATGTGTCTGTTCGTCTGTCTGTCTGTCTGTCTGTATGTCCGCACTGATACAGATACGGACAACACAACTCATGTTGCAATCGAATGTCTCGAGGTCCCCGATGCGGCGAGCGGCGGCGGCGGCGGCGGCGGGACAGTGGATCGACGACGGCGCGACGTCGCAGTCATCGTGTGGCGTTGTGATTTGTTGTGTGGGGTTTTGGGCAGATTTTAACACCGCGATTAGTGTCGCGCTTCGAAATCTAGACGCTTACGCGGGTGTTTATGGCCACCACTCCGCTCGTGGCCTGCCTCGCATGTGTCTCGCAGGTGGATGTGGTAATTATTTCGCATTTTAATTAATTTCTTTATCTTATGCGAGTGCTGGGAGGGTTTGGCAGCCTCCACGGGCGCCGCCGCTGCTGTCGCCAATGGCGTCGGGTCAGTTGGTTTTAACACTCCACTTCAGGGCGGGAGATCAACCGTTTCAGGGTTGCACAATCTGTTTGCTGAACAGCAATCGTGATTTTGAAAGTTGAATTTTCTGCTGTGCCGTACCAGCTTCGCACAAGACTGCTGCTAATCACGAGTCGGAGGTGTTATTCGGTTGAGTTGAGTGCTGAGAGGTATCCCAGAAGAATTCCAACTAGGAGAAGTGGTGTTAACAGCAGTCTTCTGATTGCTTGGATATGACCTGAACTCTGTGAGGTGTGAATTGGGAGCGGGTGTGAGAGAGCATTTTGGTGGGGTCCTTAATTAACAGGTTCGCTGAAAATCAACTGCCACCAGATAAGGGTCAGAGCACCAGGGAGTGGAACGGTAACACGGTGCAATTAAGCAGTAGGAGATCTGTGGATGCGAGTTGCAACAGAACACATTTCCAAGACCTTTGGACTGTATCCACCAGTAATTCGGCGAGACGATCGTGCATGAACGTTGTCATTTGCAAATTTTTCATTTTCTGAAGAAATTTTAAGTCTAATGTCATCGAATCGGGAGTGGAAAAAGGTGGGGGGCTAGTTCTTGACCACATTCGGGTTCATCTAGCAGCATTTGATATGTCCTTTCATAAAAATATTGTCCACTTTTCCCTTTAGCTATAATAATGGCTCATCAAACTAGGGCAGGGTGGTAGAGTTCGGGTTCTTCTGTAACCTTTGTGGCGAAAGATGTATAAAACAAAGCAATAACTACGTGTTTTCAAGCAGAAGTGGCAGTGATAAATGAAGCAGCACCATCCATAAAAGACGTTAAATAAAATTACTCCTCGTTAGGTTAGGTTAAGTTTTGGAAGGGGAGCGTGATGGTTACAAGGTGATGATGGCAAAGCAGATGTTGGATCGTCTCGGTCTCTTCCTCATCTTCGCAACTCCGGCAGAGATCGCTGGATTCCGCATTCCATTTCCGGAGCATTGCTCCGATGGGGCAGTGTCCTGTGATCAATCCGACGAGCATACGGATCGAGCTTCCACTAGAGGTCTTGGGTTTTCCGAGCCCCATTCAAACACCCAAACTGAGCCTCTTTTCACAGAATAATTTTGTGTAAAAAATCCAGATCTTGTTCATTCATTTCCAGCACCTAAAAAACGAAAGTATGGCGCTTTGGGTTGTGGGCCGGATCTGTTTGTTGTTCTGTCTCAAAGCATTTTTTTATTTTCATCTTTTAAAAAAATCTTACAGTCTAGAAAAAAATACTTAAACTAGATATACAATAATGGGATTCTTATATTATCTTACTGGCCCTATGCTGGCACTCTAAGTTTATCTATGATTTTATTTACATTGCCTTTCGGCTTCTTTTTGTGTACTTTACACATATTTTAATAATACTAAAAACAAAATACTTATACTAAGAAAAATTAATTAAAAACTTGGTAATCTAAAATTTTTTTTTATTTATATTCTTAACCTAACTTAACAGTGATTTAAACTAACCTATCTAACATTTTTTTTGATTTTTTAGATTTTTTTCCATTAAAATTATCCAAATCTAATACCCTAACCTAAATGTAAGTTGGCCTTAAGGGACCAACAGTTAGTTGATTAAAATGAAAACAATTTGGATATCTGATGGGGCTGCAACCAACAATAGAACCCTCGAACCTTGTCACACACCGTTCTGTCGCGAACAGAGATGGATCTACTGAATCGGAGATCAACCGGATTAACTCTTGCGACATCGCCCTCGTAGAGGAGTCGCCTATCGCCACAGACCTTCGCACCACGGGGTAGATCAATGGACATCCCTCCGCATCCTGGATTAAGCCAATTCGGTCAAGGTACAAGAACGCTTTCGATGGAATGCATCCACTCCGGCGAGTGTTTTCACGATATGCTTTTTGGGGTAGGTAGCTCCAAATATCAGCTCATTTTCCGAGGTCATGGCTCGTGCGACATGCCTTCGAATAAGCTTAATAATAAAATTATCTATACTGATCAGGTTTGCCTCGTTGTACAAGACTTCATTGGGATGGAATTTCCTGTACTCGGATTCGGGTGTACGCTACAAACGGAGGCAGGCCCGAATACACTGTCTCTTGAACACCCTCATCTGTTCCATCTGGGAGGGATTCGTGTTGAACAACACTAGACAACCGTATGCCATGACTGACCGGATGAGGGCCATGTAGCAGATTACATTCACCCTGGTATCAAGTTGGTTGCTATAAAACAACCCTCTTGCCACAGCAAATCCCTTCCTGGCTTTCGTCAGTGCAGTACCTATGTGTGCGATGGGGGCCGGCTTTAATTCGTGTGTTAACTGGGCTTCATAATCACAATCTTTACGCAAAATGTGGTGCAAAGTGGTTACGGATTGACCTTATTTCAGTGATGGCTCCCCTTTCGGAGACCCACCAGTGATATTTTCAACTGACCTTTGCCAGACGAAAAAAAATTAGAAACTTAATATCCCACCAGTGATATTTTCAACTGACCTCTGCCAGACGAAAAAAAATTAGAAACTTAAGATCCCTGACCTGTTCGAGAGCTTCGAATTTAGCTCCTGCGAAAAGGAGGTTGACCATGAAAAAAACAACAACGAATTTTACGAACAATTTACGTGATATTTTCAGTATTTTTGTAGCAAATTCTCACTATTTTCAACTTTTGTACAAGTGTGTATCAATCCATATACATATAATGACTTCCCACTTATCAGGCCAACGGAGAATCTGACCTTTAGCAATTGCTGGTTTCCATCCTTGACGGTACCGGAGACGCATCTTTCAGTCATTTAGACTGACTTGTCTTATGTTCGCAATCAATTGCCGTTTATACTGGTCTTTCCGCCTTCCTTTCTTTCTTGAACCTGGAGGTTTAGATTCCAATTCTTAATAGAAGCGTTGGTGTTCATGCGCTCGATGTGCCCGACCCACTTCTATTAGGTTGTACCACATGAAATGTCGGATTTTTTTTGTAAACAATTTTCCTATTTGAGATAGGTGTAGACTTATTGGGGAAAACTCCCATGTTGTTTGCAATGCTCTGCACCTTTTTTGTTGGGTTGCATCCACAGTTTCTCGTAAAATTGTGTCGTCAATTACCGTTTCCGGTTTCCCACGCGGTTCGTTTTCGAGGCCCTTAGCACGTTTACACCGCGCCCAAATTCAACATTTCAGGAAAAAAGTTTCGAAATCCAATTTTGCGTTCCCACTGCAACTTCAGCATTTGAAATGATAGCTAGTGTCAGAAATTGTTATTGGACATTTTTCCTGATTGGAAATCAGAAGTAGTTGAACCATTTAGCGTGTTATATTAATTTAATAGTGAATTTAAGTGCTAATTCGGACATATTAAATATATTGTTGACTCAATATTGAGGAGTTCGCCTTGAAACTCGAAGCTCTCAACTAAAGGGAAAACAGCTGTTTTTATTTATATCAGCGGGTTGAAATGTCATTGTATGACATGCTGAATTTGTAAAGAGGATTGCCCGATTTGACGAACTTACAAATGCAGCGACGAAATTCAGAATTTCGCTGGAATATTGCATTCCAGAATGCAGGAAATGTATGGCGAAATGCAATTTTTTTGGGCTGAAATGCAGAAACTATCCGAAATGTTGAATTTTATTGCGGTGTAAACGTACTATTAGATCTCCCGAACGGAACTTACCAAACCAACGCTGAATGGTGCGTTCGTACACCGCTATATTCTCAAATGCGTCATTTATGTTTTTGGCTGCCAGAGACGCATTATGTTCCAGTAAGGAAAAGTTCGTTCCATAAAGGTAAACAGTACCAATTTGAACCGTCGACAGCCTGATTTAAAAGTCGCACACATCAAACACACATACCACTGTATTCTAAAAAAAATAAGAATTCACTGCGTTTTACAGATGTTCACTCGACAGCTTCTAATTGAGGACTCACTGAAAAACCCGACATTTCACCTAGTATTATATCCACACTATATCCTCATTTTTATAGAGCTCATGAGAATTTGATCCAAGGACATATACGAGTATACAGTCCAGATCTTGATACAGCTCATAGAGTTCGCGGTTGTCTTTCCTTCATTTGGCTTCTCGCAGACAGCACCAAATGCATGACGTCGAATTTTTATATCTCTACAGTCTTGCTTGATGTAGTTCGTAGAGTTCACGTTTGTCCCGAGGTAGACAAACTCCCTTATAATAATAAAAATGGCGGCGCTAAAGTATGAGGTGGACCTGGGCCTAGCTTCTCAGCAACCAGTCGTGGTATGCGTGCTATTGTTTTCTTACAAGTGGAGGGGACCTACTGTTTGCCGACTCCGAACGGCAGGATTGAGAAACTTTTTCTTGACAGTTATACTCTTTGAGCATTGTCAGTGACTCGAAAGAGCTGGAGACTGGGATTTGAACCTAGACTTGAAAGTCAAGTGTGTATGGGTCGACGCATAAACCCACACGGTCACGGCGCCCACTAGACAAACTCCTTAGCTGACTTAAAATTGTAGCTGTTGATTTTGACATTTTGTCACAAATGGTTATTTTTCCTAGTTTTTACTTATTGAAAGTCATCGCAATGGTAGTTGAATGGTGTTGGTTTAACGCAAATTTTGAAATTACTCCTTTTCTTGGATGGTCTTATATACCAGAGGGTGTCGTTTTATGTGGACTTTTGAAGCAACGCCTTGATTTCTTCTTATTACATGATTTTTTAACCCCTTTCTTTAGACAGTTACACAGGCGTAATTGTCCCGAAAGCATGCAATAATACTGACTCCTGCTTCCTGGACCTGCAAATCACCTGTTTACTTATTGTGGTCCATTTCTCTCACGTCACTTTAGGTCTCGGCGTTGAACTACAATCCTATTGTAGGTACTACACCGTCTTAAAACATTAGTTTTTTGCAATCTTCTGATCTCTCAACTTTGAAGACTATTTACGAAACCTTGATGGGGTTATTCTACAAAAATACCTAATCTTTGAGGAATTTTCCATCCACAATCGAATTTTTTAGTCGAATAATCTCCTTCAAGAACTGTAAGCAATTTCCAGGGTTAATGTCACGATCGAAAGTTTACCTGACAAGCTCCTCATGTTTTCACTCACCCACTTTCCCAATTCCACTGCAGAGCGCCTCAAAACAAGGAACAAGAGAAAAAAAAAAGAATCATCAACGAAAACCCAAAACTTTCCCCTCACGCATTCGAAAACATTTACCAGATCAGTGATCACTTGTCATTGATTTCCATGTCATTACCACAATCCAATCAGCCTTAGAATAACCCGAAAGGCCAACACATTCCTCATGGGGGCCATAAAGAAAAATGCGTTCCACACGACGCAATGGAGAGCTGGCAACAGAAACAGGCCCCAAAACCGATGCCCAGATGCAAAACACTCAAAAGTCACGAGTTTTCGACGCTGCACTCGTCTTCGGCGACATGAACTGACATTATGTCATAATATCCCCGCGCGCAGGAACCGTATGTGTGACGGTTCCAACATTCCGCTGAGCATGTTTTTATGCCTACGAAATGACACTAATAAAAAATACGTGGAACACGAAAGAAATATCATTTCGGCGACACGTTTTCCTTAAATTGAATTCATAAAGCATCGGCGCGGACCGTGGGGGCTGGAGTGGAGCTGAGGACGACACTGGCCGAGAACGAGATTATGGATCCCTTTTGCTGCTTGTACACAGCCACACAGGTATTCTCCTCGCTGGCAGTCATGTGGCGTAGATACTCCACCACCGCCACCGCCACCGACACTACCACACTCACTGCGACAGGTAGGCAAAGACAAAGCCACCTCCGATAGTCCTCCGCAGAGTGCCCTCCTTCATCACGCTGCTCCGGGGAGCCCCATCTCTAGCTGCACATGCCTGGACATTGTTATTTTCACTTTGAGAGCTCTCTGTCCCACAGTCACAGTCGCAGCTGAAAGTTTATAATGTCATCCTGGCCGTGGCAGTGATACTGCCACTTCATGGCCTCTGAATGACAATACAGTTTGCATGCGCATCTCGGGCCACTGGCATGGGGCATCGAGCGTCGGGCATCGGAAGGGGCCAGCAACCTTCTCGCAATCTGTTGAGTGCGCATCTCCCTTGGATGTGCTGGACTCGTTTTATTTCTCGCTTATGACCATGTTAAGCACCGTGTTAAAATTTGTAAAATGACAACTTCACGACGCGATTATCATATTCAAATATTCCCGCGGAGCGAAGCCGTGCGGCAGCGGCGGCGGCAACGACAGAGTGAGATGCCCTGTCGGCCGCGCGATCGACCCATGTGCAGAGCGTGTTTCCTTTGCATACTCGTACCTATGCCCAAGCCCATAGCCGTCCCGGTGCTGTGAGCCGAGTCAGCTAAAGCTTTTGGCGCGCTGGACATTATCGAATATCTTAATAGGGGGTAGTTAGACCTAGGCGAAGTCTCCTTGAATCGGATCAACCGTCGGAGGCGGTGGCGACGGCAGTGGTGATGCTGGATGACGATGACGGTGACGGTGCGCTGCTCGGTTCTTCATCTTCTTCTGCTTCCTCTCGGACTGTCGGAGAGTGTCGAAGGATGCTCCTCGTCCGACAATAAAGCTATTACCCTTGAAGTTGAAGCTGCGACGATTGAGATTTTCTGTGGGTTGGATGCTCAACCTGTTGGCTCGTACTCCCGGCGGTATCTCGACGGCTGCTTATCCGTTCCCTCAAGGTGGAGGTGAATTATTCCGAAATGAAATGGAATTCATGTTGTGCGCAATCAGGTTGAATGGACTTGACATCGTGCAAGAAAAGGTGGGGTCCGCAGCTCGTGTTTGTGAGAGGGAAGCTTTTGCAATGGACATTCGCTGTTGTCCCCATCGGGGAGGAGATATGATAAATTAATTTTGAGACCAATGACGCATCGTGGGCCAGTTGAATTGGAAGAGATTTGGATGGAATTTGCTCAGTGATTTCAAAAGAATCGCCGAGTATTTGGGATGAGTCAGGTATCGAGTGAAGTGGATTTGGTGCTGATATCTAATTCCAAGAAGGAAATTGCTCACTCGGTGATTTTGCTGGAACCAGTAATTAAACACAAGAAAGAACATTGTCGTCGGTGCGTCCTGAAACACCTAGATCTTTATTTTTTAAATGGCAACACAAAGTGGCATGTGACCATGTCAAACGTGCTATCATGTAACTTTTCAACATCACTCTTGAGATGATCGTGCCAAACTCACTTGTCAATTGTAAAAATGTCCGAACAATTAATAGCATACGTGGACAGCACGAGAAGCGCGCGATCGAGGAGATGAAGAGGTGTTATGGCAGGAATGGTGTCCGAAAGTTTTACCAAAGGGTAAAACTTTTATCGAATGGGTATAAAGTTCGGACAGAAGACTGGCGGGACGAGAATGGACTACTGGTAGTAGATTCGCAGTCGATACTGAGAATTTCGAAAAGCCATTTCTGCAGACTTTTAAACGGCGATGAGGACACAAATACCGCTGTCAGGCAAAATGTTCCACTCAACACAACGGACGATAATAGAAGAGAATACCGTCCCCCCGATATAGACGAAGTCAAGATAGCGATATCGAGACTGAAGTCAAATAAAGCTGCTGGTGCAGATAGTCGGCCCGCTGAAATGTTTAAAGCAGCTGGAAGTGATCTGAAAGGGCGCATGCACCAGCTCATCTGTAAGATATGGTCGGAAGAAAGCATGGCCGATGAATGGAATCTCAGTATCGTTTGCCCGATCCACAAGAAAGGAGACCCCTTTGACTGCACCAACTATCGAGGGATAAGTCTCCTTAACATCGCCTATAAGATCTTCTCTGCCGCTTTGTGTGAACGCCTGAAACCATTTGTGAACAAACTGATAGGTCCTTATTAGTGTGGTTTCATACCCGGGAAGTCCACCATCGATCAAATTTTCACACTGCGGCAGATCCTGGAGAAGACCCAAGAAATGCAGATCGACACACACTATCTAATTGTCGATTTCAAGGCCGCATATGACAGCGTGCATAGAGACGAGCTATACAGCGCCATGTCTAGTTTTGACATTCCTGCCAAACTCGTCAGACTGAGCAGGATGACGATGGAGAACTCTAGGTGCTCCATCAAGGTCGGTAACGAACTCACCGAGACCTTCAATGTCAAAAAAGGTCATGTGATTTCTTTAACATCGTTCTTGAGAAGATCGTGCAAAACTCACTGGCCAACACAAGAAGCACGATCTTCCAAAAGTCCGTTCAACTGCTAGCTGAAGCGGATGACATTGACGTGATTGGGCGGGAAAGATGCGTTTACCGGCATTGAAATGGAAGCGGCTAAAATGGGTCTGGCGGTAAACGAGGGCAAAACAAAGTATATGCTGTCATCGAGAAAGGACGCACAACATCAACGACTTGGCTAAAGCGTCACCATCGGCAGGTATAACTGTTTTTTTGGGCTCAAAAGGCAAATGAGTAGTAGAACCCTCTCTCGGAAGACCAAGCTGACTCTATAAAAGATTTTGATCATCCTGTCCTGCTGTACGGCGCAGAGGCATGGACAATATCCCAAGCGGATGAACAGTCTCTTGGTCTTTTCGAGAGAAAAGTTCTGCGCACGATCTTTGGTCCTGTTTGCGTTGATGGCATTTGGAACTTTGGAACCATGAACTGTATGGGCTGTACAGCGACATGAGTCTAGCCAGGCGTGTACGGATCCAACGTCTAAGATGGCTAGGCCATGTAGAGCGTATGGACAACTTAGCTCCGGCCCGAAGAGTCTTCGACTCTGAGCCTGTGGGACAACGCAACAGAGTACGTCCACGTACAAGATGGCGCACACAAATTGAGGGGGACTCGGCCGACTTGATGTGCGAAACTGGAGACAGCTGGCGAGAGATTGTGCTGACTGGAGAGGCATATTGAGTGAGGCCCAGGTCCACCTCGGACTGTAGCGCCCTAAGAAGAAGAAGAAGAAGATTCTAACATTCGCCGTGGACGTGTGGGTTTGAGCGTTGATCCATACGCACTAGACTTTCAAATCTAGGTTCAAATCCCAGTTCAGACAAATAATTTTTCAAAAAAAAATTTTTCACGGCTCCACCTTTTTCAAGTCACTGACAAAGCTCAAAGAGTATAATTGTCTAGAAAAAGTCCCCTCCACTGGTGAAAAAACAATAGCACCCACAACGCGAGTGATTGCTGAGAAGCCAGGCCCAGGTCCACCTTGGACTGTAGCGCAGACTCTATTATTATTATTATTATTCTGACATTCGGTTCAAGTCGTCGGTGATTTGGTTAATTTTTTCATGAATTTTGCTTATTCATCGTTTATTGCCAGAAGCATTTAAGCCATTTCCGTTTTGGAATTCCAGGTAACGCAGATTTCTGTTCAGTCAATCAGGTCAATGTAATTTGCAAGTGCTGAGTGTTGAGCAGACTCAAGTGTTCACTAGTGAATCGTGCACAAATTTCTAATAGTTGACGTTAAAGAAATCACATGACCCTTCCTTGCCTCGTCTAAAACGCTCGTCGAATTGACGTAGTATTACATCGGAATTCACAATCATTCTAGAACTACTAAAATATGCTCATGTGGTTTAAAAAGAACTCAAGACCCTTTTATTTTCCTCTTTTCACTGACTATCAGTAGTTTACGAGCTGTTTTCAGACGTGCACTAGCCCATCCCGATATCACATAATGGGCTCCCGCGAAGGTTTCCCCTAAGGAGGCTGCCTTTTCGCCGAAAGATGACATAATGTTCCAATTATGGAAATCACGATATTACTAGATCATTACATCGAAACGATATGCAAACAGCGAGTGAGCATGGAGGATGTTTACGTGGAAATTTTACAATGTGAAGGGAAACACAGCACTTGGGCATTTTTCGAAAACCTTCTTTACTTACTGATGGTGCCTATGGATCTAATAAAGCAGGTCTACAAAGTGCTTGGGAACTGCCAAAATTCGCTCTGATAAACTTAAAGAGGGAGTTATTTGCAAACAGCTTGGTTTAAGACTCGGAACATGACCAAAGACTGTAGAGACACGAAGACCTGTGGAAGACAAATTTTAGAACTATTTTTCTGAAGCACTCAGACTCAAAACTGGTCCATTGAGCTGCCAGGTAGCAACCTACTCCAGTGCCGTTAATTTGATCTCAACGGCAAATGGTGACTGGACCAGTTTCGATTTCACTGAGATTCGAACCTGGGAACCCTCGAACTTGGGGCAGGCACTTAACCAACTGCGCCATCCACTCGTTTTGGAACGAAATACTCTGTAAGCCTCTGTTCTTTGGCCACTTTAACAAACTAATGGAAAATTTGGACTAATACCCTAGGGGTTTAAAGAAGTTTACTTACATTGAAAGCTTAGATCCAGCAGAGGCCATCTTATTCTGGAGGTGTCACATGTATGCCTCTACAGTCCGGCGTGGACCTTGGCGTCAACCACCAAGCCTCTTCAGCTAGCACGATCTTACACTGCCAGTTTATAGCTCCTCTTGAAATCTGAATTCCATCGGGGGTTTGGTTTTGGTTTTTCATTTCTTTTAAAGTGTGGTGTGGGGGAGTGGGAAAGACCGTCGACTTCTGCGCTGAAGATCCATTCTTCGAGTCCAGATACAACTCTTATTTTACAGTACCGCCTCTCTCGAGTCACAGACAACGCTCAGAATGTAAATCTGCCAAGAAAATCTTCGAAAACCTCGCCGTCCGGAGTCGTTATAAAACTAGGACATCTCTAGGCGTGAGCGAACAAAAGAACGCACAGCACGAGTGATTGCTGGAGAGCCTAGTTCGTATCGGACTATAGCGTCACCCGAGGAAGGAGAAGCCTAGGTCCAAGTCCATACCCTGTATCATCTTTGGGTACGTATTCCTTTTCTTTCTCATTCTTTCCTCACTCCTTTCCTTCGTGTCGCCTTCGACGCTATCCTTCGAACAGGAGTTTTCCTTCCCTAATTTTAAACATTCATGCTCCATAAATCCACTCAAGTTCGAAAGTCCGATTTTGAACGAGTTTTTATTCCAAAACAATTGTACTGTGTAATAATGGCCCCCGCCACATAACTACCAAAACTCTCCCAGAGTAAAGTTCAACTGTCACATGACCATCCCATGTACTCCGCAAGTGAAATTGGCGGTATATCTTAAAAATCAGAAAACAATATGGCACCAGAAGGAAAGAATATCCCTTCTTTGGTCTCCAGTAGGTTCACGTAGGTGGTGGTGGTAGATACCCCAGACGTCGACGCCGCAGCCAGACCATTGTCTATCCGCAGCCCGCTGCACCTGAACTTTGCGCCACATTACATAAACATGGAAATCCCCATATTGTTATCGAAGGTTTCCCTCCATTGTTACCACATTTCATCGGCTCGGCACCGCAGGCTCCAGCCGTAGGAAGATTGTCATTTTGGCAATCGGTGCTCCAAGCCTCAGAACCACCACCACCACCACCACCAGCAGCGTTGGCGAACGCCGCCGCCGATCCTTGTCGTCGCACAGATGGTGAGAAATTGTGAAATTATTATTCCTTGCGGTTGACACAAAGAACGAATTGCGCTGCATTTGTGATTTATGTGCCGAGTGGCAAGTGTAAATGGTTTATCCAATTAAAAAATTGTATTTCGATTTTTTCTGTATATTCTTGGCGGCAAATCGAGACGCTCGCGCTACCGCTCCCGCTCTGCGGTCTGGCGCTGCTGAGTCACCTCGCAGTGGCAGGCAAATATTGTATGCATGTTGGTGGCTTCGAGTGGCGGCGACCTAAACGCCGGCTTATGCTTATTCATGGGAATTCAATTAAAGCATTTGTTAGGCTCTCCCACTCGTCGGGTAGCGATTATCAAGATTAATTTGATTTCGACAAGTGCATGTAGTTCGGCGCCAGACGCTATGGCTCATGGTCTCAGCCAGTTGCAGGGGGCGCCGGAGACAGACGTGGAAGTTGACATTTTGTTGGAGGAATTGGATTGTCTCTGTTCTTTGTGATTGATTCAGTGGATGTCGATTTCGTCATATCTATTGATATTTACCTCTGAGCTAATGACTTCACTGGTTTGGATTCAGCGATGAGAGTAGTTAAACCTAACCAGTGGTTGCTTGGAGATCAACAGCCATGAAGACCGAGTAAAGAGTGGATCCGCAGATCAGAACATTATGTTTGGCAAATGTTGGGTGCGTTCTGATTTACAACAGTCTAAGACCGTAGTCACAGTAGTAGTTTGGACAGTTTGGTCTCCCCGCGAGCACTTCAGAGCTCACATAGCAGCGATTTTTCGTCGAATCTTTCACTGAATGGACATCATGGCCTCTGTCGGTAACTGGAAAAACCCGCAGTTAATTCTGTACTGGAAGAGACATTTTTTATTAGTTTCAAGGGCCTATCGATTCATGTAATATGACATCGTTCAAACGTCTACCTCGGCTTCTCTGGGTGACGCGCATCCGAAATGTTAAATTTTCCATGACTCTGGCGCATAAAACAGGCTGAAATTTACCGATGGTATGGGTTATGTTGGCTTTAAAGGTCCTTGTGGTTTGTGGCTTATTTGCATTGACCTCCGACTTCAGAAAAGCGCACAAAAACAAAAGTCTAACGGGGTCAAATCGCACGATCTCGGTGGCCAGTTCACATCACCTCCACGTGAGATGACTATGCCCTCTAATTGCTGAATTTTCAATATGGAGTGTGGCACGTAGCGCACGCCTCCTGTTGAAAAGACATGTCGTTGGTGTCCACATCATCCAAGCAAAAGAAGTTGGTAATCACGCCGTTGATGGTGATGACCCGGCCAACGTCGTTCAACGTGTTTTTCGGGATGCATTGGACTCTCTTGGATCACATGTGGATTGGTATCGTCCCAAATTCGACAGATTTGTTTGTTGACGTACCCATTCATCCAGAAATGGGCCTCATCGGTGAAGATGATTTTTCGATGAAACAGAATTCAGTTTCCAACTGCTCCAGAAACCATTCAGAGAACACACGTCGTTGTCTTTGGTCGTTTACGTGTACTTTCAGCTCCAGGGTCAGTTGAATTTTTCATGGGTGCAGGCCAAAGTCGTGACCCAAAATTCGCCAAGTTGTGGTCGTGGTCTGCGGAAGGCCGAGTTCTTGTGAACGACTCGAAATCAACTGCCTCTGAGTCCCCTGTACACTCTCACGGACAGCAGCTATGTTTTCGGCAGATCTTGCGTTCCGTTGACGTATGGGCGTAGATTTATCGTTTCCTGAACCAGTGGACTCAATTTTCACCATCATACTGCGAATAGTTCTCTCGGTAGGACGATTATGGCGACCGTAAAATGTGCGAACATTGCCCGAACAGAAGACACATTTTGATAAAACAATTTTATCATTTGCACGTGTTATTGAACGCTTTTTCCATCCATGGTGATTTGGCAAAACAGGCTGAAGAAACGACAGCCAATTTGACAGATGTAAATTCAACAATATGGCCGCCATCAACTGTCAGAGTTCGGAAGTCCGTATTGGAACACGCTTATTATTGTTCTTGAACGCCATGTCCGTCCGTGGTGAACGGACTGAATAAATGACAGTCAAATTGACAGATATGACTTCAACATGATGGCCGCTATCAACTGTCAAAGTTCGTAAATCCCTATTGAATGGCCAGTCATGACGTACGGTTGTTCAGTGTGGTTCAACGTGAGTGCTTCCCAGATGGAAAAGATGAGGCTGTTCGAGAAGCAATGTCTCCGGGCTTGTCTCAAGAAGTACAGAACTCCAGAATCTGAGTACAAGAAATTCTATTCCAACGAGTTCTTGTATAACGAAGCAAACGTGAACAGGGTATATAATTTTATTATTATTATTAAGCTGATTCGAAGACATGTTGCACGAGCCATGACCTCGGAAAACGAGCTGATATTTGGGGCTTACTACCACAATGAAGCATATAATGAGAACGCTCGCCGAAATGGATTTATTCCGCCGGAGGCGTTCTTGTACCTTGACAGGATTGGGTTAATTCAGGATGCGGAGGGATGTCCATTGATCTACCACGTGGTGCAAAGGACAGTGGACAGGCGACTCCTCTACGAGGGCGATGTCGCAAGCGTTAGTCCGGATGATCTCCGGTTCAGTAGATCCATCTCTGTTCGAGACAGAATGGAGTGTGAAAAGGTTCGGGGGTTCTATTGGTGGTTGCAGCCCCATCAAACGCCCCAGTTTTTGTCAGTTTAATCAGCAAATTGTTGGTCCCTTACGGCCAACTTACATTTAGATTGGGCATAAGATTAGGGTAATTCTAATGGTAACAGATTTTAAAAGTTAAAAAAAATAAACAAAAACGGTAAAAAAAACATTGTAAATAGATTAGTTTAGGTAAGTTTAAGTTAGTGTTAAGTTAGGTTTAGAATATGAATAGAAAAAAAATGTTTAGATTACCAAGTTTTTAATTAATTTTTCTTAACATAAGTTTTTTTAGTATTATTTAAAAATACAGTCAACTCCCTCTAAGTCGAATTTCCCTTTAACTCGAAGCTATATTTTTTTTGGCATTACCCTCATTTTCCATACGAAAACCATCCTCTAAGTCGAACTCCCTCTAACTAGAACTAATTTGGATATCCCGTGAAAGAGGGAGTCGACTGTATATGTAAAATAAACAGAAAGAAGCCGAAAGTCAAAGTAAATTATAAATTCATAGATAAACTTAGAATGCCCGCATAGGGCCAGTTAGATAGTATAAAAATCCCATTATTGTATATCTAGTTTAAGTATTTTTTCTAGAATGTAAGATTTTTTAAAAAGATAAAAATAAAAAAATGCATTAAAACTAAACTAAATTAAACCTTTAGGTAGGTATACAATGTACATATGTATGTACCTAGTGATTGCGATCTTCTGTCCAGATCGCAGAATTACAGATCAGCTGTCCATACTCGTATTTTCAGCTGACTGCTAAACGGCAAGGGAACTAAATTCGCTCCAGTAAAAGTTTGCCACATGGAGCGCACATTCTGGTAGACAAACATTAGTATTTATTATCAGATGTGGTAGTATAAATAGTACGGACCCGTCAAGAGCGTGTCCTAAAACTATGAAAATATAAATGTTTACGACAGCAAGCAGTCCTCTCAGAATGGCAACTTTTCTGCAATTAGTGACTTTCAATTTCTACCATATCCTTAACGTATACGCAAGTGGTTCACCCTTCTCTTCAACTCCCAGTCTCTTTCGAACTGCACCACTCCTTTCGTTACAAACTTGCAATCACTGCAACTTCCACTCAAGACTTCCAACACGCACACGAAAAGACCTGTTGACCTTAATGTCTTCAACTAGTCTCATTTCCATCACTTCCAACCGAAACCATATTTCCGTTGAGCTTAATTTGTATTAAAAATTATTATATTCACCTCCATGCTAAGCACCGGCACTTTCACAGAACGTTAGGATCACTAATGCACCACAAGCCATCAGCTAATGGACGTTTTAAACGTTTAAGACGAAGCTGGTAATTCAATTACCACGCTTAGCCGACACAAATGGCCTATCATGGCATGGATTTAGTGGTGAGAAAGTAATGGCTATCGCGCCGATATGGGTGCGATATCTGGAGCAATTCGAATGTTGTGTTAATTAATTGATTTGTTATCTGGTCGGTAAGTATTTAATTAATCCCATGCTGCACCTTACTGGGTGACTTCATAAAGTCGATGAAAAAATGTTCGGATATTTTGCTGGAAAACTTGTCGTTATGCATATGCTGGTGAAAGAATTTGCAAAACGAAAGTATCGAGACAGGGTGGAGAACGTCTACAATTCCACACTCTGGCATACTTCGCGGCAAGGTTCATGCGAATGGTTGGCTCGTCACACCCAAGGCGATGTAGTTTTCTTTTTGCTGGCTGCAGTCTCTGAACGATGAAAACATTTGCATTAATCTTATGGTCTGTCTGCACCTCCTTTAATATTCGAAAACATCGCCTTTAGCGGCACAGAAAGTCTCTAGAATGGTGATTGGATTCTAGACATTATGCAAAGCCAGCTCCTAATGGCCCATAACTCGACAGATTTTTTGATTATTTTAAAAACTTGAAACTTGCGTACGTATTTATCAGGCCTGCGACCTCTGGAGTGTCTGAGCCTGAGTTACTGCCGCTTTCCATCGCTCTCGTTGACAAGTTTGTTAGCTTTCTTATACTCTCCTTGTCTAGGTAAACGATTTCCTTATAGGAATAGGATCTGATTAATCGTTTGGATTGCCTGAGACCTGCCCCATTAGTCCAATGGTCTAGGCGAAGTTTATTTTCCCAATTGTTAATCAGCGTTGTAACTGTTGTTCAATTGACGCTACAGTACGGTTCAGGACCTGTAAATGCAGTTTTCGAACCTAGGGCGAAATTCTTTACCTGAAAACCCTTTGTGTCCAGAGACCCAGCCAAGTTTCACTTTGTTGTGTTTTAACGAAGGATTGCAGTTTCTTCTTTTTCTTAGGGCGCTTCAGTCCTGGGCCTCGCTCAACATGCCTGTCCAGCCATCACGATCTTTCTCCAGTTGTCTTCAGTTTCGCACACCAAGCCGGCCGAGATCCCCCTCGACTTGTGTGCGCCACCTTGTATGTGGACGTACTCTGTTGCGTTGTCCCACAGGCTCAGAGTCGAAGACTCTCCGGGACGGAGCTAAGTTATCCATACGCTCTACATGGATTAGCCACATTAGGCGTTGGATCCGTAGACGCCTGGCTAGTCTCATGTCGCTGTATAGCCCATACAACGCAAACAGGACCAAAGGTCGCGCGCAGAACTTTTCTCTCGAAAAGACCAAGAGACTGTTCATCCGCTTGGGATATTGTCCATGCCTCTGCGCCGTACAGCAGGATTGGGATGATCAAGGTCTTATACAAAGTCAACTTGGTCTTCCGAGAGAGGGTTCTACTACTCATTTGCCTTTTGAGCCCAAAAAAACAGTTATACCTGCCGATGGTGACGCTCTGGCCAAGTCGTCGATGTTGTGCGTCCTTTCTCGATGACAGCATATACTTCGTTTTGCCCTCGTTTACCGCCAGACCCATTTTAGCCGCTTCCGTTTCAATGCCAGCAAACGCATCATTGACGGCTCGCTGTGTTCGCCCAATCACGTCATGTCATCCGCGTAAGCTAGCAGTTGAATGGACTTTTGGAAGATCGTGCCTCTTGTGTTGGCCAGTGAGTTTTGCACGATCTTCTCAAGAACGATGTTAAAGAAATCACATGACAGCGCGTCGCCTTGTCTAAAACCTTTTTTGACATTGAAGGTCTCGGTGAGTTCGTTACCGACCTTGATGGAGCAGCGAGAGTTCTCCATCGTCATCCTGCTCAGTCTGACGAGTTTGGCAGGAATATCAAAACTAGACTTGGCGCTGTATAGCTCGTCTCTATACACGCTGTCATATGCGGTCTTGAAATCGACAAATAAATGGTGTGTGTCGATCTGCATTTCTTGGGCCTCCTCCAGGATCTGCTGCAGTGTAAAGATTTGATCGATGGTGGACTTCCCGGGTCTGAAACCACACTAATAAGGACCTATCAGTTTGTTCACGAATGGTTTCAGGCGTTCACACAGAATGGCAGAAAAGATCTTATAGGCGATGTTAAGGAGACTTATCCCTCGATAGTTGGCGCAGTCAAAGGGGTCTCCTTTCTTGTGGATCGGGCAAACGATTCTGAGATTCCACTCATCGGGCATGCTTTCTTCCGACCATATCTTACAGATGAGCTGGTGCATGCCCCCTACCAGATAATCTCCAGCTGCTTTAAACATTTCAGCGGGCCGACTATCTGCACCAGCAGCTTTATTAGACTTCAGTCTCGATATCGCTATCTTGACTTCGTTTAGATCGGGGGAACGATTTTCTCTTCTATCATCGTCCGTTGTGTTGAGTGGAACATTCTGCCACATTACTGTACAAAAAATGTGACTTCAAATCTTGCCTAAACCTTGGGACACTCTTTGTAATGATTAGCCTAACTACGATATGTCGTTAACTAGTGTGCAAATTATATGGTTAAAGGAAACATTCTGTGAAATTGGGTATAAAAATAGCACCTTTTTACAAGTATCTACTAAAATAACACTTGTTGCTTTTTGACAATCTTATTGGAAATTACAGACAATATGCTAGATCAACAACTCACACGAATCGAAGAGTAAGGGCGCAAACTAAGCTAACTACCGAAGTTTTTAACGAAAAACACTAATCCAACGATGATTTTTCTGAAGCAATTTCCCCATTGTGACATCTCCCGATAATTAAATCTTTATCATGGCAGCCAGAGGTACACCCATCCTTTGTTGAACTCGCTTTTTGCCGTTACCTTTACTTTTGAAGCTCGAGTTTGTCTTCGTCATGACCAACGTTGCGGATTTGGTCCCACATCTTAATTAAAATTGTCTTCAGACAAGACCGAAAAACAAAGCATTTCAACTTCATTCATGATTCAAAGGTCGCTTCCCTTTTTGGACTTCGATTGAATTTAAACAATCGACGATATATCTTTCAAAGTCGGCACCATAAATTCACAGTTCACAAGCGACATTGTTGCAAAAACGTATTCCACACTTGTTTCGTAGTCACCGCTAAGTGTCTTTAATAGTTCTTAGCGAAACGAAAGGTGTACAGTTACCGCCAGGAGGCGAAACAAAGTTCAGCACCTTCTCCTCCATCATAACCACCGCGACTGGTCCTTCTGAGCAGAAAGACTAAGTCATTCTCACACGAACACCATTCATGACGACGATGACGCTGATGAGGACGAGGACGGCGGTGACGACGGTGCTCCTGCTCCGGCAAACCAGAAGACAATCGTCGTGTTAAATTTCGCGTCAATATAATAAATGGCCAAAACAAATCACGAAACTATTAACAAGTGTGAATTTCATTTAAATATTATGACGACTAGGAGTAAGGCTTGAAATTAGCCGTGCCTGTGTGTGTGAGGAGCGGAGCAATCCATTCAAGAGCAAACGAGCTCCGGAATTGGCATCAGCACCACCAACGGCAGCATCATCACCGAACCAGGCCATCAGCAGGATTTGGTTGCCTCTCGCTCTGCCTCCCACCAGAACAACAACAAAATGCAAAATATAAAACAAAAAGGCAAAAAAACTGGAGAAGAAATGATAAATCTCTTAACCAGGTCGAATCCAAGCCACCAAAACAGCTAACAGCTAACAGCCATGGAAATCTAATGCCAGCGGCACGAGTATTCTGTTTGGAAGCATCCGGCAAACATTTTGTCGGCAGCAGATCCTCCTCTCTCGGTGGGTTGGTAACTTCATGCTTACCATGCCTCATACACACCAACAGCCACGACACGGTGCCGGGGTGTATTAAGTCCGTTGAATGTCTTCTCCGAAAATTGATTGGAGCAGTCAGCAGCGTCCAGGCGAGCGAGGGACCAGCCACAGTAGGTCTCGTCGGGAAGATGCAGTAATTTGCATTCATTTATTCACCTGGAACTGTAACACATCCAAACCGTGAGCAGGAAGCACACAACCGACGAGGAACGGGACCAGAAAGCTACCATCAATTGGCTGCCTGGCAGCCCGAGCTGGTTGCTGTGGTAACGTGATGTTGTGTCAAGTTTTTTTTTTTTTTGTTCATTTTGCTTTTGAAAGTTTTGTGGTCAAGTGACAGCACTCGATTCCACATGATATCACGCCTCTGTGTCAAATTAGTATCACGACCTCTCAAGTCATTGTCATACACATTCACGTACACACACACACATCCAGCGACAGCGACTCTCTCTCTCACCGGCGCGGCGCACGCTGCTGTCCCGGGGGATTGATGAAGACGAAACGCCTGTCAGTGCTATAATTAGGCGTGATTGACTTATGGTAATGTACAGAGTTGGCCAATTAAGTACTCTCCGTTTTGGTCGTGTTTGTTTGTTTGTCTCGGAGTGTACACTTCGCTGTCAATAACCTGTGGTGATGGTGGGTATGGCTGTGGCGTCGTCGTTGTCGTCGTTGATGTCGTTGTCGTTGTCGTTGTCTTTTGATGATTGTGACACGAGAAGAGCCCCCGATCTTGTACATACAACTCTAGTCGTTGTAGTGCAGTCTCCCCCTCGGGGAAAAGCTGAGCCGATCGAAATCATATCTCGATGTTGACGTTTTGCCCCGTTGAGGTGTACTCGTACTCGCTACGGTGGCAGCTACTTGAAGTTTGTCGGATCAGAAAGCAGGTGCTGTCTGTCAATGACATGACAGTCGTGACTTAGCCATGTAAGTTCCACAAAAACAACACAAAAAAAGCAGCGTTACTCATTTTGGTCGTGTTGGTCTTTCTTTTGGCCTTATATTCGGTGGATTCAATCGATCGATTAAGGTTACACATACGATCGTGGGGGTCTCAGTGGATTAGGGGGAGGGACTGATACTGGTTATTGAGACGAATTCCGTGTTCGCTTGCTTTGCCTCTCTCTGTGGGCACCTCTTTTTTTCAAGGAATCGTCATTTTGATTGTTATGAAGGCTTTGGCGTGAAAAATTGTTCAATGACACCTCCTTGGCTTTCAGCTAGATCCGTCTTCTAGTCTTTGTTGTCAAGCTTCACAGATTTGTGTATCCAATCGGAAAGATATTGGGGATGGGCGCAACTGAAGGCTGTAGCCTGACAATCGTATGGTACAAAAACTGCAGGGGTTGCCTGTCTTTGCATAACAGGTGCTATGCGCACTTGCCCCACAACAGCTCTAGAAGCTATCGTCGGACTAACACCCTTAGTCATCTTCGTTAAGAAGATAGCTGCCAGATATGTCATAAGAGTTTGAATATAAGTTCAAACCGGCGACCTAGTGGGTCATCTCACCAAAGGTACCAAAGGGTAAAACTTTTACCGAACGGGTATAAAGTTCGGACAGAAGTCTGTCGGGACGAGAAAGGACAACTAGTAGTAGATTCGCAGTTGATACTGAGAATTTGGAAAAGTCACTTCTGCAGACTGTTCAACGGCCAAGAGGACACAAATACCGCTGTGAGGCAGAATGTTCCACTCAACACAACGGACGATGATAGAAGAGAAAATCGTTCCCCCGATCTAAACGAAGTCAAGATAGCGATATCGAGACTGAAGTCTAATAAAGCTGCTGGTGCAGATAGTCGGCCCGCTGAAATGCTTAAAGCAGCTGGAGATTATCTGGTAGGGCGCATGCACCAGCTCATCTGTAAGATATGGTCGGAGGAAAGCATGCCCGGTGAGTGGAATCTCAGTATCGTTTGCCCGATCTACAAGAAAGGAGACCCCTTTGACTGCGCCAACTATCGAGGGATAAGTCTCCTTAACATCGCCTATAAGATCTTTTCTGCCATTCTGTGTGAACGCCTGAAACCATTTGTGAACAAACTGATAGGTCCCTATCAGTGTGGAGAACTCTCGCTGCTCCATCAAGGTCGGTAACGAATTCACCGAGACCTTCAATGTCAAAAAATGGCTGAAATCGGTCTGGCGATAAACGAGGGCAATGCCAAGTATATGCTGTCATCGAGAAAGGACTCACAACATCGACGACTAGCCGGAACGTCGTAACGACTGGATGACGCAGTTGGTTAAGTGCCTGCCCCAAATCAGAGGGGTCCCAGGTTCGAATCCCAGTGAAAGCAAAGTTAATACGCTTTTATCTGGTTTTTCAAATCTGGTCCAGTCACCATTTGCCGTTGGGATCAAATTAACGGCACTATCACTAGAGCGGTCGATCAGTGGTAGTAGTCTGACTGTGGGTATCACAATGGACCAACATGGTCTTAGTGTGCTGGTGAATTCACCAGCAGCCCCTTAACCTAACCTAACCTAGCCAGAACGTCACCATAGGCAGCTATAACTTGGAGGTAGTTAAGGACTTCGTCTACTCCGCGGTAAACAGTAGAAACAACATCAGTACCGAGATCAAGCGAAGAATAATTCTTGCCAACTGCTATTTTTTTGGGCTCAAAAGGCAATTGAGTAGTAGAGCCCTCTCTCGGAAGGCCAAGTTGACTTTGTATAAGACCTTGATCATCCCAGTCCTGCTGTACGGCGCAGAGGCATGGACAATATCCCAAGCGGATGAACAGTCTCTTGGTCTTTTCAAGAGAAAAGTTCTGCGCGCGATCTTTGTTCCTGTTTGCGTTGATGACATTTGGAGGAGAAGGTTCAACCACGAACTGTATGGGCTGTACAGCGACATGAGTCTAGCCAGGCGTCTACGGATCCAACGCCTATTATGGCTATTCTATGTAGAGCGTATGAACATCTTAGCTCCGGCCCGAAGAGTCTTTGACTCTGAGCCTGTGGGACAACGCAACAGAGGACGTCCACATACAAGGTGGCGCACACAAATCGAGGGTGATCTCGGCCGGCTTGGTGTGCGAAACTGGAGACAACTGGTTTATCATACAGCGAGTATAGGGGAAGTTTCGAATTCTATTGTAGTCCAAGAACGGAAAGGAAATCAATTTTCCATCACCCATTTTGTTGTCAGGTACATTCATCATCCTTTAGTCGAACTATGGATAACCTATGCACCTATGCACGCAATAAAACATTTTCCATATTATATAGGTCCACAAACCCTCTTGTAAATAAATGTGTCTTTAGATGAGGCCAAAGTGTGTAATCCCTTCTTGTGTCCACTTTGCCGACAGTGAACTCTCTGAAAAAAAAAAGATTTCTTATCGTCACAGCGCAAGCATCTCGACCCCACAACCACTTGAATCACATATATTCTCAGCGCAACTCTGGCCGATCAGTATGAGATGCCTCGATACCCACTGCAGCTCTAACAATCTCTATTCCCACCGCCCTAAGTGAGTCGTAAGTAATAAAAACACAATTTGTTCGGTGCTCGTCGTGATGTCGGAACTGTTTTAATCGATAATCTGGATCATTTGATCGTGAAAATTTTCCTTCTCCACTTAAAACAAGGGAAAAGCCAAAACAAAACAACAACCAACCTAAGCGCTAAGACAGAGAGCGAGAGAGAGACGGAGAGGGAAGAAAGAGCATCAAATACGCTTCAAGGAAGCACACACAGTGATCGCTTAACGCGTCGAGGATCTAAATTAGCTCATGGGGTTCAAAAGCGCGCGCTCACACTGCAGCGGATCTTGGCCGATCTCACCTCGCCTCAAACCGGGCCAGAGTACTGCGAGAGATGCTGGAAGTTGAAACAAGCCACAGACAGATTGTAGATGCTTGGTGGAGTTAGGAAAAAAAAACGAAAAAAAAGAAGACAAATAAATAATGGGCAGGCACGTAAAGGTAATTCCAGACAGGTCATGACCTACCCCACAACTCTGTCAGGCTATTGCCAAGTGGCAGCTTGCTCTGTTCACGGATAAGAAGGAGGCGCGATCCGTTTGGCTTCTGGCGGTGCAGCGCTGGAGCCACGGAGGAAACTCATTGACACTGCGGGTTGCACAGGGTCGATGTCAATCGCTGCGGACAGTCGACATTTTAATTTTGATTTTCCTTTTGTGCAGTCAGTCAAAGAAATGATAAAGCTCGAATTGATGACATAATTTTGAAGACATCCTAGAGGGATCTATGCGGTTAGAGGCTGGTGCTGGATCCCTAATTCCCGATCCCGAAATTGACGGCTCCCTCATTGGTCAGAGAATAAAATGAAGCATTGGCTCAACGAAAGACCACGGCACCCCTTAGGCAACGTCAGTGAGTGCCAATGAACCCTCTCCAAATCATTTATTTGATACCCCGAGTTTGAACGTTCGAGTATCTGTACGTACATCCACAAGCGAGGTGCCTTCATCCACAACTCATTCGTGCGACTTCTCAGAATCCCTTCGCCACAACAAAGTGCCTCATCCAACTCTAACAACCCCCATGTCAGTCAATTCAGTCACAAAATCCAATTTAGTTCCCCAGCACAGTTCCCGTGATGACGTTATTTGCATATCTCTCGTCCGGACTGACATAACTCAGAACATTTCACACCATTCCCTACCAGAAATTGGATGGGACAAGACTCTCCAGAGACACCTCTCGCCATCTACCTTCCGGCAGATCTATCGAAACCTGTACGCTGTTGTCTTACACTCGTCAACAACCAGCCAATGGTCCTGGTGGCGTGGTACGAGCACCATTCCCACCTGCTCACAGAAATAAGTGCCTCCGAGTGCTCCTTTGTCCGTAAATAGGTGTAGAAATCCATTAAATACAAATCACACTTCAGTTGCAGTCGTCAGGGCACTACCAAAAAAAGGAAGGACTACCATCGCGAGTCCAGGCGACACTTAAGTGCCAGTGTCAGCTCAGTGGCGCTGGTCAGTAAACTTCCGATGACATCTCTAAATAGCCAGTAGTAGGGTACTCTCCGACTGTCAATGGCAACTACCAGCGACAGCCAACTAATGTGTACCTAACACCGGACCGATGGTGCTGGTCCTGGTGTTGTCTGTCCGCCCTATTCGGGGGAGTTATCTGCGCCTGCCAAGCGACGTCTGCGAGTATGTATTCATTTTCCAAAGGGAATAAGTAATGTCTGCGTTCCGCAATAAATTCTTTAAGAAAATGTCAATTAGTTGCGCACATTCGCTCAGCTCTTGGGTGCGCACCTCATTCCATCGGATCTGTGTTGCGGACGAACGCATTTTCTGGCCCAAAGTGACCAAATTCTCAGCGCAACGTTCCACCATCCAGCAGCCACTAGGCATTGTCTCCTTTCGGCCAGCAGCACACACGGTTACGGTGCGGCATCGTCTCGGTAACTGGTTGCGACGGGATGGATGTTGTTATCCTATCGACACTTCTGGGGGAAAATTGATTTGTTTGGGGTTTCGGTGGTTGGCTTGTTGTTTTGCCGGTTGAAGGTGACTTATATACACGCACATCCCATATCCCGGAGAGGAGATCGTCCTGCGGGACCACTTAGTTTTGAAATGATGACATAAAGGAAGTCGCTGACGTATCAATGGGACGTGTTGTCCCTCGACTAATGGTGGTACTTTGTTTTGGTCAAACCAAGAGACGTGTCTTGTGGTTCTGAGTAACCTGTGTCTTGAAAAACGAGGTCTTACGAGAGATTTATGTTGTTTTTTTTTGGACGAAGAATGCTGTGTAAAGAAGTTTTCATTTTTGACTTAAAGGAAATTAATTATCCTTTGGGACTCTGGTGGACCTTTTTTCCATAAAAAAATTTGTAACCGGGTGACGCCTTGTTTTTGTTGGGCAAAATTCTTAAAGGAGATAGAAGACCGGTGAGCTCCAAAGTTTCAGTTTACACAGGCTTGTCGAATATTTCTGCATATTTGAGGCTATTGGAAGTGAAGAGCTTTTTATTAGGCGCTTCAAATCTTTAAATTTAAACAAACCAAACAGTATCTCAGGTATCATCGACTTTATTTTTTGAAATGCTTATCCACGCTATTAGGTATGACTATAACGACATATCATCGTTCAAACGTCGACCGTGGCTTCTCTTGATGTTTACATTCAGCTGCATGTTATGTGAGATGTGGCTTTCCTGTGTGTGTGTGTGTGCACCTAGACCAGAGTTGATCCATTGTGCTGCCACATGGTTTGATCGGGATCAAACCAATAAGTTGTCCGAGGGAAACCATTTGGAGCCTGTAATGAAGCGAAGTAGATTATTAATGGGAACCGTAATAAGTTCACCCAAGTCATCAAAAAAAGTAGGCCCCTAAATATTGACGTCGAATAGACGCCAGGGCCGGACCTTCTTCCTTCCTTCCTCCTTATCTAGGCAGCTTCTACAGAAATCATTAGCCGGGACACCTAGTCTGATGGCATGGTTTCCTATGAGGCAGTGTCCTGTGATGACACCGACGATAGAGCTTATATTCGATCTGTGAAGAGATATTAAATCCTTAGATCTTTTGGAATCTAGCCTAGGCCAGATTATCCTGGAGGTGTGACACGAAGTGCCACTCGCCCATCTGTTATCTATTTCACGAGTTGCCTCTAATGAGAGCAACAATTTGCAAGTTGTGAGGGGCATACCCAAGCTACTGTGTTCGGGAAGTAATGGCTGTGAAGTAGCGAGCTTGGCGAGCTCATCTGCTTTGCAGTTGCCTGGAATGTCTCTATGTCCTGGCACCCAGCACAGGCAAATATTGAACTGGTCGGCCATCTTGTCTAAAGATGAGCGGCAGTTTATTACACTCTTGGAGTTCGTAGAGACCAGTTCCAGGGCTCTGATGGCTGCCTGGCTGTCAGTGAAAATGCAAATATCACGAGCGGATATTACATTCCATTTGAGAAAAGACAGCGCTTCACTAATCGCCATAATCTCCGCCTGAAACACACTACAGTAGTCGGGTAAGCGAAAGGAGAGACTTATATTTAGTTCATCAGAGAAAACACCACTACCCACCCCCTCCTGGGTTTTAGACCCATCCGTGAAAAAGTGCAGGGAGCCTGCAAAAGGTTTAGGATTATCATTCCAGAAGTCTCTATCAGGAATTAGGGTTTCAAAAAGTCTATCAGGGAAGTAAAGGGGTGTGGTATGGTCCAGAATTCTCGTGGGGAAGTTAGAAGAACTTAGTATAGTGGAGTGGCCAAATGGATTGTTGGTCCACTGGGAAGAGCTGCATACATTTCTCATTTAAACAACTAATGTGGCAGTGTCATCGCGAACGGCTTTCAATTTGAGGAACGAGCGACACATAGCCCAAAAATGTAAGAATTGTATCACAAATATTATCAAATATCGACTAACCAAGTGTCTGGCAAACAAAAATAGTGTGCCAGATATGGTTACAAAATTTCACATAGAAATAAAGAAATAGAGAACAATAGCATGCACAACACGAGTGGTTGCTGAAAAGCTAGGCCCAGGCCCACCTCGGACTTATTATTTTAGGAAATAAACCACCTTTATTAGGCCCAAAGTCTATAAAGGTTTTCGCCTAAGCAAAATTAGTGTCCATTTGGGTTTAGGATGTAGTGGGTAGTTGGGAGCTATCATCAGTTTTGGGTAAGTCCATTACAGTGGTCCACTTAGATCTGTTGTCTCAGCTCTAGCTCGGATCGCGGGGTCTAAGGTTCGAATCCTGTGGCAGTACTTTTTTCTTTTTTTTCTCAGGTTGTTCCAATTTCATCCGGTTCTGCTAACCATGACCTTAGACTGACTGAAGTGATAATCTGGTGATTTGCGACATTGCAGAGGGCATGATGTTATGGAGATCTGCAACTCTCCAAAAGGCAGCTAATGCAGTGGACAGCTAGACCAATCCACTTCAGTCGCAGTCTGACTTCAATAGAAGGAACGTGTATCAAAAAAAAAAAACAGATGAAAGTGAAGTAGTCGTTTCTTTTTTGTGGAAAATTGAATAAGCTTTAAATTTAATAAGAATTGAGTGAGTAATTGTTTAGTGTAGTACTGAAAAAGAAAGATAGGGAAAGAATTTCCGGTTGAGATGAAAAGCAGTAATCTAATTCTTCCATTGATAGCATTTCGAGGTTTTTCTTTCCCACGGATTTTGGCCGATTTGGAAGAGGCAGTTGGGAGACCCAAAGTACCACCGAGTGATGCTCACACCCCACCCGGAATATTGAGAAGCTATCCTGAGTGGAGCATTGTCCACGAATCTTGTCCCTTTTTTTCTTCTTCCTTGAATGACTTTTAAGTCATGCATTTATTTTTATTTTTTTGATCTGATGTAAGCTATAAGTTTGAATAAGAAAAAAATTGGATAGTTTTAAGGAAATAAAGACCATTGTAATAATTAAGAGGACTGCCATCTTATTGTCGCGATTCAAAAGGTGGTTCACCGTACGGGAGGTCAATCGCGTGGCGCCCAAAACAAACAAAAAAACTAAAGGTAAAGACCACGGCCTTTCTCTACGGCCGGTCAGTCACCCTCCCGGTCGAGGTCGCGCGTAGATCAGGAAATCGGTGTAACACCTTCTTCATATTCATATGAGGCTTTCTCAGGACCTGAACCTACGCTGGGACTGTCCGCGTCCTTGGTTAGGGCGTCCATCGATGGTTGGACTTTTCGAGAGCACAACCGCAGGTGGCATGACTCTCCAGGATGTAGACAGACCAAGCGCATGCTCCCCAACGTCTGTAAGAAATCCGCGGCTTTCTTGTTATCTCTTAACAGAAAAGACTGCAGACAACTTATTGGCGTACTAACGGGGCACTACACCTTCGCCAAACACCTAAGTGTGCTTGGCCTAAGTGACGAAACCCTTTGTGACGCCTGTGGAGAAGACGATGACACTGCAGAGCACTTCCTCTGCCATTGTCCCGCCTTTGCTCGGATCAGGTGGCAGTTATTCGGCGCTGATGATGTAGGCTCCTCATCACAGAAACGCCTGGAAATTTCAGTAAAAGTAGGTTGCTGCCTGGTAGTACAATGGACCAGTTTTGAGTCTGAGTGCTCCAGTGTAGTGTGACAAAAACCTACGACAAAAAAAAAAAAAAAAGTGCTGATTCTGGATGAAGGACGATTCTCAAGTGTTTGCTGAGGTTTAGAGGAGAAGTCGAAGTCACAAACTTTGAAGTTGTACCGTGATCCTAAGCTTTCCTTTTCTTTCTTCCAAAACTCCATCAAATTTCTCACTTTACCTGCAGTGAATTTTGTAACAAAAAGAAGGTGAAAGTTAAGAATATAAATTTAAAAAATGTTAGATTACTAAGTTTTTAGTTAAGATTTTCTAAGTATAAGTATTTTTTTAGTATTATTAAAAAATACATAAAAAAAACACAAAAGAAGCCGAAAGGTAAAATTGATTAAAAAGTCATAGATTAACTTAGAGTGCCCGCATAGGGCCAGTAAGATAGTATAAGAAACCATTTATTGTATATCTAGTTTAAGTATTTTTTCCTAGAAAATAAGATTTTTAAAGAAAAACAAAATAATAAAAAAATGCATTTAAAATGAAATGAAATGAGAAGGTGAAAAAATTAAAACTTTAAAAACCAAATCAGTCATAATCCGATCCGGACCCCTTCTCATTTCATTAGCACGCTCTTGCATACATCTTCTCTTTTGTGTGCACATGCAAAAGCATTTCTACAAAACAAACCACTTAACAAATCGCCGTCGTCCACACACGACCGACTAAGTTCACACACGCACCAATAAACCATTTCCTACCTCAAAGGACACTCTCACAAAGTCCAGCTTGCACGCAGATGCATCCATCCGTTCCGTAATCAAGTCTTGTTCACATAATTTCGTTCAACATACCACTCTGCACCGTATGGTGACAACTTTTGCGTAGGATCACCCCACTGACACCTGAAACTTGTATATCAATTCACTGGAAATTTATGCTCCCTCCGACAAGTCGACATTCTCCAGATACGGCGGCCAACAATACGCAGCATTCCACAGTGACCCGCCGCCACCAGTACGAATCGCATCCCAGAACGGAGCACAAACAGCATCAGAAAGTATCGAATGTATCAATAGAAAAATTAGTCTGCCGACCTGCCACAACAAGACCGACAGACAGACAGGCACAGCATAAGCCACTCGCCACCGCCCGCCCAATATTTGTCAGTTTTATTGAAACAACATCGCGGCGAAACGCTACTCTAGTAGTATTTTCCCGATAAAATATGCATGCACCTCCGCGGCGAGTGGATACACACCCGAATGCATCAGCCGGTGGGGCACAGCGGACGGATGAAACCATGTCGTCCACTATCGCGTTCGACCTATGTCCCCCCGCCAATTCGGCTGCGCAAAGTAATCTCACACTGGTCCTCCTTCCGACTTCCAGCGGCCGGCTAGCTTGGGAACACTCTGCCAACCAATCGGCCACACAAATTTCAAAAAAAAGTGTACCGCTGCTGCTGGCCACCCGACAGACATCTCCCTCCGAGGCTCTTCGCATCCAGGTTAGCCATTGTTACACAAATCTGCAAGTGCTCTCGGAAATTTCTCACCACATCCCGACGACAACAGGGGGAAGCACTCCACCAACGCCGCCACCGCTCTGGCACCACCGCATTGGACCACAATCATTTCTATTGGGGGGCGGCATCGCGCAACAAGCAAGTAAACAACCAGAGAGTCGGTCCCGCCGCAACCAGCACTTTCATGGTCATGACTCAGCCACGGATACCTCCACCGCTGGACTCCAGCTACAGGGGGAGATAATACGCGATTTATTGGCAAGTCCACAAATTCAATTACGATGGAATGTAACGCGGCGGAGATTATAGGCGAATATATCACATTACCCGCGCGCTCAGGGCTCTCTGCCGAGGACGCAGGCTCTACGTGCTCTAGGTGCGGGGGATGAGCGAGCGATGAGGGGGACCTGTTGATGGCTGGTGCTGGAGTGTAGGTGATAAATAGAAGTTGCCGAACCCGGTGAACTAAATCGTTTATGTTCGATCGAACAGAGGTACCGGACGGAATCCCAAAGCCAGCTCGGTTCGGGTTAGATTCCGTCGCGCGGTCTTGCTCGTCGTGTTTTTTTCGTACACTCAGTTTCTTCGTGCTATCAGTAGAGCGTCCGTCGTTGCCTAGCTCCCGCGCTGTGGCTGATGGCTGTGGTACATCGGTGATGATGATGGGTTCCTCCGGGGTTAAGTTGGGTTATGTGAGAGGCTACCATTTTTGTGCAAAACCATCGAACACACAAATTCACTCAGCGGCGGAGGTGGATGTGATCGGCAGAGGCGGTGCGGCATGGCGATGATGGCACAGAAGACTGCGCGCTAAGATGCCGACATGATATTGGCGGCGCGTCTTCATGTACCATCGGAGGAAGGAGTGAGTATCTTCTGCAAAAAAAACAGAACCGAAGACAACCACACGGTCGTCGATGAATGGGTGACGATGGAGCCGTACGTAGCCGATGAGGGCAGTTCCGTTCCATCAATTGTACACCTTGCTAGATGCAAGTGCTCTCTCTCTAATGGAGCCTCACGTAAGTGCATTTTCCAGTGAGAGATTACCGCCGCGGATTAGGGCGTCATCATCATCGACCGCCGTCGCATCGGTCGCATCGGTCGCCTGGTCGTTGTCTATGAAACTGTCGTGGCGGCGGGTGTCGGGCGGTCAGTTCGCGCAGACTACAAACGCGGGTGCTTTATGGGATTGCGGTGTTAGGTTGTGATCGGGTTTCAGTGTCGCCCGGGAAAATGGGCAGAAAATTGCCCGTGGCTTGGCATGCGCACTATCGCCGGTTTCTCGTCGGACATGGACGGCGGAATTGTTGCGTTTAGGGTGTGATACACCCGAAAGTAGTGATGTTGGCCAGAAACAAAAGGTGTTGCCGTGTTGTTTTGTTGTTCCTCTTTGTCTCGCGCGTGTGTGTGCACTCTCATGTTGCGACTTAAGTGGATTTTGTCGGCAATTTGTTGCAACTTGCGGTGGCCTTAAATGGTGCGAGGATATTGTGCAAGTTACAGCATGGGATGTGTGTAGCTATTGTGCGATAAATGGTGAAGCAGCTATCGCCTAGTAGGGTATGACTTTTGATGGGATATGTGCTGGCCTCACCTGTGAACTGCAAGGAAAACAAAGAAATAGGGAATGAGAATCAGTGCAATTTAGGTCAAAGCTGAAGCATGAGTCTCGTCCTTCCTGAGGAACATACTTAACTGCACTAAATGGGTACAGCCGAGCCGAATATCTGCCAGATATTCTAGTCCATACACTAATTGAAAACAGGACCACGTTTTGGAAAAATCGTATGTTTTTCCGTTGATTTTGAAAACACCTCTTGTTGGGGGGATTTAAAATAAGGTCTTCCAATAGGGACTTACGAGCTTTGAGAGTTGATAGCGGCCACACTGTTGAAGCCACAGCTGTAAAATTGGTTGCCATTTATTCAGTCTGTTTTGCCAAATTCAACAGCGTGTGCAAATGATAAAATTGTTTTATCAAAATGGGTGTTCTGTTTGGCCAAAGTTACGCGCGCTTCGCCCATATTACGATCGCCATAATCCATTCCCATTCCTGGATGAATGAGTACTTCAACAAACAAAACGGATATCGATCTACATGAGATCCATGAGCGTCCAATGCATCCAGAAAAACTCTCGCTCGGTTCATATTTCTTTCAGAACGACGTTGGCCAAACAATCTCCTTTTACACTTTCATGAATGAGGCTACCGATGTTTTCAGAACTCCAACCACCGATGGTGACAAGACCACAAAACAGTTCTGAAGACTCTTCATTGTCTTTAGAACTCTTGCATCTGTCAGTCTTGGTCTCCACATTTTAACGCGGCCTTTAAGGAAACAAGTATCACCTTTTTTTTTATAATTTGCGCGTGCAAAAAGGGTTACGACTACCCTTAAGTTTCCGGAATCAAGACACAGCACGGGCCGAAGGTATAGAGGGAGAAAGGGAAAGGAGGTACCTGTGCACATTGGTTTTAAATGTCTGCAGATTGTAATGAGTGGGAAATATTGGGCTGGGAAGAGCATTCCATATTCGTGTGGTGCGGCTAAAAAAACGACTAAACTTAACTGTACGTTCGAAAACAGGCTTGAGGGTGAACTGATGAGCATTCGTGGCGAGACGAGTATTGCGGGTGAATTCATGGAGGGGAGGAAAGCAATTGGCTAGCTCACTTGAGCATCGTTTGTTAAAATAGCGATAAAACAGTGATGAGGATGATACATTACGGCGATGTTCGAGCGAGTCTATCGACTTCGCGACATTACTATCTCCTATAAGTTTTATCGCTCGCTGTTGTATTCTATCTAGCAGGTGGAGAGAGGTCTTGGGAGCACCAGACCAGATGTGAGCGTTTGTGAGTTTGAGGCGGATGTGAGCCTTGTAAATTGAAGCCAAATCAAAGGGGGTGAAATATTTCTTGCATCGTTTTAGGAAACCTAGACATTTCGCAGCATTTTTGGCGACCTCGAATATGTGATCATTCCAACTAAGTGTTGGGTTGATACACATACCGAGGATGGAAAGTTTTTCGGTTTCTTCGATGCAAGTGCCATTCGGGGATAATGGCTGATTATTTTGATCGCTTAAGTGACAGTAGACAGCATTGAGTTTTGGAAGTATTAAATTCCACTCTATTGTTTTTACCCCAAATAAATATGCTGTCAAGGTCGGAATTTAATGTGCCTAACATACGCTGCCGGTCCAATTCTACGGCCGAAGGACAGGGACGTGAGTCTTGGAAAGAATATGAAAAGCTGAGAGAACTGTCAGTGAAGGATAGGATTGGATTAGAAGTAGCAGACAGGAGATCATTTATAAAAATGAGAAAGAGAGTCGGAGACAAAACTGAGCCTTGGGGAACACCGGCATTAATTTGGTGGATATCAGACTTGAACCCATCCAAAACGACTTGAATTGAATAGAAGAAGAGATTCATCGATACTATAAGCACGCACTTTCGACAAAAGAACTTGATCCTAAACTCTGTCAAATGCCTTCGAAATATCAAGTGCAATGATCTTGCTTTCTCCTGCATTGTGAAAGGATTGGTTCCACTTTTCGGTGAGATATGCCATCAAATCAAATTCTTGGTGCCTTCGAAAGAAAAATTCTACGTCGGATACATGGTCCCGTCTGCGAGGCAAAAATCCGTCGACTGCACTGGCTCGGCCACACCGAACGCATGGACAACAACGCTCCAGCTAAGAGGGTCTTCTAATCCGAGCCTCCGAGAAGGAAAGGAAAGAAAGACCGAACCTCCGGTACAAAGATGAAGTCATCGCGGACGTAAGACAGCTTGGTCTTGATGACAGGAAGCAGCGTGCCCAGGACCGTCAACGATGGAAGGCAGCGATATATCAGGCTCAGACCCTACATGGGTCGTAGGCCTGCTAAGTAAGTAATGCCATCAAATCAATAGGACCTGTTGCTGCGGAAACCGTACTGCCGGTCATTAAGAAACCTCCGCGATTCAAGATATTTCATAAGCTGACGGTTTATCAGCGTTTCCATGACCTTGGAAAGAAGGGACGTTAGTGCTTTTGGTCGGTAGGAGGAGGGTGACGAAGATCTTCCCTTTTTAGGGACGGGCTGGACAAGTGCTATTTTCCATCCTCTCGGAAAGAGACCAGAAGAGTAGGATAGATGAAAAAGCTTACACAGTGGTTTCGCCAGCGCAAAATAACACCTCTTCAGAAGTATCGGGGGGATACCGTCCGGGCCAGCGGTTTTATGCACGTTGAGATCTTTAAGTACTCTTGCAACTGTACGAGTGCGGAAATGGATTTGTCCCATGGTACAATCGTCGTACAGCTGGAGACAAAGTCGAATCTGGCAGCGTTGAGCTGGCCGTGAAATGCGCAGCAAACAGATTGGCCTTGTCTAAAGAGCTGACAGGTGGAATGTCATTGCAAATGACCGTGGGAATTGAAGATGAGGCTGGATTCCTTAAATTTTTGACAAATGACCAAAAGTTTTTGCTACCCTTGGGACATTGTAGCACTTTTTGCCTCAACTTTTGGTCATTTGAGAATTTCACACGTCTTATTAGTGCATTGCAGTCATTTCTGGCCCGTTTAAACTTTTTCCGGTTTTCCTCAGTAGGGTTGGCTTTGTAAGTTCGGAAACTCAACTCCCTCAACCTGTTCCCTTGCATAAAGATACTCACACCTCCAAAACTTGACTGCTTTTAATAAATCTTCATCAATAAATAGTGTAAAGTCCAAAGAAGAAAATTAGAGGTCCGGAGAAAACACGTCTATTCTTTTTTCCTTCTTTATTAATAATCATCATATGTTGTCTTAGCGACGTTCATAATACGACCCCTGCCTACTATTCAGTCTCAATACGACTACTGTCTACAATTCGGCCATCCTACACTTATCGTGTCCCCACGATTAAAGGTTCAAATCATATCTGCCCTCGCCAACATTATGTCTAGTCTGGTTAGACACGAGAGTTTCTGAGTCTGAATCTGAATCTTCTTCCATTTCAATGAGGCCTTCATCTGGTAATTCACACCACGGCTTGAGCTTCTCCGAACTCACCACGGTACTGCGTTTTCGTTGATTCCTCTGCATCCCCGGAATGTCTTCTGTCGCCGCTGCCTCATGCTCGATTAACACCAGATCCTCCACGTAATACTGCGTTGGCTTGCGGTGTCGTAGATCGTAGCGTTTCTTTTGATATGCCTGATTTTTCTCGATGTTTTGCAACGCATTCTGCCTTCTAAGACCCATCTCCGCCTGGTCAGCCAATTCCGCCTTTCCCAGCTCCAACAACAATTTGTTTCCGAGAATATCCCTCGGAGTGTATGAAAACAACAACTCGTGTGGACTCGCCTTTGTTGTCGCATTCCGTGCTGTATTCAGACTCCACTGAATTGTTCTAAGGTAACTCGCCCAATCCTTCTCCGCAGAGTGGGCGCATTTTAACGCCGATAGGATAGTTCTGTTGCAGCGTTCCACCTGGCCATTCGCTCTTGGTGTCCTCACGGCGGTTTTGATATGTTGTACTCCGTGGTCTTCGCAGAACTGCGTAAATGCCTTTGCCGTAAAGGCTGTACCCCGATCCGTTATTATTCGCTTCGGTACACCAAAATACCCGAATATGTCCATTAGCACGTTGAGCACCCCATTCGTGTTCGCTGTCTTCACTGCTCGCAAGACGACATACTTTGTGAAGTTATCCACAACTGCCAAAACGTACCTGGTCCCTCCCTTGCCTCGAGTGAATGGTCCCAGGTGATCCAGATGAACAGTGTCGAAGGGAAGCGGTACGCGGTTCGCACTGTGCAACTCCCCTTCTAGTTTCCCCCCTTTTCTTTTAGAGTATGCGCAATCCACACACGCCTTTATGTATTCCCGTGTGAACCCGCGCATCTTCGGAAACCAAAATGTCTCTTGCATCCGTGTTAACGTCTTTTCCTCCGCTAGGTGCCCAACATCGTCGTGAGATAGCTTTACAATTCTCCAACGTATCGCATGAGGGACCACCCACTTCTCTGCACCGTCCACTATTCGAAACAGCCGCATCCCATTCACTTTGTATTCCTTTTGCAGCTGTTTCTTTGTGCTCGTTGATTCCGAAGATTTCAGCTCCTTTATGATCGCTCGTAGTTTATTGTCCTGCCACTGCATGGTCGCCAGCCAATCATCACCCAGCTTAGACTCCCCCAATTCCTCGGTTCCCATTGCAAAACACCTCCGATAAGTGTCGACAAGGCCTTGCAACTTTTGCAAGTTGATGTCTCCTATATCTCCCACATCCAGTTCCGTAACCAACAGCTTCCTTGTCGGCCTCTTCTGGATCTCCTTTTCAACCAGACTCACACTTCGTGCGTCCTCCTGCATATTATCGCTGATGGACAACTTATTGAAAGTCTTCTCTATCCGAACCAGTGGCTGATCCAAGAGCCGTCGCCCAATTATCATCGCGTACGGCTGGCTATGATCCGGCACCACTAGAATTTCGCACCAGGATGTTAGGCGATCTACGGATACTTCTGCAAATAGTCGCCCGACAGTGGTGCACCCTCCGCCCCCAAAACCTTTCAGACTCATTTTGTACGACGTGAACTTCAGGTCTCCAGCCTCAGCCTCCGATTTACACAGAGTTACACAATCACTTCCGAGGTCGATGAATGCTTTGATCGAAAGCCCATTCACCCTTGCCATCTTAAAATATTCGCTGCTCTCCTCCTTGATCACCAACTGCGTTTGTCCACCTGTTCGCCTGGGGATTGCCCCGTTCCGCTGTGCCCTCTGAACTTGCTCTTGTGCAAGAGGACAGTTTCGTCGATAGTGTCCAATTTGTTGACATTGGAAACATTTCACTTGGCTTTCTGTGTCGCCGACCAAACCAATTTTTGGTTCTGTTCCTCGTTTTGTCCTCAACTTCAAGCCTCCGACCCACCGAACTCTGTCCACCAGCTCGCGAACCGTTCTCATAGGTGTTGCTCGACAAGCCTCTAAACACTCTCCCTCAGCCATGCCTAACACAATGTATTTGAGAACTGCTGACTCCTCCAACCGGCCCCGTGATGCGATTTTCTTCATCTCAAATATATATTCTTCAGTGTCTTCGTTGGGTTTCTGCCGTCTCTCCTGTAACAGATTGTGGATGTCCACAGCATCGTCGATGGTAGGAAAGTTTGAAGAAAGGTCATCGAGAAATTCTTCCAGAGATTCATGCAATGCTCCCTCACTCCATAATCTTGCAGCCCCTGCGAGTCTCGTTGTTGCTGCCATTAGTAGGAGCTTCTCATCCAAGTTGTAAATTCGGCGTAGATCCCTTACCTTCCTTATCCATGCCGACGAAGAGAGACCCCACTTATTCTTAGGGTTAAACTCTGGAATCATCTCCGTAACATCGCGCACCATGAAGCAACTCCTTGGATTGTTTTCGTTTCTACCGTTCGCGACAGGCAACTGCGCTTTAAGAGTGGCTCCTGTAGCTTCGGATGTGCTCCGGTCCATCGTACCTAAACGCGAAGCATTCCAACAGCATGCAGTATGCAATTCCTGGTTCATACGTTCAAGCTCCCTTCGCAGACGTGCGACTTCGGCCAATTCCCCTTCATCTCTACTCTCAAGGGGTTTTTGGACGGTCACGAGAAGGGGGTCTGTTGCGTCCAGTAGTCGCTTGTACAGCTCATCTTTTAAGCCACTCTGATCCAATCCCCGTCTTTTCAATTCTTCCCGTAATTCGTCCCGGGACAACTCACCATAACGTTCTTCCAGTTCCTTTCTATTATCCATACCCTTGCGTATGCAATGCAATTCCGTTTGCGCGTTGAGCTTTGTTATCCCACTTCTGATTATGTAAAGTCCAAAGAAGAAAATTAGAGGTCCGGAGAAAACACGTCTATTCTTTTTTCCTTCTTTATTAATAATCATCATATGTTGTCTTAGCGACGTTCATAATACGACCCCTGCCTACTATTCAGTCTCAATACGACTACTGTCTACAATAGTAGCATTTCACATTTTTCTCCAGTAACTTCCACATTGGCATCCGCATCGTAAAACACTTTTCCATCTCTGACAGACGGCACACCTCCAAAGAGAATGAAATAACTCACTGATCGTTGACCACTACCGTTCAGTCAATTGTTCAAGTGACGGCTCGTGAGATGTACCCGACATCGAGAACTCCCTCACAGTCACAAAGCCGTGCCCCGCAGAGGCACCAGACAACAGACATAAGACACCAGAAGACAACACAGGGGCACCACCGAATGCAGTCGAGGTAACCGGCCTAATTAGACACTCGAAATTAAATCTCTCATTATTCAAACTTTCTACTTAGAAATTGACATGTGTCACCTAGATCCAGTACATTCCACCTTCTGGCTACGTCGTCCATCGCCCGTCGTCCATTGCCGTCCGTCTTACACGCCGTCTAGTGTGTATGAATGCAGAGAACGAATGTGGCACAAGAGTGGTCGGTCGAAAGGGTCTCCTTCCGATACAAATCGAACATCACGACAAAGTACCTCCGAGTTCAGCCCATATCCACGGTACACCCGTGGATTAAGGTCAACGGGCGAACACTTTTCTAATTGAAACCGATGGTGCTGGTGGTGCTGGTGTTGCGCGATCTTAGCCTGAATACTTCATTTGGCCAAAAGTTTTCGATTCCATTGCACTCGTCTCGTAGAGCTTAGAACCCAATCCACTTTCTCCCTGGCGAATGAAATTAAAGAAATCCAATTCGAATTCAGATACAAATTCCCTAAGCTCCGCTGGGTCGGGTTTCGTTTGTCTCACAGGGACAGGCGGTGAGAAATTTTAATTGTACGGCGTCAACTGCGGTCAGCGCACGGCGATGGGATTCCATCGACTGTCCCACCCTTCATCTTCGTCACGTGGCCTAATCCCATTTGACCGCTCTAATCCTGTCGCCGTGATGAGTAGTCACTCTTCTCGGGAAGGAACCTGTCGCACATGTGGTTCATTCGATCTCCGTCGGGGCGCGATGATGAAATTCCATTTGGATTCGAGGAATCATGGGGGACAAGTGAAATTTTTTTCCAATCAATTGACAGCTGGTGACAGATGCGTGCGGAGATCTGTTTGGACAATCGTGTGACCAGTCGGATAATGGATTCGCTCGGTGGAGACGAGTGTGGCGTGGCGGTGGGTTCAAATATATGGCGTTATCTTAAATCCGCTAATGGTCTGGGAGGTGTCTTATGGGCGGCAAGCTGGAGGCGGAATTCTGGAGAAAAGCTGACTAGTGTCTCAATTATTCAGTGATGAGAGGCCTTGAATGTCTGAAAGGCGGCAACAGTCTCGCTCGATCGGTGCTCCTCACATTGGTTTGTGGATGATTAATGAAGGCTTGGCGTGACGACGGTTCGTTGATTTTGTAAAAGGGTACTTTTTTGGATTTTTTTTAAATTTGGTCAATTAATTAGAAACACTGTAGTTAATTGTAATCAATAAACAAAAATATCTGTTTAAAGTTTTGCGACAAATCAAGTCCTAAATTTAAAAAGGTCTGAAATGGAGATTCGGCAATGAAGCCAATCTTTATGTAGCATACTTGCTTATATCAGTTCTTTCCTTAATCTTAGAAGTAATTTAGCTGGAGGCTGCATTTAAAGATGAGGTGAAAGAAACTGTAAAACATGAACATAATCCTTAAATGAAACAAAGTATGGTTGGAATATCACATATCAGGCAAAATTTGACCGATGGTACGGGTTATGTTGACTTTACGGCCGTGGTTTGTGGCTGATTTGTAAAGACTACTATTCTGCCACTCCAGAAAACCCCACAAGTAAAAATCGAATGGGCTCAAATCACACGATCTCGGTGACCAGTTCACATGGACCATGCCCTCGAATCGCTCGTGCAGAATTTTCAATTTGGTCTGTGTGGCACGTAGCGCCGCGCCCTCCTGTTGCAACCATATGTCGGTGGTGTCCATGTTATTCTATTCATGTCAAAAAAAGCGAATAATCATCAACCTATAGCGCTCGCCGTTGACGTTAATTGCCTGGCCAAAATCGTTCTTCAAGAAATTAGGACCAATGAGATAAGGCCGCCAGCCCAAAACCCATACCAAACAGTGAGTTTTTCGGGATGAATTGGACGCTTTTTGATCTCATGTGGATTGCTTTCGTCCCAAATTCGACAATTTTGTTTGTTGACGTACTTATTGATCCAGAAATGGGCCTCATCACGGAAGATGATTTTTCGACGAAATTAGGGTCAGTTTCCAACAGCTCCAGAACCCCATTCAGCGAACACACGTCGTTGTCTATGGTCGTGTCGTTTACCTTCAGCTGATGGGTTAGTTGTTTTTTACGGGTTCAGACCCAAGTTTCGAAGCGTTAACAAGCGAACCATGCAGACACAAGCGTCTGCACCTAGCCTCTATTAACGAACCCCTACTCTTACCTCCCCGTGGTGAAATCCGGGAGCCTAGTACCCTTGACAGAAGATGGGGTAACCAACCCTTGGGGGACGTCTGGGTGGCTGCAAACGACAGAGGGGGGAGTGTGAGTCTACCAGGGCTCATCACTCTTTTTTAGGATGGCGGCGGAGGAGCTGATCAACTAATTGGCCAACGGCGGCGTCCACAACTCCAGTCAGCAGGAGCTACCTCGTTTCCATGGTAAGGTCGGGATGAGCCCTTCTTTTAGGCCCAATGGCTGCGCTCGCAGCCTGCAAGAGGCTACCGACACCGGATCCTTCCGGACCCCTTTGTCCGGGGGCTAAACAAATGGACATGTCCTCCCAGTTGGAGGTTGTGCGTGGGGTTAACTTCCTCACCACGTAAAAAACAATCGAGTTCAGAAAGCACAAACTGCCTCGGATATGGACGGATTTACTGTTGACGACCCCAGCAAACGGAATAAGGACAATGACTTTCGGTTCTGCACGTGAGGTCCCTGAACAGACCACGTGCAGCCGATGAAGTCGCGGAGGTCCTAGACTCCTTCTTTTTAGGGCGCTACAGTCCGAGGAGGACCTGGGCCTCTTCAGCCAGCACGATCTTTCGCCAGCTGTCTCCAGTTTCGCACACAAAACCGGCCGAGGTCCCCCTCGACTTGTGTGCGGCACCTTGGGCGTGGACGTCCCCTGTTGCTTTGTCCCACAGGCTCAGATTCAAAGACTAAATTCTAAATTAAATTCTCATCTCTGATAAATCCGCAACAGTGTTCAGTGATACATCGTAACTTTGGAATTAAAGAAAAGAGAATCTATCGTTCAAGCGTAGAATATTCTCAGACTCCATTGCGCTAATCGACCACTTCTTGAAAAAGATGAGCCCAAATTGGACCTCTATTGATTGCTTACAGTACTCATTGCACGACCAGCTTCCGAAGGCAACGGAACCACTAAGCAAATTCAAATAAATATGAATCCATCATAACGAAAACCAAAACCCAGTTCATTTGAATGACTTCATTAAACCGCCACTCCGACCTCCGAAGAGCTCCGGGCAACAAGCAACAAAAACCACTTTAGGTTACGCCAAACCGGTCCAAGTACCCCTCACCAATTCAACACGGTTCGCCAAAGTTCAACTAAAGTAAAGCACCCAGTAAAAGGCCTTGAAACGAACAACATCAATCGTCTATCAAACCTATTGGCGGCCCCCTTCGGAGCCCTTAACCCAGCTCCGGCACAGAATTCACCTGCACCATACAAGATTGTTGCCAACACCGAACGTTGGCAACCTGCTGTGCACCCAGAGACTCGCCGGTCGAACAAAGCCCACAGATCTCGGTCGATCTGTTCTGTCGAAATCTGCGGGTATCCAGGTGATGAAGTGCGAATCGCACTTGCTGGAGCGTACATTCCCGCATACAAAGCATCACTCGCAGGCACACTCACGCTCACAGTCACACATGAACTCAGACAGCGACCTAGACACTCGCCAAGGAGAAACCTCCTCCTTGAAATGCGTCTTCGTCAAGATACTTTACGGCGGCGGTTGATGCAAATTTATGTGCTCCTCCCTGGCACAGGGGCACACTCGAAATCCATTACGCAGACTCGGGCCCGGCTAGAAGCCTGCAATTAATTTGTACAAGATAATCATCTCCAGCTGCCAAATAAACTTTACTTCAGTTGGACTGCGGCCGCAGATATCCCTCGAGATGAATAATTTAATTATTTTAATCCAATACCTGCGTGAAGGAATAAAACACGGTATTCATGTCCCTGTAATGAGAATATATGGCGAGTGTGATACCGTAAACTGTGACTGCTGGTGACCTGTCTGCTCGAGATTTCTCATTTTCCTTGGTACTGTCAGATACTCGGTCCAGTCGTCCAGTGGATGTGTCCGAGTATAGCGTGCACAGATTGCGGAAGAATCGCATCGCCACCACGGACAGGCGATGCGGACGCAGAGGGGGCCCAGAAGGCCGCTCACAGGCCGATGTGGCTCACTCGATTTACGGTCAGGTGTATGATTACCCGCTAAAAGGATGTTAAAATCGGTCCTGTGATGCTCATTAAAGTCGTGTTTGTGCGGCTCCATAGAGCGTGTGTCGGTATCGATTCCCTCTCGTTCGGCAAGTGTCGCACACCCTGCCCGTGGCTGTGGACTCTGTGGTAAATTAAGGTCTCGGAAATAGTAATCTTAGGAGGAAACAAGGCACTTGCAGGTTGACACATGGGCCGTAGTCAGCAGATCATTTGGTCATTCGATGCGGCCGTTTATCTGTTATTGGCATGGAGTGGTGGGGAACTTGTCGCATGGGTAGTAAAATATTTTACACGAAACACGAAGGAAATTATCTCATGGATGCGTAGAGTCGTAATGGCGGAGACTGAGGTTTATTAGGGCACCTCAACGCTGAGTGGGCTCTGATGTGAATTTACATTTCAAAGGGATCACACAAGATGAACACACAGTCAGAAGTGGGTTTAGCACTTTTAAAGGCAATTTGAATTAAGTGCTTAAAGTGTGTGCGAGATCTATAAAACTTTAGTTGTTCGTAGAAGATTTGGAAAAGTGAAGCAGTTTGCAAGACGGACGTCACACTTCTTTCTCACTTAAAAATTAGTGCTTTCATAAGATTTTCTTTAGAGGTGCACTCTTGTTGCACATCTGGTTATATCGGTATTATCAATTAGGACTTGACAAATTCTTTTTTTAAATAAATTTGAGATATTTCGAATTTTTTATTACAATCAAAACAGTTATGTACGAAATTGTATGCTTTTCATATGTGCACCACGTGCAGGTTTGCATCAATCGGTTCTTTGAACTCAATTGTTGAGACTCAGCCACACGTTCCCACAGAAATGGCCTCTAACTCACGTTCAATATTGGCTCTGAGCTCCTCTTACGACGCAAGCTTTTTGGCATGGACCAATAATTTAACGTAGCCCCGAAAAAGTCTAGAGGTGTCACACTACCTAGGCGCCCAATCGATAGGACCACTTCTCGATATAATACTTTCATCGAATTGTGTTTTCAAAAAGTCGCTGTTGCTCCCACTATATGGCTTGTGGCACTGTCTTCTTGAAATCACATACCGTTAATGTCTAGTCCATGCAATTGACCAAAGAAATCACGTAGCCAAAGAAATTCGGTAGCGATCTTGACTGTAACGTGATGGTAGCACCACCGGCATGAAGGCCACACCATACAGCTATTGTTTGTGGATGAAGTGTGTATTTCTTGAAGCTCATGAGTATTTTCGTCTGACCAATGACGCATATTCTGTTTGTTGACGAAGCCGTTCTTCATCAATGATTTTGCCATGAAGTTGGGCAATCTACTTCGCTTCATATGATCGCGTGGCTTTCATCGTCATCTTATAATGAACTTTAGTTCTATAAGTTGTGTAGAAAAAGCTTCTCAATCTCGCCGTTCGAAGTCGGCATTAAACTGTAGGTCCCCTCCACTCGTGAGAGAACAATAGCACGCACAACATGAGTGGTTGCTGAGAAGCTAGGCCCACGTCCACCTCGGACTGTAGCGCCGCCATTATTATTATTATTATATCGGTATGAAGCGACTTAAGGTTAAATTTTAACTGAATTGATGTTTTAAAACCAAGTCTACTCAAGTCAATCGGTGAATAAATATCAAAGTAATTTAATGTTTTCATACCGACATAAAAGTTGGCGCCCCTGTACACACGACTGTTGATGACACAAGAAAACTCACAATTGTACACATAAATTCTCGGACATCTGCGTCCTGTTTTGATTTTTTTTTTGTTGGAGAAGGTGAAAATCTCGAAAGACACGGTGGGGTTAGAAACCCAACGTAGTGTGGGACTCTAACCGCACTAAAAACACCTCCTTGATCATGACCAATCAACTGGTGATCGATAAAGATTTTGTTTTCAACGTAAAATTGGGTTTGAGAATGTATTACAATTTAAATGCCTCCTGTTTTGATGAAACTATTGTGGGCTTAAGAGGATTTAAGAGAACATGGTCAGAAATTCCTCCACGAATTAAAAGCTTCCGGAAATGACTGCATCTTATGACATACGGAAGCGTCTTTTGCCTGATGACTGATTGTGAAAGCTTGTGGTACTTGGCCAAGCTGCGCAGATGTAGATCATATGGTTCATATGATCGCATTATCCAATCCTCAAGATCAGGCAACCCCCGGGTACCACTCATAGTCACGAACCGCTGTCCACAAGAGGACTTCCTTATTCATTAAAAATCTTGTAGTCTACTGCACTCTGACCTGCTTGATGAATTTCGTAAGATCCCCCTCACATGTTCAGCAGCCGTATACCCCCGCGAACTCACTTACAAAAGATCTTTCCAATCAACTTATGCTGACAACATGGCCCCCGTCATCTTAGTGTCAATCTCCTTCCGTCAAAAGGATTACATTGCATCTAATTTCTAAGCCACCCTCGCCTGCCTCAGCGCCAGCGCTAGCTCGTAGGTTGCATGAAATCGCTTCAATCCAAAACGCCAGCATATTAATTTTCCCTTTTGCCGGGTGCACCGTTGAAATATTGCTCAAAACTGAAATTAATTGCTGACGAAAGATTTGCACTGCTCCTGGTGACGGCGGCGGGGAGGTTGGCAACAGGAGTGCGGACACAGATGAAGTTAAAATTAAACTTTTCCTTATACCGTTAACAGTTCAACCACATCAACCACCCGCCCGCTGGAGAAGGATTATCTGTCTGCTCGGGCGATACGAACCACCTATTTGTTTGATCTCCCACACTTCGGTTGCATTTTGTGTCTCTCAAAGGTGCATAGATACTATTTTGTCGTTTCTTTTGGCAGCGAAAGAGAGGCGGGAGCTCAGCATCTCTAAGTGAACATAGATTTTCATATTAAAATTTATTAACGTCAACCTCTATTATTTATAAATCACGTTTACCCCAATGCACTTGAACGTATCCCTCCGTACCTGGCGATGGATGCATTTGTGTGAGTGTGTGTGTGTTCTTGTAAGGAGTTGGAAGCTGAACTATCGCTGAGCCACGATTTTTAAATCGCGTGTTACAACCACCACCGGGAAACAGCGTCGAACACAGGGTACCAGTCCAGAGTGTCTATACTGGATGGTGCTGCCTATGCACAGGTAATAGATAGCAGCCACTTGAAGCAGGCGGCAGCAGCTGAGCTCCAATGACTTCACACAAATTTTCCAGCCAATAAACAGGTAGCGGATTATTACGGGCCATTATTATTGTTTATTGAAGATATTGGAGGGCAGTAGGGCTTTCAATTTTTCGTATCTCATCATCGGTTGGCAACCGCAGTTTTGCGCACCGTAATGCTGGCTGCAAACGAGTTAATTACGCGATCTCCGGTGAGACGCCCGCCCGATGCGGTAGCTCCAGTGGCGAAGGTGGAGTTCCTGCCATTAGATGAGCTGCCGTGGAAAACAACAACCACCACTGAGCCGATCGATCTTTTTCAGCCTCGACGCGCCAACTCGATTCCTGTTCCTGTTCGTCTGGTCGTGTGTGCATGTTACATGGAAATTATGTCCGACGGTATAATCTTCATGTTTCCAAGATCAGTTAATTGATTTCATGCCAATGAAATTGCTCAATTTTCGCGCGTGCAGCGAGAGCGAAACTCCAACCAATTCCAATCCGTTCAATCCGTTCATGCTCCATGCCGGCGGCTGTATCTGTGGGACTGGATGAAGTTGTAATTAAGGACGCTAACCTACGGATAAGTGTCCAAAGTGTCCCTAAACAAAGGCGATCACTTGATCACTTTCTTTTGGATTCCGTCCTCGTTACTCTCAGATGTCAGTCACTGATGATGATGATGATGATGATGATGATGATGATGGCCTCGTCTTCGTTGTGTTCCTGGCGATGGTGGTGAAGACAGTGCACAAGGGCAGATTCGTGGGTAAAAATGAATTTGGAACATCGCGGCATGATCTATTCACTCGGTTCGGTGCTCGCTTGTCTTGTGTCTTCGGGGGCCATTAACGCCAAGTTGTACATGAAAATTAATGGAAGCCCTAGTGGTGTTGAGCTGTCTTCATGACGGAGGATGTGGCGAGCGAAAATGAGTTCGAGTTCATTTTTTGGTCGTGATTGCTATTTGGTGAGGTATTGAAATCGCTAACCGTAGGCAATTATCGCACTCTCCCGCCATTAACCGCTGGATTGAAGTCTTACGAGAGTTATTTTAACTACCTGAGAACAGGGCATAGCGCCTGTCTGGTTGATGCCTTGATATTGTGGGAAATTTATTAGCTATAAACAGCCATATAGAGAAGGGAATTTCTCTTCTCCGTATGGCAGGTTTGACCTAACTACTCTTGTCGTTAAATGCTAAATTGGTTCGTTAAAGTCTCAGGATGCTAGACGGTATCAATTGTTAACTGAAGCTGGAAGTCAATCTGTGATGAGATACTTCCTTCTAACAATGTTTTTGGATAGTGATCGTAAAGATGGATGTTGATGAGGTGATGGAGTTGAATTGAGTATTATGACCGTTAAGTGATTTCTAAATAAAGTGAATTGCTTAAGGTCTTCGACGAAGATGTGATATGTGTTGGTTTAGTGATTGGGTAAGTGATTTAACGAACAACTTCTGTAGTTGTTCTATTGTACGTGCTGAAAAAATATCCATTTACGTAGGTAAGGGGTGTCCTAAAATTCATGAAGATTTTAATTTAGCGTCATTTGGCAGGTAAAGCGTTGTCAAAAAATCAGACAGGAAAAAAATCTCCAAAGTCGTTTGCACCAAAGGCAGTCACTACTAATACCAACTGTGTTATATTGCTGTCGGGCATTTAAGGTTCAAGATGAATGTGAATACCACTGAGACTCGTGTCGAATTGTCGATTTTAGCAGAGAATTTAAATCCGAAAAGAAAAACTTTTGACATCTTGAAATATTCAAAGTAATCGATATTTTGATATTTATCGTTTTGTAATGCTGCGTTTTCAGATGTTTAAAATTCGCATGTCGACGATTTACCGTTTTCTACCAATAATTCCATAACTATGGGATCATCAAAATCAAATTTTAAAAAAAACTATTTTAATAATCGATTATATAGCTGCCGTTATTTTCTACAATTGTCTCCCAACGTATTATAAGCATGTTGATTTAATTTTCATAAAAACTGCGTGGTTTCCTTCACAAAATGTCGTAAGGTAGTTTTCGACAGCTTACAGGGAAACAAAATTTCTTTCCATACAAACTATTCTGAAGGTACCGTAAGGTTTGATGAATACGGTGGGTGCTGAAGGATTTCACAAAAAGGTTCGTTTTCATGGCTTCTAAGCAGAGATATGGCCACAGAGGCGCAATCCCGGTTATTTTTTCCGTGGAACCCATGTATCAAGCTTGGAAGTGAATCAAGTTTCTTTAAATGATGAAATGCTGACGAATGACCATTATTAAACCTATCGGCAAACTTCTCAGTTGAAATCCTTGGGTTATCTTTTACTAAGTTTCGCAAAATGTCGTCATGAGTCTCGGAAGGTCCTCCAGAACGGGGTTGATCATCCAAGATCGTACTACAGTTACGAAATATACCAAACAACTTTTTAACGATCCATAGAGCAGAAGCTCTGAATGTTTATTGCACTTCCAACACTCACTCCTTTTCGAAACTCGTGACATGGTGAAGGTGTAACTTTTCGATCTTCATTTTATAAATATTTTTTCACGTCCAATTTGACTTAGCTCAACGGTGTCTGGCGATAAAATGACTTCTGAATCTACGACCTATCCATTGGTATACAAAAGTCTATAAAACAAACAATGGTTGCGTCATAGCGCAAACTTTCTGCCACGTATGAGCATCGGGCACCAACTTTTGCAAGGATCCAATTTTTAAAGCCAATCTGCACAGGTACCTCCTCTCCCTTTCTCCCTCTATACCTTAGGCCCGTGCTGTGTCTTGTACCCAGACACTTAAGGGTATTCACAATCCCTTTTGCAAGCGCAAATTATAAAAAAAGAATATAAGGAAATTTGATAGTATTTTAATTGAACGCTTCAAAAAAACCAATTTTTTGAGATTTTTTTTCAGATTTTTAGACAACAACTTGGTTTATACTTATTTAGACCAATTTGAAGGTTCATATTTCCCAAAGGTTATATACCAGAATCAAAAAATTAAAAAGTTCATATTAAAGGGTTGATATATCATTCTACCACAACTTTGTTTATACGAGAGCTATGCCCCAAAAAACTCCACCTTCTAATTCCAAAATTTCATGTCGATATCGTTATAAATGTAGGAGCTGCGAATACTATCCAGTACAGTCCAGGGATATTAAAATTGAGTGCTACATGAAAGAACAACGCGTTTTCCTTGTTGGGTAATATTTAAAAAAATATCAGCTGCAGACCGGAATTGTTGTACAAAATTTGGCCGGAAAGGTGATTTATGTTTATCAGCTGTGAAAAGATTAATTTAAAAATTTAGAGAGACCAGATCAAATTAGCCGTCTTAGACAATCTAGCCATCCTTCAACAAGTTATTCATCACTCAACATCGAAGCAGTTCGTGAAGGTGTTGCTTAGAGTTCAGGAATATCAATTACGCGTTGTGGCTGAGAATTAAAAATTTCGGGAAGCTCTATACAGGGTATTATCACGAAAGATTTGCATACTTAACAACGAAAGACTACTGACCAGGCAAAGCCTTGAATGGATGATGGAAAAAAAAGATCAGCTTCGTCAAGCAAATGCATTCACAATTGGGGGCATATTCTGAACATTATTGTTTACAAATGCAGTTGATCTTCGACTCTGAGCCTGTGGGACAACGCAACAGAGGACGTCCACGTACAAGGTGGCAGTCGAGGGGGACCTCGGCCGGCTTGGTGTGCGAAACTGGAGACAGCTAGCGAAAGATCGTGCTGGCTGGAGAGGCATGTTGTGTGATGCCCAGGTCCACCTCGGACTGTAGCAGCCTAAGATGAAGAAGAAGAAGAAGAAATGCAGCTGATCATCAAAAACATTGGATGTTGTCTACAATTCCGATTTGGTAATCCATTTTTTTTTCATAAATTCCGAGCTTAGGGTATAGACAGCATGTCGTTACAATAAAATGGTGCCACATGACATATAGTTAAAGAAACAGCGCGAATACTGTATGAGTCGTGTTGTTCCCTGTCTTGTTCATAAGATGTGGCCGTCCAGATTATTCGATTTTTTCTTTGAAATTTGTTTAAACTCTAATAATAAAACCATATGGCTTTAACAACAATCCCTCTACCACCCGCCCATTGAAGTAACAAATTGTGAGCGGATTCAACGAAATTTCTTCCAAAATTTGCCTACAACTAGTGCTGAAAAATATCCACAAATTTCGGGTATCCGGGCAGCCGAACAATTATTCGAAATAGTTTCGAATACGCGAACATTTCCGGTAATTACATAACCTGAATAGTGAAAAATTCTCTTTGCCCTCTCGTATGGGTAAGTAGCTGGAAAGTAAATCTTCGAAATTTCTACCATTCAAAGCCTGACATTTACTAAGCTTACGCAGAGTAATTGAGAACATCGGTGACAAGCTACCCTAACTTACTCGTTCCCAACTGTGTCTGATCCACCCGGATATGCAGAAAGTGTCATTATCTGATCGAAACTTACAGCACTACTTCTATGTCTACAACTATTCTAAGGTTGTAGTTAACTCAAAATATTGAGGCCATACATTCTTCTACAAATTAATAGAAACTATTACTTGATGCTGGAAGACAACACATCCGTCGGATCATTTCGTTAGGAGATTGATTAACGCTAATCACTTACCTTTTCTTGAAAGCCCGGCGACATTCAGCAAAGAAGTAATGCGGTCGACAGCTAGTCGACCGTATATTAGTGGGGATTAGAGAAGTCTGTCACGTTCTGGTGGCCGTGAGAAGCAGGAAATGTGATCACTTTGGTCTGTGATGATTGTGATGATGACATTAAATCCACATACTCTTTAAATTAAGCTCAGTAACTTCCGCCTCTTTCTTTGCATACCCACTCCACAACTCGGTTCATCTAGAGGTGGCTAAATACCATCGTCCTTAACAAAACCCTGTCTCAACACAAGTAAAGGTATGTGCATCGAAACAAATTTGTACCACGCCAGATGCTCGTCAGAGAAATGTGAACCCATTGTGTGCTTCAATATGGCCTTCAACGACTATGGCATTGAAATGCAAACTTCGGCTCCTTTCATCTGCTCTCACATTCTTCTCTAGGCCCGCAATGGAGAAATCCTTCCCCACCTTTGAACCGCGTGCCATACCGCCTTCGACTTTCCAAGTTCCAACCCATTGTATCTCGATCCCGTTCAATGGGGCAGAATTAGAAACTCCACACAATGCACTTCGGATGGCTTTTATCCACCTTGCGGACACGCGAAGCAAACTGATGGACTTCACTTTTCCGCGAAAAAAAAAGAACGAAGAAAACAACTGAAAATACGGACAAAACGAAAACAGATTTCCCATTGATCTGGGCCCTCACGGAATACCCATGCAACTCGCTTCTGACAGCCATGATGCCGATAATTGATTATGCCCACCGATCAAACGGCTCAAATTGACGCGTTTATTCGGTCATTAATTCGGATTCATTAATCCAGTGGATGACTGGTAACTGTTAAGCGGGGTTAATGAATGGGAGGCTCAGTTGGGTAGGCGTGAAACGTGGTTCCATCCAGCTGTGCCGAGAATTGGCCACCAATTGAGCTGATGATACAATGTGACCTAATGAATGGATATGCTCGTTGGGGTTTGAGTGTCAGGTTGATGATTGGTTTTATTGGTCACCGCCTGGAGTTAGGGGTTCCGATAGGAAATCAGTGAGCTACTATTCGATGCTGAAGGGTTAATGGGCTTGGGAAGGTTGCGAGGGGTGCTGATAAGAGTTAAAGAGTTGCGACCAATTAAATGGTGCGGAGGTATCCAGAGCAGAATGCTTTTCAAACGTAGGTGTCACAAAAGTGGGTGGAGGGACGACGTGATGGGTCATTTTTCCTGTGACGCAGAACCAGTGTCGATGACTGCAGTTTCCAAAGCATTTAGGCCAAGAATTTGCGTTAATCGATCAATCCCTCACAGAATTAGCCACTCCAAGGATTTGCCGCTCAAAAACGTGTCTGGTCGAGGGGTTGGCCGCCTTTTTTTTTTGTCGTAGGTTTTTGTCACACTACACTGGAGCACTCAGACTCAAAAACTGGTCCATTGTACTACCAGGGAGCAATCAAATTTTTACTTTTTGGCCGCCCTTGCAACGGATTTTGTCCCAAATTTCGCACCAAAAAATTTGTTTGTCTAAGACTATGGAAGCAACGAATTGGGGAAGATTTTAGGTCAGTTTCAGTTTTACTCGGCCAACGGTCGGCGGACACGTCCGTTGGTCAAATAGTCCTTAAGGACGATGATCAGCTGATGAGCCAGATTTTCTTCCTTTAAGTCCAGAATTGACCGGAATTCATTTAGAATGGTCTTGTCTTGTCTTATCTTGAGCCTCCTCTTTGCATAAAACGGCTTCCAAATAAATATCGATGTCTTCATCAAAAATGATCAAATTTTTCAAATTTGGAACCAGAATTATGGTCCAAAGCCAAACATTCAAAAAAATCTGTAAGCGACACTTCATTTGGTGCAACCCAAGACGAATCGGTGCCACCTGAAGAGATCCTCCGAACTCAATTAGTCACATAAGATATTCTGGGAAAAGATATGCCGTCATGTGACTTCAGAAGAACTCGAAACGTGCTATGCCATAAGTCCAATCCTCACGGTCACTCGTCCGTTGAAGCACTAAAGTCCCACAACACGCGCATTTGTTGTGTGCAGGCTTGAACTTCAAGCTCAATTGCTTCTGTAAATCGCAGCCAGCTTGGAACTAATAATTCCACTGAAGCCAAAGTAAAAAGAGGACGGACGACACTGCCACCGACTTTGCACCACCACCACCAGCACCAGCACCGCATCCAGCAAATCAATTTCTGAAATGGAATTCCCCTGCTTGTCGCATCCGATTGTCCGTCCTTTCGCCCATGCTGCCTCGGTTCGTATCTCATTATCCGTTGGATTTTTGTATTTTCATTTTCATTTAACCTGTCGAAGGTGTTGGTGGTGACCATGTTTCAAATGGGCGGCCGACAACAACCGTGGTGGTGATGGTGTTGCTGTCTGAGCTGGTTGGTGGTGTTGGTGGTGGACCGCTTATGGTCATTTCATCAGAAGTACACTTGTTTCTGCGGGTCCATTTCCATTTCGATTGTCGGGGTCTCCTCCCGCCGTCGCTGTAGACCCCCACCCGCCACATCGATCTGGTTTGGTTAGTCCGAGAGCGTCTGGAGCTCGTAAATCGTAGGCACTAGCGTACATGATCCGGAATGATCTTCGCGCCCTCTCCTGGAGGCGGTGTGTGATGGTGTGTTGGCCGTTCCAAAGGTATGCGCGCTGCTCAATTTACAGGATGCCCCCTTTTGCCAACTCACAATGGTGTGGAAGAGTGTGTAAGGTGTGGGCTTGAGCGGAAAAGACACACAAAAAAACACACGATGTGAGCGCGCGAATGGTGGTGCGCCGTGCCATAGTGGAGAGATGAACGACAAACGAATACGAAAATAAATAATAAGTTGCCCCCAGACACAATAACCCCATGGATACTTAACCAACTGGTTTGCAGGTTCCTCTCGTGGAGTGGCAGTGGCTATCGCGCTTGTCGTTCGATGTGGTCTTCCTTTTTTGTGTTTCGTTCTGTTTTGTTTTCTTTTTTTTCGTTCCGTGCTTATCGTTGGATTTTGTTTTGTGGCTCTGTTGTCGCTCGCCTTTGGTTCCTTCGGATTCGGGGGATTGTTGTACCTGTGGTGGCGGTGGACATGCCGCGCGGTGTTGCATTATGCTGGTACAGGTGGTTTTGTCCTTGGCAAATTTGCGTTCAGGTTTGTTTTCAGAAAAGGAGTTCAGTTCTTGGATTCTTGTGTGATTGTTGTTGTTGTTCCCTATTTCTTGGTCGATCGGTTGGGATTTCGGTTGAAGTGCTCCTGGGGTTCTTATCGATCCAGTGCGGGGCGATTTTGACTCCGACTTCAGATTGTGTCTTTGATTATTTGGCTTGCTGTCGAGATAATGAGGTGATGTCGAGGATGTACAATCTGCTGTCTGACAAAGTGTTTGTCATAAAACTTCGGGTGAAGAGCAGGCATTTGTGCACATTTTTGGACACGATTCGTATCGTACATTAATTATATACCACAATTGCGTTGGAACCAAGTCAGATCCCGCTGAGTAGACAAATCGCATGTTGTGCCATGGATAGCTGTGCATGCATCTACCTGGTTTTTGGATATTTCTAAGTGAGCCATATCATGGCCAGGGACATGGCAGTAAGTGAGGAATGGGTATGTTTCTGTAGCTGGTAACGACAGTTTTTTAAACGGGTTCAAAAGCAGATGCTGCACCGTCTTTAAAAAGATTTCCATAACGTACTTGTTCGGCTGGCGCCGTGGCGTAGTGGGTAGGTGTGTCGACTCCTACGCTCGATGTTGTCCTACGCTGTTTTTCACGTCTCCACCTCTTTCGAGTCACTGCTAATGCTCAAAGAGTATAACTGTCTAGGAAAAGCTTCTCAATCTCGCCATTCGGAGTCGGCATTAAACTGTAAATCCCCTCCACTCGTGAGAGAACAATAGCACGCACAACGCGAGTGGTTGCTGAGAAGCTAGGTCCAGGTCCACCTCAGACTGTAGCGCCGCCATTATTATTATATTAACGTACTTGTTCAAGCTGACAAGAAGCACGGAATTCTTGTATATACGTGATGGATTCCACACAATCTACAAGTGAGCTCGAAAATTCATCAGATGTGCCTTAAATTCACTGACTAATGTTCGAAAATTTAGACGCAAGGTCTTGACGAAATTGGAAGTTCTTAAACTCATCCCAAAACTCCATCTATGCTCATCAACTGACCACCCTAAGGAATGTCCGAAAATTCGAGCAGCATTTTAATTTTAGGCCATATATGCGGTAAAGTGTTTTTGAAGCTTTCGTTTTCGAAAAAGGTAACCCATCAGCTGCCAGTTCAGGATTACTGAAGTTGCAGCTCTGTACGAAAGAAGAACGCGTTTCCATTGAGCAATATTTTAAAAATAATCCATTCCGCAATTTACGTCAGAATGTTGCTGCCGGTTGTGGAAAGAATTTTCACAGCTAGTCTGGGGAAACTGGCCTATATCCCGACCCCTTAGCGTACAGTTAGGGTAGCCTTTATACAAAAGATCGGTAAGGGGGACTACTCACTCCCCAAGAACTTTAGACCAATCAGTCTAACTTCCTTTCTGCTGAAAAGCATGAAAAGGCTGGTTGAGCTCCAAAAAAACTGCTGCAAAACTGCTTTGCGAATTCATCCTCTGTCTCAGATGCAACATGCCTATCAGCGCGGAAAATCTTACGAGACTGCACTTCAAAATCTCGTTGGCAGAATTGAATGTGCACTCAATAGGAAAGATTACGCGTTTTCATTGATATAGAGGGTACCTTTGACCATGCGACTTCTGATGGCATGTACAACTCGGTCAGAGCACACGGTGTAGATGAATCATTAGTGCTTTGGATTAAAGCAATGCTAATGAATAGAACTATTATTGCGGACGAGGATTGTGGCCAGTATATAATAGCGGGGGTAAATAGGGGCTGACCGCTGGGTGGTGTCTTGTCTCCTCTGCTATAGTGCTTGCTGGTTGACTCTCTGCTCGATGCTCTCAATAGTTCTAACATCTACGCCCAGGCCTATGCGGATGATGTAGCTGTTCTGTCTGTCGGATCATGCCTAGCGGACGTGTGTTCAAAAGCACAGGCAGCTCTAGACGTGATCGACGATTGGTGTATCAGAAATGGGCTTTCAGTCAACCCTCTTAAAACCGAGGTTGTCCTCTTTACGAGGAGGAGGAAATTGACTGGTTTGACTCAACTGGTACTAAAAGGTGTCACTATCCGCTTTTCCGATGAAGCTAAGTATCTGGGTGTCATTCTATCTAGAATCTAGAAGTTTCTGTGAAAAAAACACATCGAAACGAAAATTGCGAAGGCACTGTCAGTTTTCTAGCAGTGTAAGGGAATTTTCGGAAAATCCTAGGGTCTATCACCGAAAAGAACCCTTTGGATCTACACAGCTATGATTAGACCCCTTCTCTCCTATGCATCGGTCGTTTGGTGGAATAAGCTTTCGCGTAAATACGTAACTGCTGCTTTCACCAAGCTTCAAAGAACGATCTGTCTCGGCTGCAAAGGGGGCCTTCCCTAGTACGCCTCGCTCTGCTCTTGATGCACTCCTGAATCTACCCTGAAAATATGGGGTGTACTCTCAAGACCATCTTCCGTTTAAAAAGAAGTGATTTTTGGTACAACTCGCACTGGAGTTTCGATGTCCTTGCGCACCGCATTTCCTTTGACCTCAGTCTTCTGGATATGCCGTCTGACGTACGAACACCTGTTCTCCAGCTGCGACGAACATAGAAAGTCGACTTTCCCTGCACTCAGGACTGGCTCTGGCCAAAATCCGAGTCAGGAAAGTAATGTAGTCGAATCTTCACGGACGGCTCCAAGACCAATGAAGGATCTGGTGCTGGTGTCTTCATGGAGAGCGACAACTTTAGACTGCACACCTCGTTAGGTAAATTTGCGTCGGTTTTCCAAGCGGAAACCTATACGATCCTAATGGCTACGAGCTATATTGTGAAGAATAGGTGGAAGGGGCGAAGTATTTGCGTCTGCAGCGACAGCCAAGCTGTGCTTAAGGCCTTCCTGGGTTCAGCACTTCCAGGATAGTTCAAGAATGCAAGTCTTCTCTGAATTTGATCGGTAGCTTAAATTCGCCAAGACTTGTCTGGATCCCGGGGCACCACGGGATCACGGGAAATGAGATCGCCGATGAACTTGCTAGGCGAGGATCAGATGAGGCATTCTCAGGACCTGAACCTACGCTGGGACTGCCTGCGTCCTTGGTTAGGGTTTCCATTGATGGTTGGGCCTCTCGAGTGCACAACTGCAGGTGGCATGACTCTCCCGGATGTAGACAGAACAAGCGCATGGTCCCAAACGTCTGAAAGAAATCCGCGACATTCTTGTAATCTTAAACGACTGGATGACGCAGTTGATCTGAGTGAAAGGGGTCCCAGGTTCGAATCCTAGTGAAAGTAAAGCTAAGACACTTTTTCCGGTTTTTTAAATTTGGTCCAGTCACCTTTTGCCGTTGGAATCAAATTAATGGCACTATCACTGGAGCGATCGATCAGTGGTAGTAGTCTGACTGTGGGTATCACAATGGACCAACATTGTCTAAGTGTGCTGGTGAATTTACTAGCAGCCCCCTAACCTTACCTAACCTAACCTATCTATTGACAGTAAAGACTGCAGACAACTTACCGACGTACTAACGAGCCACTAAACCTTCGCCAAACACCTAAGTGTGCTTGGCCTAAGCGATGAAACCGTCTGCGACGCCTGTGGGGAAGACGATGACACTCCAGAGCATTTCCTTTGCCATCGTCCCGCCTTTGCCCGGATCAGGTGGCAGTTATTCGGTGCTTATGAGGTGAGAGCTGACGACGCACGTAGGCTCCTCATCACAGAAGCGCCTGGTGATCTTCCTTCGCAAAAGTAGGTCTGCTGCTGTTTTTGAGTCGGAGTGCTCCAGTGAAGTGTTACAAAAACCTAAAAAAAAAAGTTCAAAAATTGAGGAAGAATAAATCAACTAGTGTCCTCCCGTCCCTCAACAAACTATCCAACACAAAACTTGGCAGGAGTGTCCCAAAATTCGAGCAAGATTTTGAATTTTAGGCCATATGTACCAAAAAAAGCCAACGTGAGGGTGGTGCTGAGAAACTAGGAACATCAGTTCGGCACCGTGGTCAAAAATTCGACATTTCGAGAAGCTCTCTACAGCGTATTCTCACGAAAGACTTGCATCTTCATGCATGCAAACGACTGAAGCCTGCTGAACAAACGCAGTGAAGAGAGTTCGGCGCAGGAACCATGGAACACAAAAATGGACTAACATTTTTCCAACAAAATTACATTCAGACACATTTTTGCAAAACTGAAGAGCATCCTTGATTCAAAGTGAGTCTCTGAGCATCAGAAGAAGGAGCTGACGGATTCTACTTCAATGTGGTTTACTTGTTAACAATCTTTTGAATATATTTCAGTTCAACGATCTCTAAGCACTCCACTTAGCCCCCAACAAGTGGCCATTTCCCTATTACCCAACATTGCAACAGCACCACTTCGAACTCCTTGCACAATCCTTAGCCTCCAACCTGTTGTGCAATTCCCAAAAGCCCACCACACAATTATTCTTTCAAAACTTGAGCCCACATCCAGCGCTTGTGTAATGCAATCACCGCTTACACGCCCTAAAATCAACAAATCCGCTCAATAAATATCTCCACTCCAAGGAATTCAATTAAGTCATCACCTATCCAGTTGCCACGGTCCACTTGACCACACACACACCAGTTGCATGCGGACCTCTCGTTCTCGCCTTTATGGCCAGAGTACAATCTCTTCTCCTAATGCCCATCAATTACTACCGCCCAACGAGACAATTAGACCCATAAACCATTCATTCGTCCCATGGATTTGCACATTAGGCTTTAGCGAAATTTCGCCATAGGAGTCGAGACTTCCTCTGGCACGCACACCGGGCACACACTCACTCACGCGTCCACTTGTCATGCTGCTACGTACACTTGTCGAACCTCGGCACCGACCAGGAAATTACACAGCATTAGGCCAGCACCGGCCATCGTCGTTGTTGTCGTTGTCGTCGCAAGGATCTCGTTTTCCCACATCAGGCACCTCTCAGCCGCTCAGCCGCTCAGCTCTGGGCAAGCACAATAAACCATCATCCACAGCCATTCATTATCGTCCTGCTGTGTGTAGTATTTTATTGCCTCGACTGCGGTCGGCTCTCTCTCGGACTGAGCGAGCGGGCGTTTTGTGTGCGTGTGTGTGCGCTGTTCCCTGAACACACTAGGATTAGGAGGACCACCCTAGTTATGAATTCTCGTTAAAAAAAAAGTAAGAAAACGAATAAGAAATCAATTAATGGGCTGTCACACTATGGGGCGCAACAATGGAGCATCGCTGCACCTTACCGTCCCGGCTTCCCGGCAGCTCGGCCGGTATTCAAATGAAATCGAAATGTATTTCGCCTAATCAGGGACAAATTAAGTTCTCACAAAGGGAGCCCCAATCGGTGGAAGTGCCTCTGACGTAACCGCTGTCACCTCGCCGAGAACGGTGCGGCGGCGATCGGGCCTTCGGGACACCTGATTCCGTGGACTGGTTGAGGATGTTATGACTTTTTCATTTTATTGTTATTGTTGGCCGCCGAGCGACTCTGTTGGCTTTGGCTGTACCCTCCGATCGGTTCTAGGCGACGTAAATTATGTTGTTTATCCAGTTGAAGCTGTGCGTCGTCAGTGCTCTGGGTGTGATATCATCTCCCGACTTGAAGGGGTGACGGAGTGACAATGATTGCCGTATTGGAAGTTGACGTTGGGGCACTGATGACCATGAAATGAATGCGAGAGGGCAATGTCAGGTGGCCGATATTGAGAGATCGGAGGACATTTGTTTAATGCGATCGTTTATCGTGTGTTAAGCTGGTTCAAGGCAGTGCACACACCGCACCTCCAATTGATGCTGAAATCGAGTTAGGGAACTGGATATTTTTTAGGGAAACATAAACGCTGAGTCAGAAGTTTTGATGAATCTCGGTACATGTCTCTTGTGTTGTTAAAATTAGCTGTGATCAGGGGCATCTAAAGAATGATATTAAATTTGGTGGTAAGGCAATTCTCAAGAAAACACCAGTTTTTTCAACAAAGAATTCGAGTGCATTTTGTGAACAAAATTTAATTTTCTTGCTTGATTTATCGATTATGGTTTATTGGAACATGTACCATTTTTTTAAACGAATATTTTACACATTTTCACTGAATCATTCGATATTCTTAGTACTTCGCCAACAAAACTGAATGGACCGATAGCGCTTGGCACGTTTTCAATGATAAGCTTAGATCCAGACGGTTGCTGTTGGCCTTTACTTATTTTTTTTGGTAAAATGATAGATAATCTTTTGACGTCTTGTATGTATTTTTTTAAAAGAAGATCTGGGTAAGAATTTAGCATGTGCGGAAATCTTAGATAAGAAAATAAGCAAGTCTATTCGTTCGAGGCAAGGAATTGAATAAGAGGCATTGCCTAAAAATCCGTGGAATTGTGCACGACTTTCGGATTAAAATTGGGGTCAATATAAATAACCGACTTTAATGTGGAAGCTTGGTAGGCGTCATAATTGGTACCAATTTCCTTCACATTATAGTGAAAGCACTTCACTGAATATTTTGGAATACATTTTTTTCCAAACTGATTTCCAGCATGCTGTTTTTAAGATCTGGCCCAAACAAGTTCATTTTGGTTTCATCTGACTAAAAGTATTATAAAGGTATTTTAAGAATTTTTGGTTTTTAAGCTGGCAACACGGTTTTTACAGATTGTCAATTTGACAGTTTAAAGTTGATTTGTATTTAGTACGTTTTGCCATTTTCCGATGAATAGATTAACGCCAGAACAAAGCGTCCAAATTGTGCAAACTTATTTTGAAAACCATGGTCCAACTTATCGTACGCTTCGACAATTTTACGGTCGACACAATCGTCCATCTGAGTAAGTTATTTTGAACACGATGAATCATTTTCACACCACGTACACTCTAGTGGATATTATTCATCCACAAAGACGACAAACAGTGCGAACGAAAGAACTTATTGCCGTTGTGAAGGGCAGTGTTGAGGAGAATCCGAATGAGTCGATTCGCCATAGTGTACAGCAATTGGGGCTATGCCCATCCACTTTGTGGAAGATTTTCGGAAAGATCTTGCCTTAAAAGCTTACGAGATCCAGCTTGTGTAAGAGTTTAAACCGCGTGACCAATATACTCGTCGTAGGTTCGGTGAATGTGCCGAAAATATGATTCGGCTTGATCCTCATTTTCAACGCAAAATTTTGGTTAAAAGGATATGTAAACAAGCAAAATTAACGAATTTGGAGTGAAGAAAACGCAAAAGCCTTTGTCGTGACGCTCTTTTAACAATTAAAACTTACTCTTTAGTGTGCTTTACGGGCTGATGGAATCATCGGTCCATACTTTTTTAAAGACGATGCTAGCCAAATTTTTCAATTTTCAAGAAATTTTTCAAGAAAAAAATTGTTTACGGCTTCACCTCTTTCGAGTCACTGACAATGGTCAAAGAGTATAAATGTCTAGAAAAAGCTTCTCAATCTCGCCGTTCGGAGTCGGCATTAAACTGTAGGTCCCCTCCACTCGTGAATGAACAATAGCACGCACAACACGAGTGGTTACTGAGAAGCTAGGCCCAGGTCCACCTCGGACTGTAGCGCCGCCATTATTATTATTTATTATTCCAATGCTAATTTTTTTATGCTCATTAACAGAAAACCAAACAATTAGTAGCTTGGAAAATATAACTAGCCCGAAACTGTTTTTTTTGTTGTTTTGATAGTTCATTGGAATGACGGAGCAGTCTCCTTACGGTGACCATATAGCAAGTAGTCTCTCCCTTTTAACAAATTGTACAAAAAGAGAGTTTCTTAGGAGGTGTGTAATGCCCCGAAAATAATTCTGTTAACGTGAATATATTTTCTGCTTTGTTGCCTTCGGTTGATTTCTAGAACAGGATAGACAGTTCGTTGCCGGGTTGCTTTATTAACGCTAATTTTATTGACATCGAAAGATCTCGATCCTACTAATGCAGTGCCACAAGCCTTTGAGCGATTTGGAGAGAAAGAATTGGATTTAAAGAGAAGGGAATAGTACCAAGAACGAAAACAATATCCTCGGAGCTGGTTCATATTCTTTGAATGGCATGATCGAACCCTTTTTGACATATTTGGAGAGGCTGAAAGTCTTATGATGAATCCGAACTGCGAAGTTTTACAAATTTTCCTTGGCCATTATTCTCACTTCGCATTAGTCAGTGACTTAAAAGATACATGACTGGATGGCGCAGTTGGTTAAGTGCCTGCCCCAAGTTAGGGGGGTCTCAGGTTCGATTCCCAGTGAAATCGAATCTGGTCCAATCACCATTTGCCGTTGGGATCAAATTAACGGCACTGGAGTAGGTTGCTACCTGGCAGTACAATGGACCAGTTCTGAGTCTGAGTGATCCAGTAGTGCTTCAAAAATATCCCGAAAAAAAAAGGATCAAAAGACAATGGCGGTGTTATGAAAATGAAAGTTGGTGTGTCTGCAAACGACCCAGGGGCCTTCTGCTCAGGCCTTCCACTTTATATGGCGCTACAGGCCGCGTTAAACGAATTCATAGGTATTGTACGTCGATCTGCTTTTCTTGTGTCTTTTTCAGGATCTGCGAGAGTGTGAAGATCTGGTCTACAGATTTGTTCCTGTTCAGCATCGGCCATATGGTTCCCGTCGTTGACTCAATGTTCAGATTTAACCATCGATTATTTGCCTTCTTTACGGGTTCGTTCACTATTTCTTTGTTTCGGAAACAAACGGAGTGCTGACAAACATATACGAAGCTCAACCATGCCTAAGAAATGGCACCTCAATTTTATTCAAGGCTCTTTCATTAATTTTTAGTGTACATCATAAATGTTCAAATCTCCTCAAAAACCTATTGCAATAAAGACTGAATGACAAACTTGAGGGGCTTGGCTTCGTCATTAAGTTGGCCATCCAAAATAAATTCCAAGACGATTTGTATCGATTTATCGTTTACAGAGTTTCAATTTGCACCCCTTCCGAAGGCACTGACCACAATGATTGATTTAACTCACGACACGGCAGAAATAACATTTTGAGCTAAGCGAAGAATATGGATTCTATTTCAATGATTAATGCCAGCAAAACAAGTAATACTCCCATTAGACCGTCGAAGCATTGCCCACCTTCATTGGATAAGCGTGTGCTTCACTTCCAAAATTCAATTAAGTGGGCATGCACGCAGGGAATGCACCTCTACTGCGACCATCCTTTCACGTCCAACTTCAAACCCCTATTAGTTTAATTCATTCCAATATTAATAAATGTACGATGGCGTTCTCCTTACTCCGCATTCACGTGTTAACAGCAATCCCCTAGCAGACGCTGTTGACACTTAACCACCCTTGCCTGCATGGACAACCCCCACTTGTAAACAGGTCAAATGCAGGTCGGCCCATCCGTTCGATGACTCATTTATTTCACGGTAATTAAATCGTGCGCCCCCTAGACGCATAACACACGCGCACAGCCACGTCGAGCACTAACAGGTAACCATTTGTGGGATCAAGTGATGCACACTGGATGGAACATCATATGGTCACCGCGCGGTGTACTGGCCGTGATGAATCAACACGCCATCCATGTTGGCGGTGGCGGTGGTTTCGATTGTAACCCCAAGGATATAATACGCTTCCAAAATGAATTATGAGCGCAGTCCTGGAGGTGTCATATGGTGTTTTGTCGGTTTTGTTTCACCATTGTGCCGCATTTGTTACACGTAATCGCGGCACAAGGCCTCTGAATGTGGTTCGTAGTGTTTTTCATAAAAAAAGAAACATTGGAAACGGGTTTGTGCTCGATTGTTTTGACCGATAATGTAACAGATGGGTAATTCAGGGTGGGGTAAAGGAGTAAGAGAGAAAGAAACCTACGAATGGTAGGTCTTAGGGACATTCTAAATAAGGAAGTATGACAAGTGCAAAAAGTGCATCATTTAGCTTTGGTTTTCGAACATTTGTAGGAGCATCTTAAAACAGTGAATGGTAAAGTAAATATTGGAACTTTGGTAAACAAAAATAACTAATCCCGACTTTAAAAAATTAACTGAAAAGTTAAATTTTCTTGATTTTTGAAGAAATAGTTAAAGCATTTGTCAGACTGAACAGGATGATGATGGAAAACTCTTGCTGCTCCATCAAGGTCGGTAAGGAATTCACACAGACCTTCAATGTCAAAAAAAGGTTCTAGACTAGGCGAAGCGCTGTCCTTAACATAATACTTTAACATAATATTTGAGATGATCGTGCAAAACTCGCATGCCAACACTAGAGGCACCAACGTCCGTTCAACTGCTAGCTTACGCGGACGATATTGAATGAGGCGCTTGCTGGCATTGAAAGAGAGGCGGCTAAAATGGATGTGGCGGTAAACGAGGGCGAATCGAAGTATATGCTGCCATCGAGAAAGGATACACATCATCGACGTCTCGGACAGAGCGTTACACTTGTCAGCAAAAGCTTCGAGGTAGTCAAGGACTTCGTCTACGTCGGCACATTTTTGCCCTGATCCTTCTTCACACATTTATATTTGCAAAAGTGCGCTCCAGTGTGGTTTTCGTCAAGGCAGAAGTATAACCGACCAGCTTTTCACTCTAAGAATGGTACTCGAGAAGGCTTGAGAGTATGTCAAACCGATCTACTTTTGTTTTGTAGACTTCGAAAACGCATACGATCGAGTTCCTCGAGGTAAACTCTGGAGTGTTCTGCAGGAGTATGGGATTGATGGTTCTTTGTTGAGGGCCATTCAGTGTCCATACACAAACTATAGCAACTGCGTTCAGGTTAACGGTAGTAAACCAACACCTTTCACCGCGGGCGGTGGACTTCGCCAAGGGTGCGTTTTGTCACCTCTCCTTTTCATTATATATATGGACTGGATGTTACAGCGCAGTCGAGAGTTGAGAGGGAGATTGGGAGAGTTGAGGGTAAGCCATCTTCTTTTTGCAGATGACTTAGTCATCCTCACATCCTTCCAGATAGAACTCCAGCGCGCGCTAGATAGATTTGTGGCCGTGTGTGCTGATGCTGGGATGAGGGTTAACGTGGACAAATCCGAGGTTATGGTTATTTCCAGAACCCCTGTTCAATGCACTCTACATGTTAGTGGAGTCCCATTGAAACAGGTGGAGAAGTTCAAGTATCTCGGGTCTTCTTCACGAGTGATGGGAGGAATAATGCTGAGCTTCCCTGTAGGATTGGTCAAGCTAGGTCAATTTCGAAACAGCTTGGTCCACCTGTAATCAGGAAGGCCGAGCTTGGTATCAAAGCCAAGTCAACGGTTTTTAACACAGTATTTGTTCCAACTCTCACCTATGGTCATGAAATTTGGGTAATGTCCGGAAGAATAAGATCGCGAATACAAGCTGCCGAGATGAGATTTCTTCGTGCTGTTGTGGGAATTACTCACCGGGATAGGGTGAGAAACACGGCAGTGCGCGAGGAACTCAATGTTGGGCAGCTGCTTCTTCGAACGGAAAGGGCTGTACTTCGTTGGTTTGGTCACGTGGCACGAATGTCCCCATCATCACGACTTCCCAGGCGTGCCTTGAATGCGATTCCATCAGCTAGGCGACCGCTTGGCAGACCCAGGACGAGATGGTTGGACCAAGTCCAAACATTCGTCTGGTTGCGCTTGCGCATAACTCCTGATGAGTTGGAGTCGATGGCGGAGGATCGAGTGGCCTGGAGATCTCTCGTGCATGCATTGCCCCCGCGACCCCTTAAGTGGAACATGCGGGTCACTGAAAATGATGATGATGATGATGATGATAATACGCCCCTTATAAAACATTATTTTGCATTAAGGCGATTCCGTTAAGAGACAAAACGTTAAATATTTAATGCCAATTGAAGTCCTTGTTTGGTTTTTCAATAGAGACGAATTTTGATAGTTCATAACGGTCGTGTTGTTTTACCTGTTCTTGTTTTTAAATGTAGTTTTTTTAAAATCTAAAACAGAGAACTGTTTTTTTACTTCGTTTCATGCACAATCAAGTAAAGCAGTCTTAAGTCAGCTTTTGCACAGTCCATATGTAGCATATACAAATTTAAAAGTCGCTCTTCATACTCCACCATTTTTCGCATAGGTCTAGAGCTCTCCGCAGTGGACATCACGATCTTCGAATGAATGAAGTGATACATCTGTCAAACATAAAGAGACCTGACGAGTTTGGTTGGTCCATTTCTTCGAAACCGAACCCAGTTTATAAATGCTTCATTCATCACTCCTCCGGGATACAAGACTTCATTCCTCAGCACTACATTTCCGCTGATCGATTGCAACAAAATCGCTTTTATCCTCCGCCGCCGCCGAAGCCGCCTAATCAGTATTCAACATTTGAAAATATTTTTTTTTTCTATTTTTACACGGAACTGTATGTGAGTCACTGTTGTGATGAGAATCGTGACCACAGTTTGATTTATTTATCAACCATATTTCCCAATCGATTATAATTTGTCCCATCGCAGCCTCCGATGTAATTTATTCCAAACAAATGCCGGCAAAAGCCCTCGTTCGTTGCGGATAGCGTCAAAGCTCATTAATTAGTCCTCAATCGATGCCACCCATTTCTTCGATCCAAAATGACTCAACTTGACTCCGAAAAGCCAGTAACCAATTGTCACGATACCATCTGACTGTGGGAACACCCAAACCGCTGATAAATACTTCGAATTCCAGAAAATGTATCAATTTCCGTTGATGTATTGCCTGAGATTAGCCCTTGGATGGAATACGTCAAGAGGATTGACCTTTGGATAGAGTGTAGGAAGGTAGCTTGAGACACTGAATTTTAGATCGAATCCAGAAGCTGAACCCTTCGCCATCTGGCCCAGTAGCGAGCCGTCACTAAATCAAATCGGGCACTAAGTCACGGTTTGTGTTCAAATAGGAGACCCTACGAGACGGCACAGCTTAAATAAATCTCCACCAGCTTCTGGAATCCCGAATCGATCGAAGTCGATCCGGATTTGATGGATAAGATGTCATAAATTAATGGCGATCCCATCGCCCCACGAAAGGTATCTTCTAGGTGGCCATCATATTTGATAAATCCCCTCCTCGGACACCGGTCGCGGGGGGAGAGGCTCAAGTGTCGCGCACAAATATACGCGCACACACGCGGCGACGCGTCCAAATCAATAAGCATCGCCCGAGAGCGTATAAGAAGCCTTTGTTTCAAGGAGATTTATCGACCATCAAAATGTATCTGTTATTAGGTGGCGCGACACAAAAGATTCAAACGCGGTCCAAAACGACCGGAGCGGGCTTGAACAAAGGAAATCAACACACTAATAATAAAATTAATAAATTTCAAGGCTTTTGCGGTGTGTGGAGACCGGGCGATGTCAGTTGAAATCTGCTTCGACAGGTAGGAAGGCATAAAAGCCGTTCCGAGCACTCTGTTCGGGGAGATTTAGATTAGAGGTTTGATTTGCTCACACGTCTTCGGGGAATCGACCAAAAATAGACGCCAGCTTGGCAATAAAATGAAATCCAGCGACTCAAAGCATCAGCATCAACGGTCACAGCCACAGCCACAGCCGGCAAGCGTGTAATCAAAAGAATTATTTTGAATATTAATCGGGTTGCATGTGAGGGCGATTAGCGATTGAAATAGATAGAAGTTGTTCTTTTTGATTGTTGTTTTGTTAGTTGTTCCACGTCGCTCGGTTATCGGAACGAAGACATCAGGAAATTCGAGAAACATTCGCTGATTTGTGGCGAAGGTTATGCAAATTAGGGGCGGTAAATGGCTGTTTATTCGAATTAGGGAGCTGAATGGGGAGTCGATGTGGATGATCGGTGAGTTGCTTTTTTGGGTTTGGCTTTTGGATTGAAATTTGAAGATTGGTTATGAGTTGGGTCTCCGGAGAACGTTTGGTGGGTGGGGGTTAAAGGGTAATCGATCTCTGAAGCCGCGTCTAGTGAAGGTTAATTCATATTTGGGTTCAGGAAGCATTTAGCCGGCCAGACGCAAATGCGATAACGACCGATTTGAAGGCGAATTCGATCACTGATTAGTTTCTCGACGGTTTTGTGGGTCAGATGCGCCTTGATATTGAAACTGGCTTGGAAAAGACGCATTTGACGTCTGCATCTGAACAACTTTTTCACAGCGATGGTTCAGTCAAAGGTTTCATTTGAAACTGTAGTCTAAACGATTTCAATTAGGTGCAGCTGAAAAGATGCGATCTTCTCGGGAACTGTTTTGCTCCGACAAGTCAGAGAATTCTGCGTGAATCCAGGGTCATAGAGCAGAAATTCAGCTTCATGACGACTATGATTTGGCTGTATTTTCTAAATTGTGGACGGAGAAGTTTTGTTAGGTGCTGATGTAAGAGAAGTTAAAGTGGACCAATTTTTCTCTAAAGAACAACTGTAAGACGTGGCAGAGATGGACTGATAGAAACAGTGCCTTAATTCACTTGAATAATGTAAGAAGACGTGGGCGCCGTGGCGTAGTGGGTAGGAGCGTCGACTACGCTCGAGGTCTAAGATTCGAATCTCGAAAAAAAACACCTAACATTTTTTTCACAGCTCCACTTCTTTTGAGTCACTGACAATGCTCAAAGAGTATAACTGTCTAGAAACAGCTTCTCAAAATCGCTGTTCGGAGTCGGCATTAAACTGTAGGTCCCCTCCACTCGTGAGTGGAGTGGTTGTTGAGAAGCTAGGCCCAGGTCCATCTCAGACTGTAGCGCCAGCATTATTATTATTATTAATATAAGAAGTACAGGGTTTTCCTATAAGGACTTCCGAACTTTGACAGTTGATAGCGACTACATTGTTGAAGCTACATCTGTCAAATTGGCTGTCGTTTATTAAGTCTAGTCTAGTGCCAAATCACAATGAAATTGTTTTATGAAAATTGGTATCCAGTTCAGGCAACGTTCCGTGCGCTTCGCCCATTTTACGGAAGCCATAATCGTCCTACCGAGAGGACTATTCACAGTGTGGTCGATAAATTTGAGTCCACTGGTTCAGTAAACGATAAACCAAAACCCGTGCGTCGAAGAAGTCGCAAGATCTGCCGAAAACATCGCCGCTGTCCCTGAGAGTGTGCCAGAGAATCCGTGGCAGTCGATTTCGCGTCGCTTACAAGAACTCAGTCTTTCGCGGACCAAAACTTGGCGAATTTTGCGTCGAGACTTGGGCCTGCATCCGTACAAAATTCAAGTTTAACTGACACAGGAGCTGTTTAACGACTGAAGATAACGACTTGTGTTCGCTGGATGGCTGAATGAATGTTCATCGAAAAATCATCTTCATCGATGTGGACCTTTTCTGGACGAATTGCTATGTCAACAAACACAATTGTCGAATTTGAGACGGTACTAATCCACACGAGATCTAAAAGTGTCCAATGCATCACGAAAAATTCACAGTTTCTGATGTGGATTTTGGGCTGTCGGCGCGCCGTTATCAGTCCATATTTCTTTAAGAACGACGTTGGCCAGGCTATCACCGTCAACGGCGATTGCTATAGGTCGATGATTACCAATTTCGAATGCAGGCCATTCGATGATATGGACACCAACGACATGTGGTTTTAACAGGACGGCACGGCGTTACGCACAGCTCACGCCACTTTGGAAACTCTGCACGATCGATTCGAGGGCATGGTCCTCTCACGTAAAGATGATGAGAACTGGCCACCGAGATCCCGTTAAACTTTTTCTTGTGGGGTTTTCTGAAGTTGCAGGTCTATGGAAATAAGCCACAAACCACAGCGGCCCTCGAAACCAACATAACCCATACTTACGCTACAGTCCGGGGTGGATCTGAGCCTCAACCAACAAGCGTCTCCAGCCAGCTCGATCTTAAGCTAGCTGCCAGTTTCGCACGTACAGTTGGTTGAGGTCCCTTTCCACTTGCGTGCGCAACCTGAGTCACGGTCTTCCTCTACTGCGCCGTCCCTCGAGGGTGGATTCGAAGGCTTTTCGAGCCGGAGCATTGGTTTCCATTCCATTCTTCTGGCTAAGTCGATGTCGCTGAACAGCTCCTACAGTTCGTTGTTATATATCCTCCTCCACTCACCTTCTATGCAGACGGGACCGAAAATCACTCGAAGAATTTTTCTCTCAAAGCAGCAAGAGCATCCGCTTTTGACAAAGTCCATGCTTCTGTGCCATATAGCAGGACTGGGACGATTAAAGTCTTGTACAGGGTTACCTTGGTTGTCCGAGAGAGGGCTTTGTTTATCAATTGCTTTCTTAGCCCAAAGAAGCAGCGAATAGCGAGAGTTATTCTCCGTTTGATTTCAGCGCTGGTGCCATTGTCTGAGTTGATAGCGGTTCCTAGGTAGACAAAGTTTTTGACTAACTTAAAGTTATATCTGTCCAACATAACCTATGCCATCGGTAAAATTCAGACTGATTTATGAGCCAGATTCATGGAAAATTTGATATTTCGGAAGCCGCGACGGACATTTGAACTTCTTTTTGATTGTCCCTCTTTTTATGTACACCTAGACTTGGGCAAAGGTGGGTAACTTTTGAAGTCGGTAGCCTGGTTCAGTGATGGTAGAACAAATGGTATGGATCGGATTAGCATTCATAAAAGCTGTGCGGATGAGTGTGACTTCGAATGCATTCATTAAGCTGGTACTGTATAAATTAATTCTTCGTTGTCTAGTGGTTCACAAAACGAACTACATAATGCTGCAAAAGAAATGTAGATCTCACTGTATGAAGATTTTACAAAAGAGGACTGTGGCGACCTGTCAGCGAGAACGAGCTCTGAACTGACACTCAGGTTTAAACCCTCGCCACTCATAGCTCTCCACATCCTCCACACAACTTTGGCTACGCGAGTTAGTCTGTTGGAGATCGTCGATAAAGCGTGGTGTGCTAAGTAAATAATTAAAAAAATAAAGTAATTACCGCTTGTGTTTGTCTTTCTATTTACCGTTTGAGTCCCGGTTACAAGGACCATACCTCATCATAGCACTTTAGGCTTTGAACAACGTCTCAGTGTTAATTTCTATTTAATCCCCATTTAATCCAGCGTCCGGGGTCTTGTGAAGGTCAGGTCCGTTTAAGGTTGTCATTGTTATACAATAATTTTTAGACTACAAAAGAAGTAATAAATGGCAGTGAAATAAAAAATGTCGGCCTGAACTGCCCTTACAGTTTTAAGAGCCTTTGTCGCTTCTTTTTTCTTCATCTGTTTCTTAAGAGTACGATGTTATGTCTCTGTTTTGTTGTGTTGATCCCCTCGTCGGTGCAATATTGTCGTGTGTCAAAAGACAGAACATAGGGAAGCCTTACCTGTCATTATTTTGTGTTAAAAGAACATCGTGAACCACTAAACAGTCTCATTTCAAGTGCCTTCTCCCTTTTCGTTCCCTCACTACATTACTGCCACTACTTCCACACTCAGCACCAATCTCAACTTAACACCGTCTTAGGCCGCACACCATCCCCGGCATACCTGATCTGTCCAACTAATCTGCATCGCAAATGTCATCAGTTCGAGCAGCATAAACTCTTCGTCGACACATACACGCCACCTCTTCAACAACTTGTTGTTCAATCTAAATGTCCAACTGCGATAGAAAAAGCAGCGCGTCGTCGTCCACGCCGGCTCAATTAGCGAAAGAAAACCTCTCCTAAGTACCTAAATTTGGTCCGATGATCCCTTCGATGATCAGCATCACGACATGTGCCGCCGACTGCCACTCAGCGAGTCAGCGAGCCAGCTAACAGCAGCAGCAACCTCGACAGAGCACTAATCACACTACTTTTGGATCAATTCCGATCCGAACTGTGATCCTCGGCCTATTCCAGAGTATCTATCCCATCTAGTCAGGCTCTTCGCCTTCCAGTGTGCACTTACGATCCGCCAAGCACTGACAGCTCCCATATGCAGATCAGCGGCATGCACTGTGCTGAGAAGTCCCTTAAGGAGCTGCCACGTTTGCGCGCAAAAATAAGTCGTGAGTGCGTGAATATAGTCCAGGCGCAGCGGCTGTGGTGGCAGGCACTCCATTTATGCAACACCACCAGGAAGGCACATTTCCAGTTCGATCAGTGGAGACCGGGGAGGAGGGGGTGGATGTGAGCACAAGAAGAATATTTAACGGGGGTCAAGTAGACAGGTCAGACTTTGGAGAGCGCTTCTTGGCCCTTTCGTCTTCCACTCGGATGGTCTTTCCATTTACGGTCCTCGGCTGTCAGACAATTGGCGACGGAATAAATCGAACAATTTGGCAGTTAATCCACTACACGCACAAACACCGCCACTCTCGCCTCGTCTCGGCGTCTGCGACTGCGTCCGTGGTTCGAGATTGACGTCGGGCCTCAATGGGAGTAGGGACACCGAGCGTCTCGTCGCAAAACCTGCAATGGGCTGTTATATTAATTGCGTCTGGATGACTGACTGACTGCACCTTATTTTTCGTCGTCTCCGTCATCGTCGTCTGCTGTATCACATCTGGACCGGAGTGTTGCAGCCGTGATGTTAACTATCACCCTGCCGGTGTGCTGGTGGCAGCGTCACAAACATCAATCGCCCGAAGGGGCCCAGATAGAGGTTTCTCGTATCTGCAGCATATTCTCGTTCAATATGTATCTAAATCTATCCATTTTCCGTCGCAGTGACTTGTGCATATTTCAAATCGCAGCGCACAGCGTCGGTAATAGCTGCGGCTATGAGTTGTTGGCCTAATCGACGTCTGGGCTATGAGTCATGAGTTTGGAGCTGAGTGCAGCACCTACACAAGTTTTGATTGCATTTTATTAATTTTTTTCTCTCCTTCCCTCTCGCTTGCAGGCGGTTAAATGTGTATCTTTCAGGTTTTTGAACTTCAAACGAGAAGCTAGACTAGCACGCCATAGACGGGAACTTATTTGTTGTTGTCTGTACCGCGCTACGGTTACCGATTCAGCTGATGTCGACGGCAGTGTGTTGTGTCGGATAGCCGTCAGAAATTTATCTTTCAAACGTATTCCTAGAATTGAATGTCAGGCCTTAGATCTGTCAGGCTATCGGGAAAATCGCAGTAGGTCCCTTATTCGCCGGGAGGGCTTCTCATGTCATGTGATGTGAGCGGGCAAACAATAATCAATCGGGGCGCAATGTGTTTGCAATGAGTCATGGGCTTGCTGAAGTACTCCTATGTTTAGACATAATTCTGGAGCCTTAAAGCGGTACAAACAAGACATGCACTAGTGTTGTTTCCGCGGCGAGGAAACCCCAAAGAGTGCTTCAAGCTTACAAGAACTGTTCGCACTAGACTGAACGTCTTTCCCAAAAGGCTGGTCAAAACTTGTCTATTCGACTCTTTGCCTCGGGAATATTGTTCAACGAGACGGGAGAAAAATATACAGGGCCTACATTCATTTCGTAAGACATTAGCCTTTAAATTGGTATTTTAACACTAAGCAAGTGGGACTTCAAGTTTGTGTACTTGAATGGAATTGAAGCTGTTGATAAGCGGGCCATGCAGATACAAGCGTCTGCACTAAGCTTCTGGCTTAGGCCCAGTTCCACCCGGACTGTAGCGCCGTGAAGGAGAAGAAGAATGCACTTTTTTATCGGAGATTTTTAAACGCTACACTGGAGCACTTAGGCTCAAAAACTGGTCCATTGTACTACCAGGCAGCAACCTACTTTTGCTGCAATTTCTTGGTCTTCCGGAAGAAGACCAGCAACCGCTTCTGTGATGGGGAGCCTACATCATCAGTTCTCACCTCATCAACACCGAATAACTGCCACCTTATCCGAGTAACAATTTCAGATGAAGTGCTCTGCAGTGTCGTCGTCTTTTCCACAGCGTCGCAGAGGTTTCGCAGGTTTCATCGTGTAGGCCAAGCACATTTGGATGTTGTAGCACCGGTTTCATTCGGATCTTGTGCACAGGAAGAATGGGTGGGGATGCTTATGTTTGTTGGTGGATTTACCCGCTTCGTCCAACCTCCGTCCACCAGAACTGCGACCTTTGAGGGTTGCACCACCAGTGTCATGCGGACATCGTGCGCGCGGAAAACCATCAGTAGAGGGATTAGAAGCGTTGGATACCTTCTTCCTCTTGATCCTGTGCGAGTTTGATAAAAAGGAGACAGCGTTGGTTCCTATAGACTGATCGATTTCGATTGGAATGACCTCTACCGACCTGTTTCCTATCGCCGTGGCCACCAAAGCGGTGCGACTCTAAACACTTCCGCCTTCAACCTCGTTCGGAGTCTCTTTGCGTGTGATTGCTGCTAGCCTTCATTACCTCTTCAGGGACCATTCAGAGACTGCCAGGTTTGGAGCCCGTTCAACCTTTCCGTTTGTCCGAGTTATGCCATCAGAAGCAATACTCTGATCATCCACCTAACAATGGACTGGGAGATTAAGCGTAATAGGCAGGCTTTGCCGTTGCCGTTGTCCGTTACCTTTTACTACTACTTCGAACGGAAAGGGCTGTACTTCGTTGGTTTGGTCACGTGGCACGAATGTCCCCATCATCACGACTTCCGAGGCGTGCCTTGAATGCGATTCCATCAGGTAGGCGACCGCTTGGCAGACCTAGAATGAGATGGTTGGACCAAGTCCAAACACTCGCCTGGTTGCGCTTGGGCATAGCTCCTGATGAGTTGGAGTCGATGGCGGAGGATCGAGTGGCCTGGAGATCTCTCGTGCATGCATTGCCCCCGTGACCCCTTTAGTGGAACATGCGGGTCATTGAAAATGAGATGAGATGAGATGAGAGGCAGGCTTAACAGGCTACCGTGGGCGCCGTGGCATCGTGGGAATGTGCGTCGACTCCTACGCTCGATGTTGTCGGTTCGATTCCCGAAAAATCACCTAACATTTTTTTCACGTCTCCACCTCTTTCGAGTCACTGACAATGCTCAAAATATATAACTGTCTAGAAAAAGCTTCTCAATCTCGCTCTTCGGAGTCGGCATTAAACTGTTGGTCCCCTCCACTTATGAAAGAACATTAGCACGCACAACACGAGTGGTTGCTGACAAGCTAGGCCCAAGTCCACCTTGGACTGTAGCGCCGCCATTATAATTATATTATTTTCCATCTTTCCAACTCAATCTACCGAGCGTGTCGTAGAGTGAGTGGCAGGAATCTTTGGATATAAATGTACCAGCGATTTTTTGGTCAGCGCCACTGAGGGCTGGGGGTTGGAAGTATGATGGGTGGGGCCCCCAAAGTCCTCGCCCCAGCCGCAGGCGAAAAGATTACAGGTGGGTTTTTGCTCTTTCGCTACCTGAGTAGTTACAATTTTGTTTTTATCCGTTATACCTTTTCTGACTTTTTTTTACCGTCAAAGATGACACGTTTCTGGCTTTTAGCTTCATGTCTTACAGAGGATCTTTGACTCTTAAGCCCTCCGGCCACGACAAGGCGACCAAAAACTGGAGATGACGACTTACAATTCTTTCTCTGCAGCCTTGTATGCTTCCAATTGCCACATAGGACCGATTCTTTATTATTGGCAGTACATTCTAGGAATGGGTCGATTTCATCTAAATTTATAGGCAACTTATGGAATTTGCTTACGTCCGTACAACAACTTATGAGAACTGAAGTAACCGAGTGAATAGACAAAAATCATATGTGACTGTAATAATCACTTTGCTCAGTTTCGTTAAGTTCGTTCAGTTTTGCCTATTTACACAGGAGTGAAACAAATTGCCATCTACGTATGCAAATGTCAGTTGGGAGTTGAATTCTACTTCAGTTTCTAGAAGCAATTACGGGCGGGCTGAAATTTGACTAAGCTTCTGGCTACTTTCTTGTGTGTGTTTTGACGGTAACTTATTTATTTATTTATTTATTTATTCATCATCAATAGATATTTATCTGTTGACTATTTTTTCTTATAGCTGTAATAGTTGGTCAATAAGTACGCGAAAGTGAACGAAACTTAAATTCCTAAAGAATACTCAATGGTACTATAGAAACTAAAGGCAATTGTAAAAGTGGACGAATCCAATTCGCCTACATAATAATGGCGGCGCTATAGTCCGAGTTGGAACTGGGCCTAGCTTCTCAGCAACCACTCGTGTTGTGCGTGCTATTGTTCCCTCACGAGTGAAGGGGTCCTACAGTTTAATGCCGACTTCAAACGGCGAGATTGAGAAGCTTTTTTTTCTAGACATTTATACTCTTTGAGCATTGTCAGTGACTCGAAAGAGGTGGAGCCGCAAACAATTTTTTTTGAAAAATTGTTTGTCTGAACTTGGATTCGAACCTAGACTGTGAAAGTCTAATGCGCATGGGTCGACGCACGAACCCACACGGCCATGGCGCCTACTCATATAGTTGGGCCTTATTTTTTAATTTATAGAACTACATAAATTGTAAGTTGCAGTTGTCGGAGGACTTTCATTTCCTTGAGTTATTTCGTCTTAACGTCATCGCTGAAAATGTTATGAACGCCTTTTTTTCCAAAGGATGGAACTGGAGTCAACTCAGACGCTGAGCGCTAATCCAATCGAAGCAACTTGTTACAAATCTTTAAGGAGGCATAAGAGACGTTTAGGATTGATAGATCTCGTTCCGAATTTTTTTTTTATTGTTGGAGAAGGTGAAAATCTCGGAAGACACAGTGGGGTTAGAAGCCCAAAGTAGTGTGGGACTCTAACCGCACTAAAAACACCTCCTTGATCATGACCAATCAACTGGTGATCGACGAAGATTTTGTTTTCAACTTAAAATTGGGTTTGAATGTATTATAATTTAAATACGGGCTCTCGTTATTGTCAAAAAAGTTCATGGGGCTTGGTTCTCCTTAACCTATGAATATTGTTTCGTACATTTAAGACATTCGTTCCGAATGATATAAAAATTAAAGTATGGAGGAGAAGTCCTAGTTAACTGCTCTACAGAATATTACTTGAAGCTTAGTCATGTAAACTGTAGACTTCACTGAAAAAACTACGTTGTTGTGCAGATGTACTAAATCAATTGAAACTTACTCGAAGGTTTGACTCCCTAAAAATTCACATGGCTCAAGGAAATGCAAGCAAATCGCCTATGATTGTTTAATAACCGTTAGATTCACGAAACGGAGTGCTTTCGTTTGTCCCGCCAACCTGTGGCTAGGGCATCAAGCGGGAATATGCAACAAATTGATGTGTTACTCTTAAAAGTGCAGATGTAGATGCGCATGAGGTTCAATTCCCTGTAACGCATCAGCGACACAGCTCCGACAGTGCGGCCTCCACTTCACAAAACCATCCTTGGGAGTGGGTATTGTATATGACTACTTATCACCCAATTCAGAAGAGCTACTACCAAGCACAACAAAACTAGTTCCACTAGTTGCCGCCATTAGCAGCCACTGGTTATTGAAAGTCGCTGCACAGTTTACAGGTACAACTCCAGTTTGATAGCAGTTTTCCAAGGGACACTTCAAAGTTACAGTTACATGCAGCGTCTATTGGCTTGCACTGTGGCTGATTGTAAATCGCGTCACTCGTAAATCAATTCCTCTTCAGTGGAACTAAAAATCGAGCAATTAAGACCGACCAAAGCAAGGAAACAAACAGAATCTTGAACAGGTACACAACCCGCAGATTGCACAGATCTACAGGCTATAATGGGGGCCAGCTTTTATGAGTTTTTCAATGATTTATTGTCAAAAACACGTTTCCGTGGGAATGGAATTAAACAGATCGAACAATTTAAATTAACTCGGAAGCATCGAGACTTACACTCAAACAAAACATTACTCACATCCAAGTTCATCGATATGGACCGAGTTTACGAGAGATTAAAATCCGGTAGTTGGTTGCCTTTAAGTGACCGAGAGCAGCGAGTCGGACAAGAAGATGGCAAAAGCGATCAAGCAGGTGTAGTGTTTTCGAGTCAAGATCACCCGAAAGTAAATAAACCCGTAGTTTCACAACCAGCGGATACATTTGTTGTTCACTTTCACTTCCAGAACTGCCCATTAAAGCCCAAAAAAGTATCACAATTTGCATGTCATCCCCCTACTCCCGGACCGCCTCTCACCCACGTGTTGCGGTGATTCATGCACACAAGGAAAAATAAAATAAAATCTTAAGAAAGTCCACTTGATATGGACTTGAATTCCAACCGACACAAGCCACTTGCCAAGTCATGCGTCATGCAAGTTATCTTGCCACAAGTGGCAAGCCCCAAACGCACAACGTTTCATTCTCGGGCGTGGTGCACATTTCAGTGGACATTTCAGACGCCGTCAGTCCATTCCAACGCACAGCAGACACCGACTGACTGTCAGGAATTTCTCACTCATGTATCGCTAATGATTTCATTAAATTCACAACTGATATTGGAATCACCAGCGAATTAAGATAGCCTCGCCGCGTTGCCGCGTTGCGGCTTTGAAAGTCCTCCTCGTGGTCCCAGACTGCGCCACACCACCAGAGTGCTGGGTGTGAAATAATGATGGTAAGCCATAAATCGTTTGACGCCTAATACCAAGTTCCATACGCACTGTCGCAGCATAAATCTCATTCCGTTCGCCATCGCCATTGCCCTCCCCGTCCAAGACGTCCGTCCGCCCCATTCGCAGACCGATAGATGCCCAGATACTCTGTGCAATTGGACATGCGCGCGTACACACAACACTAGACGAGCGAGCGAGCGAGCGAGTACCGGTTTCTGTCAGTACGCTGCGTCGTCGCCGCCGCCGCCAAGTGCGAGAGGCCCATCCGGCGAGCATTAAAATCCAATAAATTTATAAATTATCACATTAAAATAAATTGCATCTAAATGTTCTTAGATTCACATTAATTAACCAGAGATTGAATGATTTATAGGCAGATCGGGTGTCGCCTCGGTCGGCCAAGACGGCGCGGCGGCTGGGCGAGGACCAACAGCATTCAGCCGACGACATGTGCAGAAACAAGTGCCTCTGTGGAGCACGCACGACCGGCAGCAGAGGATGTGCATCGTTCGGGCGATGCCACCTCATCATCGCATCATCATCATCAGCCTCGTCATCTTCATCAGCGTCACCGTCATCACCATCGCCATCGCCATCGCATTGATTGCCAATTATACGGTGTTGGAGTAGTTGGCATGTCTTAATCGGTGACAGGGCGGATCGTTCGAGATTGACGCACCAAACGAGTAACTTGCGGGATCGCAAACACACACACACACACACACACGCACTGCCTAACGAATGCGGTTGCGCGGATCCGATCTACAGGCCGAGACGAGATACATTTTGATGGTTTGATAGCTCGCGATGCTCGAGAGATGCTCAAGATGCAATGCATTAAACCAGTTTGCTCCGGCCGGTGGTCATCATCGGGGCGGATGGCGGCGGCAAATTATTCAAATTTAATGGCCAGTTAAAAGCGATGTGTACTGATAATACCATGAAGGCTCCTCACAGATTAAGACGGATCGAAGAGATCGATCGATCCGGTCGGCTGCTGGGCCTCCTCTCTCGCCTCCCCTCGGCCAGCCCACTTGGCAACGTGTGTGGACCGACCCATGGGAATATCACTCTTTGTTTGGCTCTTTGTTTTGCGCGCCACTTTATCTAGATTACGACCCCGGGAAGTATGTTTTTAACACTCGCAACTGAAAGAAGCTGACCACCGGCGGCGCAGCGACTTAAGTGGAGGGAGGCCATCAGCTTCTCACCAAATCCGGTGGGCCCCAGTTTTTTCCCATGAATTATGGCGTAACCTGTTCGGTGGAATAATCTGCTAATCGGTTAAGTTTATTGGGATTTCTAATTAATTGGAAACATAGTTTGTTCTAATTTATTATTATTATGGTCAAGCCAACAGCGCGGCGGCGGTTTGAATTTTTGATTTCTTGTGATGGTGCCGCCACACGCTTGTCATAGCCGCCGCGCCACCGGCATGGGGAGCCGGCTTTGTCTTGCCCGTTCGGCTTTGTTCTCGGATGGTGGTGACATTTATATCCAAATGTGTTGTTAATTAGATTTGAATTCAAATTCGAATTTGCTTTGTGGCCGATGTTCGAGTTCGAGTTAGTGATATTTATGAGGAATTTAACTGACACCGGAGGTAATAAAAGCTTCCTAAGCAGGTTGTTACTAACGGTTAGTTAATTTAGATACGATACGGTCTATAAGACCTGTCAGAGGTGAGGTGATGTGTACATGTTAAGATACAGATTCATCTTGCCACTGAACGGGTGATTGGGCGCTCGTGATTGCGCAGTTTTAGTCGTAATGGATTTGATGAGGCGGAAGAGAGTAACCTGCTGAGGTGCAGCTTTTACGGTTCAATTAAGATTGAACGATTTTAACGATCGCAGACAGTGAGACAGGCGCCAAGTGGTTGTTGTTCAAATTTTGCACTGACTGCCGAGTGCGATAAGCGCCGCCCACTTTACTTTTTGTTTTCATTGGAACTGATTATATCGCAATTACAAGTGTTTTTGCTTCCTACGTTCTAAAATATTCACTTCCGCTTTCAAGTCATTTCAGTTTTTGCTAAAACTTAATCGTACTTGGAACTGGAAGCTAAACGATTGAAATTGGACATTAACTTTGGGCAATTGGCCCCCTGAGGGTAACAAGTTTCCATTATTTAGTGAATAAAAATTGGTCTAGACCCGACCTCTGTGAATGAGGAAAACATAGCCGCCGCCATGGCCAGTATCGATTCGGTCCCGATCAGCAGAATTGGGCTTCGCCAGATCTTGCGGTTGGATTTGGGCCTAAATCCGGTGAAGCAAGAATTGAAGTTGGATGACAATGCTGTGAGTTCATTAATTGGGCACTGGAAATGCTGGTCGGAGATCCGGATTTTGGCCAAAAAATCTTCCTCTCGGCGACACCCATTTTTGAGTCAGCGGCTATGTCACCAAGCTAAATTGCTATTATTGGAGCGAAAACAATCCACAAGTGTTCCAACGGCACCAAGCATCAATATATTTACAAAATTTGACTCTTTGGTGTGGTTTATGGCATGGCGACATCATCGGAACTTATGTCATTCGAAATGAGGAAGAAGACACCGTTATACGTGTAAAAAAGTGTGTATAATACACCGAGTATTGTACGTCTACAACCCTGCATACACCACCGGCAACGCAACGATGCTCTATGTGCTTCTGTTGCGGTAGATAAACAAAATCAACCCTGATGTGCAAAATGCCCGTACACATATAAAGCAAAACATTCAATTTAGTTCAGTTTAGTTCGATTAAGTTCAGTTATTCTTACTAAATTCCATGTATGCAGAGTAAGGTATACCTGAGACTGTTGAAATACTGAACTAAATGAACTAAAATAAAATGACATTGTGAACTAGTTCACTCAGTTCACGCTCTTTTTTGAACTAGTTCACTCGTGAAGTACACAAGCCTATTCCATACACAATAGCATGAATGTAGCGACTTCAAAAAACTTCACAAGTAAAAGACTAACGGGGCAAATGATAGCGCGGCCAACAGCGCGACGTTCTCAACGAAATATGGACCGATGCCGCCGCCAGCCCAAAATCCACACCAAACAGTGATTTTTTGGGATGCATTGGACGCTCTTGGATCTAATGTGGATTGGTATCGTCCCAAATTCGAAAATTTTGTTTGTTGACGTACCCACCCATTCATCCAGAAATGGGCCTCATCGCTGAAGATGGTTCTTCGATGAAAATTAGTTTCCAAGTTCTCTGGAGCCTATTCAGTGAACAAACGTCGTTGTCTATGGTTGTTTACATTCAGTTCCTGGGTCAGTTGAATTTTTTGCAGGCGCAGATGCACACTCTATTCACGACGCAACATTCACCAAAATGCGGTCTGCAAAATTCCGAGTTCTTGTGAACGACGCGACATCGACTGCCTCTGCCTCGGATTCTCCTGCACACTCTCACTCTGTTTTCGGCTTATCTTGTCGACTTACGCGTGTTGGTTACCGTTTACTGAACCAGTGGACTCCAATTTATTCACCACACTGCGAATAGTCCTCTCGGTAGGACGACTATGGCGACCGTAAAATGGGCGAAGCGCCCGGAACGTTACCCGAACAGAAGATCCATTTTGGTAAGACAACTTGATTATTTGCACGTGTTATTGAAAGCTATGTCCATCCATGGTTTCATGGTTTTTTCACGGACTTGGCAAAACAGACTGAATAAATGGCAGCCAATTTTACAGATGTGGCTTCAACAATATGGCCACTATCAACTGTCAAAGTTCGGAAGTCCCTATTGGAAGACCCTTTAGTACATTAGGTTAGGTTAGGGGGCTGCTAGTGAATTTATCAGCATCCTTAGACCATGTTGATCCAATGTGATACCCACAGTCAGACTACAACCACTGATAGACCGCACCAGCCGCTAATTTGATCCCAACAGCAAATGGTGACTGGACCAGATTTGAAAAACCGGATAAAAGCCTAATAACTTTGCTTTCACTGGGATTCGAACCTGGAACTAAGGCAGGCACTTAACCAACTGCGCCATCCAGTAGCATAGAGACGATTAGATGGCGCAGTTGGTTAAGTGTCTGCCCCAAATTAGAGGGGTCCCAGGTTTGAGTCCCAGTCAAAACGAATCTGGTCCGTTTGCCGTTGGGGTAAAATTAACGGCACTGGAGTAGGTTCCTACCTGGCATTACAATGGACCAGTTTTGAGTCTGAGTGCTCCAGTAATAATAATAATGATGCCGGCGCTACAGTCCGAGGTGGACCTGGGCCTAGCTTCTCAGCAACCACTCGTGTTCTGCGTGCTATTGTTCTGTCACGAGCGGAGGAGACCTACAGTTTAATGCCGACTCCGAACGGCGAGATTGGGAAGCTTTTTCTAGACAGTTATACTCTTTGAACATTGTCAGTGACTCGAAAGAGGTGGAGCCGTGAAAAAATGTTAGGTGTTTTTTTTCGAGATTCGAACCGACGACCTCGAGCGTAGGAGTTAACGCACCTACCCACCACGGCGCCCACCAGTAGTGCTCCAGTAGTGTTTCAAAAAATCTTCCGAATAAACCAAAAAAAAAGGTATACCTGAGTTTGTTGAACTACTGAACTAAATGAATTGAAATAAAATGACATTCCGAACTAGTTCACTTAGTGGACTTGTTAGAGTTTTTTTTGAACTAGTTCGTTCGTGAACTACACAAGTCTATTCCATACATAATGGCATGAATGTAGCTTCAAAATAAAGCCATAATCCGTTTGCTTGTAGTTCATTTATGTAGCTTCAAAATAAAGCCATAATCTCACACAGTTGTTGTTTTATTTAAATTTATTTTCTTGTTGTTTTCATTTGGTCACCCTGTAGCATTGTGATATAAAATCTTCTTCTATTCCGACAGCAATTGGTCTCTCCTAAACTCGACTTAGCTTGACAAGCTTGGGAATACGATATCGCGCTTAACTTGTAATTGTTTCCTGGTTATAGCAATAATGACACGTACAGTCTTTTCTTTTGACAAGTGTTGCATCATCCGTTGAAGAAGAGAAGACTTCGCGGTAATTCACACTGCTGTTGCCTCTTTTGCCGACATGTCAAGGAACCATTTTGGGACTTTATTGCTACGGTCTTTTACGTGTGTTGCAAATAAATCAAAGCACCCAAAGTCCAGCCTCTTAGGTACTTAACTGGTGAAGCGGACGATGATTGCCGTTACAGGTTCATTTTTATTTATTTTTAATGAACGCTGGTGCCAAGATCTGGAGACAGCGCAGCAGGTTGTGGCTCGTAAACTGCATCTCCACAAGAGCACAGGTTCGGTCCTCTAGTCCGTCTTCCAGTCCATTTTCCAAGGCATGTTATGTAATAAAATTTGTTGGGTCAGAGAGTCAAAAGCAGAAACTTCGACTTCAGCAATTTATGACTTCCCAAATTCTTCCTCGTTCGCCTCAAGACAGTTTGTTGCTTAAAAGAGAAGGTCGATTTGAAATTCCACTCTACACACTCTCTACTCTACTCTGATGGCGTAGCCTACACTGATCGTGTGAATGCATGCCTTCTTGTTAAACCTCGACTGCACGTTTTGTCCGAGTAGTTCCCAAATCGGTGCTGTACCGACTGAATTAATATCCTTAATTTGTCCGAAAATGTCATGCATCTCAATCCAAATGCCATGCGATGACGACAGTCCTAACTGCATCGACTGACTGATGACTAAACATAACGTCAACCAAATGAGTCGGCATCTCTCATTTGATTGCTGCAGCCTCACCGACAATCAATGTTTACTTTTGTCCGTGCAAGAAACTTTCCAAAATAATCTTGATTCAATTAATCACACACTTGTTATCATTAACCTAATGACACGTCAATAAATTTCCCTAATTGTCTGACCCACAAAACGCACGTAACGTATTTAAAACCTCGCAGCGTTTAAAACAAAAACCTTAAGTAAACATTATCAACCAAAATGCCTGATGCGCCCCACATCAACGCCACCATCATCACCAGCATCACCGTCATAATCCACATCGTCCGCCAGTCAGACGGTCATCCAAATGTGGATACGAAGATTTTGACGAAACAAAGAGCAGATTAATTTAATTGTCCGACCATAGTGCGGTCAATCAATCACGGGTTCTTCTGCATCGAAACCGATGATCCCCCCAATGGAGAAAATCCCATGCCATCGCTGCCATCACCACCTGTATCGTTGAGATACAAAAAACCGAACAAAAGACAGGCGCACACACACAGACGCGGGCGCGCACGCCGCCACCACCGTCTGACTAAAGAGAAAATCACAAAAATAATAAAATTCCACCCACATTCTGAGTATATCCGAGTGAGAGCGATGGCTGGGTTTATGGGCCGAAGAAAACCAAAGAAACCACCTGACACCACAGTCCAACACACACCCCTGCCGCACCACATCTCGTGGGCAGTGCGCTGGATCTATGCATCGGCAACGGCAACAGCAGCAGCAGCAGCCAGTCATTCGCTTAATTCGCCATAAAAACAGTTCAACCTGTTGCTCTGAGTTCTCTGCGGACTGCCATAGATACACTCGTTCACCGCAACAACAAGACAAAGGCAAGAACTCGAGCAACGCAACCAAGAAGCAAATGAACACGGATCAGTTCACCTTGTTTTTTGTTTCTCAAGATTTTCCATGGCCTTATGATTATTTGGGCTTGGCCAGCCCGAATTGGCCGACACCGCCCCTCGTGCCCTCGTCCATCGTCCATCAGCCACCACGCACTGGCACTGGCACTGAACCCGATGACAATACAAAGGCATGGCGGTGGTATCCAATGGATCCAATGTACGAGTATCCGATGGATGGCAGCGAACGAGAGCAAAGATTTATGTGTATGTTCCGTGAAAACGATGACGACGCAACGCTGCTGAAGGTGAATCCACCTCAAACAAATGATACACGAATAAAATATTTCTACCTGTTGTACAGAGATCGCAGATACGTTGGGCCAAGTGCTGCCCCACCACCCGCATCGTCGCGGCGATGGTGGCGGCAACGGCTTCAGTTGCGGCGGCCATGGACTGGGCCTCTTTTGAATGGGTTTTTAATTTATTTTCGCCTTCAGTTTCCTTTGAGGAAGAGAAGAAGAACCGACAAGCGGCTTGGGGGTGACCCGAGCCATGCGAGTGGGCAGGCAGGCAGGCGGGGGTCTTAGCAGGTCCAACCCGCGTTGTTGATACTTGAATCACACGATTATTAATTCGATCAATTGTTCATTATTATTTTTTTAATTTTCTTGTTGTTGGTTTCCGTTTTGGGTTGTTGTTCATGTTCTTCGGTTGGGTCTTGTGCTTTTGTTTTGTCTTAAGCCGTGGCCACAATGGCGGGGGATTTGTATCTGGCTTGTTCGGCGATCGCGGGCACGGGACGTCGTGGAATTTTCGCAGCGGAAACTAATTTTTAATAGATGACAATTGCTCCGGGAGCGGGGATTGGCTTCACTGAAGCAAGGGTTACGTAAGTTTGGTGTCTCGCCAAATCGATTTGCGACAAACCTTGTGAAACGCTGTGTTGATGTGGGCCACCTGCTTGTAAATTAGCGTCTGCCCCCAGGCGAGGATTGGGCGTTTGGAGTTTCTGTGTGTCTGCCTTAATGCATAATGTTTTCAATTGAATCTTGTAGCGGGGTATACATAATTCATTGTGTCAAGTGTACAATCGATTTTTTTTGTAAAGATTAGCGATCGCGAACTGTGATTCAACTGGAGGACCTACTGGAAGATATATGAAGAAACTTGTCTGTTTTGTGACAGGTTTCCGATGTTCCTACATCTGCATTGGCTGTTACAAACATCTGACAAATGGAATATGTGACACATTTTTTTTAAAAATTGTTCAAAATTGTTTACTGGATGGACCCTTTAGTCCGGTACTCTTTTGGAGACTCTGGTAACTCTTGTTAGGGGGAGCAACGGACAGTGCATACAATAAGACTACCTTGCACCAAAAGCTGATAGAACTGCCCTTTGTGCCGGTGCTAGATCCTGATCTTTTCGTATATCTGCTATGTGATGTAAACGCAAATAGAGTCGGGCAGGTTTAGATCTTCAGCTGACCTATCAGCATGTCACCGTTTTCCCAGGACAACCTTGAGCAACAAATTTAACAATTTTTCCAGTGTACCCAGTGGACAACAAGAGTTGATAGTCTTCGCAATCGCGAAATGTCAGTCCAATTTGTTGTTCCTAATTTGGAAGGAACGAATCTGATTTCAACAAAACGGTGGCATAAAGCCCAAGAAATATTTCAATTACTGCTTGAGTCCTTTTTTGATCGTGTAATTTCCTGTTTTGGTGATCAGAATTGACCGGCGGAATCTTGCAATTTAACGCCGTTGGACTTTTTTTTCTCTCGGGATTTTTGAAGACTAAGGTTTACATCAGCAGCCAAGTATTGAAAGATTACGTTAAACGCTGAATTAACGATATTCAGCCACTTTATGGAAAACGGTGATGGAAAATTTCGACAAAGAGTGGGAATAAGCAAAGCTGTTCGGACCGTTTTGTTTTTTTGTCTATTCGGAAGATTTTTTGAAACACTACTGGAGCACTCAGACTTAAAACTGGTCCATTGTACTGACAGGTAGCAACCTACTCCAGTGCCGTTAATTTGATCCCAACGGCAAATGGTGACTGGACCAGATTCGATTTCACTGGGATTCGAACCTGGGATCCCTCCAACTAGGAGCAGGCACTTAACTGCGCCATCCAGTCGTTTTACCTTATATACCTTACTCTGCATACATGTGATTCAGTAAGAATCTCATCTCATCTCTCATTTTCAGTTACCCGCATGTGTCACTAAAGGGGTCGCGGGGGCAATGCATGCACGAGAGATCTCCAGGCCACTCGATCCTCCGCCATCGACTCCAACTCATCAGGAGTTATGCCCAAGCGCAACCAGGCGAGTGTTTGGACTTGGTCCAGCCATCTCGTCCTAGGTCTGCCAATCGGTCGCCTACCTGATGGAATCGCATTCAAGGCACGCCTGGGAAGTCGTGATGATGGGGACATTTGTGCCACGTGACCAAACCAACGAACTACAGCCCTTCTCATTCGAAGAAGCAGCTGCCCAACATTGAGTTCCTCGCGCACTGCCGTGTTTCTCACCCTATCCCGGCGAGTAATTCCTACAAAAGTAAGAATAACTGTATTAAATCGAACTAAACTGAACTAAATTGAGTGCTTTGCTTTGTATGTTTATGGGCTTTATGCACATCAGGGTTGTTTTTGTTTAACTACTGCACCACAAGCACATCGAGCATCGTTGCGTTTCCGGTCGTGTATGTGAAGGGAATTTTGAAAATGTATGTATATGACGACCAACCGGCGAAAATCACACAAAACTTAATTTCCTGCGCAGTGAACTATATTGAACTAAATGAACTAGAAGAGCGAACTAGTTCAGTCAACAGATCTGAACCAAACTGAGCGCTCTTTGGACTGAATTGAAATGCACAAGCCTAGTATGGAATAGCACATCATTCAAATGGCCGTGTCGGTTTTGCTAGCAGTGGTCAATCCAATTTTTGATAACTCGGTACAGTATGCGCGGCGTTATTCCGGATATGGGTGTCGAATGTTGGCCTAGAGCTCGTCCAAAGTAGTTGGCATAGTAGCGAACGCTAAGAACTTGACGTTGCTCAAGAAAAAATAACGAATGGTGTCAAGTCGCATGATCGGGGCGGCCAGTTGTTGTACGCTCGCTGCTAGGCATCGTGACCCAGTCGCCAAATTTCTTCTTCACAACTTTGAGCGTTGCGTCGCTTACACGGTACGTAGCGACGTCGTTGAAACCACAACTTGGATATATCGATATTGTCGAGCTCTGGCCACAGAAAGTCGGTTAACATCTCTCTATACCTGAGAACATGACGGTAACGGTGTCTTCCTCCTCATTTCGAAAGAAATAAGGTCCGATGATGCCGCCATGCAGTAAACCGAACTATGCTGTCAATTTTTATGGATGCATTCATTCTTGGTCGAACACTTGTGCTTTGTGTTCGCTTCTATAACGGTAATTTAGCTTGTTGACATGACAAAGAGCCAAAAAAATGGGTCATTGCCGAGAATATGCTTTTTTTACCAAAATCCGGATTTCCGGCTAACATTTCCAGCGCTAAATTAGTGAAGTTACGGCATCACCACAATCATGCACGGATGTAACCCCAAATCCAACCGCTAAATAGGCCGGGTTGACTTTCTGGCGATGCCCAATTCAACTGAACAACGTTTCTGGGTCTCCTTTGATGCTGGCCGCTATGGCGGATATGTTTTCTTCATTTCGCACCAATCTCTGTCCGGTTGGTGGCTTAAGGTTCAAAAGAGTGTACTCAGGTTCAAATTTTTCCACGTTGCGACGAATTGCCTGCACACAAAAGCCATTATGACGACCGACCTCCCCACGAAGTTCAGGTATTCCAACTGAGCCGATCGATAATATTTTTGAATAATTTTTGAATAAGTTTGGCAAGTGCAAAATAATACATGATGAAATGGCAAACCTTACCACACATTTTGTTAAGTGGAAGTCATTTGTCGCATTGACAGCTGCTGAAACATAACATTTGGAAAAACTGTCATTGTTACCTGGTCACCCTTTATCTCACATCTCTGTTAGTGAACCGATTCCTCGGCTGAAAGATTTAAACGAGATTTTTATCAAACTAACACTTGACTGCCAACTTTTTTTTTGAAACACTACTGGAGCATTCAGACTCAAAACTGGTCCATTGTACTGCCAGGTAGCAACCTACTCCAGTGCCGTTAATTTGAACCCAACGGCAAATGGTGACTGGACCAGATTCGATTTCACTGGGATTCGAACCTGGGACGCCTCGAACTTGAGGCAGGCACTCAACCAACTGCGCCATCCAGTCCTCTGACTGCCAACTTGGTGTCATAAAAATATACCCTGCCGAATATTGAATGGGACACCAAACGTAGTTCGGATCAAAGACTAAGTTTGTCACTTAGTTCAAATCTCACACAAACTCAGACTAGCCTTCTTCCGTCCACAACGCAAACGCGAAGTACCCATGTGTTCAGAGATTCGCTGAAGCTCCGGTTGTCTGTCATCCGATCTAAGGATCGCACGTACCATCACACGAACTGACCCACTTTGCCAAATATATCAACTCCGTTCCCCATCACCGAGTCGCATCGAAGCAGGTTACTTTCCACAATGTCAACCGAGTCAAAACTATAAAATCTCGATGAATCAATCCCCAACAATGCTGCGCTACAGTTCGCCTTCTTACAATTTTTATGTTTCTTGTTGTTCTTTCCTTTTTTTTTGTTCATTCAAAAACAAAAGCGTCGATCGCGCACGACTCCCTCGATCGATGTGCGCACCGAGAGAGGGCCCACAGAGCCGCACATGATTATTAAAGATGCATTTATTCCACCCACAACCGGAGACACCACTGCATCACTGTATGGGGTTGCGCGAGGGCTCCTCATCCATTCTGCCTTCCAACACCACTCGCTGAGAGTTCGAACACCGATCGACGATTTTAATCCGCGCTCAGTTAATTGCACGTCTCCGTCGATCACGACGCTCGCCGGATTCTTCCATGCCAAATATGCATCAGGCACACATCCGTACATCACCGCGACTTCAGGAGAGATGACATCTGCGAGTCCCGAGATTTCCGCAGAAGTCAGTCACTGAGAGTTCCATAATCTTCATCGTTGACATTCAGCATAAATTTTATACTCTCCTGCCTACCTGTTGTCGACGGCACACGGGTAGCAGCTCCAGCTCCAGCAGCAGTCACAGAAACAGTCACAGCTTAGTGTGATCCTTTTTCGATTGAGCCTCTTCGAATGATGTGTTATCCTCGCAATTGAATCTTGGCGCAACCCTGCACTCCTGGCACCGGGGACTGGAGTTTCCGTCAAGTGCACATTGAATACCATTCAGGTCAGCACGGATGGCAAATGATTGATTCTGCCTGCTCGAGTTTGCATATCGCGGCGAGGTTCGCCAGCGGCCCATGGAGTTGCAACCTTGCGGAGACCGGACTTTGGGGTTATTCGTGCCTTAATTTACATGATATCACCATAATGGAGGGAATCATCTCCTTCGCTGCCCACAGTGAATCGGTGCATTATGTGCTCGAGAGTTCCACTTGGATCTTGGGTGCCCTGGACAAGGTGCTGGACAATGTGCAGCATGAGGTGGACGGATGCAACATGATCAAGGGATTGGGTTTCGGCATTGCTTTGCCGTGAGGTAGTAAAGATTCAATGGGATCCTTGATAGGAATAACTTTCGTCTTGCTTAGAGGCGCACTGCTAGCGAAAATCTCTGCGTTGCTGGTGTTCGTCCGGTGGGTATCTTATGGACTTTTTAATTAGGCAGGCGAATACATTCATGCACATAAGTATATGCATCGTGCAAGAAGTTAGTCTAGGGAAACGTCGAGAATGAGAAGAATTTTATCCTGGAATCTAAGTCGAAAGGTCGTGAAAAGGGATTTCCTCCTCAAGTATTCTCAAACAGCATCGAAAATTAATTTTTGAAAATAATCGAAGGAGACACATTTGGACCTTGAATATTCTTATTTTAAGCATGAACCAGATTCCAGCTTTCGTGGGGCTCTACCCCACGTTATCATCAGACGTTGCTGACCTATCGTCGCCCCTCAACACCTCCTCAAGTATTCTCAAACAGCATCGAAAATTAATTTTTGAAAATAATCGAAGGAGACACATTTGGACCTTGAATATTCTTATTTTAAGCATGAACCAGATTCCAGCTTTCGTGGGGCTCTACCCCACGTTATCATCAGACGTTGCTGACCTATCGTCGCCCCTCAACACCATCGCACAATGGAATGGCAACGAGTTCCATGACCGCTTCTTCCAGTTCATCATCTAGTCAGGATCCGTTGGCCATACCTATTGCCAAGTCAAAGACTAACGAATCGCAGTTCCAGGAGGGAGGTGCCAATTGCACCGCTGGCACTAACGGCAGCAGTGGCGTTGGAACCAGTTCGAATTCAACCAATTCATCGTCAATGCCCCAAACCATTCCCAGAACAAGACTTCATACCGACCCCAGTGCAGAGAGTCATTCTTCATCGATTAGTTCTGACATCTTCATGGAGAACACCAACAACCTGACTTTGGCACGATCGCCCTGTACTCCGATAGTGTCCCTTGGCATGAGACACATGATAGCGCACCGGTTCGCAAAGGTTTTTAAAATGATGTCGACCTGCGATCTATGCCAGAAGCAAATGTTCTTCGGTTTGAAGTGCAAGGAGTGCAAATATCGTTGTCATAAGGACTGTGAACCAAACGTACCCCCATCGAGTGGCCTACCACGAGAATTCGTGGATGAATTCAAGAAAACACTCAAATCCAATGGGGGCTTCCTTCCACCATCCAACATTTCTCCGAACCTCAGCTCCGTCGGTCGCAGTGGAAGCACTGTTGGAGGATATATGCCCGGACAGAGACAGAAAGTACCCATCAGTGCGAGTGGCCATCATCACCCAGACAGCAGTTCACCTTGATCGAGTTCACCATCAAGCCCAACTCTATTTAACCTGCAGCAACAGCAGCTTCACATTAGTGGAACCAACAGCGGCGGAGGCAGTTCAACCGCGAGTGCAGGCACCAACACCGGACCGAATCCTATCTCCACACCCTCATCGCTTCACAAAAACACAAGTCAGTTAAATTTTGCGGACGTAACTATCACCAGATCGTCGCAATACAATCGGCAAACGACACAAACACTATACCTATCATCGACTGGAGGAACAACAGGTGCAGCATAGAACAACAATGTCGAGCAAAAGGACAACCAATCCTCACACCATCATTCTCAGTCGATACTGGTAAACAGCAACAATACGGGTTCCATCGGTTCCGGTGTGACTCAAAGTGGGCAGTTCTCTGAAAGCAGAATCAATAGTGAAACGTCGAGCGGACGCTCTACATCAGACGCAGGTTCCTCCGCTATCGGAACTCACCGATACTCATAAAAGTAACGACAGTGATAAGACAGTTTCCCTATCCGGCAGCACAAGTACCAGCACTGATTCCGATCGAACTCCTGTGCGTCTGGACTCCACGGAAGAAGGTGGCTTTGGAAATTGGCCCCGTCAAAACTCACTCTCCCTCAAGGAGTGGGATATTCTCTACGACGATCTCCGGCTGCTCGAAAAAGGCCGCTTTGGAACTGTTCACCGTGCTCTCTGGCATGGGGGTGTTTTTTTTTTTTTCCTTTTGTACAACCCTGCCGTAGAGGCAGCGACACTGCGACCCAAAAAGGTCTATTGTATCGACGGGTTGGAGTTAATCCAAGAGATTTACCACTTTCCTTATGAAAGATAGTATATCTTTTGTAGTGGAGTTTTTCAATTCCACTGAAGTCAGTATTTCCCTACGGAGAATACGTTTCCTTAACCAATGTAGTGCCGGACATTCACATAAAATGGGCTGGGATGTTTCGTCTTCTTCAAAAAAAACCTACATTCCTTGTTTTGACACAAGTTCATTTTGTTAAGGTGGTAATTCAAGCCGCATTGACCAGTAAGAAAGTCCGTTAGCTTGTTATGCTCTCCTTATCTAAGCTAAGGATTTCCTTATAGGAATAGAGTCTGATTAATCGCTTGGATTGCCTGAGACCTGACCCATTAGTCCAATGATCTAGGCGAAGTTTGTTTTCCCATTCGATTATCAGCGCTGCAGCCGTCGTCCAATTGACACTGCAGTACGGTTCAGGACCTATGAACGCAGTACCTGAACCCGCTCTAGCGAGTTTTTCTGCAGATTCGTTACCTGCAATCCCCTTGTGTCCAGGGACCCAGCCAAGTTTCACTTTGTTGTGTTTGGCTAGGGATTACAGAGCATCGCGGCAACATTTGACGGCTTTGGAGTCTATTTGACTGGACGATAAGGCCTTAGGTGCTGCCTGGCTATCTGAAAAGATTTGTATAATTGCGCCCTTGATGCCTTTACCAAGATTATATCTGGCGCAGATCTCAATGACATGGGGGAGTTGCTGTGAAACTTCTTAAAGAGGACTACCTAGGCGATAAACACATGCTTGTAGCATTCAAGCTAGAAGTTGCCAATTTCAAAAAGGCACGTCATGAAAACCTTGTCCTGTTCATGGGAGCATGCATGAACCCGCCATACCTCGCTATGCAAAGGAAACACACCCTATACCTACATTCACCTACGTCGCGATAAATTTACCATAAATCGCACAACTTTAGTTGCACAGCAAATCTCTCAGGGAATGGGTTATCTGCACGCCGGAGGAATCTCCCACAAAGACCTGTGAACAAAGAACATATTCCTGGAAAATGGAAAGGTCATCATCACCGACTTTGGCCTATTCAGCTCGACAAAACTTGTGTACTGTGATATTGGATTGGGTGTGCCCAGTGGTTGGCTGTGCTACTTAGCTCCAGAACTTATGCGTGCTCTAACACCATACAAGCCAATGATGAGATTTTACCCTTCTTCAAGGCTTCCGATGTGTATTCGTTTGGCACTGTGCGGTGAGTTCGCTTTCAAAATGCAACCACCCGAGTCGATTATTTGGCAAGTTTGACGTGGGATGAAGCAAACACTAGCAAATCTACAAACATCACAAGACGTGGTCATTTCAAGCCGATGACAGACCGGATTTTGCAAAACTCCTAACACTCTTAGAAGGATTGCCCAAGAAACGTTTGGTCTGCAGTCCCTCTCATCCGGTGCAACTGTCCAGATCAGCAGAGTCCGTCTATATTCACTTCCATAAGTTTCCTGCTATGTATGCCTACACCAGTTATCCTGACCGCAAAATACCTTCGGATCTTCATCGTTTAACTTCCCGTCCACTCCATGTAGTAAGTCCCACTCAATTGCATCTATTAATCGAACAAATTACCCGCCATCGAACTGCTTTGGTGATTCGACCTACAAAATTAACGGTAAACATGCACTCTAACAATGTCCAACCTGAATTTGCCACCAGCAGAATCAATGGATTCCCTCCCAACTCCCAGCGGATACCCAAAGATCCCACCACGGCCCATATTTGGCCGACGGTGTGATGCCATTAACACGAGCGCCACTATCGCTTGTCGCATGCCAAATGCGTCTCACCAACAGCCGATTGCACTGCTGCATCGCCACATCGCTGCACAATCAACGCACCGAACTCCCAGATGGCGTTTATTGCACCCGACAGTCCCCATATGGTAGCGACTTGTCTAGGGCTCCTCACAGTTCATTAATAACCGAACATCAGGCGAGCCATCCGGGCCGTGATTCAGCGCATTATGGGTAATTTCCTTTTTCGTAATGAGCTAGTTCCCGTTACAGTGGAGGCCTGGGCGAATCTCCTTTTCCGAAAAATTTCTCTCTCCACACAGCATCCGCATCCACGCAGCGCACAAAGGAAAACGTCAAAAGCAATCAAAAAGAAATGAACAAGGAAACTCGGGTGATCCGACGCCCACGCGTGCACACACATCCACACACGCACACACCGTCATGGGCGTCCACCCAATATCGCGCGCATCCCAAGCGTTTCCGACCATGCACCGCTGAGTATAATTTCCATGCGATTACACTAATTAGGCAGCCGGGGTGTGCAAAGGCAGGAAGAGCCAAAAGGGAGACGACCAAGATCCAAGACTGAATGAGCGTCGATCCGCGCGCGGAACACCTTAACTCGAAGTGATGTGCCTGGATACTGCTGCGGCTGCTGTTGCCGCTGCCGTTGCTGCTGCTGCAGCGTATACCCTCACCTCAGTCTCCATCGAGGAATCCACTTGTTTGTGCGGAAATTGATGATGAACCAACGTGTGGTACGCTGGGTCTCTTGTGAATTGAACACTTTTAGTGATGCCTGGGCCGAGCCCCTTTTGGACGAGAGCACATCGAGCAGAGGGTGTGGGGTGGGGCCAGGCCAGGCCATGCCATGAGATTGATGGAGATTTTCGAAATCCGAGCGAAGACATCGTTTTTGTGCGCCAACGCAATAACTGATTTCTTTCGATTTAATTCCTGCGTTGTGGTGGATACGCGCTTTGACGTTTCACAAGAAGATCTCCTCCGATCTGCTGGGCTAAGGACCGCACTAAGGACCGATCAGAGCAGCGACGAAGATACGACAACGACAGTGAAGCAGCGAAGACAGAAAGCATGAAAAAAGAGAGATTTACCTTGGTTTCGGGGATGGGATGGGATGGGACAGCCGTAAGATTTGGTGCGGTACAGGTCTCCATGGCGTGTCTCTAATTGAATTCGTCGGGTTAAATAATTTGGTTTTAGGGCAGAGGAGGCATATCCTTCGTTATTATTATCGCCTAAAGGCACTGAATCGCTTGTGATGATGCTGCACCAAGCGTGGAGGTTTCGTTGGTCTTGCCTTAAGTTCTAAAATTAAATTCATACACTGTGAGAAATTGTTGGTAGAAGTTTAAACGACTTTTTGGGCGCATTTATGCCACGCATTTGGTGGTTCAGTGCAGAAGGTGTGAGCAGGGTGCACTTGATGTATCATCTCTGGAATATGTTTGGTTGTTGAATCGTAACTTAATGCTTCTATTTCAATACTGATCCTGATCCAAGTGCAGTATGTTTCTTGGTTGGAATGGACCGAAAGAATTTGATGTGTTGTCCCGTTCGCACAGAAGTTTCAGCAAGATCTTTTGATTTTCATTGCAAACCTTAACGGTGTAGCCCGCATCATTGTCCTGCCCACCAAAATGTCCAGCCAATATGTACGTCCACGAAATGAAATTCAGACAACTCCCTTAAAGATTCTTGACGATACTTGAGCTAAATAATTATTCCATAAAATTTTGCGCAATCCATATCGCACGCAAACCCCTCCATTAGTTTACCCTCCTCTTAACACTCAGCGTCGTTTTTCAAATTATTACCATTTGATTTCTAAGTAGAGTTCCCAAATATTGCTGTCCTTCCATTCTACGCAGTGGGATTCAAACGTTACGTTCTAACAAGTGACCGGATAGCGATGAGAGCTTTTCCAATTATTATGTTTCAGCAGCTGTCAAAACTTCTAACGACATCAACCTTTCAGAATGTTCAGTAAGGTTTGCCATTTTGTCATGCATAATTTTATCGTTAACGAACGTCGATCGATTATCCGGCTCAGTTTAAAATACGCAACGTGAATTTCGTCGGGTGTTCGGTCATCATCGTAGCTTTAGTGTGAAATGTCGATTCGGCGCCGATCAACTGAATTGAACATCAGCAGAGAGTCAAACCGATTTTTTTTTGTCGGCGGTTTTTAAGACTACACTGGAGCACTCAGACTCAAAAGCTGTTCCATACAACCAGCCAGCAACCTACTTTTACTAGAATTTCATGGCCTTCCTTCGGAAGACCAGCAGACGCTTCTGTGATCAGGAACCTACATCATCAGCTTTCACCTCATTAGCACCGAAAAACTGCCACCTGATCCAAGAAAGGGCGGGACCGTAGCAGGGCAAGTGCTCTGCAGAGTCGTCGTCTTCTTCACAGATGTCGCTTAAGATTTCATCGCTTAGGCCAAGAGTTTGGCGAAGCTGTAGTGGCTCGTTAGTACGCCGGTAAGTTATCTGCAGTCTTTTCTGTCAAGAGATATCAAGAATGCTGCGGATTTCTTACAGGCGTTAGGGAGCATGCGCTTGGCCTGTCTACATCCTGGAGAGTCATGCCATTTCCGGTTGGGCTCTCGAGAGGCCAACCATCAATGGAAGCCCTAACCAAGGACGCAGACAGGACCAGTGCAGGTTCAGGTCCTGAGAATATCTCGTCTGATCCTTGCCTAGAAAGTTCATCGGCGATCTCATTTCCCGTGATCCCGTGGTGGCCCGGGACCCAGACAAGTCTTATCGAATTTAGACTACCGACCGAACTCAGAGAAGACTTATAATAATAATAATAATAATGGCGGCGCTCTAGTCCGAGGTGAACCTGGGCCTAGCTTCTCAGCAACCACTCATCTTGTGCGTGCAATTGTTCTCTCACGAATAGACGGGACCTACAGTTTAATGCCGGCTCCGAACAGCGATTTTGAGAAGCTTTTTCTAGACAGCGAGCCGCAGCGGAGCCGTGAACAAGTTTTCTTTGAAAAATTATTTGTCTGATCTTGGATTCGAACCTAGACTGTGAAAGTCTAATGCGCATGGGTCGACGCACGAACCCACACAGCCACGGCGCTCCTCAGAGAAGACTTGCATTCTTAAAATATCTTGGAAGTAATTTAAAGGTTCAGCAAGTCTTTAAGCACAGTCTGGTTGTCGCTACAGACACAAATACATCGCCCCTTCCACCTTTTCTTCACAATATAGTTCGTGGCTATTAGGATCGCATAGGTTTCCGCTTGGAAGGCCGACGTAAATTTACCTAACAAGGTGTGCAGTCTCGTGTTGTCGCCCTCCATGAAGACGTCGGCACTAGATCCGTCATTGGTCTTGCAGCAGTCCGTGAAGATTCGACTGCAGTCCCTGCCTGGCTCTGATTCCGACCAGGGCCAGTCCTGAGTATAGGGAAAGTCGACTTTATATGTTCGTCACATACAGATGGCATATCCATAAGACTGGGGTCAGACCCAGCTTACTTTGCGGTTGGATTTGGGCCTACGTTCGTTCTGTCGACGAAAGATTTGAAGCCGGACTACCATAGACAACGCCATAAGTTCAGTATGTGGGCGCCGAAAATCTGGATTTTGGCCAAAAAATCATCTTTTTGGTTGAGGCCCATTTTTGATTCTGCGACTATGTTAACAAGCAGAATTGGACCGAACGCAATCCACAAGTTTTCCAAAGTTTGACTGTTTGGAGTGGTTTATGGCATGGCAGCATCATCGGACCTTATTTCTTTCGAATTGAGGAAGGAGACACCGTTCCCATGAATGATCTCAGGAAGATGTTGACTGACTTTCTGTGGCCAGAGGTCGACAATATGATTATATCCGCGCACATCGATATACAGTCGACTCCCTCTAAGTCGAATTTCCCTCCAACTCGAATTTTTTCGCCATATTTATTTTGGCATTACCCTCATTTTCCATACAAAACCATCCTCTAAGTCGAACTCCCTCTAACTCGAACTATTTTGATATCCCGTGAAAATTCGACTAAGAAGGAGTCGACTGTATATCTAGCGGCGCAACGGTGAAGTTGTGAAAGAGAAGGAGAAGGAGAAATTTGGCGAATGGTTCATCTCCCGGCGAGCGTTCATCGATTGGCCGTCGCGATCAGGCGACTTGACACCACTCGATTATTTTCTTTGAGGCTACATCACGTCTTTAGCCTAAGCTAACAAGCCAACCACTTTTGACGAGCTCTAGGCCAACATTCGAGACCCTTTTGTCGTGCCGAAATAACGACGCACACATTGGACCGAGTCATCAAAAATTAGATCGACTGTTTAAAACACTGTCAGCGAAGCCGAATCGGCCATTTGAATAATGTGCTATTCCATACTAGGCTTGAGCATTTGAGTTCAGTCAAGAGAGTGCTCAGTTAAGTTCAAATCTGTTTATTAAACTAGTTCGTTCTTCTAGTTCATTTAGTTCCAAGTAGTTCACTGCTCAGGAAATAGAGTCTTGTGCGATTTTCGCCGGTTGTTCGTCATAAATATGCATTCGTCCACATACTTTTTTAAAATTCCCTTAACATACACCACCGGCAACGCGTCGATGCTCGATGTGCTTGTGGTGCGGTAGTTAAACAAAAACAACCCAAACACACACAAAGCAAAGCACTCAATTTAGTTCAGTTTAGTTCGATTTAGTTCAGTTATTATTACTGAATTACATGTATGCAGAGTAAGGTATAACTGAGTTTGTTGAACTACTGAACTAAATGAACTAAAATAAAATGACATTGTGAACTAGTTCAATTAGTTCTATTGTTAGAGCTCTTTTTTGAACTAGTTCGCTCGTGAACTACACAAGCATACTCCATAGATAATGACATGAATGTAGCTTCAAAATAAAACTGAAATCAATTTTTTATCCCACACCGTCGTTATATATGTATATATACGAGTATATATGTATATGATCACCCTCCACGCGGTCTCCTTAAATTGACTTTCATCAGTTACCTTCTTTTAACATCGTCTATAAGTAATAGAAATCGACTCCAAAGAAGCAAACTTCATGTCTTTAAAAAAAACTGTGTTCGTTACGTTGACTATCCGCTGCTGGTGGGTATGATCACATTGACAAATCCAAAATGTCACCGAAGTTCAAACATAACCTTCAATTGAATCGTGTCGTCACAAATGGACGACCCGGTAGTTGCTTGAAAAAAGGTTCTTCTTTATATCTTCTTTTGCTCTATTATGGCTTGTTCTTGTTAGAACACCTCGCTGATCCTCATTCGCAGTATCAACTAGCGCCATCTACAATTCGTGCGGACCATTTCCTAATCCAAGACAACCACCATCAAAGACGTCGATCTTCAGTTGTGTTATTGTCACAGTTTCCACACAAACATGGCAAAAACCTTTCTAGTTATCCCGGATTGTGTTAAGTTGTCCACTGGGAATGACCAATTTTTTCTTTCCGTGTACCCAGCCAGACAGAACCGAAGGAAAAAAATATATAAAATCCACTGTCCCGTCGAAAAAAAAACCGATGCACACCATTCGCCACGCTGACAACTGCTATAAATTTCACCTCAACATCCTCTTCATTGCACATCACCGGATTTGGGTCAAACTGTCAGCTGGAAATATGCCTTTTATTAGCCAATAAACCAGATGATGATGTCGCGCACAAAAAAAGAAACCCGGCAGTGTCTAGTTCGTTAACGCCAAGTCAAACCGAGCCAGTCAAGGGCAGGAAGCGGTTGTCGTGCAGAAATCATGCGCACACCTATCGAGCCACAAATCTAACTCTAATCATGGCGTGCACACTGTGCGCCAATGGGTCACCAAACTGGTATCGCGCGCCGAAAATGCGTGGACGGTATATTTAAGTGAAAAAGGAGCGCCCAATGGAGCCGTGCTGCACTCTGCGGGGCCGCAGCAAAATTAAGCAGTAGTAAGTTTCCCCATTAGCGTCGCCAATGATGATTCATACCCCATGCCAAGCCAAGCAGCCCCTGGCGGCGGGCCAGCACAACAGTGTACAGCAGTTGAACAATTGTAATTAAATGGCGGATAATCAGATATGCGCTATGCCGTGTGCTGCGCTGTGCATGCGCGCGCATGTGCACTGCATTGCTGGATGCGGACTGTGAACTGCGGACGCCCGTCCCGAAAGAGCCGCGGGAATTGATTAAGTGCATGATCGGCATGAGCCGGGCTTTGTGATTCCGGTGAGATTAATTCTTGTGCCATTGTTGCTACGCTAAGCTCGTCGAGCCGAGCCGTTTCCGAGCGCAATCTTGTCTGTGACGATGTGACGTGCAAATTGTTATTAAGTTTTCACGCGTTTCGATTTGATCTTGAAATGGGCGTCTTGGATGTGGTTGAGGTTAGCTTTTCATTCTGCCAGAGCGACGAATATGTAGGCGTTGCGCCGGAGAGGTGAGAGTTTTAATTTTTTTGTGAATTGGAAGTGTTGACAGAATTAAATGTTAGCTTAAAGTTTGTCGCATGAAATGTCAGTTGGGAATTAATGTTTTCGAATTTGGCGTCTGCATACCGACGCATGCTGCCGGGGCATGGGGACTGATAGGTGGGCTTAACAAGGTGTAAGCTTTTGGGAATTTCTGGGTTTTGACAGGCGTGGACTGAAGCGATATTTTGTTTTGGACTATCATGAGATATCTCTTGTGACTGTGGTGCATTTTGATGCGTGTTTCATTTTGGTTTGCTTGTCACTTGGGAGAGCAGTCAAAGAGTGATACCACAGGACTGAATGGGTAAATTAGTACTTCCGAGAGGAAAAATGGGTAGCTTCTCTGCTTAAAACTATTCGCACTCATGGGACAAATCATGGGACCGCCCATAGACCGTTGTTTACAAAACAACCCCAGGTAGAGCATCACTTGTTCTTCTTAGTCGTCCGTAACAATGTCCAGAGCCTTGGCGCATTCCGATCAACAAGCTCATTCCAATTTCACCGAAGCGATAAATTACAACGGAGTGTGAAGGTCATATGATTGCCGCATCACGTCACGTTAATTTAATAGTCGGCATTGGCCTTTCGATTTTGCAGGTAGATGCGAGCCAGATCAGATGCCAATGAAAACTTAAACGCTGGAGTGATTGAACCGTTGTATTATTTCAAAAATTCCTCGAAATATTAGTGGTCATTAACATGTTTTGCATAGGAAATGCATTAAAGACTGGAAACTCATTTGCTTGTTGGTTCAGAGACGAATAAGGTTAATGGCCGTCCCAAATATCCGTACAGATTGACTGATTCAAGCGGTTCATCTTATTTGTTTCATCTCGTTTTCGAATGGTGTCAAGGTTTGATTAACACGGTCTCGGAGGGATCATCTCTCAAACCTCACAAGGGGAGGTAGCATTTGAGTTTTCTTCTTTTTATCTAATTGGTTTTTGTTGGGCAGGAAGTGGAAGAGTTTACGTTCTAACATTCCACAATGATCTGTGTCGATCGGTTTGCCACGGTTTGTAGACAATGCTACTTTTTTGATGAGGATTTTTGAAACACTCCTGGAGCACTTAGACTCAAAACTGGTTTATTGTACTGGCAGGTAGAAACCTACTCCAGTGCCGTTAATTTGATCCCAACGGCAAATGGTAACTGGACCCGATTCGATTTCACTGGGATTCGAACCTGGGACTCCTCTAACTTGAGGCAGGCACTTAACCAGCTGCGCCATCCAGTCGTTACTTAATTTAAAATAAGGTAGGGTGATGTTTCATGCTTCCAATAGTTTTTCTTTAACGCTTCTTCAGCAGCAGAACTTAGCAAAGAGCTCCATGCTCCGATCTGTGCACTTTAACATTTCCGCACTAAACTAATCGTCTTCAGATGACTTTAACGCTTTACTTCTGCCAGCCGTCGCCAATTGATCAACCACCAGCACCTTTCGTTAGACCCCAAGTTGCGCATGGTAGAAGCCGTGAATTTGGCGATTCGATTCAATGCCAACCCCCACATTTGCATAAACACGCTATCAATTGTGATTTTGGAAATGCCAGAAATTCTTTCTCGTAAACTTGTCGAATTTATTTAGTCGCTAAATTCCTACCAAGCTACGTGCACGTGTTTATCATACCGCTCAGCTAACATGCCCCATCCTTTTGACCACTATATTTTGGCTCATCATGTTGTGACCGAGTGGTTGATGAAATTCAAGGTGAACAGAGACAAGAAGATCGTGAGGTACGTAACGTCGATAAGAGTAGTTCATAAAGCAGCAATGGGAAAAGTATGAAGTTTCCTACTTATTGCAAAACATAGTAACAATAATTGTGGCCTTCATTCCGATGTGGACTTGGTCTAAGTTCTCTGCAATCGCTCGTGTTGTGCGTGCTTTTGTTCTCTCACGAGTGGAGGGGACCTACAGTTTAATGCCGACTACGAACGGCGAGATTGAGAAGCTTTTTCTAGACAGTTATACAATGCTCTTATCAGCGATTCGAAAGAGGTGGAGCCGTGAACAAATTTTAGGAGTTTTTTTTCGGGAATCGAACCGACCATTTAATTACGATCAGTTTAAGATTTTCTCAAGATCATCGTTGACATAGCAAACTGAATGTTCAATGAGAAGGAGTGGATAACTTGGGCATAATTGGACATCATCAGCATACAAATAAATTGAAAATAGAAGCGGACCGAGCCCTGAAGGACACCAGTGGCATTCGGGTGATAGTCAGAGAGCGCTCCCTTCTTCAAAAACCTGTGATATTTTTGAATAAGTATGTGCATGATTTAGCGAATTATTGTAGAAAATACCTGATTTTCAAAGTACTCGATTAGACGTAATGACTGAAGCGTGTGAAGCTGCTCGTTTGTATTTAGTCTATAACTTGAAAATGAAGGATTTACAAGAGATGGCGTATATTGAACTTCACAGCTCAGAACTATGCCGTAAATATCTTCATGGTACTGATTCATTGGTTGTCAGTATCAATTCGGCGAAGTGTCAACATGCCTTTAGAGTGCCATATGAGTTGAAGGCTTGTAAGGTGATGCATGTCAGGAGTGCTTTTCGAACGCTATAAAAACGTAACTAGGGACAAAAAGTGGATCCATTATGGCTGAAACACAACAGAGCGTTGCGCTAGCCGACTTCATGTTACGGAGGGTATGCGTTAACCCGCTGTTCCTTCTCTCTCTCTCTCAAATAACTCAAATACAAAATGAAAAAAATTCCGTCAGCTGTTTTCATTTCTGAAATGTCAAATCAAAAAAATATTCCGGTCAAACAATTGTACGCGAAAGAAATTAATTGCGGAAAATGAATGCTGAGAAAGTTAAAAAAAATAAAAAAGTGCTTCTTGTTGCTAATTTGGCATATTCATGCTTCCAAGCTTACTCGGATTTCAAACTAGTTTTGTCGTTAAAATAATTTTAGTCAGCTGTTTTCCTGTCTCAAATGTCAGTTGCCACAAAATGTTCTCAATTTGGGAAAAAAAACTCTCAATTTGGGAGGCATTTCTCAAATTCGCTCTCACAGCGCATCCCTCTGTCAAAAAAATATCCAACATGTTGAATAATGACGTGCGTTGGGATTACGTCTTACGTTTTATTACGATCCTCTCATCTCTCTCATTTTTCACTCACGTAGGTCGACGCAGTATTTCGTGCATGTCCACTGAATTGTGTGCGTTGAAAGACAACGCTGACGCTGACGCACTGTTGTGTTTCAGCCATTATGTTTACCATAAACGCAAGAAAGCGAAGCCCGGCAAACCCAACACATCTACTCCAAAGCCGAATATTTAGGACACGAAGGTGATGTTGTGTTATTGGTGGGACCAGAAGGGAGTGATGTACTACGAGGTGCAAACTCCTGGCGAAGCTATCAAAGGGGAATTGTGTCAAAATTAACGTCTTGGATGTGTGGAAGTGAAGTCTTATAGCACCCGGCGTATTCAGCAGACCTGGCCCGGTCTGATTTTTACTTCTTTCGGCCAATGCAGAATACTTTTTCAGGAATACGGTTCACAACAAATAGTCACATCAAGAAATGTCTTCATTGTTGACCTCAGATAAAGGCTATTTTTCTTTCTCTTTGCAAAATTTATAAAGAGTACAGTCAAAGTCGCTTATAACGACATCGGTTATAACGACGTATCGGTCATAACGACCAAATTATTAGGTCCCGCCTGAGCTCCTTTATATGTAATCCAATAGCATAAGAAATCGTGTATAACGACATATCGCTTACAACGACCAAATTCGTCAGTCCCTTGAAGGTCGTTATAACCGGTTTTGACTGTATTTCATTAAGCACTTCCTATCTTTAGATTTATATAAAACAAAGTGTGTGTAGAATATCATAGAAATTTTTTATTTGTTTGAAAGGCATTTTTTTTTTTTTTTTGGTTGCGTCCAAGGATGTGGCAATCTTCAAAAGATACTGATAGCCCGGGCTATCAGCATGCACGATTCGCAAACCCGAGTACTCGATTTCGGGAATACGCCTACGCACTAACCCACACCCTGCACACTTCAACCACTCTCCCCGCGGAACTGCCGTTAGGTATTACTTCGCGGGGCTGGTTAGCATATCACACTATGGGCTCCATATTATCCAATTCGGATTTTCTTTCTCTTTCGAGCCTTCTTAGCTCGTTCTGAACGCTCGTTATAAAGGAGCAAATCTCTAGCCATTTGTCAGTTGAATCTAACATATGGCTAACCAAGAGTTCGGGAGTTGGTAAATTTGTTCTCCCCGCGGCAAAGCGTGCTCTTCGTCTTCCTCTTCGCCCGCGCATTCTGGACAGGAGGGTGAACTGTCGTGACCAAATCTGTGGAGGTATTTTCGGTAGCCTCCATGGCCCGACAAGAACTGCGTGAGGTGGTAGTTGCAGTCTCCGTGTGTTCTCGACGTCCAAGCTTCTATCGCGGGGATCAATTTATGGGTCCATCTGCCTTTGGTTGTGGTGTCCCATCTGGCTTGCCACAGTGCCATAGATGTTGCCCTTTCTTCCTTTTTCAGGCATCTTGCGCTAGTTTCCGCGCGATTTGCCGTTCGCCTTAGGTAGACCCTATGCATCTCTTTGGCGAGAATGTCGATCGGGACCATACCCGCGATCACACAGGCTGCTTCGTCCGAAATTGTTCGGAAGCCGCTGATTGTTTTTATGGCGCACAGCCTGTATGCTGACGAAAGCTTCTTTGCTGTCTCCTTTACCGAAAGAGCTCCCGCCCAGACTGGCGCGGCATATAAAAGGATTGAACCTACCACTCTGGAAAGCAAGATCCTTCTTGGGTATCCGGGTCCTCCGATGTTCGGCAGCATACCGGAAAGTGCTGTCTGCGTCTTTGACGCTTTTCTGCTGCAGTATTCGACGTGTCGGTTATCGAGCATCACTCCTAGGTATTTCAGCGAATCCCTGGATCTAATTAGCTGGGAGCCAACCCGGAAGTTTGCGTATTCCACAATCTTTCGGCTGGTTATTAGAACAGCCTCTGTCTTGTGGTCCGCTAGTTCGAGGTCGGAAGATTCCAGTCAATTTTTGATCCTGGCGATTGCTTCGTTTGTGGCGGTTTCCACTTCGTGGATGTGCTTGGCCACCGTCACAACCGCGATGTCGTCGGCAAAGCCGATTATCTTGGCTCCATGTGGCAGCGTCAGTCTCAGTACTCCGTCGTACATTAGGTTCCACAGGAGGGGTCCAAGAACTGAACCCTGTGGGACGCCTGCCGAGACGTAGTAGTATTTAATACCCTCGTCAGTCTGGTACCTGAGTTGTCTGTTGGTGAAATAGCTGACGATTATCCTCCTCAAGTACTGCGGTGTACTCATCCTATTTAGTACACTCATGATGCAGGACCAATTTGCCGAGTTAAACGCGTTTTTGATGTCCAGCGTAACCACGGCGCAGTATTTTTTCGTGCCGCCCCTCCATCTTGAGCCCGCTATGGCTTCGCTTGCTGTATCCACCACCTCCTTAATGGCGTCAATGGTAGAGCGCGATTTTCTGAAGCCGTACTGATGCTCGGATAGGGCTCCTCGCTCCTCAGCCACGCCGATTAGCCTGCCATATATATTGTTTGAAAGGCATATCGATGCCATTAAGTGCATCATCGTTCAAATGTCCGTCGTGTCATATCTGGGCGGCACGCATCCGATATGTCAAATTTCTAAGTTCGGAAGTCCCCATTGGAAGACTCTTTAGATTCCGTAAAGCCACACTTTGAATAAAGTACTCAGTAATGTGTAACCGAAATAAAGCCATATTTTTGCAAAAAAAAGCCTCTTTTTTAAGTGATAGACCCAATATTTTCTTTTTCGGGTGGTTTTTGAAACACTACTGGAGCACTTAGACTCAAAACTGGTCCATTGTACTGGCAGGTAGCAACCTACTCCAGTGCCCTTAATTTGATCCTAACGGCAAGTGGTGACTGGACCAGATTCGATGTCACTGGGACTCGAACCTGGGACCCCTCGAACTTGGGGCAGGCACTCAACCAACTACGCCATCCAGTCGTTTTGACCCAATAATTTAATCTTTACCACAGATTCGTGCAAATTACTTCATGGAAAGCCTTTTCGACAGAAGTATTAGATTGACGAAAGTTTGCGGTATTCAACAAATTTCTAGCACACTGCAACTGAAGTTTAGTTCAACCTCAAAGATATCATTAAAAACTGTCTTTCGGTGCGCACCGCATTTAACAACAATTATCTTTATTTTTCAAAAAAAGTAAACAAACATATTTTACATACATAAATACAGAGATACACATGCATACATTCAAATTTCGATTGAAATTGTCGCTTAGAAACTAATTCGATTCGAGGCTTGGGTTCAAGTTCATTTACATTTTGTAAATATAAAAAAATGTTTAACAATAAAAGTTGAGACATACGAAAACTTAACATTCGTCCTTAAGCGTAAATACTCATAAATAAATTCAATAAGTTATACCTAAGCCTACAGAGAGAGAAATACCTACGGACTCGAGATTCCTTCTTGCTGACTAGACAAGTATTTGTCGGTTGCGGATAAATAAATAAATAAATAAATAGATAAATAAGGTTACCTAACGCTAGCTAATTTTTGGTGTCTTCCTTGCCTGTGTGGTCTGCTCGGGGTTGCGCTTACGAGCTAAGAACTGATACTAAACTAGTGGTGGTGGTCGCCGTCTGAGAGGGGCGCGAAGAATTGCCCGTCAACATGTTGCTGGTGGATGGCCTGTGGCGGCATGTAGACGATGTGGTTCGATTCCTCGCCACTGGCGTCGCTGGCATTGTTGTAGAATCCACCCTGTGGCGATGAGGTCCTGCAGCCTCCCTGCAGATGTTTGCCGAGGAGGGACATCCGCGAGAAGGTCTTGGTGCACGTGGGGCACGAGTACTTCTTGACGTCCGAGTGCGTTTGCATGTGGGCTCTGAGATTTGAGCGGTCGGCAAAGGCGCGGTTGCAGTGCTGGCAGCTGAATGGCTTCTCGCCGGTGTGCGTCCTGATGTGGCCTTGGAGCAGCCAGGGTCTGGAGAAGGCCTTTCCGCAGATGGGGCATTTGCATGGCAGGGTGTGGGTCCGTATGTGCATCTTGAGGGCACCCAGGGAGACGTAGACCTTGTCGCAGTTCTTGCAGCTGAAGACCTTCTTCACCTGGTTGCCCTCGGTGCTGGGACAGTGGAACTGTTGGTGCTTCGAGAGGCCCGCAAACGTAGAGTACGACTTGCCGCAGTCCTTGCAGTGGTAGCGTGGAACCTGAACCGGTTTGATGGGCTTCTCTTCCATTGGCACCTCGACGTGGATCACTTTGTAGTCGGCGTCGAAGTGATGGTGCTGCTGCTGGTGCTTTGTGAGGCCCACGTAGGTGGAGTAGCATTTGTTACAGGTATGGCACTGATAGTAGCGGTCGCTTGGGGGCTTGATATCGACTATTTCCTGAACGCTGTTGCTCTCACAGAGGATCCTTCGATTCATGTTCAACGGCTGCTTGGTTGTCAGGTCCTCTGGCTCCGATATGTCTTCGTACGAAAATACATTCTCCATCGAGTGCGGCGAGTCCAGCCTGAGATTCGTGGGCGAAGTCCTTTCGTAGTCTGTGATGCTGGTCTTGGCAAAGTTGAATTTGGTGCTGTTGTTGTTGTACGAATCGTAGTCACTGTAAGACTCTGGGGATCCCACAGAGTCCGGTCTCTGCGGAGGCGGGAGGTGAACGTCGCCATAGCCAAGGCGCAGCAAGTTGCGCGCGATTTCCTCTCGCGTGAAGATGTCGGGAAAGGCGCGGGCAATTTCGCGAGTCTCGTCGTATATCCGCTGGACTAACTCCTCGTGATGGCCAGTCTCGGTGCGGAGGTCACTGGGTGCCTCCATCTTAATCCACTTATTTGCGGCAACACTCAAGTCAACTGGGCCCTCATCTGTAAGAATACAAGTCGTTAGTCTTCGCGAAGCGAAGCGTCATTTGCTAGGAGCTTACCGTTGCTTAAGGGCTCTGCGCTGGGCGGCGGGATGGGTCGCTTTTTAAGCGGGCATCTACTGTAGTTGCTACGATCCATTTGTGTATTTGTGTGTATTTTGCGTTATCCTCATCCACACGATGGACTCTCTCTTCGCCAAGGCAGACAAACTTGGAATGATGCAACTGCCGGCATTGAAATCCTCTTTATACGAGTTTGCCCCTTCCAATCGGTTTCGTGATGATCGTACCGATCGCGCACGTGCCATTCGCCCAATCGCTGTGCAAAGATTTTCCCTACTCTCTCTTTCTCTCTTTCGCCATCTCCTCTCAGCGTCGGGGTAGGTAGAGTGTGTGTGTGTGCGTCTGAATGGGTGGAGTTGCTGCGTTGTTGCTGGATTGGCACGGACGAGGTTCATGCAAGTGGTGCCTTGGCCTTCTGTGGCGGGGTAAACAGGTGTGAGCAGAGAGTACTATCGTCCCGCTCTCTCTCTCTCTCTGTCACTGACTCTCTGAGCTCTGATTCACTGCGATACTGTTCATTCTCTGTTCCATTTTGTATGGTTCCCGGACAGAGATTGTTTTTGTGGATCGTGTGGTTAGCTCTCTCTCGGAGAACATTGCTGCTCTCTGCAGATTTCCCTATTTCTCTCTCTCTCTCTCTCTCTTCCGCTCGGCACAACACCATCTCACACGACTAGCAGTACTTCGGGAATCTGTGTCTGTGACAAATTCAGAGTTTTGGCGCGCAGTACTGCAACCGGTGGCGAAGTAGCTACCTGGCCCGGCGAGTGAGTCTTCGTGTCGGTGATCGGTGATCGCCCTTTGTGCTGCGTTGTTCCGGTATTGTTCCGCAGCAAGCGAACGTTATGAGTTTTTCCGTTTTGGGGTTGGCTGGATGGAGGAAGGGCTGTCGCCAGGTAGATTTGCGCACGTAGCCCAAGCAGGCTGATGATGATGAATTCAACCACCGGCTGGATGGGTGGCAGATGTGTGTGAATGTTATTGAGCCGAGGAGAGAGGTTCTATTATACTTTCGATTTGAATTGAATTTGGGATTTGTTTTGAAGATTTTTTTTTGCTCCGTTAGATTGTAGCGCATGCTATGTGCGGAGTGGTTCGGAGGGGGTTCACTGTTTGCACCTAGATCGCTGCGGAAGGGGGCTACTCGAAGGAGAGCTATGGAATTGTGTTGATTTTTTTTCTGTTGAATAAATTGCGCGCCTGATGCTGAATGCAGTTGCAGCAGCGCAGCTGGTTCTAGGTGGTTTTCATTTTTTTTTGTCATTTCATTTCTCAATGGTGATCATTAGATGAGATGTTATTGTTGCTTGGAGTTTTTAATTTTGAAATTTATTGCACATTTGGCACGTTCCATAACGGCCGGTTGAAAATGTGCAGGCGTCGCGTCCTCCGCAACAGATTGGCATGTGTTGCTCGATGAAGAGGAAACTTTTGTTAACATGCCGGAGTAATTGAATGGCTTTGACTTTTTCGAGACTTGTCACGGTGTGCCTTTGAAAAGGTGATAAGACATCGTTAAGGTACCTTAAGTGGATGAACTGACACAAAAAGCCATTAAAGCAAATCCGGCACCTTTGTCAAAAGAAATTATCCGGTTCCATTTGTAAATTCAAACAAATCAAAGATCAAATCTGCAGCTGATGTGGAGGAGATCTGAAGCCATCCTTAATTTTGTCTGACTTTACTTTTGATAGTGAAGGATTTGTTCAATTTTTTAATGGATTATAGCAAACTTAATTTGATTTCGCAACGCTCAGTCTTAAGGTGGAAGACGTAAAGTTGGAGGAACGCCCAATTTGAACAACAATGGTAAAAAAGCAGTCCTTAAAGCCAGTGGAGCTGAAGGATAAAAGTGATTATGAACAGAATTATTCATCGTTAACAGCTAATTGTGTTGATTTTTGCTTTCCAGAGCCGTATCGAAATGAAGTCAAAAATCTTTATCCCGAGGAATCAAATTCTCTAGACTACATATGCACTAGTTTTTGGTTGAGGCCAGGGTTGCTAAATGTCACACTTTTTGATTGTTATACATTTTGCCGTAAAAAGCGTATAAAAGTGTGTAAAATTGTATTAAAATGTATACAAAATGTATAAAACTGCTAATTATAATTAAATAATTATTTAGGCTTATTTTTAGGATCTCTATACATTTCTTTGACTTTTTTGATCCAACGACAAATGGTGACTAGACCAGATTCGATTTCACTGGGATTCGAACCTGGGACCCCTCGAACTTGGGGCAGGCACTTAACCAACTGCGCCATCCAGTCGCACTGTTTTGTGATTACTCTTATGTCCAATAAAATACAGATTCGGTACATTGTCTTCGTAATTTTACAGCGGAACAGTTGAGTGTTGGACGATAAGCAGGAAAGCAGGGCACATTTTGGGTACTTTTGAGAGAACAATTTTCGGTCCCGTATAAAATGAGGGCGATTGGAGGAGAAGATACAACCGCGAACTCTACGAGTTGTACAAAAATGTGGATGTAGTCCAAAAAGCCAAGAAACGACGACTACACTGGCTCGGCCACATCGAGCGAATGGACAACAACGTTCCAGCAAAGAGGATCTTCAAATCACAGCCCACAGGTTCGAGAAAAAAAGGAAGACCGAACCTCCATTTCAAGGACCAAGCTATAGCGGATGCCAAAGCGCTTGGTCTGGATAACTGGAAGCAGCGTGCCCGGGACCGCAGGGCATGGAAGGCTGCCGTGTCTCAGGCAGAGACCCTTCACGGGTTGGCAGCTCGCTAAATAAGACCACATACTTGTTTATATCTACACTTCTTGATTTTTTCTTCTATGATGGACATGGGCCTCAATTAACAAACCTCTCAAGCTGGCACGATCTTTAGCCAGCTGCCTCCAAATACGAACGCCAAGATATCGGAGTACTTTCTCCACTTGTTTGGCTTCTTGTTCGTTCTCTATTATGTTGTCCATGCGGTCTATATTTTCCAACCATCTTCAATCCGTAGAAGACTGGCTAGGCTCATGTTTATTGTACAGCCCACACAGTTCGTTGTTGAATTTTCTTCGGATCATATTTTTAACCACAATATTTTACTCACAGTTGAAGAGTTTTTTTATGACTACAAAGCCACTGCTGGCATAGGCCAGAACAAATTATATACAGTCCACGAAAAAGCAGGCACATAGCCGATAACTTGGCCAGAACTCCGCATTGGACATTAGGTATTAGGTATTAGAGGCTAATTGGGTTATTGGGATCTATCGAAAGATCTCTTGGTTTTTGACATTAATCGTTCCGTTTCTGCTTGAGTATTCTATCGATGAGTAGTGTTAATAACGACTGGCCAGTCGTGCCCTATCGTAAAGAGAAATTGACGTTATTAAATGAAAGCGGATGAAGAAGCTCTTGGTCTGTTCGAAAGAAAAGTTCTGCGTGCGATTTTTGGTCCTGTTTGCGTGGATGGCATCTGGAGGAGAAGATTCAACCACAAATTATACGGGTTATACGTAAGCATGAGTCTAGTCAAACGTATGGACAACACTGATCCGACCCGAAGAGTCTTCGAATCCGAGCCATTGAGGCAACGCAACAGAGGACGTCCTCGTTGTAGATGGTGCACCCAAGTGGAGAATGACCTCAACCAACTTGGTGTATGGAATTGGAGGCAGCTAGTAAGAGACCGTGCTCGCTGGAGAGGTTTGTTGGTTGAGGCCCAGGTCCATGAAGACCACACAAGGAAGAAGAAGATAAGATAATCAATGCTATTGGCCGCTATTTGGCCGCATAATAATAATAATGATAGCGGCGCTACAGTCCGAGGTGGACCTGGGCCTAGCTTCTCAGCAACCACTCGTGTCGTGCGTGCTATTGTTTTCTCACGAGTAGAGGGGACCTACAGTTTAATGCCAACTCCGAACGGCGAAACTGAGAAACTTTTTCTAGACAGTTATATTCTTTGAGCATTGTCAGAGACTCGAAAGAGGTGGAGCCGTGAAAAAATGTTTGGCGTTTTTTCGGGAATCGAACCGACTACATCGAGCGTAGGAGTCGACGCACCTAAACACTACGCCACGGCGGCGCCCCCATTTGGCCGCATTTGTGGTATTTATTTGTTCAACACGGCCTAGAGCGCATGCAATTGATGGGTAGATGTTTGGATGCCCGCCAGAATTTATTTGGGTTTTAAATAATGAGACTTATGAGATAAGAGATGAATCTTTACCCAGTTTCGTCTTAAGATCAGAAAACGAGCAATTCAAAAGAATTAGTTTGCACTAGGCCCTATGTGCAGATGTTAGCCCGAGTCGTTACTCTGAATTCGGCCTAGAAAGTGAGTCCATTCTTGATCACAGCATGTAACTTATCGTGTCATCTACCCGAAAACTAAATTTGGACGTCTCTGTATAAATCGCTGTGTATATCTTGTTGATGATTTGAGGTCAGTTTTTTTTTTTTTTTCTTTGGATTTTTGAAGCTCTACTGGAGCACTCTGACTCAAAACTGGTCCATTGTACTCCCAGGTAACAACCTACTTCAGTGCCGTTAATTTGATCCCAACAGCAAATGGTGATTGGACCAGATTCAATTTCACTGGGATTGGAACCTGGGACCCCTCTAATTTGGAGCAGGCACTTAACCAACTGCGCCATCCAGTCGTGTTCGGTCAGTTAGGTCAATATTATTTTAGAGTTATAGAGTTCTGTGCGGCCTTTTCAAAACACGATTTGCACTCTTATAATAGCGGTCCGTCTGGTCTTAAACATTTGTTGGCACCAAACATTTCGGTTAGTTCCTTACCGATTTACAATTGAATGAAACTTAAAGCAAAATTCACAAGAAAGTGCTGAAAGGGCATAAGTGATGGACAACACTTATCTCTCAAGTTATCTCTCAAAAGCTTCGACTTCAGTACGATCGCACATAAATCCCTTACTTGCTAAAAATGGGAACAACTCATGAGTTTAGTTCCTACTAATCTTGCAGCTATAAAGCCAAATACGAGCATATGCGCGGAATTAATGATTTTTAATCTATTAAGCAATTTCATACCCACGACAGCACTTTAGGCCCAGTTTTGCAGTTTAATTCAATCTTAAAGACCATATCTGCCCCAGCATTGCCAATCAAAGTCTTCAGCTAAAGGGGTTTTCATTCGAATTCAGCAGTAAAAATCTGTTTTATGCTCTAAGGTGTGGACGGACGATCTTATCATTAAGTGTGCATTATGCCGCGCGGATACATAAGTCGTCATAACGGGATTAAGCACAGTTGATCGGAGACTCCTTCAAGTCCACAACAACTAGGTCATACGTGATACCATAAAAACAATTTGCACCTCCATCTCTAATCGCGTCCGGAGTCAATTTGGGAGCGCTCCATTTAAAACGAACAAAACAGAGTCACGTCATAAAAGATGTCAAGACTTAATTCTGCCTAAAAGCCGCTGAATCGTTCAAATAAAAACCTTCGATAAACGGCCCAGCATTCGGGGTGATTAAAAAGCACAAATTCCGTTGTTTGTTGCTGTCTGGTTGCGTTTAGTGCCGATAAAATCATCAATCCGAGTCAACAGGCCCGATCGCGATCCTAGAAGTGCCTAGTGAAGTGTCAATAAAAGAACGAAACTCGCTCTCTCTCCCTAGCTGGACCGCATTTTATGACTCTCTGGCAGGCGTAAGTTTTATGGGTGGCAATCAAAAAGTATCTCTTAGGTGAGACGATCTTGGATTTGATGATCTTTCCCACCCAGCGATTTGTAGCGCCACACAGGAACAGCCATTAAATCGGGCACCTATACTCCAATTAGTGATAGAGAAACTTGCCGCAGCAATTTGTTTCATGGCCCGATCGCGCACAAGGCCTCCCATTCTTGTGCAATGCCAGTGACGAGTGGAAGGCAAATATTTCTTGCTGGGGTGTTTGCATATCTTTATCCATCCCCTGTTTGCTTGGGGCGAAAACTTACCTTGAACTTCGTTTCGAACTTGTCCACAGTGCCGAACATTTTGGGCGCATAAGTGCACTTAATTGATCGCATTGCGGGATTTAATCGGAAAGGATTGCGAATTCATTCATTCGCCGGTCGTATCAGTCAGTCGTTGAATAAATATATATTCTGACATATTTGAGAGGGTTGATCATCCTATGAATAAATGCACTTCAGAGTGACTGTGAGTGGGACTGTGTGTCTTTGAAAGCAATCATAAGATGTTTGCTCTTCGTTGACATTGTATCAGGTATCGCATTTGAGCGGAAGTACATTTGCTTAGAACTAAAAATAAGCATCCATTTACTTGACTGGCAGATTGCTTAATGTATGATGCCATGTCATAAGAACAGTTTAGTTCAAATTTGGTAGCAGGTGCAGTTAAATAAAACTACCCTCAAAACTACACGACTGGATGGCGCAGTTGATTAAGTGCCTGTCCCAAGTAGGAGTGGTCCCAGGTTCGAATCCCAGTGAAATCGAATCTGGTCCAGTCACCATTTGCCGTTGGGATCAAACTAACGGCGCTGGAGTAGGATGCTACCTGGCACTACAATGGACCAGTTTTGAGTGTGAGTGCTCCAGTAGTGTTTTAAAAGATCCTGTTGGCTTACAGGCCGACAGCTACCCTGATCTTCGCTTGGGAACTATTTTAGCTCTTCTAGATAGTCAATTTCTAACACCACTACAGACTCCTTCCAGAGGCGAATGTATGCAAACTCATAATCCAAGGCCCTTGAAAAATTGGGATATTGTCCATGCCTCTGCGCCGTACAGCAGGACTGGGATGATCAAGGTCTTATATAAAGTCAGCTTGGTCTTCCGAGAGAGGGCTCTACTACTCAATTGCCTTTTGAGCCAAAAAAACAGCGGTTGGCAAGAGTTATTCTGCGTTTGATCTCGGTACTGATGTTGTTTGTACTGTTTACAGCGGAGCCAAGGTAGACGAAGTCCTTAACTACCTTAAAGTTATAGCTGCCTATGGTTACGTTCTGGCCAAGTCGTCGATGTTGTGCGTCCTTTCTCGATGACAGCATATACTTGGTTTTGCCCTCGTTTACCGCCAAACCCATTTTAGCCGCTTCCGTTTCAATGCCAGCAAACGCATCATTGACGGCTCGCTGTGTTCGCCCAATCACGTGAATTTCATCCGCGTAAGCTGGCAGTTGAACGGACTTTTGGAAGATCGTGCCTCTTGTGTTGGCCAGTGAGTTTTGCACGATCTTCTCAAGAACGATGTTAAAGAAATCACATGACAGCGCGTCGCCTTGTCTAAAACCTTTTCTGACATTGAAAGTCTCGGTGAGGTCGTTACCCACCTCGATGGAGCAGCGAGAGTTCTCCATCGTCATCCTGCTCAGTCTGACGAGTTTGGCAGGAATATCAAAACTAGACTTGTCGCTGTATAGCTCGTCTCTATACACGCTGTCATATGCGGCCTTGAAATCGACAAATAGGTGGTGTGTGTCGATCTGCATTTCTTGGGTCTTCTCCAGGATCTGCCGCAGTGTGAAGATTTGAACTATGGTGGACTTCCCCGGCCTGAAACTACACTGATAGGGGCCTGTCAGTTAGGTGACGAGTGGTTTCAGGCGTTGACCCAGAATGGCAGAAAAGATCTTATGGGCGATGTTAAGGAGACTTATCCCTCGATATTTGGCGCAGTCAAAGGGGTCTCCTTTCTTGTGGATCGGGCAAACGATACTGAGATTCCACTCATCGGGCATGCTTTCCTCCGACTATATCTTACAGATGAGCGCATGCACGCCCTACTAGATCATCTCCAGCTGCTTTGAACACATCAGCGGGCAGACTATCTGCACCAGCAGCTTTATTAGACTTCAGTCTCGATATCGGTATCTTGACTTCGTCTAGATCGGGGGGACGGAATTCTCTTCTATCATCGTCCATTGTGTTGAGTGGAACATTCTGCCTGACAGCGGTATTTGTGTCCTCTTGGCCGTTTAACAGTCTGCAGAAATTACTTTTCCAAATTCTCAGTATCGACTGCGAATCTACTACTAGTTGTCCATTCTCGTCCCGGCAGGCTTCTGTCCGAACTTTATATCCATTCGATAAGAGTTTTAGCCTTTGGTAAAACTTTCGGACATCACTCCTGCCATAACACCTCTTCATCTCCTCGATCGCACGCTTCGCGTGCTCTTTCTTTTTCTTCCTGAGAAGCCGGTTCTTTTCCCTTCGTTTCTGTTCGTAGAGCTCACGAACAACTCTCGTAGTTCGATGCAGCGTTGCCCGGTACGCTTCTTGCTTTGCTGGATGTGCTTGCCTGCACTCGTTGTCAAACCAGGGGTTTTTCCTAGGTGGTGTTTTAAAACCCAGCACATCAGTAGCGGCTTCTCTGATGGCTCTTTGGCAACGTTTCCATTCTTCGTCTATTGTTAGTGCAGGCGGCGTCGAACGTTCAGAGAGTTTCAGGGAGACTTGATCGGCAAAGTTCCTGGCAGTCTGTTGCGATTGTAGCTTTTCGATGTCAAACTGTGATTGTCTTCCTCGACTCCGTTGTTCTCTCGATATCCGTGTCCTTACCTTGGCTACAACAAGGAAATGTAGATAGAACCAAAATCTTCAAGCTTCTTGACGTTTTCGCTTGGCAAAGTTATGATGAAAGTCATAAAACTCCCGCGTTACTCTGCTTTCACTGATCAGTCGGCAGCGCCTCCCATTTCGTGACAGTTTATAGTAAGAGAAACAACAAAATAATCCTTTTATTGAGTGCCAGTTCCGAGCGGTCTGTTCATTTATACGTTCGTTATAAAGAATTGAGTGGAAAGTTTGTAGATCTTTAACTGGCGAATTTGCAGCTATTTAACTGGTTCAGGAAACGATTGTATTACGCAAAAAAGTGAGGCACAAAAGTGCTCACCTTTCAAATTAAAAATTTTTCTACAAGTTTAAGCTCAAAATCTGTCAGCAGTGTCTTCAATTTTGGGCTAATTCTTACATAGTAACGAGTAAAGTCCTTATACAATATCTCAAATCAATCTTGCGTGACACCCTTGTTGAACTTATCCCTTGACTTTCTGAGTTTGTCTATAAGAGCTTAGGTTCTACGTAGTTTTGAAATTCTAACTTATGACCGAGAAAAGATTTTGGGGATACATTAAACACGGACCCATGATCGACATGCACCGAATGTTCACAGTTCGACAGCCAAGAGCTCAACAAAGTCGAAGCATACAAGGGAATGCGTTCCTTTCATCTCTTCTATTTTTTTTTGTTTTCTTTGCTGAAAGTATCAGGTGTGGTGTGCTTGTGTGCACTGGCCCAGATCACCGACAAAGTCATTTCTGACAAATTTTAAGCAATTTCCTTCTAGCCCACCGCGTATCTAGAGCGATTAACATCGCGGTTCACTCCATTCTCTGGCTTCTGGTGCCAATCTGCTCTGTGTGCCACATTCGTAGTGCAGCAACCACGGAACAAGGATAGGATAGGACCGAAGCAGCGAAAATCTCTACTGCTTGCTCGGAACCACCTTAAATTATCCGTGCCAAAATCTATTAGACAGGAGCTAATTTAAGGCAAATGGCACCGATAAACAACACCACGACGCGTAAGTAAAGCCTCCCATAAAGTTCAATCCATCACACACACACACACACACACACACTCAGACACATTGAAGTGAACACTTCCAATAGATTCCGGTGCAATGATTCATTTGGTGGAGAACCCAAAAAAGACAAAACCGCCAGCTCCATACAAAGTCCAAACTTTTCTTCTGGCATGGAGCAGAAATAGTTTATGAAGCGTAGATACCAGTGACCAGGCGAGAGTGGAGCACCACCACAAGCAGCAGCAGCAGCACTACCACTGCCAGCTCCACCGGCACCGGTGACCGGTGTTCTTTGGTTCATGGCGCTAGCGAATCTGGGACCTTATGCACCCAGCGCATGTGCGCGCGCGTTCCGAATACAGCGCCTGACACTGTACACCTAGATTTATGTTATGAAATCTGACGACGAGTTTACAACGCGCAAAGTTTCCCTCCTCAGGGCTTTGTTGCACTAGTAACCCACCACACGGCAACCAGCTCCGCCACCATGCGTCTCATCTGAGATTGCGTCAAATCTCGGATCGAATCTTAACCCGGCCATAGACAATGTTATAAATTTTTGCTGTTCAAATCGTTTTGGCCGACTTGTGGCCGGTAGCAGTGGGGCGACCCGAGACACCCGGTGGGTGTGGGGGGAGACTAGGGCTGCACTTTCTGCCACCGCATGTGCACCATTAATAATTTCGAATTAGTCATAGGGGCCACACTTGTCCGGGCTTACCGGCACGGCTGCTGTTCCTGTGCCGCGCCGACAGAGTGGGAGTACGCTTGTTGTTTTTGTGCCACACAACCGGTGGAAGTTTGTTTACGATCGAGACCGTGTTACCATTTCCGAAACTTTCGAATTCTCTGAAATGACAAATGATGCTCGAACGAGTCGATCGAGGGACTGGGGGAGATCGAGAGGGAGCGTATCATTATCCGTCCGCGGCCCAGCGGATTGGGCCGCATTTGTGGGATTCCGCCCTCTCTCGGCTGCATGTTGCAGGAATTAAGTTATCAACAATCAGTGTGCAACTTGAAGGCATTTCGCCTGCGTTTCCGATTGAAATTGAATTCCTTCAGCTGCAGCTGGAGTGGTTCGCGCAAAGGGTAGCCAATTGGATGGCAAATGTGTGACCATTTGTCTGTAAGGCGCCGCGCGCAGCATCTCTGAATGTTGCTGCAATACTCGGCGGCACCATGGGGTGTGTTGTTGGTGGCGATTGTTGCTTTAATCAGCTACCTGATGATCGGAAAAAATCGGTATCGCATTTTCGGGGGAAAATCTTCAATCAACCGGAAAAGCCGAACGATGTGGGATAATGAGCTGGATTGCGTTGAGCGGGAGGCGGTTGTATTGTGAGCGCGAGTGCGGCTGATGAGGCCTGGACTTGGCTTTTGTTGATTGCGAGTGCTCGGCGGGCAAATCGGTGGAATTTGTCATTTTTATTGCAGGCGCGCATGTGTGTGGGAGGACGATTTGTAGTCGCCATGGGCTAAGCTAGGAAAGTGTTATGACACTGGACCACGGTGTTCGCACTTGGTAATGGTGTAATGTGGTTGGGCAATAAGGATCGGTGGCTTGCCGGAGCGATATGCGGCAGGTTGGGCTGTGTTTGTCTGGACAGAAGTCTGTTCGGTGGTACTGGGGAGGGGCCGAGTGGTCTTTTTTTTTAAATCTCCACGGGTGGTTAGGTGTCGTTGGAATTGCGGACGGGGACAATCTGAACTAGTTTCGAAGGCGACTCCATAACCGACGCTGTTTTACTAGAGGAAGTTAATGACTGTTTGCTTGATAAATGCCTTACAGTATTTTTCGGGGACACTGGCATATTTTCAGAACACTGGCATAATTTACTAATGTGTCTTACTATCTTTTCGGGGAGCATTAAAACAGTTAACTTACCACGTGGACTGTTCGAATTCTAGCATTTTTGTAGACCAAGTCGAAAAAGTGTTTGAAGTGCCTGAGGGTCAGCAGGGGTAGAAATGAGCTTACAAATTTGTAAGTTGTCCGCATAAACTGATAGACGAGAGTATTTTATAAATTTGACAACGTTATTAGTTGACAGGATGAAAACCGCAGTTCTGTACGTCGAAAGACATAGTTTAAGATTAAGTTTGGCTTACAGCGCCCGATGAGGGCCAGGGTGGTAGTTTTAATAAGTAAGCTAATTTATGCCATCTTTGTCTAGCTAACCTTACATGCTAGACAATGGAGTTTAAATAAAAATAAATTTAAAATCAATAATAACTTTTTTCATCGAGTCTAAATTGTTTCCTCTAGCTGCCTGAATTCCGCCTAACAATAAGGCAGGCCCCAAAGAACTTTGGTCTTTCTTGCCACTGCCTTTTTCCTTCACTTTCTAAAGCACTCTTATTCTTCGAGTTTGAAGCTTTGCCTTTCTTCTTCTTCTTTTTAGGGCGCTAGAGTCCGAGGTGGACTTGGGCCTCACTCAACATGCCTCTCCAGCCAGCACGATCTTTCGCCAGCTGTCTCCAGTTTCGCACACCAAGCCGGCTGAAGTCCCCCTCGACTTGTGTGCGCCACCTTGTACGTGGACGTCCTCTGTTGCGTTGTCCCACAGGCTCAGAGTCGAAGACTCTTCGGGCTGGAGCTAAGTTGTCCATACGCTCTACATGGCCTAGCCATCTTAGGCGTTGGATCCGTAGACGCCTGGCTAGACTCATGTCGCTGTACAGCCCGTACAGTTCGTGGTTGAATCTTCTCCTCCAAATGCCATCAACGCAAACAGGATCAAAGATCGCGCGCAGAACTTTTCTCTCGAAAAGACCAAGAGACTGTACATCCGCTTGGGATATTGTCCATGCCTCTGCGCCGTAAAGCAGGACTGGGATGATCAAGGTCTTATATAAAGTCAGCTTGGTCTTCCGAGAGAGGGCTCTACTACTCAATTGCCTTTTGAGCCAAAAAAACAGCGGTTGGCAAGAGTTATTCTGCGTTTGATCTCGGTACTGATGTTGTTTGTACTGTTAACCGCGGAGCCAAGGTAGACGAAGTAATTCACTACCTCAAAGTTATAGCTGCCTATGGTGACTTTCTGGCCAAGTCGTCGATGTTGTGCGTCCTTTCTCGATGACAGCATATACTTGGTTTTGCCCTCGTTCACCGCCAGACCCATTTTAGCCGCTTCCGTTTCAATGCCAGCAAACGCATCATTGACGGCTCGCTGTGTTCGCCCAATCACGTCAATGTCATCCGTGTAAGCTGGCAGTTGAACGGACTTTTAGAAGATCGTGCCTCTTGTGTTGGCCAGTGAGTTTTGCACGATCTTCTCAAGAACGATGTTAAAGAAATCACATGACAGCGCGTCGCCTTGTCTAAAACCTTTTCTGACATTGAAGGTCTCGGTGAGGTCGTTACCCACCTCGATGGAGCAGCGAGAGTTATCCATCGTCATCCTGCTCAGTCTGACGAGTTTGGCAGGAATATCAAAACTAGACTTGGCGCTGTATAGCTCGTCTCTATGCACGCTATCATATGCGGCCTTGAAATCGACGAGTAGGTGGTGTGTGTCGATCTGCATTTCCTGGATCTGCGGCAGTGTGAAAATTTGTTTCCCTGGCCTGAAACCACATTGATAGGGACCTATCAGTTTGGTGACGAAAGGTTTTAGACGTTCACACAGAATTGCAGAAAAGATCTTATACGCGATGTTAAGGAGACTTATCCTTGGATAGTTGGCGCAGTCAAAAAGGTCTCTTTTCTTGTGGATCAGACAAACGATACTGAGATTCCACTTATCGGGCATGCTTTCCTCCGACCATATCTTACAAATGAGTTGGGTCATGCGCCCTACCGATTGCTAGGCCAATTGTCGAACATATTCTCTTTTTCCAAACTCTGCAGATCCTATCAGACTTTCTGGTCTTCCGGTTCTGCTTTGAAGAGCTCTGACAGCAAGCCATTCAAGACTTCGTTTTCGGTGTTGTTGGGGATAAATTCTTCAATTGATATGGAATTTCTTCATACCCTACTATACTTTCTTGGCCATGTCAGCTAAGCAGGCTATGGAATGCCTAGCAGCATGCATGTGAAATAAAGCCTAACTTAAAAAGTTTGGTATTATTTCGCATCAAAAGTGAAATAAACCCAAAAATCCCAGTTTGGCTGTATTTTACTTCAGAAGACGAAATATGACCAATTTGACATGATTTCGACTTGAGGACGGTTTCCATATCAAAACTCAAATAACACCGAATTGGAAAGTCAGAAGATTGCGTTATTTTTTTGGAACGAATGGAAGGAATGTAGCCCAAATTTAAATTTTGGAACAAATTGTACAATAAGCTATGGAATATGTACGGACTGGCATGCTGCCCCTCTGCAAACTCCTGCCTGGCGTCATCAAATTTGAAATTTACGCATATTTCATTTCACTTTGTCTGACTTAACCTGTACTGGTGATGCCGAGATATTCCTTTACCACTACAATCATGTCTTTCCTTAAGCCTTTCCTGGAGCCTGGAAGAAGCTGTAGAGACGAATAAGAAATGGAATCTATTCGTCACCTACTGTGTGCTTGTCCTGCACTAGCCGTTAGGAGGTAGGAAACCCTAGGAAGTTTCTTCTTTTCGGAGCTGGATGATCTAAGGAAAATAGAGCTAAGCAAACTCCTGAGATACATATCTAAATCTGGGTGGTTTTAACTTGGCTGTCGATACATCGAAGTTTTAGGTTTTCCACGGTTTTAAACTTTTTGGGCACAATGGACTCATAGTGGTCTAAGTGAGCCGTGACATGTTCATCATGTCAGCAAGGGTACCCATCTACCTAACCTAAAGTAAGCCTGGAATTTTGCTTAAAAAATACAGTCGTTTTGTATTTATTCCGGACTGTTTGATATCTGGAAAGAACCCTGGATGAATGCTCATTTTGGCGAACGTCTTTCCTCGCCTTTCTAGTTCGGCACTCATACCATGCTAATCTGATACCCTGCTGCATTGTCACCTTTCTGCGCTTAAATACCTCAATCCCGAGAATAAAGGACGCACGTAATGACGGCTCCTTTCAAAATCTACAATGGCCATGCACTCACAACTGCAATGACTTCGCTCAAAGCCGAGAGCCATAAGCTCGGCGAACAAAAAGATTTATGTCACTTCCCTTTCACACCCATAATCAAAACTTCAACACATTCAGATCCAACTCTAAATCCGTTCATTGCAAGGATTCAGAAAAACCAACACCAACCATCCACTCAGCCACAGCTGAAAGGTAATCAAATAAAGAACACCTATGTCAAGCCTCCAATATAACCCGAACTGTACCCAGAAGCATAGTAAATTTTGAAACACTCCTATAAAACACAATTCACTGACAATCAACAGCGTGGACAGTAGCCACAACAATCTATAAGCTGCAAACTATATCACCATTTCAATAAAGTAGATAGCCGACTCTGGCCGCATTGTGACCACCACCATCACCACCATCACCGGCATCACCGCCATCACCGCCATCGCCAGCATCATTTAAACCGGTGTTTGACCGGCTGGCAATAGGACCAAGCCCAATCGGACAATGCTCGAAATGTTCATTAGACAATTTTCGTTTTGCATTAATTATTTTATTCCACCTGCGGTTTGGGGCCGGCCAGCCCGTCCCGGCGGCGTAGTCGTCGGTTGCCCGCCCCCTTGGCATGGACGTCTGGAAAGTTTATTAGACCACGTCACAGTGAGTCGCGCATAACAGTCGCAAATCGCAAATCGCGAATCGCGAATCGCGCTAAGCTCGTGAGTTCGTACTTAGGATTTGTGATAATGGCTTCGAACCTTTCGCTTTGGTCAATTCACCAATTCACCGGAAACTCTGTTTACTCAACTGCGACAATAGTCATATATAGACAGTCGTCCTTCACCGCTCCCGCAGGGATCTGCGGCAATCGACTGGAAACGAACGCTGCGAACGAAAGAAACGAACGACGACAACGACGTCGACGTCAAAAGACAAAAGGGTCCACAGCACCATGCCAACGACTTGGTGGCTGCCCATAAATTGCAACAACAAATTAGAACACGTCGGGGGCTAGGAGCAGTGCTCAGGCCCATTTCGAAGTCAACCAGCCGAACTTGTTCCACAGCGCGATATCGTAACACCCGCACCTGGTAGTGATGCAGTCTAGTTTCCAGACCCAGACGCGGACATTGGAGATACACTTTTTCGGACCATTTATGCCAATTAATAGTCACATGCGCGGCTGCGGCTGCGCACAGTCGTCGTTGCTCTAGCTGCAGCCACTACAAGTACACACAATATGAGTCAACGTCCGAGATTTGAGAAACACTTTTCCGTCAGATACGTGTTGTGTTTCGATGACTTGGCAGGAGGGGCGGCCGCTAGTGCTGGCCATGCGGTGATCTTAGGAGACCACTGCACTGGTGACCACTTGCGGATAGGGGGCACACGCTTCGGGTATCCACGCCAAACGGGCAGGCCGTTTTGAAGCCTCATTATGAGCGCGAAAAGAACGTCGCCCCGAACTCCATTCACAACTAGCTCTCGTACGCGAACTCACTCGCGTATCGGGCGGCGGCGGCGACGGCGGCGTACAGTGCTTAGTGCTTATGATGCAATGACTCAATGACAATCGACGGGCTATAATGCTACCAATTTCGGAGCTTGGCCCAGCGCCGAGATTTATGGAATCCATTTGAATTGATCATAATTGGGGTATAAAATGATTAGGAAAATCGTTTAGAAGTGACCATGGCTTAGGCCGGTTTGGGGGTTGGTTGCGGCCGATCGCGGGACGGGGTGGGTCGTTTTTGATTGGCACCGCGAACGGGAATTAAGTAATAGATCATGCGGATTACTGAAAGACCGGCTTTAACTCTCTAAATTGGAGATTTATTGAGGGTGGTGGCCTACGATAATCGGCGCGACTAGATGGTGATACGAAGTGAGTACAAGATTAAGCGGTTTTTCTCTTTTGGAAAGATTTGTCCGGGTGTCTGCGGACGTGATAGTTTGCCTTTTGACTAGCTGCACGGCTTGCTCTTGTTGGTGAGATGATGACGAATTCGTTTAAAAGATAACGACCGAAATGTGTCACGTACGCATGAGTTGGGCTTTGAAAGGTAGGGACATGTCAATCAAACTTTTTCAGTGAGAGCAAGTAATCAGTTGGCCAAGAAATTACTCTGGAACCATTCGTTAACTACGAGGTTAACTCGCAAGCGCGTGGAAATCGGATACAACATCGGCTGTGAATTGAAGGCTTGATCCGTATGGCTGTATGTACTAATTGGCATGTCCTTTGCAACGCAACGATGTGCTCGAAGTGATTGTGTTGCGGTAGTTAAACAAAAACAACCCTGATGTGCACAATGCCCATACACACGCAAAGCAAAGCACTTAATTTAGTTCAGTTTAGTTCGATTTAATACAGTTATTCTTACTGAATCACATGTATGCAGGGTAAGGTATACCTGAGTTTGTTGAACTACTGAACTAAATGAACAAAATAAAATGACATTGTGAACTAGTTCACTAAGTTCACTTGTTAAAGCTTTTTTTTTGAACTAGTTCGTTCGTGAACTTCACAGGCCTAATTTGGAGCATAGTCCAGAGGGAAGAAGTGAACTATGATACAGAAGTTTTGAACAACAAAGATTCTCCATTGTGGCAGAAGTAGGGTATGAATTCTTTAACAACAAAAAAAGGTGAAAGTTTCAATTTCCTTTCTCGAATCCAAGGATTTTAAGGCTTCTTCGTTTTCTTAAAGTTTCGCTAAACCTTGGGTCTCAACCGGCCTGCGGACTTCACTGCTTGTGTGCGCTATCTCCATCGGGAACGTCCTGTATTGCGCTGTTCCGCAGGCTTGGAGTCAAAGGTTCTTTTGGCCTGAGCTTTTTTTTATTAATCGTTTTCGAGGAATGTTGAATTGGACCATCTTATTGGGTCGCTTTTCAATCCTCTTCCACACAAATTGTACTATTCTGAGCACTATAATTCAATTCTTTTCAGAGAGGTGGTTTCGTGAAAGTGAAAGTCTTTTTCAAAGAAATATGAACCGATTACGCCGCCAGGCCAAAATCCACAACAGGCAGTGATTTTTACGGTATGCATTGGACGCCGTGGCGTATTGGGTAGGTGCGTCGACTTCTACGCTCGATGTTGTCGGTTCGATTCCTGAAAAATCACCTAACATTTTTTTCACGGCTCCACCTCTTTCGAGTCACTGACAATGCTCAAAGAGTATATATGTCTAGAAAAAGCTTCTCAATCTCGCCGTTCGGAGTCGGCATTAAACTGTAGGTCCCCTCCACTCGCGAGAGAACATAAGCACGCACAACACGAGTGGTTGCTGAGAAGTTAGGCCCAGGTCCACCTCGAACTGTAGCGCCGCCATTATTATTATTATTATTGGACGCTCATGGATCTCATGTGGATTGGTATCGTTCCCAATTCGGCAAATACAATTTTTTTCGTTGACGTACCCATTCATCCAGAAATGGGCCCCATCGCTTAGGTTTTTCGAAGAAAAATAGGGTCAGTTTCCAACTGCTCCAGAGCCCATTCAGCAAATTGTCGTTTACCTTCAGCTCCTGGGTCAGTTGAATTTTGGACAGAGGCAGGCCCAAGTCAAGCAAAATTCCCACAAGTTGTGATCTGCGAAAGGCCGAGTTCTTCTGATTTTTTTTCGGATGATTTTTGAAGCACTACTGGAGCACTCAGACTCAAAACTGGTCCATTGTACTGCCAGGTAGCACCGTACTCCAATGCCGTTAATTTGATCCCAACGGCAAATGGTGAGTGGACCAGATTCGATTTCACGGGGATTCGAACCTGGTACCCCTCTAACTTGGGGCAGGCACTTAATCAACTGCGCCATCCATCCAAAGTTCTTGTGTTCCTTGCATTTCGTCGACGTACGGGTATTGGTTTATCGTTTATTGTATTAGGGGACTCAATTTTATACACCGTACTGCGAATAGTCCTCTCGGTAGGATGATGTTGGCGACCATAAAATGGGCGAAGCGCGCTGAACAGAACATCCATTTTGATAAAACAACTTTATTATTTGAACGTGTTGTTGACCGTTATGTCCATCCATGGTCATTTGGCAAAACAGACTGAATAAATGACAGCCAATTTGACAGATGTAGATTCAACAATATGCCCGCCATCAACTGTCAAAGTTCGTAAGTCCGTATTGGAAGACCCTTATTATTCAGCCTTGTGGTCAACAACGGCCAGAGCGAGCCTTTAGCTTTCTTTTTCTCAAACTATTGTTAGTTTTGAGAAATTCTTTAGTGATGGGTTGGAGGAGGTCTGGAGTTGGTTTTTTTTCGTTCCCTATCACCATCTCAAGATCGTTGCTGGAAATGCTAGTTAAATACATCCACTATTCTATGTGGATTAATGACAATTATACTCTTCCAATTTTGAGCTGCCTGGATGAAGACTGCTGCCATGGTTTTGGCCTTTTTTGTAAAAGACCTGTTTTTCGTGCGTGTGCATAGGCTCATCGATATCATTAAACTGGTGGGCTGAGAAACACTGTTTCTTTCGTCGACATATTTTTCTCTTCTATATCGGCAGGAACTCCTGTCCAATCATCACTATTTGACGCCAGGCTATTTTTGTGACATTTTTGTTAAGAAAATATATTTTGACCAACTTTCATTGTTCTTGGACTGCGATCAACTTCTGCAGAAGCGTAATTTCAAAGAAAGTAGGAGGTAAACGGTGAATCCCCGTGTTATTAAAAAAAGCAAAATCCAAAGTAACAGCCCTGTAAGAAGAGTGTGCCTTTTACGAAGAACATGACCTATCAATTGACATCAGAAATTCGTTTTTTTTAATTTATATTTCTTTATTTTAATTTTTTAACTTATGTTTTAATCTGATGCAACAAATGTCTCCAGCAATAAAACGATCGGTGCTTCTCCATCTCCTTGAGTCTCCTACAACATCCCTTAGCTGTTTGCCGTTGACAATACCTCACACAATGGGGATTCAAATAAATGACCAATTTCCTGTAGAACAACAAAAGGATTCATTCACCCAAAAAATCCATTCGAATTATATTTCTTTCAAAGGTGGATTCATTTTATCGTGTCATTCATCCAGAACTTAATTCGAGCTACGCATCAAGCAACAAAGAATGATGTACCATTTCAATGAAACTGTGACATCTTACAAGCGACTTGATCTGACGTGTCCAAACGATGCTCTATTTCCCAACCCGTCTCCATTGTCACTTTCATCTTCTACGCCGCAACATCAACACAGAACCTGTTCGAAACAATAGAAACAAAACTTCAAAAACAACACCAAAAAAGCGACAAAACATATCAAAGCGTGATATTGTAATGCTGCACATTTGCTTTGTAAAGATACGTGTACACAAATACTACAACAACAGCATTGTTACAAAATGAAAACGAAATAAAAAACCATCTGCCAACGATAACTCAGCCACCACCAATGGGCGCAGCTTTCTTCCTCTTCCCGTCAAACATCAGCAATCCAACAAGTTTCTCACCTTGCCAAAAACCCATCCCATCCCCTTGCGAAGGAACCGAATTCAATTACGCACATGAGGCCGGTACAGTCAACCCACCACCACCGGTAGACACACGCAGTGAGCGAGCATACCTGCTCACCTCCTAATCGGTTGCCAGCACCGAGTAGTGAGTACGCCGCCACCGGTTCGCAAAGCGTCATCACAACACAAACCCAGAACTGTGGGAATATTTCGCCCCTTCTCGTCATTTGTGTGTTCCCAGAAGTTTTTCCTCCGCTACGCTCCTTTCCCAGGATTTCCTGATGCGCCCTGTTATGTGCGATGTGCGTGTGTGCGAGGTGTACGTGCATCGCCCTACGTACAACCTTGCGGATTGTATTTAGGGTACCCTTGAAAACCGGGTGGAAGCTGGTACATCTGTATTCACCTCCTGTGTTCCCTGGTAAACAATATGTTGCACATCAACCCTCCCCGTCTTCTGAACTTACCCCTGATTAAGCAGAAATTAGGTTTGACATCGCTTTGTTGTTGTTCTGTAAAGTTCTCCTCTCTATTTTCTTCGGTGGACTGGAATGCATGTCCTGGAGCAGCAGATGCTCGAAATCATGAATGAGTGTGTGTTTTTGATTTTGGCTTTCCTTTCGCAGTGAGGGAATGTTGATGGTCTCAGGAGATAAAGATTTTGATTTGGGTAGGACGGTGGGACTTCTTGGGATGGGTGGTGGAAATTCGTTTGAATACGGTTTCTTGCAGAATCTTAGGTACGAATTCGTGTTCTCCTTCCACAAGCTGAGATGGTTATTCTGCGGCAGATGCTGTGAAGAAGGAACAATCAGTACTTTCCATCGATTAGAAATGGATAAATTTGAAAGAGGGCCATCCTTTGAATTTCTGGTCATGCGACTAGAAGTGGAAGATCTTTATTTATGGTCTTAAATCTTTTAGTGGAAGGATTTTGTTTGCGACGAATTGGCTTACGCTTAGTGGTTGTCTGGACATAGGGGGTAAGTGCGTCGACTCCTTCGCTGAACGTCCATGGTTTGACCCCAGAAACGACAAATTTAGTTTTCATAGTACCATTTCTCTTGAAAAATTGTCAGTGGTCAGAGATTGTAACTGTTCGGAGTCGGAATTAGCTCCCTCCATTCGTGCGAGAACAATGGGATACACAGCAAAAGTGGCTGCTGTAGAAAGTAGACCCATGTCCACCCGAAATAGTTCGTGAACTCTTTGCTGCAAATTCTTTTAACAAACGAGGTAGTTTACTACCTTTGATCGGCATCAGTAAGTGTTTATTTTCCAAAACGGTCAAACGTATTGCAACGAGTCTAGCCTGTTTTTTACGACTGGATGGCGCAGTTGGTTAAGTGCCTGCCCCAAGTTTGAGGGGTCCCAGGTTCGAATCCCAGGGAAATCGAATCTGGCCCAGTTACCTTTTGCCGTTGGGATCATATTAACGGCACTGAAGTAGGTTGCTACCTGTCAGTACAATGGACCAGTTTTGTGTCTGCGTGCTCCAGTAGAGTTTCAAAAATCCTCCGAGAAAAAAAATCTTTTTATTACTCGTTCTCTTCACAAAAGCCTGCATCCTACCTTCAAAAGTGCATATACTAATCTGTAGTACCTCTTACTTTAGATAATGCTGAAATCCATTTCAAATGGTTATCATTCTAAAAAGACTCCAACTCAGCAAGGCCTTATACTGAAACAGATAGCTTTATAAGAGTGTTTAGTCCACCTAAAAATACACATAAACTTTGAAGGCAAATGTACTGCCCCTTAACCTGATGAGCAATTGTTAACAAAAGAGTCTTCCAATAAGGACTTCTAAACTATGACAGTTAATGGCGGGCATATTGTTGAATCTACATCTGTCAAATTGGCTGTCATTTATTCAGTCTGTTTTGCCAAATGACCATGGATGGACATAACGGTCAACAACACGTGCAAATAATAAAATTGTTATTTTAAAATGGGTATTCTGTTCAAGCAAAGTTTCGCGTGCTTCGCCCATTTTACGGCCGCCATAATCGTCCTACCAAGAAGGCTATTCGCAGTGTGATGGATAACTCTGAGCCCACTGGTTCAGTTACCGATAAACCAACGGTCGTACGTCGACGAAACGAAAGATCTGCCGAAAACATCGCCGCCTGAGAGTGTGCAGGAGAATCCGACGCAGTCAACTTTGCGTTGCTCACAAGAACTCGACTTTTCGCAGACCGCAACAACTTGGCGAATTTTGCGTTGTGACTTGAGCCTGCACCCGTAAAAAATTCAACTGACACAGGAGCTGAAGGTAAAAAAAATCGAAAAATCACCTTTAGCGATGAGGCCCATTACTGGATAAATGGGTACGTTACCAAACAAATTGGTCGAATTTGAGACGATACCAATCCACATGGGATCCAAGAGCGTCCAATGCATCCCGAAAAAGTACTGTTTGGTGTGGATTTTTGACTGTCATGGCGGCGGGGCGTCGTCGGTTCATTTTTCTTTGAGAACGACGTTGGCCAGACCATCACCTTTAACGGTGAGCGTAATAGGTTGACGATTACTTCTGATTACCAAAGATACGACCGGATGGCGTAGTTGGTTAAGTGCCTGCCCCAAGTTCGAGGGGTCCCAGGTTCGAATCCCAGTGAAATCGAATCTGGTCCAGTCACCATTTGCCGTTGGGATCAAATTAACGGCACTGGAGTAGGTTGCTACCTGGCAGTACAATAGACCAGTTTTGAGTCTGAGTGCTCCAGTAGTGCTCAAAAATCCTCCAAAAATAAAAACATATGTAGCTTCAACAGGATGGCACAGCGCTACGTGTCACACTGCTCACTCCACATTGGAAATTCTGCACGAGGGATTCGAGGGGATGGTCATCTCTTCTAGAGATGATGTGAACTGGCCACCGAGATCGTGCGATTTGACCCCGTTAGACTTTTTCTTGTGGGGTTTTGTGAAGTCGCAGGTCTATGCGAAAAATCCAAAATCGAAAGCCAACATAATCCATGCCATTGATCAAATTCAACCTGATTTATGCGCCAGAGTCATTGAAAAAAGAGAAGCCTCGGCGAACATTTGAACAATGTTGTATTCCATACATAACGGCATCGATAGGCATTTCAAATGAATACAAAATTTCGAAGATACCTCATACGCGCTTTGTTTTATTTAAATTTAAAGATAGGAAGCACTTATTGATCGACTCTTTACCATTCAATGCCAGTCTACCAAAATTAAAAAAAATTAAAAACGACTGGATGGCGCAGTTGGTTGAGTGTCTACCCCAAGTTAGAGGGGTCCCAGGTTCGAATCTCAGTGAATTCGAATCTGGTCAAGACACCATTGGGACCAAATTAACGGCACTGGAGTAGGTTGCTACCTGGCAGTACAATAGACCAGTTTTGAGTCTGAGTGCTCCAGTGTATTAAAAATTCCTCCGAAGAAAAAAACAAAAAAAAACTACCAAAATTAAGTTTTAATCGTGGTACTTGTAGCTGCAGCAGTTGTTATTTCATATTTTTAATACACCCTAATAGGCTCTTCAGCGTATTCTGCTTGAGCTTTAAATGACACCACCTGCTAGCTTATTAAGTTGAAAACAGGGAGACAAAATATAATCCAAAAGTTCGAAGACCGCCTTAAGCCGGGTTTGTTAGTTTCTTCATCTGATCCACTTTCGTATGCATGCACGTGTAAATAGGGTCCTCTGTTATCCGACAGGACTCACCTCATCATCATTAACTGAATAACCTTGCGGGTTGAACTCATTTCATCAGTTCGTGAGAAAATTTCAAAATCCATATGCAGTAACTGTCTGACAGGAAGTCCATTCGACAATAACAGCCAATAATTCCACTCGAAACCGAAGTGCACCCCTGCCAACTCCACAATTACCCTTCTCAGAGATTATGAATGTGACCTGGAATTAATTGTGCCTCCCATACATTATCCGTGCAGCGGCAAAGTAAATAAAAAATCAATTTCCTCAACGGAATGTCTTTTGAGGCACCTTCCGAGAGCCCATCAGCCATCTCTCTGCCCCTGCCCACGAGAGACGCCCAGACACCGGCAAAGACAACGGAACGGAAAGTGATGATCCTTTTTCACATGGCCAACATGAACTCCTTTTGTCACCGTCACACACGCACACACCGAAATTAGCATAATTTATTCGAAATGAGTTGTACCCAAGTTCAAGTAATTTCCATTACTTATGGATATGTGGACTGGCCTGAATCTCATCCGGTCGTAAACGGTTCCCCAACGGAAACTCCAGACCAACAACAGGAACACGCAATTCAAGGGTAGTCTCACCGTCACCTATCGAGATACAAACAGAGAAAGAAAACACAACAAAGATAAATAACGACGAGTCGGCCTGAGTAAGCCAGTGAGTTACTGCTGCGTAAGACGGGCATTAATATCCCACCCATTCAGTGCAGAGGATCGTATTTAAATCGAACTGGGGAATGAGTAACTCGAATGTAAATAGCAAGGTGTGCGCCATCAAGTATATCATATCGAAGGAGTCATCAAAGCGAAGGGTGAGCTGTGCTTGTGGATATGATCGACCCCTCAAAGTAAAATCACTTGACAAGCGTACGCTGAAAACAAAATAAACTTGATCCTCAGAGGACAACGCGAGTACAGTGAAAGTGTAAAGTTTTGCAACGCGTTCTGTATTTTTGTGGTTTTTGCGAAAGAGCGGCGACTTCGCTAAGAATGGAATTCTTATTTCAGGCTTCACTAATTCTTAATAAATGAGTAGCCAATTCTATAAATTTCTATAAGATTCCTGTGAAACAAATAAGGGAAATTATAAGGCGATTTATCGGGTCCTATTTTTTAATTAGAAAATATGCAGTCATCCAACAAGGGTATTCATTTTAAATTATTAGAAAAATACAACATTTTAGTGGAAAGTGGTGGTATTTTTATTTTAATCTAAAGTGGGAACCTTAAAGTTAGTTGTATAATACAATAACTGCTAAATGTCTGCCTCCACCATGGCCAACAGATTGTCATTCTTTTGATGGCATTTTTTTATCACGAAATTGGTGTTGTATTTTACTGATAACGGATCTGCTAATTTCTTTTAGTGCATACCTTATTTCATGGACTTTACAGTAGGTCCAAGCCAAACTCGCTCACTTTAAAAATATTATTAGTATAATAAATATTAGGCCTAGCTTGTCAGCAACCACTCGTGTTGTGCGTGCTTTTGTTCTCTCACGAGTGGAAGGGACCTACAGTTTAATGCCGACTCCGAACGGCGAGATTGAGAAGCTTTTTCTAGACAGTTATACTCTTTGAGCATTGTCAGTCACGCGGCTGTGAAAAATTTTTTTGTTTTTGAAAAATTGTTTGAACTTGGATTTGAACCTAGTCTAACGTGTATGGGTCGACGCACAAACCCACACGGGCACGGCGCCCATTATAATTCGTTACCTTACAATTCGAAATTGGTAAGCTAACAATATTAAGCACAAGCCTTAAAAATAAAATAATAACTCAATATTACAAATTTTTGAAACAAAGTACTAAATATAAAAAAATGTTAAATATTTCTACAAATACAATTTTTTATTTAAGTCAAAAGCCAACAATAAGTTTTTGTATTCAACTTCTTTGTTTTTAACTGCAGTTACCAAACTTTGGGGGATCCTACCAAGTGAGCGAGTCTGGCTTGGAGTGATTGTAATTCATTGGTGTAGACTTTATTTTTATTTAAAGTGGTCCTTTACATTTTATTTTTTCCAGTTTTTTAATACAAATTTAATCAAGTGGCTGTCTTTATTGACCAAAGCTAAATGCGCCCTTTTTGCGTTTTCCAGTATCTCCGCTTTTTCTAGTATCTCTGGGAGTATAGCGATGACTTGGTAAAAATGTTTGCTTTAAGCTCCTCGATAGTCTGAGGCTTTCTGGCTTACACTTTGAATTTTAAATAACCCAAAAAAAGTGACTCCGGTCAGGTCTGGAGATCTGGTTGGTTTGTCAATGACACCATGGTTTGCTAGACGTCCAGGATATTTTCGTTGCCGAAACTGCATTCTTTGATTTTCAGTGTGGCGTGGCGCACCGTCTTGTTGAAATCAGCAACCGTCCAGACCTTTTCCACACATTTGTGGGCAGACATAATGAGCCAACATCCACTGATATCAATTCCCATCGACTGTTTCGCATTCTCTGAAAAAAAATGGCCCAATGATGGTTTTTGCGCAGACTTTAGTCCAAACATCCACTTTTTGGTCACAAAATGGTGTTTTATGGATCTCATGTGGATTCTGCGTTTCTTAAATGCGGCAAGTTTGCTTGTTAGATAGGTATGAAGTGGCTAAGGTGTGCACCTAGACCAGAGTTGATCCATTGTGCGGCCACATGGTTTAACTGAGGTCAATCCAATGAAGTATTTGTGGGAAACCATTTGGAGCCTGTAATGAAGCGTAGTAGATTACTAATGGGAACCACACTGAGTTCGCATAAGCTATAAAAAAAGTTTGCTTGTTAAAAGCGCCATAAACACCGGAATGAGCCTCGTCGAACATCAAAATTTGTTTTCAAAAAAATCAGATTCGGTGTTTTTGCGACTGTTTGGCGATATTCCAAGCGATTTGGGCGATCTGTCAGCAATATTCTTTGAGTGACTTGTACTTTCTATCAAAACAAATATACTCGTAAATCATCCTTCAAAATGCGGCGCAAGAATGCTGAGCGCGGTGGCGATACGACAGATGTGGGTTCTCAGCAAAACACTCTCTTACCGATTCAACCAGTTTATTGAATTTCGAGAAATTCTTCTTCTTCTTAGGGCTCTACAGTCCGAGGTGGACCTGGGTCTCACCCAACATGCCGGTCCAGCTGGCACAATCTTTCGCCAGCTGTCTTCAGTTTCGCACACCAAGCCAGCCGAGGTCCCCCTCGACTTTAGAGTCGAAGAAATTACACGTCTTAAAAATTCGGCCACTCCATAGAGCAATTGTTTTACCGACTGTGCAGTATTTGGCGTCGTCCTGTTTGCAGTAAATGTCGCTCATGTCCATAGTCCCGAAAAAACTTCAAAGATTTTTTCAAGGCTCCACCTCTTTCGAGTCACTGACAATGCTCAAAGAGTATAGCTGTCTACAAAAAGCTTCTCAATCTCGCCGTTCAGAGTCGGCATTAAACTGTAGGTCCCCTCCACTCGTGAGAGTACAGTACCACGCACAATACGAGTGGTTGCTGAGAAGCTACGCCCAGGTCCACCTCGGACTGTAGGGCCGCCATTATTATTATTATTATATTATTATTATTATCAACAACACTCAAGAGACGTTTGAAAACTTCTCATCCCCACTGCCTTTTGAATTTCGTAACAAAATTTATGACGAATCCAATAATTCTTCGTACACAAGTACTCGCAGCAAAATCCAATAAAAAAAATATTCAAATCGAAAAAAGGGTTACAAATGCAAATCAAAAGAAACGATTGTAGCGTGAGTAAGGGCATTTTTCGAGTAAGAAAAAGTTGTTTTCGTTGTTTGGGCGGGAAAAACCTGAAGCCGAAAGTGCTGCACATGTGCACGCTGTTATGCTTCGCCTTGAGTCAGATTCCATCAGGGGTGAGTTGAATCGAATTTGATTCATGGAATCGCATTTAGATAAGGTTAAGGCAAAGTGCGATAAGGAGACTTCATCCATAAACGGTCGTTACAGACATCGTGGGGGTTAGATATTCAAATACACATGCTAATGAGTAATCAGTGGGGCTTGTTGACAACTCCTGTGAGAACTTGTTCTTCCTGAGAATTCCTAATTGGGTTAATGCGGAATAGAATATGACACATGGTATGACGCCGATGAAGCGATGGGCTTGGAAAATTTAATGTATGCGGAAGGAGTTGAAGAGGAGGGTGATGATGATTTTTGAACCGCAAGGAGCTTGCGCTTAACTGCTGAAGCAAGATCTTTCCTGGTCGTCCAGGTTGATCGTTGGGAAGTAACTTTTAAACTGATTACAGTTTACATGAAAGCTATGGGGTCCTAAATAGTTTTTTTTTTTGGGGGGGGGGTATTTTTGAAAGACTACTGGAGCACTCAGACTCAAAACTTCAAAACTGGTCCATTGTACTGCCAGGTAGCAACCTACTCCAGTGCCGTTAATTTGATCCCAACGGCAGATGGTGACTGGACCAGATTCGATTTCACTGGGATTCGAACCTAAGACCCCTCGTTCTTGGGACAGGCACTTAACCAACTGTGCCATCCAGTCATTGGGGTCTTAAATAGTTTAGTAGGTATTTGAGTGATCAGGGCGAATAGATCGGAAGGGAAACAACTCTTTTGTGGAAAGCACAAAGGAGCTGAATAAAGAAGTTCTCAACTTCAGTCACAATCCTCATTTTCCTGAGTTAAAGGGGTTACAAGGTCTCAAAAATGCACATCCGGCGATAGAAATATTCAAAACCGCCCTTCAACTTTCAACGAACCTACAAACTTGTTTTCCTTTTCCAAATTGTTGTGTATTCCGTACTAGAATTTCCCCATTTGGTCTGGCTTCAGATGAATACATAAATCCCGAGAGGCATGTGTCCAAAATTATGTCACCCGTCTGTGAACTTGATAAATGTACGAAACGTGCTCCTAACCGCACCGAGCCAAAGTTTCTGAGCAAACCAGAACTTCCATGGTCCAATTTAAACAAATCAGATCTGCCATAACTCAAGCCCGTTCCAATTGGAGTTCCGTGCCTTCGGTTCCTCCGCAATGATTTGCTCGAGGCGTTCCTCGCACGGCCATAAAAGTTATGAATATCGCCCCGTCGCCATAGAAACCTCGAATATAACTACTCGACCAATTAATAACTCACTCGGAGCGCAGTGAAAAACAATGCGCAACAGCACAGACTGTGCGAGCTTCACAAAAGCCTTGCCATTATAAGGATCAACTTACCGCAATTAAGTTAACGTATTGCACGCATAAACTGTGACGATACACGTATCTCACAGGCAACCACTCCACCAATTAAGGCGACACCACCCACCCTTCGAAAGACGCACAGATCCAGGAGAGCACAGCGTTCTGTAGGCGCGCAGGCAATGCCTCTTCCAAATCCAAAGTGCGGACCATTAAGTGACACCATAAGATCCATCAATGCACGCAGCGCAATGCGGTGATCCAGGAATGAGGCAACAGCAACAACACCGACACCAACACAAAGGCCCACTCCTAAGCAAGATTAATTGCCGAGATTTTCGATAACAATTAATCTTTTCCCTGTAGTCACCTAGATTAGGTGAGGTGTAGACGCAGCCCCGCACAGGCGCGGGCGAAATATACGAAGAGTGTCCTTAAGTGGCGGCACGGTACAACCTGACTGCTCGGCGAACTATTTTTGGGCCACCCCCAAAGCACATCGGCACATTCTGTTTCCCCAACAGCGGAAAACAAATAAACACTCGAGCGATGCAGCAATGCAGTATTTCAGCCCCCAAACGCTCTGACCAACGCGGGACGTGACAAAATATTTTTTTCCCTCGCTCGGAACTGCTTTGTTGCTTTAAATAGCCACCCGAAGCGGACGATCCTGAGGGGAAACGAGTCTGTTCCACAGGCGCGGGCGCCCAGAGCGCGAACAATCCATTTCGTATAAATCACCGGAGGAAGCTGGTGCATGCGGCATCGCGGTGCGTTCCAAAGAACTCCACCAGGAAGCCGTGCACGGGAAATGTAAGTCTGAAAATAATTGTCAAACACTCGCTTGCACGCCCTCCGTGTTGGGCACCTGTTTGACGGTTATTTTATTGTTATCGCCGAGCGGTGCTGGAGACCGTCTAAGACGACTTTGGGGAGCAATTGAAGCGATCCAGGGCCGGGGATGACACGAAAAGCGATGGCAATTATTTCTGTCAGCATAAATCGTAAGTCAATGGACCCCTGATGAAGGGGGGGCGGCGGCGGAGCGGTGACGGGACCGCCGAGACCGGTCTCGGAACGCAGGGCCTCCGCCTAAGTAGCAGACGCATTTTGCTCGGAAAAGGGAAATAAAATCGGAAATTTATGCGAGTATTGATGGACGAAATGGAATGCTGAATGGTTGGAGTGTCGTCGTTTTGATATTTTGGATCGTATTTGGAATGTTCGGCGACAGCCTGATGACGTTCGAACCGTGGATTCGGTGCTCAGCGGAAAAGCTATTAGGCACGTTTGAATGGCGGGGTTTTTGGGAGATTTGTACGAGTTGTCATAAACGGCGGCATGGATGCGCATTTCCGTCTATAAAGGGTAAACACTGGCTGGGGTGGGTGACGAACCTCAGGGGCCACGTTACAGATAAACCTCTGGGTTTATAGCTTCGCCTCTGATTGGGCTATAAAGATGTTTATTTTTATGGGTTTCGAATGCGTTCGATCGTTTTAGAGTGCTGGGCACACAATGGGAATCAATTGGAATTCAATTATTGAATCGACTTAATGGCTAGTTAGAGCTGAGAACAGCGTCATTTAATTGCACACTTATGTGAACGAAATCCTGAATTCCTTGATGCCATAGAAGGCGACACTTTTAAAGCCATTTCTGTAGATTGTTGAACGGCGATGAAGGGCGAAACTTCGGTGACAGGAATGGAAATTTGGTTCCATTCAATTAAGACAATAATCATACCCAAAGACATAGGACTTTCCTGGATAACTAATACCGAGGCTGAAGACGAAGCCAGGTTTTGCACAGTCTAACTTTAAGCCAGCTGGAGATCAACTTCTGGAGTGTAGGTATCAGCTCATCAGTAAGCTATGATCGGGTTAAGGAGTGTCTGATTGGCAAGAGGGGAAGAGCACTGAGAGCACCAAGTGCCAGTGAATAATGGCTTTTCTTAACCTCACTACAATGCCCCTTCTGACGTGCTGTGAAGATGCCTATGCGGTAACAGATAACTTGATAAATTCAGTGTTGCTTTCACGCCAACGATGTCCAATTGATCAAACCTCGAAATTGACTACAGCATATCCTGAATAGAAAAGGATTGCAGTGATTGATCGAACTCAGTCAGTTATGAGGTTATATTCGCTGGCATTGAAATAGAAGGGGAATATACCGTCATCAAAACAGAATCAACTTCTTCTTCTTCTTCTTTTTAGGGCGCTACAGTCCAAGGTGGACCTGGGCCTCACTCAACATGCTTCTCCAGCCAGCACGATCTTTTGCCAGCTGTCTCCAGTTACACACACCAAGCCGGCCGAGGTCCCCCTCGACTTGTGTGCGCCACCTTGTTTTCAGCTCAGAGTGGAAGACTCTTCGGGCCGGAGCTAAGTTGTCCATACGCTCTACATGGCCTAGCCATTTTAGGCATTGGATCCGTTGACGCCTGGCCAGACTCATGTCGCTGTACAGCCCATATAGGTCGTGGTTGAACCTTCTCCTCCAAATGCCATCAACGCAAACAGGACCAAAGATCGCGCGCAGAGCTTTTCTCTCGAAAAGGTCGAGAAACTCTTCATCCGCTTGGGATATTGTCCATGCCTCTGTGCCGTACAGCAGGACTGGGATGATCAAGGTCTTATACAAAGTCAACTTGGTCTTCTGAGAGAGGACCTTTGCCTTTTGAGCCCATAAAAACAGCGGTTGGCAAGAGTTATTCTGCGTTTGATCTTTGAATTTCGTCCCGGCAAGCTTCTGTTGATAAAATAAAATTCGATAAAAGTTTTACCTTTTGGTAAAACTTTCGAACATCTTTCCTGCCATAACACCTCTCCATCTCCTCAATCGCGCGCTTCTCGTGCTCTTTCTTTTTCTTCCTGAGAAGCCGGTTCTCTTCCCTTCTTCTCTGTCAGTAGAGCTCACGAACAGCTCTCGTGGTTCGATGCAGCGTTGCCCGGTAGGCTTCTTGTTTTGCTGCATGTGCTTGCCTGCACTCGTTGTCAAACCAGGGGTTTTTCCTAGGTGGCGTTTTAAAACCCAGCACATCAGTAGCGGCTTCTCTGATGGCTTTTTGACAACATTTCCATTCTTCGTCTATTGTCAGTGCAGTCGACGTCGAACTTTCGGAGAGTCTACCAGGGCTCATCACTCTTTTTAGAATGGCGGCGGAAGAGCTGGTCAACTGATTGGCCAACGGCGGCATCCACAACTCCAGTTACCAGGAGCTACCTGGTTTCCATGGTAAGGTCGGGACCTTGGAATAGAGATGGCGGCGGATGAGCCCTTCTTTTAGGGCCAACGGCGGCGCTCACAGCCTGCAAGAGGCTACCGACACCGGATCCCTCCGGACCCCTTTGTCCGGGGGCCAAAGAAATGGACCTGTCCTCCCAGTTGGAGGTTGTGCGTGGGGTTACCTTCCTCACCACGTAAAAAATCTACGAATTCCGAAAGCACAAACTGCCTCGGGTATGGACGGATTTACTGTTGACTACCCCAGCAAACGGAATAAGGACAATGACTTTCGGTTCTGCACGTGGAATGTGAGGTCCCTGAACAGACCACGTGCAGCCGATGAACTCGCGGAGGCCCTAGACTGCTATAAAGCAGACGTTACCGCAATCCAGGAATGCGATGGGATGGGCCGGGCAAAAAGAGGATGAAAAACTGCGATATGTACTACGGCGATTGTTACAGAGAGCGAAGGCAGCGATTATTTGAATTAGGCAAAAAGTCTTAAGCTTTAAGTACGTAAGCGAGCGCCTCATAACAATCCGCATCAAGGCTAAATTCGGCAACATCATCCTAATCTGCGCCCACGCCCCAAGCGAGGACAAAGATGACGATAGCAAGGATGACTTCTATGATCTCCTAGAAAGAACGTACTATCAATGCCCTAGCTACGACACCAAGATCATTCTAGGAGATTTTAACGCTAAGCTGGGTAAAGGGGACATCTTTGCTAGAGTCATTGGTAAACACAGCCTGCACGATATCACGTCCGAAAACGGACTCAGGCTGGTGGACTTTGTTACAGGGCGAAACCTCTCTGTAGCTAGCACGCGGTTCCCACACCTCAACATCCATAAAGGGACTTGGCGGTCCCCTGATCATTCAACCGATGGTTTGGTCACGTGACACAAATGTCCCCATCATCACCACATCCAAGGCGTGCCTTGAATGCGATTCCATCAGGTAGGCGACCGCTTGGTACTGCCAGGACGAGATGGTTGGACCAAGTCCAAAAACTGGTTGCGCTTGGGCATAGCTCCTGATGAGTTAGAGTCGATGGCGGAGGATCGAGTGGCCTGGAGATCTCGAGTACATGCATAGTGGAACATGCGGGTTACTGAAAATGATGATGAAGATGATAAAACCCATAAGTCCTCCTTTATAGGCAGAAGCAGTTCTGCTTCATTATCCGGTAACACTCTCGTAGGCAGTTAGTGCCACATTCATCTTTATATGGCGCTACAGTCCAGGGTTGACTAGGCTTTCAACCAACGAGCCTCTAGCTAGTACGTTATTTTGCTAGCTGTCTCCAGTTATGCGTACCAAGTTGGTTATCCACTTGTGTGCTCATATGCTCGTAAAAATTAAAGTTGTTTTGTCTGGAATTGAACCATGGAGTATGTATGAGGATTTTACAGTCTTTATGCTTTTCAACCATTTCTGGATAAGCTAAGATAAGATTGTTGTTTTTCTCGCACATCATTCGACCTTAAGACTCCCACTTAAGACTCCCCCCGGGGTTTATACACATATTCTTAGCCAAGAAACGGGTAAACCCAGAAGACACCCGTAAAAAGGACGAGTCCCTGCAGCAGCAATCAATCTTTTCAATTTCACGCACCTTACTTCAGGCTTGTAGAATACTGCCTATGGTTTGGTTCTTCAAATGCAACAACTCAAATGACCATCAATTCAATACTACCTCTGGTTACGACTAATGGCGATCTCTCAAATTAGTACAAGACAATGGAGGCCCCTTTGTTCTTCAAATTGTAATTTAAACTTTAATAAACTCTTTTAATCCTAAGCATTCCACCCCAGCTTGAGATACATTTCACTATTCTAAGCAAACTGCCAAGTCCAAGGTGGCCTGTCGCTTCCCCCATCGCACAAGTGCCACTCCATCAGGAACTCAAATACAATTTCATTGCTATCGGGAACAGAAAAAAAAAACAAAAAATATGAATTTAATGAATCCCCTGGTGGACGAATTATGAGACGCAGCAATCACACCCTCCCCAGAAACAAAACCGTCCCAGCTGTGCACCTGGCAAAACCTATCCAAACGCTGCCGCCCTCTCCCGCCGGATGAAGTACTCTCCAATATTAATTTCGAATCTTATTTGCGTGTTCGGGCTTCGATTCCGCGTCGCAGGATCATATTACGCAGTGCCTCGTCGGTCGGTCGATAGCCCAATGCCCTGGGGATCCGTTCATAATCCACATGCACCAACTTAATCATGACTCTATGGCGCAATCATGCACTTATGAGTGCGCATTTGTCACAGTCGCGAACGGCGAACATACGTTTCCTCACCCCAGCGCGAGGGTTCCTCACTTTCATCTGCACTGCGCGTACATAGAATTCACTTCCTTCTTCCGTGTCCTCGCTAATGATGATTCCCATCGGGCTGAGGCAACCCTTGAGCGTAAATGGATCTCATGTTTCCAAGTGTACACCCGATGAGTGGGTAAACATTGGCCAGAGATGGTGCTCATTCGATTGCAGTGGTCATGCGTAAAACGTATCCCGTGGGATGATTTGTGACACTGCGGCCAGCACCGGCGCGATCATCCCTTGTTGGGTTTAATTCTATCCAAGTGAATTAAAGCAACCACCGCGGGGAGGGTGAATTCAAATAGCCCGCATTCGATTCGATTGAGAACAGCTCTAGCGACTGTGACTTCCGATATTGAAAGGTACGGTCTGGGTGCGGTAGCGTGGGTAAATATGAGAGCGGGGGTACTGAAAAGACAATGGCACTGAGGATCTGCCACAGTCCTGGAGAGCAGAGTTCTCACGCGGGATTGTTTTGATGAATCATGGGTCGGTCGCAGAGTGGACGAGAGGGATCATCCTGCTGGTCGAACACCGGACGGTGGTGGTGCTGGTGCTGGTGACGATGCGGATGATGATTTCGCAATTGGGTTGGAATTTCACTCATCAAAAGGTCATGGGAACTCAAGTGGGACCAATCAGTGAGTGGTGGGATTGTGTGCATCTTGCTTAATTGCAAACACTTTTGTGGGAATCAATCGAGGCGACACGGGGAAATGTGTCTGATTACGAGAGAAGTGCACACGCCAGCATGTTTGGATTCTGTGTGCGGCAACAACAGGGCCAGTGAGTCATTCCTTTTCTCTGTTTTGATTATTTGCAGTCCCTCACCAACCGAAGGTAGTTTACATTCATGGTGATGACCAATTTGAAGTCAAACTGGTTTCGCGTCATTTAAGGGTTCGTCTTGCCCTTACTGACAGTCCAGTCGTTTATCGCAGCAACACTAAAGAATGGTTGAGATGGCCTTTTGAAAAGCAATCCTTTCTAATCGATCACAAAAGTTCTATCTCCAATCGATATGCGTCATGGGCACACGGAGCAATCTTGCGAGCATCACAAAACTGAACAACAGACGTCCTGCCTTCAGCATCGATTGTGCAAAATCCCATCAACCTTGAGTTGTTTACTCATCCCCTGAAGCTTCTCTGTTACGTCAGTGTTCAACTGAAGTGCTCATCTCGACGGCCAGACATAATTACACCATCAAATCCGCTAATCAACCATCACTTTGCAACTCCCTCTTCGGCTCTTTGAGGTGGTGCCAATCTTCGATAATCCCAGACACTTCTTGGCTAAATCCGAACTCCGGCCACCGCCCGTCAACCTTCAAGACAACTGTGTACTGACCACGTGCTACGAGCACCACCGAATACAATGGCTCATAAATAAATGGACGAGGTTGTTTCCCCAGTGCCACAGCGAGCGGTATTTGTTAGCTGCTTGCTGCCTGTTGCCTGTTGCCTGTTGCCTGCTGCCGGCTGCCTATTGCCTGTTGCCTGATTCCTGAAGTCCATTTGCTTTTGCACTCCCTCGATATCGATTTGATATTAGATATCAGCACCGCGATGGTTGTTGTGGCCAGGGGAAGTTTCCTAGCGCCACTGCCATAGTCATCGGCGATCGGTCAGAGATACGTAATGGACCGAGTCTACAACTGACTCCACATCTGAATGAAATCGAATTCGAATTTTGGGTTAAGTGCATTGTGGCTGACAGAAGCCCTCGGGATAAATCGCCGACTCCAAGCGGCCCGAACTGGCAGTGGTAGTGGTTGTCTGTGGTTCTGGGTGCCTCGTGTGATATAATCTCTGGAAAATCTCTCGAAATAGTAATTGCATTCGTTCGATTGCATTATGGTAGATTTATGGGCCGGGAATTGGCCAATCACTGGATTTGAGGTGATTGTTTGCTTGAATCAAGCAAATGTGCGGAATCAGAAAGGGGGGCTGATTATTTGGCATGTTAATGAGAAAAGGACCCAAGGGTCAATTCTGTGGGCTGAAAGTTAATATTGAATTTAATCATTTTCGTTAAGTGTTTTTTGAGTGACAATCTGATGTATGCGTGATTGTGGTCGCCTACGTGTACCCAAATCGACGTTAAGTCTTTTTTGATAGACTCATTCGGACTAGGAGTGATTATGTTAGACTCACAAAGCACTGGAGGATAAGGACGATGGTCAAATAGATACATTGAATGTCAAGAATATCTGTACTTATCACAAACAGGAATGCAAATGACAATGCCTCAGGCCTCAGAGACATAGCCCCTACTTAATGCAATTAACCAAATTGTGGAGTAAAATGGTTCATAATTTAATAACTAAAAATATAGAGTCTATACTTCGTAATGTTGGATTCTCACGCCCAAGCCTCGTCTTCAAATTGTAGCAGTTCATCCCAAATTTATTGTTTAGTAACGAACCTTATCGATGTCGCCTAACAATGGACGAAGAATGGAAACGTTGTCAAAGGGCCATCAGAGAAGCCGCTACTGATGTGCTGGGTTTCAAAACACCACCTAGGAAAAACCCCTGGTTTGACAACGAGTGCAGGCAGGCACATGCAGCAAAAAAAGAAGCCTACCGGGCAACGCTGCATCGAACCACGAGAGCTGTTCGTGAGCTCTACGAACAGAGAAGAAGGGAAGAGAACCGGCTTCTCAGGAAGAAAAAGAAAGAGCACGAGAAGCGCGCGATCGAGGAGATGGAGAGGTGTTATGGCAGGAGTGATGTCCGAAAGTTTTACCAAAGGGTAAAGCTCTTATCGAATGGATATAAAGTTCGGACAGAAGCTTGCCGGGACGAAAATGGACAACTAATAGTAGATTCGCAGTCGATACTGAGAATTTGGAAAAAATCATTTCTGCAGACTGTTGAACGGCGATGAGGACACAAATACCGCTGTCAGGCAGAATGTTCCACTCAACACAATGGACGATGATAGAAGAGAATACCGTCCCCCCGACCTAGACGAAGTCAAGATAGCGAAATCGAGACTGAAGCTGCTGGTGCAGATGGTCTGCCCGCTGAAATGTTTAAAGCAGCTGGAGATGATCTAGTAGGGCGTGCATGCGCTCATCTGTAAGATATGGTCGGAGGAAAGCATGCCCGATGAGTAGAATCTCAGTGTCGTTTGCCCGATCCAAGAGAAAGGAGACCCCTTTGACTGCGCCAACTATCGAAGGATAAGTCTCCTTAACATCGCCTACAAAATCTTCTCTGCCGTTTTGTGTGAACGCCTGAAACCATTCGTGAACAAACTGATAGGTCCTTATTAGTGTGGTTTCAGGCCCGGGAAGTCCACCATCGATTCAATCTTCACACTGCGGCAGATCCTGGAGAAGACCCAAGAAATGCAAATTGACACACACCATCTATTTGTCGATTTCAAGGCCGCATATGACAGCGTGTATAGAGACGAGCTATACAGCGCCATGTCTAGTTTTGACATTCCTCCCAAACTCGTCAGACTGAGCAGGATGACGATGGAGAACTCTCGCTGCTCCATCACGGTCGGTAACGACCTCACCGAGACCTTCAATGCCAGAAAAGGTTTTAGACAAGGCGACGCGCTGTCATGTGATTTCTTTAACATCGTTCTTGAGAAGATCGTGCAAAACTCACTGGCCAACACAAGAGGCACGATCTTCCAAAAGTCTGGTCAACTGCTAGGTTACGCGGATGAAATTCACGTGATTGGGCGAACACAGCGAGCCGTTAATGATGCGTTTGCTGGCATTGAAACGGAAGCGGCTAAAATGGGTCTGGCGGTAAACGAGGGCAAAACCAAGTATATGCTGTCATCGAGAAAGGACGCACAACATCGACGACTTGGCCAGAACGTCACCATAGGCAGCTATAACTTTGATGTAGTTAAGGACTTCGTCTACCTTGGCTCCGCTGTAAACAGTACAAACAACATCAGTACCGAGATCAAACGCAGAATAACTCTTGCCAACCGCTGTTTTTTTGGCTCAAAAGGCAATTGAGTAGTAGAGCCCTCTCTCGGAAGACCAAGCTGACTTTATATAAGACCTTGATCATCCCAGTCCTGCTTTACGGCGCAGAGGCATGGACAATATCCCAAGCGGATGTACAGTCTCTTGGTCTTTTAGAGAGAAAAGTTCTGCGCGCGATCTTTGATCCTGTTTGCGTTGATGGCATTTGGAGGAGAAGATTCAACCACGAACTGTACGGGCTGTACAGCGACATGAGTCTAGCCAGGCGTCTACGGATCCAACGCCTAAGATGGCTAGGCCATGTAGAGCGTATGGACAACTTAGCTCCGGCCCGAAAAGTCTTCGACTCTGAGCCTGTGGGACAACGCAACAGAGAACGTCCACGTACAAGGTGGTGCACACAAGTCGAGGGGGACCTCGGCCGGCTTGGTGTGCGAAACTGGAGACAACTGGCGAAAGATCGTGCTGGCTGGAGAGCCATGGTAAGTGAGGCCCAGGTCCACCTCGGACTGTAGCGCCCTAAGAAGAAGAAGAAGAAGAAGAAGAACGAACCTTATCTTACAGTCAACATATTAAAATATACGTATACTTTTGTTCTCAGTTATAAATCTAATGTGGTAATGACATGAAAGTTCTTAATTAAAAATCATGCCTCTTTGACAAAATATTTTATTCTATCATTAACTATTCACTTAATTCAAGGACGATAAAGGGAACATCGTAGTACAAGCACAGTCGATGCTGAGGATATGGAAGGACCACTTCTGCAGACTGTATAACGGCGATGAAGCACCGAATTCCGCTGTCAGGCAGATTGAACCATTCAACTCAAATATGAGGGACGATGTAGATTAACAATTCCTTCCCCCCGACCTGGATGAAGAGAAGATAGCTAAATCGAAACTGGAGTCCAACAAAGCTGCTGGAGCTGACGGCCTAGCGGCTGAGATTTTCAAAGCAGCAGGCGATGACTTGGTAAGGAACATGCACCAACTCATCTGTAAAATTTGGTCGGAAGAAAGCATGCCCGACGAATGGAACCGCAGCATTGTTTGCCCGATCCACAAAAAAAGAGACCCTCTGAAATGCGCCAACTATAGAGGCATCAGTCTCCTAAACATTGCCTATAAGATCTTATCTACCGTCTTGTGTGAACACCTAACAACAACAACCTGGTTGGTCCATACCAGTGTGGCCAGGAAAATCCACCATCGACCAGATATTCACACTGCGGCAGATCTTGGAAAAAACCCAGGAACAGCAAATCGATACCCACCACCTTTTCATCGACTTTAAGGCCGCGTATGACAGCGTCTATAGAGACGAGCTATACAGAGCAATGTCTAGTTTTGGCATCCATGCCAAACTCGTCCGTTTGTGTAGGATGACGATGGAGAATGCACGCTGCTCCATCAAGGTCGGTAAAGACCTAACCGAGATCTTTGATGTCAAAAAAGGATTCGGACATGGCGACGCGCTGTCATGCGACTTCTTTAACATCATACTTGAAAGAATTGTGCAAACCTCGCACGCCAACAACAGAGGCACAATCTTTCAGAAGTCCGTCCAACTAATCGCGTATGCCGACTATATTGACATAATCGGAAGAACACAGCGTAATGTCAATGGCGTGAGTATTGCAACGGAGGCCGCGAAGATGGGTTTACCGGTAAATGAGGGCAAGACCAACTATGTACTGTCAACCAGAAAAGACACCCAACACCGACGTCTCAGGCAGAACGTCACAGCAGACAGATATAACTTTGAGGTAGTCAAAGACTTTGTCTACCTAGGAACCGCTGTCAACTCAGACAATGACACCAGCGCTGAAATCAAACGAAGAATAACTCTTATTAATCGCTGCTACTTTGGGCTAAGAAAGCAATTGATAAACAAAGCCCTCTCTCGAACAACCAAGGTAACCTGTACAAGACCTTAATCGTCCCAATCCTGCTATACGGCGCAGAAGCATGGACTTTGTCAAAAGCGGATGAGGTTGCTCTTGGTTGCTTTGAGAGGAAAATTCTTAGGGTGATTTTCGATCCCGTCTGCATAGAGGGTGAGTGGAGGAGAAGATATAACAACGAACTATACGAGCTGTTCAGTGACATCGACTTAGCCAGAAGGATGAAGATCCAACGATTGAGATGGCTAGGTCATATAGAGCGAATGGAAACCAATGCTCCGGCCCGGAAAGTCTTCGAATCCACCCCCGAGGGACGGCGCAGTAGAGGAAGACCGCGACTCAGGTGGTGCACGCAAGTGGAAAGGGACCTCAACCAACTGTGCGTGCGAAACTGGAGGCAGCTAGCGAAAGATCGAGCTGGCTGGAGAAACTTTTTCGAAATTTTTATGAAACTTTTTCGTGATATTTTTACATTTTTTATAGTAAATATACAGTTCATTCAAGTGCGTGTCGACCCATATTATTAAGTAACCTCTATCTTTTGTCTAATCAAAAGCCATCACGATCATAAGTATTGAACATTAAAAAATGGTGCTGAATTTAATATGACACCTCTTGTTGGTAGATGGTGAAAGAATTCCACTCTTGAGAATTATAGCAAAACCCGGCTGACCTCTGCGCGCCTAAATGATTGCTTCAATAAATATGACAAAGAGTTACTTTGCTTTAATAAAACAACTTACTAAAACTAAGGATTTGTACAAGCAGGTGTTTTGAAACAATTGAATCCATTTTCATTTCATCTTCTGTCGTGAAAGTCAAATCGTGTAAAATTTCAAAGATTGACTGATGACCGCATACAATCAGCTGCCAGTGGTGCCATAAACTATCACATCACAGCGAAAGAAATCTCCCAACTGCCAGCTGGTAAGTCTCGACAAAATAAAAAATAATTTCCCACAACCCGGGCGTTCGCAGATTACATGTACTTCTTCAAAGCGTATTCGACGACTTTCTCACACATAAAAATACACGAGTGAATTTAATAATCCGAACGACCCTCTCATGGGTGTCACCTAGGATTAAAAATTACACCCACACATGGGGCGAAGCGCCGGAACACCCCCGCATTCACAGCAAAGTCCTTGATGCGGTGCGCACTAAAAAATGTCACTTTCCAAAAATAGACCCAGTTTGACTGGAGAAAAGTGTATCCAAACTAGTTGCGATTGATAATTGAGAACACAGCCACCGAGCAAACACAAGTCTACCCCTGCCCCAGGTGTCAACTGTCAACTTGAGTACTGTGCATGACAAAGTGCCTACAAAACTTCATCTGGAACTGATTACGGTGTTATTTTCCTTCCTGTCTAGCGATTGGATTTCACAAGTAACACGTGGAATCGGTGGATAACAATAATTGCATAGAATATTTGGCGCCAATCCCCTACACCGCACACGTGCTATGATCGACGGATAGGAGGCACATGCCAAATACCTGAACATCCGCACATCTGCTCCCACAATCTGATAATTCGTTATTTATCATATCAATGGCGAAATAGAATTCAAGTGATTTACCTTCTTCTACCGGAAGATGAACAAGGAAACAAACTCAGCGATAAACCCACTCCTCAGTTCGTTTTTTTGGTCTTTTATCAGCTTGACAGCCCTCCGAAGGTGTCCAAACAATTGGTGACGATTATTCACGTTCTGGTATCATCACAGCGGCGTGTACACCTTTCCTGTAGATATCGCTTCCCTTCTTCTCTGCTGGTACGTACGTCTCTGACCGAACACCTGGAGATTTCTTTCAAGACCGCCCTTCTGTGGATGTGGTTTCCCCTTCATCATTTTCATAAGGTACCTTCGGTATCGGGTATTGGTTGCTATGTGTACATAGCGCACCAGTGCAACAATTATTGTTTCTTATGAGCTACAGCGAGACGTTCCTGCTTGCTCCCTTCCTTTCCCGCCACCAAGTTGAGCGAGTGTGGAAGGAGAGGTACAAGTACAAGTCTGCCATCCACCACCTGGGTGCCGGGAGTTGTGTTTTGTTCGAATGTAGGGTCTCCCTCTTTCGAAATCCAGTGTAAACGGCAAAGAAGTTGTGTAATTACAAGGATTTTCCAAGATTCAAGATCTTGCTGCACAATCCTCTGGTGTGGCACGTTCGGATGAATATTTGGAGAAACAAGATTCTGGTCTGGTGTGATGCAATGTGATCGGTGATTTGGAATTTCAGCTGCTTGTTGGAAATTGAATTTGAGCACACTCCGGGGGACAATAGACGGGTGCCAAGTGCGGTTGGAATCCGTTTTTCAAATTTCCACTCCAAAGAAATGTCGGAAATTGTTTGTTAGAGATTTGGGGTGTTGTGTTGTTACAGCTTTCATCTTTGGCTTGACGCGCCACCGGAGATGACAGGTTAGTGTTTTTGAAAATTTGTTTACGGAATTTGGGGCTGAAAATCGTGGACCGAGGCGGGGAGAAACATTTTTTGGTGTACATCCGCCTTTTCAAGGAAACTGTGTTCATGTGCATGTGTCATGCAAGATTTTCCGGATTTTTCACACACGAAAAACAATATTCTTCTAACATTCGCACATTTTCGGCAAAGTTTTTGAAAATCTTTCACTTTGAGACGATATTTAAGCTGCACAGAAAGCAGGTCTTAAGGAAATTTGCGTTTTGAGCGATAAATGAGAAATACGAGTAATAATAATGGCGGCGCTACAATCCGAGGTGGACTTGGGCATGGCTTTTCAGCAACCACTCGTGTTATGCGTGCTATTATTCTCTCACGAGTGGAGGGGACCTACAGTTTCATGACGACTCCGAACGGCGAGATTGAGAAGCTATTTCTAGACAGTTATACTCTTTGAGCATTGTCAGTGACTCGAAAGAGATGAAGTCGTGAAAGTATCAAAGGTGTTTTTTCGGGAATCGAACACAGGAACACACTTTATGAAGACGTCGTTTCACCCTCAAAAGTCGCTGTTTGGTGTGCTAGTTGGCGAAATCACTGATTCGCTTTTTTTCAAAGTTGTGGTTGGCCTGATTGTCTTTACCTCCGATTGAATGGACTTAACGTAGAGACATTTTGATTTCACGCTGCACAATGCGCAACATAATCACTTTGTAGGAGGAGACCTTTGATGGGAGCGCCATCACACGAAATAAAAAATCATGTGACATCGAATCTCTGGACATGTTTGTGTGGAGATATGAAAGGTCATTAGTTTAAAGTGATTAACCAAAGATCTTGGAGCATTTGGAAGTCATCATTAACTGCGTTATTGTATGTTATTGTTGTATGTCGTAGCTGCTGGAAAAAGTGGTAAGAAATTGGACTTGGTTGGTTTTCATTCGAAGCAGGGCGCGTGCTACAAATTTTATTCAAAACATACTGACATAAAATTATACTAACATGTATTAAAATTAAACCTTATTTTTGTCATTATATCTGCTTCAAGGTACAAAGATTTCATATAACTCATGAATATACCCTCTCGGGAGACGACTGGATGGCGCTGTTCGTTAAGTGCCTGCCCCAAGTTATAGGGGGCCCAGGTTCGAATCCCAGTGAAATCGAATCTGGTCCAGTCACCATTTGCCGTTGGGATCAAATTAACCACACTGGAGTAGGTTGCTACCTGGCAGTACAATGGACCAGTTTCGAATCTGAGTGCTCCAGCAGTGTTTCAAAAATCCTCTGAAAAAAAAGAGCAAATATTCTCTCAGTCCTACCTCGCATGTGGAGCCAACTTTTCTCCATAGGACTTTCCTCTGAAAAGCGGCTAAGAGGTCAGAGTGCCTTTGGCTAAGCACCCAAGTCTCGGATCCATATGTGAGTACTGCCAGTACTTGAGACTTCTACAGCAGGGGTTTCAAATTCATTGTGAAGTTTCTGGAAATAATAGCAGCCGCTCACGGATTTTTTCTTCCACATTGTTATCGGTGGCTACTACTGATTCGAGGTTCTTGCATGAGTTGGATCCGTGATGTGCTTAGTTTTCCTAGTTTTGATTGTGAAGGTTCAACTTAAATTCAAAGATTTTTGCTTTCTAAAGTATTCAACATTTGTGGGCGCCGCTGAGAGTTGTGTTCAAAATAATAGTAGTGCGTATCACAACAATACTTTAATGAATATTTCAGCTTGCTTCCAAATGGAAATTTGATTTTCAGCTTTTTAAGGTTCCGTCTACAAAAACGGAACCTTTATAATTTCGGACACACCGAAATCCGTCCGTCGTGTCTGTCACACTTTTTATCTCCGAAGTTTATGAAGATATCGGCATGAAATTTTGGAATTAGGTACTTCAGACCTAGATGTCATTTCCTATGCAGCGATTTTAAAAAGTGGGGCCATTTGGGGGTGGCTCCAGTACAGATGAAGTTGACACTAATTTTGAAAAATTGTCGCACCCCATCGATATATATATCAATCGACAGATCTTTCGAAATGAGGTGGAGGTTTCCTCCAACACTTTTTTATCCAAAATACCGTTTGGAATATATGGAGCTCCAAAGTTTTTTTTAAATGCGTCCCCCCCTGCCATTTCTAAACCAAAGTGTTTAAAAATCTGAAAAAATCACAAAAACTTCGCTTCATTGAGTACTTTCATTTAAAACCATTGCGAGTACTCTGGCCCTAATGGTTTTGGAGATATTGGCCAAAAACGGTCAATCATCGATATGCGAATTTTGAACATCTGAAAACGCAGTTTTGAAGACATTAATGTAAGCATTAAGAAATGATACATTTCAAAATATCGATTTATGTTGAAATTTTGAAATATCTAAGATTTAAAACAAGAACAAATTTTCATTTTCACACATAATTTCATGCTGTGTTCGGCCACTCTATTCGTTGATGAGCGTTATCTTTTCGATCTCACCCCTAAATGCCCAACAGAAATGAACACACACATACCGCAGGCATGAGCAGTGATGTGTATGATGGAAGGGATTTTCTGTGTTGGATAAACTAGAATAGAGATATAGGTATATGTAGGGATGAACATTTGTTTGTTTGGATGTATGAATTTATGGTTGATTTGAGTTGAAGTTAGAAGAAAATTCAACTGAAATAGTTTTGAAACGTCGTTTGATATTCAGAAATCATCGATCAATATTATGCGACGGAACCTTCCCCGTGCGAGTACAACTCGCACTTGCCCGGTTTATTTCCAGAAACTAACGGAATATGTCAAACAAAATTACTGTAAAATTCTTAGCAAATAACTTAAGGATCGGTACATGTGAGTCGAGTTTGTGATCTCAGTGAAAATAGTAGCAATAGTAAGAAAACTATTTATAATCAAATATTTGACTTTTATTGTATTTGTTTCAAGTAGAAAAGTAAGTACTGTCTTTGTCTTTAAAATTCGAGATAAACAAACGAGAACAATTTTTTTGCGAAAAATAACTTCATTAGGTGGGACAAGCGTTACAGCAAATAAAAGCGTGATCTCATTAAAAAATTAAGAAGAGAAAGCAAAACTTATGCCGAAATACAAAATTTGCTATGTTTTACTCCACCAATGATAGCCAATTCCATCAAATATGTTGAAAAGGCGGAAACTAGAGGTAGAAAGAGAAAAACGAATGAAGTAGGCGATCGGCACATTGTCCGATTCCATCCTTGTGCTTCATCACTTGAAATCCAAAAGGAGCTCCAACTTCCTGTACTTGCGGTGACTGTTCGCAGACGTCTTTTAGACCACGATTTGCATGCACGAAGTTCACGGAAAGTTCCTCATTTGACAAAGAAACACCTCAACAGCCGTATCCAATTCGCCAAAAATCACATAGAGTGGCCAGTTGAAAAATAGCGCAATGTATTGTGGACAGACGAGAGTAAATTCGTTATCTTTAGAGGTACTGTTTCTCAGCAGTATATTCGTCGTCCACCCAACACAAAATATCAACCCAAATATACTGTAAAAACCGTAAAAAACTGAGGGTCAAAAATGTTAGTTTGGGCATGCTTTTCATACTACGGCGTTGGGCCTATACATCTGATAGACAGAATAATGGATCAACATGTCTATGTTGATATTTTGAACAACACTATGCTACCCTACGCCGAGTATGAAATGCCTTTAAAATGGGTCTTCGAGCAGGACAATGACCCGAAACACTTGAGTCGAGCAGCTAAGGAATGGTTTCGACTTAATGAGGTTGAAGTTATGCCTTGGCCTGCACAGTCCCCCGACCTCAACCCCATAGAAAAGCTTTGGGGTGATATCAAAAAAGTGGTAAAGAAGGCAAAACCATCAAACAATTGGGACCTTTGGGAGATAGTAATGGATTCCTTGACAAAAATCCCAGAAAAGCGTTGCCACATCTTAATAGACTCCATGCAGCGTCTTTGTAAAGCTGTTTTGAATAATAAGGGGATCACGACAAAATATTAAGCCCTAGTGTATTTTAAAATAACTTTAATTTAATATCTATGTCATTTAAAGGCCGTCATTTCTTAATAATATGAATACTGCTATTTTTCTGAACAGTGAATATTCTTTGTTAATTTTAATTTAAACTTATTTTATTAAATTTAGTAAGTGTAGAAAGTAATGAATTCTTGTAAAACATTAAATTATTTTATTTATTTTAACGAAAAAAAAAGTTTAAGAAATTTTTTGAAACTATTTGTTTTCTCATGTAGAAGTCGCTACTATTATTTTGAACACAGCTGTACGTCGACTTCTACGCACTTGACTTTAAGTTTTGATTCAATTCCAAGAAAAGACAAGAAATTTCTGATTTCTTCCTAATTTCTGTCTGATTTATTTACTCCTGTAACTCATTTTGAGCTTACAAAAATAATATCCCCCACAAAACAACATTTTGATTTCTTATCCCCCTTCGCTTTATTTTTCCTTGAATTTCGGTTGCATATATTTTTACTTGATTGCAATACAAAGCAAATTATCTCATCGATATCGCAAATACAATATTTGTAGCTTTTTTTGAAATATGTGAACTCAAAAGTTTATTTATAACAAGTCAATTATTTCCCAACCTTTTGCAGTGAAGTATACTCCCGTCCCCCTGCCACACTTCATTCGTAATTCAATTAAGGCCATCCAATTATTCTGCGCCAATTAGCATCATCAAATAAATACCTCTCACGCTACCAGCAGCACCGAACGGGATGTCATTCTAATTCCACTCTAATTTCGCTCGTAAACTCGAGCACTTTCCCACCGCCACCACTTCACGGTTGCCATTATCCCTTTCACATCCCCCGACATGAGGCTCGACTTAAATGTCCTTCGTGTTCCCACAACTGTCAAATCAGAAAGAATAACTGCAAGTGACACACAGCATATTCCATTACGAGCGTGCGTCGCTCGATTGATAAGGCTGCGACAACCAAAACCGAATTCACACACAATCGGCTTCAATAAGGACTGCGAACGGAGAGTCAAATTAGAGGGCAACAAAACGAATTTCACTATCAAAGGGATGAAGTGATTCACCACCACCAGCAACACCATCATCGGGACCGCTACCGCTCGTCCGCGCTGAATGGGTGCAGTCCGCAGCGCTCGCACGCATCAGGTCACCGAGCGGAACGTCAGTCAACCACTTGCTAAATGCACCCTTTTAACTTGAATTAAAAGGTTCCAGTCGCGTCTAAGGGTGGGCCCGGTCTATTTACGCTTCCTCCTTGTCCACCCTCATTATTACGGCACATTTATCTAATGCAGGACACGTGACCCACACCAAATATCACGGCATGCATGCGATGGCTGTGTGTGTGCAGTGACATCAAACGCAAGGATAGTGCGTTTCGACTTGTGTCCCCTCCGGTTGTTTCACTTCCTGTGCGTGCGTTTACTTATCAAAAGGCTTGGCAAGAAGTCATCCCGTCCGCGCAAGGGTGACAAACTGGGAACTTGTCGGAGTTTCGATTTTTTTTTTGTTTTTGTTTGACTTGTCGAGACGACGAATCGGGAACATGCATTCGTAGACGGTTCCTTCGACAAGGATTCGTCTGGTATTTTCGGTTTCTTGAGGACGAGATAAATCAAAATCGATAGACCAGCAGAGTGGCGTTTGTGGAGGGTGACACTGGAGACGTATGCCACACGACAGCTGCTTGTTGACCGTTGACTCCTACACGATTTCGAAAAATAAACATCATTTCTGTCTGGTATCAGCAGCAAAGGTTTAGATAAGGAACGCGACAACTGCATGGCAACTGCAGGATGCCCAAAGAAAAAGGAGTGATTGACCAGAAAGGGCCTGCTGCCCAGTGGATGTGTGCAGGCGACGGGGCAATGATGTGTGCCCGGTGTGTGCAATATGATATCCTGTCGTGTTTGTGAACTGGCAATGGGTGCATCCCTTCACCTGCACAGCTGCGTGTAGAGATGTGTGCCGATAAATTCGACGTGTGAAGGACATGCGTAACACCGGGTTCAGTTGCGGAAGAGTTTTCCTGTTTAATTAAATGGACAAAGACGGAAAGGCGATCTTTTCCTAGGAGCAACATCCGGAATCGAGGCGGAGATAAAAGTAGTTCGAAAGGGGATTTGCGGACTGAAAGGGTTAAACAGCTGACAGTCTATAGCGAGTTTCGGGAAATGATTCCTTTGCACGTCTTCCAATTATTTTTTTTAGGTAAACAATGTTCGAACACGAAATGCATGCAGATGCGAATTGAATAAACAACATTAACGCAGGGATGAAGCCTTGGGCTATTGAGTGCTCGACCTCTCTTTCGTCGAAATAAGTTGGTTTTTATATAAAACCCCTATTCCTGTTGTGCAGAGTAGACTACATTTTTTTTCGATGGCGAAACTCTTACCAAAAGTAAGATGTAAACACTGTGGATCGAAGTTCACATTTAACTCCGTTTTGAGTAAAAAGAAAGTGACATTACCAAAGCCAAGCGCCAAAGGCACTAGCATCTAGGTTGTAGGCTACGTAGAGCGTATGGGAAGCTAAGCTTCGACTTATTGGACATTACAGAAGAAGACTACATTTACTAAGGTGACGCAAATTGAAGACGACTTCAACAGCTGTATCATACAAAACTGAGAATAACTAGCAGGAGACACTTTAGAAAGGCTTGTTGATTGAAGTGAACGATTTAGTTTTCCTCTTTGAGAGCAGTAGCATGCACAGCGTGAGTGGGTGCTGTAGAAGCGTAAATGTAAGCAAGCAACCTCGGAAACAAGCAAAACTGCTTTCGATTCGGAAAGTCATAGGAAAACCAAAGACTCTTGGATTGGCGCTGTTATTGGTCCATTCTTCTTTCAAGACAACAATTAAAGAAACCTTACAGTCAATGGACAGCACTACCGAGTCAGGGTAACTGATTTTTTATGGCCAGACTTCATTAAGTGTTGGCCTAGACTACGCCCAGTGCTGCCCCAGTATACGTCAAGTGCTGTTCTAAACTACGCCAAGTGTTGCCCTAAACTACCTCAAGCGCTACCCTAGATAGACTAGGTAGGTAAGAAGTGACTGTGCAGCTAGATAGACTAAGTCAAGTGGTGCTCTAGACTTCGCCAAGTGCTCCCCTAGAATATGCGCATTGCTGCCCTAGACTACGATTAGTGCTGCCCTTGAATAAGTTAAGTGCTGCCCTAGACTACACCAAGTGCTGCCAATCCCGCCGTTCGGATTCGGCATTAAACTGTAGGTCCCCTTCACTCGTCGGAGAACAATAGCACGCACAACACGAGTGGTTGCTTAGAATCCAGGCCCAGGTCCACCTCGGACTGTAGCGCCACCGTTATTATTATTATTATAAGTTCAATAACTGTGTAATTAAATTTTGGTAATGACGCTTGACCGGAGACTTTTGGTTTTTTTTTGTGGGCTACGACTGAAGATCTGTGTCATGCGGACAATTCAGGCACTTAAAAACAATATTGGTCAAGTGAAAATGGGAACCGTGGGCGCCGTTGCCGTGTGGGTTTTTGCGTCGACCCATACGCACTAGACTTTGAGGTCTAGGTTCGAAAACCAGAACAAGCTACATTCATTAAAATCTACCATTTTCGAGTCACTGAAAATGCTCAAAGAGTACAACTATTCCTCCTCTCGTAAGGGAACAATACCACGGACAACACGAGTGGTTGTTGAGAAGCTAGGCCCAAGTCCACTTCGGGCTGTAGCTTCGAAATTATCGAGTTGACAGGATGGCCTACGGTCAAGCCAGACGAGAGCATCATGAATGAAATAATATTCCAAAGTTAATAGGAAGCTTTACTATTTTCAATAAAGAAACAATCGTTGAAAAATATTGAACATCGTTTTTCTTATAACATTTTTAAAAAGAAACCAATAATGCCTCAAATAAAAGCTCTGAAATCATACTTCAAAATAAGCTATATTTCATTTAAAATAACTGTAAACATAAAGAAGTTTATTTAGTTCAAACGAAAAATGGGGCTAAAAACAAGCGTCAAAAGTGGGTGAACACATCTCTTTTAAAAACGGTATCTTTTTAAGAAGAAAATTGTACTTTGTATGCCTTTACCGCTTTTTCAGTTATCGTATTTGGCGGTCTTAATTTTCATACAAATGTTTAACAGAATTGAGTCTTTATGTCATACAGTCACCGACACAACCGTATATACACTCACTTTTCAACGCTGTTTTTAGCACTTTTTCTCTTTGAAATTCAATTAATTGTTTTATATATGCACTTGTGTTAAATATTATTTACCATATTTCAAAGTATGACTTTTGAGCTGTAATTTGATATATCCATGTCTGTTCTACCTTATTCCGGTGAATATTAATTTAGTGGATAAACCTTCAGCAGATGACTGAATGTTCACTCACTTTTGACGCTGACTGTACGTAAACTGGCATATCCACTCCACCATGAACAAATTAGACAATATTTCCATGTTACATCTACAAATGTTCATCTGAGTCTGATTTTTTAATATATTGCGGTAAATTTCTGGCGTGAATCGTCTTCTGTTTTATGTCGTTTTCTTTTTTTTTTGCGGTTTTTGAAACCCTACACTGGAGCACACAGTCTCAAAATTGGTCCATTGCCAGGTAGCAATCTACACCAGAGATCCCAACGGCAAATGGTGACTGGACCAGATTCGATTTCACGGGGATTCAAACCTGGGACCCCTTTAACTTGGAGCAGGCACTTAACCAACTGCGCCATCCAGTTCCTTGTATTTATGTCGTTAATGACCATTTGTAAGTGTGGGCCAACCAACCGCAGTTGTTTCTTAGCTTATTGGGAGAGCTATGAAAAGGGTACCCTAAGATGAGGTAAGAATGTTTTCGACGCAATTTGATGCTAGTCCTACACAAGCTTTAAGTGTTAGAAACTTAGTTCTTAAGTTTGGGAATATATAAACTTTTCTTAAGCAAAGTTTTTTTGCACAGATTTTAGCCGCGAAGTCCTGAGACGACGGGTTATTTTTTTTAAATTTTGACGCAAGCTCCACAGCGTCACAATTATTATTATTACTAATCTCATTAGTTTATTTAACCTTCCCAGGGCCCCCCATTTGATTATTATGCTATTTCGTGGATTTCCACATCCATGCAATTTCCAATATTAAGTCGGGATATGAAGTAGAGCAGGGAGAACTTCTTCTTTTTCTGGGACCTGGGACCTGGGTCTCAACCAACAAACCCCTCCAGGGAAAAGAAAGAACGTCAATGTCAATTAAAATCATTTATAATCTTCATTTTAAGGGCATTCCGTTTCAAAAGGGTAAATGAACGCAGTGGTTTCAATTCTGCTGTCACATGTTTCAGATTTATCATACGGGGACTCAATAAGACGCAGAAATGGAAGACACATATTAACAGCTGAGTTGATGAAATGTCGCAGATTTCTTCATGCTTGCATTGACCTGATCTACGACTGAATGCTATGAAATTCTCCAATAGCTCAGTTTTTGTTTTGCACAGTTAACAGAGCTGAATTACTCCCACGGTGGAATAAAATTGTTTGTCCTCTCAACGCGTCGAAGAAGTGAAAGACAATAGACATCCTCCCAACGCAGATTTTTGTTTTCTTTAGAATACAAAAATGAACGAAGACGTGGCCAGAAAATGAAGCAATAAGAAACAGTATGTGACCAGAAAAACTGATCAATGCTTTGGGCATATGCCGAATTCTGATCGCACACATTTTGATACACCTATTAAAGCCGTTTCAAGGATTAATGGACACTAAAGTGTGGAATCTGCATCACTCATTCATTCAATGTGCTAACACAACGAATGACATTGTAATTCGTGGCCAGAAGCTAAGACACCTTAACTGCACAAATTCAGGTTACTTCACTCAACAGCGTCAGCAGTGGCAAAACCTTGCTATCACTGTTTCGATCAAGGCGAATGCACACTTCGACGGAACTCCCAATCCAACGACCAGTTGAAACATGAATTCCCAGAGGTTGACCATGAATAACAAACGATTGACATTAATTGCCATCCATTCCGGTCTAATGTAAGGCATCACAGCGAAATAATTCTAATTCCCGTTTCGCAGCCAATCTCAGCGATCCCATCCACCCCCATACAACGCTCGTCGGGCAACAGGTCTCCTAACTAATAATTCTCAGGTATGCACCCCACCGCCCCAACGCCATCGCCGCCGCCACCGCCGCCGCCATAAACCATAAATTTATTTCGCTTGCACAACGGTATAACGAGATTTTCCACAAAAAACAAATTAAAATCGTAAAAAGGGTACCTAAGCTGGAATAGCCGCTCCGCGCCGCGCGCTCTGTGCTGTGCTCCGACAGAACTAGGAAACAAGATCCAATCGTTAAGTGGAACGCGAAACGATAAGACCTCAGGTGAAACGAAATTAAATATTCGTGATTGGATGATCATCGGATGATAACAGCGGTGCCGCACCGCACACACACGTCTCCATCGGAGTTGTCAGGAGAAGCCCAATGCCCATCATCGCATGCAAAGCAGATGACGACGGGTAAAACGACGACGACGATGGCGGCGATGAAGAGGATGATGATGATGAAGATGCGGACGATGATGGTGGTGCTGGTGGTCAAGTTCATGAGATCTGATCCAAATCAGGTGTAATAATTCTTTCGAACCGCCACACATGCACGCCACACAGCCCATCTCCGTCGAGGAGAAGGTGATCGGCCGGGCCATAGACCAAACTGGGGGCTCGTAAATTGAGCCAACTTCACCCATAGAACACCACATATTCACGATTTTGATTGATCGTGCATTGTAAACTATAAATCCATCGTGATACATTGGGGCTATCAGGAGAGCTGTGAGACCCGAGAGTCTTGGGTCTCCTGTGGTCGGCGACGGCAACGGCCAAATTAGGTGGGCAAATGAACCGATGCTGCGGCGGCGGTCCATGGGAGAATGTCCGTCGCAGGGAGATGGATTTGTATAACCTGCAGTTCACCGTGGCCACTACAAGAGGGCACTCGTTCACTCTGGCTAATCTGAGTGATAGGCAAATCAATTGCCCACCACCACCTCCCCCACTTGGGAAGGCATCGCCACCGCTGACCACTGAGAGAGCCACTTGGAGAGATCCAGCCAGTATGAGGTAATTGAATTTGGAACGACTATGACGACGACAACAACGTGGATGATGACGACCGTGCTGATGATGATCACACTTCTGGCGGATTTGGTACGACCAGTACGACGATGGGGCCTGTCTCCCCATCCAGTGTTGGTGCATACCGATCTGACCCACGACCTGCCGGGGAGCTTTGCCAAATCAATAAGTTTACAGCCGGTGGCTGTTATGGTTTTCCGTCGTTTCGGCTCAAGAGGAGAATGTCGGGTCTTGCCGTAATTGATTTGATTGGAAGTTTGGTGCGCGTCTAGAAGTCGCCAGGGTTCGGGCGAAAAAATTTATGAGAAAAACTAGTGGCTTCGCCATGACTTATGGCTCTAATGAAGGTTTCTGATTTCAGCCAAAATGGGTGACAGTTGCCTTTTAACGACGACGGTGGGTGGTTTATGGGGCAATAACGCAGATCAGTTGGTGAAGCGGGTGACGTCGCTAGGCAGCCATTCGGCATTTTTTTTTGGAGAAGAAAGTTGGTTTTGTCGTAACGATTGGTCTTACGTTTGTCTGTCTGGTCTGAATGGAGAAGTGGCATGACATCATTGTTCATTGAGACAGAAATGCTCTTCGACTTTCAATGAACTTTGACTTGTACTAACTTATGGCAGACAGGCAGTTCTTTTGCCTTCGCACTGGATGTGAAATGCGGACTTTCAGAAAGTGGCATCCGAGGCTTGGTCGAGGCTCTGCAACTCGGAACTCATCGTAGGCTTGCCTAAGGCGTTTTATTGATTAAAAGTGGAGAAAGTAACTCTTCATGTCTGTTTACAAGCAGATTTGCTTCTGCTAGCCATTCTCTTCTGTGACAAACGAGATATTTGTCTTGGGAGTGACTTTCAAGCCCACATTTCTGCATTTTGTAGAGTCCTTCCACCTGGCTTGCCACAACTCTTTTCTTCGTCTTATGTCAGATTAGTCTCTCGTCGCCTTAGACCAGTACACAGACTGAACCGTTTTTCAAATGGCCCCGAAGTTGGAGATTGTTAAGGGTGACCAGACAGTAATGACAGTTTTTCCAATTACCAAACCAAAGACATTCAGCTGCCGGAATATTCAATGGGGTTTGCCATTTCATCGTTTCACACCTGCCGAACGTGCGAAAGTTATTCAAAAATATCGAAATTCCGGGACAGTTGTAAATACGCAACGTGAATTTCGCCGTGAGGTCGGACATAATCATTGCTTCAGTGTGCAGGCAATTTGTCGCACCGAGGAAAGGTTCGAACATGTGAACTTTTTTTTTTCGGAGTATTTTTGAAACTCTACTGGAGCACTCCGACTCAAAACTGGTCCATTGTACTGCCAGGTAGCAACCTACTCCAGTGCCGTTAATTCGATCCCAACGGCAAATGGTGACTGGACCGAATTCGATTTCACTGGGATTCGAACCTGGGAGTACTGAAACTGGGGCAGGCACTTAACCAACTGCGCCATCCAGTCGTGTAACATGTGAACATTCTTTTGGACCTTTGGCCACCAACCAGACAGAGACTGTTGCAAAATAAAGAAAATATAGCCTCCCTAGCGGCCAGTATCGAAAAAGATGACTCAGAAATGTCGATCAGCAGAATTGGGCATCACCAGAGAATCATTTTGCAGTTGGATCTTCTCGGAATAGTCGCATTTTTGATTCAGCGGCAACAAGCAACATTTTCGTAATTAGAGCGAACACAGTCCACAAATGTTCGATCAAGCATCAATGCATCCACAATGATTGACCGTTTGGTGCGGTTTATGGCATGGCGGCATCAGTGGGCCTTATTTCTTTTGAAATGAGGAAGCATACACCGTTACCATCAATGATCTCAGGTATAGAGTGATGTTAACCGACTTTCTGTGGCCAGAGCTCGACAACTTTGGTATATCCGAGCTGTGATTCCAAAACGACGACGCTACATGCAACACAAGCGATACAACGCTGGAACTTGTGGAGCAAAAATTTTGCGATTGGGTCTTCCCATGGGGAGTAATCATCAATTGACCGTCGCGATCGTGAGACTTGACACCATTCGATCATTTTCTCTGGGGCTACGTCAAGTCCTTAGTCTGCACTAAAAAGTCAACCAGTTTGGACGAGCTCAGGCCAGTGGTCTCAGGTAGAGAGTTATGTTAACCGAATTTCTATGATCAGAGCTAGACAGCATCGAATCTTGGAAAAAACCCAGGAACAACAAATCGATACCCACTACCTTTTCATCGATTTTACGGCCGCGTATGACAGTATCTATAGAGACGAGCTATACAGAGCAATGTCTAGTTTTGGCATCCATGCCAAACTCGTCCGTTTGTGTTGGATGACGATGGAGAATGCACGCTGCTCCATCAAGGTCGGTAAAGACCTAACCGAGACCTTTGATGTCAAAAAAGGATTCGGACAAGGCGACGCGCTGTCATGCTACTTGAAAGAATTGTGCAAAACTCCACAGGCACAACCTTTCAGAAGTCCGTCCAACTACTTGCACATGCCGACGATGTTGATATAATTGGAAAAACACAGCGTGATGTCAAGGGCGTGAGTATTGCAACAGAGGCCGCGAATATGGGTTTACCGGTAAATGAGGGCAAGACCAACTATGTACTGTCAACCAGAAAAGACACCCAACACCGACGTCTCGGACAGAACGTCACAGCAGACAGATATAACTTTGCGGTAGTTAAAGACTTTGTCTACCTAGGAACCGCTGTCAACTCAGACAATGACACCAGCGCTGAAATCAAACGAAGAATAACTCTTGTTAATCGCTGCTTCTTTGGGCTAAGAAAGCAATTGATAAACAAAGCCCTCTCTCGAACAACCAAGGTAAACCTGTATAAGACCTTAATCGTCCCAATCCTGCTATATGGCGTAGAAGCATGGACTTTGTCAAAAGCGGATGAGGTTGCTCTTGGCTGCTTTGTGAGGAACAATTTTCGGGTGATTTTCAGTCCCGTCTGCATAGAGGGTGAGTGGAGGGGAAGATATAACAACGAACTGTACGAGCTGTTCAGCGACATTGACTTAGCCAGAAGGGTGAAGATTCAGCGATTAAGATGGTTAGATCATGTAGGGCGAATGGAAACCAATGCTCCGGCCCGGAAAGTCTTCGAATCCACCCCCGAGGGACGGCGCAGTAGAAGAACCGCGACTCAGGTGGTGCACGCAAGTGGAAAGGGACCTCAACCAACTGTGCGTGCGAAACTGGAGGCAGCTAGCGAAAGATCGAGCTGGCTGGAAACGCTTGTTGGTTGAGGCCCAGGTCCACCCCGGACTGTAGCGCCACATTAACTAACTTATTAAATTACTCTCTTGAGAGCGCCCCCTTTTGCGAGCAACTACGATTTTTTTGTTCGCACGAACGGAATTTAACGAATTGTAGGTAAAAGTAGTGAGAAATGGCTGATTTTTCAGAGGACTCAGATCTAACAGGCCTGAAGTTTACGTTTCATAGCTTTCCTAAGTTCGTAGTTGAAATTTGTGCTTCAATCGTCGTTTTCGAGCACAAGATCAGATATCAATCGGCAAAAATTTTTGTTCTTCCTTACTTACTTTGTTCTTCCGCTTATAATCACTCGGATTGGCAGAATCATTGCTTTCGTTCTGAAACTGTGAATCCACTTGTTTTGCTAAGTCGAAGTGAGATCGAAAGGTTTTTCGCATTTAAATAATAACTCCCAAAAATTCTACACTATAAGCCACTTCCTGACGCGCAGCATTTCATTCGAAATGTCTTAGCAATCCCCTCTTCCGTTGTAATCCTTCAGTTTAGCATCCAACTTGGATCCAAACACAACACCAAAGCGATCACCCAGACGCATCGTGATTATCACTTAATTTCCAACGAACAAGCGAATGGGAAAACAATTAAATGCACCCCATCAATGTCACCCGTCCGTGATTGATGGCTTGACGAGCTCCTCCGAAACACATGTCCGCATGACAACCGAATCGCTGAATGCATTCGCGACGCCAGCTCCGCACGATGTCAAAGGCTCTCATGTCGCCCGCTCTGCATTTGGTGTGTCCAGCGAAAATCTGGGCCATAACTCATTTTCCAATCTCCATAAAAATTCCCTACGTGCACACCATTCACGCTCTCCAACTCCCAGGCGCAGTGCCTCGCTAATCCGACAGTAAAATTTCAAAACATTAAAATGCCATCCGTCCAGATGAGACGTTTCACAAGGCTCCACAATCTGTGCCTCTTTGCCACGGGTGTTGAATTCGGCTTCTCAGCAGTTGGGGCAGCCAGCGCGGCTGGGCAACGCTGCCAGCAGTACTTCGGGTGAAGTTCAGAGGAACTGGGAATTGTTTCCGAAAAAAAGAACAAAGTAACGACCCGAGTTAATCATCTTTGACGTGAGTTTTATTACCAAGACTTGGCTCCCCGGCTCCGCCGGATGGCTTCCTCTTGACTCCCGCCAGCGTTTGTTTATTTTTCTCTCCATCTTTCGATGATGAGCAATTGGATTAGCGCTTAGAGATCAGCGGCGATTATAATTTATAGCCGAGAATTAAGGTCTTCATCTGGCGCGCAGAGCTTTGTTTGATTCTCGAAATGAGACATAACCGAACCAGGGATGATTGCTGCAGATAGTGCATATCGCCACTGCCATCTGAATATGATGGATTCGGTTTGTTTCGGTTTGCATCTCCCCCAATACCTGGGAATTAATCCGTGAAACTCTAATGAAGATGGAAGCGGCTCACAGTGTTTCCAGACGGCGGCTGTGACGGGTGGGTCTTCGGGGGCATGTTGGGCAACGAATAATTATAGACTGGCCAGCCAGTCGGGCTATGCAAGTGGATGCGAAGTTGGTTCGCCGAGTTTGTTTTCGGTTATGATTGAGATGGCTCTATGGGTTGGATCGATTGTGGAACAGTGTGGTTGGCATTGTTTACGAAATGGTTAATCATTTTTCGTGTTGTTCTCTTCTCCTTCTGGTTCGCCGGTTGGACGAAGGTTAGGTGATTGGGATTCCAGTTCCGTGGGAACTGGGTGAGGAGCCCAGCAAGAATTCGAACTAATTTATTGCAGTTTTTGTATCGGAAAAGGCAGCTGGATCACCGCAAGTCAGGCTTGCCTCAGAAGCTGAACTTTGACTTGTGGTAGGATGCTCTTTTTTAAAATGATTCGGGTTGATTGAAAGACGATCTCAAGGTCTCTGTCCCTAAATCATGTGACAGGCAAAGCCTTAAGCTGTTGCTTAAGCTGCCACTGCTAGAGAAGCAGTTGCTTACACACTGGAGAGATCAATGTTTGAGTGAGAGAAGAATTCTCAAACTGAAGAGAAATACTTCAGATTCTCAGCGCGAGCTGGGCTTCAGGTTACTCCTACAAACGAAGGATACCTACGACGGTATTCTGGCTTTAGGGAGCGAATAATAATAATAATGGCGGCGCTACAGTCCGAGGTGGACCTAGGCCTAGCTTCTTAACAACTACTCGTGTTGTGCATGCTATTGTTATCTTACGAGTGGAGAGGACCTACAGTTTAATGCCGACTCCGAACGGCAATTTTGAGAAGCTTTTTCTAGACAGTTATACTCTTTGAGCATTGTCAGTGACTCAAAAGATGTGGTGCCGTGAAAAAATGTTTGATGTTTTGTTTTTTGAGATTCGAACCCTAGACCTCGAGCGTAGGAGTCAATACATCTACTCACTACGCCACGGCACCCAAAAATGTGAACATGAGCCTCATCACTCAAAATAATTTTCTGGAAAAAAACATGATCTTGTTTCCAACAGCCAATCAGCAAAAGTAAGGAGTTCGCGTGATCTGTTCTTAAAAAAATTCTACGTCGGATATTTGGTCCCGTCTGCGAGAAAGGTGAATGGAGGAGAAGGCATAACCGAGAGCTCTATAGGCTGTAGCAAGATGTGGACGTAGTTCGAAAGGCAAAAATCCGTCGACTACATTAGCTCGGCCATATCGAGCCTATGGACAACAATGCTCCAGCCAAGAGGGTCTTCGAATCCGAGCCTCCTGGTTCGAGAAGGAGGGGAAAACCGAACCTCCAGTATAAAGACCAAGTCATCGCGGACGTAAGACAGCTTGGTCTTGATTACTGGAGGCAGCGTCGGTTATGGAAGGCGGCACTTGCTTAGGCTCAGACCCTCCATCGGTCGTAGGCCTGATAAGTAAGTAAGTTGTATCTTCTACGTCATCAAGATACAACAAGAACACTGAATAAAATGCGACTGACAGCTTACAGTCTGACAATTGATTTGATAGATGTACACAACTGTCTGGAGTTTCCGCAGTTTCCATGTCTCGTGTTTTTAGCCAAATTCAAAATTTTCTACATGAACCTCGATCCTTTCTTTATGCCAACCCGATTCCATCACGTCCAGCAGTGCGATAGAAGTAGTTATGCTAAGACCACAGAGAATGCCTATATTCAGAGGAGTCTTTGCTCTTGACCTTATTAAAGGTTAACCTTTGCTCCTGTGAAGTTTATTTACTTATGAGAAACAGTCCTTGTTACATACACAGCCACATTCAGCGCCCATAGAGTATCCTTGCCCAAAGAAAGACCTGGTTGCACCTACGAGTATGCTAATGTGTGTGTTGTGGTGGTGTTCTTTTTTTGCGGAAACGTTTACCCTTCACTAACCAATTCCACTTATCCATTCCGATTGAGATAGAAACCGATTACACTCGACCGATCGTGATCGTTTTTTCCCCAGTTGCACATGGGCGACATCAACTTGTCCCATGCAATTACCATTCCATCGCGGCGGTGGCAACGACTACGGCAGTGGCGGTGGCGGTGGCGGCACACCACACCGGCAACAAGTGGGTCTCCCGGTGAAATTCCGCCCGTTTCTGCTGCTGTATAGGTAGATGCTAGCGGCCACCACCAGGCTGCCGCTGTTGCTTCTGGTAGAAAGTCAGAGTCCACCCACCGGGCTCCCTGACTGCCCCCATAATAACTTTTATTAGTTTTATTAATATTTGTCCATGTTTCACTGGCTTGTTGTCCCCGGACCGAGTTGGAGCGTGTTCCATGGCAAATGCGACATTATTCGTTTTTAATATGGGAAGGCAAATCACACACAAAATTCGGGTCAATGGGCACCACAGCCACTTGGCTCCACCAACGATATCGTGACAAAATGTATTAAATGCCCCGAGACAAGAAACCGAACCGAATCGGAGCTGAATCATTCAATTGAAGAGGACGGCCGACGGGCCGGCGCAAAGGGGGGCGAGATGGGCGACTCTAACGCGAATCCTTTTTGTGCAAACAACTCGTAGCCCATGGCACAGTGTGACCTGCTTTAGATACCTAAATCCACAGCTATACGTGCACCTCCGTGGATGCGGAGAACAAAATAATTATTAGTTGTATTTGCTTTTGATTACTTCATGCGGAGTGCGATATCGAATTTCCGATGGCGACTGGGAAATTGAAGACAACAGCTGAGATAGACGACGCAACGACAGCGACAACGATGGAGGAGGAGGAGGAGGAGGAGGAGGAGGAGGAGAAGGAGGAGGTGTGTGTGTGTGTAGATACAAGCAAAGGAGTATCTTTTACCTGCTTCTAAGTGCATTTGTGATCATAATGCGAAATGATGGGGGTCCACCTCTCACTCTGGTGTGCGCTGTCATCACTAGAAATTATGAAGTGGACACATGCAGCATAGCGATGAAATCCATTCGGAAGGATTCAGGCCATGTGCAAATAGAAAATTTTCACCACCAACAGCCTGATGACAGAGGTTTCGCCGAAGAATGATGCTTCCGTGAGTTGATTTCATTCGGTGCTGCCAGCTGCGCGGTAAGAAGGAACGTCGAGCGCTGCATCGAATGTCCACAGAAGGATGGAGCTTTGCGAGATGGTAGACGTGAGTTATGGAAGAAATTGTTGTCATTTGAGATAAGATACCAATTTGCACGCTTACTACCGTGGTGGATCTGAGTGTCACCGTTTCATGTGCGTGCTAGAGGCTGTCAGTGATGTTGGAGGGGTACTCGAATGTGTAGGCAAATCTTTGAGAAGAAGAGTTAAAGATGTGACAGTCTATCTTAAGTAAATCTTAACAAAAAACTTGTCGCAAGAACTGTCACTTCGCTCAGCTAGATTATGGAGTTTTGCAGTTAAACAGAATCCGAGGGAGAAGGAACAATAATCAGGTAAACTGTCCTGGGAAGTTTCGTCGTTCATTCAAGTTACTGAGTCAAAGACGTAAGTTAATCAACTTCGTCCGTGTTTTTTGAGACTACCAGCAAAACATTGGTTAGAAAGGGTTATTGACTTAGGTCTTGGTCCTCATTAGAGTATAGCTCCATTTCCGAATAAAAAAAAATCCCAAAAATCAGTCCCCAAATGCGACTTTAATATTGTAAAGGGTCTTCCAATAAGCCCTTCCCAACGTTGACAGTTGATGGCGGCCATATTGTTGAAGCTACATCTGTCAAATTATATAATAATAATAATGGCGGCGCTACAGTCCGAGGTGGACCTGGGCCTAGCTTCTCAGCAACCACTCGTTTTGTGTGTGCTATTGTTCTCTCACGAGTGGAGGGCACCTACAGTTTAATGCCGACTCCGAACGGCGAGATTGAGAAGCTTTTTCTAGACATTTATACTCTTTGAGCATTGTCAGCGACTCAAAAGAGGTGAAGCCGTGAACAATTTTTTTTTTTTGAAAAATTGTTTGTCTGGTCCTGGATTTGAATCTAGACTGTGAAAGTCTAATGCGCATGGATCGACGCACGAACCCATACGGCCGCGGCGCCCACCTGTCAAATTGGTTGTCATTTATTCAGTCTGTTTTGCCAAATCACGTAGCACTCCACAACACTTGCGTGCTGTTCGGACAACATTCCGTGCGCTTCGTCCATTTTACGGTCGCCAAAATCGTCCTACCGAGAGGACTATTCGCAGAATGGTTGATAAATTTGAGTCCACTGGTTCAGTAAACGATAAACCAATACCCGTACCCGTACGTCGACGAAACGCGAAGTCTGCAGAAAACTTCACCGCTGTCTATGAGAGTGTGCAGGAGAATCCGAGGCGGCCGATTTCACTCGGCCTTTCGTAAACCAAAACTTGGCGAATTTTATGTCGTGGGCCTGCACCCGTACAAAATTCAACTGACCCAGGAGCTGAAGGTAAGCGACTATAGACAAAGCTCAATGGACTGACCCTAATTTCATCGAAAAATCATCTGCAGCGATGAGGATGAATTCTGATTTCTAGATGAATGAGTGGGTACGTCAATGAATGGTGGGACGAAACCAATCCACAGTAGATCCAAGAGCGTCCAATCCATCCCGAAAAAACACTGTTTGGTGTGGATTTTGGACTGGCGGTATAATCGGTCCATATTTCTTTGAGAACGTCGCTACGTTGGCCAGGCCATCACTGGTGAGTCAACGGCGAGCGCCATAGGTCGATGATTACCAACTTCTTTTAGCCTGAATTAGATGATATGGACACCAGATAGGTAGGTAGATAGGTATGGTGGCTCCCAACGTATGCACATTCGATTCACTTAGACCCATAGGGTCCATTGTGTTGCCACATCCGGCTTCCTGCCGCTCATTTCTGGAACCATTTCGATTTTTGGACGAATGTCCATGTTATGTGAGATGTGGCTTTCCTGTGTGTGTGTGTGTGCACCTAGACCATAGTTGATCCATTGTGCTGCCACAAGGTTTGATCGTGATCAAACCAATAAGTTGTCCGAGGGAAACCATTTGGAGCCTGTAATAAAGCGAAGTAGATTATTTATGGGAACCGTACTAAGTTCACCCAAGTCATCAAAAAAGTAGGCCCCTAAATATTGACGTCGAATAGACGCCAGGGCCGGACAGGAGCATAGGAGGTGTGGGACACTTTCCACTTCCTCCTCATCAAGGCAGCTTCTACAGAAATCATTAGCCGGGACACCTAGTCTGATGGCATGGTTTCCTATGAGGCAGTGTCCTGTGATGACACCGACGATAGAGCTTACATTCGATCTGTGAAGAGATATTAAATCCTTAGATCTTTTGGAATCTAGCCTAGGCCACATTATCCTGGAGGTGTGACACGAAGTGCCATTCGCCCATCTGTTATCTATTTCACGAGTTGCCTCTAATGAGAGCAACAATTTGCAAGTTGTGAGGGGCATACCCAAGCTACTGTGTTTGGGAAGTAGCGAGCTTGGCGAGCTCATCTGCTTTGCAGTTGCCTGGAATGTCTCTATGTCCTGGCACCCAGCACAGGCAAATATTGAACTGGTCGGCCATCTTGTCTAAAGATGAGCGGCAGTTTATTACAGTCTTGGAGTTCGTAGAGACCAGTTCCAGGGCTCTGATGGCTGCCTGGCTGTCAGTGAAAATGCAAATATCACGAGCGGATATTACATTCCATTTGAGCCAAGACAGCGCTTCACTAATCGCCATAATCTCCGCCTGAAACACACTACAGTAGTCAGGTAAGCGAAGGGAGAGACTTATATTTAGTTCATCAGAGAAAACACCACTACCCACCCCCTCCTGGGTTTTAGACCCATCCGTGAAAAAGTGCAGGGAGCCTGCAAAAGGTTTGGGATTATCATTCCAGAAGTCTCTATCAGGAATGAGGGGACGAATGTCCATACTTTCTTGACGTCCTTTTCGTGTATATCAGTTAGTGAGCTTATATTATATTCTCCCAGGGTTTTCTTCCTTGTGGAGGCTAAGGCTGGACAATTGCATAGTAGGTGTGAGGAGGATTCCTCTTCCTCTTCATCCATGCATCTACTACAGTAGTCGTTAAATGGTAACCCTAGTCTTGCGGCGTGCCTACCCATAGCGCAGTGTCCTGTGAGGACATTTACTAGGTCACCCAGGTTGTTCCTGCTTAGGCTAAGGATGGGTGTGGTTTTCCGGAGATCCATTTTTGGCCATGATTTCCTTGCGTGTTGATAGGTATGTAAGTTTCCCCATCTCTCTGTAGCCCTGCTGGTTGCTAGTTCAGAGATTTTGGTTTTCAATGTACCTATTGGCACAGAGATGTTGATAATGTTTGGGTCACTGATTATAGTACCCCTTTTGGCTAGCTCGCCTGCTTCGCAATTACGTGGTATATCTCTATGAACAGGAACCCAGCACACCATGAAACTGCACTGTTTAGATATCTCATTTAGAGATATACGGCAGATTCTTACCAATTTTGATCTTAATATTGGTGATTCGAGTGCTTTTATAACTGCTTGACTGTCGGTGTATATTACGATATTCTCCCTCGATATCATGTTCATCGATAGCCATTCAGCGGCTTCACGAACAGCTGTGATTTCCGCTTGGAAGACACTACAGTGGTTCGGTAGTCTCAGGGACTGGCTGATTTGGAGTTGTTCCGAGAAAATTCCAGCACCTACTCCACTACCAGTCTTAGACCCGTTTGTGTAGATCTCCTTTGCGGTGTTACTACTTAGCACCGAGTTTGTTTCCCGTTCTTGTCTATTCGGGATTTTGGTTCCGTATTCAATATTGAAGTCCACGACTGGGGCTAGATAGTCCGTAGGTTCTTCAAGAAAGTTATACAAGTTAAGTATGTGTGCAGGGCCTACGTTTTGCTTTCTCCACTGTGAGATTTCTTTGAGCCGTATCGCCGATTTTGTTGCAAATTCCTTGCCACAGATATCTGTTGGGGTGAGGTGTAATATCGTTTCAAGCGCTGCGATTGGAGTAGTACGCAATGCGCCTGTAATTGATACACACGCCATCCTCTGGACGCTGTTGATCATTTTTGCATAAGTTGACTTGTCCAACACCGGCCACCATACTAGTACACCATATAGAAGTATGGGTCCTATGACGGCGGTGTATAGCCATCTCACGATCTTTGGTTCTAAGCCCCATTTCTTACCAAGGGCTTTCTTACATGCATACAACCCAATTGTATCTTTCTTTACTCTTTTTATAGTGTTCTGCTTCCAACTAAGCTTCCTATCCAGTATTATGCCTAAGTATTTGGCGTGGTTTGAGAAGGTTAGAGGCAAGCCGTTGATTTTTGGTGGTATGATGACATATGATTTCAACAGGGCAGCAGTAGGTGCCACACAACTCACACCACATTGGAAATTCTGCATGAGCGGTTCGAGGGCATGATCATCTCACGAGGTGCTGATGTGAACTAGGCACTCAGATCGTGCGATTTGACACCGTTGGACTTTTTCTTGTGGGGTTTTCTGAATTCACAGGTCTATGCGAATAAGCCACAAGCCATTGCGGCCCTCAAAGCCTGCATAACCCATGCCATCGGTCATATTCAGTTTGATTCATGCGCCAGAGTCATGTAAAATTGGACATTTCGGGTGCGCGCCACCCAAAGAAGCCGCGGTGGACATTTGAACGATGCTAAACTCCATATAAAATGGCATATATAGACCTTCCAAACATGTGAACATTTTTGATGATATCTAATACGCACTTTACTTGATTTAAATTCAAAGATAAGAAGCCCTTAATGAATGACAATTTATTAGGAATCGTAAGAGGCACTCATTCATCCCTGCAGACTTAGCAACCAGCAACCAACCTGGCTTACCGCTGTTGAGTGTAAATGAAACCCGGAGGGGACACTTAGTGTGACTGAGCGGTTGATCTTTCATCACCACTTTCTGCTCCGAAAGCTGAGCAGATTGTCAAACCTCAGATTCCTCCTCAAATTCGTTCTCCCATAACCTGAACAAAAATCTGTTGAACACAGTCCATATATGTCCATCTTCAGGAACAATGCCCGTTACGCACCAGTCAATTCCCATAAATACCCATCGATCTCCAATACGGATCACAAACTTCTCCGCAGCGAGTGTGTATCTCAGAAGAACGCAATTAGCCCTCAGCGCCTCCACCGAGCAGCATCGATACGGTCTCTATTGGTGGCCGCAATTAAAATCAGGTTTCGGTAAGTTGGTGGCGCACCCGTCATCCTCGTTGCGTCGCCTTTCATGAATAAAACATTCCCATGGATTTTAATTGAACTTTATTAGATTTATATTCAGTGCTTGATATTCCTTTACCTGTTCAGGTTGGCGGCGCACTGAGTCAACCTTCTAGGCGGTGGCACAGCACCTTCGATATGCGTCATCTTACGCAAATGGAAGCTCATGTGGTGTATCCGTTTACGCGCCATTAAATCTCGGATTCTTCGGTTCCTCGCATCAACACAAAAATCGATTTCCTTAGACGGAATATCAACCGGGTCCACCCAAGCAAGCAAGTACAGCGATACATTGTTATTGTGTCGTCTTCTTCCATATGCTCAAGTCAAGCGAAACAAGTGCTGCGTCGTGGAATCGAGTTTAAGGTGGGTGCACTATTCTCGTCGTCGCCGGTCACCAGCTATCATCACTGCGGGGATGCGTGGGGGGGGGATGGTTCTGGAATTGAAACTTGGGGGAGCATGAAATTATCTTGGCCGTGCCGTGTATCTGCGCACCGATGATGGTTACGCTGAAATTACTTAATGGACAATTAAGAAATATCAAGGAGTGGACGATTGAGTTTCACCCATCTTTCGCGGTGACTTGAAGGAGTGACATGGTTGAGAGCTTTAGCGGCGGATACGCATATTTACATGCCGTATCAGGGAGTGATCCAAGACAACTTGCGGTGAGTTTTTGGATGAATGGCTTGGCTTTGTATGTTTATATGGAACAGGGAGCAGAAGTCTTTGCTCATGTTCAAGGCGTTAGTCTCCAGATAAGATATGTGGAGTTTTTCAAAACTTGTGGCAGGTGCGAGTGACAGTGGTACAATATGAGCGGCAGAAACAGTGTAGTGATGGTGGGTTAACTTTTTCACTTTCAAGATCGTTTATCCGCTTTTGATGCAAAAGAGAAGAGTTGCTTGTGCGGCTCTGTTTTATTATAACTTTGCATGCGTTTTAGTAGAGCGGCTGAACAAATGAACATACAAAACACCTTCAAGACAAACTTTTATTATTCCATAACATGTACTCTTCTTAGATTATAGAGTGTCCACTTGTACGGCAATTCTGTGACTTCCTACTTGGTTTGCTTGTATACCGACAATAAAGCTAAACTCTGCCGCGGAAGGTCAGCAGATCCTCGAACAGTGCATTAGCGTGGACTAAATGGTGTCGGCCAGCTCAAATGAAATCCCATGCTGGTCTTGGCTGAAACCATTTTAACACGTTGAGTGCTACCATGTAATAATAATAATGGCGGCGCTACAGTCCGAGGTGGACCTGGGCCTAGCTTCTCAGCAACCACTCGTGTTGTGCGTGCTATTGTTCTCTCACGAGCGGAGGAGACCTACAGTTTAATGCCGACTCCGAACGGTGAGATTGAGAAGCTTTTCCTAGACAGTTATACTCTTTGAGCATTGTCAGTGACTCCAAAGAGGGGGAGCCGTGAAAAAATGTTTGATGTTTTTTCCGAGATTCAAACTGACGACCTCGAGCGTAGCAGTCGACGCACCTACCCACTACGCCACGGCGCCCATACAATCTACCATACAATCCGAAAAAATCCGAAAACCTGTGGGGACAGGCCACGGATTTAATGACATAATGACACTTCGAATGCACTCTGGTCTCACGCGGCACAGCAAGCCCAAATTCGTGTGAGACCAAAGTTGTCTCATGTGGCACTGAACGTGATGATGCGGCTTTTTTTTACTCGTCTTGTGTGTAAAGGACCGTAAGTACACGTAAATTTGTTTCCAACGTCAATGTTTGAGTTGAATTGCAATCGAATCTTCGTTGGAGTCCAAAGTGATAGTGAGTGTACCTCAAGTACTATTGCTAGAACCCAAATCAGTAAAACAACTTAAGGGCTGAATAAGCGTCACACTTGTTTTTAGACCCCTTGGCATAAGGCTTCCACGCAAGTGACCACTGTTTCTCAATATGATTCGTTTCTCTATAAATTTATATGAAAACTCAATTCACTTCCGCATTCCCTAGACACTAAGACTGAAGAGAAATATTCTGCGCTTTCGAATGTACGTTTTTTTTGTATCACTTACTTTCTTGTAACGACGAATATTTGAGTAAAAGAAGAGTGGGCCGAAAGTGACCTTAAAGGTGCACAATATTTGAACAGATCTTCGAGTTCCCGATCCATCAAGACCTAGTAAGACCTACTCGTATGTTCTAGGCGTCATGAGCCTAGTCAAGCGTCTACGGATAACACGCCTAAGATGGCTAGGCTATGTAGAGCGTATGGACAACACAGTTCCGGCCGGAAGAGTCTTCGAATCCGAGCCATTGGGACAACGCAACAGAGGACGTCCTCGTTATAGATGGCGCATACAAGTGGAGAAGGACCTCAACCAACTTGGTGTGTGGAATTGGATGTAATTTGCTGGTTGAGGTCCATCCCGGACTGTAGTGGCACAAAAAGAAGAAAAAACCGCTGTTCATGATTGCTAACATCCAAGCACCATCCAAACACATCCAGGTTTTTTGGGCCTTCTGTGGAATTTACAGGATGTTTAACATTTTATGTTTTCTTCTTCTGAAATTGGCGCTACAATTTAGAGCAGTTTCAAGCAATATGCCTCTGCCGTCAGCGCGATCCTTTGTCAGATGTCTCCACGGCCGCACAACGAGTTGATTTATGGCCTTTTCAACATCTCCGCACTACTCTATTTGTGGTCGTTCTCTGCTGCATTACCCTTTCCGGATTATAGAACTTTTTAGTTAAGAATTTGTGTGCGCCACCTTAAACGTGGACGTCGCCTGTTGCGTTGTCCCACAGTCTCAGAATCGAAGATTTCGAGTTGGACCGGAGCTAAGTTGTCCAAACGTTTTACGTGGCCTAGCCATCTTGGGTGTCCACGTCTAAGGTGGCAAGCCAAATGTTGAGGCATGGATTATTTTATCCAACCTGTGAGTGATTGATCGTAGGTGCATAAACCTAGATCTGTTTTTGAAGATGGTACAAATCGATTCTTGCACGGAAAAGCTAGAACAATGCTTTTCTACCACTTGAAGAAAAAAAGTCTTGTTTCACTGTTCATAAGCTTCTGATTGCTTGTAGGCGCTTGGGTGGAAACTCCCCCAGATTCGTTGTCGTGATTCGCTAGCTGTGGTTCGTCCTCTATTGTTGTCCTCTTCTCACCCGTTTCGATCGGTACGACAGCCTTTCCTATCATGTCATCTTCTGGTATCCTGGACTTGAAACTGTCTTCCTCCTCCCCGCCTCTCAATGGAGGTTCTAGGCGGTTCCCTTCGGAGATCTTCTACAACCTTGCGAACCTCGGTGTAGTAATCCTTCTGGAAATACGGGTGATTCAACTCTACCGCACAGGTTTCCCTTATGGTATTGTCGGTCTTGTCAAAGTTTAGCCAGAGTTCTTCCAATTGAGCCAAGCGTTGTTGAAACTCCTGCTGGGAGCTACGAGTTTTGGGCTTCCTTTCTTCAACTTCCTTATTATGTTCCTTTAATAACTTAGGGATTGCAACTGCACGATTTTCCTGTTGCGTGTAGTCGACAAATTCCATGTTTAAAATCCTTCAGGCCTTTGTTCCGTATGTACTGTCGTCCAGATTCAGCCCAAAGTGCAAAAAAATATAAAAATATTTGAACGACTTTAAAGCCCCGTTCACGCTTCTTTGATTAATTGATGGACCTAGTCCTTTTCCTTACACTAAGTTGTCCCATTTACGCAAAACAGTTAACAACCGTCACAAGCAAAGCATCGTGTTGTTGGAACAAGTCGCTTGCCCAGCCCTTTCCCATATCCACCTTCATGATGACAAGCCCAGATAAATCGATTTCCAACTCTCAAGTGTATTTGCGAAAACCCTGAAACAACGCACAGACTTCATAGCTCATAAATTTGAATATTTCTTTTTTTTGAATCTTACAAATGAGTTACCTCGGCACAAGCTCCATCACTCCCATTCAGCTTTCTCTGGTTAACACTCCATTAAATTACAAATCCCACCACCGGACACTTGTTAACATTCACCATTGGTCAGGTTAATACCTGGCCGATAGCGAAGTCAAAATGCCCAAAGCCACGAGAAAGGACATCCATTAGGCCACTTCGAACGTCGTCGACTGAACCAAGCACAGCCACTCGCAAATGAAGGTCAGATTCCAATGGTCATAATAATCTCCTTTAATGGCTGTCAAACGTCTCGGGAACACTCATAAATTAAACTGCGTGGATAAATTCCGGTAGCGCTGCAGCCACAGCGCAGCAGACACCAGCGGCACTTGTTTCTATCGCGCCCCAGTATCCACCAGCAGCGCGACCAGCAGGAGGAACATAATTTTTCACTGATAAAGCCTGAATGGGGGATGGATACACTGCACAGACGTATGCATACGAGTATGTGTCTGAGGCAGTGGCAGTGGCAGTGGCAGCGCTCTTAAGATGATGATCTCCACATGTCCTCACGAGTGGCTGGGCCACATTAACGGGCAGAAATTTATTAGATTCACCATGCATGGAGCTGGACAAATGGAATCTCCCTCTTAGCTGCTATAATACCCGACAGATGGAGGATGATGAATTGCAATGGTGCCGGTGTTGATTTGAGTGGAATTAGTTATCTCTTCATTGTGGCGGGCCGAGGATGAGTTGATTGGGATGCGATTATTCACGGAATGAGGAGCCTCTTCAGAAGTTGTGAGATGTGGTTGATGGCGGGTGAAGGATCTTCTTTATGAGTCTCTGCTTGAAGAATCGATTTCAATGAAAGGAATGGTCGATACTGTGCAGTCGATTCAGCAGAGAATGGACTGTTAATGCCGCAGTAACGTAGAGAGATAAGTACATGATGGAATGCCCTAAGGTTCTACGTTTTGTCCGTGCATAATTACTCATCGCAAGCAGGAATGACTTTACGTTGTCTATTAAAATGTCTATAACTCTGATGAAAATTATAGTAAAAAATTGCACCTTCTTTCTGTCTGAAAATTACAGTGCGTTTGCGACTTTTGCTTGGGAGTCTTTACTCGATGAAAGCTCTCAAACTTGCTTCTGGCATGTGGTTATTGAAGAACCTGAAAGAAGAGGATTTGTTGATTGCGAAAGGGGTATCTATGCTAATAAAGTCTAATGGTGAGTGTGGTATTTTGTGGATAATGCAAATAAAACATAAAAAAAGAAGTTATGAATCAGAAAATTAAATTAATTAGTAAATGCAGCCAGTTATACGACTGGATGGGGCCGTTGGTTAAGTGCCTGCTCCAAGTTGTAGGAGTCCCAGGTTCGAATCCCAGTGAAATCAAATCTGGTCCAGTCGCCATTTGCCGTTGGGATCAAATTGACGGCACTGGAGTACTGCTATCTGGCAGTACAGTGGAGCAGTTTTGAGTCTGAGTGCTCCAGTAGAGTCTCAAAAATCCTTCAAAAAAATGCAGCCTCTTACACCCACGTGCAAGTTGATGGATGCTTACGACAGCTCACTTAACCGATGTAAATTATTCAACCTTTACTGAGTTAAAACGAAATTAACAAGATTCCCTTTTCATAATGATCGTCTCCTTAATCCTTAACGAGGTTAAATGGCTGTCCCTCCAAAGATTGCACACCAAACCCGATCGAAAGTAAGACCAAGTTCCTATTAACAAGGAATCAATTTATCACCCGACTGAGGCCATATTTCAAGACAATTACCCAAGTCAGTCCCTTTTTTTTCTGGCGGACATTCCTCTGTCAAAATGTGCCCTCCTTCCGGCATGTTGCCAAAACAGCAACACACATCCGCATGGGAGAAATCGCCAATCAAAGACAAATGGACCGATTCAGCGGAAAATCACTCTTCGACAACAGCGTTGTTAATTTAAACGCGCTTTTAAAAACGAAAATGTTCGCACCGTCAGCCTCATCATTAATAATCCCCTGCGAGCACGTTTCTCGTGGCTCTATCAGTTTTTCATTAATAATCCCGAATCGAAACCGAAACTGAAACCGCGAGAGCCTCCGGGAGGAGACTGCGGGCTGTAAACCTGTCGACCACGTCTTACACAGTGACCCCAAAAAATCCCCCAAAGGGTCAAACCGTCTCAATCGGGAACACCGGACCGGGGCACGTACAGCACATGACATCGAAACGACTTTCGCAAAAGGTTAATCCACCAGCGAACTGAAAGTCGCATAACTCAGGCCAATTCCATTGGCACTTGTCAGTGCGGCTAATTATGTCCATGATTGGGACGCGAATTTGTTTTCGTTTCCTGCCGTGTGTTTGTTTGTGTTTTGGACGCTGGGCACGAGCGAAAGGCGAATCTGTCCCACCCGCTGTCGTTGCCGCTACCGCCTCCGTTCGTGTCTGTCTGCCACGGTCAATCAAAATGAAATCGAACAGAATAAATATCTCACACTTTGCGCTCTGTAATGTGGTTCCTCCATCGGAAATCTGGATACGTTGTCAATAAATTGTTTTGCGTGGAATGATAAGCACAGGGCCACCACGGAATGTGGGTTGGCCACGGGTATTCGGCTCGAGACATCGCCAGTTCCCCACATCGACACATCGTCAGGAAGGCACTTTCGAAAATCGAACGGGGGATTGGAGAAAAAATTGCCTTGATTACGACGGTTGCAAGACCACGGCATTCCAATAATGTGACGATATTGGGTATCGAACCGTTGAACTGAACTGGGCTCCTTTCCTCGGTGGTGATGATGGTGGCGGCGGAGGAGGAGGAGCGAAAGGAGCGGGAGCATCTATCACCGAGTCTCTCTCAGCTGGACAGGAATTAATTGCAGGTATCTGGATGCATCTGTAATAAATGACATCACTTAGTCGGATCAGTCTGAGGAGCAACCTGTAGTCGTGAGGGAAGCACGGACTCCAAACGTGGATGTGGCTAATAGATTTGTGGTGTTGTTTTGGTGCTGGGATGAGATGGAATCGAGACAAGGATGGGTTTCTTGTGAAACATCTTGAGCGGCGCTAGGCTAATAGCTTCCGGAATTAAACCGCGTGGGATGACGAAACAAGAGACATCTGCAGTGATTTGGTGGGTAGGTGTATTTGGATATCCCCTTGGTGCAACGTTTGATTGAGTGCATGCAGATGAGGGGCATTAACATCGGGATTGTACATTTGACTGTCACTTGAAGAGATTTCAAGGGTCTAGGCAAAACTACGAGTACGTGGCAGTGGTTGAGACGAACTCATGTTGAAGGTAGACGAAGTCGTCGGTGTGGTCTTAGACTATAACAGTGTTATACAGTGTCAATTCTCATTCAATTAGACATGCATTTTTAGATGCTATGTGTGATTTGGCCAACAAGACGTTTGATTTTCAAGTCTTTGGACTTAACTTGGGACCACTTGTGTGTTCCTGAGACTGTTTTAGGGTATAGGGGAGCAACAATGCAAGAGTCAAGAGTCTGCGTCATTTTGTAAGGCACTTGAACCTTTTTTTTCGGAGGATTTTTGAAACTTTACTGGAGCACTCAGACTCAAAACTGGTCCATTGTACGGCCAGGTAGCAACCTATTCCAGTGCCGTTAATTTGATCGCAACGACAAAATGGTGACTGGACCAAATTCGATTTCACTGGGACTCGAACCTGGGATGCCTCGAACTTGGGGCAGGCACTTAACCAACTGCGCCATCCAGTCATCTTTTCGTTTCGGCAGGTTACTTGGTGTTGAAACATTATACCGTGAAGACTGGTCCAATGGTGGACCCCAGAACTCTAGTATGGTACACAGACGGATCGCAAATAGCTTCTAGAGCTGGACTCCAGACTCTTCTGGGGTCGAGTTCTACTGTTTTCAAGCTGCAATCCATGCCATTTAGGTCTGTGCCGTACACAAGGACAAGGACGCTAAAATACAAACCTTTTCGGATATCCACGCGCCACTTAAGACTTTATCGCCTAACCTCGTGGACTTCAAAACCGTCAAATGTTGCTACGATGCACTGCAATCCCTCGTCAAACACAGCAAAGTGAAACTTGGCTGGGTCGCTGTACACAAGTTGATTACAGGTAATGAATCAGCAGATGAACTCATTAGGACTGGTTCGAAAACTGCGTTTACAGGCCCTGAACCGTACTATAGTATCAACACCAGATTTTATTCATACAGTTTACTGCGGAGTCAAGGTAGGCGAAGTCCTCGACTACTTCGAAATTATAGCTACCCATGGACATACACCACCACGTGTAATTAAACTCCCCACCACACGATGTTTTAGAGCATTTAAAGCTTTACACAGCTTCGGGGATACCTTCCCCAGTCTAGCCGAAGTGCAAAAACGCAAAACGAGCTTCTTCCTTCCTGTCCAAAGCTCTTTAATTCACCTTTCATCATCCTGTCAACGTCAGCAAATTCAAAACTGATCTGAATGTGTCCCGCATCGTGTAGTCTCATTGTTGCCCCTTAAATCACAAACTATCCCCAAAAATAGCCACCGAAATGCACCAGTCTAGCAGTGCACCCTTTACGGTGTCGTCGTCTCTGGGACGGACGATTAAATTCATAACGTATGCCACCTTGTTACAAAGTGTATTTCTCCTTAATGCGTTACATCATGTATCTCCATTAAATTCAATTCCCGGGGAGCTCCTCCTGTTCGACAAGAAGGAGCACGCTACATGCACCCAGTGGCACACAGACGATAACACCAAACGCAAGAGATACTTCGGAAGCGATAAACTCGCTCGTAAATAACAATAACAACACAAGCTATTGTGCTCGCCGGCAGCATTCCCCACTGGATGGGCTGTCACTGTTGACGGAATTCAGTCAATCGACATGGACGCAGGAGAACAAGCGCAGCCAACCGAAAGGGGTACCCCGGCACGCAGCATGCCGCACGGGATCGAATCGAATTGAATGAAATCAAATGGGATCGGGGCCGGGATCGGTTTGGAATCGGTGCCGCATCATTTCGATGATTGTGTCGCCGTATTAGACACGATTATTACCCCCATCACAGAGACGGATGGGCCGATCGAGTGCATTTAATTAGCTGCCGAGGGAGATGCTCGAGGAACCACCCGAAAATGTTTGTCTGTTTGGTTCCGAGGCCATAAAGACTCCAAAGACAGGCCGCTGCGCTGTGTCTCCCTGGTGAGGAACATGTTGCCGGCCTGCAGCTGTGCGGAATAAAACTCCTAGTCGGCCGTGTAAAGTGCACCTTAGGAGGATATCTGAATTTTACACTTTCGATGATTAATACGACAGTATGGCTGGTGGGTCTCGGCATCCCTTAGTATTCCACGGAAGATTTATTCTGGAAATATGTGTGTGCACACGGGGGGCACTAAAAATAGGTTCGGTGATAGTTGCGACTCAATTTTCTCGGGTGCAATATGATTTAGGATCGAAGGATGCTGCGTGCATCTGCTGGATGTTCAAGTGGCGGGAGTGTGGCGCTGGTGTTGGCGGCACTGTATGTTCTCCCAAGGAGATGTCCTGCAACCGTTTTTCTAGTTATACGTGAACTGGGTTTTTATTGACTTCCTCTGGTGCGCGATAGAGGTGCGGCGAGCAGTAACAAGACTGCCACGTGACTACTAGAGTTGATTCATTGTTCTTGTTTTGTTTTACGCCTCGTGTTGTGTTGTTTTCTTGTACTTAATGAGGGCTGAGTGAGAGGGTGGATTGGTGTTTGGGAAAAAATGAAAGGGTTGTGGGGACTTTACTCATCACTTGTCACGGTTCATAAACGCAGATAAATAGTGCTCGCGTGTCGTGTTAATTTATTTGTACTCTCGCACAGATGGTGCGACAGTGGACACTGTTAACATCTCTTTTCGAATGAGACATGCACACGAGTGTGTCGTTTGATGAGGACATGCGCTTCGAGGTGAAAATTATATAGTTTTTGTAATTTTGAGAGATTCATTGCACAAGGAACGAATGTACCATAGGACCGACGACTTTAAATATGGGCGAGCGCTTTTGATGGCTACAAGGGTCAGGGGCTGGAAAGTGATACAATGGAAAGTGATACACTGTCTTAATTGAGTTCTCCGCAAAATTCTTCAAATTTCATTTTTCTGTGAAACTGCGAGAGGGCGCCACCTTCGTCGGTTGAACTTCATAGAATGCAGAACGACGGGTGCAGCTAAAGCTTGTGATGAATTTCGTGGATGATTTGGTTGTTGTGGTCGGAGAAGCGGTCGTGCTAGTCGTGCAAGGAAGACTTCAAAGAGTGGGTTCTAGTCACCAGATCTGGACGTTTATTCCGCGATGTTAAGATTGAAAGTGTCAAAGCTTGTAGGGATTGGATGCTAAAAAATAATGTCCGTTCAGAATAGGCTTGTGTAGTTCACGAACGAACTAGCTCAAAAAGAGCTCTAACAAATGAACTAAGTGAACTAGTTCGTAATGTCATTTTATTTTAGTTCATTTAGTTCATTAGTTCAACAAACTCAGGTATACCTTACTCTGCACACATGTAATTCTTCCTACTGAATATGTATGCAGAACTGAACTAAATCGAACTAAACTGAACTAAATTGAGTGTTTTGCTGTGTGGGTCTATAGGCATTTTGCACTTCAGTGAAGAATTCCAGAGTTTACAAGTCCGCATATTAACGGGGTGGAACTCAAACTCTCAAGGACGGCTAAGTATTTGAGTATCACACGTGATTCCAAACTAAACTGGAAAGAGAACATCGAGGAGCGGATCAAAAAAGCGTGTGTAGCTTTCTACACATGAAAGCGAGCCTTCGGAAACACCTGGGGTCTTAAACCACGTGTGGTATAGTGGCTATACACAGCGGTAGTAAGACCCATCTTAACTTACTGATCATCAGTCTGGTGGCTTGACGAAGGTCCAAAGATCGGCCTGCTTAGGAATCACGGGTGCCCTAAGGACAACGTCGACAGCAGCGCTCGAGGTCCTACTCCATCTTACCCCTCTTGACATCTTCTGTAGCAGCAGAGCGGCTCTAACCGCAATGAGACTCATGGAAGTCAAGATGTGGGAAGACAAACCATATGGGCACGCGTCCATCCTATCAAAATGGACAGCATCATATAGACACAACACGTCGGATTATCTGCCGCCAACCACCAAGAGGAAGTTCTCTATCCCAATTCCGGACAGGAGAGGTTGGGAAGAGCTATCAGCAAATGGCGGCAAAGATATCTCCCTATATATATATATAACGGGGGCAGGGGCCTTCTGCGATCCCTTTGAAAGATCCCTAAACCTAAGCGACGAATGTAGCGTTTTCAGAAGAAGTGGTATGGCAATAAATGAGGCGGCACTTACGCTTAAGGAGCTTAGTTTGACTGAAAAACCTATAGCCATATACTCCAACAGCCAAGCGGCTATAAGAGCCATAGCGTCGGATATTGTAAAGTCGAAACTAGTCAAGCTATGCAGACAGAACGTCAACGAAATCTCCTGTCTAAACACGGTGACTCTCTGCTGGGTACCGGGACACACAGGAGTTCAAGGAAACGAGAAAGCGGACGCGTTAGCGAAGGAGGGCTCAGAGTTAGATAAATCTCAAGCCCTATGTCTACACGCCGTTAAGTTTCCTAAGGAAAGAAATAGAGGACGAAGCCTTAGAAAGAGGAAATGAGCGATGGCTGAATCTGGACATTGGGTCAACGTCGAGAGCCCTATGGCCGGTGTTGAACAAGAAGAAATCATTATCATTGATTAGCATAAGTCGCAGGAACATGCGGACGATGGTGGGAGTTCTCACCGGGCATTGTCTGATAGGCACCCATGCCAGAAGGTTATGTATCCCCCATAGCGACTACTGTAGAAGTTGCAGGGACGTGGAGGAAATAGAGTCCGTCCGCCAGCTACTATGCGGTTGTGCAGCCCTACGGGGAAGGAGTCTGCTAACACTAGGCAGTAACTTCTTCGACGAGCTGGAGGATCTGGAAAAAATAGAGCTATGACAACTCTTGAGATATATACAACAATCTGGGTGGTTCTTATCAGCTGTAAAAGTGTAGGTCTCACACCCCCTCCCCCCAAACACCCAGGGCACAATAGACCCAACTGTTGGTCTCAGTGAGCCGCGACCCACTCGCAAGGGCACCCTATTACCTACCTACCTACCTGGTATCAAATTTGTCCATTATCATTCGATTATTGGGCGCTGGAAATGTTAGCCGGAGATCCGAATTGTGGCCAAAAATTGTTCCTCTCAGATAAGGCTCAGTTTTGGCTCAGAGGCTAAGTCAACAAGCAGAAATTTGGGGCGAACACAATCCGCAAGTGTTCGACGAAGCATCAATGCATTCACATTGATTGACTGCTTGATGAGCCTTCTGGCATGGCGAGTTCTTCGGACCTTATTTCTTTCGAAATGAGGAAAGAGACACCGTTACCGTCAATGGTCTTAGGTAAAGAGCGATTTTAACTCACGTTCTGTGGCTACAGCTCAACAGCATCGATATATCCGTACTGTGTCACTACTTACCATACAAGCAACGCCCTAAGTTGTAAAATACAAACTTTGAGACTGGGTCAGCACACGGCGAGCGTTCATCAACTTGCCACAGTGATCATGCGACTTGACACCACTCGGTTATTTTCTCTGTGGCTACGTCAAGTCCTTAGTCTACGCTAACAATGCTAACGAGCTCGAGGTCAACATCCGATATTCTATTATCGGAATAATGCCGCATATATTAAAACGTGAAAAATTAGACCGAACTCGTGAGACAATCCCAGTGATGCTGCGACGACCGTTTGAATGATGTGCTATTTTATACTTAATGGCACGAAAGTAGCTTCAAAATAAGGCCATAATCAATTTTGTACCTCACTCCATTGTTGTTTTACTTAAATTTATTTTCCTATCGTTCTTATCTGGTCACCCAGTGTTTGTGAAGTGATGTCTTCGGCAAAGCCTTTCCCAGTTTGACGGAATTTGTTGTCGTGCGTTTTTCAGAAGCGATTTCAAATGACCGACCAGAACGGTGTTAAATTCCAGAAGCAAGTATCGAAATGTTCCAAAGTGAAACCTCCAACTTTCCGGTTTCCGTTATCAACCAAAACCACACAAGTGTTACTGCCAATTGGAGACACTTAAGAAACATGCACACAGACCAAAACAGCAGAACACAAGAATACCGCGAAACAAGCCAACCACTTGCATGAGGCAATTGCACTCCCTTATCTAATGAACCGTCATGCAATCGCAAAGTCATTGTAAATTCAAATCTAAACCACTTAACACCCGACCAACAATTACTCGAACAAAGTCACACTTTGTCCACCGAAATACCGCACACGGATCGAAGCGAATTCAACCGAATTCAAGTCCACCGCCGATTCGAAGCCTTTGCCGCGTCCGCAATAGCACCTCTAAATCGGGGCGCACCGATTGAAATCTCCGAAAAGTTTACAATTACACTCCAGACCATGCCAGGCGAGAGCCGATACCGCGCGATAGCCACGCGGCGGCGCACCGTGCTAGCATTAATTCAAATTTATGTCCACTCGCTGGCAGATTAATTAAAGAACATAAAAGTGTCGTTATAGAACATAATTATTAATTTAATCTCAATTAGATATCTGCTGTGAGAATTGGCGGGAAGAAAAGACCGAGAATGAGGCACCTAGCACCGCGGCACGGGAAATATCCGTGAGTGTGATTCATCAGGGCGAGCGTGCGCGCCTGCACACCTGAACGCGCTAGACCGACTCCATTTCTGGGTCGATCACCGCATAAACTCACACCCCGGTGTGGCCATTCGAATTCGGGATTTGTGGCACTGGCGCACGTAGCACGTGCTAAATTATTAAAAGCACCAGTCCGGGGCTCGTAATTAATTTATCCGAGCCCAGCACCGTTTAGCCGGGCACATACAAGGTTTCATTCAGAACGTGACCGAGCCACGCGGCGCGAGGAGGTGTTGCAGTCGGACCGAAGAGCCGGGCGATGCCAACGATGACTGTTGATTGCTATCGTGTTATACATGGTCGTAGATTTAATCTGGCGAGGATGGAGCTCGCAATTCACTTGGCATCCGATGGCATCCCACAGCCTACAGTCCACGGCCCACCGCCCCTTTCTATTGACACCCCGGCATTAATTATTATCCCCGAAGTCGGCAGGTCTTATCTGCTGGAAGTCCATGAGCCCGATAACGATGGAATCGGTTTCTGTTCGTTTTTTTTTGTGGAACAAGACCGCAGTCGAGTTGATTTCCTTGTTTCTCTCTGGGCGTTAGGTGCCGCAAGAGTGCAGAGCACTTGAAATGATCTGAAACGGAATCGGATTAGAGGTGGCATGTGGCAATATGCGCAGTACACATTTGCATACCAATTGTGGGCTTGGCCGCTGTATGGAACGAGCAACGCACTCTCGGGGCGGCTGCAGAGTTCCGGTGATGAATTATGGCCACTCGGTGCAAATTTAGTCAAATGGGACATTCGGTCGAGATTTCTAGGTGCCGATTTCTGTCCTGTGCCTGCGCTGATGGTGGCGTGGTAAAGTGCAATGAAACCCGACATCCCCGTTCCCCACGTTCCCGACGACCCACCCAACGGCGTCGAGTGTGTGTGTGTCGTGGAAGGTGTTTGGCAACCAAAACACGAGTCCATTCGGATCGAACTTATTTATTGAAATTGAAAATTAATTTTTTCGGTTATTGATATGGCCCGAGATAAGATTTTATTGATTTAGTTGTTGGCCCAAGTGCGGGTCTCTGCAGGTATGGGCTTAAGCGGTTTTTATTTACTTGACTGATTAAGTGAACGGTGGATGGAGGTGGACATGCAAGGCAGTCCGGGCGGGACCGGGGGATTAGATGCCTTTCTAAAATTATATCTTGCGATTGCAGTAAGTTTTAGTGATGGCAAATGCCGGTAGGACGGCGGTGCAAGGTTCATTTGCCGATAAGAAAAATTCCTTTCAAAAAAATTATAAATTTACTGGGCATTTAACTTTAACTGCGATTGACCCGGTGCAGATTTCATGGAATTTGGTAACGAGGGAAAGAAGGAAAGTTATTGAATATTGCCTGCTAAAAGCTTGTGATGATATTTGTTTGTGCTGCGCATGCATTTGATGTCACGACTGGGTGCTACATGTACTTTGACGTAACAGCTCGAGGAAGTTTTCAACGTGGCAGCGGGTGGTTCAAGAAGATTATGTGTCACGATGAAATGACGACATTTGCTGGTGGCTAATGCACACTGGCGCCGTGGCGTAGTCGGTAGGTGCGTCGACTGCTACGCTCGAGGTCGTCAGTTCGAATCTCGGAAAAAACATCAAACATTTTTTCACGGCTCCACCTCTTTCGAGTCACTGACAATGCTCAAAGAGTATAACTGTCTAGGAAAAGCTTCTCAATCTCGCCGTTCGGAGTCGGCATTAAACTGTAGGTCCCCTCCACTCGTAGGAGAACAATAGCACGCACAACACGAGTGGTTGCTGAGAAGCTAGGCCCAGGTCCGCCTCGGACTGTAGCGCCGCAATTATTATTATTATAATGCACTCTCAAGGTATTCTAATTTCGGTTTACTAAACCAGACAATTTAAAATAAGCTTACAGTGCGAAGTCTTCACAATGAACAGGGTAAGTCAAACTGCATTATGAAATTCCATACATTTCTGCATACTGTTCTTTACTTTACTCTTTATTTTCGGCTTATAAACTTATTTTGTGCAAGCTCGTTTCCACTCAAAACAACGGACGATGATAGAAGAGAATACCCTCGCCCGATCAAGACGAAGTCAAGACAGCGATATCAAGACTGAATTCTAACAAAGCTGCTGCTGCAGATAGTCTGCCTGCTGAAATGTTTAAAGCAGCTGGAGATGATCTGGTTGGGCGCATGCACCAGCTCATCTGTAAGATATGGTCGGAGGAAAGCATGGCCGATGAGTGGAATCTCAGTATCGTTTGCCCGATCTACAAGAAAGGAGACCCCTTTGACTGCGCCAACTATCGGGGGATAAGTCTCCTTAACATTGCATATAAGATCTTCTCTGCCGTTTTGTGTGAATGCCTGAAACCATTTGTGAACAACTGATCCTTATCAGTGTTGTTTTTGGCCGGGGAAGTCGACCATAGATCAAATCTTCACACTGCGGCAGATCGTGGAGAAGACCCAAGAAATGCAGATCGACACACACCACCTATTTGTCGATTTTAAGGCCGCATATGACAGCGTGCGTTACATATCTATATTAGATATGTAGGTCATCCACATATATATACACGAACCAAGCATTTGACAACAGTTAACATCACGCCACTTGACTAATAAATATGACGCCGCTGGACAAACGTAAAAGAGCTAACAGTTCTGCCAAGCCGATATTGAAGACAACAAGCAGAAGAGGGAATTCATTCTTGAGTAAAAAGTGAACCAGTGTACACCTCGTGGCAATAAAGCCTAATATTATAAATAAAATATTGTATAAATTTTGAGTTATAAAAGAGTGTAATATCGAATTAAAAACAAAATTAAACATAATTCGTGAGTTTTATTGTGGATTGGTGAACGTAGGCTAAGCTACCATAACTCGTGCATTGAGACGAGCTATTGACGCGAAGTCATTGAGGCACAGCACCACGTAGCGGGATATTTTGTCCCTGCCAAAGGAATATAGAATTCTGACAGATCGTAAGCAGGAACAAATTTCCATAGAATCTTTCAATTCGGTCGTGATTTAAAACGATATTATCTATTAGAAAATAAATGCTTTTAACTACAGTAAATGTTTTAATGTTGAAAGCATGTACCAAAGTCTGGATTTAAGTGGTTGTCAAGTGATTATAAGAGATAGTTCAAGTATAATAGTGCTTTGAAAAATGTAAAAATTGCACTTGTGGCAAGAAGAAATTGTTGTTTTTTCTTCTTTAATACAGCGTTTGTTTATTTAATTGATCAACAAACACAGTTTGCATTATGTACTAGTCACTTAAAATTCAATTGAACATGAAAAACATATAAAATTTCCTCGAACACACGTGTTTTTCTTTCATTTTTCAAGGCACAATTGTGTATAACTTATCACAACCAACAATACCAAAAGGAACATATCTTTACTCGATATTCCATAATAAATTGTATTTGAAACTAACAATTTTATGTTAGCTCTTACAAATTTATTTCTCCACCAAATTTCAAGTTTCAATATAAATTTGTTCCCGCCGTTGAACTGTCAGAATTCTATATTCCTGTGTAGCTACCAAAAATTTCCGCCAGAAGTACTTCAAGTCGTCAATACAGCGCCATGTCTAGTTTTGACATTCCTGCCAAACTCGGCAGACTGAGCAGGATGACGATGGAAAACTCTCGCTGCTCCTTTAAGGTCGGTAACGGACTCACCGAGACTTTCAATGTCAAAAAAGGTTTTAGACAAGGCGACGCGCTGTCATGTGATTTCTTTAACATCATTCTTGAGAAGATCGTGCAAGACTCACCGGTCAACACAAGAGGCACGATCTTCCAAAAGTCTGTTCAACTGCTAGCTTACGCGGATGACATTGACGTGATTGGGCGAACACAGCGAGCCGTCAATGATGCGTTTGCTGGCATTGAAACGGAAGCGGCTAAAATGGGTTTGGCGGTAAACGAGGGTAAAACCAAGTATATGCTGTCATCGAGAAAGGACGCACAACATCGACGACTTGGCCAGAACTTCACCATAGGTAGCTATAACTTTGAGCTAGTTAAGGACTTCGTCTACCTTGGCTCCGCGGTAAATAATACAAACAACATCAGTACCGAGATCAAGCGCAGAAAAACACACATCAACCGCTGTTTTTTTGGGCTCAAAAGGCAATTGAGTAGTAGAGAAAGATCAAGCTGACTCTATACAAGACCTTGATCATCCCAGTCCTGCTGTACGACGCAGAGGCATGGACAATATCCCAAGCTGCGTGCTGATGGGAGAGGTTGACATGTTGGGCGAGGCCCAGGTCCACCTCGGACTGTAGCGCCGCCATTATTATTATTATAATGCTTTCAGACCTCCTACGATTAGTGGATATAATCGTATCGAACTTAGAATATGTTTGCATGTAGCATGAGCATGAGCGGTGATTCTGCGGTAAGAGAAAGTGATAAGGCCACTTCACGCCTGGCGATTTCATCGCATTCGCAATTTCCTGGAATGTCACAGAGTTCCGGCATCCACAGAGGTGAATGTAGAATGCTCAGCCATCGCATCAAGCGACAAGCGGTATTCTTTGAGGGGAATGCGATCGAATCCGTGGTTTAAATCGATGATATCCTTCAAGAATAAGATGAGGATGTTTTTTCTTGGGTGAAGCTCACGGTCTGGGATCCCAGCCAAAAATTAACAAATCCTTCTTTGAGGTATGCTCCAATTTGTGACCTCTACTACTGAACCAAAGAGTAACAAAGACGAAAAAGCGACATTGACACAGTCATCAGGGTCACACAGTTAAATTCAATTCGCTACGGGAGATAGATCACCTTTCCCTGTCTCAAAAAACGTTCGCAACTCATAAAATATAAACAAACATATTTTTCACCTTTATTGTGCATGGATATCATTTGAATTTCTACCCCCCACGTGGGTGGGCCTAATAAAGATATCTCAACAACTTGTTCACGATCACGCGGCGCACACACGATCAGTGTGTTTCAAAGTCAAGCGTCTTCAGTTCTCGTCAATTCAAATGGAGATTTGTCCCCTGAACTGTATTCGCGATGAGTTGAACTTTCTTTTCACGACCAAAAATGAAAACCCCAGGAACAGCGACATGAAAACAAGTTGCCCGATCTCGGGTCTCAGATGTGCTTTTGTCAGGCGGAAAAATGGAAAAAAAGAAAACAAAAGCAAGAACTACACCGCTACACTCGTTTGGGTTAAGAGTTCGTAGTCATACACATTTGTCATATTGTTCGCTGCATATCATCAGCACCATCGACATTGTTTCCAGGGCGAGGAGGGCGACGAGGTGGCTTGTCTTTGAACGACAACAACGAGTGTAGTGGGTACAACCGATGAGATACACTCTCGTACGCTAACTCGCCGGTACAATGGCAAAGATCATTCACAATTGGCAGCATTAAAATGCTAATAGCACCCCATTGACAGTCATATCGATCCACATTCGCCATTCAATCGGGGGACGAACGTTGGCGAGATGAGAGAAAATCCATGTCAAGCCATCCGGACAAGCGCTATACAAACGCGGCCAGCAGTTAAGTGGCATCTTTAGTGCACGGGATGGATAGGCAGGCAATGTATCCGATAGATCCGATTACCACGGGGAGACACTCTTGTCGAGTTGGCGGATGAAAGCCAAGCGAAAAGAGAGACCAAATCCACCCGACTGATGGCATTATCTCTGGCAAATCATGTTACATCGATGACATCGATGATGGGGAGGACGACACAGAGTCGGCCGATACTTCGATCCCGGGGAACACTGAAGATGATGCGCGGTCTGCATGTCATGGCAGCGCGACTAAGGTGAGCCGAGAGCGCAGGAGGCCGCGGATAGTCGACGATGTCGCGTGGATTTTCTATTAATCTCGAGATTACGTTTAGTTCACTGACTATTAATTTGCTCCACATACATGTGCACACCTATGCGGAGGCGCACGGGTCGACTCCTTCCCGCGCCTCCCTCGCCGGATGTTTACTCGCCGGCCTATTGCACATGTGAGATGGTGAAGATCGCTTTTCTCGTTTATCCAACTTTATCTACGCGAAGTATCTCGCTGCGGAGAGAGAATAGACGATTGCCGTAGACAATTTGTTATGTTGAGAGATAAATAGGTGCTAATGTCGGTATCGATTAAACGTCTCGTTATGAGATTACACTGGGGGCTATAAAATGTGAACACGTCGATTAGTGGCTCTGCAATTTGTGTGTCGTCGCAGTGTGCTAATTGAAATAGTTACGCGCTTGTAGTCAGGGTGCCTTGTGATGGCTGCACTGGAATGTGAATTGGTATTTATTGGCTGAAGGCGGTCTTTTGTGCAACGGGCAAAGTACACTGCACAAGTGGGGCTATTTTAATGGGTCTGGACACTGGTTGCTTACAGTAAGACTGACCACGGAGCACGAGAACCTGTCGAAAAGGTCGCTTAGATGTCGATCGGTCCTAAGTTTTTTTTATTAAGAAGGTTTTGCTTCAAACCATTTAATGCATTCGGTTATGAAGTCACACAGATCAAGTGAATAGAGATAAATCATGTTTAGGATGACAGACGAGCGAAGAGCCTCACTTTTCGATTTATGATAGAAAAACAGAGTGATCCAATCAAGGCTTAAGCCAGTAGCGCAGCAATTAAATTTGCGTTCAAGTATTTGCTTTAATTTCTAGTGCCTGTCTATGGGAAATATTTCTATAAGTTGTCATCTTAAAACTGATCATTGGTTTTGTGCCTTAACTCGACAATACGTTAGCAACCTGAGTCGCGGAATGGACGCACGTTTAAAAATGATGGCTATTATAATATACGAAGACGATCCTCAGCAATGTTCTCCAATTCGAGTAGGAATTTACATCTTATAAGATGTTAGTAGGTTTTTATTGGGACTGGTCGAATTACGATGTTTAGTACCACCCCACAAAGTGTAACACTATACTACTTTGCCATACTCCAAAAGTCCAAACCAATGAAAATCACCACGGCACAACGGAAAAAATATGTTTTTTCTTTTCAACACCAAATGATTTCTAGTTAGCACCCTGCAATCAAATTGATCAATATGTCATAAGCTGACGCTTTAAAAACATTTTTTAACGTCAGAAAAAAAACAAATCCCTAACATCATAGACAAAAAGCATTGAAGCAGTATACGCTAATTTGCTAAATTGAAAATGGTTGACAGTGGCAATTCCATGTTCAAATACGTCATGCAATAAAGTCTATTTATCCTATAGTCGGGTAAAAAAAAGGACGATCAGTGAAGAGTATATGCCTCTTTGAACTAGTTGGGCGAATTTAAATGCGTTGCAAAACCCTAGGCATTCGTTTGTGAAGCTATGTGTATTTGGGCTAGCGGGCCATATTTTTTCTTCCAAAAATGATGATTTTTCAATCCTTTTCCATAGACCTGCTGATTGCTACGGATGTTGAGATTCAGTGAGGTTCAGCACTTACTATTTATTCTTGACCGCAACATTTTTCGAATCACAGATTTCTATTCATGAAATTTCTGTTAAGGGATGTGTTAAAGTAAAAAAAACAAAAGTAAATATCAGAGCTCTTATTTGCCAAATAAAACCGTAACTGTACAAAAACTAAATAAAAAGCTTTATAGTTTGTAGTGAAAGCCGAGGGCGCCGTGGCGTAATGGGTAAGCGCGTCGACTCTTACGCTAGTAGTTTGGGTTCGATTCCCGAAAAAACGCCTTTTATATTTTTACGGCTCCACCTCTTTCGAGTAACTGACAATGCTCAAACAGTACAACTATCCACAAAAAAGTTTCTCAATCTCACCGTTAGAAATCGGCATTAAACTATACGCCTCCTCCACTCGTGGGAGAACAATAGCACGCACAACACGAATGGTTGCTGAGAAGCTGGTCCCAGGTCTACCGCGGTCTACCCAGGTCCACCTCATTATTATAATTAGTTAGAGCCGATGCAAATATCAGAGTTTATGTTTGTGATTTAAATAAAAATGTCAAGACCTTTCGTAAGATAATGCATTTCTCTACAGATTAAAATTTGTTGGATGATCTTGTACCAGATCCTGATTAAAAAATCAAAAAGATGTGTGTAATATTGACATCAAATGAAATAGCTCATGATGCTAACTGGACAGACATGAGAATTGAAGCCCCTGTTCAATAGATTCAGAGAGTCGTTCGATTTTTCCTTCGTTCTCTTAGGTCTTCATTTTAAGTTTTAAAATTTAAGATGAAAATTAATGACTGTCATAAACTAACAAACAGCATTCACTTCAAAAACATTTTTTAAGGGTAAAGAAATAAACGATAGCGTGGTGAAAAAGTGGGTCGATTCCTACTCCGAAGGTCCATAGTTCGATTCCTGAACAAGCACACTAACATTTATGTTCAAGGCGCCACCTCTCACGAGTCACTGACAATACTTCAAGGGTATGACAGTCATAGTCTCCTTAAACTGCGTTATTGGGAGTCAGCATAAAACTGTAGGTCCCTTCCCTTTTGAAAAAAAAAGTAGTCTCCATGAGTTTTAATGGCTACGACTATATTGGAGAAATGGCTGAAGGTAGCTCTAAACGACGAACATGCTCGCCGAACTTGCTCGTTTGCGTTATCCCCTACACGGCGATCACATTTGGCGAACTTTCATTTCGTGTTCTTTCTTCAAACCGTCAACATGTGTGATAGGGAAGCGCAAGTGGTGAATTCCTCGATAAAATCGTGGCTGACTGTTGACATTGTGCTTAATCCGCGATATGCACTCGGCGACGTTCACAGCAAAAATGAGGTTTGCTCGCAAACATGGCCCTACACAGCGAACATCAAAGCCAACGAACACGACAAAATCGAAATTTTTCGCCAACAGTGAGCGGCTCGCTAATCAGCCCATACACGACGAAAATGCAGCGAGTTCGGCGACCATGTTCGCCGTTTAGGGCTACCTTAAGGCAATAAGCAACATATTAAAAAACTAACTAACTACTGTAGTATCTCGAAAATATGAACTTCCAATAATAGACACGTAGTTATGAATGAATGCTAGTCATAAAAGCATTGCATATACCAAAATAGCAATTCAAAGGAATTAAAAAAAAATTTTCATAATTAGCGAAAACCAGACATTTTTAAGCTTCCGTCTACAAAAACGGAACCTTTATAATTTCGGTGTGTCCGTCGGTCCGTCCGTCAGTCCGTCGTGTCAGTCACACTTTTTTTATCTCCGAAGTTTATGAAGATATCGGCATGAAATTAGAAATTGGAATTAGGTACTTCAGGCCTAGATGTCATTGCCCATGCACCAAAATTTAAAGAGTAGGGCCATTTCGGGGTGGCTCCAGTACAGGTGAAGTTGCCATTAATTTTGAAACTTTGTCGCACCCCATCGAGTTCTATATCAACCGACAGATCTTTTGAAATGAGGTAGAGATTTCCTTCAACAGTTTTTGATCCAAAGTACCGTTTGGAAATATAGGGCTCCTAAGTTTTTTTTAATGCGTCCCCCCCTGCCATTTTTAAACCAAAGTGTTTAAAAATCTGAAAAAAATCACAAAAACTTGGCTTCATTGAGTCATTTAAAATAATTTCAAGCATTCTGGCCTAAATAGTTTTCGAGATATTGGCCAAAAACGGTCAACCATCAACATGCGAATTTTGAAGATCTGAAAACGCAGTTTTGAAGACTTCAATGTAAGCATTAAGAAATGATAAATTTTAAAATATCGATTTATGTTGAAGTGGTCGCCGTGGCGTAGTGGGTAGGTGCGTCGACTCCTACGCTCGAGGTCGTCAGTTCGAATCTCGAAAAAAAAACATCAAACATTTTTTCACGGCTCCACCTCTTTCGAGTCACCGACAATGGTCAAAGAGTATAACTGTCTAGAGAAAGATTCTCAATCTCGCCGTGTTAAGTCGGCATTAAACTGTAGGTCCCCTCCACTCGTGAGAGAACAATAGCACGCACAACACGAGTGGTTGCTGAGAAGCTAGGCCCAGGTCCACCTCGGACTGTAGCGCCGCCATTATTGTTATTATTATTTATGTTAAAATGTTGAGATATCTAAGATTTCTCTTAAAAAAGTGCTCTACAGTAGACTGTCACCCTGAAGAAAGAGGGGAAAAATTCGTCAATGTTTCTGAACTTTCCACTTTATAGAACGGTTCATGTTTTCGAGATTCAACTGTATTTTGTTAAATGTATACAAGTGAGCTTAGGTCACATTTCGTTGGTTAAAGAATTTTTTTTTGACTTTGCTAAACACATCAGCAGAGAAGCTAGGCCCAAGTCCACCCCGGACTGAAGTGCCACCAGTATGTTTATTCTATTCATATGTCAAAGAAGAGTTTCATTTGGAACCAGCAAGTCACTTTCTTATCCCTCAACTGTTTGTTTCCCCACACTGTCCGCCCTTGGGCCGATGCACGCATCCACTTACGCATCATCGCTCCAATCGAACCTTACTTCAGTCTTTTAGAGAAAATCCCTAGCAACGAGTTTGCAATAAAAAAAAACTTACGAAAGAAAAAAAAAACCGGAACCACGATCATACCGTATACGGCATCTATTTAGCATGCGAACAACCTGTCAACGTTGGAGTATATCATCTTTTGCGGTTACGGCCTTAACGGGACCTTACCCTAGCAAATTTCTACACACTAGACCACAGCACTGTTGGCTTGCAAGTAGTTGAGATACACTTTTTTCTTTTATGCTTTACATTCTCCTCAGCTTTCCATACGTTCACCGACCACCGACAACATGTAACAAGTCCTCCTTCAGGGGGTATTTGCATAGGACTCGACTTGACATCGGGAAGAATGTCGGCAGAATGCTCGGTATGACGTTCCGCCTTTTGTGGTTTGCACTTACAGTTCTTTGATCTTAATTCCAAGCGATTGAATTGCATAATAAACTGGGCAATGGATTCGATTACTTCCTATTTGCCTTTATGGGGGCGATTGAACTTTTGAATAGGTTGATGGGGAGGGGAGCCAGATGGGAGACAACGGGATTGTGGGTGACTGTTTTCTCATGTGGTGGAGACTTTGGACGTTGTTTTGAAATTCTAATTGTCTTTGATTGGAAGTGCATTCCCAAATGATCGCTTTAAACTGGACATATGAAGCATTTTCAACACCATCAAACGAACACCAAAGTGAGTGGCGTGATTCTGAGACAAAAGGGAAAGTCAATAACACATTTCGCAGCAGTTCACAAAAACCCCCATAAAAACAGTGTCTTTAGCACCTCAGTCGAGTGAAGTTTTGACTCCACACCCTCATCACGGAACCGATACTTTTCGCCTTGACCACTTGACGCCGCCACTCGCCGGCAAAATTCCGTCCCGAAAATTAGTGACTGACTCAGCAAGCGAAGCGGGCATTTATTTGACACTCAATCAAGACAAATTTCTGGTCATAAGCCGAAAAATTTATACGAGTGCCGCACCTTGCATATCATCGAAGCCAAAAGAGACCTTTTCCCAACCCATTCCCCAGTGACGTACCCCCTCCCACACGTTGACCAACTTACCCGGTCAACTACAAATCACTGCGATCAAAATCGTCCGCAATGTGCTGGAAAATTCGCTTCCTCCATCTAATAAACCAAAAAAAAAGCATCCAAACCCTGCAAGGCACTCCCAAAACTCCTCTCATTGACATCGCCGCGCGCGTACGGGCCCGAAGTTCAGTTGGTGGCACTAGCGGTTTATCGCATGCCAGGCGCGTGTTTCTTTAAAAACCCCCAACCATGCCATGCACCAGACTGCCACACTGGCGCAGCGCCATCACCTGGGCGGTCTCGGCACATCAAAAGGAAACCCTCTCCTGTGTGTGTTTCGGTTTTCATCTAAAGTACCACCTTGATGAGATGGCGATTTGTTGGCCAAAAAAAAGGAAGGAAACAAGCGAGCGAAACCGCAGTGGAACACAAATCTTATTTGTTTATGCGTGCCATGGGGACGGGCTTCAGTGCGATAGAAGCCAGGCCTAAACGCGCTCGCTCGCGCGCAGCTATTTATTATTAATAATAATCTGCAAGGCGTTTTATTTATTACGTTTATCTGGCCATTAACGAACTTTAGATGCTGTCCGCGTCTAGCAGTGCTCCACCACCACCATAACATCGGCCAGTAACCTGATCCGTGCGCTTTCATCTCATGCATCTATCTGCGGCAACGCACGGCGGGACTTACTTGAACAAGCATTTATCTCGGGCTATTGCCAAGCGATGCTTTCCTCCTTTGTGATGATGGAAGACATGCTATCGCGGGCCCTGGTGGTGGATGAGTGGATGATGATGACGACGACGATGGTGGTGCTGGTGCGGTGCCTCAATTAAACGTGCCCCAATGTGGGCTTTAATTGCCGCGCAACACATCACAATGGCAACAATGAAGCAGCGCGCGTCGACAAGCGTTCAACTACCATAAGCCGTATCGTCGTCGAGTGGTGCGCGATAAATCTCATTAAGTACTGCGCACGCGCGTGGGCCTTTACTGTGCACGGATCTCTAATGATCTTTTAATTGCACACCACGCGCAAAGGATATGGAAATCGAAACGAAACATTGTGGGGTGTAGCCTATCCCCGAAACCCATATCAGCACAGATGATGCCCAGCACAGAGTGTCTGTTCGTGCGCGACGCTGGCGAGAGACACGCGTAGAAGCTACCTCCAGACGGATGTCCATCAGATCGGGATGAAGTGTTATCCACTTCATAAACTCACAGATCGTATATTAGCCACCAGCTACCTTACGCACTGGCGAATCCTTGTGTTCCCTCACTCTCCTCCTACCTGTCTTCATCGCGGCGAAGACGGTGTAAAGGATGCAGGACGGGATCCTGCTGAGCCTGGCACAGTGCGCTCGTATCCACCATCAGGTGTCGGAATGGTAAATTAAAGGTTCACCTTCGTCTGTCAGCACAACGGTATACGTTAAGGGCTGAGAAGATAAAGTGAATTAGGATGTAAAGTTGAGTTGATTATCATTTATCCTGGAGTCGCCACTATCATTATCCTGTTTGGCTCATTAATAGAATACACCAATGACCGCCGCACCATCACTCCACACGCCATATGGCCTCAATTCGACTCAAAGTGATGGTGATGAGGAGTCTTGTGCGCGGGCACTGTGCTGTGTTGTCTGATACCGATTTGATAAGGAACAGCAGCAGGCATGGCACCGTGCGCTACACGCGAGTCCGAGTCCGAGTCCTCTCGCAAAGGGAAAGCGAAAGGTCCTTTCTTTGGTATTTTAATCGATTGTTGTTGCTGTTTGGTGTTGTTTTTTGTGAGGAACAGTTGTTGTTCTAGGACGACTGTAGATGGGTTCATTATTGGTCATCATGCTGGTCGCCAGTGGGCAGGAGAAGAACAACAAAAACAGAAACGCGTTCATTATCCTTTGGGCATGGTGCATTCCAGAAAATTGTTATTTTTTTCCAACGCACCACGGGGGTTGAAACTTGTTTCTCTAATTAAATAATTCTCGAAACAAATACAGTCGGAGGGGAAGAAAGGGTTGTGGAGGATGGTCATGGGCAATTTGGTAGTGAAATGTCAACAAGGATCCTGGCCGAGGGTGTTGTGCCGTATGTTAGTTTTGATGCTGATTAAATGTAAGCGATTGCTATCTCATTATGTTTTGTGGGGGTTGTAGGCAAGGGTTAAGGATGAGTTTCTGTTTAGCTGTTAAAGTGTGGTAATTTGTTGTCAGTAACATCAGATGTGTGTGTTAGTTTGGACGAAGGAATTAAAAGGTCAAATTTGACAGCTAAATCGAAAGTTAAGGTTGCGTGAAGTCAGTTTTATTCAAGGAAAATTATTAGAAAATATTACGGATGCAATTTTTTATGAAGTACATAAAAGTGCAATGGTACATGTATGGACTTCATAGGAAATTAGTTCGATGTTAAAACTATAAGTGAATATTGGAACTCTGTTCAGGATCACAAGATTTTCCTTGTTATATGGCGCTTCAGCCTCAGGTGGACCTGCATCTAAACCGATACGCATCTCCAACCAGCGCGATGTTTTGCTAACTGCCTCCAATTGGGCACAGCATTTAAGTTCAGGTTCTTCTTGTGTGCGCCAACTTAATTGGGGAAGTTCTTTGTCAATGCAACAAAGAACGCTTTAGGGTCAGAGTCGAAGATTCTTAGGGGCGGAACTTATTTGTCCATGACATAGTCATCTTAGGCGCCTGGCAAAACTAGCGTTGCTGTAAAGCCCGTATAGTTCATGACAGAATTTGCCTCTCTCGAAAACCCCAAAGGCTTATTTCTCCGCTTTGTATATTGTCCATGGGCACCGTAGCATAGTGGGCAAGTGCGTCGACTGCTACGCTCGAAGTCTGGGTTTGATTCCCGAAAAAAAACCTTTAATTTTTTCACGGCTTTCGAGTCACTGATGAAACTCAAAGAGAACAACGTGTTGTGCGTGCTATTGTTCTCTCACGAGTGGAGGGGACCTACAGTTTAATGCCGACTCCGAACGGCAAGATTGGAAAGCTTTTTCTAGACAGTTATACTCTTTGAGCATTGCCAGTGACTCGAAAGAGGAGGAGCCGTGAACAATTTTCTTTTTGAAAAATTGTTTGTCTGAACTTGGATTCGAACCTAGACTGTGAAAGTTTAATGCGCATGGGTCGACGCACGAACCCACACGACCACGGCACCCATCGCTTTTGTTAATATTATTAACTTAAAAATTTCAGGCAAAAAAATCAGTTAACAGCATTTGCTAACGCAATCCATTTATTAAAAACACTAACATTAACATCTTTTCGAAAAAAAATACGGTCCAATAGCAAAGTCAGTCCACAAACTGCATAAGGCAGTAACTCACTGTGGATGGAGAGGCTCTTCCAGTATTTGTCTTGGGTCTTTGGACGTGCATCCTTTGGTGCTATAGGTCGGGTGGACTTCCCTCTCAATCAACCCTGTTTCGTTATCCAACAGATTCAGAGTAGAAGATTCTTCGCGCTGGAGCTTTTTTTTTCAGAGGATTTTTTTTGAAACACTACACTGGAGCACTCGGACTCAAAAATGGTCCATTGTACTGCCGGGTAGCAAAGTACTTTAGTGCCGTTAATTAACTTAACAAACTGCCGCGTCCAGTCGTCTTTTGGTCATCGGGCTGGAGCTTAGTTGCTCATGAGCTTTACAGGGCCTAGCCATCTAAGGGATAGGAGACGTGTTATGCGTCCTTTCTAAACGACACCACTGTACGCGATTTCAAAAAAATGTGCCTGGTCTTAATTTACACGTGCACGTTTTCGACATTTCACTCAAATAAATAAGCCACCGTTAATTCGGGCCTAAGGTATTTGAACGCTGATCGCGCGATTCTTCCGCTTTCCTCAGTCTATTTAAGATCGTGTAACACATATTGCGGTGGGTGCCGTGGCGTAGTGGGTAGGTACGCTCGATGCTCTCGGTACGATTCCCGAAAAAACACCAAACATTTTTTCACGGCTCCACCTCTCTCGAGTCATTCACAATGCTCAAAGAGTATAACTGTCTAGAAAAAGCTTCTCAATCTCGCCGTTCGGAGTCGGCAATAAACTGTAGGTCCCCTCCACTCGTGAGAGAACAATAGCACGCACAACACGAGTGGTTGTTGAGAAGCTAGGTCCAGGTCCACTTCGGACTGTAGGGCCGCTATTATTATTATATTAACACATATTGCGGCACTCAATAAAGAAATATTCATCAACTATCACTGATAGTTGCATGCTGACAGCTTGTGGAAGACCCCCTTGGTGGATGACCCTATGATTATGAAGCCATCCGCCCCACTCTTCAAAGTAGTTGTGCTACTAAAAATTCGTAAAAACTGTACTGAGGAACAACACACAATGGACATAATCAAGAAAGTCAAGTGAATTGAACAGATTTGGAAATGGAATGCATTTTTAAGGACATTCCCCATAAAAATTTAAATACCTCTCAATAAAATCGAGAGGCTCTTTCATGCTTGTTACATTATTCGAATATTCAGCAATTGTTGTGTTTTAAAATTCATGAAACACAATTGAATAGATGAGTAGGAGGTTTCAGTCACTCACTTAAAATCACTGCATGTCAGGAGTTGATCCGATCCTTATGACCATTCAGGTTTCTTTTTTTTCGCTCAGGATATCTCAGCATCGCCATTCTCCATCAAAGTCTACACTATACTTCTACCCAGTTCTGTAGCAAGACATAAAGATTAAAGAGACTTACCCAACTTGTGCTTATGTACATATTTCAAATTTGAACAAGAAGCTAGTCTCATTTGTTGTTCTTTGATTTGTTTAACTTTTTTTTCTTTTCAAAATGTTCTAGCTTGAATTCAGGGTGCTTATAACAATTCAGTCGGCCTATAATAGTTACGCAAATGACTGACAAATGACTATGTACTTCGTTCTGAAGCCATCTGTTTTCCAGACTAGCTGTCAAATAATGCCGGAGATCTGCTCATTTCCTCCAAATTTATTTTTTTTGCTGGCTTGGCTGCGCTATATTTTTGGAAATTTTTCAATTTCAGATTTTTTTACTTTTGGCGTAGCCTACTGTGCAAATATTTAGCTGCAGACCAAGGTATTTCTTTTTTTAATTTGCGCGTGCAAAATGGGTTACGAATACCCTTAAGTGTCCGGCATCTAAACACAGCATGGGCCGAAGGTATAGAGGGAGAAAGTGAGAGGAGGTACCTGTGCACATTGGTCTTAAATGCCTGTGGATTGAAGTGAGTGGGAAATATCGGGCTGGGAAGAGCATTCCATATTCGTGTAGTGCGGTTAAAAAACGATTTTCTAAACTTAACTGTACGTCCAAAAGCAGGCGGTGCAATATCAGATGCATCCCCTTTAAAGTTAAAAAAGGCATCATTTACTAATGGCTTGGCTTTGAAATTTTGGAATCCACACTACTCACATATGTTGTGTGTCGGATATTTTTGTTGCATGAAGTGACCCCAAATATTTATAAACTCTAGCGGCTATCACTCCTAATAACTTTAAAAAATAATGTCCTAGTATACGTTTACATCAAAAAGTAAAAAAACTGAAAAAATTGTTTGCATCCCACTTTTTTCGAAAACGTCAAAATTCATATAGCAACGTCACGTTTTAGGAGACGGGTTTTTGATATTCCCTCTATATCAGCAAACCACTGTAGCATAGCTCTTTCCGCTCGGAGTCACTCATTACAAAACACATATCGAGCGCCTTTCCTTAATGGCAGCTGCTATCGTATAAATTGCGCAAACGCCAACTGAAACGGTCAGCAAAGAGTGTCACCCCGATGGCAATTCATTCATTAAGGTTGTCCCTCTCACTTCACTTTCTTGGAAATACTGCGAAACTAGGTCGACACCTCTTGACACCTTGACTCATCCCAAACACTAAACCCCTCTGAACTTTGCCGAAAAGGATCGCCTCTGCTGTCATATACCGCAACTCAAAATCGACGATCTGATCTGATTCCTATTCTTTCCACAGAACAATACCCATCCAATCCAATGTCCAAACAATGCGGTAATTTCTACAAAAGTTGCGAAGTCAAGCGTAATGATACCTCTGTCTTCTCGGTGGCTTCAGTGTCTAGGACAGATCAAAGGCCTACCTACTCGATGGAATGCATCCCTTTATCTTGGCATCGGCTGGTAACCTCAAATCTGAAAATTGAGAATGGCACAAGCGATTCGCTTGTACATAGATCATCACCCTCTCAGCTCAGGACTTCCATCATCATCGGGCATCAGCTCATTGATACGAGAGTTGACGCAGGTGTGTTCCTTTGACAAACGATGTATTTGTTGCATAAGCTGCACCTTTCCTATGTACACAGAGTCATATCGTACTCGTTCCTTTCTCCTTTCGGTTCGGATTGATTACACGACGCAGGGACAGACACTCGTCATCCTCTAAAGAGGATCGCAAACAATGCGAGCTATGTTGTGCGGGTGTTCGTTGCAGTCTTCTTGCGAGAAATTCTTGCTACTGAATGAGGAGTCGGAGGACAACCTGCTGAACCTTAGGCGTATGTCTGTATGCACACATCAAAGTCCTTATCGAAGTTCACTCTTCCCTTCAGCTGAACGCATCTGACTTGAATTTGCTCGAAAGGTAGGATCAGGGTTTTGAGGTTCCACCTGCTTTCTGCAGTTTTGTTTGCATTCAAAGGCCCCCCCTTGAGTTGAAAGGGATTAGAATGGCGGCTGGCAAGGGTTGGCTGCGGACGTCAGATGGTAATTAAATAAAGAGTTGATCGGAGATACCGTCACTAGAGTCGCATTTGCTCTGATTGCAGGATGCGGCTAAAGCTGAGTAAATGTTTGCGCTCGACTCAGTCTTATTTTGTGTCTAACTTCCGGTGGGATGTAGAGATGACTTGATCCTGTCGGCAAATGTTACTGGTGACACATGAGATGCATGGAATTTGCTTTTTGGATTAACATTGATACCAGTCAATAAACAGCTTATTTTTGTCACATCTACGAGTGGGACTTGCTTACTTGTTGATTAGTTCATTTTAAAATTGATTAGAGAGGAAACTTGAAGAAGACTAGAATGCAAGAAGTTTTTAGGAATAAAATCGAAATAAAATGATGAATAGAACATAGCTGGGACACAGCGATCCCTCAAAGCCAACATAATCCTTGCCGCCGGTCAAATTCAGCCTGATTTATGCGTCAGAATCAGGGAAAGTCGGATATTTCGGATGCGCGCCACCCAGAGAAGCCGCGGTGGACATTTGGACGACATTATATTTCACACATAATGGCATCGATAGGCCTTTGAAGCGAATGAAAAAAGTCACTGATACCTTACACGTGCTTTGTTTCATTTTAATTTAAAGATAAGAAGCGCTTAATGAACGACCCTTCATAATACGTGTTAGCAACCATTGTTAGCGTAATTTCAAGCCAAGAAACGAAAGGTCGTGAAAAAGAGCCAAAAGCTATACACCGATACGCATACCGTCTTTTTCAATTTTCATTTTCGATGTCATGTCTACATACAGTTAGTATCAAAAGTGAATAAACAGTCTTATTCTTCCTCTTAGGGCGCTACAGTCCGGGGTGGACCTGGGCCTCACTCAACATGCCTCTCCAGCCAGCACGATCTTTCGCCAGCTGTCTCCAGTTTCGCACACCAAGCCGGCCGAGATCACCCTCGATTTGTGTGCGCCACCTTGTATGTGGACGTCCTCTGTTGCGTTGTCCCACAGGCTCAGAGTCGAAGACTCTTCGGGCCGGAGCTAAGTTGTCCATACGCTCTACATGGCCTAGCCATCTTAGGCGTTGGATCCGTTGACGCCTGGACAGACTCATGTAGTTGTACAGTCCATACAGTTCGTGGTTGAACCTTCTCCTCCAAAAGCCATCAACGCAAACAGGACCAAAGATTGGGCGCAGAACTATTCTCTCAAAAAGGCCAAGAGACTGTTCATCCGCTTGGGATATTGTCCATGCCTCTGCGCCGTCAAGCAGGACTGGGATGATCAAGGTCTTATACAGAGTCAAATTGGTCTTCCGAGAGAGGGCTCTACTACTCAATTGCCTTTTAAGCCCAAAAATCAGCGATTGGCAAGAGTTATTCTGCATTTGATCTCGGTACTGATGTTGTTTGTACTGTTTACCGCGGAGCCGAGGTAGACGAAGACTTTCACTACCTCAAAGTTATAGCTGACGTTCTGGCCAAGTCGTCGATGTTGTGCGTCCTTTCTCGATGACAGCATACACTTGGTTTTGCCCTCGTTTACCGTCAGACCCAATTTAGCCGCTTCCGTTTCAATGCCAGCAAACGCATCATTGACGGCTCGCTGTGTTCGCCCAATCACGTCATGTCATCTGCGTAAGCTAGCAGTTGAACGGACTTTTGGAAGATCGTGCCTCTTGTCTTGGCCAGTGATTTTTGCACGAGCTTTTTAAGAACGATGTTAAAGAAATCACACGACAACGCGTCGCCTTGTCTAAAACCTTTTTTGACATTGAAGGTCAGCTTCTACAAACCCCTTCCACCAACCATCTCTGCCTCGCTCATATTCAAAAAATCGTGTTAATTTGAGTGTTCTCTTGAGTATTTTCTTTTTTATTGTACAAATATATAAAAACCTTAAAAAACTATAGTAACATTGCGGATTGTAAAATAAAAATAAAAACAATTTTCCTTAGACTTTGAAAAAATGGAAAACCACTTAAGTACCTGTAACCTCGACTAGAACTGTCACGTTCTTACACTTCTAGGTTACAAGTTAAAACGAACTATAAATAGTCAACTTATATGAATATTCTCAGCACCAGAGTGATATGATCAGAATGCGTCCATCCTTGAAATATCCTGTTTTGTTGGGTGATTTGTTTTTTGGTATACTAGCTGTATTGTCGCGGTCTCCCCGACCGGCGTCGTCGTCGAATTAAACCATAACTAGGCTCAGACAATTGTTATCGTACAATTGGAGTTAGCATGTTTGTTGAGCAGGGACATCCTTGAGAAGGACTTGTCGCAGACCTTGCAGGCGTATTTCTTCACTTCGACATGGGTCTGCTGGTGGGCTCGCAGGTTTGAGCGATCGGCAAAGGATCGGTTGCAGTCCGTGCAGGAGAAGGGCTTCTCGCCGGTGTGGGTGCGGATGTGTCCTTGCAGGAGCCATGGTCGGGAGAAGGCCTTTCCGCAGATGGGGCACTTGCAGGGCAGGGTGTGGGTGCGGATGTGCATCTTGAGGGCGCCGAGGGTTGTGTACAGTTTGCCGCACTCCTGGCAGGCGTGTTGCTTCTTCTCCTGGTTGCATTCTGCGGCTGGGCAGTGGTATTGCTGGTGCTTCGATAGTCCGATGGAGGTTGAGTACATCTTGGAGCATTTTTCACACTTGAAGCGGTAGTTTTTCGTGTTGACTGTTGTGTTGCTGGCGGATGGGGCTTCTTCGAAGATGTGGAACAGGGCAGGCAGTGGAATGTCGTTGCGAACGGACAGATCCTCCGGTTCCGATGATGTGTACGAGTTCGGGCTGGATGGTGGCGTGATCTGGTAGTTGTAGGTGGTCTCCTGCGTTGAGTTGGTGGGAACTGATGGTTGAGCGCTGAAGTTGTAGTTGTTCCAGACGGCGGTCATTGGGTTGTATGGCACGAACCCATTGCTGAAGCTGTTCTCGATGCTGCTTGGGCTGATTCCTCGGAGGTGGATGTTCGGGTACTCGGTATCCGATCTTGGAGGCGATGGGTAGTGATCCACGTAGGAGTTCTGAGATGTTTCGCTTTTGATTGAGACTGGTGACTCTGGGCGGATGTACTTGTTGTTGTTGTTGTTGGCGGGCTTCATTCTGTCGTACAGCGAGTTGACGGTGAGATTGAGTGCGAAGTTTTTAGGATCGCTCTCACACTTGTCCTCAGCCTTGCGCTTGAGGGATAAATCCTGCGGCTGGTCATCCGCTTGCGGTGGGGATGCCATGATGGGTTCTTCGTAGAATACGGGGCGTTTCTTGAGTGGGCACCTCTTGTAGTTGTTCATCTTGAATGCGTTTGTGGTGGAAATTCAAAAAATCTCGAAAATAATCCAATTTCTTGTGCTCTCTGCTAAGCTACTACTAGCTGTCTTCACCTTGAGCTGCTGGCTGCGAATGACAGGTTTTCGAATCCGCACTCCCTTTTATACCGAGTCGACCAACCCTCGGCCATGTATTTCGGTGCTGACCTGCGAGAACATATGTACAGGGAAATACGAGAAAATCCCTAATGCTGGCACGAGATGCAGTGTTGAGTGTGCAGTGCGGTTGCTGCCGAAGAGGCAGCCAACTGATAGACACCCTTAACTGGAGACGGTAGAGCGCACACAGGTATACAAGCACGCCTGAGCGTTTCTGAATTCCACAGACACATATCGTTTTTGTTCCTCGCGACTGTGGATCGGCTGGTCCGTGACGTGAACGAGATGTTGGAATTGGGAAACTGTTCCCCTCTCGAATAAAGTATTTTAGGGATTGGTAGATGGATTCTCCCTCAGTCTTATGTGTGATCGCTGAGTTTTGATTTTACGATCTGCGGGCGGGAAAAAAGAATCGAGAACTCATCTCCCCTCTTCCGACTTGATACATAGGTACTTCAGGTATGTACTAGGTGAGGAAGCTGATCGTTTCGGATTTCCTATTCCTGGGAACATGTAACTTCCGACGTGAAGGGGAAGCGCTGGACGAGTCTGCGTGTCTTATTAGAGAAACTCAGTGAACTTGGATGAACTCTTGGTCTTAGAGTCAGCTGGTGAATTCATCCCCGCACTGCTGAAGATCTGAAGAATTAGACGCAGTTAAATGGGAAGATGTGGGTTTTGGGAAGCGACACAGACTATTTTTTTAAAACTGTTAAAAATTGGAAAAAATGCTTATATCAGTGCTCGAATGTGCTTTTCTTTTGTTAATTCTTGAATCACTTGCTTTATACATTCAGACGTTGAAAACCACACGGCGGCCACTATCCGCAATTGTCAAGAATCGCGGTTATTTTTGTAAGTCGATCAGCAGATTGACGAAAGGTTAGGAAAACCAACGAAGAAAGATTAAGTCTTTGCATTTATTATCACTTCCTTAACCCATTGTTGCTTTTATTGAATCGATTACATTTGGAAATCTATTCCATGAGCGGGTTTAATACATTTTCCTCATTAAGAAGGGAATTTCCCATTCGATACCCGGGGATACAACACCAATTGACGTCGTAGATGTACTGCAATGTAACTTGCAGCTTACAGAAGTCTTTTCACAAAGAAATTTGCTCTGCCCCAATTCATATATCTGCATGCCAAGCAGCCCCAAGGAGGAGAGATTTTTCCAAAATGTAAATGTGTTTTTTTTTTTGAAAAACCTATGCTAATCCTGAAATCCCCAAAATTTGCAACAAATGCTCTCTATTTGCATGAACCTTTTAGTGCATAAGACGAAGAATTATCTGTTATTCGGTAGATGAATTGTTTTAAGATGCTCTTTGAAGATGGTGCACACGGTTGTTTACATATTTTCACACAGGATAATACACGATCGTATATTTTGATCGTGAATTTTTTCATTTCGTATTTCTGAAGAACACAAGACAAATTGAATAAATGTATTTTGATTTACTTGTAAGGCATCTACTGACATCCTTTTCCGACTGCGAATGCCCAGAAAGTTGATGAAACTGTTAAAACAGTCAAACAAAACAGGCCCATCATCACAGTGGATTACTGTCTTGAAAGGTGTATACATTTTAATGTACATAAATAATAATAATAATGGCGGCGCTACAGTCCGAGGTGGACCTGGGCCTAGCTTCTCAGCAACCACTCGTGTTGTGCGTGCTATTGTTCTCTCACGAGTGGAGGGGACCTACAGTTTAATGCCGACTCCGAACGGCGAGATTGAGAAGCTTTTCCTAGACAGTTATACTCTTTGAGCATTGTCAGTGACTCGAAAGAGGTGGAGCCGTGAAAAAATGTTTGATGTTTTTTCCGAGATTCGAACTGACGACCTCGAGCGTAGCAGTCGACGCACCTACCCACTACGCCACGGCGCCCACTAAATTAATGTACATAACCATTCTTTTTTTTTGTGTGTTTTGGTCGTATACGGTCTAGAGACCGACCGAAGGTCAGTTTTTCGGCCGAAGTCGAAGCCGAACTTCGGCTTCTTGATCACCTTCTTGATCACCTTCGGCCGAAGCCGAATGTTCGGTCAGACTCTAATACGGTCGTCTTAGATTCCTGAGCTCTCTTGAATCTTCTGCCTCTTGACTTTGCTTTAGGAGCTGGTGCATTGAAGCATCTGATTCCATCTCCCGATATATTCTGACTCTCTTTGCCTCTTTCGATTTTCGAGAAAAGTTTGACTTTCGCTTAGAACTGACCGATTTTTTCTTTTTTTAATTTAAAACAGTTTAATTTTAAAAACAGTACAAATTTAAAAATCTAAACAATGCACACAGCAATGTAAAATAATAAGAATACGCTTTACTTCCCAGGCGTGCTCCATTTGTACAGTCGTTGAGTCCTAAAGGCAAGAAATTTATTTTAAATCTAAGTCTTGTTTTTGATGTATCAACGTGTCAACTGGTTTAACAGAAATTATTCCAGTAATTTAACGACGTTTGTAGCCGACAGTCATTTTTAAAGTAAGGTCCTGTACTTCCCTGTTCTTATTTTTTGCACAGCACTGTATATGCTAAACGTTTGGGTCTGTTCTTAAAAAACGGTATTTATTAAAAAATGCAAAAATTTGCAAATATTAAAAAAAAAAACAATTAAAAAAAAACAACAAAGTAGCTAACAAAATAGACTATTTTTTAGCGAAATATAAAAAATGATTTAATTTTAACGCACAAAATTTAGGATACACAGAAAAAAAAGTTCAAAAAGTAAATTTAAAAGTTATTCATTGTATGTTATGGCTAAAAAACTAAATGAGAACACGTCATAAAATTAAACATCAGTACACAGTAGTACCTCCCACGTCGCTATGATAGATTGCAGCCGACGGAGCATGGGTTTTAGAAGTTTTCCGTAAAAGATGGCAAAATTCTTTCCCGAGGTGCTTGTATTTGCAATTTTAGCTCCTGATTACTATAGTAGGCGTTTTCTTCGAGCAGCAGTTTTACCTCGTATTATAGCATACGAATGTGGCCACTCTTGACAACCTTCTCTTTATATCTGCAAAGTTTCATTGAAATCAGTCCAGCCGTTTCGAAGATTAGCCCGAAGAGTCTCCTTTACTTATTAATTATTATTATTTTTAATCTTATTAATATAGATTATTGGGGATACAAATAAGATTTGAGAATTTTGAGGAGCTTTGAACTTTTATTCAGAGACATTTTTGCAATAAATTTCAATTGGAAGTATTGTGCATCATTAGTTACAACTTTTGCTTAACATTCCTCGTCTTTTGGGGTGATCAATACTCAATTTTTGGCTTCTTCTTCAGAAATGAAAAGCTGCTTGGCCAGTCCATGTGTCATTGGCGGGACCAAGTTGTATTCGGAAGGAGCAATATTATGTTTTACTGGAGCACTCAGACTCAGAACTGGTCCATTCTACTGCCAGGTAGCAATCTACTCCAGTGCCGTTAATTTGATCCCAACGACAAATGGTGACTGGACCAGATTCGATTTTACTGGGATTCGAACCTGGGACCCCTCTCACTTGGGGCAGGCACTCAACTAACTAACGCCATCCATTCTAGCTTACTAGCAGCTCTTGTCTCTAGGAGCAACCGTCCTTTTAATTTCTTATCTTGCCACATGTGCCTGCTTTCAGTGTTAAATCAAAGGTCACCATATGACGTTATAGTTCCGAAAGAGTTGGGAAGACCTCGGTCGATTAAATTACCTAACAATTGTAGATTTTTGACCCCAAGCCGCTGTGTTCCTAGTCGACTTCAACATTTTCGATGCGATATCTGCATTCAAATTGTCCTATTTAAAGAGCTAGCTATTCGACTTTGGAAGTCTCATTCTTGTCTGCTTGCTTAATGCTCGGCGACTTGCGGAAAAATGACCCTGTGTTAAAAAACCTCAAAGGTTGAGTCTCCTGTTTGTAAGGCATTCTACTCGTACAATTCAAGATTTCGAAATTAACCAATTTCGGGAAAAAGTATTTCCCACTCCCTCATGGGACTCCACTCCAAGCAGCTCCATCTAAATGCACCCATTAACCCGTTCTTCACTTCATTCCATTACTGCTTACGTGCATTCATCCATAAGTACAAGTTCCTAAATCAACAATCTTAATCTGAAAATCCAATGAAAAAGTCACAACTCTCAAATTAGCTTAGCCTGAGCTGGAGGATAGCATACAAAGCAAAACTGCCGGAATATCCTGACGACCAAACAATTTCCCAGTTTACAAATAAACATTCCCTCGCTATCTGTCTCAGTGTACAAACCCAATGGGAAATCATTCTTCCGCAAGGTATTCCCACCGAACCCGCAATGCGCGCACACGCACGCACATTAACCCAGCGTATGTTTTGAAAATTAATTTCATTTAACACCAGACACTGTTACACTACATCGCGAGGGGTGAGTTGCCGATCGCCGCGATCAAATTGCAATTTCTGTACTTTCCTCCAGATGGATTTTCCCTCATATGAGTTGCATGTATGATATTCATTCATGACGCAGTGATTTTCCCGGTGAACTGAAAACTGACCTCATTCATGGCCCGAGCGGGACAGCGAGCGTCGTGAGCACGAGCGCACATGTCGGGCAAATCCTGCGACAGGAAACATGCACATGCTTTCTGGGGTTTTATTAAAATACATTTTTTTCGCGCGATATTAGACATCCATTTTGGAATGTTCCTTTCAGTTGATTGCTCTGTCTCGCTCTTGCTTGTGCGTTTGCTTATGGGGGAAAAACAGCGGACCAATTAAGGAGCTTATAAACTAATGGCTGGAAATTTTTGACAAGAAAAAGTACGTTAAAGGAGCAACATGTGTTGGGTCAGTACTTATCGCACATTAAGCTTGAGGGTTTTCGAGGGTTTTAGGTGGAAAGTTTGGGGGTTACAGGGAAGTTGGTAGCTACGGACAAATTGAGTTGTATACTCTTGCAAAAAACGTGTGCCATGGATGCTGAATATCTGTAAATTATTTAGCTAAGTCAGCCTTAAAATTTATTTTTTTCGGCCAACCAAAGTCGAATTTTGGAAATACGAATCCGATTTCATAGGGAACATTTCCTATTATTTGATGCAAAACGGCCTTAAAATCGCTTATCGTTCGTGCAATATTCGCTAATCTTGTGGAAATAAATATGTAAAATAATTGACAATCTTTGAATTAATTCGGCCACTTGATGCAATTTTTAAAATTATTTTTAAAGGTTTTATAAAATATTAAGTAAACTAAAAATTGTAAAGTAAAAATGATATATATATTTCATATTTTTTATATATATTTTAAATTATGTAAAACATGCAGTACCTAACACAATTTAACATACACAAAAAAAAAAATGTTTGTTCTTTTTTTTTTTATAAAAAACGTAATTTATTAAAAAAATACAAAAATGTAAATTCAATTGAACAGACATAATTTTCAAAACAAAAAAAAATAAAATTTTAACAAAACAGACTTTTTCTTAGGAGGAAATTAATTAGTAGAAAATTTGGGATAAGCAGAAAAAACTAAAAGTAAATTTAAGTTATCGCTAAAACAAAAAAAAAACAAAATAAACGACAAAAATTTAAATCTTAGTATCTGTTATTACCGGGCGCCGTGGCCGTGTGGGATCGTGCGTCGACCCATGCGCATTTGACTTTCACAGTCTAGGTTCGAATCCAAGTTCAGACAAACAATTTTTCAAAAAAGTTCGCGGCTCCACCTCTTTCGAGTCACTGACAATGCTCAAAGAGTATAACTGTCCAGAAAAAGCTTCTCAATCTCGCCGTTCGATGTCGGCATTAAACTGTAGGACCCCTCCACTCGTGAGAGAAGAATAGCACGCATCTCATGAGTGGTTGCTGAGAAGCTAGGCCCAGGTCCACTTCGGACTGTAGCGCCGTCATTATTATTATTATCTGTTATTGTCCGATATTCACCAAGATCTATGATCACTTGTAACCGCTAAGGAATGGGTTTTAGGAGTCCATCCGTAAAAGATGGCAGAATGCTTTCACAGGCTGCTTGGATCTGTAATTTTAGCTCCTGCTTATTATAACAGGCACTTTCAGTAACCAGCAGTTTTCGGTTGGATCGGTTGATTTTTTAGGTGTTTTCTCCTTTGGGATATTAGAAGAAGAAGTTTTAGTCATTTTTGTCTAGCAAGTAAAGTTAAATTAAGCCTGAACAAAAATGAAAAAAAAAAATAAAAAATCTGGGCCAAACTTCTCAGGAACCACTCGTGTTGTGCGTGCTATTGTTCTCTCACGAGTGGTGGAGACCTACAGTTTAATACCGACTCCGAACGGCGAGATTGAGAAGCTATTTCTGGACAGTTATACTCTTTGAACACTGTCAGAGACTCGAAAGAGTTGTAGCCGTGAAAAAATGTTTGGTGTTTTTTCGAGAATCGAACCGACAACATCGAACGTACGAGTCGACGCACTTACCCACTACTAAATTATGATGAAAAAATCAATCGGATATTTTCCTGCATAATCAATTTGGGGGAATTTCCCGACTTTATATTTCGAGTTTAGGGGGCCCGATTTTTTTTTCTTATTTAAGTTCGATTTTTAAAATTCGCTACAATTTTTTACAACTCAAGCCTCACCCACAAAACGCACATTCACACCCTTGTGTGTTCTTTGGTATCCCCACGAGTCTATGGATTGTCCTTATCTTAACCTAATTCAATCAGAAACCTTGTCGAGAGATATCGTAATGAACCGGAAATACTCGATGTATTTGAATAATTTAAACCACTTGATTCGATCAAATTAAGGAGTACCTAAGAACCCAAGCATTTATTACCGGAAAACCCTCGCCCTGTTGCGACTTGTAATTCCCCGCTGCATGTAAATTAACCCAAAAATGTTTATGTAGGTCTGTCTGTCTACATGCCGAAAATTACTTATGGGTTTTTCTTTCTGAAATCATTATGCGCAAGTGATAGTTCTGTTGGAGGAGTTGTCCCTTTGGGGTTTTGGCTTGTTTCTCAAACACAGTGCGAATTTTTGTGCAATCAATTGTTGGTCTGGAGTTTTTGAGTGGATTAGAAGATTTTAAGGATGAATGAATGAGTGATTCTGATGTGTGTACAGGACTGGGATGATCAAGGCATTGTGTAAAGAAAGCTTAGTCCTACCAGAGAAAGATGTTCTCAATTGTTTCTTAAGCCAGAAAGAGACACCGATTGGCAAGACTTATTCAGCGATTGATCTTCAAACTGAAGTTGCTAGTGCTATTCTCCGCTGAACCGAAACGAAGTAAGATGTTATGGCTCCAAAAGTAAGAAGAATTTGAGTCTCAACCAACGAGATCGTCTGATTCGCTTTCTCCAGTTTACACACCAAGTTGGTTGAATCCTAGTTCGACTTGTGTGCCGGAATTGTGTTGTTTGTACGGGCAGCATCACTTCGCTTGATGAGATTGTAGAACTCAGAATGAGATGGAATGTGGTCTGAAGACCAAGTCAGTGCTGTGTCACTTATTTACCTCTCGAGCCTAAAGAACTTCGGTTTAGCTCTGTGCTCATAAAATAAGCTACTTTCTGCAAAGTCGAAGCTGACGAAGACCTTTACAGTCTCTAAATTGCAGCTTCGAAATATTTTGTTCCAAATTTTCTCTGTCGTTTTTAAAATCTGTTGTAGTGTAGAGATCAAAGTTGTGATAGACTGCTCTGGAAGATCTAGTACGCAATGTTGGGAATACTTATCGCTCATTTATTGTGACATTCAAGAAGATGCCCGCTCTAGTGGATAGAGATTTGTGTCTTTATCGCCATACAGTCTCCAAAGACGGTTTATAGCAGTCTAGGGCAACCGTTCGTTCATCGGTGGCTTCTAAAGAGATCTCATGTTTCACGTGTAGAGCCGAAAGTAGTTGTCGTTAATTCTTTCGCCGGACTCGTCAAAAGTTGAACCGTTCGTATTCAAAGCTGTCAGTCGTCTCTGAACTATGAGCGATTATGTGATGGGGAAGTTATATCCACGCACAAATCCCACCTCCGAGACCAGGTCCATTTCTTTAGCCCTTGGACACAGAGGCCCAGGAGTATACGGTGCTAGTAACTTCTTTTAGGCTGTAAGTGCCGCCGTTGGTCCTATGAGAAAGGGCTCATCCGCCACCGTCATCTATTCCAGGGTCCCGATCAAACCTTTCAAAAATTCTTTAGGACCTGAAAAGGATTTTGAACCAGGTTACTGACTGGAGCTCGGGATGCCCCCGTTGGCCAATCAGCTAATTATCCCCCCGCCGCAACCCTAAAAGAGAGATAAGCCCTGGTAACTTTTTGTCACAATAATTTTATTAATCGACAGGAACTATCAGAATCACTATTTTTTTTCCAACGAGAAACAATTTTATTCATGCCGGTCGCGTAGAAATCAGTGCTTCTGGAGGTGATGAAGTCGGTGAAGGCGTTTTTGACATCGTCATAATTTTTCAAGCATTTCTCGCGCAGGAAGTTATCGGCGTGATTGAAAAAGTTGTAGTCGGTAGGCGAGAGGTCAGGTGAGTAAGGCGGATGAGCCTAAGTTTCACAGCCCAATTCGTTAAACTTCTACAGCGTCGGTCGTGCGACATGCGGCCGAGCTTTGTCACGAAGTAGAATATGCCCCTTTCTGTAGACCAATGCCAGGTACATGCGTTGAAGCTTCTGCTGCATTGCGTCGATTTGTTGACATTACTCATCCGCCGTAATCCTTTCACCCGGATTCAGGAAGCTGTGATGGATGAGACCTGCTGCAGACCACGAAACAGTCACCACCATCCCAAAAGAGGGATGAGCTCTGGTGCATAGTCACTTTCCTCTTTCTCTCGTTTGCTGCCTCCAATAACGTCTAATGGGATTGATTATCCCAACTTCTGTCAGAGGTACTAGGCTCCAGAATTACACGTGAAGGTGAGCGTATGAGTTCGCAGACAGAAGCTTATGCGGCTTATGGCTCGCTAACTATCTGAGCTTTGAGAACACCTTTATTACCATAGCACCTCCTTATCCCGTCAATCATGTGCTTAAGCTCTTCTATGGGAATTTTAGGACTCGCATTGTTTGTCTGAACTTGGATTCGAACCTAAACTGTGAAAGTCTAATGCGCATGGGTCGACGCACGAACCCACACGGCCATGGCGCCCATCAGAAGTAGTCAATGACAAATTGAGATACGGTAAGGACCAGTATGGACTGACGTGGCCTAAAACTCCGAAGTGCTAAGTTTGCAGTTACTAGTTCCTAAAACTAGCAAAGCATGTACTAAGCCACAATTCCTCTAAATAGGCCATAAATATGCTTAGACCTAATGGTTCCAATAGCCGAGCAACACATATCTTATCAAAACCATACCCTAGTTCAGTGTTTCCTAGCCAGCACCACTTGGATTAACAGTGGCGGCAACTGAAATACACTTTGCCTGTCGGCAAATATTTGCAGGACTACCTGCTAATTAGCTGAAAGCCAGGATTACCGTCATATGCTACAAGTGAACAAAGCGTCAGTGGTTGCGCTCCTGCCGTTGCCGTCCACAACGAATCGCAAGAGACTAAAGCAGGGGCCCTAAAATCGACAAAAAAACAAAGATAACATTCCACAAAATCTGCCACTCTCACCATGAAAATATGTCACTCGGCGTGATGAAATTTAAATACTAGAAGGAACAACCGTAACCCTATTGGCTATCAATCAATTAAGCAAACATTCGGTGTGTCGGCCCATTTGTCATTCGCGCCGACAAAGCCATCCAACAAAGGGAGCGATCTAGCGCGGGCTGAACGTACCGATTACGGGTGCTTCCCGTTTGTGTATCGAACTGCGCGACACACTTGCGAAATGCCACTACCATTGCAGCAAGTCGCAGCCATCTGCGGAGCAGGATGTCGCACCATTAGCGATTTATAGGATGTTTGCATTGCCGTGGCGCAATCAACGCCGGTGGCGGTAATCCTCCATATCCTGCTAATGAATCGAAGGATTAGCTTTATTTGCTTCCGCATTTCCGTTTATCTCCGGCAACAGGTATCTGGCATCGGTGAGCGCGGCAATTAATCGCATTTGCCACCGTCCCGGCCGTATGTTCACATTTTTGTCCTGCTATCTGCCTCCAACGAGATAACCCTGATTGGAGAGGAGACCGACTTGCCAGGTGGCTTATCTGCTTCACGGTGAATGGGATGCCGTCATATTCATCGACTTGGGGTTGTTTGTACATAGGGTATCGTCCTCCGATTGAATTGAAGGATCAAACGTTCGACGACTGCCAGGTGAAGTCGACGCAAAGATGAAGAAATACTGCTTATGTCATCGACGCGTTACGTCTGATTCCTGGAAGCAATTCCTTTCATTGGCTTTTCAAAACACTGGCATCCCTTGTGCGGGGGTTCCTGATTTAGTGCCTCGAGCAGGGTAGATAGACGCTTGTTGTTGCCCATTGTGCAACGGATTTTATCGGCCCGTGGCAAGGTCGTAATCGGTAAGATGGGACAAAGCCGAGGAGAGTGCGCTGAATGCGTATCCTTTTGTCAACTGCAACACAAAAAAATAGTGAATTGGAGTTCGGTTCGGGGCTGTGTGTGATATTGGGATGCGGACTGGATGTACGATCAATCACCTTGCCACATCGACAAGGTGCAAAAAGAGGGATGTGCGGGTATCGCCTTTGGTGCGGCAAGCGCTCAGATTTGCTCTGTTGCTGTGGAGAAGGTTACGCATTGTGAGGAACTAGGACACACCTGTTTGCAAATAAATTAGAAAGATGAGACGGGACTTGTAGGTCAGAAGGTCGGTCGGGTGCAGAGGATTCGAAATGGGGTACCGAACAAAATGTTCTCTTTCTTTCCATTCTTTATGCAGCGCCAGAGAACAGGACAAGTCGGTGGAACTGATTTTCCGGTGATTTCTTTAATCCTCTACCACCATCGGCATAATTTTAATGTTTTGCTGTTTCTTTTTGCCAATTTGTACCGCATCACGACTTTGGATTGAAGGAAATGGTAAAAAAGAGAAGATTACCTAGGAGCTGTGATCAAAATCGACGCAAATCTGCTTCACTTTCAGTCGGCCGCACACCAATCCGATGCTAGGTCGAACACCTTAGAACCCAGAAGCCCACGATTGATGAGGATCACTGTAAACATCATCGGTGTTGTAGCAAATACCTCCCAGAATCGCCAAGTCAATAAATAATGTTTGTGTTCACTCGGAATCTCACATCGTTGTCCTTTCGTCATTATCCTTAAGTCAAAATCTCGTGACCCAGACTAGAAAATGATCGCTGAAGATAGCACTGTGGAGGATGTCGCATTACAACGGAGTTAATTCAAAATGCAAGAAGATACGTGCGTGTGAATGAGTGGCGCGTATTGTAATTTCTGAAGAAGACCGATAACCCTTAACGCCTCTACCATCAATCAGCTTCCCTTCTTCTTTCCAGTGAATGTCTTTCACTTTCCTTAACATGATTAATCCACACCAGTCATGTGTGTGTACACGATGGTGATTAATCACGAATCGACAGGGTTGCCGTCAGGGTTTCTTCTACGAAAGGAGGCGCAGTTCTTTTTTAAAAGAGTTTGTTTTTTAAATCTTAATGATTTACATTCCTGACGTTTTTATTTTGATATCAATTTGAGGTAGAACTTCCTTGGCACTAAATAAAATATACCAGCCACAGTTTAAACTAGACAACGCCTTAAATAAGAACCAACTGAAAGGGCTTAGATTTCGCATGAATAATCGAATATTTGGTTGGCGCTGTGGGGTTGTGGGTAGGTGCGTCGACTCCTGCGCTAAAGGTCTTATGTTCGAATCTTGAAAAAAACATCTAACATTTTTTTCACGGCTCCACTTCTTTCAAGTCATTTTCATCAAAGTGTTTAACTGTCTAGAAAATTCTTCTCAATCTCGCCGTTCGGTGTCGGCATTAGACTGTAGGTCCCCTCCTCTTGTGAGAGAACAATAGCACGCAACCCCGTGGTTGCTGAGAAGCTAAGCTCAAGTCCACCTCGGACTGTAGTGTTGCCATTTTTATTATTATAATCGAATATTTGGCCACCAAAAAATGTATTTTTTTGATAGAAAATGTTTGTAGAAGTGTAATTCTGCGCATCAGCTACTGCGTTACGTATGTAGATGGCCCTACATCGTTGCGTGCTTCTAGTTTTTCTGTTATGGAAGCTTCCATGGCGGTTCGAGGACAGGCGACAAGCTGGCCTTCAGTCCAACGAGAAAGAAAACAAGGTATATGATGTATACTGTCGACACCTACAATCTGAAGGTAATTAAAGAGTTTCGGGACCGTGAACTCCAAAAACGACATCTTGGTGGAGATTCATGGCAGAATTGCTATTGGCTACTACTGCTACTCCTTTTTGTTGACAAAACTTGACTCGAAGCACAATGTATACAGTGCCTTTACTGTATGTTACTTGTGTTTGATAGACCACGGTTCAATACCTGACGTACTGGGTGTGGCGGCAGGCAATCAAATGTAATGTCGACGGTTATCAACAGACAATAATCGTGCTCAACGTAACTCTAATCCTTTCCCTCTCCCTATATGAAGCAGAAAGCTGGACGTTAAGCAGAAACTCAAAGCTGATTCTTGGTCGTATATTTGGTCCTATCTACAATTATGACGAATAGAGGAGAAGACATAGCCGCGAAATCTATGGACTGTATAAAGATGTGAATACAGGTTACTATTCTCCAGTAGCTAGTAGACATAGAGGTAATCACAAAAGTATGTACACAGCCTATAATTTTTTGTACAAAGACGAAAGAAACAAATCAAACTAAATTTTAATAAATAAATTTATTTCTTTTCTATTTAATCATTTATGTAAGAAAATGTTTACAAAATAAAGAAAATCAAGAACACAACTCAAATAATTTAAAAAATATTAGAAAACATAAAATCGCTCCAACCCAAACTCGCTCACTTCAAATAAATTACAAATTCAGTACTATAATTTTTGAAAGAAAATACTAAATATAAAAATATTAAGAATTTCTAAAAATTAATGGAGACTGCAAAAATATATATTCGTAAGCTTTATTTTTAAACGCAATTATTAAACATGGCGTTACTGAGCAATTGAGGGAGTGTGACTAGAAGCTACTGTAATATTTACACAGAAAATAAATACTAAGCAGAATATAATAATTTTTATTTATTTATTTTTATATTTTTATTATTTTTATTTACTTATTTATTTTATTTAAAAATTAAAATTCTGTTGGGTAACATTCAGTATGACTCTCGCTGCTCCAACAAGGTCGGTAACGGACTGACCGAGACCCTTAATGTCAAAAAAGGTTTTAGACAAGGCGACGCGCTGTCAAGTTATTTCTTTAATATCGTTCTTGAGAAGATCGTGCAAAATTCACTGGCCAACACAAGAGGCACGATCCTCCAAAAGTCTGTTCAACTGCTAGCTTACGCAGATGACATTGACGTGGTTGGGCGAACACAGCGAGCCGTCAATGATGCGTTTGCTGGCATTGAAACGGAAACGGCTAAAATGGGTCTGACAGTAAACGAGGGCAAAACCAAGTATATGCTGTCATCGAGAAAGGACGCACAACATCGACGACTTGGCCAGAACGTCACAATAGGCAGCTATAACTTTGAGGTAGTTAAGAACTTCGTCTACCTTGGCTCCGCGGTAAACAGTACAAACAACATCAGTACCGAGATCAAACGCAGAATAACTCTTGCCAACCGCTGTTTTTTTGGGCTCAAAAGGCAATTGAGTAGTAGAGCCCTCTATCGGATGACCAAGCTGACTCTATACAAGACCTTGATCATCCGAGTCCTGCAGAGGCATGGACAATATCCCAAGCGGATGAACAGTGCCTTGGTCTTTTCGAGATAAAAGTTCTGAGTGCGATCTTTGATCCTGTTTGCGTTGATGGCATTCGGAGGAGGAGTATAGGCTAAACAGCGACATCTACGAACGTCTACGGATCCAACGCCTAAGATGGCTAGGCCATGTAGAGCGTATGGACAACTTAGCTCCGGCCCGAAGAGTCTTCGACTGTGATGGCGCACACAAGTCGAGGGGAACCTCGGCCGGCTTGGTGTGCGAAACTGGAGACAGCTGGCGAAAGATCGTGCTGGCTGGAGAGGCATGTTGAGTGAGGCCCAGGTCCACCTTGGGCTGTAGCGCCCTAAGAGAAGAAGAACATTGAGTAAACCTGGTTTAAGTTAACACCTGTGCCGATTTGAACCCCTTGCCCAGCAGGACAAGTTTTAAGTAATCATTTGACTTAATATCATGTTTCCTAATTTTGCACTTCAGATGTTCCCACAATGGTTCTATAGCATTCAAATGTCTGGGGCAGTGCTCGTAATTAGTTTCGAACGTGGTAAAGTAACAATTCCTCAGCTGTGCTTTGGGGTCGTTAACTTGCTGAAAAATACGTTATCCCTTCCACATCCGGATCGAGTTTTTCTAAACTTTTCCAAACGTAAGCTATGGATATTAAATATCCAGTACGGCTCCACCTCTTTCGAGTCACTGACAATGCTCAAAGAGTATAACTGTCTAGAAAAAGGTTCTCAATCTCGCCGCTCTGAGTCGGCATTAAACTGTTAGTCCCTCCACTCGTGAGAGAACAGTAGCCCGCACAACACGAGTGGTTGCTGAGAAGCTAGGCTCTGGTCCACCTCGGACTGTAGAGCCGCCATTATTATTATTATTAAAGTTCAGTCATCCGTAATAACCAGCTCTATTGAAGGCACGGCGGATTGATACATTTAGTTATCCTCACAGAAAATAGTCTATAGGTGTTATTTCACATGATCTTGAAGGTCTTTTCAATGGCTCACTTCGAGTTATTGAAGATTGAGGTTTTCTTCAATAGACCGAAAGATTTATAATTCGATCGCAGAGGAGATCAGCAAATAAAGCTAGAGCCCAGAGATTACACGACACCGGCCTAATGGCACAGCGCAGCAAACGACGACATCTGTAGCGACGCACAGAAATTGAGGAGAGTCAACCAATTAATTGTGCAGCCTCAGTCCTCGCTTGACAATCTGATGCGTTTGGTCGTGCGAAAATTAGCCAGCTCTCTTTTTAGATACTGTTCCTGAATGCTTCAAGATATTTTGCTGCTCCCTATAGGAATCAGGAGCCACTATGACTAGACCTCACATCACCAGTCATAGCATTTAAACTCCGAAAAAAAGTCACTCAAAGTTGATGAAAAGAATTCATGGCAACCAGGTGAAACTACTGCTGTCGTAATTGAAATCCGCTGGATCATAGGTCTCCGAATGAATAAGTCATTTTCCAGAAATCTCAAACATCGTCATCACAACTAAATACGCAGTAAAGCGGTATCACAGAGTTTCGAATCTTTGTGTAAACATCGATACGAGGTGACAATTTCCATAAGAACCTTCTTAACGGCTTTACCATTGCTTATCGATCGTTCACAATCAGAACGTTTGTCCATTTCCAACTGCAGTGCTCTAAAGATTTGTTGTTTTTCTTTTTTCTTCTTTTAAGAGACTAGGGGAACTGCCGCCTGTAACCGCAGACGTCCAGGTGCGGGACTAAGTTGTCGTCACACATGCACACGTAGACACCGAGCAAAACGACGTAAAGTGCGCGAGTACTTAACCTTTGTTTAAGTCACCGACTCCGGGTTTGATACCGAGGGTAGATACTCGTATACCATTGAATTAGGGTTACCCCTATGCTGCGTTGGGGTCTTCCACAGTCCTCCCTATCATGCATTCATTTCCGATGTTTAACTCGCTGCCACACAAAGGAATTCGTTGTGTGTTGTTAGCATAACACTTTTCGGTTTTCCAGGATTTTAGGAAGTTACAGCGAGGGAGGGGGATCCTCCTTTAGACAAAGAGGTACAAGGTTGGGTAGGAAGTGAGAAGTAGCTTGAAGAAAGGGTTCTCTGTGAGCGGCTTTCAGTACAAGTGTAGAATCAAGTGGTTGGCGAGGAGTTCAACGATCATACTGCAGCAGCCTCTCAGAGGGGCTGTCGTCCAAATTTCGGATCACATCGTCCTTGATTTAGTCTCACCGTACATTAGTCGAAATTCGAATACATTTCGATGCAAATTAAACCATGTGCGCGCATACATTCGTTCTAGATCCAAAAAACAAAGGCGGCGTTGTCACATAGAATGCTCGACGCCGCCGCCGGCTGCAATTGTACATCGCTCGCCTCCGAGCAAGCTCACTTAATCATCATGCACAATTGTCATCGCTTCATTTCCATTCGGAGAGGTGGCTGGGAGACACCAGATTCCATTCAACTGATAGACTGATTCAATTGACCTGACGGCACATAATCTGCCTCAACCGATCGTTCCGATCTTTTATTCAACAAGTCTTGGTAGCTATTTCATTTTTCTTTTTGTGGCTGTGACGGCTTTTGGATTTCACCTAAATTGTCCCTGCATCTATGAAATTTCACCCGAAACGCCACCGACACATTGTTACACTGCTGGGGCATCTGTAAAATTACACGATCGGTCCGAGCTGAATCGGTAATTGGTACATTTATAATCGCGCCGACCTACAAGACACGCTTACGCACGGACGCTCATAGGTCGGGCTGTCCATTAATGCAGTGACCACAAGAGAAGCAGAAGCAGAAGCAGAAGCAGAAGATGACGAAAATAAATCGAATCAAGTCAAAGATATTCGATGAAAAGTAGATCACCGATTTAAGTAATGAACCCATGGATGATCGGGATGATTGTGAAAGATCGCCCAAAGGGACGGGCTGATCGGTTGATCGGTCGACGCACGGGGCAATCGGATGTGTGGTGTTGTTCTGTGGGGCAATGTTAATATTTGGGTTAAAAGATTTCGATCTGTTTCTGGAGAAATTCACAAACGTATCGACAGATCGACTTTGTAGCGTCATTCACACATTCAATTGGAAGGGGGACGAGGGAAAGTGAAATTAATTTGCGTTGTCAACGAGTAACCGACTGTGATGTGATGTGAGTCAAGATTTCAGGACTTCCCAGAATAATTTAAAATATTCGATGTGACAACGATTCCAGGAATGCACTGATGGAAATCGTTGCATTTAGTAAGTTGACGGTGTCAAGGAGTGATGAGCTGCCTGTGGATTCAATCATTTTCCGGTGAAGGAGAATCACATGCATTTATGCGCGCTCATACAGAAATGACATTCAAAAGTGTTCGTGTTGGATGGGCCAAGTCAATGACAAGTAGAAACACAAGTACGGTTTCAAAGCAGGCAAATGGCTAGTTTCGATAGATCTTCCGAAAGTCCGTTCAACTGCTAGCTTACGCAGATGACATTGACGTGATTGGGCGAACACAGCGAGTCGTCAATTATGCTTTTGCTGGCATTGAAACGGAAGCGGCTAAAATGGGTCTGGCGGTAAACGCGGTCAAAACCAAGTATATGCTGTCATCGAGAAAGGAGGCACAACATTGACGACTTGGCCAGAACGTCACCATAGGCAGCTTCAACTTTGAGGTAGTTAAGAACTTCGTCTACCTTGGCTCCGCAGTAAACAGTACAAACAACATCAGTACCGAGATCAAACGCAGAATACCTCTTGCCAATCGCTTTTTTTTGGGCTCAAAGGCAATTGAGTAGTAGAGCCCTCTCTGGGAAGACCAAGCTGACTCTATACAAGACCTTGATCATCGCAGTCCTGCTGTACGGTGCAGAGGCATGGACAATATCCCAAGCGGATGAACAGTCTCTTGGTCTTTTCGAGAGAAAAGTTCTGCGCGCGGTCTTTGGTCCTGTTTGCGTTGATGGCATTCCGAGCAGAAGTATGGGCTGTACAGTGACATGAGTCTAACCAGGCGTCTACGGATTCAACGCCTAAGATGGGCCTAAGCCATGTAGAGCGTATGGACAACTTAGCTGCGGTCCGAAAAGTCTTCGACTGTGAGCCTGTGGGACAACGCAACAGAATGACGTCAACGTACAAGGTGGCGCACACAAGTCGAGGGGGACCTCGGCAGGCTTGGTGTGCGAAGCTGGAGACAGCTGGCGAAAGATCGTGCTGGCTGGAGAGGCATGTTGAGTGAGGCTGTAGGACTGTAGCGCCCTAAGAAGAAGAAGAAGAAGAAGAAATGGCTAGTTTATGAAATCTGACATCAATAAAATGTTTTTTTGTTCTAAGGAAACAGCCAACAACGTCTACGCGCCACTGCCATAGAGAAGATTGGCATTCTTGAAGAATCTTAATTTAGTGACAAATCAAGACATTTTGCGCCTTCGTTTTGGCAATCATAGGGATGTTTCGGAAGCATGGTAGGATAAAGTGATTGTGTCCGGTGTGAGATATAAAATTGATCCTGTCGTTATTTTGAAGCTGCACCCAGACCATCATTTATGTAATCCCAAGCCAAGTCGCATGATCGTGGCGGCTAATTGATAATTGCTGGCAGAGAGATGACCAGTCGCAAAATTTCTCCTTCACAACTTTGAGCTTTGCGTGGCTTGTATAGCGTGTAGCGCCGTCTTGTTGGAATCACAGCTCGGATATGTCGATGTTGTCAAGCTCTGGCCACAGGAAGTCGGTTGGCATCGCTGTATACATGAGACCCTTGACTGTAACTGTGTCTCCTTCCTCATTTCGAAAGAAATATGGTCCGATTATACCGCCATGCCATACACCGCATTTGGATGCATTGATGATTGGTCGATTGGTCGATGATTGGTGCCTCGTCCGAGAAGACAATTTTTTGACCAAAAACCGGATCTTTGGCCAACATTTCCTGCGGGCACGGTTTGTCTGTGGTTTTCCGCTTTCAATTCTGGCGTCTGCAAAATCTTATACGAATGCAGGTCCTCTATTAACTTTCTGCCAAAATTCTACCGAATTCATAATCTGATCGGCGCCAAATCGAAATTTCTGGATCTTCTTTGATGCTGACCGCTACAGCTCCTTCATTGCCGAAGTCCGGTGCAGGTTTCAAACGGCTCGGAGGTCCTCGAGCCGAACTGCATGGTGCATCGCGTATGTGTTAGTGTGGTCCGACACAACCGAACTAGTTTTCCCGGGATCCCGAATTCGGCCATCGCTTCGAATAGTTCCTTGCGATGAATGCTGTCGTATGCGGCTTTAAAACGATGAAAAGATGGTGCGTATCGATTTGAAACTCGCTGGTCTTCTCCAGGATTTGCCTTCGTGTGATCTATAGTCGATTTGCCGGGCCAGAAGCCGCACTGGTACGTACCGATTAGTGCGGTGCAAAACGGCTTTAGACGTTCACACAGTACGCTGGACAGGATCTTGTAGGCGACGTTGAGCAGAGATATACCTCTATAGATGTTGCAAGAAGTACGATCTCCCTTTTTTGTGGATGGGGCATATGGAGCTGATATTCCAGTCGTCGGGCATGCTTTCATCTGGTGCATGCTCCCTACCAGAACATTACCACCGGCCTTGAAGAGCTCTGATGGTACGCCATCTGAGCCTGCGACTTTGTTGTTCTTCAGCTTTTTAATGGCTGTGCCGACTTCTTCAAAGCTCGGTAGGATAACAACTTCATCGACTGGAATTGGGATTTCTTCATTCCCTATCACTCTCTCCTGGTCCGGCCCGCTAAGAAGCTGTTGGAAGTGCTGCTTAAACACATCCACTGTTCCCTGCGGGTCAGTAGCTAGATTACCCTCACAATTTCGAAGAGCCTGGGTGCCTTTCCTAAAGCCTTTGGCCAGGCTTTTGGCTTTTTTATAAAAGGCCCGTATTTTTTTTTTGTTTGTCTGTAGACTCTTCAAAAGCCTTGAGCTGGGAGGTTGCGAGAGACCTTTTCTTCAGGCGTAGAAGCTTTTTCTCCTTCCGTCTTCTAGCCAGACACTCCTCATGCGCTGCTCTAGTTATTCGTTGCAGCGCCTTTTGGTATGCCTCGCTGATTGCACGTTTCTTTTGCTCACACTCGGGAACATACCACGGGTTTCTTGTCAGCGATGGTAGGTAGCCCAAAGTGGTTTCAGTCACCTCTTTGATGGCCGAGTGGCAGTGCAACCACATATCGTACCGGAGAGTCTCTCACTTAATTGCTCTTTGCAGGCTCGTTTTAAGTAGGCTAGTAAATTACTTTACTTATTCTCAGCGCTACATATGAACATGGTCTGCTACATGTTTTTCCTTGAGACTGTATTCATAACCGATGCTACACAGTTTGGTACTCCTAGTTCCTGGAGTTACTAACGTTTTCTCTCTCACCACTTTTATATTGAATAAGATTTCAGCACCTCTAGAATAGTCCCATTGTCAAAACCATGACAATTAATGAATTGTTTAATAAAATGTATTTCAAGCATTTCATAAGATTCGGCGACATTGTAACCATCGGCTTTGCTGATAGGAAAGAAAAGAAAAAAAGAAGAAATGATCGAAGGCAGCTAAAATTTCAGTAGCCTTAATGCATGACATTCCTCCTCAAGCATAAGACCGCCCAGCAGCATGAGCCTATCTATAACCTTAACCAAATTAACTTAATAATTGCGGCGCCACAGTCCGAGGTGGACCTGGATCTGGCTTCTCAGCAACCTCTCGTATTGTGCGTGCTAGAATTCTCTAACGAGTGGAGCGGACCTACAGTTTAATGCCGAATCCGAATGGCGTTTTTGAGAAGCTTTTTTTAGACAGTTATACTCTTTGAGCATTGTCAGTGACTCTAAGGAAGTGGAGCCGTGAAAAATGTTAGGTTTTTTTCGAGATTCGAACCTTAGACCTCTAGCGTAGGAGTCGACGCACCGACCCACTACGTCAGGGCGCTCACATAGAGTATTCTTTATCAGTAAAGTATGCCTTTTAATTGGCGTCATTGGCCACCAAAAATTAATGAGCAAATGCTTTCTAGAATTGACCATGCATTTTAACAGATCAATAATTCAGTGAATGTAATTGCAGCTGTTCAGTAGTAAAGAAATGGCTGTGTTCTCCTCTGGATAGTGCGAGAAACAAATTATATGCTTGTTTACGGCAAAAGACGCAGTTGTCCGAGAATCAGAGTGACTAAAATTGTTCTTATCATCGTTCACGTAGAATACATTTTCTGACTTCTCAAAGAAAGGCGTTTACTTCCCGCTCTCAAATTAGGAGCCAACATAATCGATCTGTAAATGAAAATAGGTACAATCAACACCTTCAAACTCACACCGAATTCCCTTCGAGAACATCCATGTGCCTAGCACGTGTGTCCTTCGGATGAGTTTTCCACTCCACAAACATCATCATTCGTCGTACGTGACTTCAAACAAAAGTAGCCCATCGCTACTACGAATACATTCGCCATGCTGGCGTGAGTACAATCCATCCCGTGCCGGCTCTGCTATTTTAGCGCCAGATTTATTCACATTGAGTATTCAATTGGTCAGATTGTTTTTGTATTGCAGTCCGTTTGGCAAAGCGATCGCTCCTAACGAAAATATTTACCTATGCTCTTGACTAGCCTTCACCTCGGCGAATGGCATCTCTCCCCTGGCATCCTCTGCGAGGCCAATAGTTGATTTAGATGACCATCGACACATTTGGTCAATCAAAATGTGCATTTTCTATGGACACTAGCACGTCCAGGTACACCGCGGCGTGATGTTTTCTGTCGTGTTGACGCCTTAGCACGTTTGGCGGGATGAATTCATCCATACAAATGCATTCGATTATTCACGGGCTAAATTCTAAAACGAATTCAGTGCGACATTTAATTTTTGATGGTGCACAGATGCATTAATTTGCATTCGCATTAGGGACTCGGTTCAAGAACCACACCATGGCCTGCCCGACTGCCCCACTTACCAATTCAGATTTGGCCCGCTCCACCGGTGGCGATGATGACTTTGCGATAATTTATTCTAAACAGACCCTGGAAACGGACACTTAGGCGGTACGCAGAATCCCATTTAGTTGAATTTAGAATGCGCTTCGCTATCGCTCTGGCGCCTGGTTTCTTATGTCGCGTTTCGTCGACCAAAACACGCCACAAGTTGCAATTCATATGCGCACGCGGGGGTGACGTCCTTGATAACGGCCATCCCAGCACCAGCGAACTGCCAGTTCGATTCAGAATCTCTGGTGGGATTAGGAATTGAATGTTGTTTCAGGACGAGCAACCAATAAGCCCATTCGGAGCCTACCTAACGCCAAATGGATTTGTTTCTTCTAAAAACAAACGAAAATTAAAGAAGCAGTCTGCGCTTATCTCTTAGATAATTCAATTTACGCGTAGTCAATATTTTGTCAGTGCAAACATTCGCAGCAAGCGCCGCGCCGCCACCGTCGCCGCGTTGTCTACGTTTCCCATTCCCACACCACGGAAGCCATGTGTTTGACACATCGCTCGCTAACTGCACGGATGCGCATGGAATTTTCATTTCCGCACGCAGCAGCGATACAGCGATGCACATCATATGTTGCAATGGCTATGAATTGAATGGGGATTTACTAACTCCGTTCCCTGGAATTGCTTTACCTTCGCGAGGGACGTATGCTGGCGGTGATCTAATGTCGCAAGGAAATCCCTGCATGGCCTCTGTGTTTTTTTCCAAATTTAATGAAATTATAATTTCGCACTAGGATTTGAGCAAACATTCGCAGGGGATAAGAGATAAAATTTGTTTAAGGATCAGAAGGGACGGGATACTTCTCTTCAGTCTAATGATATAATCCTCCTCGATCCTATTTTCAATTACGCCGCGGTATTGATCAGTATTTTTCTGATTGGCTAACGAGAATTAGGTATAAATGGGAGTCTTGAACTGTGTATATAGATCCAATCGGCAGCTGCGATTACTCCAAAGCTTCTCCCAAAGCTTTCGCACATGCATTCGCACTCAAAGCACTCCAAAGTAATACAATAAAATCTAAAATCGTATACTACTTCTACAACTCGCTACAACTTTGTAGAAACAACACAGTCTCACTACACTGGGTCCCTGGACACGAAGGAATTTCAGGGAGTGAAACATCTGACGAACTTGCTAAGCACGTCCTAATTCCGTCAGAACCAATAAACACCGGAGCGCCAATTTGCCTGTTTTTCACCAAAATTGATGGCTAGCATATATACAATACAGTCTTGGCTAAATATTAGGCACTCCTTAAAATTCTGTATATGTTCAAAAAGCAAAAAAAAATAATGAAATGAGAGGAAACAATAAAAATCGTTTACAATAGGGTCGCCGAAAACCATAAAATTCAAACTAATTACTATCGATAAGTGATTTGGCAGCAAAGACAAAAAGATAAGGGTGCCTAATACATTTGGCAAAGGCTGTATATGGAACAGAAGCACTTCTTCCATATAACAAAAATCTTCTGACATCCTGACTGACATCCACAAACCAAAAATGTAACCTTGTGCACTGCAGCACTGTGGTTGGTACCGTTATGGACCACAGTCTCGTGAGCTACCACTCTCGTTAACTTGTCTAGTCTCTACGGACATGTGAAAGAACCACAAAAAATCCGCAGTTACCGAAACTTTGAAGTACCAGCCCTGCTTTTGACGGAGGCTGTCCAAAACTATTGTAGTTAAAAAACGCTAACTAGTTTTTATAAGTGATTTTCGTGAAGCAAACATTTTGTTAAATACGCACATACCTCTAAAACTGGGCTCAGCTACCACCGCCTAACCTAACCTTCTTCTCGCCTAAACGTAATTCTGAACTGCGCTCGCATTTTAAAGGACGACTTGAGCAAGTCTCCTGAAGCACCCAATAGAAGGAGGAAGCCACTTCAGCTTGCTTTAGCAACTATCTCCAATGTCATACCGCAAGTTAAATTGAGTGCACCAACCAAAGGCTTACCTCTGCTACGTCGAATTATCTAGGAATGGAGGTCTCTGCCTGTCGAGACTGTACTTTCTTAAAGCAAACTTTTCCCTCTATTTTGACTTGGAACTTCTTCATCCTATTTCGACTGTATTCCCACATCAAGGCTATAAAAAGGGATTGCGGTAAGGATTTTATACAGAGCCAGTTTTGTCTTCTGAGCCGCAAACGGCGGAAGTAATTCTACGTTTGATTTCTACTCTGATTCTATTCACAGTATCTACTGCGATTGCGTAGTTACAGTGCTCTTAATTACCTCACATGCATGGGTTCAATGTCATTGAGCGCTTCATTGATACAGAGCTCGTTACAATTCTTTAAAAGTGAAGCCTGAATGTTTCATAGAGGATGAACCATCGCCAGTTCTACATCCCTACATCGAAAAAGGATAACTCTTAAATGAAACATGAACGAAAAAGTTGCGTAACCTCTCATAAGAGTCTTAAGCTAACTGCAGTCAAATATTTAACTGAAAATTCCTTTCGAGTGACCTAGTAAACATTTAACAAGAGTATATCCAAAGCTTATGAATTTATCACTAAGTACTTGTGAACAAAATTTGTATTCGTTGACCCATTTTTATGGAATTCAGAATTGTTTTGTTAGTTCATATAAGCAAAATAAATTAGATTTAGTACGACAATTAAAATAGAAAAAATATTTTTAAAATTGTATCCATAACCAGGTTCTGAATGGTTTTTTCTTGACCATTCAGCCTATAGTCTGAGTCACAAATCGTTTAAATTTCCGCATAACATCTTTTCAATTTCCTTTAAATCCCAGCTTTGTGCTAGCCACACCATAGTCTAAAATGTCTTGAAAATTTTCTAGCCAATTTTCTTACAATTTTGGCTGAATGCTTAGGGTCAGTTTATATATATATAGCGCTATAGTCCGAGGCGATCTTGAGCCTAGCTTATATAACAACCTTTTGTGTTATGTAGGATCTAAAATTTTATACCGATTCCGAACGTCGAAATTTGGAAGCTTGTTTTTTGGTTTTACTCTTTTAGCATTGCCAGTGACTCAAAGGCGGTGAAACCTTGAATTATAGAAATTGTTGTCTGTGTCGGGAACTGAGCCTAGACTTTCAACGTAAAACCCACTGCGCAGATGCATTGAAAATAATGAGATTTTCTAGTTATCTCTCCAGATATTCCGCAGACATTGGTAACTCATACTTGAATTTTTACATTTCTTGGCTAGGATTGTCTCGCACATTGAACAGCTCTTGCAAAACTTATGTTCGCTTGATTCCTCCGGACACTACACAAAAGAGATATGGCAAATTGTTACCTTCCTAAAGAAAAATCATTAAACAGTGAAATAAATAAAAGGATTGACAGAATAGAATATTTTTTTTGAAAACAAAGGTTAATTAATATAATTGATATATTCTATACTGCATCGTGGGCGCCGTAGCGTAGGTGCGTCGACTCCTATGCTCGATGTTGTCGGTTCGATTCCCGAAAAAACACCAAAACATTTTTTCACGGCTCTACTTCTTTTGAGTCACTGACAATGCTCAAAGAGTATAACTGTCTAGAAAAAGGTTCTCAATCTCGCCGTTCGGAGTCTGCATTAAACTGTAGGTCCCCTCCACTCGTGAGAGAACAGTAGCCCGCACAACACGAGTGGTTGCTGAGAAGTTAGGCCCAGGTCCACCTCGAACTGTAGCGCCGCCATTATTATTATTATTATACTACTGAATCATAAAGTAAATGTCATGTTCAACTTTAAGCGCATATACTCGTATAGATACAGTCCCTTTTGTCGAAATTTCCCATGAGCATTTTGCATAAACTTGGCTGAATTATGTAGATACATCGATCAATTAGTTCGTTTAAGTCGGGAGTGGTGGTGGTTTTGTTTCCATTAGCCTTAGTTCAAAAAAAACCCAAGGAAATATAAATCCAACAGCCGGCGTTAATTTGGATGATCTGTGCGGGAAATTTCGATCAACAAAATGGGGAATTTTACAATCGTTTAATGACTCATGCCGTAATTGAATTTTTTCTTGGGCTTTTTAAACCGCATCCACATCCTGCAATTTAATAATAACAATAATGCCGGCGCTACAGTCCGAGGTGGTCCTGAGCCTAGCTTCTCAGCATCCTGCAATTTAGACACAAGAATTTCACTGTGTTTTGTCCAGTCGCATTTTCAAAGGAGAATGGTCCGATGATGATTCCAGATCAATATCTACAATAAACAGTGACACGCTGTGGATTCACTATCATTCAACATTCACTCGTGGATTTTCCGAACCGGAAATAGTTCATCTCATCTCTCATTTTCAATGACCCGCATGTTCCACTAAAGGGGTCGCGGGGGCAATGCATGCACGAGAGATCTCCAGGCCACTCGATCCTCCGCCATCGACTCTAACTCATCAGGAGCTATGCCCAAGCGCAACCAGGCGAGTGTTTGGACTTGGTCCAACCATCTCATTCTAGGTCTGCCAAGCGGTCGCCTACCTGATGGAATCGCATTCAAGGCACGCCTCGGAAGTCGAGATGATGGGGACATTCGTGCCACGTGACCAAACCAACGAAGTACAGCCCTTTCCGTTCGAAGAAGCAGCTGCCCAACATTGAGTTCCCCGCGCACTGTCGTGTTTCTCACCCTATCCCGGCGAGTAATCCCCACAACAGCACGAAGAAATCTCATCTCGGCAGCTTGTATTCGCGATCTTATTCTTTCGGTCATTACCCAAATTTCATGACCATAGGTGAGAGTTGGAACAAATACTGCGTTAAAAACCGCTAACTTGGCTTTGACACCAAGCTCGGCCTTCCTGATTACAGATCGACCAAGCTGTTTCAAAATTGAGCCAGCTTGACCAATCCTACAGGAAAGCTTAGCATTATTCCTCCCATCACTCGTGAAGAAGAACCGGAAATAGTTTAGCGATTCAAAAAAACATCAGATTGAAAACATCATCACAGCATATAAATAAGTTTGAAAATCTGCATCCACTTCTTTCGTTCTTGTCATTCTGTTCATAAGGTTTAATTTCTTGACTCAATTGCACTTTGTACAGGGTGCGCCAAAATTGATGTCGGTATATAAACATTGAATAACTTCGACATTTATCAACCGATTGATTTGAGTAGACGTGATTTTAAAACGTCAATTCGCAAGAATTTTAATCGTTTACACCGGTCAATTCATTACAATGAATCGCTTCACACCTCTTGGAATACGGCTAAACAGTCGCATACCGAGAAACCCTGTATGTATGAAGATACCAATCTTATGTTTTGATATGCTTTAAAGATCTTCTCGAAATGTCTTCATCTTCTTATTGCGGTGCTACAATCTGTAGTGGACATGCGTTTAAACAAACAAGCGTCGTCAGCTAGTACGATCTTTTGCAAGCTGTCTCCAAATGCGCACAGCAAGTTAATTCAGGTCCTTGTGTAGGAAAACTTAGACGTGAATGTCCTCTGTTTCATTGTCCCACTGGCGCGGAGTCGAAGACTCTTCGGGCCGGAGCAGCGTTGTCCATGCGCTCTACATGGCCTGGCCATTTTAGGTGTTGAAACCGTAGACGCCTGGCTAGACTCATGTCGCTGTACAGCTTAAACAGTTAGTTGCAGAACTCTTCTCCCGAAATGACCAATAGTTTCGTCATCTGCTCTTGAGATTGTTTATATCTCCGTGCCATAAAGCAAAACTGGTATGATCAATGTATTATATTGTACAAGGTCAACTTGGTCTTTCGAGAGAGGACGCATGAATTAATTCTTGACCACGACGGCAAGTTCATATTCCGTGACTCTCAGTAACCCTTTTACGAAAAACGACTGGATGGAGCAGTTGGTTAAGTGCCTGCCCCAAGTTCGAGGGGTCCTAGGTTCGAATCCCAGTGAAATCGAATCTGCTCTAGTTACCATTTGTCGTAGGGATCAAATTAACGGCACTGGAGTAGGTTTCTACCTGTCAGTACAATGGACTCATTTTTGAGTCTGAGTGCTCCAGTAGTATATCAAAAATACTCAGAAAAAAAATGTTTCAAATAAAAGAGTTGAATATGGACGTAGTCACCTTAAGAGCGCTAATTAAATATTAAACCACTTTTCATTGACCTATAATTAGCGGTTTTTCACCCACTTACCACTCCTGTCTACACAAAGTGGCTCCAAGTGATTATCATCATTTGTGAAAACAAAATACTTCCTGTAGCCGTAAGGATATGCATTTCAGTAAACAATGCTACCTACTCGAATCTCCTGGGAACAGGTAGTGAGCGCTCGTACACTTGACGGCACCGAGCTTGGCTCGTGGTGCTGCTTCGAAGGATAATCGCAACAACGGCATCCATCCCTTTGTTACCTGACCTGCGCTATCTCAAGTAGTCAGGTGGTGATTATTATAATACGACGAAACTACCTGTGCGCTCAAGATCTACCCTGTGGGTGCTCAAGTGTTTCTGTGGGTTTTCCACTCGCATTCGGCCGGCACTTAGCCCAAGTCGAATTCGGTAAAGTGGTTGTTGTCAATGATGATTGTGTGATGATGGGTTGGTAGTCAAATTGAATTCGAGGATCGATCAAGTGATTCATTGAAGAAAACCGAGAGAGCATCGGATGAGAGTCACGGTAGTGGGCGTCCTGGTCGAAGGTGAGTTCATCGCGTCGTATGCGTTGCGTATTTTTGACATATGCAGTGTTTTCCCATGGCCGAGCGTCGAAAAAAATTCTTTTCCCAGGACTACCTCTCGCACCTTGGCACCCATGTGTTATGCTATGCAAACGCACATGCTTGGCCGCTGCAGTGCCAGTTCTCGGTAGACACCATGGCGCTAAGGATTTCAAAGGAACAAACATTTGTTTACCTTCGGTGTTATGTTTTACGATGGGTAAATTGCGGTGCACATAAGCGTATTAACCCATGGGAATGGCGACAGCGCCTTCGTGGGATCTGTGTGAATTTGCTAATTTTCAGGACACAGCTCTGGCAAACGATCGGCCGGAGAGGATGTGGAACGTGTGTTATTTCCGTTTGTTATGGTAGCTAATTTCCAAAAGTAACCGAATGTTTTGAGTTGTGATTACTTGTTTGACGAAAGAGGTACTTTGTGCACCCGCATCGTGCATTCATTGTGAAAATGCTGGACTCTTTGGGTGAGAAGAATTTGTTGGAGGCGTTGCCCGGCTTCGCACGTGTGTAACGTATGTGTGTACTATTCCACATTATAGTACACACATAAAAATCGGAGTCGAAGCGGAAAATAAATGATGATGATCATGTGCGAATTTAGAGGAATATTGATTTCTTTAACATACTCGTATGTATCAGAATAGCACTTGCTGAACAGAATAAGAGTTCAATCACAGATCAATGAAGTTATAGGTTCGCTATGGACGATGGAGCAAATATGCTCCTTAACCACTTTAATCTTATGACAGTCGCAAAGTCCTTCTTTTGGATTAGTCGAACAAAATTCGACAGGATTGGACCAGTCTATTTAAGGAATTTAATTTTCTGAATTTTGGATTTGGCTGTAAACAAAGGAAAGACAAAGGGAATGTTGTTGTTCAGAAAGGATGCACAAAATCGAAGAGTTAACTGGGATTTTTTTTTTTTATAATTTGCGCGCGCAAAATGGGTTAAATACCCTTAAGTGTCCGGAATCAAGACACAGCACGGGCCGAAGGTATAGAAGGAGAAAGAGAGACGAGGTACCTGTGCACATCGGTCTTAAATGTCTGCGGATTGTAGTGAGTGGGAAATATTGGGCTGGGAAGAGCATTCCATATTCGTGTGGTGCGGCTAAAAAACGACTCTCTAAACTTAACTGTACGTCCGAAAACAGGCTTGAGGGTGAACTGATGAGCATTCCTGGCGAGACGAGTATTGCGGGTGAATTCATGAAGGGGAGGAATGCAATTGGCTAGCTCACTTGAGCATCGTTTGTTAAAATAGCGATAAAACAGTGATAAGGATGAGACATTACGGCGATGTTCGAGCGAGTCTATCGACTTCGCGATATTACTATCTCCTATAAGTTTTATCGCTCGCTGTTGTATTCTATCTAGCAGGTGCAGAGAGTTCTTGGGAGCACCAGACCAGATATGAGCGTTGTACTCAAGTTTGGGGCGGATGTAGGCCTTGTAAATTGAAGCCAAATCAGAGGGGGTGAAGTATTTCTTGCATCGTTTAAGGAAACCTAGACATTTCGCAGCATTTTTGGCGACCTCGAATATGTGATCATTCCAACTAAGTGTTGAGTTGATACAAATGTCGCAAGAGACAACTATAATTGCGAGGAAAACAGTACGAACAACATCAGTACCGAGATTTAACACAGAATAATTACTGCTAATCGCTGTTGCTTTGGGCTCAAAGGACAATTGAGGAATAAAGCTCTCTCTTGAAAGACTAAGCTGACTTCGTACAAAGCTTTAATTACCCTTGTTTTGTTCTATAATGCAGAGTCTTGGTCCTTGGACAATATCCAAAGCAGATGATGAACTTCTGCTTGAGTCTGCTTGAGAGAAAATTGCTGCCTAAGATCTATTTGCGGTGATGGCGATTGTAGGAAAAAATTCAACCACTAACTGTACCGGTTATTCAGAGACATGCTATTCTTGTACGGGTCCAAAGCCTAAGATGGCTAGATCATGTAGAGGAATGGAGAAGTTACCTCCTTCCCGAATGATCTTTGAATCTTAGTCTGTGAGTCGTTCGCGCCTTGAGGTGGCGCCATGAGTTGTCAGCTATCGAAAAATCGTCCTAGGTGCAGAGGCATGGTCGTTGAGCTTCAGGTTCACTCCGGACTGTGACCAAATTTAAAGAAAGAAGAAGAAGAAGAACGGATTTGTTTTTCTATCACTTTGTAAGAAGAGAGAAGTGACTATAGAATGGAATAATTAAACCGAAGCAATAGCAAAATGTGGGCGCCGTGGCGTAGTGGGTAGGTGCGTCGACTCCTACGCTCGAGGTCGTTAGTTCGAATCTCGAAAAAAACATCAAACATTTTTTCACGGCTCCACCTCTTTCGAGTCACTGACAAGGTTCGAAGAGTATAACTGTCTAGAAAAAGCTTCTCAATCTTGCCGTTCGGAGTCGGCATTAAACTGTAGGCCCCCTCCACTCGTGAGAGAACAATAGCACGCACAACACGAGTGGTTGCTGAGAAGCTAGGCCCAGGTCCACCTCGGACTGTAGCGCCGCCATTATTATTATTATAATAGCAAAATTAACTCTCAAGCTGAAGTTTAAATGGTGTTTAAGCGGATGTAACTTCAAACCACTTCGTCGGATGCAGTTTGTACTCTCTACTGTCGCCGTGGAGTAGTGGGTAGGTACGTCGACTCCTACGCTCGATGTTCTCGGTTCGATTCCCGAAATAAACACCTAAAATGTTTCTCTCTTTCGAGTCACTGACAATACTCAAAAAGTATAACTGTCTAGAACAAAGCTTCTCAATTTCGTCGTTCGGTGTCGGTATTAAATTGTGGGTCCCCTCCATGAGGACAATAGCACGCACAACACGAATGGATGCTGAGAAGCTAGGCCCAGGTGCGCTTCCGACTGTAGCGCCGCCATTATTATTATTATTACTAATATTCAGCATAAATTGGAATTCCAACATAAGAGCATAGACCACATAGGTAGTAATACATACCTACATAGATGGATCGGTAAAGGCGGAAAGAATGAGTGACGGCATCTTCGCGACTTAACTACATATTTGTCTCTTCTTTCGGCTGATCACTATAGCATTTTTCGGGCGAACGTGCTACAAATACCACGACACTGCCTCTATTAAATTAAATACCGCCGGAGTGAGAATGCCTTCAGAAAGTTGCAGTTTGTTTCTCCAAGAAGTTGCAATTCAGAAAACAACAGTGAAATATCAAAAAACTTGAAATATTCTTACACGACTTCTGCAGGAGTTGGAGGAAAATGTGTGAAAGGAGATAGTATCCATCTATTCCATCCCTGTCATTTCAGTCTCTTAAGTTTCTCAGGCGTCTTTATTAAAGAGCCTACTTCTTAAGTAGAGTATCTATAAGAAGTCTAATCCGTTTCATAGAAACTCAAATTAGTTCTCATAGAGTGGATAGTCTAAAATGACTAAAGCATCCCCCTTTGAGGAAGGCGGCCACTAATACCTGCCCAATTACTTACATTATCCAAAACTAAAGTTCATGCGTTTTTATACAGAATTTGCCTCATAAAAATATTCGAAATTATGTTTTTTCCTGGATCCTAGTTTGTTGCATTTTGTTGTAGTTGCAGACAGAAAACATGCATTATTTTTTCTGATGTTTTTGTTAACAGAGAATAAATGTTGAATTGAAACTCTTTTTTTATTACAACTATAATAATTATTTGTTGTTTAACAATACTAAAATGTAGGAAAAAACATAATTCCGAATACTTTTGTGTGACACTGTATCTTGGCAACAGATTGCAAGTATTTGAAAAACAAATAATTTTATCTGAATGAAACAAAATTACTTCAACATTTGCTGATGTCATTAAACATCAGGGACTTTGGAGCCCTGTGGAATGTTACTTGGACACATTTAAGACAATATTGATGAAATACGTGATGCACTTAAAAGATTTTCCGAATAATCATTCTTCGCTTTGGCTATTAAGCAAACAATATATGTAATGTATATGGCGTTAGTAAATTGTTTTCGCAACCGAATAATTATTAGACAAGATTAAAATCTTAAATCGAATTTGTTGAATATAAATTAAGTACCACATAATTTGTGAACACTGAATGAGAGGACAAGTAGTTCGCTCATATTTTGTAGCAATAATAATAATAATGGCGGCGCTACAGTTCGTGGTGGACCTGGGCCTAGCTTCTCAGCAACCACTCGTGTTGTGCGTGCTATTGTTCTTTCACGAGTGGAGGGGACATACAGTTTAATGCCGACTCCGAACGGCGAGATTGAGAAGCTTTTTCTAGACAGTTATACTCTTTGAGCATTGTCAGTGACTCGAAAGAGGTGGAGCCGTGAAAAAATGTTAGGTACTTTTTTTCGAGATTCGAACCTTAGACCTCGAGACTAGGATTCGATGCACCTACCCACTAAGCCAAGGCGCCCACATATTTTGTAGTATGTCTTCATAATGAAACAAGATGCAATATAATTTGATTCGAATTGAATGAAAATTGTATTACAGTATCGAATGGAAATTTATTTATACCATTAAGTACTATTTATTAACTTAATTCTTTCAGTGAATAGTCAGAATGCAAAAAATAATTTCCTCTTCATCTATTATTTTTACTCAAACTCATCTCATAAAAAAGATATACCTCAAGAGGCTGCAATAGTTCCTATGCTATAACGTTTCCTGGAGAAACAAAAAATATCAGCACCATCTCTTGGAAAATTATAGCAGCTCGTATGGTTGTGGCATTGGATAACAATGTGTTTTCTTTCATGTTCTTGAAGTAAAGAGAACTCTTATATTATCGTGTTGTAATGAGTTTTGTTTGGTTTCGAAAATATGAATGGACTACAATTTAAAACACGGTTACAATCACGAGGGATATTGAGTGCGGTGCAGAAACTAGTCTGACGGGAGTTGTTCAATATTGATTTAAAAAAAAAGCAAATGTAGAAGAAATAACCAATACAGCAGTGTCTGGGTAGCGTGAACCCCTGATTGCGTGAACACTCCTGACTGACGTGAACACTCATTTTTTTTTGTAAAGAGTACTCTATACTGTACTCTATAGAACAAAAGAAACCTCCATAACGTGAACCAAAAATATACAGTGGAAGCTCGAATAGTGAACATCGATAAAGTTCAAATGAAGCAAATGCAAAGTGCGTTTTGCTTGTATAAGGAATGTATTATTTTTGTTGCGTTTTACGTTTTTTTACGGGTGAGTTGTTTTCGTTTAAAACAAAATATTCTTTTTTTTTATAAATATTGGCTTGATTTTTAGTTATTGCAACGAAAAATTGTAACTTTATTCTATTTTTGATGAATTGTACTTCAAAACATACGCATTTTTATGAAATTTGCTCTAAGCAGCCCACGCACGTTACGATGAATAATCTCGCTCTAGTGAACAGGCCCGGTTTTTATTAGTTCACTATATCGAGCGTCCACTGTACTTACATATGCATACACACTGGTGTGTGTGTGTGTGTTCGTTCGCTGGTTTGTTCGATTTTGCATACAATTATAACAGTGCAGTGTATTTACATATTAAGAGAATGTCGAGTGATTGAGGACCATCCAAGCATTTCGTGGGCCATATTTAATTTTCTTCTAAATTACACATCATTTCATAAAATTTCATAAAATCAATCATAAAATCATTTCACTTCTTCAATTAACATTTCTTGCTAAGTATTAAAGCGAGCATCTGAATTTAAGACATTTCCTTTGCCAAAAACCACCCGAATCCCACTCCTGAGAATGTGGGATCTAGTGGCAGCCTGCGTTAGGTTTGTGTCACTTGAAAAACGCCTGTAAATGTGGAAAAGTCCGCATGAGTAATGAATGAAACTACATTCAGTTGAGTGGTCTAGATTTCTCGCTGCAATATCTCAAGACCACATGTGACAAGTCAACTTTCTTCTAAGCAAACACTATTCGCGATATCAGGAAGCCATAACTCTCCAGTTGCACACCCCCGCACTTCGTCGTGCGAAACAAAAAGCGAAAACCGAAAATTCTACAATCACTATATACTCGTACGACTATATGCATACGGGCCAAAGTAACCAGATCCAAATTTATGAGCAAAACACGCACGACGTGTGAAAAGTGAAACCCGTCATTACTTACCCAATCCACACACGAGAGTGTGCTGCGGCGCAACAATGTCCTCCTCCCTTTCTTCGACAGCCTGAAAGTTTTCATGCTCATTTGGCCCCAAACAACAGACTATAACTGTTCCACCAGCAACAGCAGCCACAACACCAGTGTACCCGGCCTTAATAACCGCAGCGGTAACACTCACCGCTGTTGTAATAGTCATCGTCCAGGTGTTTAAGTCAGTGAGCAAGTACAAACGGGTAATGTGAGATTTTGATAAATGATCCTTTTTTTTGCGGGTCCTACCACCACCATCGCGGGCCTCCCTCCGCCCCATCTCATCTGTCCATAGTCGAATTAATACACTCCGCTCCAAATGAACTGTTTTGATCGCGAGTTAACACAGTTTTCCGATGTAATTCACGCCTTGTTTGATGGGGGCTGCAGTTCCTTTTTCATTTGGGCTCCCAGCTCCCGGCCCCCACCCTGGCGAACATCTAACGCACCTTGTACAGCCATAAATAGCAAAACTGTAACGTGCAGCCGATCTGCCGATCTGCCGCTCTGACGATCACCAGCAACGATCCTCGAACAGGCCCGCATTCAGATCGTCTGCTCTGCGCTCAGCAAATCGACCCAAACGCACACATATCGTGAAGACACGATATTTATGTTGATTTGTTTAATAGTACAAGTGTAACGACTGCTTAAGTCCGCACAAGCTGAGCTGAATTAATTCCGCGATCGAATAACATAAACACTGGCACTAAAGTGCAATAAGGCTATTAGGCGCGAGGTGCTTAGAGAGTGGTGGCATCTCGGATCCGCAGAGGCAGTTCTGCCGCCTTACAAATGGCCCGCTGATCATTGGCATGTGTCTGTCTGTTAGTCGATCGCTGTGTACGAGTATGTGCACATGGTCAGGATATTGGCCGAGCCTAGGATCATCACAAGACGATTTTACATAAAATTTCAATTATCCCAAACGATAAAATCCACCGCAGAGCAGAGCGAACCGCCAGCGCAACCATGCGGCGTTCAGCAGTTACATATTGGCTGCGAAAAATTGACGCAATAAAGAGCGCGATCGCGCGGTGATCGTGATGCTGGAACGGTCGTTAAAAAGGTGTTAACGAAACGAAAGTGATTTCATTTTGGGTTAATGTTTCAATAATCGATTTTATTACCACTGCATCAGAAGCAGCCACACAGTCTCGGGCCGGTTTGGAGCGGTCGCGTCGTTTCGTGGGGCTCTTCTCTCTATGAAGCCTCGCGATCGCTTCGATTATGTTTGGTCCTGGCCAGGGTACTTTAGCGAATTTTATTTGATCGCTGTTTGGTTGAATGTTGTTCCATCGGGTCATATGGGTTACGGAGATTCTAGATTTAATTTAGCACTCGATCTCCGATGTGTGGTTGAGCAAAGTGTATCGGAGGTGTGTGTTTACGTGTACGTGCGCTGGTGGAAGGGTTATGCAAGGAATTCGCCGAGATGCACGTTGGGCCTGGCGGTAATGGTAATGGGATTCGTGGATTAAATAACAATTTAATTGTTTGACAGTGATTGAGGGGATTAATTTGTGAAAGGGCAATAGACTGGTGAAAGGAATTTTAACTGAAATGCTCTTTATGTGGAAGGTTATATAAAGAAGTTGCTTTTTGACAGTTTCTCCCTCCTTTTCAAGTTGAGAGCTACTTGTGGCAGGGGTATTCGGAATAGTTGCAACCGTCGTTTGCTTTGAAAGGTGCTTTGAAAAAAGGCTAAATTGAAATAATGGACTTTTGCTTTTGAAAGTCCTCATTTTGTTTCGGTCAAGGTTGGGAAGCCGTAATAATCTGTAACAAAAAAGCGTTGCTTCTTTCTAATCATAACTCCTAATTTTATCGAATGTGACTAGGTGAGTAGGTAGGCGGGCGTAAGCCACGCCTCACTTAGGTCCTTGAGGACCCATTGCGATGTCCAATTGGGGATTAGTGTCCTCTTATAACCCTTGCCGCACTAATGGTCCCTCGTTGTACCGTAGTCATCCCGATTTCCTTATGAACCTGCAAAGAGATCGAATGTGACTAAATGTGTCGGCTGTGGAAATCAGTTTTGAGGTGCTTACAGCTAAGCATGTTCAGCTAATTGACGCTATGTACGACTGGGGGTTAGAATCGCGTTCTGCCTGGGGGTTAGAATCGAAGACTTTTCACACCGGTGCGTTAGTGTCCATTTGCTCTCCATGACCTAGCCAATTGAGACGAGAGACTCTGACTCGTTTTGACCAGATCGATGTTTTTGTATACCTCGTCAAGTTCTTCGTTCAATATCCTCCTCCAAACGCCATCAGTGCATACGAGACCGATGTTAATTTCAAGAACTTTCCGTTCAAAGCGACCAAGGATCTTCCCGTCCGCTTTGGATACTTGTCCATGGCTCCGCGCCATGCAGCCCGACTGGGTCTATCAAGATCTTGTATAGGGATATCTTGGTTCTTCGAGATAGGGTTTAATTCTTCAATTGCCATCTAAGCCCAAAGAGAGAGTGATTGTCAAGAGCAATCCTTCGTTCTATCTCTGCTGCGGATGTTCGAATTTGCTCCGGAGTCTAAGCAGTCAAAGTCTTTCACGGCCTCAAAGTTATAGCTGTCTATAAAGACATTTCGTCTTCTTATTCTTCTTAGGGCGCTACAGTCCGAGGTGGACCTGGGCCTTACTCAACATGCCTCTCCAGCCAGCACGATCTTCTCCAGAATCATATTAAATAAACTGGGCAAATGCGAGTTGTACTCGCACGGGTAAGGTACCGTCGCATAATATTGATGGATGATTTCTGAATATCAAACGACGGTTCAAAACTATTTCAGTTGAATTTTCTTCTAACTTCAACCTAAATCAACTATTCATTCATACTTTTGTACATCCGAACAAATATTTATCCATACATATACCTATACCTCTATCGAAGTTTATCCAACACAGAAAATCACTTCCATCATACACATACCCAATCACTGCTCATGCCTGCGGTGTGTGTGTGTTCATTTCTGTTGGGCATTTAGGGGTGAGATCGAAAAGATAACGCTCATCAACGAATAGAGTGGCCGAACACAGCATGAAATTATGTGTGAAAATGAAAATCGTTCTCATTTTAAATCTTAGATATCTCAAAATGTCAACATAAGTCGATGTTTTGAAATTTATTATTTCTTAATGCTTACATTGATTTCTTCAAAACTGCGTTTTCAGATTTTCAAAATTCGCATGCCGATGATTGACCGTTTTTGGCCAATATCTCCAAAACTATTAGGGCCAGAATGCTCGCAATGGTTTTAAATGAAAGTACTCAATGAAGCCAAGTTTTTGTGATTTTTTCAGATTTTTAAACACTCTGGTTTAGAAATGGCAGGGAGGGACGCATTAAAAAAAACTTTGGAGCTCCATATTTTCCAAACGGTATTTTTTATAAAAAAAGTGTTGAAAGAAACCTTCACCTCATTTCCAAAGATCTGTCGATTGATATATATTTCGATGGGGTGCGACAATTTTTCAAAATTAATGTCAACTTCACCTGTACTGGAGCCACCCCCAAATGGCCCCACTTTTTAAAATCGCTGCATAGGAAATGACATCCAGGTCTGAAGTACCTAATTCCAAAATTTCATGCCGATATCTTCATAAACTTCGGAGATAAAAAAGTGTGACAGACACGACGGACGGACGGACACACCGAAATTATAAAGGTTCCGTTTTTGTAGACGGAACCTTAAAAATCGCATGATAGTGCATCGCCTTGTCTAAACACTTTTTTGACATCAAGTCTCGGTAAAGTCTTTATCGACTTTGACGGAGCAACTCCATCGTCATTTTGTAAATACTGCCAAGTCTTGCAGATATGCCAAAAACTAGGCAATTCGCTGTGTATGTAGATCGTCTCTATAAATACGTCCCATACGCGGCCTCAAAATCTATAAACAGATGCTGGGTACTTGAAAAAAACCCAGATCTAATGCCCATTAATCCCATCACATGATGGTCATTTCTAGTGCAGTTGAAATTCACTTAAGATTTAAAACATGGATACCACTTGACTTGTTTGCCAGACAAGTAGCAGCTTGCACAGCGGTAAAACTCAGAACACTGCACCTGTGGAATAACCACCATACAGGTCATTCCACCATTCTAGATAACCTCCAGTTTCTACCGCACGACACCGACCTCTGCCTAATCTCTTCTTTGAGAAAAAACTTCTCTACCACCATACCCTCCAGGTCTAACTGGAAGTCTGATATTCAGACGCTGGGCGGTCCTCTGCGTATTTTCACAGATGGATCCAAGACGGACGAGGGAGTAGGATTTTAGTATATCCCTCCACCTTCCAGAACATTGTAGCGTATTTCAGGCTGAGACGATGTCAATTAAAGAAGCCCTGTCTTGGCTCAAGAACAATGTGATATCCAAGAAGGACATCACCATCTGTTCAGATTGCCAGGTCAATGCTCAGTCACTCTCCTCTCTAAGACCTCTCTAAATTGCCGCCTATCTCTTAACGAGATGGCTGAGCATTTTAATATTCACCTCATGTGAGTGCCGGGACGCAGTGACATTCCAAGGAATTGTGAAGCCGATGATCTTGCCAGGAGTGGTACGATCTCCACAAACCTTCCTTGTGGAGATCCTCCGTCTATGCCATTCGCTACAGCTAAACCTCTTTTAAAGAATCATACTATTAAAAACACCAAGATGGTCAGATGGCACAGATGGTACGCGCCTCATCACAAAGCAAATTTGGCCTAAACTTGATCTAAAACATTCACTCTATCTTCTTAGAAAGAACAGGTCATCTCTAAGGACTGTCATTGACGTTATCACAGGACACTGTGCCATTGACACTCACGCCTCAAGAATGATTTCTGCAGAAGCTGCAGAGACGAAGAAGAAGAGGAAAGCATAACGCATCTCCTCTGCACTTGTAGCGCTCTCTTCTCTCGCAGAAAGAAACACCTTGGAGGCTACTTCTTCAACAACTTGAGCGAATTGCACAACGTCGGCATTAATCAACTGAAGAGATTCGTTGAAAGCACCAAATGGTTGGATAGATAACATCAGATCCGCGTGGTATAACAATGGGCCTAAATTGGCCTAAGTGTGACTGCGATCTACAGTCGGCCACTTCAACCTAACCTAACCTAAAACATGAATATACTCATATTTAGACAACGAGTCTTGTTAAACGTTTGCCAAAATACGCCATCTCTCGTCTGCTGCTCTTGCATTTTTCTATAAGTTCCTGTTGCGGTGTAAGGTGTCGACTCATTTCGATACGCAGATAAATCCATCGCTTGCATTTGCTCGTCGTGAGAACTTTGCAAGTCGCTCAGAGCGTGTGATAAAAAACTTTTGCGGTGTACCCACGACGAGTGTCTGGTTTATCGTACATGCGACACCTGAACAACATTTTCGAACAACTTTTGGAACGAGTTGTGAAAAGTCGCCAAGCAGACGCATTATTTTTATTCAACACTGTGACGACATTCTGATAAATTTTTCTTTTTGAAAATCATACATCAAAAGGCACTCAGACTCAAAAGTCTGTACTACTTCCAATTATTACAAATAAATATTTTCCGACAGTAGGAGAAATGAAACGATTGGATTGCACAGTTGGTTAAGTACCTTCCCCAAAGTTCGAGGGGTCCCAGTTTCGATTCCTAGTGGAGTCGAATCTGGTCCAGTCACCATTTGCCGTTGGGATCAAATTAACGGCACTGGAGTAGGTTGCTACCTGGCAGTACAATGGACCAGTTTTGAGTCTGAGTGGTCCAGAAGAGTTTCAAAAATCCTCCGAAAAAAAGGAGAAATGAATTTCTTCTTCATATTCTTCGCATGTGGTTCTAGTCTGAAGTGAACACCGGCGTCCACCAACATACCTCTTCAGTCAGCATGATCTTCTACCAACTGTCTCTAGCACACTCCAAATCTATTGACTTGTCCGCAACATTGTTTTGTTATTCTTCCACTACTTCGTGGTAGAGAGCTGTTCTTTCCATTCCTTTTACTTGGTCAGGACGATATCGATGTACAGTTTCTAAAACTCATGATTGAATACTCTTCTCACCGTCAATGGAAGTGGGGCTAAATATCAATCAAGAGTAATATACATTCGAACTTTATTCATAGAGCAAGAAAGCGAGATTTTTTTAAATCCTTTTTTTAAGCGGACCCCCATGTCCACTGTTAAAATATATTGAACACTACCTAAAGAACTTCAACAATTTCTCCGCGTTGATATACCCGTACTCCTACACACCTGCATCAGTTTTGATTTGCCTACCCAATGGTTTCGCATTGGGCGCCATTAAATTATTGGACGACTTCAAATTCGACTGTTTATCAAATCTCATTTTAATAACCGCTTCTCTAACTTCAATTTACTTAAAAATAACAATTTGGCTATCGGAAGTTCACAAAAGGCATCCTTTGTCATTATGTGCCAGCAAAGACATTTCCAACACGAATGTATGTGGTGCGACAGTTTGTTTTCCCTCTCTCTGCAATCCAATTCGAATAGCTTAATATCACACTAAATAGCAATGCACCTCAAGTGAAGCACCATCCCGACTAAATCTCCATTAATCTACTCAACTATTCAGTCAGTCAGTGAGTCGATGGGACACGGATAAGACTCCTTACCTGCATCCTCCACTCAGCCATGCGCATAATCACAGATAAAGAGCAAGACACAAATTATTGTGGAAAGATAATGACAATCTTTTGATGGCTCGTCACGATTCCGAGGTGTAGTTGGGAACTTTTTCTCACGAGTTTAATCCAAATTTAAAGATCTCCCCCACCGACCGAACAGATACAGATACAGATACGGTCGGCTCTTATTTGTGTACATCTCGCGTACACAATTTGTATCGCATTTCACCAACAACGACGATGACGACGATGCGGATGCCAGCAGCAGCCAACAGCTCGAGCGAAATCGAACCCCACTCTTGGGATGCCATGCAAATGGACATTATGAAAGCCATTTAGGAAGCCCTCTCTGTTTGGCCGATGCTATAGGAACAACCACTACAACCACGGGTGCAGGTAGATTTGAATTTCAATTGGAATCCAACTCTGAACCCAACCTGAAGCGTTGTTAGCCTGCTCCGCTGATGATGAGAGATCGCCAGAGCTGACAAAGTGCACGCAATGATTGAAAGATTGAGATAGCCAGCTAGAGAGCCGGTGGTGCTAGTGGCGGCGATGGTGGTGGTGGCTGCTCAACAAGGCATCATCGTCATCAGCGTCGCCGTCGCCGTCGTCGTCGACGTCGTCGTCAACAGCGTTGGCCTGTCGCCGTTGTGTCATGTTTTCGGATCGTTTGCCAACGTTATTGGGGGAAATTTGTGAAATTTGTTTCTTCGATTTGGAACTGTGGAACTGAGAGATCGACAATCATCATCGTCATCATCCGCGTTAGGGAACAATAAAATGAAACGTACATACCGACCAATTGCAACGCAAAGTGCGCTCTTGCGCGAGACGACGGCAGCGGCGGCACCAACGTTTATCAGAGATACCTTACCTACCGCTCGCCGTATATTGGTCATAATTTCGATAAATCTCTGGAACTGGGTTACGTTCATTGGCAGCACAGATCCGAAGAGTCGACTGCCGGCGGTTAGACAATAAACTCTGTTTACTGATTGTAGGCGACTGATAGCAGGACTAAGTGGTCCGAATTGGATTTCTCTACTTCTTTTGAGTTCTCCTCGGAGTCTCTGTTTTTTTTCATTTGATTTACCATTTAGCAATTGGGTCATGGTTATGTTGGCTTAACAATGAAATCATTAATCGGTGAGTTTCACAATAATTTTGTTTCCAATGGAGGTTGGGAAATCTCCTGTAATCATCTCTATTGTATCAGGTGATTCATTAAAATTGAACTCTGTTGATGAAGTCGATCAATTGGATGGGGTATCACATGATGAACCGAAGGAATTGGGTGATGATGTGCTTTTTTAGTCTTCTTCTGGATGAGTTTTCACTCTTTATTTGCTGAGTTTGGTTGGGATTGTAATTCTTCAAGTTTCATTTAGTCTGTTGCCTTAATAGTGCAATGTGTCAACCAGTTAAGGGATTTTCTATAAGCATCCATCAGGCATGACATGATTCACCAGAATATTCTCGCAGGTTTCAGATTTTCTATATCCCTGCAGAAAACTTTTTTTTTATAAAAACAGCCTTGCACCCCTTTGTCTAATTTAATGAAATTATTCATAAATCAAAGCAAAAAATACAAATTTTGGTTGTATCCTACATAAGTAAATACAGAGTCATCCAAAAAGAGGTGTCATTGCAAATCTATAGAATTACGCAATATTTTTATGAAATATTGTAATCATTTTATTATAATCTAAAGTATGAACTCTGATGTCAGAAATGAAATATAATAGGTGCCAAATGTCCACCTCAGCTTTGCCTAATTGAAATTTTAAGGTTACATTTCGCAAAACAACAGGTTTGATATTTTCTTTGATACTTGAATCGTTGGTGGAGCAGTGGTTTGGACTTTGCCTCCAACAGCTCGGAAAAAGTGGTTTTAAATCGCACAATCTCGGCGACCAGTTCAAGTCTCCATTTCGAGAAATTACACGTTTAGCAAATTTGACACACAATCTAGCCACAGTTCCACCAAACAGCCGTGTGGTATGCATCGTCCTACTGAAAATAAACGCCGTACGCCTTCAAAGCATCAATTTCATGAAAAGGAAGTCAGTATCAATCTGGTAATACAATTTTTTTTTTTTAATTGTAGATTATTAAATTAAATAAATAAATAAATTCATTCACTGCAAACGGTCACACCAACATTGTTTTCGAAAAAATACGCCGCCGTTGACGCCGCCATTCTCAAAAACTGCACTAAACTGTAACTCGTGGCCAATGGAAAAGTTGTACTACTCAAGGTCTCAGAGCCCCTTTGGCGACAGGTTTGTTGTTTACATACACATACAGACGGAAATGAGTCCTACCACTCAGATAGTTTTGTTGAAAAAGCGACTTCTTGTGACATTCAGCATACGATCAGCGAAATGGTCTGCTCGCTTCAAGCGTTAAGGCCAAAAATGTTGCGCAAAATGCGGTTGGATTATGCTTTTCACTACGAAAACCACAAAAAATTCAGATCTACCTTCAACCCCGCCTGTGTATCTGTATCACCGAAAGCAAGTTACCTACAAATATATCTAAATCCCGATCTTAGCTGAAAAATCAGTATTGACCAACGGATCAAGGAGGCATGTAGACTTTCTACGCCTGTAATAAAAGAGATATGGAATCTCCGACCGAATATCAATCGGTGGATGTACACTTTTTTTTCGGAGGATGTTTTTTAAATACTACTGGAGAACTCAGACTCAAAACTGGTCCATTGTACTGCTAGGTAGCAACCTACTCCAGTGATAGTGCCGTTAATTTGATCCCAACGGCAAATGGTGACTGGACCAGATTCGATTTCATTGAGATTCGAACCTGGGACCCCCCGAACTTGGGGCAGGCACTGCGCAATTCAGTCGTATTGGATGTACACTTACTTATGAATTATAAGTTTGATGACTTGCCCTCGAAAGCTTACAACCCAAGCCTTAAAGAATATCACGCCATGTCATACTGCGTCTTTTTCCCATAAATCGACATATCCAAAGCATTGCTTGGCGTAGTGGAATCAGAGAGACTGAGCTGTAAAGCGTTAGACTATATGACTATAGTCGTATCCTGTATTTGAACCCAGGGGGTTGTTTTAAATTCACAAATCACATCGACGCACTCTTCGCAACAAGAGCAGAATGTGAAAATGGGTGTCTCAGGAAAGAGGGTTTTTACATGTGGCTCAGATATGAACTGCAGAGCACCTACTACATATACTCGGAGACCCTGAATATCTTAAGATCTAATCTGTATGATTAGCGAGAGCATTACGAGCTTTAAGAAAAGTTTTCACCATATTTTCAACATTTTTTAATGATTTTTCAGTACGAGTTTTTCACCAAGTGTGTATCGACCATCGTCCACCATCGATCAAATTTTCACACTGCGGCAGATCCTGGAGAAGACCCAGGAAATGCAGATCGACACACACCATCTATTTGTCGACTTCAAGGCCGCATATGACAGCGTGCATAGAGACGAGCTATACAGCGCCATGTCTAGTTTTCACATTCCTGCCAAACTCGTCAAATTATGCAGAATGACGATGGAGAACTCTCGCTGCTCCATCAAGGTCGGTAACGAACTCACCGAGACCTTTAATGTCATAAAAGTTTTTAGACAAGGCGACGCGCTGTCATGTGATTTCTTTAACATCATTTTTGAGAAGATCGTGCAAAACTCACTGGCCAACACAAGAGGCACGATCTTCCAAAAGTCCGTTCAACTGCCAGCTTACGCGGATGACATTGACGTGATTGGGCGAACACAGCGAGCCGTCAATGATGCGTTTGCTGGCATTGAAACGGAAGCGGCTAAAATGGGTCTGGCGGTAAACGAGTTCAAAACCAAGTGTATGCTGTCATCGAGAAAGGACGCACAACATTGACGACTTGGCCAGAACGTCACCATAGGCAGCTATAACTTTGAGGTAGTTAAGAACTTCGTCTACCTTGACTCCGCGGTATGTACTGTTTACAACATCAGTACCGAGATCAAACGCAGAATAACTCTTGCCAACCGCTGTTTTTATGGGCTGAAAAGGCAATTGAGTAGTAGAGCCCTCTCTCGGAAGACCAAGTTGACTTTGTATAAGACCTTGATCATCCCAGTCCTGCTTTACGGTGCAGAGGCATGGATAATATCCCAAGTGGATGAACAGTCTCTTGGTCTTTTCGACAGAAAAGTTCTGCGCGCGATCTTTGGTCCTGTTTGCGTTGATGGCATTTGGAGGAGAAGATTCAACCACGAACTGTATGGGCTGTACAGCAACATGAGTCTAGCCAGGCGTCTACGGATCCAACGCCTAAGATGGCTAGGCCATGTAGAGCGTATGGACAACTTAGCTCCGGCCCGAAGAGTCTTCGACTCTGAGCCTGTGGGACAACGCAACAGAGGACGTCCACGTACAAGGTGGCGCACACAAGTCGAGGGGGACGTTGGCCGGGTTGGTGTGCGAAACTGGGGACAGCTGGCGAAAGATCGTGCTGGCTGGAGAGGCATGTTGAGTGAGGCCCAGGTCCACCTCGGACTGTAGCGCCCTAAGAAGAAGAAGAAGTGTATCGACCCATACTTAATAATCTTCCAAGATTTTACTTATCAAAAGTCATATCAAAGATGGCTAAATATTGACAGTTCAAGAAAGGCGCGAGATTTCAAATTACTCCCCTTGCTGGATAACCAGATATGACATTTGAGAAATATATAAAAAGAGTATTTTTTCCCGAGGTTTGGTTTTTAATCTGGCAACACTGTTTCCACAGATTGTCAATTTGACAGTTGAAAGTTGATTTGTGGTATGTTTTGCCATTAAGACGGTGAATAGATTAACGCCAGAACAACGCGTGCAAATTGTGCAAACTTATATATTTTGAAAACCATGGTTGGATTCGCCAAACTTATCGTGCGCTACTTTCATTTTCCGGTCTACATAATCGTCCATCTGAGCAAGTTGTTCGGAATACGACGAATCGTTTTCGCACTATGTACGCCCTAGTTGATAATACGCATCCTCAAAGACGACAAATAGTGCGAACAGAAGAAGTTATAGCTGTTGTGGAGCGCAGTGTTGAGGAGAATCTGATTGTTTTGATTCACCATTGAAGCTAAGCCCATCCACTTTGTGGAAGATTTTATTTTATAGATCTTAACTTAAAACCGCATAACAATTATACACGTCGAAGGTTCCGTGTGAATTGGCCGAAAACGCAATTCAGCTTGATCCTCAATTTCAACGCAAATTTTGTTCTCCGATGAGGTCCAGTTTTGGTTGAATGGATATGTTTAGAGTGGAGAAAGAAGAAGCCAGAAACCTTTGCCGAGACGCCTGACAACCATTAAAACTCACTGTTGGCGTATTTTATGGGATGGTGGAATCATCGGCCCGCTCACAACGCATCACAGTTTGACATCATACCCAAGTGCTGTGTTTACATAAACCAAACCATTCGTACGGCAATTTGACTTCTGTGCTAGTTGAAGCAATATTGGGTACTTAACTTAAATCGTTAACCATCTAATGGACTTGTGGACGTCAATTCGACTCGAGCCCTTGTTTGACGATCTGCATGAACCTAAATGAACAGAGCACCCACAAAAACTTCAAGACCAAAACTAAAATCAACTGAAAACTGGCGGGAAATCCTATACAAAACAGACTGACATTCTTGTTTTTTTCCTTAAATCATCAGCCAATACACTACACACTTTTTTATGACGTGTCTTATCAAGTCACCCTCTTCCCACACAGAAATGAAAAAAAAGGAAAAAGATAAAAATCTCGGAGCACCCAAACTGTGGACTACCATCGCTCCTCGCAATCCCTACTGGCTGACAGAATACTTGTCGCAGCCAGCTACGGTTTTCTGAAAACCGAGTGACCTGGTGATAAGATGTCGATAAAACCCACAACAGAATTCGCGGACTGGTGATGGGCTGCACCCACACAATCGGAGGAAAAACGAGATGAAATAACTGATTTCAGCTGAGAATGGAGAGCTCTTTTTATTTCCACACCCAACGAGCCAACGGGCCAACGGGAGAAGTACATGTTTCCACGCAGACATTTCTGAAAACCGGGTCATCTGTGTGATAACACGTCCCAGCGCGTCGTTCCTTCAAATTCCCACGACAATCCTCTATCCCAAGGAAGCAACAGGTTCCATCCCACCATCCAGTGCTCTCGCACATCGCCCATCACACAATCGTATCTCCTCACTGCGCAGCATCCACTTTCATTCATCAGATTTCCCCTAAAACGAGCGGCAAATGATGAGATCCTTGCTGAAGAGCTCTGCCAGCCTGGTCGAATTCAAAATAAAAATCTCTCTAAATGGGTTTTTAATGGAGATTCACTGCTTAAAGGACGACATCCGAGGAAATGGCGCTCTAACTGGATTATCCCCTCACAGCCATTCGCAATTGGATAAAGGATGACTGGCGAAAGTCATTCCGCTCAATTAGGAGTTCCTCCAACTGGAACCCTCTCGGCGGAATGAATGAAAGGAACAGTTTCACCGTTTATCGTCCGGAGTAAAAATTTGTGAATTTTGGCGCCTTCAGCTACCAGGCTCGCATCAAAGGAAGCACACTGCTACTTGCCACAACAACATATCCTGTGTGCGGTGTGCAGAGCAGATACGCGCACTGCGCAGTGAAAGGTTCAATTCATGAATGGGAAGGAGAGAGTAACCGTAACGGATGACGTAAGCGCACACACACATGCGGTCACATGGCCCAAGGGTGAAGAGGACATTCAACCCCTAAAATTTCTCTGTTCATCCTAGGAAGACAACGACATCGTTATCCTGCCAAGTAGCCGGCGAGGAATAAGGAAACGTGTTTGTTGTTGATTCGAGGAAAATATCTGCTCCGTGCACGTGCTCGAAAGGAATTTCTCGTGTTGCTACACATCCTGCACGCCGGTTCCGGAGAATGCTTTTTCTTTTTGATTTCAGGGATTTCGTAATGATTGATTGGCCTGACAGTGGCGGAGGGTCGCCGAGCCGCCGAGCCGCCGTCGTCGGCCGCTGTCAAGGGATTCATTATCAGAAGCGCGATTTCGCGGCTGGAGTTACTGGTTGCCGGTTCGTGATTTCCTTGAGAACGTCCACAGGTGAAGGTGAACAATTCATTCGGCGCATGACCTTGTCCTTTAACTTGAAATGTGTGAGAGTGGGAGGGCGGGGCAGCGGAATAGATAAGCAAATTTTTGGAGATTCTGTGAAATCGAAGTTGGATCAGGCCTGTGCATCTGCTGGGCTCCTGGTGGTAATGTTGAATCGAGGTCAAATTTTTTGTCACACGGTACCCTTCAGAGGGCAAGCCGGGTCATGGTCCCTCTTCGGTTAGAGGTCACCGGAAGAGGATTCAGAGTTTGCTGTGGGTACACATTCAGATACGGAGTGGGATATCGATTTTTACTGTTTTCGTTCGGATGGTCCTTTTCTGTGTGGAGAGCGTGTGAGCTTGATTTGCTTAAAGGAACTTAGGAGTGGAGGAGAACCTATGCGTTGGGCATCTCTACAAATGTTTCGCTTTTTTTGCGTGTCATTTGCAAAGAACTAGAATCTTGTTACTTGTTACAGCGATCCTTTGCTGTTTTAAAGATGCTAAAAGAGAGGAATGTCCGCCCCTCGCTCTACGTCGACCCATGTGCATGACACTGCCCCATCCGCTCCTTCCGCTCCCATCAAATCCAAAGTCGTAGGTGCGTTGCTTGAATCTAGATTGAATACAGATTTGTGGAGGGTCTGCTTCCTTTTGAGTGCCCTAATGTGCCACCACACATTGGGTGCACTTCATTACTGCGCGTGCAAGCGATGAACGAAAAGACTTTCCCTGTGCTTCCACAAAACTGCTGCTGTTCCTGATCCTTGACTCTGTCACATCCTCTCCTCCTCTCCGTTATCTTCCGCCATATACGCCATCTCCCCAGGAAACCCATCATCCTACTTCGACTCATTTCAGTCGACAATCAATTCCAGGAACATGAAATGATTTTCATCCGTAGGCGCTTAAAAGAAAATATTATTTCCCCCCACAAAGTTCATCTCGGGCTATCTAGATGCAACCAGTGCAGAATATTAAAATGATTTCATGTAACACTGCATATTGCATCTTTCCAGAAGCCCACTGCCGACCCTTTTGCCATTCAATTGATTTATCTTCGGGCCACTCCTACATGCCGGCAACCAATTATATCTGCCTCCAGCTGGAGGGCTACACAACCTATTGCCAAATTAACTGACTTAATGTCAAAATCATCTTGCAAACTAGTTCCACTTCCACACTCACTTAGCCAGCCAGCCAAATCTCGACACATTGTTGACAAAATCAGTGGGCCACACAGCCGCGCACAAAGCGGCTGAGTCAATGCCTTTTGTCAAAGCGACGAGCCAAAAAGCAAAACAATTTCGAAAATTAAGGTTAAAATGTCTGTGCACCGTTAGTTGACATTTTAACTCGCGGTGAGGAAATCACCACTTCACTTCCACTTTAGACAGGCGACATAGCCGCCACCGCCACCGCCGCTGTCGTTGTCGTCGTCGTCGTCGTCGTCGCCGTCATCGGTGAGCAAACACTTCATCTAGGGAGATGAATGTAATCGCGCTGCAGGAGAGCCTATCCCAGAAAATCGGGCGCTTGCCGGTGACACAATCAGTGTACGGTGGCGGCACTGCCACACTTATCAACTCAGGTAAATCGTAAATTGAGTAAAAATCCCAGCTTCCAGACAGGTCTTGCGCGGTAGTTGTGTACCAAACGAACTCTGGAGTTCATGAACAGGTTAACCACTGTTGACAGTCTCCGCGAGTCAGCTCTGTGCTTGATTTACAATGCCGGCACTGTCACGTAGTGTGATCTTGATTAAGGGTGGAGGGCAGTCCAAATTTGGTCCTTGACTTGCATTTAACCTGAAGTGAAGTATGAGAAGGAATTCAAGCTTATTTCAGTCACAATGGTTGCTATAAGGTTCAACGGGGTGGTGCTGGAAGAAAGCGGTATTTATTGGTAATCTGCGAGGAATGTGTGAACAGTAGTCTCTCGTCTAGAGATGGTTAAGGTTCTGAAAATACCGAATTGTCGGAGTTGAGTGTCCAAATCCATGTTTTGGTATATGTTTCATTCACAGAATGCAGATTGTGTTAATTATTGTCGGAGGATTTTAAACGCTACGCATTCAGGCTCAAAGACTGGTCCATCCGTATTACCAGGCAGCAAACTACTTTCGCTGGAATCTCTTGGTCTTCCGGAGGAAGACACGCAGGCACCTCAGTGATGAGGAGCCTACATCATCTACTCTCAACCTCATCAGCATTGAATAACTGCCACCTGATCCGAGCAACGGCGAAACAGTAGCAGAAGAAGTGCTCTGCAGTGCAGTCGTCTTTTTCACAGGCCTCGCAGAGGATTTCATCACTTAGACCAAGCTGATGTAGGTGTTTGGCGAAGGTGTAGTGGCCCATTAGTACGCCGGTCAAATGTCTGTAGTCTTTTCTGTCAAAAGATAACAAGAAAGCCGCGGATTTCTTACAGACGTTGGGGACCATGCGCTTTATCTAGGACGCAGGCAGTCCTAGTGCAGGTTCAGGTCCTAGGAGCACTGCCTTTAAGCTTGGCTAGCAAATTCATCAGCGATTTCATTTCCTGTCATTCCGTGGTGGCCTGGGACCGAGACAAGTTTTAGCGGACTTAGACTATCGATCAAATTCAGAGAAATCAGTTAGTAGCCTTGTGCATTTTAGTTCCGACCAGTCAACACTCAATTTAGTTCAAATCTGATTATTGAACTATTTCTAGTTCTTTTAGTTCATTTAGTTCAATGTAGTTCACTGCTCAGGAAATAGACTCTTGTTTGAAAAAAAAGTTGTTAAAACCATATAACGCATACATTAGACTCTCGATGACGTGAACTCCGGTTAGTGTGAACATTTTTATTGACAATTAAAAATAAAACGTGAAGAAATCATGTACACTTTAAAACGTGAACAACAATTTTTGCTTCAGGTTAACAATCTCTAATTTATCTTAAAGTTCCTTATTCTTGATACAATACTTCGTCTTGTACAGTTTCCGGTTTGCGCCTCAGTTCGTGTCAGTTTTTTCCTCGTTGTTCCTTACAAAAATTGTTCCTTTGTTTTTTGTCAATAAAAGGTAATAAAAATGATCCGGAAGATGATATTCAAAACAATTTTGAAGTGGAGAATGCAATGAAACTGCTCGATGCTATAAATTAAAGTTGTACCGGATAGTGATTTGGCCGGATACCGGATACCGAATATTCGGCCTGCAGCTAGGCCGGATAGCTGAATATTCGGCGGCCGGATATCTGCGCAAATTAAAAGTATAATAGTTTGGTGCTCTGAAACTCAAATCTGATCGGTACAAGTCAAACCGACTTAAACATGTTTTTTTCCTTCTCATTTTCTACTCCGCAAAGTTTTTGTGATATTTTTGAAGAGGTGGCGGAAGGCAAGTCAGATTGAGTTTTCTGCCAAAAAAATACCACCAACGAGCTTGACTTATATCTCAAAAAAATTTTATTTTGAACGAAATAGTGACCCTTGGGTTTGGTGGTCAGTAAATGGAAGGCACTACCTTATTTTTGATCTCCATGTAGCAGTGTATACAGTGAGAGACTCTTTTCTAAAGCATGCACCGTATACGAAAACAAACGTAAAAAAATGATTACCCCTGAATGCAGAAAAACTAATTTTCATTCACCATAATTTAGCTTTAGTAAACTTCCAATATTAAATTGTTTTTTTATTTTGTTGTTTTTTACTGAAAAAACGACTATCCGGTATTCGGTCGGATATCAAAAGACTATTCGGCTTCGGCCGGGTAGTATAAAAGAAGCCGGATAGGCCGGATACCGAATACTTGCCGGATATCCGTACGATACACCTCTACTATAAATCCTGAGGTTCAAACCTCTATTTTTTTAAGTAAGGTATGCCTGAAATTGTTGAACTACTGAACTAAATGGACTAAAATAAGATTTCATTCTAAACTAGTTCACTTAGTTCACTTGTTTGAGATCTTTTTTGAACTAGTTCGTTCGTGAACTACACAAGCCTAGTGGCGACTCCGACTCATCTTCGAAGCTTATCATAAGGAACAGCTCACCAGAGCACACCCACGGCTTCGCACAAGCTGAAGGGAACCTTAACCAATACGAAGTGCGACGCTAGCGACAGTTAGTGAAAGACATCTTGTTGTGGTCTGTAGAGCCACTTAAAGAAACTGTAGATCTATGTACATGCAGCTTAGAGCGATTGTGACTTAGCTAGAACTGTGCGAGATGTAAGCTATAAAGGAACTATACGCTAACTATCAGCTTTATCCTTACGAGAGACGTCGTTGCAACCACAAAAAGACACAGTAAGGTTTACTTTATGGGTTGGTGGAACTAATGACCCATTTTCCTTCCCAGTCTTACAATCAATGGAGATCACTGGAGATCACTGGGGATCACTGGAGATCACTGGAGATCACTGTAGATCAATGATCATTGATTTTTCTATTCTCTGATTAAATGGCACTTACCTGGAAGAGCTTTGATTTCTCTAAATGCCACACTATGAGCGACACAATACATTTTCTGAACGAGAACTTTAATAAGCGCATCATCTTGCAAAATTGGCCAGTGATCCTCCAAGATCGTGCGCCCTCTGGGCTATTTTCTGTGGGGATATGGGGGATATTCACGCCTCTTCTTCTTCTTCTTAGGGCGCTACAGTCCGAGATGGACATGGTCCTCACTCAACATGCCTCTCCAGCCAGCATGATCTTTCGCCAGCTGTCTCCAGTTTCGCACACCAAGCCGGCCGAGGTCCCCCTCGACTTGTGTGCGCCACCTTGTATGTGGACGTCCTCTGTTGCGTTGTCCCACAGGCTCAGAGTCGAAGACTCTTCGGGATATTCACGCCTAGATTGTCTATAAATCAACACACTCCTACTTTAGCCGCAACTATTCGGTAACAACAACTCCACCTATCCATCTCCATGAAAAACGAATTTGCCGAACCCGGGTTAATCGAGTCACTGGCCAGTCAAAAATTTGATCGATCACCAAGCTAATGATCATGTCAGCGTAACAACCCATGAGTGGAATTGCCTCTGACGCGGGTACACCCAATGTCTCATCTATTTCTGACCACTGACTGCATCATGAGACGTTAACTCATGACGTTAGCCCAGACAATGCCAGGATTCGGTTGACAATGGATAGCCTCGAACCTTAAAAACTAATCACCTTGTCATATGTCCCCAATGGTCTATCTTACATCAGGCAACACGCTAAAACTCTGTAAAACACTTGTTGACATGGTAACCTGTCAATTAAGCGCTCCCCCTCGAACAATGGGTGTGCCCGGCAACACCTGAAATCTCCATAATCACCGTACGTCGGCTAAATCTTGCAACATAGTCAGACAAGCTCTTCGCCGTTCGTCCAGACACACAGACAACTACAAACACACAGAACAGACCGGAGCGCACTCACTTGGGGTCAGAACAATTAAGGTCTCACTGATACCTCCTCCTCCGCAGGAATGGATGCTGGGCATGTACCACCATGTCAATACCTGGCGCCAAGTGCACATTCATCGTTGTTGACGACGACAACAGCTTCAGCGACAACGACAACGACAACGACGACGACGACGACGACGACAGCAACGTCGTCTTACCTTAGTGAATCGATTTCCTTCACCCGACCGCCTCCCTGGCAAAAACAAAATCAATTGACGCATAAATCGCTTAAACAAACTCTGAGTCATTCCCCAGGCGGCATGCTGCATTTCGTATTCCGCCACTACGCCGCCGCCCACATATTTTGGAAAGGGGGGCGCCCATATAACTCTCGAATTCGAATTCAAACTAATTTATGAATTCGAAATCCATGCTCACGGTAATTATTCATTTGCCAGTGGAGGCACCCCTCGAGCGGTCTGCGCACAGCCCGAACCTGCTAGCTCGGCCAAAACGGGGTGTGGGCTATGTGCGCCGCACTACCGCGAGATCTCCTAGAGCTATTAATTTATGGAACATTAGTGCAGTTGTTAAGTGCCACGGCAGTGTTGTTGTGACAATCGAAGTGCTCGATAAATTAATTCGATCTTTTCGCTGCCTCCGATCCGTGCTGACCGTGTGCATCTGGCCGAGGACAAGGGCCTGGATGAGAGCCAGAAAGATCATCTCAAAATTGCCGGCTTGCCAATTGCTCTGGGTATCCGCATGGATCCCCGTCCGTCCTCTAACGCGATAATAAAGTGCAAATAACACACTTTACGGGGAGATATGGACGAGATATGCCCGTCATTATCTCGCAGAGCCTCGTTGGCTATGTGGCCAAGCGAAGCGGCAACTCCGACGATGCAATAGAAATGCACCTGACTCTGGAGGTATTTGCACGATTCACTGGAATCGGTGGTGGTGCGCTGTGGTGTACTCAGAGGTTTCCCCAAAACAACTGATGGAGCTAGCGAGCGAGCTGGTGGAGTGGTGGACTGGGTGCCGAAGTAATTTTCTTGTTTGGCAGTGATTTGCACCCAACCACACGGCAACAAGCGGCAGCAGTGCGGGAGCAGCAACGTTGGGCAATTACTTGAACCAATTTCAACCTTTAGCCTGAAGTTCAATACTAAAAGTATCTTTGAGATACAACAATTCTTTTTTGTCTTTCTCCGTCCGATCTCCCCTTCTCGCGTGCATTTGCGGTTTAACCGACATCAGAGGAGGAGAATGTGGATGTGATTGGTGGCCGAGTGATGGAAAGGAAATCCATGTGAACTTTTCCGTTCCGTTTGCACGGTAAGTGCTGTACCGAGTGCTTGGCCTGCTCCTACGGTTGTGGCCGCTGCAAGGTGCTGAGATTGAACTTTGCAGTGGGAACAGCGGCGCTCGCTGGTGTGGTAGGACATGAAGTTCATGATTGTGGGGCACATTTGCGTAAGGTGTTGAGTAATTGGACCTAAAGGTGGCTTATTTTTTGTATTGTTTTCTTTCCTTTGGTTCTGGCGCTGATTTGTGGCATTTGCTGATGCATGGTGTGGATTTGTGCAATACGTTTGCACCTCAGGATACGGTTGGTGGTGATTGCGAAGTTTGCAATGATCATGGAATCGATTAAAAAATAATTTTAAAAGAATTGGTGGGTGTTTTTCTTAGTCGCCCAAGGATCGTATCGTTTCAATGAAAAATAGCTGATTCCTGGGATCGTGTAGTTGCCAAGGAGTGGAAATTGGTGTTGTATCAACTCGAGCTTAATGTGAATGACAACGTGAGCATATTACCCGATCAATAAAAAGGAAACAAAGCGCAGATTGTTGACAATTTTTTGGAGAAGGCCCCTGCCTTGCGGTCTTTCTCTACCACCATAAAGAGGTATTCAGAAAAAAGGAGTGTGACAGGACGATAAGGTATTAGACTCGGACTTCCAGGCTAACACAGTTCCAGATTTTCTTGGTTCAAGAACAACGTGATATCCAAGAAGGATACACCCATCTGTTCAGACAGTCAAGCAGCAATTAAATAACTTTTTTTTATCCTAAGACCTGCCTGAATTGCCACCAATCTCTTGACAAGATGGCTGAGCATTTTAAAGTTCACCTCATCTGGGTGCCAGGACACGCTGACATCCCAGGGAATTGTGAAGCCAACGAACTTGCGGTCTGTACAATTCAGCCCATGCCACTCGCTACAGCTAAACTTCTTTTAAAATATCGTACATTTAAAAACATTAATTTAAGATGGTCAGAAGGAACTGCGTGTCCCATCAAAAAAAAATTGGCCTAAACTCAACTGAAAACGTTCACTCTATCTTATTAGAATGAACAGGTCATCTCTAAAGACTTTCATCGGCATTATCACAGGACATTGTGCCATTAGCACTAATTTACTTAGCAGGCCTACGACCCATGTAGGGTCTGAGCCTGAGCTATCGCTGCCTTCCATCGTTGACGGTCCTGGGCACGCTGCTTCCAGTCATCAAGACCAAGCTGTCTTACGTCCGCGAACTTGGTCTTTGTACCGGAGGTTCGGTCTTCCTCTCCTTCTCGAACCAGGAGGCTCGGATTCGAAGACCCTCTTAGCTAGAGCGTTGTAGTCCATGCGCTCGATAGGGCCGAGCCAGTGCAGTCGACGGATTTTTGCCTTCCGGACTACAGCGACATCCTGGGGCAGCTCATAGAGTTCGCGGTTGTGTCTTCTCCTCCATTCGCCTTCCTCGCAGACGGAACCATATATCCGACGTAGAATTTTTCTTTCGAAGGCACCAATAACCAGCTCCGCAGTTCTGCTTAGTGTCCAGCTTTCGGCTCCAAATAGCTGGACTGGCAGAATAAGAGTTTTGTAGAGCATGATTTTGGTCCTTCGAGTCAGGAGTTTTGAGCCCAGTTGTTTTGACAAACCGAAGTAGCATCGATTGCCAGGGGCGATTCTACGTCGGATCTCCACTGTGATGTCGTTCGTGGAGTTCACGTTTGCCCCGAGGTAGACAAACTCCTTCTTCTTCTTCTTCTTCTTCTTAGGGCGCTACAGCCCGAGGTGGACCTGGGCCTCACTCAACATGCCTCTCCAACCAGCACGATCTTTTGCCAGCTGTCTCCAGTTTCGCACACCAAGTTGGCCGAGGTCCCCCTCGACTTGTGTGCGCCACCTTGTACGTGGACGTTCTCTGTTGCGTTGTCCCACAGGCTCAGAGTCGAAGACCATTCGCGCCGGAGCTAAGTTGTCCATACGCTCTACATGGCCTAGCCATCTTAGGCGTTGGATCCGTAGACGCCTGGCTAGACTTATGTCGCTGTACAGCCCATACTTCTCCTCCAAATGCCATCAACGCAAACAGAACCAAAGACAGCACGCAGAACTTTTCTCTCGAAAAGACCAAGAGACTGTTCATCCGCTTGGGATATTGTCCATGCCTCTGTGCCGTACAGCAGGACTGGGATGATCAAGTTCTTGTATAGAGCCAGCTTGGTCTTCTGAGAGAGGGCTCATCTGCAATTGCCTTTTGAGCCCAAAAAAACAGCGGTTGTCAAGAGTTATTCTGCGTTTGATCTCGGTACTGATGTTGTTTGTACTGTTTACTGCGGAGCCAAGGTAGACGAAGTCCTTAACTACCTCAAAGTTATAGCTGCCTATGGTGACGTTCTGGACAAGTCGTCGATGTTGTGCGTCCTTTCTCGATGACAGCATATACTTCGTTTTGCCCTCTTTTACCGCCAGACCCATTTCAGCCGCTTCCGTTTCAATGCCAGCAAACGCATCATTGACGGCTCGCTGTGTTCGCCCAATCACGTCAAATGTCATCCGTTGAACGGACTTTTGGAAGATCGTGCCTCTTGTGTTGGCCAGTGAGTTTTGCACGATCTTCTCAAGAACGATGTTAAAGAAATCACAAACTCCTTCACTACCCCAAAATTGTCGCTGTCGATTGTAATGTTTTGCCCTAGATGGTGTTCGGCGGATCGTTTCTTGCTCGACAGCATATATTTTTTTTCTTATCCTCATCGACCTTAAGACCAGCTCGTTTCGCCTGTTCTTCAATCGCTGTGAAAGCTTTCACTACGGCGCCTTGGGAACGCGCAACGACGTCGATGTCATCTGCGTGTCCCAACAGTTGGACCGACTTGTAGAAGATAGTGCCTTCCGTGTTTACAGCAGCCCGCCATTAGCACACACGCCTTAAAAATGGGACTTCCTAATAACGACATCTGCAGAAGTTTTAGAGACGAAGAAGGAGGGAAAGCATAATGCATCTCCTCTGCATTTGTAGTGATCTGTTCACCCGCAGGAAGAAACCCCATGCAGCCTACTTCTTTAGCGACTTGAGCGAACTGAACAACGTCGGGTTCAGCTTCGTGGCAAGCCCCAAATGGTTTGCTGGATAGGAAACATCCGATCCGCCTTGTACCACAATGGGCCTACGTTGGCCTAAGTGTGACTGCTATCTGCAGTCGGGCACCTAAACCTAGCCTAATCTAGCTACTATAGGAGTGTATCTGGAACAGTAGGTGAACAGAGCTCACAGAGGTTGAAATCTTTCGTTTTCTTTAATTCCAGCTCCAAACGAAATAGTTCAAAAAATCTGTAAATGAATAATGCTAAGTTATTGTAAGTTATTGTTATTATCCACTAGAAAGGAGACCCCTTTGACTGCGCCAACTATCGAGGGATAAGTCTCCTTAACATCGCCTATAAGGTCTTCTCTGCCGTTTTGTGTGAAGGCTTGAAACCATTCGTGAACAAACTGATCGGTCCTTATCAGTGTGGTTTCAGGCCCGGGAAGTCCACCATCGATCAAATCTTCACACTGCGGCAGATCCTGGAGAAGACCCAAGAAATGCATATCGACACATACCACCTATTCGTCGATTTCAAGGCCGCATATGACAGCGTGTATAGAGACGAGCTATACAGCGCCATGTCTAGTTTTGACATTCCTGCCAAACTCGTCAGACTGAGCACTATGACGATGGAAAACTCTCGCTACTCCATCAAGGTCGGTAACGAATTCACCGAGACCTTTAGTGTAAAAAAAGGCGACGCGCTGTCATGTGATTTATTTAACATCGTTCTTGAGAAGATCGTGCAAAACTCAATGGCCAACACAAAAGGCACGATCTTCGATCTGTTCAAGTCTGTTCAACTGCTAGCTTACGCGGTTGCTGGCATTGGAACGGAAGCGGCTAAAATGGGTCTGGCGGTAAACGAGGGCAAAACCAAGTATATGCTGTCATTGAGAAAGGACGAACAACATCGACGACTTGGCCAGAACGCCACCATAGGCAGCTATAACTTTGAGGTAGTTAAGGACTTCGTCTACCATGGCTCCGCGGTAAACAGTACAAACAACATCAGTACCGAGATCAAACGCAGAATAACTCTTGCCACCCGCTGTTTTTTTGGGCTCAAAAGGCAATTGAGGAGTAGAAGACCAAGTTGACTTTGTATAAGACCTTGATCATCCCAGTCCTGCTGTACGACGCAGAGGCATGGACAATATCCCAAGCGGATGAGCAGTCTCTTGGTCTTTTCGAGAGAAAAGTTCTGCGCGCGAACTTTAGTCCTGTTTGCGTTGATGGCTTTTGGAGGAGAAGGTTCAACCACGAACTGTATGGGCTGTACAGCGACATGAGTCTAGCCAGGCGTATACGGATCCAACGCCTAAGATGGCTATGCCATGTAGAGCGTATGGACAACTTAGCTTCGACCCGAAGAGTCTTCGACTCTGAGCCTGTGGGACAACACACCAGAGGACGTCCACGTACAAGGTGGTGCACACAAGTCGAGGGGGACCTCGGCCGGCTTGGTGTGCGAAACTGGAGACAGCTGGCAAAAGATCGTGCTGGCTCGAGAGGCATGTTGAATGAGGCCCAGGACCACCTCGGACTGTAGCGTCCTAAGAAGAAGAAGAAGTTATTGTACAAGATGAAGAATTGATTAAAAAAAATTAGCACACTGATCATTCCTGTGCCATGAAAAGAGATGAAAATATTCACAAAATTTGGTGAATAAGCTTTTGGATGTCTTCAAAGAAAAGTACAGCATCAAACCTTTCGTCCGCTTTGCATGAAGGAGAATGTTCAACGACAAGGTGTACAACCACCGCAAACTTCTGAACTAAAGAATGAGGGAGCAAAATCATGCTGCACTAATCTATAATCCTACCTTTCCTGATATATGGAACCGAAGGCGAGACGATTAGCTGGCTTTAAAAAGAAAACTCCGGTTTGGACATTTGAGCCGAATGGAGAATCAGACATAGTTGCGAACTCTACAATCTGTACAAGGATGTAGATATTGTCTCAAAAGTTATCCCGGCTCGGCTATATTGAGTGCATGAACCCCAATCCTACGATTAATAGAGTCTGTGGTCTACCAAGTCTCAGATATATATGCATGAATGCATGATAAACGGGCCCTAACAACAAGAACCAGCGACCCCCAAGATAAGGCAACATTAGTTCAGGCTCAAACCTTGTATGGATTACTGAGAAGTAGAAGCAGTATAATGGGCAATAAATTGAAGAGGTTTGAAGCTCCGCATTAAATCTGTTACGGCAGACGTGGAAGAAATCAACCACAACAGAAAGGGGGCTACGCCCTACAAGCTCCAACAACGATATCAGCGCAGTTAAGTTAAGGAAGGGAAATGTGATGGTAGAGACATCACTTTCGCTCGGAGGTGGTACACAAATTCGCGCAGTTACCAAACAAATGATCTGTATAGGAAATTGAGTACCAAAACCGTCTACAAGGGGCGAAATCTGTCCTGTGGGACAAGGAATCAGATGAGAATGTTCTCAAAAATGGATGGTAAAGAAGTTATTTACAAGTTATTTACCACCCATTTTTGGGAGCAATGAGGAAGTCACTTAATTCAATTGATTGTTGAACTTTTTTGAAATGCGCTTTGAAGAGGAAACGCATCACGGCTCTGCGTGGGCTGTATCCCTTTAAGAAGCTGAACAAATTGACACCCATACAACGTCTACTTCACGTATCTAGAGCTTAAAGTTCATGAAACCCTGTGCGAAGTACCCGCATCTAGGCCGTTCATCTCAGGCAGCTCAACATACCGATACTATTGAGGATTCTTCTCGAAGCCAAGTGCCTTCCAGAAGACAGCGCATCAAGAATGGACCTAAATGAAATCAAACGAAATAAACCACCCCATTGCAGGGCCCATAACTTTATTTCTGCGTCCTACTAATTCTGTTTCAGATATCTCCCGAAACTCTACGACATCAAAAGTTGTTGTTTCACTCCTCAAATAACCCGTTCGCAGAAAAAAACAAGATTATTTGTTTAAATTGTTTATCAAAATTCTAATGAGAACTTTTCCCATAGATCGACACTGTACCGATTTCAAATTCAATCCAAACCGGAGGCGAATAACCTTCAACGAGTTTATTACCTCCAAGCCTAGGAATGGCATGCGGCCAAGCATACTACCAGCCACGCCAACAAAATAGTAAAACTGACTCCGCAACTGTTTTCGAATTCGGAAATAGATGAACAACAAATAATTCCGTTGTTTTGATAAACGGGGACACATGAAAGCAGTTTATTGACACCAACCCCAAATACGCACTGCGAATCGGCGACTCCCAATTGAGAGCTGACCACGAAAAAAAAAGCGCCGCGAAGCCTTGGAGGTCTATGAACGTGTCAAACAGCAGCGAACTGCCTACACCGATGCCGACCCGATGTAGGGTACCGTCCGCGCATTATTCCGCGTTTCAAATATTTGAATACCTAACGTATTCCGCGCTGAAGATCTTTCCGTGTAGCGAAATACTGGCGTTAAGTCCTTGAAGTAGTTCGTCGACTGGATGCTGTGTGTGGTGTGGTGTTGTTTTCGTGCGATTTGCGAAATTTACGCAATTTTCGAGGGCGCTCAAGGGGTGCTTTTGTTTGGCTTGGGTTCGCGTTAGAATTGAATTTGAATTTTTACAGCGGCATTACAAATTCAACTTTTTGGCCGAGGGGGGAGGTGTTGGAAGGGACTCATGGGATTTTATTTGGTTGTTTTTTGTTGAATAAAACATTCGTTTGCCCCTCATACGCAGTGGAATTCGCGTCTCACTGAAGCGGTTGCCGGGTGCTTGTTGGTGCGTGAGTGTTGGGTGGCAAAAAGCGGAATTACTAGCGGTTTCCTTTTCCTGTTGTGTTCAGCCGCTGTATACCGAGGAGAGCACAGACACGAACCGTGCGAAGTTCGAATGGATTTCGTGCAGTTATGGCGAAGGAGTGATGTGTCTTCGAACGGTGGATGGCAAAGATGGAAGAATATATTTGTATTATCTTTTGCCGGCAGATGGCGCGGTGAAAATTCAAACATATGCGGAAGTGAACAGAAATTTATGTGATTTGGATAACCCGATAACATCGTTTGAACGTGTGTATGGATATTGCAAGTAATGACAGATGTAGTGGCGCACTTGTTAGTGCCTTGGGAATAAATCAATCAGGAGGCGGAAACACCACAGGAACCCCACAGACCATGCAAGCATAATAAATTATCAACGCAGAAAGTGGAAAGTGACTATACACTTCCTTCCTCGACTTGGACCGTTTAATTGCTACTTTTCCTCCATAACTGGTTTAAAATCGAAGGAACCAACAAATACGACCGTAAAGGCTTTCACCGATGGATTCTCCGAAGCTTTAAACTTACAACCTGATTGCAGCAGTATTTTCATTGGGAGTATCTGGCAGTCAAAGAAACGACCATTACCATTCTAACTGATGGTCAGGCGACAACATTTGCGACGGAAATCTAGATGAAGACAGTCATATACTTGCACGAGGAAGGCAAGGCTCTTGGCTCACAGCATTCGCTAAATGTATTGTGGATCCCTAACCGCCGAAGAGGTATCTTATGAACCTGCCAGAAAAGGGTCCGAAACAGACTTATATGGAGCAATCTAATGGATTAAACATCCGCTGTCTGGATCAAGGAAAAAGATGGACAATCAGATCATAGAATTGGAGAACAGAAGATGGCTCTCCTTGGCCACTTGCGAAGAAACTCGTGTTAAATCCAACAAACCCCCCAGTGCGACAAAAAGTTGCAGCACTCACATTCCATAATCGCCTAAAGAACCGCGCAAGAAAAATAGGACTCACTAATGATGGAAAATGTACGCGGGGCTGCGACGATAAAGGGGAATAGAGAGTTATTTTCATTTCATTTATTTGTTACTAAGTATCGCTGTACAATAAGAATATTCTATTCTTTAATAAGTACAGGGCTTAAGTACAGGGTTATCACTTACTACCTCTGCCACTGTCTCTGCATGTGTCATTTGAGAAATATAACTCTGGGGGATTACATCCATGACTTTCGGGAAATAACAAATGAAACTCTATTGGATATTTGCAGAGTAATAAGGACAACCGGATGACTGGAGAGCACGCAATAGCACGGTGCTGCGGCACGGAATAAATTGATTCCTATAGACTCCACAAGGGCCTAAGTAAGTGAGACGTTGGCTCCCCACCGTTTACCAACATACTTACTTGTCAGAGCAACAACGTATGGAAAGTCTTAGTCTGAACTAATATTGCCTTCCATCACAAGGTTATCAGCCCAGAGATCCGTGGGAGGTCTGAGCCATCGCTGACGGTCCCGGGCAAGCTGCTCCCAGCCATCAAGATCAAGTTGTCTTGCATCCGCAATCACTTGGTCTTTATACCTGAGGTTAGGTCTTCCTCTCTTTCCCGAAGTAGGAGGTTCGGATTCAAGCACTCTTCAGGCCGGAGCTATGTTGTCCATACGCTCTACAGGGCCTAGTCATCTTAAGCGTGTTAACCGAAGACGCTTGACTAGACTCATTGCCGATTCCATTCCTCTTTGCTCCGACCATATCCTACAAATAATCTGGTGCATGCGCCCAATCAAGACATCCTCAGCTGCTTCAAACAGTTCCGCGAGCAGTCCGCCCGCTCCAGCAACTTTAGTCGACTTCAGTCTCGATATTGGCATAATTACCTCGTCTATGTCGGGGGGACGGCATTCTTGTCCATCGTCGTCTAAAGTGAGTGGGATATTTTGGCTGACAACGGTATTTGTGTCCTCATTGCCATTTAACAGTCTGTTACATGTAGGACTCAAACGATGACGCTTGAATTTTGATTTCCTTCAAGTCATCATTATGATTTCGGTTTTCTTCTTCTTCTTTATATGACGCTACAGTCCGGGGTGGTTCTCAACAAAACAGCCTTTACAGCTTGCACGATCATTCGAGCAAACCAAGCTGGTTGAGCTCCCCCTTCAATTGTGAGCGTCTCCGTCTTAATCGTGGAGGTGTTCTTTTGTGTTGTCCCACAGACTCGTCCCACATGAAATCGATTTTAACCAACGATTATTTTACATTACCAGGAAAACACCATGTCACTCATCTCCACTCGCACTGGTCTTATCTCTCCCTCTAGACAATGCAATTTAGCCAAACTGGCAAATGCACATCACCACCAAATGCACAATGCTACGGATTCATCTGGGATTTCCTAACTCGAAAGGAATGCGAATTAACACATAGCCGCCTGATACTCGAAATAAGATAGTAGCATTCACCCAAGCGATTGAAATGAATCGTATCTCATGCCATGCACAAATCCAGGGCATTCCAATGATAACCCCATGCAAAGGTGTAGACGGTTACATTCTGACTCTGGCAATGCGGAAGGTTATCGCTTTACAATTTCAATTACGTTCCACCAATAATATTTAGTTTTCAATTTACAGTCGTAAGTAATTGCTTCTGGGAATTTTCGAATCTCAAAAGCGTATTTGTTGCGTCAGCGATACGTCGGAAGCGTAGTTTGCAATTACACGTGACGAAGTTCAAGTTGACTTGTTTTGAAATCGGAACTCAGGATTTGAATAATATTGTGACTCAATCGTTCCGGTGGATTGCAGAAGATTCACTCTTAAATTGCGTCTTTTTTCAAGTCGAATGATCGAAAGATTCGACTGAGATAGGCGGGGCATGATTGAATTGTTCCATGGAATTCTGGACTCGGGGCATTGAGTTAATTTGATATTAATTTTTATTTCATTTATTGTCTGTTGATATTGTAGGGAGACTCTTGGGGCTTTTATCAGTGCCATTGAACATCCATCATTTCTCTCTCAATGCCGGAGGGTTTATTGGATTTGCTCGGTCGCTCAACTCCGTCGAAGACGTAAAAGACCTTGATTATTATCTGGATTTAAGTTATTACATGTCAAAAATCAATTAATTGCGAAATTGACTGTATTCTACTATATGTATTTTGTCTGGATCTCCAGTCAGTCATTCTGAGAATTATTGTATGATGTGCTCCTTCATGCAGCTTCAAAAGGACGATGGTATTCTTTGTCTTTTCGTTTGAAACTAAATAACAGACACGACTTTGAGAAATTCAAATCGTTGTTTAAGAGCTTTGACAATCTTTGTTGAGATTAAATCAATACAGTTATCGATCCCTTTACCAGAAAAGTTTCTAGAAGCATTATTTTATAAAGAATCTGGTCGCTCATTGAGTGCTAGCTGCTACACCTTATACATTGGTAGCTGCTTCAAATATACAATAAGTTTATGTCATACGATCCCTTTGAGTATTATGTCAACAATACTCGAGTTCAGAGGAAAGTGTTGTACCAAAGCATTAACTCTTTGAAGCTGGTTATCGACTATCTCGTCGAAGACGCGATAGGAAAAAAGAAACCACATCCACCGAAAGGGAAAAATAAATTTAATCTTTTTTTTTGAGTGTTATGTCACCAATTTCCACATGAATCTGAATATAAAATGATGTTCGGTGAATCACTATGCCTGCAAATTAGAGGTGATTTGAAAGATTTTAATTAAAAAGGTATACGCAAAAAATACCGTGGCAATCTGTTTTTAAAAAATTTAAAAAAATTAAAAAGAAACATACGACAGATAGATTTTTTCATCCCCCGCAGATACCACGCTTCACTTGAATTGGTTTTGAGTCTCTTAAATAAGAAGCTATGATGATTTTGAATATTTTGAAGCAGCGTCAGTGATTTTAGTGTCAACATTTCAGGAAGGCCGAGCTTGGTGTCAAAGCCAGGTTAGCGGTTTTTAACTCAGTATTTGTTCCAACTCTCACCTATGATCATGAAACTACCTTATGTCTACACTCCGTTAAGTTTCCTAAGGGAAGAAATAGAGGGCGAAGCCTTAGAAAGAGCAAATTGCGCGATGGCTGAATCTGGACATTTGGTTAACGACGAGAGCCCTATGGCCGATGCTGAACAGGAGGAAATAATTACCAATGATTAGCCTAAGTCGCAAGGATATACGGACGGTGGTGGGAGTTCTCACCGGACATTGTCCGATAGGCACCCATGCCAGAAGGTCAGGTATCACCCATAGCGACTATTGTACAAGTTGTAGGGACGTGGAGGAAATAGAGTCCGTCCGCCACCTGCTATGCGATTGTCCAGCCCTACGGGGAAGGAGACTGCTAACACTAGGCAGTAACTTCTTCGACGAGATGGAGGATAAGGAAAAAAATAGATCTGAAGCACCTCCTGAGCCAACAATCTGGGTGGTTCTAATAAGCAGCAAAAGTGTATGTCTCACAGGGTACACCCCCCCACACACATGAGGCAGAATGGACCCAACTGTTGGTCTCAGTGATCCGCGACCCCGTCGCAAGGGCACTCTATCACCTACCTACAAAAATGTATGTTAAACTAAAGCGTTGTCTACAACTTTTTTTGACATTGAACATCTCGGTGAGTTCGTTACCGATTTTGATGGAGCAGCAAGAATTCCCTGCTAAACTTGACAATTTTGGAAGGAATTTCAAAATCAGACATTCCTTGTGTGGCCCTTTTTTGCACGCTGTCGTATGCGGTCCTAAGATCGACGAAAAGAATAGGTGTGAATCCAAATTTATTGGGTTTTTCTCAGTATCTGCCATAGTGTGAAATTATGGACCTCCCTTGTTTGAAACCCCATTCACAAAGACCTGTCAGATCGTTGACAGACGATTCCTAGTACACATAAGACGGCAGATTTGCTCTTATAAGTGCAGTCAAAGCGGTGTCCTGTTTATGGATCGATCAAACAATATTGAAATTCCACTCACCAGGCTTGCTTTCCTTCGACCATATGTTACAGATGGTGGGCGATGTGGTCTAGTGGATAGGTGCATCGACTCCTACGTTCGAGGTCTAAGGTTTGCAACTCGTAAACCACCTAGCATTTTTTCATGGCTTCACCTCTTTCGAGTCACTGACGAACTGACGATGCTCAAAGAGCATAACTGTCTACAAATAGTTTCTTAATCTAGCCGTTCGGAGCCGGCATTAACCTGTAGGTCCTCCCTCCACTCGTGAGAGAACAATAGCATGCACAACACGTGTGGTTGCTAAGAAACTAGGTCCAAGTCCACCTCGGACTGTAGCGCCGCCATTATTATTATTATTATATGTTACAGATGACCTCAAACAGATCATCCCCAGCTGATCTTAAATTTTCAGCCGACAGTTCGTCTGCATCAGCAGCTTTGTCAGAGTTCGGTCTCGATGTTGCAGTCCTGTTCTAGTCCTAAAAATGGGGCGACTACATTCTGCTTTATCAGCGGTCAGATTGAGTGGGGTTCTTTCTGCTTGGCAAAATATACTCAGTATCGACTGCAACTCTACTACTAGTTGTCCACCCTCGTACCAGCAGGATACTTCTGCCCGAATTTTCGGAAATAATTCCTACCATAGTACCTCTCCATCTCTTCGATCGCTCCCCTTCTAATATTCTTTTTTTTTCGTTTTCATGAGAAGCTACGGAAGATCCCTCCATTTCTCTTTTTTATAAACAGCTCCCTTCCTTCGACGCGGCATTTTTGACAACGTTCCCCAACGTTCTCTTCAAGTGTCTTAAGGTATCTCAAGTAATTAAATTATCTTTAAACTGTGAACTGAAGTGGAAATTGCAAGGACAGGCTTAATTTTGGGGACATTTTAGAACTTTTGTTTTCGAAGGATTTTTGCAACAATACTGGAGCACTCTAACTCAAAACTGGTCCATTGTATTGCCAGGTAGCAACCTACTCCAGTGATAGTGCCGTTAATTTGATCCCAACGGAAAATGGTGACTGGACCAGATTCGATTTCACTGGAATTCGAACCTGGGACTCCTCTAACTTGGGGCAGGCACTTAATTAACTGCGCCATCCAGTCATTCAGTAGTTCACTTTTAGAACCTCCACGAACAAGGTGACGCACAAAAGTCGAGGGGGACCTCGGTCGGCTTGGTGTGTGAAACTAAAGACAGCTGTAGAAAGATCGTGCTGGTTGGAGAGGCATGTTGAGTGAGGCCCAGGTTCACCTCGGACTGTAGCGCCCTAAGAAGAATAAGAAACGCAAATTTTAAACAGCTTCAAAAGTGTAGGCTGCAACTGGTTAGCATCCATGTACAACATTCACCGTCGTTCGATATTTCAAACAATTGATTAAATACGATGGACACTAAACAAGGTACGAGTAAATTAGCTATATTTTGACGTAAGTCATGAAATTCTGTGTCTCCGACGGAAAAACAGACAAACAACTTTTACGAAACATTAAAATCACAATCATAGCAATTGCTTATGTTATGTTATGTTTCACTCTCTCAACTGAATAGAAGCCAGTAAAGGATTAAACTGTGGAATTAACGAACCTGGGGATAAACTATTGTATTTCCCTATACATCCTCTTGGCCTGTATATTCAGAATTTTGATTCAAATAATTTTCATTTTCACACAAAAATCACAAACACTTCAAAACTCAGTGAATTTTACCAGGAAACAATATTCATTCGAAACTCTTCCACTTGCCAGTCCTCCATCCACAAAAACCATGCCCATTTCTTCAAAAAAAGAAAACAAAATCATCTTTGGTTTATGTATTTACAAAGCTCTTGCGCTTGTAATTTATTTCTTAAACGTTATCGCCAAACACTGGCGTGTGACAATACAATGAATACAAAGTCGTCACTCTGAGCTGTGTGAAGCTCGTGTCTTAGGCACTAGTGGTAAGTATTATACTTATGTCTATGGAGTATATCACTTAAGTACTGAAAAGCTGATAAGATTCAACTGTCCTACTTCATCGCCGAACAGAGTCTGTAGCACATCTCACATTCATTCACTCGGGCGGCGACGCACACTGTCTGCGTGTGTATCTGTTCACCTTCGCGTGCAAATAAGCCTTCTCTCGCACTAGATATGTAACAACTTGCTACAATCTGGTCGACACTAGTTTACAAACCGAATAGAATTTTCGTACACTCCGGCGGGTTGCCAGCGGTTACTGTTAAAGGAACTTAGAGTTGTCGTGGACTGTGACCGTAAAACGTGTCGTTTCCGTAAAGTACTCTCAAACGAAACAAAAAAAATTAAAAGACTAATACTAATGATGATCCTCCGGCCGCGATGGGAGGGGATCTGCATCAGTCTGGTATCCCTGACATCAGGACGGCGCTTTTCATGTTCTCCTTTCGGAATATCCGCTGGCTGACAGGAAGCTCGCCGATCAGGTAGTCTCGCATCATGTTGATAGCGTCCTTAGAGTGGCCGCAGCCGTGAAACGCGAGCGTTGCATCGCGTCCAGCGTGGTCGAGAATGACGTCTTCGCCACCAGGATGCTACAGGGATCAACAAAAAAAAAGGTTATTGACTGTTTACACTTTCACTGGGATGCGCTTTCACTTTACCGAGAGCAGGAATTTGGTGACGTCATACACGCGATCGTACAGCACGATCCAGCAGTCGCGGAGGTCATCGTGGTCGGCCACTTGTTGCAGGGTAATCTCGGGTAGCTGTGCAGGATCGACAGGAGCTTTGGTGAGAGTGATTCCTTTTGCCTCGGGAAATATGTGAAGTGCCGCAAAAATGTTGTTTATGGATGCCATTGTGGGATGCGTCAGACGATACGGCTACGATCACGCGTTGTGGGTCAAAAACGTGCGCGGGGATGTGATTGGGGTCTTGTGTGGAATTCAAGTCTCGTAGCTCGCGGAGTGACGTTCGATCGCTGTCACTTGTTCGATTACACTGAGTTTTCTGAATGAATCCGGCTATCTGCTGCGGTATGTATTTATAGTGAGTGCGCCTTCCAATCCGAGAGACTATCAGTCTCTCTCTGAGGTGGCTGCTTGGTCACTCAACCAGTGGCGGACTGGTTGTTTGCTTGAGCCCCTCGTCATCGGGGGGCGAAAAATGTTGTTTGGTGTTTCTTTTGTAGCGAGAGTCGGGGAGATGAGAGAACTCGATTAGGTCTGAGAATGAGATTAAAAATTGTGTTGATTTTATTTCTCCCAATTAATCGCTGATGCAAGACCATATGGAAACTGATAATGTGTCAATGGGTGTTAGATGATACCTCGGCATTCGTGGAATTACACAACATTCGCAGTCGGGCTTGTCTGCAAGGGTGAAGTGTAAACGAACTTGTTACCGTAATGAGTGCATTTTGTAAAATCATCCACGTGTTATGACTGACATTGCAGTCGATAATTGGGGCTATGTAAGTTTAGAGGGAGTTTGGAAAATTAATATGATAATTCAAATAAAATGTCTTAAAATGTTTAAAGGGGACTTATGATTAGATTTGGACCATATTTGATGTTGGAAGATATGGCAACATATTGTACATGATTTAATTTACCAATTTAAAGTTCAAATGCTTCACGTTGCATGCTATGAACTTGGGCTTAGAGACTCATACCACAAAGTACAAGACAGACAGTGGAGGCATAAACTCTAGATTTGGCAATAGGACATTCTTTTTCATGGCACACTTATTTGTGTCGCTTAACCCTTTCCTATCTGACGGTATTAGTACCGCCTACTTTTCCGCCAAATATTTCAAATACCCGACCGCGTCAGGGACAATTATGACTGTCGATCCTTAAATGTACCGTTTGGTAAGCCAATGAGAGCACGTTATTTGAAATCTGGCGAAAAATGAACAAACTGTGAAGCTTGCAAGTTAAGGCTTGATTAAATGGCGGATCAAGTGAAGTGCGAAAATTTCAAAAACATTGAAAACCGCAAATTTATTGAGAGCTGTATTTCAGAATGCTACGGCGTCGGTTAGTTAGTAGATAAGTGTTCATAAAAAGTCCAAAAAGTTCCTTATTTTGTAAAATACAGACTTTTTGGTACGTAAATTAACTGGCGGTGCCACAAAGTCCAGGTTCTGGAAAGTGTACTTAGAACTCCAATAAAAATCTAAAAAAATATATGTTCCTTTTATATCATTTTAAAAGATTTTAATGCAAAAAGTTATATTTTCTTATTATTTCTAGTAGCCGTCAGGAAAGGGTTAAATAATCTAATCAGTCCTATCGCCTTATGAAATTCATGATGTCGTGCAAAACTTACGCTTCAATTTTTCAACAATCACTCCGATTTTTCAAAACTCTGACCCAGAAAACCGACAGATTAACAGCTAAAAATGAGCCTGATCGCTAAAAATGATTTTGCTTGAAAAAACAGCATCCGCTACATAATCCATTCACTTTCTCTCTCTTCTGTGTGTGGTAGGTAGGCTTGAATTCTTAAGCCCGTTCTTGAATAAAGATGCAAATTGTTCATGAAAATAACCTTATTAGCTAGCTTCTCGAAATGTCCAACTCTTGACCAATTCTTGATGTACTTGAACTTTCAACCACATTCTTACGAATTACTGGGATATTTTTTGTTGAACGACTCCTTGAATGATGTCCAGAGTGTCTAAGGTAACCGAAGAATCTTGTTTCAGTAAATTTTCCATTAAAAATGAAATGAAACCTATGCCATAGACAGATGCGTTCAAATCAATCTTTATAAGAACTATACCAACCGCAACAGAACCAGCACAGCGGATAGCAATTTTTTTAGACAGTCAAGCTGCTATCATGGCTCTAACATCCACAACTATAACGTTAAAACTAGTGGATTGCTGCTGCAAGAAACCATCCATTATAGGTGAACGGAGCCCGTTCTCTTTCATCTGGGTTCCCGGGCACACGGGTATAATAGGAAACGAAGCAGCAGACGAGCTAGCCAGGCAAGGATTCAAACTCGACAGTCTCGTTGTGGAACAAATCCAGGCTCTACTAGGCTTCGTAAAAAATAACATCTACAATCAATTCCTCAAGATCGCCAACGAAAGATGGACCATCTATCCAGAAGCTTATGGCCCAACTACAACCAAAAGCGAACAAAAGACCTGCTCAACAACAGTAGAAGAAACATACCTAGAATTATAGCGGTATGTACTGGACACTGGGCTGTTGGCAGGCATGTGGAAAGACTAGGCATACCATTTAACTCGCACTGCCGCAGCTGCCGGGCGAAAATCGAGCCAGAAACCTCCGAGCACTTTCTGTGCAAATGTCTGGCTCTAGCTAGAGTCAGACAACGCACTCTGGGCAAAGCGACCCCTAAAAACCTCTCGGAGGCAAACATTCATAGTCTGCTAGCTTTCAAAAATTCCACAAAGTGGTTTTAAAAAAATTTAGATAAATCTGAGTGAATACACACTTCTTTTCACCCCCTTCTCACAAATTTGGTATCCCATAGGATATGGTATCAAAACGGCGTTTTCATGGCGCTAATTGGTTGCGACAAACAGGATCTGTGTGTCCACCACCACTTTTACCTACCTACCTACCATGCCAACCGCAACATAGCAATAATTTCAGAAAGTCAAGGTGCTATTATGGCCCTAGACTCCTACATCATCAAATCCAAGCTCGTGTGGGAAGTTTAAAGAGTTGAAATGGCCGACTCCCTGGCAAGGAAAGAGCATCAGAACCCTTCATATTCCCCGAACCATTCTGCGCTGTAGGAGACCATGTCATCAGATAAAAATTCTGAAAAAGCAGGCACCGGACAGAAAACTAGAACAAGCTCATTGCATGAAGCAGGCCAAAAAACTCCTAGGTCAGTATAACTGAAAGGTATTTGGAGCATGCAAGAACGACCTTCTTATCATAACAAGCTTCCTAACAGGGTACTGTTAACTCAGGGAGCACCTAAGGAAAGTAGGGCTATCTCAAGAAGGTCTCTGCATATTCTGTGGAGAATCTAATGAAATTCCAGAACATGTACTGAGATTTTGTGAGTCACTGGCCCACAAAAGACGAAGATATCTTGGTAAATACCTGCTATCAGAGGAAGAAATTCAGTCACTAGAACCATCTCTCATTGTCCGATTCCTGAGGGAAACTGGCTTAGAGAGAATACTCTAGAATAGATTTCTTCACATATGCACAACATGAGTCCATAATAACAACTCTGAAAAGAACTGTGTTTGAGGGGAACTCGTAAGAGAACAAAGGTAGCAACAGGGGGCACAATAGATTTAAAGTTCGCGGTGCAATATACACCCTCAACAATAATAAGAATAATAGGGGTCAAGAACAAAAGTAACAGATGTCCTTTTTAAAAAAAAAAGTTCTAACTTTCCACTTATTCGCGCCCGGTTCTGCTCTGCAGTAGATGATATTGAGGAATTGGCTCCTTTAAGGAGTCAGCCTTGTATGAACTGATGGAGGCGTGTCGTCCATACAATAAGTGAAACAGGACTGCAGCGATCTGTTGGGGCCTATGACCGCATCGATGACTATGCGATTTGGAGAGAAATTCTAGTCTGCTTTATCTACTCCTAGCATAATAATAATAATGGCGGCACTACAGTCCGAGGTGGACCTGGGCCTAGCTTCTCAGCAACCACTCGTATTGTGTGTGCTATTGTTCTCTCACGAGTGGAGGGGACCTACAGTTTAATGCCGACTCCGAACGGTGAGATTGAGAAGCTATTTTTAGATCTACTCCTATCAGGACAACTATTTATCAGTTAGTGCGAAAGTTACAGAGTTCTGTACAGGGTCTACAATTGTCCCCACGTAGTTTAAAAAAATAAGCTTTGTCGTTTTCATTGCACATTGCCTTTATAAATAAAATTATTTATTTATTTATTTTATAAATATATTTATTTTATGTTTATATTTATATAATTTATAAAATAAATATATTTACTTTATTTTATAAATATATCTTACATAACAGACTTTCGGACTCCACTGTAATATAGGCACACACATCTACCTATGTACATAATTCTTTTCCAAACAAAAATCTGTTAAGAGAAAGATTGAAGGTTAACCTATTATCAGTTCAGACTGATTGTAGACGGTTCATTCAATTCTTTTCAACGCAATTTATTCCAATTATACTTGTATTGCATTTGTTTAATTTTACTATCGCTTGTCTTGAACTTGACATTATTATCTTCAAACATTCGTGTACAGTGTGTACAGAACATCGAATACGAAGAATCGCATACGGAAGTTGACAGATGTGATGACAGACGAACTTGAAAACTAATTCAGGGACAATCGGATGTAGGGCAACTGAATTAGTCTTGGTCAGACTTTTGAAGTAAAATATAATTTTAGTTTTTCATGAGCAATTTCTAAATATCTTAAATAAATACAATACAGCAAATTAAAACAGTTGACTAACATTTTTTTTTTTTCGGAGTATTTTTGAAACATTACTGGAGCACTCAGGTAGCACTGCCAGGTAGCAACCTACTCCAGTGCCGTTAATTTGATCCCAACGGCAAATAGTGACTGGACCAGATTCGATTTCACTGGGATTCGAACCTGGGACCCCTCGAACTTGGGTCAGACACTTAACCAACTGCGCTATCCAGTCGCTTAAACAATTGACTAAGTTCGTGGACCAAATCGGATTAAACATACCAGCTTTCGCTTCCACCAGTAAGACGTGTCAGGAACTGCAGTCTGTAGTTCAAGCTTTATTTATAGTCACTCTTTACGAATGGTTCCTTCTAAGTTGGTTTCGAAGGCTGGAATTTTTGCTTGCTTTCGTAGAGACCAGACTTCAAATACCACCACACAGAAATAAATTCAACGACGTCAACTTACACATTGCGATTGAAACGATGACGTAAGCAACCGCAAGAGTATAGGCAGGCGTCTAAAGATCCAGTCCCGAAAGTGACATGAATATGTATTAGTATGGACCAAAACTGCTCCAGCAGGACCACAACCTACTCGAAGTTTTTAAGCAAGGGCTCATTCTAGCCGGGAAACTTGTTGGTCAAGGCTAACGTTTACTTCAAATTAAACCACCAGCTAAAATTAAGAAGAACAGAGTTATATTTTAACACTTTTAATTTAAAATTCGATTTAAAAAAAGTAATCATTTTGTAATATAACAATTGTGGAATATAACAATTTGTGAGGCTCTGTCACGACATAATTTTATATCATCAAGTTTTATTTGCATTTTCACGAAAGGCCACCGGCAAAAACGAAAGCAAGAAACAGTGCTAAGAGCATACAGTGCAGGATTTTTTTCCAGCCAGATAATTATATTTAGAAGTTGTGATCACTCACATTTTACAATTTAAAGGACAATTCTAATGACTCAGTCACTTTTAACGCTGACTGTACATAACAACTTGTTGCAATCTGATGGGCGCAGAAATTTAGGTAACTGTCTGCCAGCAGTTGCTGTTAAGGGAACTATGAGTTGTGGTAGACTGTAATCTAAGCCCGAGCATAAATCTTTGAAATCTGATACAAAAGTGGAGAAGGACATCAACTTACTTCGTGTGTGCAATTAAAAAAAGCTAGCGTAGAACTGTGGTAGCTGAAGAAGCTTTTGGTTGAAGACCAGGTAAACCCCGGACTAAAGCGCCATACAAAGTAGAAGATGATTCACTTGGCTGTACTAAAATTTCACTTTCTTCCAAACGCTTCTCCTCTTAGATTGGGGCGACCACATAACAGACCTGTCTAAAATGCGCTTATCCGGCTATCAGCTCAACTATAAGCTGCTGGACCAAAGAATATCCCTTTCAAAACAAGTTATATTCAGAACTGGAATGTAAATAGCCAACATGTGAATTCATATTTATTGTGTCATGCTCAGCTTCCTACATGTCTTCAAAAACAAACCGACGTGTATACGAGTAGTTAATTGGCTGGCAAGTGTTAAGGCCGCAGTGTTCTATTTAATTTTTTGAGCATGATCTTAAGATATTTGCTAGTAAATTCTAGACTACATAGGCACAAAAATACGAGTAAACCCACAGCAAGTAGAGCAAAAGTAATTGGACACCGGACACCAACATATAATAATTGCAGATCTCACACCTCTCACGCGCACTTCAGCCATCTAGGAGATACTGGTTAGTTATACGACAAATGGGTCCCAGAATACAAGAAACACACACGTATCTACCGCAGCGACTAGAGCACAAGTATAATCCGACACCGGACACCAAAAAAATAATAGTTGCATTTCTGACGCGCACGGCTCAACCAGCGACCGGATACCCCAGCACGAGCGGACACCGGACACCACTTCCTTCACACGCTTGATTCCCAATCATTCAACTCAACCTTCACCCTAATCCAAATTCCAACTATCGACACCTTTCAGCCTTTTTAACCATTATACCAAAAATACTCGTGAGAAAGAATTAAGTTAAAAATAAAAAGTCAGTCATAGACTGAGGGTAAAAAGTCTTTAAATTTTATCAGCCATAGGCTGTATAAAGAATTGTCGTGTCTCTTGGTGTGAATGTCTGATATGTACAGAGATTTATGGCATGGCATAGACCGTTTTTTGAAAAACCCTTTCAAACTGTTGCACGAAAAAACCCATTAACCTCATCACCTACATCCCAAGATACCAAGTTTTGCCACCACAGACTGTAAGCATCCCCTGTTTTGTGGCCTCCTAACCCTTATCTCCCGGATCAAAAAAGAATGGCGTGACCAAAATCAGTTACAAGTTCAAAACAACTCTATTGGTTCGGAGCACATCATCAAAATACGAGCAAAAAAATGTAAGCGAAAACACGAACGTCATTAGATCGCTTACGTCTTCCTTACAAGCCCACTATGCTCGTGCCCCCTAAGTAGCTACGCCATTATTTTACGTAAACAAAAACAAACCGGCGAACATGCACTGTCATCTTCGGCAGACGTAAACAAGAAGACGCACGCAACCTCGGATTTGTTAATGACATTCGTCTTATTTTAACTGAATGACGACTCAAATCATTTGCCAGTGCAAAACCGAAACAGATAATTTAGCGAATAACCTTTAATCGCAAGTATTACAATTTAAAAAAGATTCAATGTCAAGAGGGCGACGTATGGGTCTACACGAGTCGCCTCTCAGTTCCTGTGAACTTTTGTGGCCACGCGTTTTTTCTCCCCCCGTCATTTCTCGACGGATGTTGTGTGATTATGTTTGGGGAATCACGAGCAAAGCTATGGCTTTCGTAATAATTCAATAAGAGACTGGGTTAGCCTGGTAGGTCAAGGACACATTTTTTCAGATAAAGGCCGAACGCAAAATTTCTTATATGTGAGTTGTCTATAAAATGCCGCCTAATTTATTTTGTTTATGTCTGAATTTAAAAAACTGCAAGCAAAAAATTGGAAATTTATTCTACGCGTTTTTCCATGAACAGGCGATACACTCAACAAATATTCACTTGTGTGGACTTTTGAAATGTCATGATTCCGTACTTTCATCCAATTTGAATTGGTAGTTATTGAAGAAGAAGATTCAACTGTATTCAACTTTAGAACGACAAGGGTATAGTCAGACATCATCAAGTCCAGCAAACTTTTCTCTCGAAAAGACTGAGAACTTTTTTATCAACTGATGGTATCGTTCATATCTCTGGGTCGTACAACAAGACTCTTCTTCTTAGGGCACCACAGACCGAGGTGGGCCTGGGCCTCACCCAACATTCTTCTCCAGCCGGCACGATCAATCGCCAGCTGTCTCCAGTTTCGCACATCAAGTCGGCTGAAGTCCCCCTCTATTTGTGTGCGCCATTTTTTTTTTTTTTTCGGAGGGTTTTTGAAGCACTACTCGAGCACTCAGACTCAAAACTAGTCCATGAGTCTATCAAAGCGCCTACAGATCCAACGCCTAAGATGGTTAGGTCATGTAGAGCGTGTGGACGACTTAGCTCCCGACCGAAGAGTCTTCGACTCTGAACCTGTGGGACAACGCAAGAAAGGACGTCCACGTATAAGCTAGCAAAAAAACCGACTGGATGGCACAGTTTGTTAAGTGCCTGTCCCAAGTTAGAGGGGTCACAGGTTCGAATCCCTGTGAAATCGAATCTGGTCCAGTCACCATTTGCCGTTGGGATCATAGGTTGCTACCTGGCAGTACAATGGACCAGTTTTGAGTCTGAGTGCTCCAGTAGTGATCCAAAAAAAAGGTGTCATACAGTTAAATGGATTTAACCAAAATGGCGTGCGAAACTGAATACAACTAGCAGACATCAGTTTTGGTTTGGTTACTTACTTTCACTTCAGACCAGCGTGCTCTGTCATGAACATGAGCTAATACTGTCTTCCATCTTTGACGAACCATGCTGTCTTACATTCTTGATCTTTACGAGAGGGATGGCCTTTCTCTTCCTCCTGAACCAAGAGCATTGAATGGGTAAACTTTCTTACCCGAAGCATCCATTTTCATTTCCTCGATGTCAAGTCAACAGATATTTGCTTCCCAAATTATGCCCATATCTTTGTACCGCTCGTAAAGTTGACGATTATGCCTTCTCTTCTATTCGCCTGCCTCGTAAACAGGACTATATCTACGACGCGTAGGTATTCTTCACAAGGCACCAAGAACCATCTCTAATGCCCTGCTTGCCGTTCAGTTTTCGACTCCAAATAGAAATACAGGCAGAATAAGGATTTTGTAGAGCAGATTTTAGGCAATCGAGTCAGGAGTTTTTAACCAAGTTGTTTGGATAAACAGGAGCAACAGATTTTTTCCGAGGACGACTATATTTTGGATTAGAACTAAAATGTAATTTGTGCAATTCACATGAGCCTCAAGACAGATGAACTCCTTAAGTACCTCAGCGTGTAGCAGTCAATTGTTAAATGTTGTTCTAGGAGCTAAATGACGGATAGATTTTGCCAGACTGGAGATATCAAGATAAGTTTATTTTTTCTGCTTTATACAGATTTTTTCCACCAGGATAGTTTTTGCAAGTGGTAGCATTGCCTGTTTTCTTGATTGGGCATATTATAATTATTGGTCAAACCTTTCCTAACGGCTACTAAAAATAATAAGAAAATATAACTTTTTGCATTAAAATCTTTTAAAATGATATAAAAGGAACAACATATATTTTTCTTAGATTTTTATTGGAGTTCTAAGTACACTTTCCAAAACCTGGACTTTTTAGCACCGCCAGGTAATTTATGTACCAAAAAGTCTGTATTTTACAAAATAATAACTAACTAACCGACGCCGTAGCACTCTGTAGAACAGTTCTCAATAAAATTTCTGTTTTCAATGTTTTTGTAATTTTCGCACTTCACTTGATCCGCCATTTAATCAAGTCTTAACTTGCAAACTTCACAGATTGTTCATTTTTCGCCAGAATTCAAATAACGTGCTGTCATTGACTTACCAAACGGTACATTTAAGGATCGACAGTGATAATTGTCCCTTACGCGGTCGGGTATTTGAAATATTTGGCGGAAAAGTAGGCGGTACTAATTAGTACCGTCAGATAGATAAAGTCATTGCACTAACTTTGAGCAATTTCTTGCCTTCAGTCATAAATATGGAAAATAACTCAAAAGATTTTAAACAAAAAATAATCAAAATCGCAATGACAAATTTTGTGTAATGGGGACATGGGGACATAAAATAAAATACACAAATTTTTTTTTTTTTTTTTTTTTTTTTTTTTTTTTTTATTTATTTAATTATGATAACAATACTACAAGACAATTCGTCTTTTTGAAGTATGTATAAAATCTAAATTACATTATAAAATTAATTATTATAAATGTAAGAAAGATGATAAAATCAATGATGAACGTCAAATCTAAATATATTCTAGCAAGTTTTAACTAATCAGGATGTGGTGTGGTTAACTGATAAGTATTGAAAAAGTTTTTCCTGAAAGACGGCATAAGAGTTTATTACCTGCAATTCATGTGGAAGGTTGTTCCAGACACGAATTGCAGATACGAAAAATTACCTTTCGCCAATGCAGTGTGTGAATGAGGGAATAATAAGTTTTTTGCCTCTATTAGATTGCGCAAATTGTAGCATTTCAAAAAGGTAACTAGGTGATTTGCTGTGAATTATTTTAAAGAGTTTTAAGATGTTCCGAAAGATGAAATAAAGATCAAGACGAAGACCAAAAATTGATGATGACATATTAGACACACTTTGCCACCGGGGAATATTATAAATATAACGAACACAATCATTAAAAGCAACATTTAGTCTATGTCTGCAAACAGCGTCTAGATGAGGAAACACAGAACAGTTAAACATAAAGTAGGGCATAATGAGAGTTTTGATTAATCTTTTCTTGACAAGGGGATGCAGATAATACGAAGAGTATCGCAATCGGCGCAGTCCGCAGTAGACTTTGCGCAAGGTATCTTTAATTCCTTCACAGCACGAAAGTGAGTAGTTGAGATGAAAACCAAGGTATTTAACAGAACTGATGGCATTTATGGGATAACCATCGAGCACAATAGGTGCAAAATCATTAAGACTAGTCCCATTATTTGAAAAAATAATACCAACAGTTTTAACGGGATTCAACTTTAATTTATTGTCTTTTGACCAATTCGATATGTTATTGAGATCTTCGTTTACCCTGGCAATACAGTCCTCCATTAAGCCGATAGGCCGCGAGAGGTATATAATTACATCATCGGCGTACATGTGAATTTTACAATTTTCAACAATGTCTGGGATGTCATTGTTGAAGACGGAGAATAACAACGGACCTAGTACTGAGCCTTGAGGGACCCCAACTGAGATAGTACTAGGATTTGAGCGACCATGTTCAGTGACTACTGTCTGGACCCTATTCCTCAGATAATCCGAAATAAGTTTCAAAGATGACTGTGAGAAATCGAAGTTATTTCTCATTTTTCTTAGTAGTAAATTGTGATCGATACAGTCGAAAGCTTTGGAAAAGTCTAGTAAAACAGCAACACAGGTGTCGTTACGATCTAAAGCAGATCTGATGTCAGTAGTAACTTTAAGCACAGCAGATTCGCAACTATGCCTGCTACGAAAGCCAGATTGCCACTTAGTGAGTTTATTGTTCTCTTCAAGGAACTTTTGTATTTGATGGGAAAGTATTTTTTCGAGGGCTTTCGATAAAAAACATAGGATACTTACAGGTCTGAAATCAGCAGGACAATTGGGATTGGGTTTTTTAGGAGTAGGAATAATATTAGCATTTTTCCATATTAATGGAAACTGAGAGCTATAGATACAGAAATTAAAAATATGGTGTATATAACGAATTATGTGAGGAAGGATAAGCTTCAGAAACCTAGGAGAAATTACGAAATGATCCCAGATAACATACGCTCCTTTCAATTAATTCTGGGCTTCCATAATTCAAAGTTGAACAACATAAATTAGCAATTTCAACACGTGATAAGGCACACGTGACCTTTTAATTGAGAAATGTTTAATTTAAACATCAATAAATGCGCAGGAAGCATTTTGTTGTATGATGAGAAGGAGATAATCGGAAGAATGCAGTAGCCGTCATATCAGGATGTTTTTTAAACGTTATTCTATATGCGGTGAATAAAGTGAGTTTACTTGTTAAATTAAATTTGATTGTAATTCCTCTTCTTCATTTAGAAAAGAGTTTTGCTGAAAATATGAATTCTTACGTCTTTTTTTATGGTGCGTGTATCAGGACGTCCGGCATATCTAGCGATGTTTCCACATGCCTTTCAGAAGACATTATTTAAATTGTTCAAATTCTGCTTTGCATTTATATAGCTTTCAAGGTATTGTTCAAAAACGGTAAAATATCGACATGCGAATTTTGAATACCTAAAAACGCAGATTTAACGACCTCGGTGTAAGAATTAAGAAATGATAAGAATTAAAATATCGGTTTATGTGCAAATTTTGAGATATCAAAGATTTAAAATTATAAAGATTTAAATTTTTACACAAAGTCCATGCTGTGATCGACAAGTCTGCGCTTTGGATCCGCATATTACCGTACAGCCCGTATAATTCGTGATGGAATCTACTTCTCTAATCGCGATTAACGCAAACAGGATGTCATGCAGGACTTTTCTCTCTAAAAAAGATGTTCTTCATACAGTTTATCGCGGAGCCTGGGGTGGATGAAGTTCTTAACTACATCGAAATTATAGCTGCCCGTTGTGCGTCATTGTTGGGCTTCCTTTTTCGATCGCTTACGTCTTCCTTACAAGCCCACTTTGCTCGTGGGCCCTAAGTTGTGCTTCCTTTTTCGACGAGATTTTATACTTTCCTTCTCTTCAGTTTCGCCAAAAGCCTTATTAAGGACTCGGTCTGCTCGACCAACTATGTCAATGCCCTCTACTGGTTGTATAAATACATCAACATCTGATGGCCGATTCTTGTCTTTCAAGTTATCTAAAGCTTGGGTACTAATTAGAAATCAGAAGACATTTCAAATTTCAAAGTCATAGTTCGAAAATCATTCTCGTGAAAACATAAGAACAACTTTGCTGTAACCAACCTTGCCAACATAAATTTTTTTAGTATTTTTTTTTTATATTTTGAAGAACAATATTTTAAGGTGTATAAAAAAGGAAAATTAGCTAGATTTTAAATCAAAAAGAAGTCCAAATGATCGAGGAAACAGTCGTAAGCGAGTAAAACCGAAAGTAGACTACTGTCCCTTAAAACTTGAATCTATTTCATACTTCTGGCAGTTCCGGACAAAGCGCTAAATTCGGACGAAAAAATTAAAAATATTAAAATAAATACAAAATAATTGACGTTGTACATCTAAATAAATTCAGATTTTTTTTAACAAATAGTTATTAACTTGGAATATTCCAATTCGGTGTTACTGTCTCTTCCCAAATTATTCTTGTTCGACACCTTCGAGGAAAATGTGGATCGAATGTGAAAAATACACACACTTGTGTCAAAACAGAGTACAGATGATAGTTTTCCAATTATATTTCAGGTAACCCTAAACACGTGTGGGCGCCGTGGCGTAGTGGGTAGGTGCGTCAACTCCTACGCTCGATGGTCTCGGTTCGATTCCAGAAATAACACCAAACATTTTTTTCACGGCTCCACCTCTTGCGAGTCACTGACAATGCTCAAAGAGGATAACTGTCTAGAAAAAGCTTCTCAACCCCGTCGCTCGGAGTCGGGATTAAACAGTAGGCTCAGGTCCACCTCGGACTATAGCGCCACCATTATTATTAATATCAATCCTTAACATCCATTAAACTAGCATACCAATCATTTCCTATAAATTTTCACGTGATATTCATTCGACTTCAGCACTTGTTAAGTTCCTCTAAATATTGCTCTTCAAATAATCAATTTAAAGCGCCAAATGTGCGAATCATCATTATATTTAAATGTCGAAAAATTAATTTCGTTTTTTTTTTTCTTTTCTTATCAAGATCAAGAATTTCCTACTGCTTTGATCACCCGAAGTCATTTTGATACGTCATTCATTGGGGCTACATAACGAATTATTTAAAACAACTCATAGATGATACCACTTGTTATCATCATTTTCGCCGTGGGTTATCGCAGAGAGACAAATTTTGGTCCTAAGTCGACATTTAAATTCTTGTACAATGGTCAGAAAATAAACGGAAAGGAATTTTTTTTTCTTCAGTCTTATCACTCAAGCTGTGACCACAAACGTAGTGGACTATCTCAGCTCATTTAACTTGTAATTTCTAGAAATACTCTTAATTATAATCACGATTAACTGGCTCTAGTTCAATGTTGCCCTTGTGATTACACATTTGAATGTTTATAAACAATGCATATCGGATCTACTTTCACTAGTGGCCGAGTATTTCAATGTTTACTTCAATATTTTGCTAGGAATTAAGTGCTGAGAGTGTTTGTGGAAGAATTGTATGGGCACTTTTGAACCCACTGCTGAGCGAAGGGAGCACAAGACGAGGTCTACGGAAATTTGTTTCGGTTGATTTAGGTGATGTTTCTGTTGTGTTATGAGACATCCACTACCAGTAACTTTTTGCTTTTACTGATCAGGAATGGGCGCCGTGACGTAGTGGGTAAGTGCATCGACTCCTAGGCTCCAGGTCTCAGGTTCGAATCTCGAAAAAACACCTAACATTTTTTCACGTCTCCACCTCTTTCGAGTCACTGACAATGCTCATAACTGTCTAGAAAAAGCTTCTTAATCTCGCCGTTCGGAGTTGGCATAAAACTGTAGGTTCCCTCCACTCGTGAGAGAACAATAGCATGCACAACACGAGTGGTTGCTGAGAAGGTCGGACTCGGACTTCGGACTATACCGCCGCCATTAACAAAATGTCTCTGTATTTATTTTATTCACATTAAGACTCTTACTCCGTCTTGAATCTGTGTCCGTTCGTGATTTGAAGCAAGATAAGTCATAATTTCCCTAATTTGTGTGCCATTGAGACATCCTGTTCGACTTTTTCCGTCTGGCAGTACTATGCGCTCGTAAACAGGTATCATTCAAAGCTTCAACAAGAAAAGCACTCACCATTCCATCCACAACAGGATGCTTTTCTGCTTTTCCGCCGCTTTTCCGAAACTTACGCAGACAGCTGTTGAATGCTTTCGCAACATTTTTCTCCCAGCGTAATCCTGACCATATCTCAGTTGTAATTCTCGCTCGGAACGAAGTGCACGTTTCACTCGCGAAACCTCCAAAAGATATCGTCGACCATCCACCCGCTGCATCAAAAGGGTGGGGACTCACCACTAAAGTGTAGAGAAAATTACCATCACCCCTAAATACAGGCACAACTTGCTCTAGTGTAATTTAATTGTCCGATAAAGTTAATCGCAAACTATCAACAGTCTGCGGCACTTGCAGTCGACTGCGGGACGGGAGAGCTACGCATTTGCCGATCACACCTTATCGCTAATTGATTTGCCCGAGTAATCGCTAATAAGTGACATCCATTGTTTGTATAGAGTTCATCGTGTAAGCCGTTCGGTCTGGCCCCGCTACACCTCTCTCACCTTGGGTGCTGAGATTGCCGCAGATGATTAACATATTGTGCCACCTGGTCAGTAATTAATTGAGTCTGCTGCTCTGGAAAGGGTGAGTACTACAAAACAGCCGAGTCCGCGAACGCGGTGTACGACTTGTTTAGCAACTCCATCCGTTGGCGCTGCCATCCACCTTTCCATGTTCGGTTAATGATGTTTTCAGCCCTTCCCCTGCCGTCCTGTTGTTTAAATCCAATCCAATCTGCGGTGATTCCTGCGACGTATTTCACGGTTTTTTCGTCCTTGCTCTGTGGCAGCAGAGCTTTTGACTAGGTGTTTTCAGCGACCGCAGATACTGACACCGCGGTCTGTGCGGTGTGTCTGTGTTCGGCGAAGGTTGTCGCACCTCATTAGACGCAGTTATGCCGGATTTATTGCTGCTACATTGACTCCACACTGCTTGTTGCCCATCTCGTTAATCTCGGTGGCTCCAGTGCGACAGTTGTGTCAGCTCGGCGTAAGTTCATCCGTTGACGAGGATAGATGTCTGGGTCGGAGACCTTAAAGTGGATTTTCACGCGGCTAACCGAAGGACCGGCAGCAGGGAGAGTGGAGGAAGATGGATGCGGGCAGGATGTTTGTACAGCAAGAGTGAACATAATTGCGAAATGCAATTTGTTGGTCGACTGGAACAGGAGAAAAGGATGCGGATGATGGGGGCTTAAGCTATTTGAACAGCGCCTTGTCGCCACGGCTCCAAGGAGTGCTTTGTCAGGACATTGTGTTTGCTATGGCTGCCCGGCCGGGAGGCGGGTGTGTTATTATGTTTTCCTGTCGGTTTTCTGTTTACGCATTTTGTAGGGATCGTGTTTCAGGATATGCTGTTGCGGAAGGCTAGAGTGGTGCTGTGGTACCTAATTTAATATGTAGCTCCTTCTGGGTTTGTGGGGCGAATGGGGGTGGGTTTATTTTTAGGAATCCACGAATTTTGGGGTTAGACAAGCGCACATATGTCCGCATATCCTTATGGGTATCCTTTGAAGTGCTTATTTACGAGTTTTTCTGCTTCCCTCGGATCGGCTGATGGGGGCTCTTAAAGCCGTGCATGCTTGCCTGGCCAAGGGCACATCAAAATTGAAGACTCGGTCTCGTGGGCGTTCTTCAATTTAATATCGCAAAACGAGCTCTCCCCACTCCCCTCACCATCGAGTGCGAGTGTGTTGTGTACTTGCACTCGTACTTGCTTTATAAGTAATTTCCCTCTGGAGAAGGAAGAAATTGATTTCATGATAATTCCGCAACTTTGGGCCCTTAGACTTGTGCCCGTCTTGATTGCACACACATACGGTGGTGGTGGTGGTGGATGCATGAAACGAGACAGTCAATTTGAAAAGCAATCTTCTCGTGTCACTTTGCTCGACATTGATGATTAAATTTGTTTGAATTATGACTTCTAAATTGCCCTTAGTCATTTTTTGATCTACGAGCATCTTCAAGTCATCATTTCCAGATTTACGAGCATTCGACAGATGAACCCTGGAAGCGATTGTTTTCTGACATTTCTCGTTTGGGGCTATAAGCTCTTTACGACTTAATGGAATGGTAATGATTCAGCAGCAATGGAGGTTTGTAAAATGTTATGGGAAGGGAGTGGGATGAAGCATCTGATTAAGATAGATTGCTTTTGTTTACTTAATTTATTCACATACGATTTGATGGGAGATTTTAGAAAGTAATCTTGCTCAAGCATGCCACTCTGAGCTCGGGCAGTTGGGGTTGAAAATATTCAAACAATACTTGCAAAATGAGTTTTGCAGCATTATGGAATGCAGTGCTTATGGAATATAGTCCAGATTTTCAGAGGCTCTATGCCGCCTTTATGTAGACATTTTCTTATATCATAGAGCTTCATTGTTTCTTTTTAAATTATGTTACTTATCTGGACTGTTCTGCGAAGCTCGAAAAATATGAAATGTTGAAAATTCTTCTGAAGGGTTTTTAAATAAAAATGTAATTCTTTTGGCAGTAAAATGTTATTTTTTAGAAATCAAAAACTCATTAATTTAAATTTAGCAAGATGAAGAAACTCAATTTATTATGGTGTAGTGGGTATGTGCGTCAACTCCTGCACTGAAGGTTTAGGTTCGATTTTGGACACAAACAACTTCCACGTTTCACCTCCCTTGAGTCATTTTCAAGAAAATATATTTAAATTGAGCTGCTTGGAGTTAGCACAAAACTCTAGGTCGCCTTCACACGTAAGAAAACGCAAAAGACTACTGGTTTTTGTAGACCGTAGGCCCAAGATCATTTCGGGCTTTTGTGTGGCACTATAAAAAAGAAGAAAACAATGTTTTGACATTCTCAAAAGGTGCAGTTTAAGATCTTTTACAATACAGATACACTTTCGGAAAACTTCCAAAGACCTGCGAGAGGAAGTGACGTAATATGAAAAATGCGAACTTTGCCACATTTTTTTTTCGAAGGGTTACGAAGCGCAATGACTCATTTTTCGCTAAAATTTTGGAAAAAAAAAAGGGAACATATAATTTTTATGCAGTGAAAGAGGTATGTTGCAGATCTGCAAATCAGTGCAACGAAGGGTTAAGGCAAAAGAAGCTTGCTTTGGGGAGCGATCCCAAATTTAAGATTTAAGATTCCAAATTATTGCATACAAGCAGTGCAGCATGGTTTCGTTTTTACAAAGTTTTTACAAAGTTTCAGTGGGTTCAGAAGTTCAGCAGTTCTCGGTGAAAATGGATATTCTATTTGGAAATTTGGCAGTTAAAATGAAACAGAAAATAATAGGAAGATAAACTTCGGTAGTAAATCTCAAGATGAAAAACAAGATGCAATCAATTCATTTTTTCAATTCCCTAAAATTCTTTTGAATTTTTTAATTTTCTTAATTTCAATTTTGACTACTCTTCGAACGTAGGAATTTCGAAATATTATCAAGTTTGCTTGACTTTATTTCGCGTTCGTTAAGTTAAATTAATCGGGCTTTCAACTGCAAGTAAGTCCATAATTAATTTATTAACTTAATAAAGCTGATGGGATCACTAAATTTATCGCTCCAGCTTAGCTTAACGATGTACAGTTGCAGTCAAAATAATAATAGTACAACTAGCATAATGTAAAAAAGGATAACAAATCAAACTATTATTGTCTCTACGTTTTTATTGTTATATTTTATAAATTTTGTTATTCTTTGTACTATTTAAAAAGAGGTAACATCAATTTTCAGTTTTAAAAGAAAAATAAAAATACTTCTATTTAAAAATATTCAAAATGGAGCGGTCAAAAAAATTGTAGTGTTTCAAAAAATAATCTGGAAAAATACCACAAAGTGAAATTTTGTTTACTATTTCTTTCGTACAATTTTTTTTTCGACAATTAAAATGTTTGCCTTATTTTCAATACTTAGTTGCATGACCTTTGTTTGATATTACAGCAGCGCAGCGCCGCTGCACGGAATAGACTAGATTCTCACATATTTTTTTTGGAATTGGGGTCCACGATTTTTGTACAAAGCTTATTTTTATTTGTAGGCTTGGGAAATATCCTGCTTCAAGTCGCACCAAAGATTCTCAACCGGATTGAGATCAGGTGACTGTGCGGGCCAATCGTTTACCTTACTGCTTTGAAATCACTCCTTTGCGAGTTTGCTAGTATGTAGTATGCATAATAGTGGCATTTCTCTCTGGGCATACGATAGCATAGTTTCCTGCAAAATTTTAACATAGACGTGACGATCCATTATCTCTTTGATCCAATAAATAGGACCCACACCATTGAACGAAAAGCACGCCCGAACCATAACACTCTCCCCTCCGTATTTTATAGTTTTTGTTGTGAACTTGAATTCGGTATTGGTCGTCTTACAAATAACTTAGATCTTTTACCTCCATATTTGACAATTTTCGAGCACTTTGTAAAAGTGAAAAAACGCCGAATTTCCATTTTCGGTTTTATATCATAAAGTGAAATAACGCCGAATTTCGGAATTCGGCATTATTTCTCTCGTCGTTATTTCACGGCACCGATGACTGACACAATATCCGCAAGTTGTGAATGCATTTGATTCTCAACAATCACTAGAGGATTTGAGAACCGAATTTCGATTATTTTGGAAATCAAAGCTGATCAATCTGAGCCTCATCGCTGAAGATGATTTTGATTTAAAAATAGCCTCCACATGATGTTCAATAATTCATTCAGAGAATTCTCTCCGCCGTGCGTTATCAGAAGGCACAAGTTTCACTTCCTGGCATGAAGAAGTAAATCTTTCATCGGAATTCATGACCAAAAAACCGAATAGATGTTTTTCAACTCTCAGCAAAACTCCTACGAAGTCCTTCTATGTTTTGTGATGGATGCTAAAAATACCTAGGATCACTAATTCATCCGTTCTCTCTGAATTGTTGGTTTTAGCATTTTTTCAAACGCCCACTGTGTTTCGACTAATAAATTATAGCAGTAAGAATTGTTTTTAGTTAAATAAAGAAATATTGCGTTTTTGCATTACATCGAGCAAATTGTTCTCAGAAAATGATCGACTTCTGTAAAAAATAAGCAAAAAATCCAATGCCTACAGCATTTCATATGCAGTGTGGGTTTAAAAAAAACGTATCCCCAGCATGTCCTTTGTCGGTTGTATTCAATCCCCGCAAACTTCATTTCTGCTAATATCAAGGATCTATTCCGTCATGATTCATCTGCTTATTTCCATTACGCGTAACACCTTATTCCATACGTAATTCCCGCATCAGTAGTTGATCCACGTTCACGCGAACGTGTCTCCTCTGAAGACTTCAAAGGCATCAACCTTTGAAAAAAAAAAACCTCGGCGTCGTATTTTCCTGATGTTATCGTATTCCGTAGGAATGAGTAGTTGGGTTTAAAATAAATTTCAACCTACAACATTTTTCAAGAGAAATGTAGCACTCGGAGGGATCCAATTCCCTAACACAGCTTGTCATCCTTCTGGGCGGTTTCCGTATCCGTAGTTCAGTCCTTGTTTTGGGTTTTCTTTGAATGTAACAACCCTCAGCCTCTCCGAATGTAAAAACCCTCACACTACCCGGCAAATAGCCTCTCCAGGCTAACCAGGCTTATGTTGCGATTGCGAAAACAATTTCCTTGTGAATGCGAGAAGTCCTTGTTAAGGAGCGAAGCGCGTGGGCGCCTAGTCAAGTTGAGAAACTTTAAAATTCATTAAAACGTTACGCATCACAACATCACTTTATTTGTGTACCAAAGCAGCAACAAAGTCTCAAAGCAGAAGATAGGCTCCCTCGAAAAACGAAAACCTCTGCCGCCTAATTTTTTAATGGCGCACGTCAATCTCTGCACTAAATTACACCCCGGAGCGGACTGAATCCATAAATATGATAAAATCTTTTTGTCGAATTGTTTTCACTCGAATGTCTGTTGCGCTTCTGTTTTTGGCTTGCAGGACTCTCAAATTATGCGAGTTCCCCACGTCCGCTCGGTTGACTCAAAATTTGATGCGAAATATTATCGAAGCAGTGGTCCCGGGGGAGTGTTGACGAGTGAATCGCATTCGTTGTGTGTATTTAAACTTCGACTCAGGTTTCAAATAATCCCCCCACAGGATACACAAATGTCTTGTAAGAGGACGCTGAGCAGCGGTTCCGGAATGGTGGCATTGTTTGAATGACAATTTTCAAACTTTTCCACTTTCCTTTCAGCCGTCTTCCGAGAACCGAGATCTGATGGAGGATATATGAGATTTTCTCTAATGAATTGAAAATAAAGGATATTGGATGTTGGAAGGAAGGTCGTCTCGTGTTTGAGAACCACAATCACTTGCGGGTTGGCCTGTTCAACCCACATTTCATTTTGTCGACAGATATCCAAGTTTCTCTTTGAATACGACGGCGTTTAACCATATTTGCAGTTTGGGTGGCTCGAAGCATGTGTTAGCTACATCTGGCTGTAATCTGTGGGAGGAGATGAGTGCTTTGTGAAAAGAACGTCGGAATGTGATGAAGCTCTCTCGAGATAATCCTTTGTGGAGGTAAAAAGTGATGACGGCAAAGCATGGGTATCTGCACGAGATTCCCCACTCAAAAAGAGATATGCGGATAACATCAAGGGAACTGGTGGTACAGTACGCTTTTTCAAGTAATCTTTGTGATGAAGAGACGTGGGTGTTTCGACTTTATGAGCGTGAGCATGAAGTGGACGAACAGCTTAATTTCTGTAACCATCGGGTAAATCGTGTATGAAATCATACATGAACACCCTTTTTAATCGCCAGCTTTTAATCTAAGCATTCTTTTTATTAGCTGATGACGAGAATATTGTCACAAATCTCGCCGACGTACCCGATCGGTTAATTCCCGCATTAAGTATTCGATTTCGCAATTAACTCCGGCTAGGTATAGAGCTCCTCAATAGATCTCTGAATGGTGAATCTACGGGGTCTTTCATTAAGTGCTTCTTAACTTTAAATTTAAATAAAACAATGTGTGTATAAAATATCATCGAAATTTGTCATTTGGTTGAATGGCCTATCAATGCCATTATGTATGGTATATAAGATCGTTCAAATGTCTGAAGCTGCTTCTCTGGGTAGCGCACAACCGAAAAGTCAAATATTTCATGACTCTGGTGCGTAAATCAGACTGAATTTGACCGATGGCATGGGTTAGATTGATTCTGAGGACCGCTGTGGTTTGTGGCTTATTCGCATAGACCTTCGACTTGAGAAAACCCAACAAGAAAAAGTCTAACGAGGTCAAATCGCACGATCTCGGTGCCTCATTCCCATCACCTCCACGTGAGATAACCACGCCCTCGAATCGCTCGTGCAGAATTTCCAATCTGGCGTCACCTGTGTGGCATGTAGCGATGTCCTGTTGAAGCCACATGCCGTTGGTGTCCATATCATCCAATTCAGGCCAAAAGAAGTTGGTAATCATCGACCTATAGCGCTCGCCGTTGACGGTGATGGCTTGGCCAACGTCGTTCTCAAACCAAGTCATATGACTGGATGGCGCAGTTGGTTAAGTGCCTGCTCCAAGTTCGAGGGGTCCCAGGTTCGAATCCCAGTGAAATCGAATCTGGTCCAGTCACCATTTGCTGTTGGTATCAAATTAACGGCAGTGGAGTAGGTTGCTACCTGGCAGTACAATGGACCAGTTTTGAGTCTGAGTGATCCAGAAGAGTTTCAAAAATCCTCCAAAAAAATGCACCGATGACTCCGCCAGCCAACAATCCACACCAAGTAGTAATTTTTTCGGGATGCATTGGTCGCTCTTGAATCTCGTGCGGATTGATACAATCGCAAATTCGACAATTTTGTTTGTTGACGTAAAATTTCATCGAGAAATGGGCCTCATCGCTGAAGATGATTTTTCGATGAGAATTAGGGTCAGTTTCCAAGTGCTCCAGAACCCATTCAGCGAACACACGTCGTTGTCTATGGTCATGTCGTTTACCTTCAGCTCCTGGGTCAGTTCAAAAATTATGCGGGTGCAGGCCCAAGTCACGACGTAAAATTCGACAAGTTGTGGTCTTCGAAAGGCCTAGTTCTTGTGAGCGACGTGAAATCGACTGCTCCAGATTCTCCTGCACACTCTCACGGACAGGGGTGATGTTTTGGGTTTCATTGACGTACGGATGTTGGTTTATCGATTACTGAACCAGTGGACTCAAATTTATCCACCACACTGCGAATAGTCGAATAGGGGACGCCGTGGCGTAGTGGGTAAGTGCATCGATTCCTACGCTCGATGTTGTTGGTTCGATCCCCGAAAAATCACCCAAAATTTGTTCACAGATCCACCTCTTTCGATTCACTGACAATGCTCAAAGAGTACAATTGTCAAGAAAAAGCTTCTCTATCTCGCCGTTCGGAGTCGGCATTAAACTGTAGGCCCCCTCCATTCGTGAGAAAACAATAACATGCACAACACGAGTGGTTGCTGAGAAGCTATGCTCAGGTCCACCTCGGACTGTAGCGCCGCCATTATTATTATTATTATTGCGAATAGTCCTCTCGGTAGGACGATTATGGCGACCGTAAAATGGGCGAAGCGCGGGGAACATTATCTGAACAGAACACAAATTTTGATAAAACAATTTCATCATTTGTACGTGTTGTTGAACGTTATGTCCATTCATGGAGATTTGGCAAAACTGACTGAATAAACGAAAGCCAATTTGACAGATGTAGCTTTAACAATATGGCCGCTATCAACTGTCAAGGTTCGGAAGTCCCTTTCAGAACACCCAGCATAAAAACTGTCGAATAAAAGTCAATCCGTCGAACATGATCCAATACAAAACATCACAAAACGACAACAACAACTTTGAGACAGTTAAGGAGTTTGTCTACCTCTACCCAGTGCTGCCAGTATTTTTAAGTAAAATTTACCACACTGGAGAAGAAAAATTACAATATCACTCAAAATTTACCACTTCCAAAAAATGTGAGCTATATTGTTGCTAGAGAAGTTGTTGGACTGCCTTTGTATTCTTTTAATCTTTGCATCCTCTACCGTTCCTTATTATTTCTGCTACTTAGCTCTGCTGCTCACTTTTTTTCTGACAGGTTTCAGCCATCCCTTGAACCCAGAGTATTCTAACCATAGATTTGTTAGAGAATGCGAACAAACAGAAGAATATTTGTCTCAGAGGAAATTTACCCTTTTTTGTATGAAAATACCTTTTTACCAAATGTATGGAATGGAATTTCTAATTTCCCACGAAAAGGTAAATTTACCACAAACTGGTAGCACTGCCTCTACCTACATGAACTCCACAAACGACATCTTGATGGAGATCCGACGCAGAATCCCCCATGTCCAAACAACTTGGGTCAAAATTACTGACACAAAGGACCTCTACAAAACCCTAACCCTGCTAGTATTTCTATATGGACCCGAAAGCTGGGCGATAAGCAGGACTGCAGTCCTGATTTAAGGTGCCTTCGAAAGAAAAATTCTACGTCGGATATTTGGATCTGTTTGCGAGGAGGGCGAGAATGGAGGAGAGGACTATCCCGCGAACTCTATGAGCTGGACATAGTCCCAAAGACAAAATCTTTCGACTAAACTGGCTCGGCCACATGAACATAAATGCTCCAGCCAAGAGTGTCTTCGAATCCGAGACTCCTGGTTCGAGAAGGAAAGAAAGACCGAACCTCCGATATAAAGACCAAGTGATCGCAGAAGCTTAACAACTTGGTCTTGATGATTGGAAACAGCGTGCCCGGGGCTTCCAGCAGTTGCTATGGTTTAAACCCCCATGTGTCGCAGGCCAAATAAGTATACGTATGTCTTGTTTATTCCCAAAGATGTCCATAATAATAATAATAACGGCGGCTCTACAGTCCGAAGTGGACTTGGGCCTAACTTCTCAGCAACCACTCGTGTTGTGCATGTTATTGTTCTCTCACGAGTGGAGGGGGCCTACAGTTTAATGCCGACTCCGAACGGCGAGATTGAGAGGCTATTTCTGGACAGTTATACTCTTTGAGCATTGTCAGTGACTCGAATGAGGTGGAGCCGTGAAAAAATGTTAGGTGTTTTTTTCGATATTCGAACCTTAGACTTCGAGCGTAAGAGTCGACGCAACTACCCACTACGCCACAGCGCCCACTGAGATGTCCAAACAGTTTCGCACCAGGGATATTGCCGAAAAGATAATAAATAATAAAAATCCTATTGAAAATTTCCTATCTTCTCTACGATGTCTCTTCTATGTCAGCCCATATTTGTGATGCATATGTTATGACAGAGGTGTATTCACTCTCTCACTCTCTACCTGGACGCAGTTAATATTTCAGTTCATAAGCCTAAGTGCCATCAAGGGGTTGCTTCAAAAAAAGAAATTGATGATTCAAAAACCTCGTATCACTTATCGCATCAATTTGCGTTTTCAACAACAAACACTTCAAATCATATGTCCCCAGAACTAGTTGCAGTAGACTGACTACAGCGAAATGTCAGGAAGTAATTGCTCACTCACGAGTCTGTTATTCGTTCCCCTAATGTAATATTTACGCCGCTTCACTGAATATCTCAATACAAAAATTTGATTCTTTTTTCCTTCACCCACTATACGAATTTGCCGGAGTAAATATTGAGCTCGTGGGAGGAAGTACTCTACGGCAAGTGTAGGCGATTCCTTTGTACCCCCATTAAACCTGATACAACCCTAGCGCTACAATTTGCCATCTGCACACTATACAATCTCGTGTACTTTGCCATCCAATCATTTCATGAGAACGCTCGTTCATTGAAATTCTGAAGAGTATTCCGAAAGTAAGCTCATTGAATATTTCAGAATATTGCAGCTCTGACTTGGTCAGAAATGAGTGTAAAATTTTAATTCCGCAGGACTGTCGGATGGTCCTTGAAAGATTCATAAGAGTTAACATGCAAACTTTACCAAAGCAAATAAGAGCTTGGACCGGATTACATCAAATTGGTTTTATGATTGGGGATTTGTAACCATTTCGAAAACCTCGAAGGCGTAATTGCATTAAATTACTATTTCTTTGTGTCGAACGATGAGCAAAGTACACTTTGTGCTGCTTGCACTGAGGGAGCGTCTGGCAACCAACCACACATGGGATAGATACCGTCTCCCACTTTGCCTACTGCAATCCCCTGAGCTCCCCTTTGGTTGCAAACTTGTTGTTTTTGTTCATTTCCCCCGCCCAACGAAAACTCGTTGAATATACTTCCAAAGCAACACATAGTGCGCAGCTGTTTGCAATCCCCAAAAGCACTTGCCTCCAGCGCCAACACTCACCCATTTTCGTCCACACTTCAATCTCAGAACCCATTTGGTCCTTCACCTCTTCTCTTGCTCATTCGCAAGTCGTTTCAGAATCAAGAATTAATTAACATCGCTACACATGAACAGCTCCTTTGCCACCCGCCGGCATCGCCGACAGTTTTCACGACTTCATCACGTGTCCATTGTAATCCCCAGTCAATCTAAAAGTCAATGTCATGGCGCTGACAGTGCCGCCACTCACCACCATCAAACCTGATCAAAGACGCGTCAAATTCGAATAGACTCCAGCTGTAATTTGGCCACGACGACGATGACGACGCCGCCTCCAACACGGTGTCAGGCCCATAATGACTTCATCATCAAAGTGAAATGCCTATAGATAGCCCATTTTGCTGAATCTTCGCACACCATGCGCAGCAGTTTGGCACAGATTTGTGAGAAAGGAAAATTATAACGCTTACGGCTTCGCAAAATTAAATTCTTTTAATCCCGTCTCACTGGCGGTACACTGTTATCCGATTTTCCCAGTGTTCCTGCATTTTTTTGTACGAGTATGCCTACAGTTTCATGCTCTTCTGCACAGACCACCACTACCGGCATGAGGTTACTAATTAATGTTCTAAATTGGGCAAAGCACAGACAGGACTCGCAATCCTCTGGAGGCACTCACTTTCGATTGTCTCAATAAATGTTTAATTAAGCACGGAAAGTGGTGCGGATCCCTTTTTGGGGCCGTTTGCGATGAGGGTGGTTGCGTTAGTGTCCGAAATTGTGGCATTCATTGCTCGCTTTCGTAACACTCTGACAAAGTTGTGCGGAGTTCGTTGTGTACCTTCGGCGAAAGGCAACATCAGTCTTATCAATATTTGTTTATACACTAGGGAGGGAATACGTGAAAACTTATAATGAAAGACTAAACCCTGCCCCTAGTTGGTATTTAATCAGTGTTGGATATTTATGGGAACAGTAGGGGCGAAAAAGATTTACCCACTTGCAAATATTCGTAAAGAAAATGCTATTTTCAATTGATTTCACTATAAAACGTAAAAATAAATTGATCCCGATACAATCAATTACAGAAGTAGGATAACATGAATTTCATTAGCAATTTCAACTAATTTCAATTTCACAACCAATTTCATAGCTGATTCGTAAAAAATGTTTTTTGGGATTCTTATTGTTAACCATTAACTGCGTCGTTCACTTGATGATGGTCCATTGTACTGCCAGGTAGCAACCAACTCTAGTGCCGTTAATTGGATCCCAACGGCAAATGGTGACTGGACCAGATTCGATTTCACTGAGATTCGAACCTGGGACCCCTCTAACTTGGGGCAGGCACATTTTGAAGAAAGAATTCACGATCAGGTCCATTCTGGAACTGGTACCACTACTTTTAAGAGCTTTAAGCGGAATTTGAATGTTCACAAAGATATTGCTCATGAAGCTATGAAATTGTATGGTGCAACAAAAGTACTGCGTGCTATAACCTGTACTATTCCAATGTTATCGCCAACTTGTGGAAGCCACCCTTAATGTCAAATAAGGGGACCAGAATACAATGAAGTTTGAATACCCCTGCCTTTTTGGTGAACATGCCGCGAAATGGTGAAAAAATTCGTTGGCATGGATCAGACTGCCATGGAGAACTCTTCTCAAAGTTCGCCATTCAAACAAGAGTTAGAACAATAGGCCCGTCTAGCTCTCAGCTCGTGTGAGAATGCCTGCAGAAGCTTAAAGAGCTGAGTAGGAGTAAAAGAGTAAAAGTCTACTGGATACCAGGGCATACAGGGAAAAAAGGCAATGAATCGGCCGACTTCCTGGCAAGAAAAAGAGCATCCGAACCCTTCATAGGCCCCGAACCATTCTGCGCTGTAGAAGACCATGTCCTCAGAGAAGATTAGATCCACAAAAATGCCTAGCGTCCGTCGTTTTTCCACCTTTAAGTATGGTTAACAATGGGCGCCGTGGCGTAGTGGGTAATTGCGTCGACTCTTCCGCTCGATGTTGTCGGTTCGATTCCCGAAAAAACACCTACAATTTTTTCACGGCTCCACCTCTTTCGTGTCACTGACAATGCTGAAAGGGTATAACTGTCTAGAAAAAGCTTCTCAATCTCGCCGTTCGGAGTCGGCATTGAACTGTAGTTCCCCTCCACTCGTGAAGGCACAAATAGCACGCACAACACGAGTGGTTGGTGAGAAGTTAGGCCCAGGTCCACCTCGGACTGTAACGCCGCCATTATTATTATTATTATTATTATTATGGTTAACAAAATAAATAAATTTTTCATTATTACAAAAGATGGTCTCCAGAAAAGTCATGTCCCTTAACTCGACTTTACTGAAGCACCTCTGAAACACATTCTAAAAACAAATCTTCATTGAATACCAGATGTCCATAAGCACGTATGTAAAAGTATTACGTTACTTCATAAACATTCAACTAACCACAACGTCAAATCATAATTCGCCTCGAATCATAACCATAAAAGTCTCCAATTGCTTAACTTGTTCGTCTTGCCGAAAGCAGATACCTTCGCAATCAAAATATACGTTCTCATTGTTTGCTCTAACCCAGAAAACTTAATTAATTTCAGAAATTAGTTCGCAACCTCCTTATTCGGTGACCTTAAATTTCTTGTATATACGATCGGGAGCAGGTTTTATTTAATGAAGACACTTTGACTTTTCACAAGCCTCCCTGCACCCAACCGTTAACTGAAAATTTAGGGGTAGCTTGCTGCCAAATACCACTAAATTGTGTATGACATGGCATGGCATGTCCTGCTGAAAACATGCGAAAGGAGTTCCACAAACGTGGCCTATTTATACGTTGAGGGAGCAAGGGGCGGTGCATTCGGTCGTTGTGGCAAAATGGTTCTCAAATCGATTCAATAACAGCTTATGCAGTTGGCAAGGTAATTCTGGGTACATGCATTTGTTTGTGTACTCGAATTGGTATTTCCGATTCGTTCTGTGTTGACATCTGAAACACGTGAGCATCAGGAAACATTTTCCAAATGGCTGTGGGTGCTGAAGTGAATTTGTTCGGTGGTTTGTTAGCCACAAATGTATGCATGATAATACCGTTAGTGCCAATTGGTGGTTTTGTGCCCCTGAGATATTTTCAATATCACTGCACGCGCTACGAAATTTTGTAGCTCCAGAGAGGGGTGTGAGGGGAAAGTATTCGTATATTTTTTTGGAAAACAGAAGTTTAGATAAATGTATTATTATTATTATTATATTTTTATTTACATGTAATTAAATTACAAAAAAAAATCAATAATCTTAAAGCTAGTGCTAGCTACCAGGGCTTTCGACTGGTAAATAAATGTAAACTGCTTCATTTTAAAGGCAGGCAATTTTTTTTTGTTGATTACATTGAAAGTATGTCGACAGACAATGATGCCGAATCAGTTAAAAAGATGTGTAATTTTTAGTCAATAAAAAAACGTGACATTGTTAAGTAAGGTGTAGGTAATGGAATACAATAACCGCCAAATGTCCCCCTCGTTACAGTCTACAAACGATATTATTCTGCTTATATTCCAAGAATGGGCGCCGTTGCCGTACGGGTTTTTGCGTCGACCGTCGACGGGGTTTTGGGTCGACTTTCACAGTCTGAGTTCAAATCCCAGAACAAGCAAACATTTTTCAAAAACAAAATTGTTCGCGGCTCCACCTCTGCCTAAAAAAAACTGACTAGAAAAAGCTTCTCAATCTCGCCGTTTAGAGAAGGCATTAAACTGTAGGTCCCCTCCGCTCGTGAGAGAACAATAGCACGCACAACACGAGTGGTTACTGAGAAGCTAGGCCCAGCTCCACCTCGAACTGTAGCGCCGCCATTATTATTTTTATTATATTCTAGAAACTTCTTGTATTTTTTGGTATTCATCTTTGGAAGAACAACTATTAAGTATGTAGGTATGAGGCTGCCCTAGCGACTTATAGTCGCAGCTAAAGTAGACCAACAGGTCCATTGTGCCCTTCTATGTACTACCACCGTGAGGCCTAAACCTTTCACTTATGACTTAAACCACCCGTACTTCAGCTCAACCTTCATCGGATGTTCCTGCTCGGCAAAGAAATGTTTGCCAAGTGGCTGCAATCTCCTTACAGCTAGAGCTGGGCAATCACAAAATAGATGACGAACAAATTATATTTCTTTAAGTCCATGCAGCTTCTGCAGTGGGTCTAGACGCATAGCGTGAGTGCCTATTTAACAGTATCCTGTACAGCCTTGTGATTGAGTCTCATGTTCAGAACCGGCCTAACACTCTCATCACTGACCCAATGATTCATAGATTCAGCAACCATTGTAAAGACCTTTCAGTGAAACCCAAATGTGGTCGAAGTCGTTACACTACATAGTCAAAGTTCTTGCTCATTCGCACCTCGTAGTGGTCTCTTTACCATACCAATAATATTGACAACGCTCAAGACCACACAAACTCTTACTCATGGGTCCAGAACATGTAAAGCTGTGCCATGTTCAGTATCTGGTGACGATAAAAAGTGTTTTTTATCTTTTGAGAGCACAATCGCAGGTGGCATGACTCTCCAGGATGTAGACAGACCAAGCGCATGCTCCCCAACATCTGTAAGAAATCCACGGGTTTCTTGTTATCTCTTAACAGAAATGATTGCAGACAACTTACCGCCGTAATAACGGGGCACTACATACATCTTCGCCAGACACCTAAGTGTGCTTGGCCTAAGCGATGAAACCCTCTACGACGCCTGTGGAGAAGACGATGACACTGCAGAGCACTTCCTCTGCCATTGTCCCGCCTTTGCTCGGATCAGGTGGCAGTTATTCGGTGCTGATGAGGTGAGAGCTGATGATGTAGGCTCCTCATCACAGAGGAGCCTGCTGGTCTTGAAGACCATGAAATTTCAGCAAAAGTAGGTTGCTGCTTGGTAGTACAATGGACCAGTTTTTGAGTCTGAGTGCTCCAGTGTAGTGCTACAAAAACCTCCTACAAGAAACAAAAAATCTTTTCACATATCGAAGTTTTGGCTTGTTGCAGGACTTGCTGAATGCGTCTAACGCCAACTTGTAAATCCCTCTTTGGTCCCTCCAACGAAGCAACCTTTCGCTTTCTTCAACAGAAAATCTACTCCAAGTTTGACGAAGTTGTTGATCAATTTGGCAGTACGTCCAATTTTTTCAATCTTTCCAAGAGCAAGATGTTTCCCATGAGCAAAATGATTCTCGTGTTCAATCAAACGATGTCCGTGTGTTATTATTCTGTCCTTTATCTTAACAATTCCAACAAAAAATGGTAACGATTTAACTGAATTCAGATGAAACTGTAGTGTGGTTAAGTTCACAAATCACCGTTAGCAAAACTACATTCTACCAGTTTTACTTCTCAACCGAACCAAGTGAACCAAATGCCTCTGATACACCACAAATACATTAACTTCATGAATTTGAAAAAAAAAGGAGGGGTTCGAAGAACACGACAGTACTAAAATCCCTATGGTCCTTCGGTCCTTCGGCCTTTAAGTCTTATGTCAAACTAAAGCTGGAAGAAAAAAACACAACAACCCTGGTTTTGGTTTAAGTAACTACGAAAAGAGACCCAACAAAAGTATCTTTTACTTTAGATAACCCACCTGTTTATCTGAATAGCGCAAATTTCACATGTAATTTACTTCTTGATCTCCCTTTTCTTTGCTCAATCAATTAAATTGGTCACCTGTTTGTGCCCGTCAACTCACTCAACAACGAACGAACTTTCAACCCTAACTGTCAACATTTTCGGACAAAGCCAACAAAGCGCTCTTGTTAAATGTTTGACTTGGGGACGGTTAGCATTGGAGGGATATAAATCAACAAAAGGACAAACGACAAGCTCTCGTAAGCCAAGCAAATAAATTAGGGGACATAACACCACAAGCACATCTACGAGCTTATTCCTGACAGTCAGCCGCATCCATATGTTTATGAGTACACATTCGTGTTCCCTTCGTGTCCCTCCTTCTTAGGACCATACCCAATATCGATTCGAAATATTGAAAGCAACACGTGCCCGGTCGGTGGAGTCACATCAGCCAGAGCTTTAATCTATTTCGTCTAACAAAGGAGAGAGATAATTGTCGTCAGATGGAAACTACCAGCAACTGCAGGTCAGGTCTGAAGACACAATAGGTAGCACTTGAAACTCCTTGGCTGTTGAATGGGAGAAGGTATCGTAATCTTCATCATCGCCGTCGGCAGTGTTGAACCATCGCCAATATAATTTATTTTCATTACCCAGCCCCGACAGACCACCATCTGGTTCAATCAATAGAGGTTGTGCAAAGGTCAGAGGTGGTGGGTGTAGCGGCCTGGGAGTGGTAGCGAGTGCTCTTGACGGTCCGTTCGGCTCCGATGCTAGCCTAATAAATTGCGTTCCATTGTGTATTTTGGTTTCGTTTTGTTTTGTTTTGTTTTGTTTCCCTTCTGTTTCCACAGAAGAGTTTTTCAATGAAATCACTTGTCCTGGCAGAAATTAAATTTATGAAAGGATTGTGAGCGAGTGACGGGATGAAAAAATCAAACAAACAATCCGAAGGCCACATGGAATACGAGTTCATTCGGAGATAAAACCCCACCAAGTCTTGATGAGAATGTACTTAGGAGCTGCCAATCGGAAATACACTCGAAACGGATTACGTTAGTCGGATTTGGGAAGCTTAGGAATGCAGGCGTCCGGTCAGATAATAGTTTGTGGTTAGGGTTGCGGAAAATCACAGCTTACGGATTTTCGTCCTTTCGCTTGAGTTCTCATTCGAAATTGGAATGATAATCCTTCGGGCGAGTGGGGATACGCCAAAGAAGAGTAAATATGTTTCTGAATTTATCAAAAAGGACTTAGCGCTGACGCAACCAGGCATTGATCGAGAAAAAAGCAAATGCAATAACAGTTTTATATTTTTATTTTTGTGCTATCGGGGGGCACGTGTCTACAACAGTGAAGCAGGAGTCCTTGCCACTGCGGGGAAAGTTTAACGACTGACCAACCTGATGTAAAATGTGCTAAGTGCTTGGGAGGATGCCGGACAACGTAATGAACTACCAAAATTGAGCAGATTGTAAAACGAAGAACGCGGCCTGTGCCATGTCGTGTCAGGGCGATATAAACGCACGATGCTCTTAAATCGAAGCATGATGGGATGCTGCTTTTATGGCGCCATCATTGCGATTCAATGACAATAACTAACTTAAATGAGCGTGTCGATGTTACATAGCCACACTGACAATCGTTCTTGTCGCCTCTCAAGGGGAGTATTACCGCCAAATTGCAACGGCACGTTCAGGCTTTTGCGCTTTAGGAGTTTGAATTCATAGCGAATAAATCGAAATTGGTTTCAGCGTTTTTGGTTTTGCGTTACCCCACTCTATCGTGACGCACGTTTGACACTTCTTCTATTTGACTGTTTCTCATTAATTATCACATAAAACTTTGTCTTCTACTGGAGTGGAAATACAGTCAGGGGAAGACCTGTTCCTCAACTAAGCAGACCACCACGATCCGGCGCTAACTGTCTACAGTTTTGTATTCCAAATTGATTGAGAAGTCGATCAACTACAGTCAAAATTGGTTATAACGACCTTCAAAGGACTGACGAATTTGGTCGTTGTAAGCGATATGTCGTTATAAACGATTTGTTATGCAATGGGATTGGCGGGACCTAAGAGTATTGTCGTTATAACCGATGTCGTTGTAAGCGATTTTGACTGTAATATATTGCCTTGTTCCACAGGATAGGAGTAGAAGATCCTTCTAACTGGAGTTGTGTTGTTCATGGCCCATAATTGCATCGTTGATCACGATCACGATTGGTTTCAAAATCGGACTGAATTACTGAAGTCACTCCTGTGCCTGACAGTACGACAGATTTTGAGTTTATTCTGTGGGAAGATGTTCTAAGTAAAGGGGATTTCATTAAGCGTGCGGAACGTTGCCCGAACAGAACACACATTTTGATATAATAATTTTATTATTTACACGTGTTCTTGAATGCTATGTCCGTCTGGTGATTAGGCAGAATAGACTGAATAAATGACAACCAATTTGACAGATGTACATAAATAAATATTTGTAAATTCGTTTCAAAGCCGTATCCATCAAGCCGTTCAGTTAAGGCTTTATTTCAAACTAAAATTAATAATCAGCCTAAAAGTATGCAATTGATTAACCACAGACAAACGTCGACAACAATAAACATTAAGTTTCTTTCTGCCTCTACGACTCCGGTCTTGTGGAACAAAACAACTGAGGAAGGACCCGTTTAAGATGCTGCCCATACATATGTTGAGAAATCAACTTGCTGTGCGAAGTGGAATACAGCTAGCGAAACACCGTGATGGCTAAAGTTATTTGTTGATTGAGACGCAAGTGCTCACCGGACTGATGCTGATGGGTGGTTGGACTTGTCTTCATTTTTACAACATTCTTCGTACTACCAAACCAAACCACAGAATAGGGTTGTTGTGTATTTTGTGCAACGATTATTGGTCCTTTCCATTTCTTTGTTTCTTATTCCTGACAGAACGTGTACAGTGAACCTTTTAAGTAGGACTGCCAGAGAAGAATTCGCTTAAAAGTAGCTCTATAAAAGACGACAGGGAGCCTACGATACACTCTGTTGCGTCGCCTTCAATGTGTACGTAAAAGACGATAGTGTGTGGTAGGCTCCCAGAGCTACTTTTAAGCGAATTCTTCTCTGGCAGTGTCAATTCTTCATCAATCACTTAACATTATTCCAAGAAGCTAGATGTGGCTGCAACTTCACGTCGCATAAATGCTTTCATCGTCCAATGCGCCTTGTCACCTTGCGGATGAAATAGAGCATTGAACTTACCATCATCAGTGACAACAATTTTATGAACCCAAACCAACTGCCACGAGATTGAGATCAATCTCTCCGTTCGGAGTCGGCATTAAAGTGTAGGTCCCCTCCGCTCGTGACAGAACAATAGCACGCACAACACGAGTGGTTGCTGAGAAGCTAGGCCCAGGTCCATCTCGGACTGTAGCGCCGCCATTATTATTATAAACCAACTGCCACGGTATCCAAAGCCAAATGTTTTTTTAACTTTCTGCAAAAATACGAACACAAATGCCGAAAAGCAATGAACCATCAATAAACAGGCGAGAGATCTAACAGGTTGCTTGTGTTGTCTAAAGAGTGGGCCATCTGTTGCTTTCTTTTTAAAAAGAAAAGAAGCCCTTATCAATATTTTTGCTTTACAGAAAAGAGTAAAGTATTAAATTATAGAATTTTAGAGGTATTCACTCTTTGGAATATTTCGTCTGCATCGATGTAAAAGTCTAGAATTGTATATTTTTTCTACAATTAGACAACAAACAACACTAGCAGTCATTTTGATACACTCATACACTTTAGCTATGCTCGGGCTCTATTGTTATCACAATTGTTACGGAGGTAAAGTGTAAAATTAAATTGAGTTTTCAAACATAAACAACAGCGTTGCTAATAGCGATACGAACAAATTGTCAACCTTCATTTTAATTTAAAAAAAAAACTGGGCAAGTGCGAGTTGAACTCGCATGGGCAAGGTTCCGTTCCAACACAGAAAATGCCTTCCATCCATACCCAATCAGTTTTCATGCCTGCGGTGCGTGTGTTTAGGGGTTGAGATCTACCTAAGAGAAAACACTTGTCAACGAATAGAGTGGTCGAATACAGCCTGAAATTTATGTGTAAGAATGAAAATAGTTATCATTTTAAATCTTAGATATGTATCTCAAAATTTCAACATAAACCGATATTTTGAAATTTATCATTTCTTAATGCTTACATTGATGTCTTCAAAAATGCGTTTTCAGATCTTCAAAATTCGCATGTCGATGATTGACCGTTTTTTGGCCAATATCTCCAAAACCATTAAGGCCAGAATGCTCGCAATGGTATTAAATGAAAGTACTCAATGAAGCCAAGTTTTTGTGATTTTTTTTGGAGATTTTAAAACACTTTGGTTTAGAAATGGCAGGGGGGAGAACGCATTTAAAAAAACTTTGGAGCTCCATATTTAACAAACGGTATTTTGGATCAAAAAGTGTTGAAAGAAACCTCTACCTCATTTCGAAAGATCTGTCGATTGTTATATATTTCGATGGGGTGCGACAATGTTTCAAAATTAATGGCAACTTCACCTATACTGGAGCCACCCCCAACTGGCCACACTTTTTAGATTTGGGTGCATGGGCAATGACATCTAGGCCTGAAGTACCAAATTCCAAATGCCGATATCGATATAAACTTCGGAGATAAAAAAGTGTGACAGATACGACGGACGGACACACCGAAATTGTAAAGATTCCGTTTTTGTAGACGAAACCTTAAAAAGAAATGTTTGGTCCGATTTTCAAAATCATTTTAGCAACTTGCTACAAATACTAAGGAGTTCGTTCACTCTTTGGAGTTCAAACGTAAAATTATGCACCTTTACAATAGTAAATACAACGAAGCGTGAATACCCCTACTACTTTATCCAAATGACTGCCTCGACTAACTTGGCAGAGGGGCATCCTGTTAACCCAATGCTGCAATACATTTTCGATGGTTTCGGGTTGATGAAATATCAATAGCTTAATTGGATTGGCCGTCATTGGATTGTTAGCATAGCCCGACAGCCTTCCCCATTGACTATAATATTCCTTTCATTGTCGTCTTGGAAGAAAAATTCGCCAAAAATGTCGTCACCACACCAAACTGTCACACTTTCAGGACATTGGCTTGCGGATTTTCCGAGACTCAAATACGGCAATTTAGCATATTTAGCCATAGTCCCTGAGATGGAATTGCGGAAATCGTCGTAAAGATGATATTTTAAGCAAAATTGTTGTCAATTTCGAGCCGCTATAAAGCTCAAACAGAAAAGCGATAACGAAACATATACTCATTTTGCTTCAATTCTAAAATCAATTGGACCTTGTACGTAGAGTCCGACCCAACATTCGGCTGAGGCTTCGGCTTCGGCCGGAAATCTGGCCTTCGGTCGGACTCTACTTGCAAGTGAATAATCCGAGATATTTGTGCACAATTTGCTGAGATCTTTGGCGCGTTGAAATTAAGCTCTTAAGCGCACACTTTACGGAACAGCTACAATATTTTCAGTTAAATTTCTAGGGCGATCACGGGAATAATATGACTGAATTTGAATCAGTCTCAAGAACTTTCTTGACAAACTTGCGAACAAGCAGCTGCAGTTGGTGGAATATTTCGACCAAATTTTCTTTTCAAAATTCGAACTGTTTCGGCAACACAGCATCCACCTTGGAAGTAACTTTGCAATATTTCCCAATGTTGTTCAAGTGTAAATCGATCCATTTCGTACTGCAAAAATATAACACTCAGTCTCTGCTCACTTTTTGAGCCCATTAAAGCTGCCAGTGTCAAAATAAAAAAATATTCAAAAAGAAACCAACAGATGTCCCACCCCAACCCACGCAACAACTTTCAACTCTTTAAAGGAATTTGCTTCGGCTTTGATAATTTTCTTCTCTTTAACTTTTTTTTCTCAGAAAAGTGCGTACCCCCACAAAGGAACGATTGGAAAACAATCATCAGTGCTTCGCAGTTATTTTCAGTAAAAGTTTAAATAAACACCTCGTTACTTTTTGATCCTTCCGCAAAATACTTCCCCAAGTCATCATCCTTTGCGATACTCGATTCCCAAGAATCCCAAGGGCGTTCCTCGACATTACACAACAGAGCTGCAGACTTCTTAATGAAAAACCCTTCAACCCCAAGATATGTATCTTCAATAAATGAGCAAATATCCCGAAAAACAGAAGAAAAACCCTCGAGAAAAGGGAAAACAAGGCCCAGGATGGTACACACCCCTTTTTTCGCTGTAAAACTCGTTTTACGACCCGTAAGGATGATTCATTTCGACAAACACAATTGAGACATACTACCTTTCCCTGGGATTCATACCTTCACAAAGTCGTCCTTTGAGTTTTTCTATCCCCGACGAGTTTTTCCAACTTTTACGCTCCCATAAGATCCCCCCTGAAGAGAACTTTTATTGGCTATCAGTTTCGTTCTACATGACTGCAATAAATCCTCATAAACTCGGATCTCTCCTCATTTTTGTTCCAAGGAAAACACCGTCACCGCCATCGCCATCGCCATCAGCGGGGTAGTTTCTTAATTTAATAGGAGGGAAAAGTTGCCAACTCGTCAAGTGATGTTTGCAACTTCTTCTACCTTTGACTACTTATGACAGATGACTGCGTAAAGTTTAATCATATGGAAACCCCCGATGGCAGGGGATGATTGGTCCCATTGCATCCGCAGACGTGAGTGTCTGGTTTGTCCACACTTTCAGCAAATTATAGCAAGGAGGTGCTCGGGGTTAATTGAAGTGCTGCAGCGTGTACGTTTCCATACGGGCAAATTACTTAAAGCCCGTCCAGTACTGAGGGCTGTGCGTCACGTTTAATTAAACCGCCTAGTAAATGGTGAATACAGTCTGTCAGCATAAGCGCATGGGGGGCTCTAAAAATGATTGCAATCGATTTCATCTTTTCTTACACCGCAATTGATGACGGTTGCTTCTGGAATCTTTTATTGTTTCCATAAAAGGCAATGTATCGGGTCGGGAATCGGATCGGTGTGAGTGTGAGAGGGCTGTCCTCCTTTGCCGCAAATGCGTGGCTCCTTCGGATATTCACTTCGCGTTGGCGGATAAATGGAATCGAATACCTCAGCATTGAAAAGACTTGTACGTGATGTCAGAAATGCGTTTTATTTCATTTTTTGTACTTTGTTTTCCTTTATCGGTGTATTGGTTTATTGATATTTTTACTTATCAAGCGCGTCTTTGTGGCCCAATCCATCTTTGGACCGGTCCGTCAGGGTTCTTCAATGAAGAAGCACTGCACAGATACATCCAAGAATAACTTGTATACATTCTTCCATTGTATCAATTGGTCCTTGTCTGCTTTCGTTTTCTACCCCATATCAGGCTTTCTTACATTCTTAAGATTTAGGGAACAAAATTTGGTCCCATGAAAACCCATTTCTCAAGGCTAAAATGTTTTGCTTTAAGGGGAAATGGTAACCTCCATCATTTCTTCCTGATAAATTGTTAATTGAATAAACCACAATGTCTTACTCCTGTTCCTTGCGAGATGAAGGAATACATGCTTTTATTTTCTTTCGGAAAAAAAGGAAAACTTTTTCATTTAGCAAAAAATGTTTCCCTTTGCTCAAGGCGAACGATTTTGTGTACCCGAGATTCCCGCTCATAAAATACGAATTTACGGGCATTTCTTAGAAAAAATAGTTCCACAAGTTCATATTCATTCCATTCCATTTGAAGTCCGTTTCGTGCACATACCTGCAAAAAACATAAATCTAAGGTGAGCCCTAATGTTGCCCAGGTGAAGTTTCGGGGGGAGTCTCATAAGAAAGGTGACATTACTCCCTCAAAGCACTCTGTTTACAATGAATTAGTCTTTGAAAATGTCAGCAACTTTGTACGCTTAGTCAATTGTGTCAGTCAGAAATCAGTTAATACAGTAGACGCTCGATATAGTGAACACACAACATTTTTATACAGTCTATTCTAAATAGTGAACACAAAAAATCTCGTTATAGTGAAAATATGTTTTTTTTTCTTTCTTTGAACCTTTCAGCATGCACAAACACGTCTAAAACTCACTAGTGTTATGCAGTGGGCAGTATCCATACAATCGTCCTAATTTACAGTTTGGGGTTGTTTGAAGCAAATACCAAGTGCGCGTTGCTTGTACGTGGAATGTATTATTTTGTAGCGTTTTACATTTTTTACGTATGAGTTGTTTTTGTTAAAAATAAAAATATTGGCTTGTTTTTTAGTAATGGCGGAGAAAAATCTCAATTATATTCCATTTTTTGATAAATTGTACTTCAAAACATACGCGTTTTGATGAAAGTTGCTCCAAGCAGTCAACGCTCGTTACAATGAACAATCTCGATGCAGTGAACAGGCCCGGTTTTTATTAGTTCACTATATCGAGCGTCTACTGTATTCACGAAATGTTTGCATCACTTTTAGCCAGGAAATTATGCTTGGCTACTATTCGGTTTTTTGGTTCGTCAAAAACTGTGACTAGCACTTACAAGTTCAAACTTGTTCACCGAATGATACCGGACGACCACCGAATCAAGGTTAGGGAGATAATAGCAGAGACTATGAGCTTATCCAAAACACATGTTTGATAAATAAGCTATCCACATGTTGGGCTCCACGGTAGCTATTCTTATACCAAAAATGCATTTGAATCAAAGTTTCTAAGGCTCTTTTGAAGCAGCTTAAGTGAAGCGTGAGCAAAATGTTGAGCATCAAAAACAAACAAAGCACTACGCTCAAAAAGCGTTGTTACTTCAACTCACTCTTTATTAAACGTGTACATTAATACAATATAGAAATTCACGTCGTTCCTAGGAGTGAAGAAAGAGTAAAGAAATAAACGGAAGTGTAGTTTTAACTTTTTTTTTCGGAGGATTTTTGAAACACTACTGAAGCACTCAGACTCAAAACTGGTCCATTGTACTGCCACGTAGTATCCTACTCCAGCGCCGTTAATTTGATCCCAACGGCAAATGGTGACTGGACCAGATTCAATTTCACTAGGATTCGAACCTTGGACCTCTCTAACTTAGGGCAGGCACCTAACCAACTGTGCCATCCAGTCGTTGAGTTTATAATAATAATAATAATGGCGGCACTACAGTCCGAAGTGGACCTAGGCCTAGCTTCTCAGCAACCACTCGTGTTGTGCGTGCTATTGTTCTCTCACGAGTGGAGGGGACCTACAATTTAATGCCGACTCCGAACGGCGAGATTGAGAAGCTTTTTCTAGACAGTTATACTCTTTGAGCATTGTCAGTGACTCGAAAGAGGTGGGGCCGTGAACAATTTTTTTTTTTTTAAATTGTTTGTCTGAACTTGGATTCGAACCTAGACTGTGAAGGTCGAGTGCGCATTAGAGTCCGACCGAACATTCGGCTTCGGCTTCGGCCACCTTCGGCTATAAATATCAGCTTCGGCAAAACATTCGGCTTCGGCCAAATGAGACCGAGGATTTTGCCAGAGTCGAATGTTTAATTTTCTGTTTTCTGTAAAAGTAGAAGTTGCAAGGAACGGTATGTTTTTCTGTTTTTTTATTGTCGGATATTTTGAAAGTATCATTGTTTACAGCTTTAAAATTACAAGATTTTTCATTTGCAAGTTGGTAAACTAATAAGTGGTCTGTATAATTTTATTTGCACTGGTTTTAGGTAGAAATAACACAAATAATGGCAGCTAAAAATTCATTTATTTCGTAGAAATGATGCGAAAGCCATTTGCAAAAGTTGTTCCAAATAGAGTTCGACTGAACATTCGGCTTCGGCTTCGGCCGAAGGTGATCAGAAAGCCGAAGTTCGGCTTCGGCTTCGGCCGAAAAACTGGCCTTCGGTCGGACTCTAGTGCGCATGGGTCGACGCACGAACCCACACGGCCACGGCGCCCACAGTCGTTGAGTTTTAACTTACCAAAAAATGAATGTACAGTGGAATCTCGAAAACATGAACGGTTCTATAACATGAACACATCGGAACGATGAACGATTTTTTTCTATTTTTTTCGGGTGGCAGTCTACTATAAAGCAGTTTTTCAAAGCAAATGTCAAAATAAGTCTGATTTTTTCTTTCGAACCATTTTATTTTATTTGTTGATGTTTCTTTTTTTTAAGGTTCCGTCTACAAAAGCCTTTATAATGCCGGTGTGATCGTCCCTTCATCTTTTTGTCATGTCGATGTCACACTTTTTTATCTCCGACGTTTATAAAGACATCGGTATGAAATCTTGGAATTGAGTAGTTTAGGTCTAGAAATCATTTTCCAAATAAAATTTAAAAAGTGGGGCCATATAGGGGAGACTCCCGTATAGCTGAAGTTTCCATGCATTCTGAAACAGCGACGCAGTGATATATCAATCGACAGATCGTTTGAAATAAGTTTGGGATTTGCTTCAACACTGTTTGATCCAAAATACCGTTAGAAAAATATGGAGCTCCAAAGTTGGTTTAATGCGTCTTCCCTTCTTGCTTCTAAGCCAAAGTGTTGAAAAATCTGAAAAAAAAACACAAAAACCTCGCTTCAATGTATACAGTGCCTCACAGAAGTATTCGGAATTATGTTTTTTTCCTGGATCTAAGTATTGTTAAACAACAAATAACTATTATAATTATAATAAAAAAACAGTTTCAATTCAACATTTATTCTCTATTAACAAAAAATTAGAAAAAATAATGCACGTTTTCTATCTGCAACAACAACAAAATGCAGCAAACTAGGATCCAGGAAAAAACATAATTTCGAATATTTTTCTGAGGCACTGTATGTACTTTTATTTCAAACTAATTCGAGCATCCTGAACCAAATAGTTTTGGAGATATTGGCCAAAAACGGTAAATCATCGACATGTGAATTGTGAAGATTTGAAAACGTAGTTTTGAAGACTTCGGCGTAAGCATTATAATACTAACAATAATGGCGGCGGTACAGTCCGAGGTGGACTAGCTCTCAGCATTTTTAATTTATTATTCTATAACATTGCAATGTTTTGTAATTGTTATTATTCTATGTATGAATAAAAAAGTGGTAATTGGTATTTTAAATTGTGTTATAAATATTTTCATCAGGAAAAGGCTAATATGCCAGCATATATGCATGTGACACCATTTCACTGCATCCATCAAGTTAAACCGTGCCATTTTGATTACACGAATTGGCGGGGGATTCAAATTTATAGCCTTTGAATAGCAAATACCACTACGTACTCTCCCGTAGCACTGTCAACCTCGTGAAATTTGACGCATTCGTAATTGCTTCTCTGATCCTTCTCGTACACCAGCACATCCGCATGCAGTGTGTGCGATTGCAGTTAAAAGAGCACGTAATCAGAGTTTTAATTGACTCTTAATTTGGCTCATATTTGTTTAACTGGAATGCAATTCAATTTTGAAGGACATGTATGCAAACGCAATTATTCTCTGACACGGTGACAGTCGTGTCCTTCATTGAACTTCATGTGTTCCCTGAGTGACTCTTGAACGACACATGAGTACGCCATAAATGTATTTAACTGACCATTGGTAACTTTCAGGTCAATCTTGGACATATTTGTAGGCTATCATCAAGTAAACTGTTACGGGTGAATGTTTGCAAGAGGAAATTCTCTTCAAGTAAGATGTTTCATATTTTCCCTTCGCAGTCGCAACAGACAGTAAAAAACTAATAACCATCACGTGCGTGTATCCTTACGCGTTTATTATCGTAATTTATGGTCATTGACACAATACAGTCTCAATGAACTGGCATGAAGATGGTGTTTCAGTCGACATTTATTAGACGCAATCTCATGACAATAATAACCGTCAACACATAACATTGAATGGCCAGTTGACATGCAATTTATGTTTGTTAACAAGCCATCATTTGTTCGTCTTTAAAGGAGATTGCATTTGCTGCAGGAATCATTTCCTGGTCGTTTAATTTCCCGGTTGGGTGATGAAAATTGAGCAACCATGCGATCAAAAACGGTTGGATTATTTTCTTTAAAGTTTTTTTTTGAAATTTTGTTGGCATAAACCCAGGACTGCCAAATCCTTGAAAGAACAAATTGAGTGATACACCATCGAAATTTAATGCAAAACATTTTCTTTCGTGGCGCTGCAGCTCAAGGCATACTTAGACCTAGCGTCTAGAGCAATCACTCGTGTTCTGGGTAATATTGTCCAGGATCTGCCGAAGATGATCTGGTTTACTGTGGACTTCCCTTGTCAGAAATCAATCAGATGGTGACAGAAGGTTTAAGGCATTCACACAGAATAGGAGGAAATATTTTATACGCGATGTTAAGGAGACTTATCACTCGATAGTTGGCGCAGTCAAGGTCTCCTTTCTTGTGGATCAAAATTAATTTCATTAAGTGCTTCCTATCTTTAAATTTAAATAAAACAAAATGTGTATGAGATATCGTCTAATTTTTTTTTTCATTCGTTTAAAAGGCGTGTTGATGCCATTATATATAAAATGTAATACAAATGTCCGTGGGCGCCGTGGCCGTGTGGGTTCGTGCGTCGACCCATGCGCATTAGACTTTTCACAGTTTAGGTTCGAATCCAAGTTCAGACAAACAATTTAGTTTTGTTTGTTCACGGCTCCAAACAATTTTTCAAAAAAAAAATTGTTCGCGGCTCCACCTCTTTCGAGTCACTGACAATGCTCAAAGAGTATAACTATCTAGAAAAAAAAACTTCTCAATCTCGCCGTTCAGAGTCGGCATTAAATTGTAGGTCCCCTCCACTCGTGAGAGAACAATAGCACGCACAAAACGAGTGGTTGCTGAGAAGCTAGGCCCAGGTCCACTTCGGACTGTAGCGCCGCCATTATTATTATTATTATCATAATACAAATGTCCGCCGCGACTTCTTTATACGGCGCGCAGCCAAAATGCCCAATTTTTACATGACTCTGGCACAAAAATCAGCCTGAATTTGACCGATGGTATGGGCTATGTTGGCTTTGAGGGCCGTTGTGGGCTGCAGCTTACTCATATAGGCCTGCGACTTCAGAAAAAATGAGTCTAGCCAGGCGTCTATGGATCCAACACCTAAGATGGCTAGGCCATGTAGAGTATATTTACAGCTTAGCTCCGGCCCGAAGAGTCTTCGACTCTGAGCCTGTGGGACAACGTAACAGAGGACGCCCACGTATACGGTAGTGCACACAAGTCGAGGGGAATCTCGGCCGGCTTGGTGTGCGAAACTGGAGACAGCCTTCTTCCACCGAAAATCCACTTTCAAACTAGATTCTCGGGTGAAGCAGGTATGTTTTCATAACTTTTCGTTCCGTTTCCTCATTTTCTGATGATCGATGATCGAGTAACACCTCACGCATGCTGCGAGGAAAATTGGAATTATATATATATATAGGAAAATTGGTTATAGGGACGCTTTAAATGCAATTTTAATGTTTTTTTACATTACATACATTACAAGACATTTTTTTTATCCGTCATTCATGAGAAATTAGAATTTAAAAGAGGACATTATTCAATTCGCTGTAGAGCATTACTGGATGAAAACATGATGCAATTGAACCGATTGGCGTGTTCCACATGCAGAAAATCTTGCCTGCCCAGTCGGATTTCCCAGTCGTTGAAACAGCTACTATTGGAAGACCCTTCACTTCTTGTGCAAAATTTGAAACACCCTTTATATCAGACCATAAGGAACAAAGCTCACGATGTGAGAAATCTTTACCTGTTATAATGCGTCGTCCTTCTCTTGCACTCCTCAAAACCCAAACAGGAAAAGTTTTCAAATAAAAATTTCTGATTAGACACACATTTTAGGACAATTTACCACAAACATGTATCTCATAGTCCAACCTGGCCTATCTTACAGACAATCTGCTCCTGACTATACCCATGTTGCTGGCATACATTCAAATAGACGAAAAATAATAAAACGACAAAAGTCCCCTGAATTCAATTCATCTTTAAGTGTGCGTCATCAGTCGTGAATCATTCGAACATGTGTTCGTAAGCTTTCAATTACCAGCAGTGAGGCAGGTCAGTGATGCCTCCTTCCGATTGCCAATTAATTGCACACGCATGTGTGAACTTAATCTCCACCACACAATCAAACGTAGGCCGCTTGAGTTAATTATAGGGCAAGCTCACTGTCAAATATTTCAACTGGGACTCCTACGCAATAAGGAATTCTTCTTCTTCAGAATCCCCACAAGTGATTCTTCACGTTTCAGTGCTTCAGAAAACCTTGCCGAACTCCATGCGGCCTTGCCTTACATTTAAACGTATTTTGTGACCTGTGGGGGACAGCTTATCTCTCCCACCACACAACCTTAGATACATTCTTCCGACACGTAGTCTTGAGTCAACAGGTTCATCGCACAAACTCAAAATCCACCCAAACCACCACCGACAAGGACGAATTTCCCCCGCAGAGATTAAGGGAGGAACTTTGTTTGAATTAGAAACTCATACTCATCCTCAGAAATATCTATTTGATTTTAATGAATTACGACAAGTTCTTAAGGCTTGAGTGGACCTGAATACATTTTCTTGTTTCTCAAAGAGGTTGGAAAATATGTTAATTTGACATCGATTTGCTGCCACGAACAAGTGCATGTTCGCGAAACTTGTCGTTACAGTTGTAGCCAAAGCACGTGCTGCAGCAACAAATACGACAGTTGCACGGTACCTCCGCCTTGCAAGTTGAACACGATTCTAACGTCAGCAGACGTAAGTTATACGGCTATGCAGCCCTTCAACGACAACGGACACAAAGGGCTGAGTGGCGCGAAGCGGGTAGTAATCACGCGTAAATAGGGTGTACGAGTTTGTTTAGAACCGTTTCTGCAATTGATGTGTCCTTCGAGAAAGTGCGAAGGCGCAAGTGGTCGTTAGTTGAGCAACAGTGTCGGTTGGAGTTCATAAAATAACTCACGGTGCCTGGGTGGCTGAATATTTTCTTAACCATTTTTTTTGCTATGGAGAAAGAATTGTGCATAATTCGCGTTGATTGTGTATTCTATTGAAACGGTGGCTTATGGTGAGTGAAGTTATTGCGGGAAAAAGTTCGAAGATGAAGAATGAACCAAGGATGAGCTGTGATGTAGAAGGAAAAACATTTGTGAACCATCCTTGTTTTGGTTCTAGGAAATGAGTTTTCTTGGTAAAGGCACTTCTAATTTAACCCACTTTTAATGAGCTGTTTATATTTTTTCGTGAAGGATCAGGTCTAAGCGCATTTCCTCTTAAGAAACGACTGCCGTGAGTGGCAAAACACAAACATTCACGCTCTTCGTCTTCTTAGTGTGGCGCTACAGTCCAAAATGTACTTCATTTTGTCCTCACTTACCACCAGACCTATTTTGGCCGCCTCCGCTTCAATGCCAACAAACGCCTCATTGACGGCTCACTGTGTTCGACCAATCACGTCGATGCCATCCGCTTCAGCTAGCAGTTGAGTAGACTTTTCGAAGATCGTGCCTTTAGTGAGTTTTGCACGATCTTCTCAAGAACGATGTTAAAGAATGCACACGATAGCGTGTCGCCTTGTCTAAAACCCTTTTTTCACATTGAAGGTCTCGGTGAGTTCGTTTCCGACCTTGATGGAGCAGCGAGAGTTCTCCATCGTCATCGTACACAATCTGAGGAGTTTGGTAGGTACATCAAAACTAGACATGGCGCTATATACACACCTGATCAAAAAAATAGATACACCCTCATTCACCTTACATTTTTCGTGAAATGAAATGAAATTTTTCAATGAAGGAAATGGTCAAAGTTTACAAAAAAGGCAAATATATTTGTATTCTATATCTCATCTCATCTCATTTTCAATGACCCGCATGTTCCACTAAAGGGGTCGCGGGGGCAATGCATGCACGAGAGATCTCCAGGCCACTCGATCCTCCGCCATCAACTCTAACTCATCAGGAGCTATGCCCAAGCGCAACCAGGCGAGTGTTTGGACTTGGTCCAACCATCTCATCCTAGGTCTGCCAAGCGGTCGCCTACCTGATGGAATCGCATTCAAGGCACGCCTCGGAAGTCGTGGTGATGGGGACATTCGTGCCACGTGACCAAACCAACGAAGTACAGCCCTTTCCGTTCGAAGAAGCAGCTGCCCAACATTGAGTTCCCCGCGCACTGTCGTGTTTCTCACCCTATCCCGGCGAGTAATTCCCACAACAGCACGAAGAAATCTCATCTCGGCAGCTTGTATTCGCGATCTTATTCTTTCGGTCATTACCCAAATTTCATGACCATAGGTGAGAGTTGGAACAAATACTGCGTTAAAAACCGCTAACTTGGCTTTGACACCGAGCTCGGCCTTCCTGATTACAGACCGACCAAGCTGTTTCAGCTTGACCAATCCTACAGGAAAGCTCAGCATTATTCCTCCCATCACTCGTGAAGAAGACCCCGAGATACTTGAACTTGTATTCTATATACTTATTAAAAACTTAATATATAAAAATATTTTCGATATTTACGTAAATAATTTTTTCATGAAGATTAAATTGCATTAGCTCAAAAAAATCATATGATCAAAAAAATAGATACACTCAGATTGTGATCAATATTCAATTATATCACTATTTTCTTTGTGAGTTTTTTGTCAAAAAGGTTTAGTATACTTAATTTTAATTGCTTGGTATCAATTAAGAAGAAGGAAATAAACATTTAAGGTTTACCATGGCCCGAAATAGTCATTGCACTACAGAAGAGAAAGTTTTGGTTCCTTCGCACAGAAAAGAAGGTAGCAGTCCGCTCCGGTAGCTTTATTCGACTTCAGTCTCGATGTTGCCATCTTGACCTCGTCTAAGTCAGGGGGACGGGATTCTTGTCCATTGTCGCCCAAAGTAAGTGGAACATTCTGCCTGACAGCGGTATTTGTGTCCTCATCGCCGTTAAATAGTCTGCAGAAATTTATTATCTTTACTGGGCACATAATCTGTCGTAAAGTCTAACATCTTTAAAATATTTTTTATGCAGATATCTGATAAACTTGAGACGAATGGCAACTTAAAAGCCGATATCCGTTTACAGCTGTTTGAGAACACCTTCGAAAATTGGATTAAGGTAGCCCTAAACGACGAACACGCTCGTCGAACTTGCTCATGCTCGCCGCGTTTTCATCGCGTATGGGCTGGTTCGCAAGCCACTCGCTGTTGGCGAAAAATGTCGATTTTGTAGTGTTCGTTGGCTTTGATGTTCGCCGTGTAGGGCCATGCTCGCGAGCAAACCTCATTTTTGCTGTGAACGTCGCCGACTGCATATCGCGGGTTAAGCACAATGTCAACAGTCAGCCACGATTTTATCGAGGAAGTCACCACTTTCGCTTCCCTATCACACATGTTGAAAAAACAACACGAAATTAATGTTCGCCGTGTAAGGGATAACGCAAACGAGCAAGTTCGTCGTTTAGGGCTACCTTTATTCGGGCTTTATTCGAGCCTGTCGCTACTCCCCATGACCGGACCCCTGTCTAGTCAGTAATGACAGTACTTACCGTTCTAATTAAGCCAATTCCATGACCATAACCGCAATTTTCATTTTTTTTTCATTTTTACTTAATTTTAAAGCTTCTTTTAACAAATATACGAGCTATCTCCCAGCGGACTGCTATCGTTTACCCAGAAGAATGTGTCATAGAGTTAGAGATTCAAAAACCCTCATGATTAAATCCTCTCTAATTCACATTCAACATAATTACCGGATTTTCATCACTGAAGCTGTGCTAAAATGTTTGTGCAGTCCACAGAGAGGGATTTTTTCCTTTGACACTAATTAATTTAGATAGTTTGCACTAGGACTCAGCATCCACACTCTGAAGCTTTCCCTGGCATCCGCACATTTTTCAGGTTTTTTTTTTTGTTTTGTTGCCTCCCTCTCAGTTTTCAAATGGCGTTCATGAGTTCCTTCACCACCCGTTTTTTTTCCAAGTTCCAAGAGTCAAGGGCGTTCCCTCAGCAAATTACATTTCATGTGAACAAAATAAATGAGCCGGGAGATGCTTTTTCCACCTAAATAAGACTTAGTGGGAAAAAGAAGGTCACATGCCATTTATTTCTCGAATTTAAACCATTCTCTTCTCCTCCAGATTAAGGGTTCACTTCGAAAGTTTTCCAACACAACCATGGACATCATAATCCGACAAGAGGACATTTCCCTGTCGCAAGTGGCCTTGTACGCCTCAATCTCATTCATGATCGTATCCATCATGGGGGCGATTGCCTACATTACATGTTCCAAGAAGTATCGTCTCAACTGGTTCGAGAAAACCTTGTTGGAGTCCGCCAACGAGAACGACGAAGTGAATGAGAGGTAAGTCGACAGTCTCTGGGGAGTTGTCACTTCACTTCACCTGAATGCTTGTTTGTAGTCGCGAGGCGCTTGTGGGTGGACCATCGGGATACAATGTGGACACAATCAGCGAATGCTCACGAAAGGGGAACATTAGCCCGACTTCAATTAATGACGACCCAACATTTTGGGTGCCTCCGTCAAAGACCAACCTGGCCGCGTCGAATCAGGTTCTCTCATCAGCTGGTAAGCATTGCAATCCCTCAAGAGGTCCCTTCCACTTACTTCTGCTTAACAGATGAGTCACCCCCGCCAACACCAACCTCTCCGACTGGAAGCAACAAATCCGTGTCTCTGTCTATTGGCTCCGGCTCAGTGCCTATCGCCCGATCGGATAAGCACGTCGTCCTTGGAATGACTCCCGCCCGTCCAAAGGTTTCGTCGATGAATTCGAAGCTGGATCACACCAAGATTGACATGTCCTTGTACAAAAGTGTAAGTACCTGCCACTCGCAATCAGCTCATCCTCAAGTAATCCAATTTCAGAACTCCCTCCAGAAGTCTGCGTCAACCCCCTCGAACGAGGAAATCCGGGGAACCATCCACTTGAATATTTTATACGATCCCATTGCTGGCATCTTATCGGTGCGGCTCATCGAGGTAAGTAAATTGGCCGTAAAGTGCAGCCGACCTTAAGTGATATCCGATGAATTCCACAGGCACAGAACCTCCAGCCACGGGACTTCAGTGGCACAGCTGATCCCTACGCAAAAGTTCGCCTGCTGCCGGACAAAAAGAACGTCTGGCAAACAAGGATCCACAAGAAGACACTGAATCCAGGTAAAGTATCGTATATCTTCCAGTTACCTTTCACTGTTCACACGCATTCGAGCTCCCTCTGAGAACAGGAGATACCGAACTTTAGTCATAAATCTCCGCATCTCCCATAACCCGTCGTGTGGGGCTGAATGACGTGGGGGAAACTTTTCCCCGCTCAGTGCATACCTGGGAGAAAACTTTTCAATTCTTGACAATGGATAATGGGTGCAGGATAAGAACTACGTAAGACTCTTTTCAAAGGCGATATCCTGGGAGAGGGGGAAACCTACTGGCAATCAAGTGCTTGAGTGCACGTGAATGTCGTTTCAAATGGATTCGGTGTCAAGTACATAAGAACGGGAATTAGAAAGTTCAACACGGAGGGAGAAGGAGAGTTATTCGATAGCTGGACGGAACAGGAATTTTGATGGCTCTTTATATGTTCATGACCCAGCTCATGCCAGCTGCAGGTAGTCATGGTTCACCTTAAGTGCTCATCAAATGCCTTAAGAGGGGTATTATTGCTGAATGCTAATATGGGAATGTTAGTGGTCCGACATTAACTCCGTCATAACAAGTTAAATGTGGACGTTGCCTTTAGTGGAAAACATCTCATTGGAACTAAGCACTCTTGAGGTGGTCGGAAACGACTTTGCAGTGGAAAATATTTACGTTATAAATTTTGATTGCCTCTTAAGGAGATTTCGAAATGTTTGTTCTTATCACTGCCATCGCCGGTATTAGTGAAAGTTGAACTTGGAGGAATAATGCTTATGCCACCTAACATATGCTGCTCTTAGTTTCTCTTGTTATATTCCTGTAGCATTGGTTTTTGAAAAAAATTAAAGTTAAGATGAGATCACTTTTTTTCGGGTGATTTTAGAAACACTACTACTACTACTACTTCAATGCCGTTAATTTGATCCCAACGGCAAATGATGACTGTACCAGATTCGATTTCAATGGGATTCAAACCTGGGACCCCTCTAACTTGCGGCAGGCAATTATCCAACTGCGCCATTCAGTCCAGATGAGATCACATTACTCCCAAGTTAATCTTTCCCGACCAACCACTTGAAGACACAAATATTTTAAAAAGTTCTTTCTAAAAAGTCCTTAAGACAATCAAAAACATTTTAGCGCGATTTGAAGTAGACAACGAAAAAGGCAGAAATCATGGTATCGTGCCTGTCATTTCCTCGTAACATTTTGAGGAAACCCATGCACCACATGGTTACTTTTTTGGGGATGTGCTTGTGTGCTTGGGATATTGTCCGCGCTTCTGCGCCGTACAACAGGACTGGGATGATCAAAGTCTTATACAAAGTCGGCTTGGTCTTCCTAGAGAGGGCTCTACTACTCAATTGCCTTTTGAGCCCAAAAAAACAGCGGTTGGCAAGAGTTATTCTGCGTTTGATCTCGGTACTGATGTTGTTTGTACTGTTTACCGCGGAGCCAAGGTAGACGAAGTCCTTAACTACCTCACAGTTATAGCTGTCTATGGTGACGTTCTGGACAAGTCGTCGATGTTGTGCGTCCTTTCTCGATGACAGCATATACTTTGTTTTGCCCTCGTTTACCGCCAGACCCATTTTAGCCGCTTCCGTTTCAATGCCAGCAAACGCATCATTGACGGCTCGCTGTGTTCTCCCAATCACGTCAATGTCATCCGCGTAAGCTAGCAGTTGAACGGACTTTTGGAAGATCGTGCCTCTTGTGTTGGCCAGTGAGTTTTGCACGATCTTCTCAAGAACGATGTTAAAGAAATCACATGACAGCGCGTCGCCTTGTCTAAGACCTTTTTTGACATTGAAGGTCTCGGTGAGTCCGTTACCAACCTTGATGGAGCAGCGAGAGTTCTCTATTGCCATCCTGCTCAGTCTGACGAGTTTAGCAGGAATGTCAAAACTAGACATGGCGCTGTCTCTATACACGCTGTCATATGCGGCCTTGAAATCGACAAATAGATGGTGTGTGTCAATTTGCATTTCTTGGGCCTTCTCCAGGATCTGCCGCAGTGTGAAGATTTGATCGATGGTGGACTTCCCGGGCCTGAAACCACACTGATAAGGACCTATCAGTTTGTTCACGAATGGTTTCAGGCGTTCACACAAAACGGCAGAGAAGATTTTGTAGGCGATGTTAAGGAGACTTATCCCTCCATAGTTGGCGCAGTCAAAGGGGTCTCCTTTCTTGTGGATCGGGCAAACGATACTGAGACTCCACTCATCGGACATGCTTTCCTCCGACCATATCTTACAGATGAGCTGGTACATGCACCCTACCAGATCACCTCCAGCTGCTTTAAACATTTCAGCGGGCAGACTATCTGCACCAGCAGCTTTATTAGACTTCAGTCTCGATATCGCTATCTTGACTTCGTCTAGGTCGGGGGGACGGTATTCTCTTCTATCATCGTCCATTGTGTTGAGTGGAACATTCTGCCTGACAGCGGTATTTGTGTCCTCATCGCCGTTCAACAGTCTGCAGAAATGATTTTTCCAAATTCTCAGTATCGACTGCGAATCTACTATTAGTTGTCCATTTTCGTCCCGGCAAGCTTCTGCCATAACACCTCTCCATCTCCTCGATCGCGCGCTTCTCGTGCTCTTTCTTTTTCTTCCTGAGAAGCCGGTTCTCTTCCCTTCTTCTCTGTCCGTAGAGCTCACGAACAGCTCTCGTGGTTCGATGCAGCGTTGCCCGGTAGGCTTCTTGTTTTGCTGCATGTGCCTGCCTGCACTCGTTGTCAAACAAGGGGTTTTTCCTAGGTGGTGTTTTGAAACCCAGCACATCAGTAGCGGCTTCTCTGATGGCTCTTTGACAACGTTTCCATTCTTCGTCTATTGTTAGAGCAGGCGACGTCGAACTTTCGGAGAGTTTCAGGGAGACTCGATCGGCAAAGTTCCTGGCAGTCTGTTGCGATTGTAGCTTTTCGACGTCAAACCGTGGTTGGCTTCCTCGACTCCGTTCTTCTCTCGATATCCGTGTCCTTACCTTGGCTACAACAAGGAAATGGTCCGAGTCGATGTTGGCGCCTCGGAACGTTCGGACATCAAGAATACTGGAGGAGTGTCTGACGTCGATCGCAACGTGATCAATCTGGTTGACGGTTGAATGATCAGGGGACCGCCAGGTCCCTTTATGGATGTTGAGGTGTGGGAACCGCGTGCTAGCTACAGAGAGGTTTCGCCCCGTAACAAAGTCCACCAGCCTGAGTCCGTTTTCGGACGTGGTGTCGTGCAGGCTGTGTTTACCGATGACTCTAGCAAAGATGTCCTCTTTACCCAGCTTAGCGTTGAAATCTCCTAGAACGATCTTGGTGTCGTAGCTGGGGCATTGATCGTACGTTCTTTCTAGGAGATCATAGAAGTCATCCTTACTATCGTCATCTTTGTCCTCCGTTGGGGCGTGGGCGCAGATTAGGCTGATGTTGCCGAATTTAGCCTTAATGAGGATTGTTATGAGGCGCTCGCTTATGTACTTAAAGCCTAAGACTTTTTGCCTAAGTCTGCCTCGAACAACAAATCCACATCCAAATAATCGCTGCCTTCGCTCTCTGTAACAATCGCCGTAGTAGATATCGCAGCTTTTCATCCTCTTTTTGCCCGGCCCATCCCATCGCACTTCCTGGATTGCGGTAACGTCTGCTTTATAGCAGTCTAGGGCCTCCGCGAGTTCATCGGCTGCACGTGGTCTGTTCAGGGACCTCACATTCCACGTGCAGAACCGAAAGTCATTGTCCTTATTCCGTTTGCTAGGGTCGTCAACAGTAAATCCGTCCATATCCGAGGCAGTTTGTGCTTTCTGAACTCGTTCATTTTTACGTGGTGAGGAAGTTAACCCCACGCATAACCTCCAACTGGGAGGACAGGTCCATTTGTTTAGCCCTCAGACAAAGGGGTCCGGAGGGATCCGGTGTCGGTAGCCTCTTGCAGGCTGTGAGCGCCGCCGTTGGCCCTAAAAGAAGGGCTCATCCGCCGCCATCTCTATTCCAGGGTCCCGACCTTACCATGGAAACCAGGTAGCTCCTGCTGACTGGAGTTGTGGATGCCGCCGTTGGCCAATCAGTTGACCAGCTCCTCCGCCGCCATCCTAACAAGAGTGATGAGCCCTGGTAGACTCACACTCCCCTCTCTCTCGTTTGCAGCCGCCCAGACGTCCCACGAGGGTTGGTTACCCCATCTTCTGTCAAGGGTACTCGGCTCACGGATTTCACCACGGGGAGGTGAGAGTAGGAGTTCGTTAATAGAGGCTAGGTGCAGACGCTTGTGCCTGCATGGTTCGCATATTAACGCTTCGAAATCCGGATTGCTAACAGGTCCAAAATTTAAAAATGTATTTGCCCTAAAATGTAAAAATCGTGTAAACTACTACAACGTAGAATGCGACTAAGGTTCAAAAGGGAATGGCTAGTAGTCATTGGATTGTAAGAAGACTTTCACTGTTCCCATATTTATTGCGACAATTTTCTCAAAAATCCCTTTTTAATTTCAGTATTTGATGAAGACTTCGTTTTCGAAGAACACCCGGCAGTAATTGAGAAGCGAACCATCGAGATTCTACTCTATGACTTCGATGCATACTCCAGACACGTTTGCATTGGCGGTGCCCAATTGCCCTTGGCTAACATGGATCTAACCGACAAAGTTCAACTGTGGACTCAACTCGGCTCTTGTGCTGAACAGGTACACATCAACCCATTAAAGCATTCGCATTGGAGTACACAACGTTTCTTTTTAGGATTCGAAAATTGATTTGGGAGACCTAATGCTGTCGTTGGCTTACCTTCCATCCGCTGAACGCCTCACTGTGGTCATGATTAAAGCTCGGAATCTGCGAGTAGTCGACGACACTCGCAACTCTTCCGATCCGTATGTAAAGGTGACCCTTATCAGCGGTGGCAAGAAGATAAAGAAACGCAAGACCGGCGTAATCCGAAACTCTGTCAATCCGGTCTTCAACGAAGCCCTCACTTTTGACGTGCACAGGGAAGTTTTGAAGCACTCAACCCTGGAGTTCACCGTCGTCCATGATGGACTACTAGGTAAGGATATCCTCAACAAGTGTGTCTAGAAGTAATTCTGATTGTTTTCCAGGATCGAGTGAAATTCTTGGACGTGTAGTGGTCGGCAACTCGCCAGAAGTGCGACTGGAGGAGAAAATGTTCTTCGACGAGATGTTCCGATCAAAAAGCGCCACCGCACAATGGGTGCCCCTGCAGGAAGTCATCGTTAAGTCATCCACATCATCTCATCCATCGCAAGGTGCCGGAAAAGGGTTCTAAAGAACCGAAGTAACCTCATTTTGGTAGAACTGAGCTAGTTCCTCAGATATCTGACCCGAATATTGTTCCGTTGAGGCACTTAATCTTCCTATACATCATATACAATTGTTGCTTAGATACAAGGGTAAACAAATATCAAGTACATTCATTTAAGGTTCAGCAAGATTGTTGATTTGTTCGGATGTATTTGATCATGGTTTCAGCCGACAAATTTTGAAAACTGTGAAGGGTTTTGAACGAGTTAAAAAACAAAAAATTGGTGTGATCTGAGGAGGAAATAATTATGAATTTGAATTCGTCTTCATATGGTGGTGGTTTAGTGGTCCAAAGGTTGTTCAAGTCTTCCTCGCAGATGGATGCTTCAATTCGATTTTTTTTTTCTTGCACAGAAGTCATTGAGTATACGTAACATATGAGCTTATTTTGTCTGCACCCAAGAGTCGATTATATCGGTGTCATTTGGATATACTTTAGTTTTTTGGAGAACCAAGGGGCTCTGTTAGTGTTTACGTCTTTTTTCGAAGAACACAAAATCTCCATGTGTGAACTCTCTTGTCTTGCTATCCCAAATATGATTTTGTTTAAAATTCGCTATCAGTCTCTTGAGTTCCTTTAGTTCCTTTAGTTCCTCCAAGCCTTGCTAGCAAGCTTTCCTTATCCTGGATGAAAATTTCAACCATAAACCATAATTTGTTTTCTCAAGCATCTTGTAGCTTATACCTCGCATCGCAAAACAATCAATTCAACACATTTTTGGATCACTTCAAAACTAAAGAAAATTATTGATTCAATATTGAAAACAAAAAATTGACAAAATCCTTAAACTAAAATTGGAAAGAAATTTAATCTCTATATATAAATGTATACCTAAATACAAAAAGTCAATCCCAACAATTATTTAATTGAAAAATATGAAAAATATAATAAAATGTCTTAAAAATAAATGTCCATTGTACCTTAACCTTTACAAGTATTAAACTAAGATTTGAACTTAATTGAAAGGAATTATATCTGTAGTGCATAAATGAAAATGATTTATAATTTAAAATGCTAGTGTTTTCTATGTGCTTTTGTATTTAATGGGCCATCCCTTTAACTTGGAAGTCCGTTAACAACTAACAATTATATTCTATTAAGATTTTGTATAAGTAAAACTAAATATATACATATATACATTGACTGCTTTCTATACACATTCAATTGACAACAGCCGGCAAATGCTTTTCCCTTCTATCAGAAGAAAGAAGAAGAACCGCCTAAAATAGTGTAGAAACTTAATTTTATATTTATTTCAAAATTAAATGATTATTTTCTTGTTTTATTAAGAAATTATAATTTACACGATTCTAGTGAAATATTTATGAAACAAGCAAAATTATATTGTCAATGAACATTGTGTATTTGTCAGAGAATTTATTTATAATAAAATTTAAAATAATAATAAATTTAAATAATTATTTATAATAAATTTTAAAAATAACTCAGTCGAAACTATTTATTCTGATTAGATTTTTTGTTAATAATAATAATAATAATGGCGGCGCTACAGTCCAAGGTGGACCTGGGCCTAGCTTCTCAGCAACCACTCGTGTTGTGCGTGCTATTGTTCTCTCACGAGTGAAGGGGACCTACAGTTTAATGCCGACTCCGAACGGCGAGATTGAGAAGTTTTTTATAGACAGCTATACTCTTTGAGCAATGTCAGCGACTCGAAAGAGGTTTAGCCGTGAAAAAATGTTTGATGTTTTTTTCGAGATTCGAACCGACGACCTCGAGCGTAGGAGTCGACGCACCTACCCACTACGCCACGGCGCTATGGAATTTGAGCAACAACAAAATAATTTTCAAAAATGCTAATAAAAAGTATTTCAATAGGAACTTCCAAACTTTGACAGCTAATAGCGGCCATATTGTTAAAACTACAGCTTCCAAATTGTCTGTCATTTATTCAATCTGTTTTACCAAATTACCATTGACGGACATAGCGTTCAACAACATGTGCAAATGATAGAATTGTTTTATGAAAATGGGTGTTCTGTTCGGGCATGATTGACGATTTGACGCGTTTCGCACATATTACGGTCGACATAATCGTCCTACCGGGAGGACTATTCGCTGTGTGATGGATAAATTTGAGTCCACTGGTTCACTAAATGATGAACCAACACCTGTACGACGACGTCGATGAAACGCAAGATCTGGCCAAAACATCGCCGCTGTCTGTTAAAGTGTGTAGGAGAATCCGGGGCAGTCGATTTCGCGTCGCTCACAAGAACCCTTCCTTTAGCAGACCACAACTTGCCGAATTTTGCAGCGTGACTTGGGCCTGTACCCGCACAAAATTCAACTGACCCAGGAGCTAAATGTAAACGACACGATACATAGACAACGATGTGGGCAGTTAAAAGCTGAACTTAATTTTCGGAAAAATAGAAAAATCAGCTTTAGCAATCAGGCCCATTTCTGGATGAATAGGTACGTCAACAAACAAAATTGTTGAATTTGGGACGACACCAATCCGCATGAGATCCAACAGCGTCCAATGAATTCCGGAAAAATCACTGTTTGGTGTGGATTTTTGGATTGATTGTGGATTTTGGGCTGGCGGTATCATCGGTTTATATTTCTTTGAGAACGACGTTAGCTAGGCAATTACCATCAACGGCGAGCGCTATAAGTCGATGATTACCAACTTCTTGTGCCCTGAATTGGATGATATGGACACCAACGGCATGTGGCTTCAGCAGGACGGCGCTACATGCCATACACATGATGTCAGATTCGAAATTCTGCACGAGCCATTCAAGGGCATGGTCATCTCACGTGGAGGTGATGTGAATTGGCCAAGGAGATTGTGCGATTTGATCGCGTTAAACCTTTTCTTGTGGGGTTTTCTGAAGTCTCAGGTCCACGGGAACAAGCCACAGACCACAGCGGCCCTCAAAGCCAATATAGCCCATGCCATCGGTCAGCCTGATTTATGCATTCGAGTCATAGAAAATTGAACATTTCAGATGTGCGCAACCCAAAGAAGCCGCGGTAAACATTTCAACAATGTTATATTTTATACATAATGGCATCGAAAGGCCTTTCAAATGAATTTAAAATTTCGATGAAACCTTACACACACTTTGTTTTATTTAAATTTTAAAATAGAAAGCACTTAATGAAACACCCTTTAGAAGCTTTTTAGAAGAGCAGAAAGAAAATAATGACTTCCATTTTCTATATATGTACATACTATCCCGGCTCTGGCGGCATTAAGACGATTGTGATTGGAGAAAATATTTTTTTAAAACCCTCGATGATTTTAGAGAGGGATAAACACAAAGATAACGCGCTGTTTTTTTGTGTAGCGCTCTATTTGTAACAACCCTGAACTGTCAGCTGTCTTTCTACTTCGGTCGCAAAACTTCACCACACATGGTGCAAATGACATCCTTTATAACTCTTTGTCAAGCCCATTAATCAGAATCCGGCAAACTAAATTTTTCATGACTTTTCTGTGCAACCACATTCTTTGAATATGGTGTGACTCGGAAGAGGTGTTGCGTGAATATGATAGTTGGTGCTGCCGGAATCGAATCTAGACTTACTCACCTACTCACCTACTTATAAGGCTCACGTCCCATGGACGGACTGCGCCATAGCTATGGCTGTTATATATTTATGATAGTCCCGGGGACGCTGCCTTCAGTCACCTAGACCAAGCTGTCTTGCGTCTGCGATCACTTGGTCTACAAACCGGAGGTTCGCCCTGCCTCTCCTTCTCGAACCAGAAGGCTCGTATTCGAAGACTCTCTTAATTGGAGCATTGTTGTCCATACGCTCGATGTGACTGAGCTAATTTAGTCGACAACGACTGGATGGCGCAGTTGGTTAAGTGCCTGCTCCAAGTTCGAGGAGTCCCAGGTTCGAATCCCAGTGAAATCGAATCTGGTCCAGTCACCATTTGCCGTTGTGATCAAATTAACGGCACTATCACTGGAGTAGGTTGCTACCTGGCAGTAGAATGGACCAATTTTGAGTCTGAGTGCTCCAGTAGAGTTTCAAAAATCCTCCCAAAAAAAACATGATTTCAGAAACAATGCATAAAATGCCTCTCATCCTATCTTGCGCTTCATAACAAATACAAACTTATCTGTTTCCATGAGGACTCCATCAGTCCCCGTCTTTACTACAACTCCATTGAAAGGAAATCCAAAAATCTTCAACTTGTAACATCTTTATTTTTGGAAATAGAACCAAAAACACACAGACATAGCACCACAATTCTGAACCCGCTTTGAAAGCAAGTGTATAGCTCCTACTTTCGGCATGGAATGATCTCTCTTAGGATTCGTCAATTCGTGTCCACAGCGGCGACATCCGATATCAACAGTTTGACACAGTTTGCTGAGCCGACTGTGACTCCAGCATCCGTTGCCGACAATTGAATGCCAAATTCGCCAACGCTTCCGCCGCATCAATTTCATCCTTCTGATGGATTGTATCGTAAACGTGAATAGATTTGTGTCTCGGTGGGGGATTCTTGTCCAGCTTGCATCTGAAATGGAAATGAGACGTCACTTTTGAACTTCAAAAAGGTTCCCCTTACCAACCTTCTGTCATTAAACTCAATGAAATAGTTGTTCTTGTTCGGTGTGAACTTGGCCGCACTTTCCAGCCACTTTGACAGCTCAGGACTGCAGTTTGTGGGCGAACTCATCTTGTCCGGAGTCGAAGTGTCGCGCAGATACTTCTCCATCATCTGCTGCTTGTACTTGGTACTGGGGGAAAATGCCTGGTTCGCTGGGGGTTTCACAGCCTTCATGGCGTCCTCCGATGTCGAGCTCACTTGAAAGCACTGCGCTGTTGAGGAGCAGACGAAGGGCGCCTCAATGTAGTAGCCGCTAGGAACATATGTTACATTTCTATTGAAACTGTGAACGCTGTTGTTATTCTGAACGTGCCCACTTTGTCTGTGGTCCTGCGAACTGCCGTCCTCCTCGCTGGATGAATACGGAATTGAGTTTTCTGTTTCGCGGCCATCGTCTTCCCAAATACTGTCGGCCGATGATATGCTAAACTGCTCCACATTCCCCTTGGTATTTGTGTTGTAATTCTTTATCAGGTGTCCCCACGATTTCTTCGATCTCTCGCGCTTTGAGTTCTTCAACTTCCGTCGCCAGTTTGCGAACCAGTTGCAGATCTGAGTGTAGGTCAACCCCGTCTCCATGGCGAGCGCTCGCTTCTCATCGCGACTCGGGTAAGGGTTGTCCCGTCGCCGAATCAGCCAGTCTTTCAGCATGCGTTTTATGTCGGGCGTGAAGAGCCGCTTAGCTGGCCGGTGCATATCATCTGGGGGCCAGACTTTTCTACAAATTTGAAAAGGAGACGCTTGTCATGAGTTGTTTTTAAGATTCATTCGCAAAGTGTTACAAGAGCCACAAATGAAAACATGCTGGTTAATTGGAAGTCACCTGGCAGAGGGGTTAGAGCATGGGACAGAAACTATGAGTCGTTTATTACCAAACAAGTAAAATGTTTTGCTTTTGAATAAGTTTTGAAATAAAATTCTGGCCACACAATAATCCATGACGAACCTACTGTGGCGGCGGTTACGCACTGGACGGGATGGTTTTTCACTAGTAGTCTTTTCCATTTTGAGGTAGCTGAAATAAAATAGAACAGGAAATTGTTAATTTAATCGGATGTTTGTGTCAAGAAAATAAAAAAAATAATTCAGTTGAGACGGAAGTAATTGGCTATCGATGGGAAGGTGAAATCAAGGTCATTAGAGCAGTAGACAGTAGCGACAGAGTGTCAGCATTAAACTCATCTAACATGTTTGTCCGTCTTCTACAAAATGGGAGTCTGATTTATTGCGCAGTAATTCAATTGAGAAGTGTTTCAAAAATAAGCTATTAAACGTGAAGTCAAGTAAGTCCCGCTTTGGAAAAATGTAAAAATGTTTAAACAGAACGGCATATGAACCACCAGATAATGTGGAAGGACTCTTGGCTTCAGAGCTTCTCACAAGTGGTGGGGAAATATAGTTGCCGTATGCTGACTCCGAACAGCGAATTGATAATCTTTTCTTCACATTTATACTTCCTGGGCATTTTCTGTGATTCGAGAGATATGGTGTCGTGAGAATTAACGTTAGTGTTTCCGGAGTCGAATCATGAACCAATGGGGTAGAACTAGAAGCGCTTTTATTTCGGAGTTTTTTGAAACGCTACTGGAGCACTCAGACTCAAAACTGATCCATTGTACTGCCCGGTAGCAACCTACTCCAGTGCCATTAATTTGATCCCAACGGAAAATGGTGACTGGACCAGATTCAATTTCACTGGGATTCGAACTTGGGGCCTCTCTAACTTGGGGCAGGCACCTAACCAACTGCGCCAACATAAACTTCTCCTCCGAGCAAGCTGGAAGTATGGGTAGTTGAGTTGTCAAACACGATGAACTTCTAAACAAAACGTTTTTTGTGGCCTCTGTGATGTAGTGGGCTAAAGAATCGACTGCTACGCTGTAGGTCTATGATCGATTCCGGATACAACAACCACTCTCATAACCAGAGCACCAATTCTCTCGTATATTCAGGGCACCACCTCTCTCGAGTCAGTGTCATGCTTAGCTTCTCAAACTTCCCCATTCGGAGTTGGCATGACTCTGTAGGTCACCTTCACTTGTGAAAATGAAAGAAAATAGCTCACCAAACACGGTTGACGCAGAAGCTTGGACAAGTCCTTCCCGGACCACCTGAAGGAGTAGAAATAAGAAATGTAATTTTGCGCATTTAGCATTCCTCAGAATTTTATAAAAGGACCAAAATAACCTTAGTTTTGAAACAGATTTAAGTCCATTTTGAGTGTGTCAAGGTCAACCAAAAACATTTTGTTCGATTTTGTTGTAACTTACGATCATGCAAAGGCATAGATCAATTAACATGAGAGTTCCAACAAAAAGGATATTTTTTTTTATATTTTAAACGACTGAATTTCACACAGTTTTCTAACGAGAATTCCGAAATAACACAACAATTAGAACGAGGTCAGACATAGTCACTCACTAAAGACTTTCTCGATCTCTCTCTTTGCGATCGTCGCGAAAATTCATATTTAGACATGATCAAATGCAATATCCTTAATTTTAATTAAATTACATTCAAAGTGTATACAAGATTTTTTTTAGTCAGTCCCTCATTAAAAATCTAATTCTGGAAAACCTCAAAAATCGTATTTCCGAAATATGCTCAGCGAAATTTCCTTGTTAGTATTTAACACCAACGACTCGACGTCACATCAACAGCACCCCCTCCCCCTCCATTTAAGTGTCGCGCACAAGAGGAAAGCGAACTAGAAAAATAACCTCTTTCAAAAATACTCATGTTTGAAAAACATGACAAAAATGTTTTCATGTTTGCACACTACCTAGATGAAGATCATTCAAATAAAAATAAAATAAACTGGGCCAGAAACAGCGAGCGAGAGTGAGAGAGAGGGAGCTTGTGCGAGAGTAAATAGAGCGCGCCTGCGTTCGGCCACAAATCATGCTCGCTAATGAGCGTATAATTATCTTCATTTATTTTTTGTTCTGAGATTCGAATCGAAAATAAAAAGACCTAATGACCAAGAAGGACATTTATCGTGGATGGAAAAACAGAAGAGTTTGTATGTTGTCATGTTTTTTCGCTTGACAATTACGCAACCTGTCGCAAAAACCAAAAAATTTATGTCAAAATTGTACACTTTCAAGTTGTTTTTTGAAGTTTTGGGGTAGATTTTGTACTTAGCACACCTTGGTTCAACACTTTCCTTGGGGAGGACACAAACTCGTTTACTTAGACTTATTTTTTCCTTGCTTTTCAATCACCGAAACAGTTTTCGAATATTCGACCGTAAAAACTGGTTAAATTTACGAAAATAAAAAAATGTATTTTTCAATGACCAAAAACGACAAATATCGTGTCTTGTCGACTCCGAAACTGATTGGAAATGAAATGAGAAAAAAAATGACTTTAGATATCTTAGCTAGACAACGTGCAGAGAACTGAGGACACACATCACAGATCTCTCGAGAACGAGAGAATTTAGATTCATAGCCACCGTCATGCAGGAGAGTGAGAAATGTCTTCCAAAGGTATGTGCGAGTATAGCTCAGCGTGATATTTTCGTAGATACATTCTATTAAGATTGTATTTCACTTGGAATTACAGGCGAATAAATAAACAGAGTTTCCAATAAATTTGGAGGATGGTCGAGTCGGTCGGTCGTGTGTAATGTGGTTGTTGGGTGAGGGGGAGGGAGGATTTTTTTTATTTTTTTGTTTATAAATACGTTTCTTTCTTTTAAATAATTTGTTGGTGTATTGAAAATGTTTTCGTTTTTCAAAATTTGTTTTTCTAAAAAAACATAGACGACAGTTTAGAGTAGGTTCTCGGGACTACCATGTTCACTGCGAAAGTATTATAATTTAAATCATTTTTAATTTTAAACTTAATTTTTTCGAAAATTCATGACCAAACTAAACGAACTGTGGAAATCCATTAAAATCATCGACTTGTCCTCTTCCATGGAGTCTACTCTCACCCTTTCCACACAAGATGTCATTCGGGAGCTAATAAAAATAGACGACGACATTTCAAGTTTTCACAAATAAATAGTAAATATTAAATATAGAATCAAAACTATGAAGCGACACACGTTATCGCTGAAGCGCACAGAAAATAGATGAAGTTTTACGAGGGGAGTCGACTTCACAGTTGATTAAGTAATTTTCTAAAATTAAGGCCTTGGTATACTTAAAAAGTTCGATGCACAAAATGTTGTGCAGCCAACAGTGTTCCCCTGCAGGCTGTTGATTTTCCATCAGTGACTAAGTGGCTGATGCACGCATTTTTCACGTCCTTCTGATCTCTGAGCAATTAATTAATTTGAGTATTTTTTAAACGCTTATAAAATTAAGTCATAAAATCAATCATTCGTTTTGTATTCGAATTAATTTTGGCACAGCGTTAGGAATACCTTTAACAACATGATGCCATGATGTCTGGGGATACATTCTTGAGCACTGGAAATTTGTATTTTTTTTATGGCGACATCTGTCTCTTTTGCTATTTCCGGTTCTTCCAGAGAATTGGTTTCAACTAGACGCTCAGAAACGAATCGAATCTCCAAATTTCTTGTAAAAATAATACATTCACACAGACGGTAGCTGTGAGGTGGGCGTTGGTTGTGAAAGAGCAGCAGGTGTTTTTTATTCTATTAATATAAATCTAGAAATTACAGCTCTCCAGCAACCACTAATGATGCCCGTTTTCACGCGAACAGATGGGTCTAAAGTTCCTGGTCGAAACTCCAAACGGTGAAATATTTTCAGGGATCGTCGAGAAGTTACTGCTTGCTCTGTCAACAATCGAACTTTTGACCGTTGTGCGTAGGAGTTAACTCATCGATCAACTGTGCCAAGGCGATTTTACACTGGTTTCACGTTTCTTCAGAATTTCGCAACAAAAAACAAACAAACGGAACCCTAATAAAGGGTGACCAGATAAGAACAATGGGAAGAGAACTGCTTAGCCCGAATATAGATAGAAACGGACAAAAAATATATATTTTTTTTTTCCGGTGGGGACTGAGGAGGTTAAATAAAATAACAATGATGTTGAGATATAAAAATTGATTCTGGCTTTATTTTGAAGCCACATTCATGCCATTATATCTGTGGTCACAAGGCATAACCGCCTAAGTCGGTTTTTATACTTTTCAAAAGAGGCGGTCAAAGTTTTAAAACAGCACTACTACTAGTACTTAGGCTACTAGGTTTTTTTGAAATAACTTCTGTTTAAAAAAATATACAGACATAAAAAATTTAGTGAAAGCAGATTTAAACATGCTGAACATAATGGTACTTATAACTCATTTTTGTCTTAACTCGAGTTTAGTGGTTATGGATTGTGGCCACAGAATTATGTGTAGTAGGACAGCATTCCAATGGCCGCCTCGGTCGAGCTGGCAATGCTTCAAGCCGTCGGACCAATTTTTAATGGTTCGGTCCAATATGTGCGACGTTATTCAGGCCAAAGTGGTTGTCTTGTTAGCGTAGACTAAGGATTTGACGAAGACCCGGAGAGAATAATCGAGTGGTGTCAAATCGGATGATTGCGGCGGTGAATTAATGAACGCCCGCCGTGAGATGAACCAGTCGCCAAATATCTCCTTCACAACTTCGAGTGTTGCATCGCTGTATAGCATGTAGCGCCGTCTTATTGGAACCACAGCTCGTATACATCAGTTGTATCGAGCTCTGGCCACAGAAAGTTTGTTAACATCATTCTATACCTGAAACTATTGACGCTGGCGGTGTCTCCTTCCTCATTTCAAAAGAAATAAGGTCCGATGATGCATCCATCTGGTCACCCCTTAAAATTCCGCACAAAAAAAAAACAGGAAAAGTTTCACAACATTGGCAGTCGTTGTTTTAATTCTAAGCCTTTTGAACTCTAAGCCTGAAGTAAAAACATAATATTTGAATTTAGGATATATCCACCACCGAAATTTAGAAAGGATTTAGTTAGTGCACTTTGTCTGGTTCTTATGAGAGCCCGACATATGCAAAAGTAGTGGATAAGTGTCATTTTGTCATGACTGCGGCAATGTCTATTTACTGAAACATTCAACAGATTTTCCTCGCTGTTTCAGAACTTCAGAACAAAAATCTGACGTCAGCAGCGTAAAGGGAATGGGAGGTGATTTGACAGTAGCAGAATATACATACATACGTATACCTGGTTTTCCGTGAATTGTCATTCCTTGCCGGGCTAATTCGAAGTTTTTCCATTTTCGAATATGTCACTATGTCCTGGGACCAAGTTAAAGATTGTCGTACACATTTCTCCTAATCAAACTGAATTATTTTAGAAAATTATTTTAGAAAATCCTATCAGGAGGCCACCATATGGATAACTGAGCCATAATTAAAAACGCCTATTTAAGCTTTCTACTAAATTCAGACAATTATAGCTGTCAAACCAATTGTCAGATTGCAATTTCAGTAATTTTTGAAATATTACAGTGATGACTACACTCTTGAAGAAAGTTGCCTAATTTTAGAAATTTGGTACCAAAAGTATGATTCTGTGTTCCAAACCTATAGAGGACTTCCACCAAATTAATAATAATAATTATGGCGGGGCTACAGTCCAGGGTGGACCTGGGCCTAGTTTCTCAGCAACCACTCGTGTTATGCGTGCTTTTGTTTTCAAGAGTGAAGGGAACATACAGTTTAAAGCCGACTTCGAATGGCGGGATTGAGAAGCTTTTTCTAGACAAATATACTCTTTGAACATTGTCAGTGATTCGAAAGAGATGTATCCGTAAAAATCTGAAAGGTGTTTTTTTCGGGAATCGAACCCAGACTTCGAGCGTATGGGTCGACGCGCTTGCCCACTACGCCACGGCGCCCTATTACCATACTACTTGAACCATATTTACGGTGACCAACCGTCCTCTTTTTTTAGAGGACAGTCCTCTTTTTCTTGAAGAGGACAATAAATTGTCCTCTTTTTATTAAATTGTCTTCTTAATGTCCTTTTTTATTTGAAAACTTTTTCGTATGATCCACACAGTAAAGTACTTTCTTCAGTACTAAATTAGTTAATAGTACGTTTACACCGCACCCAAATTCAACATTTCGGCTAGTTTCTGCATTCCAGCCCAAATACTTTTCATTTCGCCATACATTTGGATACAGTTGGATTCCAGCGAAATTCTGAACTTCGTCGCTGCATTTGTATGTTCGTCAAATCGAACAATCCTCTTTACAAATTACACACAATGACATTTCAGCCCGTCAACATAAAGAAAAAAACAGCTGTCAACAAAACAATAAATCATTTCAAGTGATTATTGCAATATGAATGGAACGACGAAAAATTTACAAGCAAGGAAGAGGGAAGTGGAAAGACACATACGAGGAATTTTTTGTTGATCACTTGAATTAGCACTTAAATTCATCTTTAAGTTAATATAATAAGCTAAATGGTTCAACAACTTTCTGACACTAGCTGTCATTTGAAACGCTGTAGTTGCAGTGGAAACACAAAATTGGATTTCGAAATTTGTTTCCTGGAATGTTGCATTTGGGTGCGGTGTAAACGTACTGTAAACACAAAAAGTAGACAGCACTGGTTTGTATAATTCAGTTCTATCATCTGGTTTTTGCTACTGTGAATGAATCGTAAACTGTCATCCAACTCGATTCGATAAATTTTTATGACATTCTCTTCGCTCTTTGCTTGTTTCTTGGAAACAAAAAGATTGTCCTCTTTTTTGCATCTGCAAAAATGGTCACCGTAATTATAACCCACTTTGAAGCTTCATATTTTTCAAACAGGTCTCTCAATCAAAAAATGCGAACAATCACTTCATTTGGGAAGACCTGTCGATTATTATGTGACTCGATAGGGTGCACCAACATTTTGAAATCTAACCTCAACTTTACATATTCGGGAGCTATCTTTCAAAAACCTCACTTTTATAATTTGAAAACATAAAAATGTATATCTTAGTCTAAAGCACCAAATTCCATTCTAAATTTCATGCCGATGTCTTCGTAATTGTACTAGCGGACAGATGATGTAAACGGACCCTTAAAAATATGCAGTGCAATCATTTAAACTCATAAAGAAATAATATTGTGATTTTGAAATATAAGCACCATTCTAACGCGTCTCACCGTGATTTCTTATGGCAACAAGAGAAGAAAATGTATTGTCCGGTCTTGTCTTGTCTGATGATGCAAAGTCTTAAATCAAATGGCGACATTTTCTTTTTTTTTTTTTATAAAATGCTTAGTGATTCATCACGTGTCGAAAGTTTTCTATGCACCTACCTATGTGTTGTCTTTCTTTCTCAATGGTCGACACGATTTTCTATTTTTATTCAGTAAGTAGCTCTGCGCAACAAGACGTTCTGAATGTGCCCACTTCTATGCTGCTTCTCCCACGAAATATTTTCAATCAAACACCTCGCTACCATCGCATCCTTGCTCTCATTGAAGTCGCCAGTAAACACTATATAGTACTATCGGTTCAAGTGAGCTGCCACCTGTCTCGTCACTTGTCACTTGTGTGATCCGTCAATTCCGCCAAGAGTTTTGTTTCGTTTCCCATGTTTTCATAAAAATCCCAATGCACGACGCACGTGAAGCCTTCAATGAGGAAGGGATTCACGAAGACTCCTCACCTAAGCAGGAAGTAGAAACTTGCAGTACACCCGCTCCGCAGATAAATGTCAAGTGAAAGAAAACATAAAACTCATGTTTTCTAATGAGTATGATGACGTAGCCGTTGAAAACATCGGTTCTAAAGACTTTTTTTGTTTTTTTGATCCACAAGTAGATTTATCGTTGCAATGACGGTTAAAAATAGACGGGATTGATTTTATTGCGCAATCTCAGAATCACTCTCAGTTGGATTACGGGTGACAAGAAATTTGGAATTCTATTTTTAATTGACGAAGAATTCTTGGCTGTATTTTAGAGAGCGGGTGTGGGGTGACGAGAAATTAAGATGCCTTTCGCAGCGGAGCGGATTATGATACTCGTGTATATGTCAGATTTTAAGCAGGACACTTAAACGAAAACGTATTGTAACTAGGTGCATGGTTTAATTGTTTTCAGAGAATTTAATGGTCTGAGGCGAATCGCGATTCGGAAGAGGATTTTGTGAGAGAAAATTCATGTTTTTTTTCTTAGAATGATCCTAATAAAATATTCTCAAGAAAGATGTAGAAATAGGCATGTTAACAACTTGATTTTACGTCAGAAAATGGATGAAAGTTTAAAGGTTGTCAAATGTCATTTGTACATATGCTTGTATGAATTTTATTTCTTCTCTTGAATATGTCACCAACCAAGTTTGTCATTTATTGCTTTGGAATTGCTTATATCTGGTGTTTTTTTTAAGCCAGTACTAAAGTTGATTCTGAACAAAGCAGAAGCATATTGCATTAAATAGCAATTTATTTGTGCTCAAGTGGGCGCCGTGGCCGTGTGGGTTTTGTGCGTTGACCCATATGCACTTGACTTTCATAGTCTAGGTTCAAATCCCAACACAAGCAATCATTTTTCAAAACAAAATTGCGCGCAGCTCCACTTCTTTCGAGTCATTGATAATGCTCAAAGAGTATAACTGTCTAGAAAAAGCTTCTTAATTCCGCCGTTCGGAGTCGGCATTAAAATGTAGGTTCCCTCCACTCGTGAGAGAACTTTAGCACGCACAACACAAGTGGTTGCTGAGGATCTAGGCCCAGGTCCATCTCGAACTGTAACGCCGCCATTATTATTACTATTATGTGTTCAAATGAGAGAATAAATCCTGCTGTTGGTTACCAAACACAGCTTCAAGCATATGTTTGTCTACTTCGTTTGAATCTAGTGAATGTTGTCAGAGAATCAGAGAATAGCTCAGCCTCATTGACCAAGTATATGTGTCATCAGCAAACGAACAGTGCCAAAGCCACCCATGTTGCGTCATATCCCACTGCTTATGGCCCAAATACGATATCAACAAGACCAAATCCCCCATATCCAATAATAAGAAAATCATACGCAACATAATAGGGGTCCTCTAAAAAAGAGGACGGATGGTCACCGTAACTTCTACTACACTTCTCAAATCGATGAAAGCTTTGCCCTTAACTTTAAACCCATTGAGAGGTGTAGCAACAGCCAGAAATCAACTATGGAAAGTTGTGACTTTATGAATTAAGTCCTCCTGTTAAAAAAGAAGAGATTTCGAATTTAGAATCCAAGCTCGAATCTTTTTTTATATTTTCACTTTTTGATAAATCCGATTTTCAAGGAAATCCGATTTTCTGGTTCTAGTCAAAATTAAATTTTATTAGGTCACCTTGTTACCGCCCCTCTAACGTCCCGAATCCATAAGTTACAAAAGTGAAATATTTCAATGACTGCTTAACGTCCAATATGCCATCTCTGCGCATCAACCTCAGACACCAACCATTGGCTCCCAAAATATTCCTCTCGCACACGACACTTCGATACTGACTGGCTACACTCGACCGAGGCAGACACCGAAGTCGTACTTGATTCGAGACAAATAACTTTTTCGCACGCCCGGCGACCAGCAGAAACAGCAGAGCGTCTCTGCCAAGAGACTCGCTGCAAATTATCGCGCGCTAACCAAAAGGTACCACACATCAAACACACACACATACATACCCCCGTGTAGATGAATGACTCTCGGCAAACGAACTCAACTCGAAAACCAAAGAGTTCGCCTGTCCGTTGGCGGTACTTCGCTTTACCGGTTCTGTAGCACTTACCTAGTGCAATGTTGCCGAGTTTATATCTACCAGTCGCGCAGAAAATTCAGAAGGCTGCCCAGTCTATTTGGCTGCAATTCAGTACATTCGTCTGCTTCGGCATGTGACCCTCTCTTTTACACTGGCGCTCTTTGGCTCAGGCGAGAAGAGCGCTTCCCCAACACAGGCAAATCGCAAAGCGAAAGAGACGCGCGAGTTGTGAGTGTGTGCACGTGGAAGAGAGAGACCAATAGTCTCTTTGCCGAGTTTCGTTGTTGAATTGCATTTTGGAGGGAAAGCTGTTGATACTTTGGTTGGACAAATCAATTCTGAATTCATCCAGAGCACCTCGCCGCACCGGAGCGATGGGGAAAGAGAGCAATGAACTCTCTCTCTTTCTGGTTGCCAAAAAGTGAAAACACGGCGACGGAACGCACACAAAAAAGCGCAAAACGCCCATTGTTCCGAAACGTGTCAAATTCGGTACTGTAACCGTGCAGACGGCATCGACCTGACAACTCATCCCAATGCCGCCCGTTGGCGGAAGCGAGAAGGCATGCTCCGAATCGTAGTGTAACCCAAGAAAAGTGAAACAAATTTCTGACAGATGTATCAGGCGCCGAAGGAAATCAGCTGGTGGCTGGGGTTTTGGAGGCAGGAAACGCTGCCAACGAACTGAGCAGCCGAACTCCGAGCAGCAGAGCTGGGCTGGAATTTCGTGGTCAGGGTCATTCGAAGGTACTCACCTCGGCGCTTCACAGCATTACCACTATTCGCGTGTGATCAGATGGGCTGTGTAGTGTGTGCCTTTAGCCGGCGGCGGTCTACGTCCCGTCCCGTCCGCAAGCAATGACAAACGTTGCGCAGCGTATTGCGAACTCAGCTGCAGAGCAGCAGCCATAACGACGGTACTGGCGACGGGAGGAACTTACGTTCTGGCGTTGCTGCACAGCGTTACCGATATTTGCAACAGGCGCCCAAAAAGAAACGTAGGCATCCCCTCGAATCGGAACTACTCGTGCAGACTCACGTCGCAGACGTGTGTGGGCTCAGCAGCGGTAGAAAATCACGCTCATGTGAATTTATGGCAAACACACTGATAGACGGAGTACGGTGTATGGAGGAAGCAGACAGACAGACTGTTTCAGTTCGTCGTTCGACGTTCACTTGTTTTGGAACGGTTTGTGTTGGTCGAATGCCACAATTCTGGTATCAGGGGCGCAGCTGCAGGTGGTGGCTGCTGTCGTTTGACACAGCACTTCGTTCCTCCGCGAACGGGCTGGCTGAATTTGTTGCTGTTTCGGCGGACCGGGCTATGAATGAATGGAATGAATACACGCGTGACGTAGATCGTGTCTATTCGCTGGGGGAAGCAGCCAATATTGCCGCTCAAATGAAAACAATAAGCGGGTCGCAGTTGAATCGTTTATGCTGTAGGGGGTTCGAATTGAATAGCATTTGTGGATGGCGCGTTTCGTTTGACAGAAAGTCTTTGTGTGACTCAACTTGAGTAGTGGTGGTGGCGGTGGTGATGGTGTTTTGTTTTTTCTTAGAGAGCAAGAGTTGACACTTTATTTTGTGGATGGCGGTGTTGGCGCACTTTTTGAATTTTGTTGACTGAAATTTGTAATGTTCATTGTTTTTGCTAAATTGTTGATGCCTTTATAATGTCAAAACTCATGAGTCGTGTTGCTTAATCTAGCTTAACTACTTAACTAATATATTTATTTCGAACTTACTGGCCCTTTGCAGACATTGACTATGACGTTTTTTTGTTTAACTTAATCTTAACTTGTCTTTTGACCACATAATAGAGTTATGCTTAACCTGTTAGCTGTTATTTGTTGTAGGTCTGGTCTCGTACCTTGCCAAAATAGACTATTTGAGCAAAATTTTCCAAAAAGCTATTGAATCTTGTCCGTGAACGTAGGAATTGCATAGTTTTTTGTTAAAGAATAGACCACTCACGAGGAAGTAATCATTTTCCCTTGCTATAAGTTTTAGCAACAGAAATATCTGGGCTATTTCATGCTTTCTCTGTGTGAACTATGTATATCAATCCAGTGGGGTGGGGCTTTCGATCTTTTGATGCGTAAGAAATTAATTCTCTTCCAGAATGTAATGAAGTGAGTACTTGTTCGGGAAGTTGCTAGTTGCTAGCACGTAGCAACTGACGCTTTTCCCTACGTGCATCATTTAACTTTACAAATAGTACCTAATATTTTGTCTAATTAAAAGAGAGTTGAAATTGCATTGAAATCCTACTTATATATACAGGTACAGGGTGGTGCATAAGAAACGTTAAGATTTATTTGATGAATAATGCCTGAAACATAACTAGCCGACTTCATGTTACGGAGGGTGTGCGTTGACGCACTGTGTTAATCAGCTGTTCCCTTTCTCTCTCTCTCTCTCTCAAATACCTAATGAAAAATATTGCGTCAGCTGTTTTCATTTCTGAAATGTCAAATCAAAAAATATTTTTGTCTAACAATTGAACGTTAAAGAAATTAACTGCGGAAAATAAATGCTAAGAAAGTTAAAAAAATTAAAAAAGTGCTTCTTGCTAATTTGGCGTATTCATACTTCCAAGCATACACGGATTTAAAATTAGTTTTGTCGTTAAAATAATTTTAATCAGCTGTTTTCATGTTTCAAATACTGACATTTGCCACTGACATGCCACAAAATGTTCTCAATTTGGGAAAAAACTCTAAATTTGGGAAAGATTTCCCAATTACGCTCTCACAGCGCATCCCTCTGTCAAATATCCAACATGTTGAATAATGACGTGCGTTGGACAAACCTCTCATCTCTCACATTTTTCACCTACATAGGTCGACGCAGTATTTCGTACATGTCCATTGAATTGTGTGCATTGAAAGACAACGCTGACTCTGACGCACTGTTGTGTTTCAGCCATAACGCGGTTGCCAGTTAAAATTAGAAAAAGCCGATATTATCCGATCACTAAACATTTTTTGTGTGAGCTGTGGCTCCATCTTGTATGTAAAAATGTGCCTTAAAATTCGTTACAAAGACCATCTAAACATTACCAACTGTTGAAAACGTCGCCTGGAGGAAGTTTCGGGATTTTCCTCAATACTTGCTTGCACCCGAGCAATGTTCACATAATTTCAAACTGTGCGAGGTCTTTCAGCACGCCGAAGATCACAGACTGCCGCTTGTTGCTGATGGTGATAGCCCGGACCAATCGGTAAATTGTTGGGCACATTTATAACATGAAGGAAATTTCTTTGAAGGAATAATCTTTGTGTCTGTATAATTAAATGTCGACTTCGTTCTTTGTTCTGTGCTAAATCTTTCCATCATAAATTTCCCAAGTTTTTCAAAGTTAAATCTGAAAAAAAATACGTAAAAAAAGGTATTCAATAATTAAATCTTAACGTTTCTTATGCGCCACCCGGTATTTAAGTCAAACATTTAGTACATCACAAAGATATTATCTTCCTCTAGGCGATGCTAGAGTATTGCAGCACGCATAAATAAATGTTAATTTTTCGGGCAGAGGCTTGCAAAGTGTCTGTACCGGAAATTAAATCCACACTTTCAGCGTAGCAACTAATTTTCAGTTAGACCTGACTTAAATTGTTGGCTTCACTGTTGATTCCATCTATGAAAATTCCTCCACTGCCTCCTGGATCAAAAGCATTAGTTTGCTTTTCGCAAATATAAGATTTATTTTCCTCAGTCAATGAAGACCGTTAACGCAATTAAAGTCACGCCATTTTGCCTATGATGCCAAATATGTCTGAACTTAATGTTTAACCTGTTGTTTCCGTCAACATTTTTCCATTTTCTGTTGATTTCCTATATCTGTTGAATTCATGTACACATCTTTATCAGAGAAAAATTTCATCGGTGAGCATTTTTGTTCTATAGCGGCTCCAGAGAGCCTTTAGTTTCTGCTTAAACGCACTTGTTCTAAACCTTATTTTTTGACAATCCGAATTTTAAACCAGTCAAGCTTTTGTAAAGCAGGGATTTTCGTTTGATTCGAAATTGCAAGGCGCATACGATATCGAAGCATATTCGCAAGTTAAAGTTTGTTTAAATCGGTGTAATAAGAGCCATCACGCAATACTGCACCTTTGGAAGAAACTCCACTTAACTGACTCTTCCTGCCAACGACATACGAGTAGTGATGAAGAAGAGGGGAAAACAATCCCTCTCCTGTTAAATTTGCGCGAGCAAATAAGATTACAAATTCCTCAAGTGTCTGAGGTCACTGTCTCTGGGACAGGCGAGGCGAGTCACAATAGACACTGCCTCTAATACAGCACTTTTTTAGAACATAAACTAGGCTGTTTTAAATACGTTACTCAACTAAGCAACCGTAGGTTTTATTTATTAATTAGCAAATCGCTCTAATTTTAGCACAATAAGTATGACTGTTGGGAAAATAAGCAGAATTAAAAAATATTTTTAAAAATGAAATAAACAACAAGAGTTGAAAATGTTTTTTTTTTTCGTAATTGCAACTAAGACTTTTTCTTAAAGCAAAACCATAATAAGCAGACGGGGAAAAGGTTACAATCTCAAAAACAACTTAAAAGATATACAAACATCAAAAATCTAATTTTAAATGTCATTCTAGGCCAGTAAAATTGATTTGAATAAAATAAGATAAGATATGAGGTATTACTACAGCAATTATATACCAATACAAAAGGAGCACGTACTAAGCACATAAATCCCGACCAGGCAAAAGATAAGATAATTAAAGCATAGCTGGGGCTTATAAAAAATGCAATGACGGCAAAAATGACACTGTCGGGCAGAATAATCTATTCTTTACTTTACTTTACTAAAGTTACAAACCTAAAAGATAATAGATATAGCTGCAGATGTCAATCGGTTACCTGCAGTACTTTTTAAGGCAACTGGAATGATTTGGTGGGATAAGTGTTTCCACAAACTCTTCACCTACAAGATCTGGTCGGATGAAAGCATGCCCAAAGATTGCAATCTGAAGATCCAATTCTCGATCTCAGAAGAAGTAGACTCTCTAAACTAACAGAAGAGTGAAAAGAAAGTGTATACCTATGTGGTAACATATTAAAAGACTAATAAAATGGGTTACAGAACTCCGATTTTGGAAATAAATTAATGTTTTGAAAATGTTTTCTTATTTTCTAATAACAACACAGAACGGCTTGACAAATAACAAAATAATAAAAATTAAATAAAAAAATAACAAAAAATACTTAATTTTTTTCGCATCAAAAAAGTGTACACTTAACAAGCAAAATAAACAACTCAACATTAGTACTAAGTCTGTTTCCCTTTCGACTTTAAGACAGCTTCTAGTCGTCTCGGCATTAACTCAACCAACTTTTTAGTCGATTCGACAGGAAATTGTTCCCATTCTTCCTTTAAAATTGACTTCAACAACTATTTGCTTGATATGTTACTCGTACGTTTTCGGATCTGCGTATCCAAATAATCCCACAAATGCTCGATCGGGTTAAGATCTGAAGATTGCGGAGGATGATCCAGTTGCACCACCATAAAGGATGGGATTACCAGTCGTATGTAGGCTTTTGTCAATACCTTTATTTCGTTGTTTTGTAAATAAATTTCTATATATTTATCAACTTCTGTTATTTTAAAGGGTTATACTAATAAAAATTAATTTGAAACAAAAGTGCATCATTAGATTTCTTCATCATGGGTTTGGACTCGTCAGGCTGCAACAAAGGTGTCATACTTAGACTTTTGTCGAGAACTGTATGTACATTGAACTGGTCAGACAAAATCGACTCTTTCGTCTCATAAGGCATAGAACAAAGGAATACCAACGTATAACGAAAACGAAAAATATTTAAATCCAACCTGAATAACACTGCTTCCGTTAGCGCGAGCAGCTAGAAAGCAAGCTAGCCGGGCACTCTTGCAAAAGCTAACAAAATTAAAAAATACTCTGTCCTATCTACATATGTACATTTTAACTGTCTTTAATGTAAACATAAGTATTTTCAGTTCTTAAAAAAATGCAAACGTAAACAACTACTTTCAAAAAATCAATCGATTGGAAAGTTCATAAAACTTGTTGAAAAGAGAGCTTGTGTGTAACATTAGATTATTAGGTTAGACTAATTTTTGGTCACGTCGCACGAATGTTGAGGCGTACTTTGAATGCGATTCCATCAGGTAGGCGACCTCTTGGCAGACCCAGGACGAAATGGTTGGACCAAGTCCAAAAACTCGCCTGGTTGCGCCTGGGCATAGCTCCCCGCGACCCCTTTAGTGGAACATGGGAGTCACTGAAAATGATGTTGATAATGAGATTAGACGAATGTTTTAGGATTTTAGACCAATGACATCATATTAACGTCATTGGTCTAAAATCCTTTGAAACCTCTAAGTCATCAAAAGTGATGAAGCAAAAGTTATACGTTAGACGTAGTTTTGCAAAAGAAAGACACAGGCATTGTTTTTCAAAATGTATGCACCTACTTACGAGGGGCGTTGAATATATTCTCTGTATCGGGGTGAAGCTGTGGTTGTATATATAAATTGACTTATTTATCAAGTAATACTATTATTTTAGTGCATTCATGTACAATTTCATATAAATGTGATTATTAAATAATAAAATAAAATAAACGCGAATTTATCTCTAGTTAAACAGAATCATAATGGCAACTGAGACGATGATGGTGAAAATTGAATAATTAAATTTCTCACTAAGCAAGGAAAAAGTCAAAAAACTATTCATGAAGAGATGGTGGCTGTTTACCAGGGTTCCGCACCTTCATTATCAACTGTGCAAAAGTGGTCAAGTGAGTTCAAGAGAGGCAGAGAGAGCATTGAAGACGACCCCCGCTCCGGGTCATTATGATTCTGTTTAACTATTGAACGTACCTCGTACATACTTATCGGGCTATGGAGGGTCTGACCCAGTTGACTGTCCCGGGCAAAAGGTTTCTACTCGTCAAAGCCAATTACGTCTTCCTTCTAGTCCAGGAAGCTCGGATTTGAAGGCTCTCCTAGCTGGAGCTGGAGCGTTGATGTTCATACGTTCGATGTGGCCGAACAGTCAAGTCGATTGGTCTTTTGGATTATATACCCATTTTTTATAAAATTCATAAATTTCGCGGTTATGTCCCCTCTTCCATTAGCCTTCTTTGCAAACATGACCACGAATCAGATCGAGGGGCACCAAGAATCAGCTTTGTAGACTTCCTTTTTGTCAAACAATCGGCTCACATAAAGGATCTGTAAAGCACGATTTTGTCCTTCGAGTTTTGACCCAAGTTGTATTGACAAGCCATAATAGCAGTGGTTGCGAAAGGCAGATAAACATTGGATATCCAGCGGAATGTTTCTTGTGGAGCTCACTTTTCCCCCAAATAGACAAACTCATAAATACCTCAAAATTGGGTAATGTGTAAATAATCCAATTTTTTTAACGGGCCTACTAAATTTCTTTGGCTCCTATTGCCTTCCACTCTGTCTTCAACTGCCAGGTACTTAGGCACCATTCTTGACCCAAAACTAAATTGGAAAACTAATATAGAGCAAAGAGTTAAAAAGGCATGCATAGCCTGATACGCTTGCAATAAAACTCTTGGCAAAAGCTGGGGACTTCGACCGAAGATAACACTTTGGATGTATACTGCAGTAATACGTCCTATTCTTACCTACGGCTCCTTAGTCTGGTGGCCAGCTTTAGCCAAAGCGTACAATATTACAAAACTAAACAAGGTACAAAGAACTGCATGTATAGGTGTCACTGGCGCCCTAAGAACGACTGCCACAGATGCGCTTACAGTTATTCTCCACCTTCTACCTCCAGATCTACACGCAACGTTCATGGCCACATGCAGTGCACTTAGACTCAGAGAGTCAAACTGCTGGAATAATAGAACTTATGGACATGGTAATATCCTTAACTCACTACCACAACAGGCGATACTGAGTCATACTGACTACCTTATCCCAAAGCTAAATTTCAATAAAAATTATAGGGCTTTTTTTCCAACTAGAACTGAGTGGAAAAGCGACAGCGTCATCCAAAACCATGACATAGCCATCTTCACAGACGGTTCGAAGATGGACTCTGGTCTGGGCGCTGGAATCTTCTCCGAAGCCCTCAAGATATCAAAGTCACTCAAGCTACCAAGCTTTGCAAGCATTTTCCAGGCAGAAGTGCTAGCAATATATGATGCGTGTCTTGAAATTAAAAACAAAACAGAACCAGCACAGCGGATAGCAATCTTTTCAGATAGTCAAGCTGCTATCAAGGCTCTAACATCCATAACCACATCGTCAAAACTAGTAGATTGCTGCTGCAATGAACTATCCATTATAGGTGAACGGAGCCCGGTCTCTTTGATCTGGGTTCCCGGGCACACGGGTGTAATAGGAAACGAAGCAGCAGACGAGCTAGCCAGACAGGGATCCAAACTCGATAGTCTCGTTGTGGAACAAATCCAGGCTCCACTAGGCTTCGTAAAAAACCACATCTACAATCACTTCCTCAAGATCGCCAATGAAAGATGGACCAAGCTGGAAACATGTGGCCTATCCAGAAGCTTATGGCCCAACTACAACCAAAAGAAAACAAAAGACCTGCTTAACAACAGTAGAAGAAATATATCCAGAATCACAGCGGTCTGCACTGGACACTGGGCCGTTGGCAGGTATGCTGAAAGACTGGCATACCATTAAACTCGCACTGCCGTAGCTGCCGGGTGGAACCTGAGCCAGAAACACCCGAGCACTTTCTGTGCAAATGTCCGGCTCTAGCTAGAATCAGACAACGCACTCTGGGCAAAGCCTTCTTCAACACCCCCAATAATCTCTCAGAAGCAAACATTCATAGTCTGCTAGCCTTCATAAATTCCACGAAGTGGTTTCAAAATTAGGCTAATTCTGAGTGTGTATACCACTCTTTTTCACCCCGATCTCACAAATTAGGTATCCCATAGGATGTGGTATCAAAACGGCGCTTTCATGGCGCTAATTGGGTGCGAAAACAGGATCTGTATGTCCACCGCCACTTTTACCTACCCTACCCTATTGCCTTCCACGCCATAACCAGCCTCACCCTCGTTCCATTTCAAGAAAAAATGTACTACTTGCGCATTGTTTAAACAAATATGAAAAAAAATTCCCTCAAAAGAATGTACATTTTTAATGTTATAAAATCTGCATAATGTAAAAATAAACTTGCCTCTCCATTCAAAAATATGTCATTGTGTACACATTTAAAACTAATCGTTGTGCTTAAGTGGGAAATCCCCACATAAGAGACAGGCGATGAAATCATTTTCGCCATAATCAGAATCTGCTGCAATGAGTGCGATAACAGCGAAATGTTTTATTCCACGGTTTTATTCAAAGATATTTCATCTGACGTGCTACATACTGCACGTGTACATATTCTGGTGGCATTCTGGTGGTTGTTCAGTATTCCACATGTGAACGCACCCTACTGGCGGAATCGAAGTTGTCAGTGTCATTTTGTTATGCCGCAATCACACTAGCACTCTCTTGGTTCGGTTGATTTTTAAAAATAAATTAAAAACAATGAATTCAGAAAAACATTTAGCAGCCAAAGGTTTCTTGCAGATCTTCTGGGATTTATTTATAAATAAATATTTTCTTTCTCTTTAGGAATTATTTGAGATACGCAGATCATTCCGGTCAATTTTAATTTAAAGTAAAAACTAGAGAGCTGCATGAATGCATTCACTTACCCTTTCTAAACTTGTGCAATACTTCAGTGTACACTATTCATTGTCATTTTTCAACAAGTTGTGAGTAAACAGACATTAGCTAGTACAAACCTTCAGCTAATGTCTGTTTCATTCAGTCATCCAAATTTACAATGCATTGAAGCCAGATTAGTGATCATTTTCATTCTCCCCATGTCATTTTGTTAACTAACGCAAACATTTTCGATTGAAAACAGGTGCACAAGATCAAACAAGTATGGTCTGAGTGCTTAGCCAGTATTACACAATCGTTTGATAAAAGGAATGCGATAATCGATTAGATATATCTGCTACATATTAGCAAGCCCCGGTGTTCCTTGTCGTATTCTGTTTTGTGTTAGAGTCGTTCATAACGCAAAGCATTCAAAGTAGTATAATAATAATAATAATGGACCTGGGCCTAGTTTCTCAGTAACCACTCGTGTTGTGCGTGCTATTGTTCTCTCACGAGTCGAGGGAACCTACAGTTTAATGCCAACTCCGAACGGCGAGATTGAGAAGCTTTTTCTAGACAGTTATACTCTTTGAGCATTGTCAGTGACTCGAAAGAGGTGGAGCCGTGAAAAAATGTTAGGTGTTTTTTCTGGAATCGAACCGAGAACATCGAGCGTAGGAGTCGACGCATCGGTGCCGTGAACGAAGGCCATATGAACTAACGCCATAATGGCGTTAATTCGCATTTGAAAGTGAATTAACGGCACCGACGCATCTACCCACTACGCCATGGCGCCCACATTTAAAAATTATTCAGGAATTTTTTGGTAGACTCGTGGTCATAGTGGCAAAGTTCGTGTTTTCTTGCACAGAGTATCTGAGTCAATTACAGCTTTCCTTTCAAGGCACCAACTGACATTGCTCCGAAATTCTAACTATTATGCAAGTCTTTTCAAAGTTCTTGTTTTGAAGTTGGCATAAAACAGTAGGTTCCTTCATTCGTGTTAGAAAGATGCAACGCGATGATTTTTCATGAGCTGTAATGTCCAACTACAAGAACAAGGAATCATGCTTGGCACATCATTTTCAAGCGAATCGTGTTTTCTAATTGTAGTCACTCTTTGATGAAACTACAACATACATATGTCTTTCTATTCACAAGCATTTTACTCGTAGAGTTCGAATTACATATTACATTTGTTAGAAAATAAATAATTAGTCGGAAGTAAAATAGTAAAAGGCCAACCATAATGGCCGTACAGAAACTTAAGACAACTGAAGCAATCAAGCGAATACACAAAAATTATACAATGCGCCCATAGTTACCACTGAGCTCAGTTTCGGTAAGTTCAGGCACTTTTGCCTACTTACACGGGAGCAAACTGAAGCGCCCTCTATGTATGTATGCAAATGTCAGTTGACAGCTGAATTCTCCTTAAGTTTTTATCCCTACCAAGGTACATAGAATTCTGACCGATCGTGAGCAGGGACAAATCTTTCAATTCGGTCGTGATTTAAAGCGATATTATCTATTATAAAATTAATGTTTTTAACTACGGTTAATGTTTAATGTCGAAAGCATATACCTAAGTTTGGATTTAAGTGGTTATCAAGTCATTATAAGAGACAGTTGAAGTATAATAGCGCTTTGGAAAATGTGAAAATTGCACTTGTGGCAAGAAGAAATTGTTGTTTTTTCTTCTTTAATACAGCGTGTGGGCGCCGTGGCCGTGTGGGTTCGTGCGTCGACCCATGCGCATTAGACTTTCACAGTCTAGGTTCGAAACCAAGTTCAGACAAACAATTTTTAAGAAAAAAAAAGTTGTTCGCGGCCCCACCTCTTTCGAGTCACTGACAATGCTCAAAGAGTATAACTGTCTAGGAAAAGCTTCTCAATCTCGCCGTTCGAAGTCGGCATTAAACTGTAGGTCCCCCCCAGCCGTGACAGAACAATAGCACGCACAACACGAGTTGGTTGGTGAGAAGCTAGGCCCAGGTCCACCTCGGACTGTAGCGCCGCCATTATTATTATTATTATTATTATAATACAGCGTTTATTTACACAATTGTATATAACTTATCACATTTAAACACTTCACAACCAACAATACCAAAAGCAACGTATTTTTACTCGACAATCCAATAAATTGTATTTGAAACTAACAATTTTATGTTAACTTTCACAAATTTATTTTTCCACCAAATTTCAAGTTTCAATTTAAATTTGTTCCCGCCGTTGAATTGTCAGAGTTCTATGTACCTCAGTAGGGACAAAAAATTCCACCAGAAGTACTTCAAGTCGTCAATAGGCTATTATTGACATTTTGAAATTGAACGATGCTTCTGGTTACTTTTCGTTTGGTCATGACATAAGCTTAATTTTTTATACGCCCATCATGGTTGGCCCTTTAGCTGCATTACTAAAGTTTAATGTTAAGAGAAAATTCCCATTCAGTCTATGTTTTTTATAGGTTTCTGAGCAAATCATGAACTATAAGTGGAGTTTGACACTTCTCTGATATATCAATCAGCAATTTAAGCACAATGTACGAAATAAATAGCTTTTCTTCTCGCCAGCATTCGATGAATTTACCTCAAAAATACGAACGGCGGTTAAAGTTTTGCATTAATTCTCAAAACTAATCCAATTTTCAATCTCAGGTTGGAGTTGCTATTAATGTCAAAATCAGATTTAAATATATCCTTGGAATTCAAACAGGACTTCGTGTTGAATTTTGCTGAACGATTTTATACTCTTGGGCTAGAATTGAATATGTATTAAGAGACTTGACTCTGGTCTACTTTCACCTTTCAAATAAAGTCCTTAAAACTACAGACAGTAAATTTGCTGAGATTTACTAATAAATTAAGTCGAACATTTTCTGAAATTTAGCTATCAGTTATTAATCCCATCGAATTTGGCATTACTGCAGCGGATTGTTGCAAGCCTTTAAAATGCCTCCCAACCCAACGTAAATAAAGCGATAAGAATCAAAACAATTCCCAAAAATACAAAATTTCATGAGAAAATTGATCTCTATAATATTTAACAGCTTTTAAATTATTTATTTTCCATATTTTTATAAATGATTGCAGCAATAGCTGCATAAATTAAGTGACTCCAATCGAATGCTGTCAAGAAAATTTCTATCGTTCCACCAATGTCTAAACACCACCTTAAACTCAATCGCTTTTCGAATACGAATTATTGCATATAGACCTTCATCCAGTAGTTACACCAAATCCACCTATTCCTGCGCTCGTGTAAACACACAAAACACCAGTAATCAACTTAACAATTACTTAATTAAACAATAAAACCCCAGTTAGCCGGAAAGAATTTTTCGAATTCTAGAGCTCACTTGCGCGCCAAAACCGCATTCGAATATAACATCGAAAGTGGCAGCACTTGTCAGCAAAGAGGAAAAAATGACGCGGTCTGCCACTCATCAGATACGGATTGTCATGTAAACGGAAATTCTGGAATCGCCGAAACGTGATTAGAAGATTTTCATCTGCAGATTCACCTTTAAAGCCAGCAAGTCATAATTACTTTTTTCTTTGAATTGCAGCCGCATCGACCTGTCATCAGCTGTGGCGGAACCGCCGGGCGCCTTCGCAGTGAAATCAAGGTGAACCCATCGTAGCATACAGCATTCACACAGCCGCTACGCAGTTGATTAGTTTGCCAGTCGTAGTGACTAGTGCCAATAAAATCCAATATTTAACCATCCATCGGGTCAGGGAAGTTTTTTTTTGTCATAAATTTAACTCCATCTCTGGTTGCCAACTCCGCTCTTGAGGGGGTGGCGGACGCAGAGTGCATCCATCAGCTGCTACCCGCCGTAATCCAAGGGCAGTTCATTCGTGCACGTAACAGCGCGAGCCAACCAGCAATCCCAACCCCGTGCCGCCTGCCCGCCATTGCACCAGTCACATACAACTACGCTGGCTGCGATGATAGCCGCCACAATGCTCGAGTGAGCGCTCGCCTTCGATGTCCCCTAGCGAAGAATGCGGCAACATTGTGGCGGTGTTGTACCAGGGCGCGCGTCAATTCCCAGGATAGCAGCCGAAACAGTAGGTAAACGACTGAGAAAAATACGTCTCGTGGATTTTGGTTTGGCTCTGGCGTTTTGCGCTGGCACATTGAATGTGTGAACGGGATGGCGTGCTTGTGTTGTGTGAGTGGAAGCGAGACGTCCGGTGGTTTGGGTGCGAATGGTAGACGTACAAGTGTTGCCAGCGTCAACAAAACATTGGATCTGCTTTGGGTATTACTATTAGGAATTTTAGTGCCGTAGGGGGTAGTAATTTTCGAAGAAGAGTTTAGGAGTATGGAGTGTTCTTATTCACTGGGGAGTTTTAAAATACATTTTACTTTCTGGAGAGAAATTAAAAAGGTACTGAAATAAAATTGAGTGAAGTTTACATTCGTACTTTTTTGACAGGCAATTTTTGACAGTAGCCATACGCCACTGTCAGATTCAGAACTGCCAGTTTCTGAAATCGACAAAAATTTTCGTAAATAAAACAAATGTTAGTTTTCAGAGCTAAATTTTTTCTTAGTTTTTACTACAGCAACACTTTATGGCGTCACTAATTGCCAATCTCATTCCAATCCGTATTTTTCTGTATTATAAGAAATAAATCATTCCTTAAGACATATACAAAGAAGATCTAAGGTCAGAGGCCTAGGATGCGATTTCTGAACATGTTGCACAAAAGGTACACCCTCTCTTTAACTCTAATCTTATATTTCGAGGCGTGGCTTGTACAGCTTTGTGAGGTTCAATAAACATACAGGCGCAAAGCTATTTTCAACCAACCATTCCAGTCAAATTCTTGTTGCAAAATACGCGACGTTAAACTTTCGAAAAAGGTGAGGAATTAAAATGCTTTTTCAATAATAAATAAAAATATTAACATTTTTTACTGTTTCAGATTTGGAACGTTCTTAAGCTGTTTTAGGATTCGTTGGTGAGGCATTTTTCACACATTGTAGTCTAAAGCAATTGATGAAGCCAATACCGCGTCTCCACGAGCAATTTTGTATAGAATGCTGTCAAATGTTATATGAAAATATCTGGTGGAGACCACAAATTAAATTTTATAAAACGTATCCTCCCACGCATGGCTTAACTCAAGTTATGATATGCATTTCTTTCTATAAGCAGTCACTTTGAGTATCTGCTTTATCGGCAGTTTGAATGTTCATGTAATTATTTGTGTTTCTTTTGCTTTTATCTTCTGCTCTTTCAATCATTTAAATGCGTAAAAACTGTGAAGTATTTCTCTCTGACATTTTAATGAATGAAATATTAAGCTATGAAATGCCCATTCTGAATTTGATTGCACCTTTTTTCTCTGAAAAGTTACAATTAGCCTGTTATGAAAAATTGCTTGTTAAAGGGTAAAGGTATTTCACCAAAACATGAAATTGCCTGAGATATTTTACTACACCAATTTTGATTGATGCTCTCTATCGTTTTGACAATTTGCTTTTTTTATAACATTTTTTTTGATTTTAGAGTTTTATTGTTATAATTTTTTTTTTTACAATTTTTCTTAAAATTAATTAAATTAAATTAAAATTAATTCTTAAATTCGGAATTCTGTATACAACTGGCACAGATTATAATTTCTCAAAGTAGCAATTTAATTCAATTGTAAACTGAGTTGTCAATTCAATTGATACTTTACCAAACATTGCATCTACTGAGTTGTTCGGATGTTAAATAACGATTCCGTAAATATTCCGGATGTTAAGAAATTCCATTAATATATTCATAGGTTGACACCCAAACTTAAATAAATTGTACAAGCCTGACAAGCCTTGTATTTGTTTGACTGTAAATCAATGAAGTCATTCATACATGGTTCAATGCAATTGAAAGATTTCGAAAATTATAATACAGTGGACGCTCGATATAGTGAACAATCCAATATAGAGAACACACAAAATTGTATACTGTTTGTTCTACTCATCGTGTTGTGCCAACATTTGCACCATTAGTTATGTTACGAGTATGTATATGGTACACATTTTGGGGTTATTTGAAGCAAAGTGCGTGTTGCTTGTATAAAGAATGTATTATTTTTGTTGCGTTTTTTAACGGGTGAGTTGTTTTTTTTTTGTTAAAAACAAAATAATCTTTTTTTATAAATATTGGCTTGTTTTTTAGTTATTGCAAGAAAATCTCTCTCTTTATTTGTTCACAATATTGATCGTCCGCTGTATTTAGATTATTATATTTAGATTTGGTTAATAAATTTCCTTCTTAGTTAATTTGGTAAATCTTTTTCCGTAATTTGTCAAAGGTTCCATAAATTTAGATTAGATTAGAAATTGTAACAATGGTTCGTGTTACTACGGGACACTGCCTTATAGATGCCGACGCTAAAAAACTTGGATTCTTCTCCAATCATTTTTGCAGAAGACTATATTGAGTAACATTTTTTGAAGACATTATGGCAAATAATAATTCGGATTTGCTCCGGGTACCGGAAAAATTGGAGATAAAAAGTTTCTGAACAGGCTTTGAGGAACAGTCTATCGATCAGCTGGGTATGGCAAATGGGTGAAAAGGCACAACCGCTTTAGCGCACTTTTTCGGTTTCTATTAGGTGCTCTACTAAGTTATCGCTGTTTGTTTTTTTATGAAAATGCAACTTTATTGTAAAAAAATGGTTACAAATGAATCATTGAAAGTATTGCCCGTCGCTAGCTACAACTTTTTCCCGTCTTTTTCGAATACCGTTACGGTAAAAGGACTCTTCTTTTGAGGCCATCTACGAATCAATCCACTTTCTAATGTTTTCATATAAGCGGAACTACTGATCAGTCAGACTATGTGCAGTCGAACGTAAGAAAAGATAATCGGATGGCGCAAAATCTGGGGAATATGGCTGGTGTGGTAGGACTTCCCATTTGAGCGTTTCCAGCCAGTTTTAAACGGGTTTGCAACGTGAGGCCAAGCGTTTTCATGCCGTAGAATCACTTTTTCGTGCCTCCTTGTTTTTGAATCATTCCCAACGCATGCAATTGCTTCGAAATGGCTTGGCGGGTAACTCCTAATGCTGAAGCAAGCTGTTTTTGCGTTTGGGAATGATCCTCTTCGAGCAATACTTACAATTCAGCATCTTCGAAGGATTTTGGCCGTCCTTCACGTGGACGGTCGTCAACATTGAAATCATTGTCTTTGAAGCGGCGGAACAAATCACGGTGACGCTCACGCTGCGCTTCAGCCGCTGATTTCTCCCGATGAAAGAAGAAAATCAACATTCCCCACAAATGACGTTTATTTGGCACAAAATTAAACATTTTCACATAACCAAAATCACTAATGTGTCAAAACAGTTTCTTTACTATACATATATCTAAGTTCGATTCATGACATTTTGGATATGTCAAAATAAACCAGCACTTAATGCAGCGAGAACTTAGTTGTGCACCTATTGTCTATGCCCTTAAACAGTTCAAAACACCGTTGATACCGTTAACGTTGAAGATAATGTAAACTGCAGTGCCTCTCGTATCGCTTGGTAAACACGGGACTGGAGTGGAGTGTGAAGTTGAATCCCGCTGGATCAAAAAGTGTATAAATGTTGAACCTTGCTCTGGTCGTTGGAAACTACAAATTTAAAAGAGATGTGGTGTTATTTAGTGTTATCGATGGAAGAAGCAATGGACACACTCATAAGGTGACTTTAAATAGGGACGGTTTGGAGTTTTGACAGTGAATCCGTGTAAAATACGAACACAAGTTGTTCTATCTGGCTAGGACCGTTGCTTAACTAATCATTCTCCAAAAAATATATTCAGTCGCCTCTCGATAATTCGAAACTCAAGGAACCTCACAAAAAATCGAATTAACGAGAGTTTGAAATATCAAACGTTTCGAAATTTTCGAGAGGAAAAATTATTATTGAGTAATAATCATTATTTATGAACTGCTAATTTTTTAACAAAATCAAAAAGTTATAGATACCTTTATATATGTACATTTATATGTACATAATGTGAATTAATTATTAGTCTTTCGGAAGAACTCTTTCATCTGCAATCAACGAAAACTGAACTAAACTAACCAAACTGAAGTGTGTGATACTACTCATTTCAGTAACAAATGCTCGTGAAACGATGGGACAAGTTTGAATTTGTCTCAAAATGTACCTCTATGCAATCTGATAACTTGGAATTGTCGAGTGTTCGACGTCCATGAGTTCGAATAAACGCGTCGTTTTGTTACGTAGCGATAATTTTTTTGTTCGAATTACCAAGAAATTTGTTCGAAATATCAAGAGATTTTCTAGGGAACTCGTGATAACTTCGTATTATAGAGGAGTTCGAATTATCGCATGTTTGGATTAACGAGAGGCGACTGTATTTATAATGCACAGATAAAGCAGAATTCATTCGCCAAAATTACAGTCCGCATGAACATTGCCCTCAGACAACAGCCTCTTCAACTTGTATGATCTTTGTCTGGCTGATTATACTTAAGGTCTGTATCTCAATAAATTATTCGTTTTCGTGTTTTATTTCAATGCACCTATGGCTTAGAGTCGATCGTACACGGCAAGTACAATTAAAGGATTAATTCTATTGATTACCTGGCCTAAGCAGTGACACTTGTGGTAAGCCCTTCACTCTTAACTTCAACTTGAAATTTCTGTGTTTTTAACTTCTAAACGTCATGGTGTTTCTGACAATCACAAATGTAAAGGATACGCTGTTTGATCCAAGCATTTGTGACCGCTTTAAGACATATCCGTTCGCTGTCAAACGTCTGTCGCATTAAAAAAAAATCAATTCAATCGAAAAAGAAAACCTCGCTCAGTGGCACCCTGTCAAGCAATGTTTCTCTAGCAGCCTAAGAGTATAACACGAAAATTATCCCTTAACTTCAACGCTGTATTGTAATCCCCTCATTGATTGCCTCACACATACTCTTAGGAGCTACCCGCCAAGATATCGGTTTTAAACGTCTTTCCCAAATGTCTTCATCTGCTCACTTACAAGCGCTGTTATCCAACTCTCCTTTGATTGCGTATCAATTCCACGAAACAAACAATACCCTTGCCAGGGAGACGGCACGGGTCCCTCGCTTCCGCATTCATCGGAATTGTTCTTTCAATATTTACCCGTTCTCACTCACCCCTTGTGCCGGAGTCCTGATTTCGTTCACCCCAAACAAAAGAAGATGTTCAAATGCCAGGTGGCGGGACTTCATCAACCGTTCTGTTTACTCGAAACGAACAAGTGCGCAACTTGGCTTCACAATCGTCGATATATCGTATCTTCCGGTAGCTGCCCCTAAAAACAGGGGCGCACCGACTCCTCGGGCAATGTGTGCGCCAGGATTTGTACCGGAAACACACTTTGTGTACTTGTATGACTAAATTTCAACCCTATCGCCGGCAACACGTAATGGCTGTGTGGCTCTTCATAAACAACAACTGCGCCACCAGGGACTTCGCCCACGAGTACGTTCCCATGTCTAAAGGTGCCGCTGGTGCTCCGTCGCCGTTATCGTCTGGCAGCACGTGGCATGGTAATTGCATTAGGGAGGCACAATCGTGTCTATTTGTGGCACAACAACTGCGTCAATTCATTTTGTCATCTACCTGTGACCCAGCTCTCGACGTGCCTCTGCAACTTCCTGCTGCTGCTCTGCTGCTGCAGTGACATCGTCTGCATGGACCGGGGTGGAGAGGACCAGCTTTTCAACACTTGAAGTGCTCAAGGCGGGCGTAATCGATAGTTGTCATCGGCTGCGGGTGCGGCTGCGGCTGCGAGGAGCACTATGCGTTCGGGAAAGGGGTGCTCCATTCTCTCGGGGAACAATAAACAACCGGAATTTGAACTTCAATCGGCTCATTAGTGCTCGTAATGCACTGCTGTCGGCCTGACGACTGTGGCGCGGACTCAGGAGCAGTTGGTGCGTTTATTGAGTGTCACATTTGGGAGATGAGAGAAAAATGGGTTACACCTGCCGCCGGGACGACTACAACGATCCAGACCAGAAATTTGCTTTTGCTCCTCGGTACTGGTGCCGGTGTGTGGCATCATCTCTGCCGCCGATGAGGGAGGGGGGTCTGTTTTTTAAGGGCACATCCACTTACAGATGACAGAAATAGAAAATTAATTGGAATGCTGTTCCTGTTTATGTTAGGGAAATGTAAACATTAATGGGTTATGTGTGGTTGCGTGTTGTCCTCGTTGGAAAAGGATTATAACGGAATTAATCACGCGGGAGTGCGACGACGTGGTTTGGGAGGTTTTGAATTCCTTGCCGCTGGGGCCTTAATTGAACATAAAATACTGGATTATTAGACGCACAAATTTGATGAGGGGTTTGTCATAAAAGTGAGTGTCCCACTTGGTGGCTGGCAAATGAGTTACACATGGTCTGCGGGGAATGGGATATGGGATGGGGGAGTCTGAATTGGTGTGGAAGTTGACGGTTTTTCTGTGGACGAAGTTGAACTCGTTCGGTATGAGCAATTCAGATGGATGCAGACAATTCCTCGAAGACCAGCCATGAAAGGGGATAAATGAGGATGCCAGGCCAGGGTTCTACTTATGTAGGTTGCTACAAGCTGGAATTGAACTTAAAAACAACCATTTTCCTAATCCTAGACGAGTGAGGACTTAGGAAAATCTTGGCGTTGGACATTCAGATAAGGACCCAAAGAAGAATGCTTCTGACAAGGGGTTTGAAGGAGTTGAAGTTTTAGGGTTGATTTATTTTTTACGAGGCAATTATGCATTCGTCTGTATCGGGAGAATAGCAGACTGGACCGTAAGTCCATTTACGACGTCCTTTTCAGTAAACAGAACGGACTTTATTTGCAGGTGTGTTACAGCCTAGTCACGAGATAAGACTTTTTGTGGTTGACTGAAGAGTATTATTATCTTTAATCTTTTTTTTACTGGAACTGTGTGAACACATGTTAATGATCGCAAGTATGTATTACGAAATCAATAAATACTTCCGCAATATTTTCGCCATTTTTCTGTTGAATTTTCCTCATATCAACACATTGTGCAAGTAGGTATCGATTAATAAGCTGTAGGAGTGTTTTAAAAGAGAAACAATAACTGCGAGCGTGAGAATCCGTTTAATGAGTGCCGCTTTTGAGTTGGCATCTTTTATACACTTGTTATGTACAAAAAGGAGTGGAGAGTTATCAGGTCGTTCACCTGATCGAATGATTGAACATATATTGCCAATTGCAGCTAGCTAACTGAGTTAGAATATATTTCTAATATGCCAAACAGTGGTGCACAAAAGTGTTCATACCGAATTACCCTACAAAGCAAACGGAAGCTCAGTTGGGTAATCCATAGTTTCCTTCCATATAAATCTACAGGCATGGATGGTGTCTACCCAATAGAACTGCAGCAGGCCGTCGATATGTTAGAGCCCTAGCTGCTAGGCCTATACAGGGGTTGCCTCGACTATAGCTACATACCAAAAGAATGGAGGAAAATAAAGGTCGTCTTGATTCCAAAAACGGGGAAGACATCCCACACAACACCAAAAGACTATCAGTTTATCATCATTCTTACTAAAGGCACTGGAAAGGCTGATTGATTTTTACAGCAAGAGCAGTATTCAAGTAGACAGACTCTCGGCGTCACAACATGCGTACTGTAAAGGAAGATCTGTCGAGACTGCTCTTCAGAATATCGTGGGTACTATTGAAAAATCAATGACCTGCAAAGAGTACACAATGATTGCATTCCTCGCTCCTTCTATGTAGCTTTAAACAATATCACACCGGAAATATAATAAGGAAAGTACGGCGAGGTACACCTCAAGGGCTGCTGTCGCTCGTTACAGTAAACGAACTTCTACTCTCACTGGAGCTATGCGGATGTCAGGTCATCGCCTATGCGGACGACGTCGCCATAATGTTTTGTGGTTAATATCCCCAGGTACTAGGAGATCTAATGGGAAACGCGCTAATTGAGCTATGGACCAGAAAATGCGGCTTGAGTGTAAACCCGGCAAAGACTGAACTGGTACTCTTTTCGAAAAACCATCAGATACCCTCAATTATGCCACCAAAAATCACGGATTCCCGCTAACCTTCTCAAACCAAGCCAAATACTTAGGCACAGTACTGGATAGGAAGCTTAGTTGGAAGCAGAACACTACAGAAAGAGTAAATAAAGCTACAATCGCGTTGTATGCATGTAAGAAAGTCCTAGGTAAGAAATGGGGCTTAGAACCAAAGATCGTGAGATGGTTATACACCGCCGTCATAAGACCCATGCTTCTATATGGTGTACTAGTCTGATTGTCGGTGTTGGACAAGTCAACTTATACAAAAATGATCAACAGCGTCCAGAGGATGGCGTGTATATCAATTACAGGCGCATTGCGTACTACTCCAACTGCAGCACTTGAAACGATATTACACCTCACCCCAAAAAACATCTGTGGCAGGAAATTTGCAACAAAATCGGCACTACGGCTCAAAGAAATCTCACAGTGGAGAAACCAAAACGTAGGCCATGCACACATACTTAACTTGTATAACTTCGTGAGGAACCTACGGACTATCTAGCCCCAGTCGTGGACTTCAATATTGAATACGGCACCAAAATCCCGAATAGACAAGAATGGGAAACAAACTCGGTGCTACGAGTAGTGCTCGTAAGTAGTAACAACGCAAAGGAGATCTACCCAGACGGGTCTAAGACGGGTAGTGGAGTAGGTGCTGGAATTCTATTGGAACAACTCCAAATCAGCCAGTCCCTTAGACTACCGAACCACTGTAGTGTCTTCCTAGCGAAAGTTACGGCTATACGTGAAGCCGCTGAATAGCCATCGATGAACATGATATCGAGAGACGATATCGTAATATACACCGACAGTCAAGCAGCTATACATAAAAGCACTCGAATCACCAATTTTAAGATCAAAATTGGTAAGACCCTGCTGTATATCTCTAAATGAGATATCTAAACAATGCAGCCTCATGGTGTGCTAGGTTACTGATCATGGAGATATACCAGGTAATTGCGAAGCAGACGAGCTAGCCAAAAGGGGTACAATAATCAGTGACCCAAACATTATTAACATCTCTGCGCCAATAGGTACATTGAAAAACAAAATCTCTGAACAGCAGGGCTACAGAGAGATGGGTAAACTTACATACCTGTCAACACGCAAGGAAAACATTGCCAAAAATGGATCTCCGGAAAACCACAGCCATCCTTAGCTTAAGCAGGAACAATCTGGGTGACCTAGTAAATGTCCTCACAGGACACTGCGCTATGGGTAGGCACGCCGTAAGACTAAGGTTACCATATAACGACTACTGTAGTAGATGCATGGATGAAGAGGAAGAGGAATCCCCCTCAGACCTACTATGCAATTGTCCAGCCTTAGCCTCCATAAGGAAGAAAACCCTGGGAGAATATAATATAAGCTCACTAAATGATATATCCGAAAGGGACGTCAAGAAATTTTGGATATTCGTCCAAAAATCGAACTGGTTCCAGAAATGAGCGGCAGGAAGCCGGATGTGGCCTATGGACCCTATGTGTCTAAGTGAATCCAATGTGCATACGTTGGAAGCCACCATACCTACCTACCTACCATGTATCGAGCCGTCTTTAATAACCTCCTAGTTTTTACTTATCAAACGTAAACGCAATGAGAATTGAACGTCAAGAGTAAAAAAAAAAATGCCCTAAATTCGAAATGATACCTCTTGTTGGATGACCCTGTCATCGAGCCACCACAGTAAATGAAACGAGAGCATCCCTGAGATATGTCTTCGCCATCTATGTGTGACAGAACGTAGGTTAAGATACATGCTGAATTTAGTTTTTTGTTTTTGAATGTTTGTGCCTACTGCCGTTGGCGTTGAATGTGAAATTACTGTTGTTTCGAAAGGAATTTCATTCGTAACGCAGTTAACGTTGTTGGCAGTAGGACAAGTTTACAGATGTAAGTACATTTAAGAAAATATTGAAATCTATTAATATGTATAACCTTCTAGAAAATGAAATCGTTATTCTACTACGAGTAATTGTTGTTGTTTCCCTTTGATTCTGGAAATCGGTGGAATCCTGGAAGCGATATTTGTATATGATTTTGTAACTGCACAACAACAGACCCTTTTTTTTTTATTTTTGTAGCCAAGGCATTAGTAAATAAATGTTATTTTCGAATATCATTCGAATTTTCGCAGCTCCTGACGTAGCTCCGTCATTATTTCACGTGGACCAAAGAACCTAAGCAAGGAACAAATATTTAAGAAGGATTCTAACTTCTCAGTGATTTTACAACCTTGTCCCAATTTACATCGCTAAATATCTAAGGACTCAAGATCCGGTTCTGTTTGTGCAAGAGATGCTGCTGATTGATATTGATTTTTTGAGTGACAAGACCTTTCCCATTTTGTTCACCGTTGTGATTAATACACCAAGATTAATATCAATTGGTGCCCCAACAATTATCCGATCCACATTAGTTTCAAATGCGCCACAGATTGCTCACCCGGAACCGTCTCGGCGTTGCTGTTACTGCGTGTTCTCGGTCAAGTGTGCAAGTCCACTCATTCAATCTTGCTCCCGGTCTTTGTGGACGACCTCTTGTCGCTACGCCTTGCCGGCATCTCTGCCGTTCACTACACTCCAGTTCAAAATGCACATAAAGCACGTCCGGCTGTCGTCAGCTCCTGCCCGAAAATTCCTCCCTCAATCGTGTACTCATAACTTGTCTAGGTGCCATATTTTTGCGAAATTATTTTATCGTCGCGAATTCACTCTTAAAACAATTCCGTTGAAATTATTCTGTCAACTGGAATAGCAAAGCCCCATTAGGTGTGGCCAATTATAGTTGTCCCGTTGAGGCGAACATAACAATCCCGCTGGATCGGCGCCAAGGGACCCCGAGATAATTCATGGCAGTTATTATGGCCGAACGCGAGACCACACGTCTTGACCGTCCAGGCAATTGCCCAGATTGCGATTTTTTAATATGAAATACGATTCGTGTGTTACGCCGGAGGCCAGCACCACCAGACAGTCAGTACTCCGCTGTTAATGAGCTCCGGGAGCATGTGGTGCATCTCGGATACAGCGAGAGAGAGAGAGAGAGAGAGATGGTGTAGCGCGGAAGAATTTATCTATGAGTGGATAATAATTTTAACTGGAAGCGCACCCCCGCAGCGAGGGAAGCAACAATTGATGGCATTTGGCGCGGCGGATCCACGGCACTCTGGCCGGCGGTGTCGTCGCTGTTGATCAGTGATCCCGAACGATGATGGGGCGTTGATGGGACAGTGTGTGGCTTTTGAATGGCAACGCGGACATCTATCATGAGTGGTCGTCACTCAATGAACAAAGGAATCGTTTCACACTTGGAACACATTGCCTTCTGGTATTTCCTTCTTGCTTTTTGCTCTGTGCGATATCTATTTTTGGATGGATCGCGCTCGGAAGAGGAATGCTTTTCGGGGCATGGGTTAATGCGATGTAATTCCATGTGAGCAATCAATTAAGTTAATTGGTTACTGATTGGCCTAAGGGTTTCTTCTCTTGTTACGGAGAAGGTGAAGGTGGGCGCAGTTCTGCCAATGGAAAAAGTCAGGAAGAACGATCTCTTCAATAATTTGACTTTGGACAAAATAATTGACTGGAGTACCTAAAGCTTATTAATTTTGGAGAACCAGAAACAAGCTTAATAATGGTGAGGTGAGAAGGCATTAGAGTTGTACCGAATAATGATTTGGCCGAATACCGGATAACGAATATTCGACCAGCAGCTAGGCCGGATAGCCGAATATTCGGCAGCCGAATATATGCCTTGTCAAGTTCGATGATTTTCCTCCTCTTTGCAAATTCAAAACCTCTCTCACCTGTACGAAGAACCAAGAATACAGTTCAACCAAGAAATGTACGGACTGTTTAGACCATGTAAGTAATATTGACTTCATCTTAGTCTCAATGAATCGTTAGCTCTGACCGTGTTGGACCGGAACTGGACAAAGTCGTGATTCCTTTCTCTTTAAAAGCCAGAGGATTGTAATTGAAAAGCAATTTTTCTCCACTAAATATAGTGTGTATAGTATAGCCTAAGGTTCTATGTTTCGTTTTCTTTATTATTTTCTGTCAGTTCACGCTAACTATCTAGTAAGTAGAAAAATCACTGAGAGCAAGTGGAATGTCGAGGCAAATATCGCCGTACTTCGTAGGCTAATATTTTGCTGAATATAACTGATTCGGCCATCAACTGGCCTGTTTCAATTTTGTAAACGAAATTGGATTGATGAACGATCGTGGAACGCAATAACGCTCTCTCGCATTTGTTGCTTAGACGTCGTGCTGAGTTGAAACCTAGAAAAGTATTAGTCAACCCGTATACGGTTTAATACTTGATTGGACCTTGTGGGGTGATATTAATCAGTAATCACACATATAGCCTTGGCCATTTGACGAAACACGTGATATTGTATTTCGTAAACATGAAAAATATGAGATGACATTATATTTAATAGGAAACTGTCAATCGACGTAGTGTTGATGGTGCTCTATAACAGCTGCATCGACCAGAGATGGCGGAAAATCTTACGCATCAAAGGAGAAATCTGCCGTCAAAGAACGTCAATAAGAAATAATAAAAAGTAAATGATCGCGTGATCGTGACCCGCTGTAGTCAATGGAGAGAAGTAAGATCCATAATTACTTGTTTATCGTTGCCTAAATTTATGGGATTAATGTAGAAGAGTTCTGCTTTTAGCAAAGCGGCCCAAGATGCCACGTGGATTTGGTGGTGAGTTTGGGCGACGTGATCAACGTAATCAACGCACTCCTTCATGCAAATCTTTCAACGTGTACGTTCTGACATTTCCCTTCCAAGTATAGAGTTTCTTATGTGTTTAAGAAATGAAAAAGTGGATAAATTTGCAACAAAGAATCTCTGAAGGACTGCCTATGTTATGCAAGAACGCCGTATTGTGTTTTCGTGCGTTTGCTGGCATTGAAACGGAAGCGGCTAAAATGGGTCTGGCAGTGAACTAGGGCAAAACCAAGTATATGCTGTCATCGAGAAAGGACGCACAACATCGACGACTTGGCCAGAACGTCAGCATAGACAGCTATGACTTTGAGATAGTTAAGGACTTCGTCTACCTTGGCTCCGCGGTAAACAGTACAAACAACATCAGTACCGAGATCAAACGCAGAATAACTCTTGCCAACCCCTGTTTTATTGGGCTCAAAAGGCTATTGAGTAGTAGAGCCCTTTTTCGGAAGACCAAGCTGACTCTATACAAGACCTTGATCATCGCAGTCCTGCTGTACGGCGCAGAGGCATGGACAATATCCCAAGCAGATAAACAGTCTCTTGGCCTTTTCGAGAGAAAAGTTCTGCGCGCGGTCTTTGGTCCTGTTTGCGTTGATGGCATTTGGAGGAGAAGGTTCAACTACGAACTGTATGGGATGTACAGCGAGAAGAGTCTGGCCAGGCGTCTACGGATCCAACGCCTAAGATGGCTAGGCCATGTAGAGCGTATGGATAACTTAGCTTCGGCCCGAAGAGTCTTAGACTCTGAGCCTGTGGGACAACGCAAAAGAGGACGTCCACGTACAAGGTTGCGCACACAAGTCGAGGGGGACCTCGGCCGGCTTGGCGTGCGAAACTGGAGACAGCTGGCGAAAGATCGGGCTGGCTGGAGAGGCATGTTGAGTGAGGCCCAGGTCCACCTCGGACTGTAGCGCCCTAAGAAGAAGAAGAAGAAAGAAGAAGTCTTGTGTTTTCGACATTCAACTTTCAGGTTAGTTTCCTGTCAGAGACAAAACCTAAAGTTGTAGCCAGATGAGAAGGAGTAAACAGCAGAAAGATAATTAAACAGTTCCTGTCTTGTGTCTTGTCTTGTTTTGCATCAAACAAACAACAGTCCAGGTATAGATGCGATTCAATAGAAGCAAATCTTCCTCGTCTTCTTGTGGCGCTACAGTCTGGGTTGGACCTGGGTCTGAACCAACAAACCTCGCCAGCTAGCACGATCTATTGCCAGTTTTCGCCAATTGCGCACACCAAGTTCGGTGAGGTCCTTCTGTACTTGGGTGCCCACCTTAGACGCGGACGTCTTTTGTTGCGTTGTCCCACTGGTTCAAAGCTCTAAAATAAAATGAAGCCCGTCTAAATCTACATTTTTTATTTTATTTTGTTGCACAGTGGACCCTTTTTCGTCTGTTTTTGTTCGGAGGTGATCTGGAATATCTTTGATTTTTCGCAAAAAGTACATCCTGTCCATATCCACTTTCGATCCCTCGAATAAAGTCGAAAAAATAAAGTCTGTTTCTGTTGAGATCTTGTTGTTGACCACCCTGAACTAAATGATTTATGTAACTCCCTGAAGTATCAATCCCCAAAATCCTTTCATAAAAATACCGAAGCTATTTATAAAATATCAATTAAAACGAAACTGCTTTCATATGAATCATGAAATGTATACTATTTGCCTACTGGTCTGTTATAAAATCCTGCCCCGTCACCAAACGAACAAAATCCATTCGATGGCAGCGTAATCTCTTTAATTAATCCCTTACATCAGCGAAATATGTTATAAGTGCACGTGGAATATCCGTCTATGATTGTGACCACTAACAAATCACTCAAAGCACGTTCACTGAAAGCCTCATTCTTACGCAAGGATCTTAACATGGCGTCAGTCTGGCTTATAACTTTTTTACTTCTTTTCTCCGTATTTGGGGCAAAAATCAACGTGCGAAGCTCCGGTGACAGTTCATTGTTCGAATGTGGTTTTATTTCGAATCACTTACGGTGTTCACATGTTTGGTGAATAGGCAGGGCAGGTGCTTTTGAGTAACACTGGACGAGATGAATGACATGTTGGCATGTGGTCGGGAAATGGGGGCTATTGGTGAGTCGATTCTAGAATCGAGTGAGGTTTTTGTTTTGCAGTGATTCAGACTTTCTCCTAAGGAATTTCTGACTTCAATTTTTATATTAGGTTGTCTATTTTTGAAATTTGTCGTTGAAATCTTTGGACTCATGGCCCGGTTGAGAACTGCTTCATTCCTCAGTGAGAATTTAAACTATCCTTAGCTATGAACAATTTTAGCGTGATATTGTCAAAATGGAAATTCAGAAAAAATTCCGAATTTCATAAGATTTTAATAAGCATTTTTGGCGGTAAAGTGATGACAAAGAAAAAACAGCCACAGTCAACTTTTAGAAAGAATGAAGTCAGCTACATTTCCCAATTTTCGTACAGAATATCCTAGAAAAGTGATTAAACTTCAATAACTGCGAAAAAATAAGTTCAAAAATTCGTGGAGAGACTGGATGAATTAGCGATCTAAACAGTGTTGGCAGAAGTTGGCTGTGAAATATTCCAACTTTCTCCGTGAAAAATCCGTTTATAAATAAATTTATCTTTTTGTCGAAGGTTTTTAATCCTACACTGGAGCACTCAGACTCAAAAACTGGTCCATTCTACTGCGAGGCAGTAACCTACAGTGGACCACTTTTCTCCGGAAGACCAGAGAGCGCTTCTGTGTGATCAGCTCTCATCTCATCAGCAGCGAATAATTGCCACCTGATCCGAGCAAAAGCGGAGGAAGTGCTCTTCGTCTTCTCCACAGGCGTCGCAGAGTCTTTTATCGCTTAGTGTTTGGCGAAGGTTTTGTGGCTCTTTAAGTCAGTTATCTGCAGTATTTTCTGTCAAGAGATAGGTTAGGTTAGGTAAGGTTAGGGGGCTGCTAGTGAATTCACCAGCACACGTAGACCATGTTGGTCAATTGTGATACCCACAGTCAGGCTACTACCACTGATCGATCACTCCAGTGATAGTGCCGTTAATATCCCAATCCCAATGGCAAATGGTGACTGGACCAGATTTGAGAAACCGGATAACGTATTAACTCTGCTTTCACTGGAATACTTATGACAGGCACTTAACCAACTGCGTCATACAGTCGTCTGAGATAACAAGAACGTCGCGGATTTCTTAAAGACGTTAGGGAGCAAGCGTTTGGTCTGTCTACATCCTGGACGGTCATGCCACCTCCGGTTGTGTTCTCGAGAGGTCCACCCATCGATGGAAGTCCTAACCAATGACACGGTCCTGAGGGTACCTCCTCCGATCTTTGCCTGTCAAGTTCAAGATCATCAGCGGTACCCAGACAAGTCTTTGTGAATTTAGACTACCGATAAAATTCAGAGCAGACATGCATTCCTGGAAGTGGTTAAAGGGTTGAGCAAGGCCTTAAACACAGCTTGGCTGTTGCTACAGACACAAATAGTTCGCCCCTTCCACTTGTTCCTCACAATGTACTTTGTGGCCATTAAGATTGCATAGGTTTGCGCTTGAAAAACCGACTCAAATTTACCTAACGAGGTGTGCAGTCTAATGTTGTCGCTCTGGGCCAACAGATCCTTCATTGGTCTTGGAGCCGTCTATGACGATTCAACTACATTCCCTTCTTGGCTCAGATTCTTGCTAGAGCCAGTCCTGAGTGGAGGGAAAGTCGACTTTGTATGTTTGTCTCAGCTGAAGTACTGGTGTCCGTGCGTCAGACGGTATATCCATAAATCTGGGGCCAAAGGAAAAGTAATCGAAATTCCAGTGCAAGTTGTACCAAAGACAACTTCCTTTTTAAACGGAAGATGGACTTGGGAGTGCAATTTGTTTATATGATTCGGGGCATACAGACACAGTGGTTTGTTTCAAAAGCCTAACAATCGACCACTTTTTCGAACGAAAAAATGTTTTTTTTAGAATAGTGACATATCCTACCACAAAACTTATTCAGGGGTGTTAAATTCCACGACTTTGTATTCCAATTCAATTGCTTTCTGCAAAATCATACCTTCGCCGAATCTAGATAATATCTACACTCATAAGCAATCAATACTCTGTTCATAGATGTCGTTGTCAACGGGTGAAATAATCATTCAGAAAACAAATATTTCATTCGTTGTTTTTTAAATTGTGAGTAAGTTTCAAACATAACTTAACTTCAAAACATTCATTCCAGACCTCTAGTAGATATATTTCAAGAAATTGATGCCATCTAGCAGTATAAGACCTATTGCACCCTCATATTAAAACAGCTTCCTCACATTAAAGTCATTGAACTGGGCAACAAAAAATTATGTTATCATGGATTTATACCGCTGTCAATTAACTATGACCTTTAAGCTGACACAATTTTTGTTTTAATGATTCCAGCAGACACTGACCCTTTTGCGGATAAGACGACTTTTTAATTAAGACTTCCAGAGTAAAGCAAGAGCGACAATTTTCTTCTTGACGTCTGTCAAAAACTAGCCACATAGTTGAACAATATTTTGTGGTGAACAGAGGCATCAAGAATCTAATTATTTGACAATTTAAAATCGTTGCCCAAGCATATCAAATGTCAAATCAACTTCAGTCTTTGTCTAATAGCTTGACGCTGAAAAATAAAAATACTTCTTTCAAAAGGAACACCCAGTACTGCAAGTGGCTGTAACAAAAGCATCACAAAAATGTGCTCGGCGTAAAGAATCTTCTATGAAGGATGTCATAAAATTCTCGCAGGAATCACTTCGGATAGAAAAAAAATGTTTTTAATTAAACATTGCCGCTTTTTTTACTTGCTAAGGTATATGATTATATAGGGTAATGAATGGTAAAGCAGAATATACCTCAACCGCTTTTTTGCTCCATAAGAAAATTTCTGTCAACATTTTTAATTACCGTTTTTTATAAATGTGGCTGAGTGGGCGGTCGTGGACTTACTGACTTCAATGAATACAAAGAAAATATTCCCTCTGCATAAAATCGTGTGATCTTGATTTCCAATTCTGCTCAGCAGAACGTGAGATTGCACGATCAGGAAATGATTCATGCAGTTATTGAATTGATTCTGAGACTGTGCAGCTTGTGACATTCATATTCTGGATTTTTTGCACAGAAAACTAGATAATCGCTTGATTTTCCTGAACTCAAAATTCGACAATTTCGAATATTTTCTGTGCATAAGCATAGCCATTGTGGGCGCCGTGGCGTAGTGGGTAGGTGCGTCGACTGCTACGCTCGAGGTCGTCAGTTCGAATCTCGGGAAAAACATCAAACATTTTTTCACGGCTCCACCTCTTTCGAGTCACTGACAATGCTCAAAGAGTATAACTGTCTAGGAAAAGCTTCTCAATCTCGCCGTTCGGAGTCGGCATTAAACTGTAGGTCCCCTCCGCTCGTGAGAGAACAATAGCACGCACAACACGAGTGGTTGCTGAGAAGCTAGGCCCAGGTCCACCTCGGACTGTAGCGCCGCCATTATTATTATTATTAAGCATAGCCATTAAGATGAAAATAAGTCTCACCTTTGAAAATAATTTATTTATCAGCACCTACTTGCAGTTGTTCCACAATCCATTCAATGAATCCTCTTCGCTGTGCTTGATCAGTTCTTGAGCTAATCATTTTCATCAAAGCGAATCAATTCCACTTCTTTTTTCTCAATTTGGTCTTTGGCACAACTCGCCCTGGAACTTCGATGACCTTGCGCACCGCATTTCCTTTGACCCCAGTCTTATGGATATGCACGTACACCAGTACTTCAGCTGAGATAAACATACAAAGTCGATTTTCCCTTCACTCAGGACTGGCTCTGGCCAGAATCTGAGCCAGGAAAGGAATGTAGTCGAATCTTCACGGACGGCTCCAATACCAAAGAAGGACCTGGTGCTGGTGCCTTCGTGGAGAGCAACAACTTTAGACTGCACGTTTGGTAAATTTGCATCGGTTTTCCAAGCTGAAACCTATGCGATCCTAATGGCCACGAAGTACATTGTGAAGAACAGTTGGAAGGGACGAAGTATATGAGTCAGTAGCGATAGCCAAGCTGCGCTTTAGGCGTTGCTCAACCCTTTAACCACTTTCAGAATAGTTTAGGAATGCAAGTCTTTTCTGAATTCGGTCGGTAGTCTAAATTCACAAAGACTTGTCTGGGTCCCGGTCCACCACCCGATCATGGAAAATGAGATCGCCGATGAACTTGAGAGGCAGGGATCAGAGGAGATACTCTCAGGACCTGAACCTGCGTTGGGATTGTCTGTGTCATTGTTTAGGACTTCCATCGATATGAAGATGTAGACAGTCCGACGTTTGAATCCCAGCAAAAGTAAAGTTAAGACACTTTTATCCGGTTTTTAAAATCTGGTCCAGTCACCATTTGCCGTTAGGATCAAATTAATGGCACTATCACTGGAGTGGTCGATCAGTGGTAGTAGTGACTGTGGGTATCACAATGGACCAACATGGTCTACGTGTGCTGGTGAATTCATTAGCAGCCCCCTAACCTTACCTAACCTAACCTATCTCTTGACAGAAAACACTGCATAAAACTTACCTGCGTACTAACGTTCTACTAAACCTTCGATAAACACCAAAATGTGCTCGGCCTAAGCGATGAAACCCTCTGTGACGCCTTTGGGAAAGATGACGACACTGCAGAGCACTTCCTCCGCTTTTGCTCGGATCAGGTGGCACTTTTTCGGTGGTGATGAGGTGAGAGCTGATAATGTAGGTTCCTCATCACAGAAGCGCCTGCTGTGAAATTCCAGCAAATGTAGGTTGCTGCCTGGTACAATGGACCAGTCTTTGAGTCTGAGTTCTCCAGTGTAGTGTTTAAAAACCGCCGACAAAAAAAAAGCCTCACCAAATTCATTGAAAACTAATCAAACAGGATTTTGGGCATTCATTGACTGATTGTAACTCACGCTGCAAACCTGTCATCTTTTAAAATAACCAAAAAATGCGAAATAAAAATCTCCGCTTGTTTTAACTACACTCACACATATCTCCGAATGCAAATCACTCAAAATTCCCAAATCGTCACCATCGCATACCGTGGGCGGTCTTAATGATTCCCCTGTGATAAATCTTTTGACTATTAACATAAATCTTCGTCGGAATTATCTTCAGCAGATAGAAATCTATTGTTGAGGTGCTCCGGACGACAAGAAAAAGACTGATGGTTGTTGATGTCCGGCATAGATCTTAAACAGCTTCTTCATTTAGGAAGCACATTTTTGAATTATCTTCAAAATGCTGCAGAGGTTTTCTGTGGATTGTTGCTTTGAAATCGTTTTTTTTTTGTCACATTTTTAGATGTCACAAGTGACATGATGAATTGCAATCATTCAAAATTAAGTCAAAATCTGTCTGCCCCAAGATAGGGGGTCACAGGTTCGAATCCCAGTGAAATCGAATCTGGTCCAGTCACCATTTGCCGTTGGGATTAAGTTAACGGCACTGGAGTAGGTTGCTACCTGGCAGTATAATGGCCCAGTTTTGAGTCTGAGTGCTCCAGTAGTGTTTCAAGAATCATCTGAAAAAAATCCAAATTCCGAAAAATAAATGCAAATCACTCTTTGGCTTTAGAAGCCAAACAGAGGCCTTTTTGGGCAGGGAAACTTCAGAGCCGGCAAATTTTGCTTGGTTCCGTGACATTGTGCCAAATTGGCGGTGAAGTGCGAACTTTCGGTGTACTGGAAGCGTGTATTTCGTGTATTTCTCTCCAAGATGGCAGGAAATTGTATGTGGTCACGGTCTATGCGCCAGATGTACCTCGTGCAAAAGGTTTCATCTCGGAGCTCGAGACTCTCTTCAGAAAACTTCGGTTTTGCTCGGAGGAGAACTATTATATCATAGCCGGCGATTTGAACGCGAAGCATGAGGAATGGGGTAATTCTGTACCAAAGGGGAAACTCCCTCCTGGATTGGTGGACGCAGCACTCTATTGAGTTCAAGCTGAATTTGCTTGCAACCGATAGACCATCATTTCTCAGAAGTGGGTCTTATTTGGATCTAATTCTGATTGACAGACTACTGACGGTAAGCGATGTGGATAGTGACACAAGAAACTGCTTAACAACGGTGGAGTACGACAGTGATCACTGTGGACTTGTCGCGGTTATTCAGTTCCCGAATGAGCTGGTCGAACTGGAGCAATTCGTGGAGACGTACCCTTGCAATTATCGTAAGGCTCGTTGGCCGAGTTTCTCCAGGGCTTTATCCAGAGAACTACGTTTGATTGACATCACTCCACCCGCGAACAGAAACCTGACGAACGAAGAGGTTGACAGGCACCTCATACAAATGAACAATACCATACAACGTACCATGGACACGACGCTTCCGAAAGTAGCACCGACCACAGATGGCGACGTCTATCGGAACGCTACTATCGACGCACTGCACATGAACAAAAGCAGACTGCTGTCGCGACTTAAGACACTTTACAGACGGTTTACGGACAGAAAAGACCAGATCGTTCAAGTCTCAGATCATAAACCTCCAGAAGTTAATTCGGATGAAGTTCGGGAGAATTGTTCGTCCAAGACTTACAGGAAATTTCAAATAAACCTCTAAGATCTCTTTGCAGGTTCATAAGGAAATCGGGATGGCTCCGGCACAACGAAGGACAAGGGTTACAAGGGGACACTATTCCCCAATTGGGCATCACAATGGGTCCCTAAGGACCTAAGTGAGGCGTGGCTTGTGCCCGTCTACCCACTTACCTACCTACCTGCCTAATTCGGATGAACTACCAAATTGCAATCAATTTGCATTGAGGGGACAAGATTCGGGCTGTTCGTTCCAACGGTCCGGGTATGTTTCCCCAAATCAACCGAATTTTCCGAAGGAGGGATCGCAACGAGGCTATTCGATTTGACCGAACAACTGACAACGCAAGCCTATTGACGTCAGTTGGCATAGATCCGGATGGGGCCGTGCTAGACAATGACTTCTTGATTGTTGAAGATCCTCAAGAGGTGGTTGAAGCAATAGGGGCAGTTTTTCAGGAAGTGTACACGGTCAACGAGTCTCGTTGTCGTAACCACGACAAAGCGTCATTACATCAAATTTTTCCATTTGGCACAATGTCACGGCACCATTTTGGTTATGTGACGAAGCCATTCAAACAGTAGGTGGGCGCCGTGGCGTAGTGGGTAGGTGCATCGACTCCTACTCTCGACGTATAAGGTTCGAATCTCGAAAAAAAACACCTAACATTTTTGCTCAAAGAGTATAACTGTCTAGAAAAAGCTTCTCAATCTCGCCGTTCGGATTCGGCATTAAACTGTTGGTCCCCTCCACTCGTGAGAGAACAATAATGGCTGAAACACAACAGTGCGTTGCGCTAGCCGACTTCATGTTACGGAGGGTGTGCGTTGACGCACTGCGTTAATCAACTGTTCCCTCTCTCTCTCAAATAACAAATAAAAAAAATTCCACAAAATGTTCTCAATTTGGGAAAAAACTGTCAATTCGGGATGCATTTCTCAATTTCTTGGTAAAAGCGTGATCGCGATCGGAGGAAAATTTTGAGCGGCAGCGAAAATTTCAGAAAAAAAGGAACATTTTTATAGTGACGTATTACTGAAAGTGCGGATAACGATTTGGCATAAACAAAATAATATGAAACAAATCGGAAATTAAGTTTAGACAGTGTAATACGTGAAATAAAGAGTGCGATGGTGGATGAACAAAGCATCCAGAGACGCCGAAGTGGGAACATTTTTTTGTCCCAACTGAATATGCTAGTGTGCTACAAGCCGAAGTGTGCAGTGCCTGGAGAGAGCCAGGTTTTTGAAGCAGTGTTGCAGTTTTTTTATTCAATTCACATTTGATTTTTTTTATTAAGTTTGTGTACCTTTTTTTCTTTGATTTTTTTATGAACTCCTTTAATTGCTGTAGGTTTAGTTTTTTTTAATTTTAAAGATAAATAAAAGTGTAAATTTAGTTCTGGCTTCAGTGCGTGTTTGTGAGTGTCCGCGAAAAGAGGGATTATCCCCACCATTCCGATTCTTTTCCCACAGGTACCGTCCTTCACCGTGCTGCGCGCAGGACGTCGGGGGATCGCAGAAAACTGTGAGTAGCAGGTTTCACAAATTGGAAACCTCCTTCTGTGGTGTGCCGTCCGTAGCCTCTAGCCAGGGTTAGAACCCTTTTCCTTTATTATTGTTTTCCTTGTTATTTTGCTTGAATTTTTTTTTATGAATTAAAATAAATTATATAGCGTTAAAATGAGAAGTATAATGCTTTCTTTGATGGAGTAAGCTGGTTCCTTTTGCCGAATGTGTGTGTAGGGTGGGGGAAGGCCGTCCTTCTTCGGGGTAGTCGACAGTGGAACGTTAGACTGTGGCTACCGTCTCCGCTAAGGGGCTATCTCCCACAATATTTCGCCTAGGGAGATAGCGAAGGTCATGTCGATTGGCATGAGGGGTGGGCAGGCGGACTTGTGCCAATACCAACAGGCACCCTCGGGTTCTTGACGAACTTGCATCGCCAAACGACACTGGAAGGGTGTTGTTTCGTGTAGGGCTAAGCTAGGTAGTATTAAGATAGGTTAGGTTTAGTATAGGTATAGTTTTAAGTTAGGTAGGTTAGTTTAGGCTTAGTCTAGGATAGTTAGATTAGCTCCGCGAACTCCCTTCCGGTCTCTTTTGGTGGTAAAGGCATAGACCTTGAACACCTTTCTTTTCCTCTTTCCTGTCTCTTCTTTCTCTTCACTTTCCTATCTTTTAGTTGTCCGTCCGTGGTCTGTTAGGGTATTAGGCTTTCATCTCTTTCTATCTTTTCACCTCTCTCTATCATCTCTTAGCTAGCTTTAGGCACGATATTTTTTTGTTTGCAACTGGTGGTGTACGAGTGGGAGGACAAGAACCGCCCCGTCCGACGAGCTAAGCCGTGCAACCGCAAGCGTGCCGCCGTCCTACTCACCGTCACCGTGGCCCAGACAACCATGCTTGTAACAAATTTCTCAAAATATGCAACATGTTGAATAATGACGTGCGTTGGGATTACGTTATACGTTTTATAACGCACTGTTGTGCTTCAGGCATAACACGCACAACACGAGTGCTAGTTCAGAAGATAGGCCCAAGTAAACTTCGGACTGTAGCGCTGCAATTATTATTATTATTTTTATAATTATTCGACCAGTAGGTGGCGCAGTGGAGTTAAGGGTAAATGCTTCTCAATCTTCGCCGCTCAGAGTCGACAGAAAACTGTAGGTCCCTATCACTTTTGGGTGAACAATAGCAAGCATAATACCTGTGCTTGCTGTAGAACTTAGACTCGAGTCCACCCGGGCCGTGTCGTTGCTTAAAAAAATTGTTGTGAAGTTTCCATGATTTTCGAAGCAAGTTCGCATTATTTCTAAACGTTGCTCCCGTAAGACTGCAGACCACAGTTATAACAAAATGCCTCCCAATCGCTAAACCGGTTGTCCCTACGAACAGTGCTGCCAAGCAGAAATTCAAATCTCTAAAAAACACCCTGTACTTCTTTCTTCTTCTTCTTCTTAGGGCGCTACAGTCCGTGGTGGACCTGTGCCTCACTCAACATGCCTCTCCAGCCAGCACGATCTTTCACCAGCTATCTCCAGTTTCGCGCACCAAGCCGGACGAGGTCCCCTTCGACTTGTGTGCGTTACCTTGTGCGTGGACGTCCTCTGTTGCGTTGTCCCACAGGCTCAGAGTCGAAGACTAAACGTTGCTCCCGTAAAATTTGAGACAACATTTATAACAAAATACCTCCCAAGCGCTAAACGAACAGTGCTGCCAAGTTGAAAATCAAATCTCTAAAAAACACCCTGTACTTCTTTACCATTACTTTTTATGATGAGAATTTATGGATTTTTTGTTTAAAAAAAGTGAAAGTATAGTCAGTATCTCACAGAAACCCTATAAAGCAAGCCGCCTCCTTAAAGCATTTTGTCAAAGTTAATATGTCGCAAAGGATTTTCCTTCCCACTGACAGTTGATCAAAAGTCACCACAAAAATTAAACGAATTTATGCACGTACGTGGTCACAAATATCGACTAATTTCGCCCACACTGGCCGGGCCGGAATCCCATGTCCATGGCGAACGATTTTTTGTGTCTCCACCCCACGGTTGGCTCGTGACAGTCGCTCTCGGTCATGTAATGACTTGTGAAACCTCATGCTGGGCAGCCTGCTGGGACATGAGTGTCCCCATCGCCGGGAGGGGGCCAATACTCAAAAGAAAGGTTCATCGAGCTCGAACCAATTTATTGTTTCACAAACACGATAAATTAGATCATAGTTACATACAGTTCCGTAGATGGATTCCATAGGAAATGCAATGTCGGATCCCGCATATGCAACACACAACCACCATCTTCACATCCCCACTAAATTCTAACTATTCCCGCCCCCCACACACCCTCGATTGCTACATCCGAGATCCGACAGCGTAGAATTATACAAGCACACCTGTGCATGGGTACAAACGTGTGTGGCTCAGCTGTACACTCTGGCACACTGAACCAAATGGAGGCCGGCACACAACTGCAGCAGGTCTTGTGACCTTCCCGTGACTTCACGTGTTCTTGAGCATGTTCTATAGCACAACGTGCCACAATCCGTACCACTTGAGGTATCTCTCTATTAGACAAGGACATGCTTGTGTATGCAGAGACGAACAGAGAGGAGACGCGCAACACAAAAAGGATGTAGAAACAATGTTTCACCTGTTACAAATGGAGCAGGAGTCAGCGGCAGACCTAGAAAAAAAAGACACAATCTGCAGGCAGGAGGAAGACGACACATCGTCATCGAAGAGCGAAGCAAAACAAAAAAAAAACAAAAAAACAAAAAAAGGAAAGCAGAAAACACACTCCATTCTCAAACACCACTTATAACCCCTAACCCCTGCCCTACCGTCATCGATCGGAGTCCTACTTATCAGGTGCAGGCAGACTGCAGATAATAGCCACATTCCTCGGAATAATTTTCAGTGCGCGGTCACCGCAGCCAACGCTATCATTAACATTCATCTGAACTGAAGCCAGGCCATAGAGCCAAGGGAACCATACCCAGCCCTGGATCAGGTGGCATTACAGGACGAGCACCGGCAGCAGTGAATTGTGGCTATCACGAGGCAAAGGCAAAGGAGCTGGCAAAATATTTTATGGTCTGCAAGGAACTAACAGCAGTGTGGCCATTCCGGCGCTCCTGCTGCCGAGGCACACAGATGTTTTGTCGCATGTGTGTAGAAAATTAAGGAGGACGATGGCGAATGATAATAAAAAGGAATATGAGTGGCTGCTGCCGCTGCAGGAGTACATTTTTTGGTTCGACAAGAACCATGAGTCAGACAAGAATGACGTCTGGTGGAGTCTGGGTTGTACATGGGGTTCCTCATTCGATTGAATTGACCCACATCACCGTGGACATGGAGGCTGGTGATGGCGTGTGGCTGACTTGTGATGATGCAATGATGTTCGAGTCTGCCGCAGTTACAGGAGACATTAAGGAAATTGAAAGTGATGAGTTCATGATTGCGTCATTCTCCTGAAGGGATGTGAGCCGTTTTTGTCATTGTGGTGTGGTAGTTCAATAAAGATTTGAATCTTACAGGTTGAGGTGCAGAGTGATTCATGGGTCCGTAAGAGAGACGTACATATATATGAATTAAAGTAGAGTTACAGTGGGAAGTGGCTACAGAAAGCACTCGTCTTGTGTGTTCTCGAACGGAGGGGATTAGCAGTTTTATGGCGACATTGAGCGGTGAACTTTGCTATTTCTTGACTGTCTTCTTCTTCTTCTTCGTGTGGCGCTACAGTCCGGGGAGGACCTCAGCTTCAACCAACACTGTCAGCGATTCGAAAGAGGTCGAGCCGTGAATTATGAAAATTGTTATCTGTGTTCTTAATCGTCCCAGTCCTGCTGTATGGCGCAGAAGCATGGACTTTGTCAAAAGTGGATGAGGTTGCTCCTGGCTGCTTTGAGAGGAAAATTCTTCGGGTGATTTTCGGTCCCGTCTGCATAGAGGGTGAGTGGAGGAGAAGATATAACAACGAACTGTACGAGCTGTTCAGCGACATCGACTTAGCCAGAAGCGTCCAGAAGAAGACTGAGATGGCTAGGTCATGGTCAATGGAAGCCAATGCTCCGGCCCGAAAAGTCTTCGAATCCACCACTGAGGGACGGCGCAGTAGATGAAGACCGCGACTCAGGTGGCGCACGCAAGTGGAAAGTCACCTCAACCAACTGTGCGTGCGAAACTGGAGGCAGCTGGCTGGAGACGCTTGTTGTTTGAGGCCCAAGTCCACCCCGGACTGTAGCGCCACCTTAAGTAAGTAAGTCAGTTATCTGTGTCAGAAATTGAGCCAAGACTTTTAGCGTAGTAGTCAATGCACTTTCTCACTACCCCACGGTGGGCACCTTATGACAGATAGACTTCAGAAAAGAATGTTGTTGAGAAACTCGGTGCGAATTTAAGAAAACTGTTGACTTTAGTAACGCTAGGTAGGTAGATAGGGAAGAGGGTGCCTTTGCGACTGGTGCCGTGGCTCACTTAGACCAACAATTGAGTCGATTGTGCCCTGGGTATGGGGTGTACCCCGTGAGACCTACATCTCCACCGATGATTAGAACCACCCAGATTGTTGTATATATTATAGCCATACTGTGAAAAATCCAAATAAAATCCCAAATTCTAAGAAACAACTGCCGGTGCGATACACTCATAGTGAGCACAATATATTAAACCAGTCATTCGCAAAGTAGATAGCAGTGAGTGCCGACGTAAAATAATAAACATGAAATATAAATAATAAAGTGGTGCTTTATTTTATTTAAAAGAACTTTTTAACGACTTGCTACAATATGTATCTCAGGAGGTGCTTCAGCTCTATTTTGTTCAGATAATCCAGCTCGTCGAATAAGCTGCTGCCTAGTTTTAGCAGTTTCCTTCACCGTAGATCTGGACAATCGCAGAGCAGGTGCCGGACGGACTCCACTTTCTCTTCGTCCCTGTAACTTCAACTATAGTCGCTACGGGGGATACCAAGCCTCTTGGCATTGTGTCCAGTGAGGACTTCTACCACTATCCGAATATCCTTGCGAATGATGCTAACCATTGGTAATGATTTCTTTCTGTTCAGCACCGGCCTTAAGGCTCTCGTCGTTGACCCAATGTCAAGATCCAGCCATCGCTCATTTGTTTTCTTTAAGGCTTCGTCGTGGGCGCCGTGGCTGTGTGGGTTCGTGCGTCGACCCATGCGCATTAGACTTTCACAGTCTAGGTTCGAATCCAAGTTCAGACAAACAATTTTTCAAAAGAATTGTTCGCGGCTCCACCTCTTTCGAGTCACTGACAATGCTCAAAGAGTATAACTGTCTAGAAAAAAGTTTCTCAATATCGCCGTTCGGAGTCGGCATTAAACTGTAGGTCCCCTCCACTCGTGAGAGAACAATAGCACGCACAACACGAGTGGTTGCTGAGAAGCTAAGGCCCAGGTCCACCTCGGACTGTAGCGCCGCCATTATTATTATTATTATAAGGCTTCGTCCTTTATTTTTTTCTTTAGAAAACTTCGACTCTGAGCCTGTGGGACGACGCAACAGAGGACGTCCACGTACAAGGTGGTGCACACAAGTCGAGGGGACCTCGGCCGGCTTGGTGCGCGAAACTGGAGACAGCTGGCGAAAGATCGTGCTGGCTGAAGAGGCATGTTGAGTGAGGCCAAGGTCCACCTCGGACTGTTGAGCCCTAAGAAGAAGAAGAAGAACGGCAAGTAGACGTAAGGTAGAGCAGGGGATTTATTTAACTCAGAGCCCTCCATTAGCAGCACGTCCGCTCTCCCGCTTCCTTGAATTCCTGTGTCCCGGTACATCGTGACGATAGTTCTCTTATCATCGCTTGGCTGTCGGAATATGTAGTGATCGTTTTTCCCGTCGAACTAAGTTCTTTTAGCATAAAAGCCGCCTCATTTATTGCTATCACCTTCGCTTGAGATACGCTACATTGGTCGCATTTAGAAGAGCTCTAAACAGTTTTCAATCACGAACACATCAAGTTTTGCCCGCAGTTGTGAGGGATAGTTGAGATGACAAAGCTAGAAGATTATTCTTCAAATACATAATGATGTCTTAAGCTTTTTGGCCCACAATACATAAACGTGGTGCCAGCCTGTCAGTTGAAAAAGATTGATTAGAGGCTTGGAACTCTACTTAAAAAAAAAAACAATTAAAGATCATAAAGGGTCTTCCAATCACAAATCAGTCATATAAAGATGCGTAACTTCACAATTCTTCCAATAAATTTGACAGTTAATGATGAATGCTGCCAAATGAAATTAAGGGGCAAAAGAAGTAGAAGCTGGATATCTCTATGTGACTGATTTGTGCTTCCAATACGGACTTCCGAACTTTGACAGTTAATAGCGGCCATATTGTTGAAGCTACTTCTGTCAAATTAGCTGTCATTTATTCAGTCAAATCACTACGCACGGAATTGTTTTGTCAAAATTTAGGTTCTGTTCAGGCACCATTCATCGCGCTTCGCCATTTCACGGTCGCCATAATCATCCTACCAAGAGAACTAGGTCGCAGTGTAGTGGACAAATTTACGTCCATTGGTTCAATAAACGATAAACCAACACCGACGAAAGGCAAGATCTGTCGAAAATATCGCCGCTGTCCGTGAGAGTGTGGTGGAGAATTCGTCGTCGTTCACACGAACTCGGCCTTTCGCAGACCACAACTTTGCGAATTTTGCGTCATGACTTGGGCTTGTTCCCGTACAAAATTCAACTGCCCAGAAACTGAAGGTAAACGACCATAGACACGTGTGTTCGCTGAATGGGCTCAGGGAAGTTGGAAACTGACCCTAATTTTCATCGAAAAATGATCTTCAGCAATGAGGTCAATTTTTGGATGAATAGGTACGTCAAAAAACAACATTTTCGAATCTGGGATGATACCAATCCACATGAGATCTAAGAGCGTCCAATGCATTTCGAAAAAAAAAACACTGTTTGGTGTGGATTTTGGGCATCGGTCCATATTTCTTTTGGAACGACGTTGGTCAGTCCATCATCGTTAACGGCGAGCGGTCGATGATTACCAATTTCTTTCTTTTGGATGATATGGACACCAACAACATGTGGATTCAACAAGAAGGCACGGCGCGATGTGCCACATAGCTCACGCCACATTGGAAATTCTGCACGAGCGATTCGAGGGGATGGTCATCTTACGTGGGGGTAATGTGAACTGGTGATCCGGTTAGACTTTTTCTTCTGGGGTTTTTTTACGTCGCAGGTCTAATATAATAGCGAATAACTCATAAGCCACAGGCCTTCAAAGCCAACATAACCCATGCCATCGGTCAAACTCAGCCTGATTTACGAGTAAGCGCCAGAGTCATGGAAAACTTGACTAAATGTCGATGCGCACATTTAAGATGGTCTTGAAGTAAATGAGGACAAGACCAAGTATTTGCTGTCAACAAACAGAGAATTATCGGTCCACCGCCTAGGACAAAACGTCACTGTTGGCAGCAATAACTTCGAGGTGGTTAAGGAGTTTACATACCTCGGAGTAAATATCAACCCCACAAATGACACCCTAGTGGATCTTCGACGAAGACTTAACCTAGCAAACCGCTGCTACTTCGGTCTGGCGAAACAAATGGGTTCAAAACTCCTAACTCGAAAGACAAAATGCATGCTCTACAAAACGCTAATCCTGCCAGTTCTTCTGTATGGAGCCGAGTGTTGGACGATAAGCAGGAAAGCAGAGCATATTTTGGGTACTTTTGAGAGAAAATTCTTCTTCGAATTTTCGGTCCCGTATGCGAGGAGGGCGAATGGAGGAGAAGATACAACCGCGAACTCTACGAGCTGTACAAAGATGTGGATTTAGTCCAAAAAGCCGAAAAACGACGACTGCACTGGCTCGGCCACATCGAGGGAATGGACGACAGCGCTTCAGCAAAGAGGATCTTCGAATCACAGCCCACAGGTTCAAGAAGAGAAGGAAGACCGAACCTCCATTTCAAGGACCAAGCTATCGCGGATGTCAGAGCGCTTGGTCTGGATAACTGGAAGCAGCGTGCCCGGGACCGCAGGGCATGGAAAGCTGCAGTGTCTCAGGCAGAGACCCCTCACGGATCGAGAGTCCGCTAAGAAGAAGAAGGATGCGCACCACCTAGAGAAGCTGCTATGAACATTTGAACGATCTTAATATAATAATAATAATGGCGGCGTTACAGTCTGAGGTGGACCTGGGCCTAGCTTCTCAACAACCACTCCTGTTGCGCATGCTATTTTTCTCTCACGAGTGGAGGGGACCTACAGTTTAATGCCAACTCCGAACAGCGAGATTGAGAAGCTTCTTCTAGACAGTTAAACTCTTTGAACAATGTTAGTGGCTCGAAAAATATGGAGCCGTGAACAAATGTCGGATGTTTTTTTTTCGAGATTCGAACCGACGACCTCGAGCGTAGGAGTCGACGCACCTACTCACTACGCTACGGCTCCCACAGTGGCCACATTTGAATGATGTTATATTCCATATACATATAATGGCATTCATAGGCCTTTTAAACGAATAGAAAATGTCGATGGTACCTTACACACACTCTGTTTTATTTAAATTTAAAGATAGGACGCGCTTAATGATTTGCCCTTTACTACTTTTAAGTGTTCGGCATTGATTGAATAGCATTATTCAGAGCGATTTTCTAACCTTGCTGGTTATTTGTCACAATGGACTATCTACAGTGTTGCAAGTAGAGGCGATTTTTGTGACCATTCTCTCTTCATTTCACCTCCTTTATCTCCTTCGCAACACTAGCCGAAAGTTTTGCCAAAACCATTCCTCGCATAAATACATGGCTTAATTGAATACCCTTTTAATGTACACATAAACTGTAAAATAAATTAAAATACAAACATAATTTAATTATGTTTAGACCAGCGCGCCGCATTAAACGACAGGTTGACAAAAATGTTCAGATGGCCTCTTAACCGCAGTTGTACCGCACATTTAATCAATTAATACGTTTGCAAATGTTTCTCAAGTATGTAATTCGTTTGTGGGATGACATACGATGAACAAAGGAACGAGAGAAGAAGAACACAAACAAAAAGGACAGACTTGAGCAAAAGTGCCGTAAAAGCCCGCCAGACATCGAAAGTAATTAACCGATGTGTTTTGGCCTCTTTGGCTTCGCCGATGGCTATGCCAGCGGTTGATTTGTGGTCACGGAACATATTTTCTGACAGCACATCTGCATTTTTGCCCAGGCCAACATGAAAAAGGTCCAGATGATAAATATTTTATTTTTATTTTTATTTTTATTTTTATTTTTAGTTTCTCTGTCGAACTTAGGAATACAGTGGGGGTTGTGTAAAGTGGACACCAATGAGGGAAATAAATTTATGAATCAAGCAGTTCTTGGGTCGATGTGGAATGAACGAAGAGAGAGCTCTACAATCAGCGTCTTTAAACTATGCCATCTTGAGGGACTGTCGTGAAAATGTGATAAAATCTGTTTACCGTTCAAATTGATCCATTTGACATCTGCATTCAATGGGAACAAGGAAAACATCCGCTTTGGGTGTGCAAAAATTTAGCGCAATAATTTAGACTAAGCGACGATGCACCTTGAGGTGACCTAATACACGGAGAAACGTCTAAAATTATTTGAAGTATTTTCAAAATATTTTTAATATTAATAATTTAAAATTAGACCTTAACTTTTTTTTAAATTATAAATAATTCGAGCAAACTTCGAATTCTAAAAAAAACTTTTCAATGGATTTTAATGTTTTTCCACGTCTTCTCCATTTATAATCGAGCAGGATAAGTGCGTGCATGGTTGGTCTCCCAGCTGCGCCATCGAATTTCAAGGCGTTATTCAGTTTTTCGTCTTAACCTCAAAAAATTTACATCTCATGTCTCAACAAAATTAATTAATTGTCCTTATTATTTCCTCATCCGCCCTTAAATCGATCGAAAAACAAAAAAAAAAGCATACAAGACCATCAATTACGGACGGCACTGTTTGCCATCCACCTTACCACTTGAAGAAGATACACAAAAACAGAGAGTTACAGCAAGTCAACCTCTTATTCGTCTAGTGACAGGTTAAATGTGACAATAATTGTCTGTCTCTCTCCCCCTCTTTTCCGGCACATTCCGGTCGCTCTTATGCGCCCAACCAAAACCAGCCCTCCTCCGGGCATAGCACTCATACCCATGCCCATGTTTGTCGTTACACAAAGCCACGCTGCCACACTTTTAACACTCGCTATCGATCATGCAGCGATAGCACTGCAGCCCTGCCTCCTGCCGTACGTTCCCAAACCAATTCTGGTAGCAATTAATGTCCCCTGACAGGTTCACTAATCATTGTCCCGCAGTATGAGAGTGCATTCAGTTGTTGGGCCTGTTGTTTGCGCTTTGATCCACCGTTCCCTGCGCATCGTTCCCGCTCGGCTTTTTGCAAAATTCCACGAATTTTTGCATGCCAAACACCTTGCGTACCCGCTCCTACCGCTTAGACTGCTTCCACGACCACGGCTTCCACCTCAATGCGACACGTGTTCGATGTGCACCACCGAATTGTCGAGGATAAAATAATAGCACTTGGGGATGCAAGAGCCCAGCCACTTCAGCACGTAACCGGCCGGCCGTCCGGTCATGCACTGTCAGGAGGCATTCGTGTGCATTCCATGTATCCGCATACATCGGTGTATGGTGCATCCGTGCAGCGGTGCAGCAATTTCAATTGTCATAAAAATAAATAACTGTCATTAATTACGTGCTCCTTACAGGGTGCCCCGGCGAGATGGGCACTCGCGGGGCTCGCAGGGGTCGGTGAGAGCGCGAGAGAAGTGCGCGCGCGTCTGCAAATCAATTTGGAGCCCTTTTCGCGCTGTGTAATTTCAATTAATTTACATTGAGGACGGTTGCATGGTTTGAGGACCATTATTAGGGGTGCTTTCGCATGAAGTTACTTAATCGGTGTATGGTTACAATTATCTACATATGTTCGTACAGAGCGACAGCCCAGAGCGTTTTGATTGATTGATTGATTGTGTTTTTGACACCTGACCATTGGGGGATGAGTTATTTTGGCTAATTACAGGGCAGAGCATCCAGATGCATGCAGGCTTCCGTCATCTGAAGCGGTGGTTGGAGGTCTTTAAAATGTTTCATCGCGTCATACGCTGCTGACGAATGGCGTTTTGAAACTGAGAAGAGTGTGGGAAGTGTCACTGGCTAGGGTGAGTGACAGTGATGCTGCAGAAATAGGGGTGCTGAATATTGCGCCTGTAATGCCATTGAAAATGGAGTGTGAAAAAAAGTGTTCCGTCATGATTACCCGACTTATGTAACTTGAACTCGCTGATATCATGTAAGTGTGGAGCTTGACAACTTTACCAACGGGTATATGCACTAATGGGCCTACATGTGTCAACCTTAAACCTTGAAAAGTAAGTGTTCATTTTAAGGACGTTTTTAGCGCAACATTCGGAACATCATCCTGACTTCGCGAACATGCTCTGCAGGGTATTTGGAGAATGCCACTTGTTAGAGTTATTGATTAAATTATTACATTTCATTTAGTCCTTTGACATGATCTGCAAGATCGTGTGACTTAACGTCACTAGAGCACATTCAAAGAAAACGTGCTCCACATTTTCTACCGCGTGTAGGCATCGAGTTCTGGGAAATTTTAATGCTAAGCTAAGTAAAGAGGACATCTTTGCTAGAGTCATCGGTAAACACAGCCTGCACGACACCACGTCCGAAAACGGACTCAGGCTGGTGGACTTTGTTACGGGGCGAAACCTCTCTGTAGCTAGCACGCGGTTCCCACACCTCAACATCCATAACGATCATTCAACCGTCAACCAGATTGATCACGTTGCGATCGACGTCAGACACTTCTCCAGTACTCTCGATGTCCGAACGTTCCGAGGCGCCAACATCGACTCGGAACATTTCCTTGTTGTAGCCAAGGTAAGGACTCGGATATCGAGAGAACAACGGAGTCGAGGAAGACAACCACGGTTTGACGTCGAAAAGCTACAATCGCAACAGACTGCCAGGAACTTTGCCGATCGAGTCTCCCTGAAACTCTCCGAAAGTTCGTCGCCTGCACTAACAATAGACGAAAAATGGAAACGTTGTCAAAAAGTCATCAGAGCAGCTGCTACTGATGTGCTGCTCAGTATCGTTTGCCCGATCCACAAGAAAGGAGACCCCTTTGACTGCGCCAGCTATCGAGGGATAAATCTCCTTAACATCGCCTACAAAATCTTCTCTGCGGTTTTGTGTGAACGCCTGAAACCATTCGTGAACAAACTGATGGGTCCTTATCAGTGTGGTTTCAGGCCCGGGAAGTCCACCATCGATCAAATCTTCACACTGCGGCAGATCCTGGAGAAGACCCAAGAAATGCAGATCGACACACACCATCTATTTGTCGATTTCAAGGCCGCATATGACAGCGTGTATAGAGACGAGCTATACAGCGCCATGTCTAGTTTTGACATTCCTGCTAAACTCGTCAGACTGAGCAGGATGACGATGGAGAACTCTCGCTGCTAAATCGAGGTCGGTAACGAACTCATCGAGACCTTCAATGTCAAAAAAGGTCTTAGACAAGGCGACGCGCTGTCATGTGATTTCTTTAACATCGTTCTTGAGAAGATCGTGCGAAACTCACTGGACAAGAGGCACGATCTTCCAAAAGTCTGTTCAACTGCTAGCTTACGCGGATGACGTTGACGTGATTGAGCGAACACAGCGAGCCGTCAATGATGCGTTTGCTGGCATTGAAACGGAAGCGGCTAAAATGGGTCTGGCGGTAAACGAGGGCAAAACAAAGTATATGCTGTCATCGAGAAAGGACGCACGACATCGACGACTTGGCCAGAACGTCACCATAGGCAGCCATAACTTTGAGGTAGTTAAGGACTTCGTCTACCTTGGCTCCGCAGTAAACTGTACAAACAAAATCAGTACCGAGATCAAACGCAGATATCGATGGGTACCTTCGAGGATAGTACCAACATCGCGTCATGGGATACCGTTCGAAATGCACGGCTAACTCTCAGTGCACATAATCTTTACACAGATGTGGCATGAGAGACTTTTATTCGCGACGTCAATGTCGTCATACATCAGATTCTACAGTATAGGACCTAGCACTGAACCGTGGGGCACGTCTCCTGTAATTCTATACAACTTCGTTCCGTCGTCGGAATCATAGAGGAGCAGTCTATCGGTAAAGTAGCTCCTAATCAATCCTCATATGTACTTCGGTACATTCAATTGTTCGAGACGTTGTAAAATAGGTGACCAGTTCACCGAGGTAAAAGCATTTGTCACGTCAAATGTTACCACGGCGCAGTAATTTTTTCTGCCTCCTCTCCATCACCTGCCTTCTACGGCTGTCCGGGCTTTGTCCGTTACATCTTTGATCGCGTCGACTGTCGATTGGTCCTTTCTAAGGCCATACTGATATTCCACGGGTCCATCAATGGCTTCGATGATGAACTGTAGTCTATTACATATTATTCGCTCTAGTATTTTGCCCATAGTAGTGGGCGCCGTGGCCGTGTGGGTTCGTGCGTCGACCCATGCGCATTAGACTTTGACAGTCTAGGTTCGAATCCAAATTCAGACAAATAATTAAAAAAAAAAAAAAAATTGTTCACGGCTCCACCTCTTTCGAGTCACTGACAATGCTTAAAGAGTATAACTGTCTAGAAAAAGCTTCTCAATCTCGCCGTTCGGAGTCGGCATTAAACTCTAGGTCCCCTCGACTCGTGAGAGAACAATAGAACGCACAACACTAGTGGTTTCTGAGAAGCTAGGCCCAGGTCCACCTCGGACTGTAGAGCCGCCATTATAATTATTATTATTAATATTTTGCCCATAGTATCGATGGTCACCCTGTTAAGTTGGCCACCTGCCTAACTTGGTCGGACATGTTTGTACCGCTGGTGGCCAACTTAGAAAGGCCTCATTGTGTTTCAAATCATCGACCAAGCTCACATTAACCGTTTACTACTGTGCACAGTAACAAAAATCAGCTGAAATCTTTAAGAACTCATTTGATGCAATAAAAGAAGTCAAACGAAATTTATTATTTTTTCAAATGAGCTTCATCCAAATATAACCGTCAAATTAACTTGCTACCGAGCGATGATCAACGATTATTTTGTTTTCAAATTTGCGCAACATTAAGCTTAGAGTCGTTCGGTGTTGATACGTATATTATACCACCACCAGCCATTCATCAGGCCAAACTAAGGAGTTATTGACGGAATATTGCGGCGATAATGCCAAATCACGAAATGCGAAAATCCAATCGCACAAAAGTGAATGCCAAGATTGTGTGATTTAAACGCCACTTTATGCCATATAAACATTCTCTTTGGTGGTGATTTTGAAAATAAAATTAGATCTCATGGAACACGTTTTTGCAAGTCGGCACCATACATGGATAGTGCTTTGGCTTCACAGTTATTCGATTTGATTTGCTTATTAAAGGCGAGTTCTAACGAGAAGAACATTTATTGAAAAGCTTTCTAATTTCCGTTCTTTCTCCTGTTGTGGTCTGATTTAATTAAAAATATTAACTCATTAATATTTGTCAAATGTGCGCCTTGGCTCTGCCCACCAGAAATAATTCTTTTGATGACACCAGTTTTTCGCATAATTGCGTCTGTATTTTACGAATAACATCCCCGTTCTTTTCTTTGACTGCATAAATTCTTGGCGCAACATTGGCGTAGATCTTATCCTTAAGATAGCCTACGGCAAAGACTCTGATCGTCCGATACCAAGGTGTTGGGGCAAACTGAAGTCCCAATTTCCAGAATCCACACGCAGAAAAAATTTTACACTCAGTAAAGTCATTCCTGGAAAATTGTGCGACGTGCGTCATTTTGCTGCAGTACACATTCATGGCATAAATTTCAGGCAAACAAGTCATTCAAGATAATTCCGTAACGAAATTCGTTCACCAAAACAGTCTCAACCATAAACACAAAATACCACTAAACAGTCTCACTTTAGCTGAAAGAGAAGGTACTTGTTGATGACTAAAAGCAGAAAGAATTTTAGAATACATTTTCGAGATATTTCACCATTTTCGTGGTGAATTTTCACAATTTCAATAAATTCTAGAAAATACTACTGATAATACAACAGAATACACTCGGCCGCAAAAGTCTGCCAGTCAATTTCAAACGCGTGTATCTCAGCTAATTTAAAACATAGACAGCAAAACTTTGTTTCACAACAAGTTCTTTTTCCAAAAGTGCAATATTTCCTACACTTTCCACAGCACTATTATATTTGAACAGTCTCTTTAAATCACTTGACAACCATTTACCAAAGTGTTGGCCAAAACTAAAGCAACTCGGTATTACCGCTTTTTTTTCATCAAGTTTCGATATCATGAACTTTCTTCCGGTTAGCATATTGAGCAATATATGCAGGAGTAATTTATTAATGCCCTGACTGTTTAACTTGTAAAAGAGTCGTTCTAGCCAAACGGTATCGAAAGCCTTTTCCACGTCAACCTGCAAAGCACCTGTGCACTGTTTTTTGCTTTTGTGCCATTGTATATCAGATACCAGTTTCGTCGCGGCATGTATTGTATCATGCCCCGCCTTGAAACCGAACTGATTACCCGGAACTATAGGAACTATACGATTGTCCTCAACTCACTTGAGCAAGGCTCTATTGACCACTTTTTCGAATACCTGATGCTGATATTCGGAAGGAGACTTATTGACCGGAGATTTGCCGGATTGGAGGTGTCCTTTTCCCTTTTGGGGATCGGTTGCACAATGGCTGTTTTCCAATGCTCTGGATAATGTGCGTTAGATTTCAACCACCACTGGAGGGAGATGTCGATCCCTCCAGTGGCGGTTGAAATCTACGCCATCCTGTTCAACAACGCTCTGAATAACGGACAATGTTCGATATTCCATCTATACCCACTGATTTCTGTTATACTGGAAATGAGGAAATTTCATAGAGGGAATTGAGCAGCTGTCAGAAGTCCTTAACTACCTCAAAGGATGCACAACATCGACAACTTGGCCAGAACGTCACCATAGGTTATAGCTGCCTATAGGTTATAGCTGCCTATGGTGACGTTCTGGCCAAGTTGTCGATGTTGTGCATCCTTTCTCGATGACAGCATATACTTGGTTTTGCCCTCGTTTACCGCCAAACCCATTTTAGCCGCTTTCATTTCAATGCCAGCAAACGCATCATTCACGGCTCGCTGTGTTCGCCCAATCACGTCAATGTCATCCGCGTAAGCTAGCAGTTGAACGGACTTGTGTTGGCCAGTGAGTTTCGCACGATCTTCTCAAGAACGATGTTAACGAAATCACATGACAACGCGTCGCCTTGTCTAAAACCTTTTTGACATTGAAGGTCTCGGTGAGTCCGTTACCAACCTTGATGGAGCAGCGAGAGTTCTCTATTGTCATCCTGCTTAGTTTGACGAGTCTGGCGAAAGAATGTCAAAACTCGACATGGCTCTGTATAGCCGTCTCGTCTCTATACACGCTGTCATATACGGTCTGAAATCGACAAATCGGTGGTGTGTGTCGATTTGCATTTCTTGGGTTTTCTCCAGGATCTGCCACAGTGTGAAGATTTGATCGATGGTGGACTTCCCCGGCCTGAAACGTGAAGATTTGATCGATGGTGGACTTCCTCGGCCTGAAACCACACTGATTTTTTTTTTTTTTTTTTCCTCTTGTACAACCCTGCCGTAAAGGCTGCGACACTGCGACCTAAAAAGATCTATTGTATCGACGGGCTGGAGTTAATCCAAAAGATTTACCACTTTCCTTATGAAAGATAGTATATCTTTTGTAGTGGAGTTTTTCAATTCCACTGAAGTCAGTATTTCCCTGTGGAGAATACGTTTCCTTAACCAATGTAGTGCCGGACATTCACATAAGATGTGCTGAGATGTTTCGTCTTCTTCAAGACAGAACCTACATTCCGTGTTTTGACACAAGTTCATTTTGTTAAGGTGGTAATACAAGCCGCAGTGGCCAGTAAGAAAGCCCGTTAGCTTTCTTATGCTCTCCTTATCTAAGCTAAGGATTTCCTTGTAGGAATAGGGTCTGATTAATTTTTTGGATTGCCTGAGACCTGACCCATTGGTCCAATGATCTAGGCGAAGTTTGTTTTCCCATTCATTAATCAGCGCTGCAGCCGTCGACCAATTGACACTGCAGTATGGTTCAGGGCCTATGAACGCAGTACTTGAACCCGCTCTAGCGAGTTCATCTGCTGATTCGTTACCTGCAATCCCTTTGTGCCCAGGGACCCAACCAAGTTTCACTTTGTTGTGTTTGGCTAGGGATTGCAGAGCATCGTGGCAACATTTGACGGCTTTAGAGTCTATTTGACTGGACGATAAGGCCTTAAGTGCTGCCTGGCTATCAGAAAAGATTTGTATAATTGCGCCCTTGATACCTTTACCAAGATTATGTCTCGCGCAGATCTCAATGGCATGGATTTCGGCTTGGAACACAGTGGGACTAGACCCCATCGGTACAGAGATCCCAGTGTTGGGTCCACAGACACCAGCTCCGACTCCAGAATCCATTTTCGATCCATCTGTGTACCAAACTAGACTTCTGGGGTCTAGTGTTGGGGCACCATTGGACCAGTCTACCCGGTCCAATATTTCAACTTCAAATAACCTGCCGAAACAGTTCTGCCTGTCCATAGTGTCCGGCATTGTACAAAACATGTCTCTATTAGGGATTGAGTTGAGTATCCTAAGGTGACCCACTAGGTCTATTTAGTATATCTATTTCACTACTAATAAGATATTCTAAAAGACACTCACCTCTTCTGTTGGTGTCACTACTACCCCAGACCTCATGATGCGCGTTGGCATCGCAACCGATGATGTAGTGCAGGTTGCCTGATTTGCAATAGCTGATGAGGTCCTGGACGTCCTTAGGTGGTATGACGCTGTTGTCATCCGGGAAATACGCCGAGGCGCACACGATGTTATGTGTTCCCCTCTCCGTCGGAACTTCCAGTAGTAGGGCCACCAGGTCTATGTTAATGAAATTGGGAATGGGAAGAAAGTTAATATCATTGCTGATGAGACAGGCCGCTCTTGGCGCAGGGTCTCCACATTTAGAGATTAACTTACTTTTGCCATTCCGGAGACCTTTAACATGTCCGCTTCTAACCCAAGGTTCCTGGATAAGTCCAAGGGTTATATTTTCTTCAACCACACTGATAGGGACCTATCAGTTTGTTCACAAATGGTTTCAGGCGTTCACACAAAACGGCAGAGAAGATCTTATGTGCAATGCTAAGAAGACTTATCCCTCGATAGCTGGCGCAGTCAAAGGGGTCTCCTTTCTTGTAGATTGGGCAAACGCTACTGAGATTCCACATCCTAATCCATACTCAAGAAAATATTTGGAAGGAGTTGACTTAGCATAGAGCAGAGGTTAGTGTAGTCAATTACTTTCTGTCACTTTATGACCGAGTTAAGCATAGCGTGGGTTGATCTTTGTCTACAGCATTATTTAGCTGATTTTAGACATTTTTAGACACCGCTGGTAAATAGCTTATTGACTGTTTGACGCCAATCACAGCAAACCGATCCGCGTTTTGTTGAAATTGTATTTTAGAGTTGGTAAGTGAGATCTGCATAAAATCTTAAGCGGATTGTTGACAAGGTCACACGACACGACTCCAAATTCTCTTGACGATATCGTTGATCAGACAAAGACCAATTTTCACCATCATCCTGCACAGACTTGGCAACAATGCCACGGATGGAAAAACTAGAAACAAAAACCAAATGAAGATTTAAAATCGTACAGTTCCTGAGTACCTACATAGTCTCGATTTCCAGTGACCAATTCATGGGGAACCACTTGCAGTTTTTGTGTTTAGGTTGCTCCAATAAGCTTCCAAGAGTGTGTCACCGACTTACTCACTAAACACCTTGGCAACTTGTTCAACACCAGAAACCTCTTAGCCCGCATTGATTATCATGTACAACCAAGAGTCAGAAAGTCTGGAGCAGTGAAATTCCGAATGCATGCGCCGACAAGGGCACTTACCCTTGTAAAAAATGAAAAGAATAGTAAATCACGTCATGGACCATCAATTTATACCGTTTATTCATAAAAATTGTTGTATCTGTGTATCCAAAGCAGACTCGTAAAACTTGAGAAAAAAACAACAAAACAAAAAAAAACAAATTAGTAACATCAAAAAACTCCAGAACCGCCATCAAACACTTAATTACATGTAAATCAATTCCCCCGTCTGGCCTTCGATCCCTGCAGGAAGCCATTAAACCAAACAAACATCGTAACCATAAAAACCAAAAATCTCGCCACTCATCGCCCGAAGATCACGAAGTGTAGGTCCTCCTCTCCATCGCCCATCACGCCCGTCACCACACACGCCTCGGAAGTCTCCCCTCGACGAACAACAACCGGCAGAGTCTTCACCTCGTCTCCATCGCGCTCCGAATATGAAAAGAAATCTGACAGCAAATTTTGAAGACGAAGGAAAAATGTACACCAACAAAAATAGCAAAATTTTTGACAGCCAGAGCAGATGTCTTATTAGCCCATTAGCCTATAATCTGAGCCGCAATGCTTTCAACACACAGAACGGAAGGCACCCGCATGTTCTTCCACGGTGCACTCCGAGCGAATGCGCTGGCGGCGGCGGTGATGCCACCAAAAACGACAACATCGGGATGGAGGTGCAACAAAAACGATCCGTTCGAACTTTTGGAACATGGCAAACGGTCTTTGGTTGTTTTTTATTTTGTTTTTTCGGTTTGGTTTTGCCTTCCATTTCGGAACGATGTTGTCGTTGTCAACGGCGGCGATGGTGGCGGTGCTGAATGCGCTTCCATCCAGAAAAGTGACAAATTTCCGACCGATGTCGTGTACCGGGACGCAAATGTCATATTCCGAAGATAGATATGCAGTATCGTCGCCACCGACGCGCCGGCCTCGGACCGATGAATGCGACAAATGCGTTACCCACCTCCTCCTGCAGCGGTTCCATAAAAAAAAAAAAACAAAAAATAACTCCCGCCGCGGTCTTATTTCGTGGGCCACTGTCAGAAATAGCAAACGCGAACGAATATCGAAATTAGTCGAACGGCAGAATGGGCGGCTGGGCGGAGGAGCAGTGGCGATGAGGTATTCGGAGAGAGTGCCATCAGGAACTGTGGTACTGCAGAAGAGGAAATGGTTTCTTATTTTTGGACTTTTGGAAATTAGAATTTCGGATGGATGGGCATGGCCCCGACACTTTGTTCCTGTGGCATGGATGCATGTTTTTTTTTGTGTGCGTCCCTTGCACTGGCGAGGGGAGAGACAGATTTATTGAGGGGACTAGCGTTCCTTCTGCCGGATGTTTCGGAGTTTCGGTTGGTTTGAGAGGACTGCCGACGGCGGCGGCGGCGGCAGTGGTGGTGGTGAGAATGCGTTCTTTTTGAATTTTTACGAGCTAAGTGGGGGAAATGTCATCTGTACGTGTGGCGGGATGGCGTGTGTTGCCGGTTTGCCGTTTAATTGAAGCAACAAAATGGCCCGATTGATTGGATGAGGCATGGAATTTGGACTAATGAGCTGATTAAGTTTTCGTTTTACGATGTAATTGCTTTATTTTTAGGCGTTGAATGTGTGGGAAGGGACGGGCAGGCGGGGAGAGGGGGTGCATTTAAATTGACTTTGATGGAAGGAGGAAGTGCTTGCTTTGATGAATTATGACGTGTGGTTTGCTCCTATTTTTCTAGATTGATGTGTCCTAAGAATGGACAGAACATTCCTTGGCTCGTGCTTTTTTTTGAATGACAACCCTAGCGGTGGTCCAACAAAGAAATAGAATACTCACCTTGGTTAGGTCCATAAACTGTCCATTCAGATTATTCAGAGAAAAAGTCATTATTTTTGGTTTTTGAGTAAAGTTGGTCCCAAAATTGGCTTATTTGACACACCTTTGCCTTGTTTTAAAGGATGACGTATTTTTTCATCTCTTTAAGATCTTTGTGTTCGCATATAGATGACATTTAAATCACACATAAAATAATTTGTTTCTTCTTCGTCAGCAAGTGAAGTTCATTGCTTCATTGCTGAAAAAATGAGCGCTAAATAATTTGTAGGAAGGAATAAGTGAATGACGAAGACCTACAATCTTAGTGGCCCTTTAAACAATCAATAAATCAGACAATTCAACGGAATGGTCAGAAATTCATGCGCCTGAACTAACAAGCCTCGTATCCAGAACTTTGTGTCAATTGGAGGAGGGCAATGATGTGGAAGTTGTTGCTACTGATTTTAGCAAAGCTTTCTATAAAATATCTCACGCGATTGTATTGTTGGAACTCAAAGCCCTTGGTTTCCAATCTGGGTTTATCGCGTGGATCAAATCATACGTCATTATAAAGCGTCATTATAAAGTCATTTTTAGATCCTCTGTATGAAATCCTCTCATAGCCACATCTGGGGTCCCCCAGGGAAGCCACTTTGGACCGCTGATTTTCACCATGTCAATTTATGACGTTAACAACTTTATAAAATAATCTCTCCTATAAGTTTATGCGGGCGACATACAAATCTTTAAGGACATTTGTTGACTTTGTTGACTCTGTTGACTCTCATGCACATCAAATGGATTTGAAAACTTTTTCGACTTGGCGTACAACAAATTTTCTTGTGCTGAAAGTTATCAAGTGCCAATCTATTGCACATTATCTTAGGCGCCTTCCGACTGCCCCTCGAACCTATTATATTGGCGACGAGCCGGTTCCCGCAGTTGCTTTACTGCGCGACTCAGGTATTATTTGCGATAGGGAAAGTTCCCTGCTGGCGAAAAAACGATATTTGACATGTGTCAAAGAATGTGGATAAGTATACAGCATTAAAAATAATTTCATTTAGAATTGAGACTATTCTACTATTCAAATTTGGTATTCTGTCTGGGTACTTCTTCTGGTGTTCATTTCATTAATATCACGGGTTGATGCTGAATCAGAGTTTTTCCTTAAAACTCCTTGAGAAGAAATGTAACATGTTCATAATAAGACAGATGATCTGAATGATAGGCAATTCATAAGATATGAGATCATGCATGATCAACTATTGTACTTGAATAGCATGGCTTCTGTTTCAAAAGGACATTTCCATTCATTTGAGAGAAAATTTTGGATGATCTTGCAACTGACGATATAATTAATAATAATAATAATAATGGCGGCGCAACAGTCCGAGATGGACCTGGGCCTAGCTTTTCAGCCAACCACTCGTGTTGTGCGTGTTATTGTTCTCCCACGAGTGGAGGGGACCTACAGTTTAATGCAGACTCCGAACGGCGAGATTGAGAAGCTTTTTCTAGACAGTTTTACTCTTTGAGCATTGTCAGCGACTCGAAAGAGGTGGAACCGGGAAAAAATTTTAGGTGTTTGGAATCGAACCGAGAACATCGAGCCTGGGAGTCGACGCACCTACCCACTACGTCACGCGCCCACGACGATATAATTGAGCAGATATATTTTTTTTAATCGAAAACATTTTCATTGTCTAAGAAAGCACTAGAACCGAACACTAATCAAAGCGGACGAGAAGATTCTTAGTCGCTTTGAGAGGAAAATCCCTCGTCCGTATTTACTGATGGTGTTTCGAGGAGGAGACTGAATGACGAACTGTACGCGACATCGATCTGGTCAAACAAGCTCGAGTCTCTCGTCTCATACGGCTACATCATGTAGATCAGTTGGTGTCCATCAATGCTCCGGCCCGGAAAGATTTCCACTCCAACCCCGAGGGACAACGCAGTAAAGGAAGACTACACCTCCGGTAGCGTATGCAGCTGGAAAGGGACCTCAATCAGCTGAACTTGCGTAGCTGAAAGCAACTAGCACAAAACCGTGCTAGATGGAGAGGAAGGTTGGCTGAGGCCCAGGTCCAACCGGGACTTTGGCGGCAGCCAAAGAAGAAGAAAGAAAAAGGACTCTTCTAAGGGAAATGCGAACGCGATCATATTGAGGATTAGCATCATCGTAATGATTGATATATCTGAAAAAAAAATTGTCGACACCCACGAAGTTTGCCCTGCTGTAAAGGACAGTAAGAATCCATTTTTTGTGCTGAGACTACGGTTCTGTAAAGGATAAGGTAAGCATCGAGGCAAACTCTCCCGACAATCTAAACTTCCCAGCCTTCTGGTTGAACTAAACGCTTCATCAATAGGTAATTTGGTTGGCTGCTGCAAAAAAAGGCTTTGAATTGCCACTGGGTAATCTGTTCAAAAGAAAGTAGAGTTATTTCAGTGCACCTATGCAATTTCTGATGCCACCTAGTCTCAGGTGACGTTTGTTGAAGTCACTACTTGCTGGCTCACAGGACATGTGGTGTTGTAATTCAGGTTTCATCACTAACTCTTTATATACATTTTTCTTCATTGGCCCTTGATTCATTATATTAAAGGAAAATTAGAACCAACTCCATTGGGAAGTTACAAAAGTGTTTTTTTTTTTTTTTTTAGAAATTTGACTTGGCTGTTCGTAGTGACAACTGAGAATTGATCAGCATACCATGACTGCTCATTCAGTGACCTTACTTCTGGTTGAATCATTACGTCAATAAACAAACACGCCGGATTTGAAGTGAAACAAAAGTTACAATCCCTTATGTAGACGTAACACCCCCAAAAGGTCGCTGTTTGGTGTGCTTTGTAGCTTTGTTATTGTCCAAATTTCTACAGAGACAAGGTCATTACATGAATGATCACAGATTATTCGTTTCTCGATTGAATGGCTTTGACGAAGAACTCCCCTTGCTCCCCTCCTCCTCCCCTCCCATGCTACGCTATGTGCAAGGAAATCAGTTTTTAAAAGGGTAACTTTGAGTAGCGTGTTATCGTGGGAAATAGGCTAGCAAAAACCCCTCGACTATTTTCTGTAGTGATCTGTAAAGTCGCCTTGGAAGCCAAGGACCTCAGATACGGGAGAAAGTTTGGCTTCATCCGAAGCAGCCGCAGTGGCCGCATGTCCGAAATCATGTCATAAAATTCTATTTGAGTATTTTCCTTTATTTTGGAAAACAGCCTGTATTTTTTCCCAAGATCTCTGCCATTTGTCGTAAAATATTTACCAATCTTCACCTCGTCGACAATCTAAGAAATCTGCGTGTGTCAGAAAGTCTAGACAAATGATTCTTTTTTTTTCCATTGGATTTTTGAGGCTCTACTGGAGCACTCAGACTCAAAACTGGGTCATTCTACTGCCAGGTAGTAACCTACTCCAGTCCCGTTAATTTGATCCCAACGGCAAATGGTGACTGGACCAGGTTCGATTTCGCTGGGATTCGATACCCCTCGAACTTGGGGCAAGCACTTGACCAACTGCACCATCCAGTCGCTCTGACAAATGAGTTTGCTTCCAACTTAAATCAGAAAGACGTTCAATTTGCAGTCTTTCCAAGAAGAATTCTAGTAATTTCAAAGTAATTTAAGAACATCCCATCTGAAGCATCTGAAGACACAAAGTATCGTTCCTCACACAATCTTCTTAGCAATTCACCTCTTCAAAGCCAGATAAATATTTTGAAAATAAACATTTTCGCATTTCGGGCATAGGCACTAAAATTTGAAGCTTTTATTGGTTCTGAGGGTATTCACGGAAAAAGAAAAACAAACATAAAACTGCCTGTAGCTTGAAAGAGGCGATGATATTTGGGATGAAAAACAAAATAAAATGAGGAATTCAACACAGAAGATCAGGGCGCCACAAAGTCTGCCATGACGAGAGGCTCTAGTCCGCAGTTCGAACTAGGGTCCGAACTAGGGCAACATTAAGAGAAGGATCGGTGCCAGTGGGAATAGGTGGCGGCAACTCGCTGGAATTGTCGGCCGACTGCAAGAGGCAACTCCTTAAGAGAAGTTGTTGTAGATCTCAAATAAAATGACGTCTGCATTCGGAAAGCCGACTTTAAAGCGCCAGACAAAACCACTGCTCAGTAGTTATTTACATCAGCTGCTTGGCCTACAAATATCTGGGAAATGTTAAAAAAACTTACATAAACTTTATTTTTCTTTCCCATAAAATACTCACCTAGGAAACAAAAAACACGAAACGACACGAATTTCCCTTTCAAGGCAATCCGTCCCAAGCACAGAAAACCCAAGAAGAAAAAAACCCCGACCAAAAATTCAAGCACCCGATGGAAATATTTATTGAAGACAAATGAACGACGAAGTCCTCCCCCGCCCCGCAGACAAGCAGACAAGACATCCAAGCTGCCAGCCGACTAGAAACGTAATTATGTGTTAAATAAATTAATTCCACTCAGCCAAAAAATTAATAGCATAGATCAACCTTTGGGATTCTATATTTCACCCAAGGGTGACATTTCTAGCCGTCGCCGGCAATGGCACACCACATATTTTAGGCGGCGGCCACCATCATCCAGCCTCCATCCACCTCCGTGTGTGTCAGTTGGCTCAGATGCCTTCGAGGTGCGCACAGATTTGAAAGCAGAAAAAAAAAGAAATAACGCACAGATACAAAGTAACAGACTTGAAAAGTCAGGAATAAAGTTTCCTGTCAACGGACCTGACGAAATTTTACTCATAAATTTATTTTCATGACGAATTTTCACCCGCCCCCCTCGCTGCATCGCCCACCCCAAAACGCCACGGCTACGATGGGAGATGAAAATATATCTGTCGCAGGCAGGGCGAAGATTTGTCAAAACAATCTTCAGGCACCACCGCATCCGACAAGCATCCGGGACCGGACAAGTTATGTCCCCCAATTTTCCTGTCATTTTGTTTTCCAAGATCCGTTGACATGGAACTATTAAAAGTCAAGACGCGATGCATATACGTCTAATTGGAGGTGAAGCGCGGGCTATTCGAGACCCCAACCCCGTGGCCCGCTCGCTGGCGGGCACGAATTTCTGACGCACCAGCTGTTCGAGTATTCTCTCTCCGGCGTTGTGGTTGCCCGAAGGTGTGGGGGTGTTCGGATGCTATCGCAGCGAGACTCAGTCTATTTTAATTGCGGCAAGAACATTTTTGAGATTTTGAAATGAATACTCAAGAATTTATCGCTTCATGCTAAATTTGAGAAGATAAGACAGGAAAAAAGGCGGAGAACAAATGATTTTTGAAAAAAATAAACATCAAAAAAATGTTTTGCTCGGTCGAAAACGATGTTTATTTATGTTTTCGAAAATTGTTTATGCTCTGGAGGATATATCCTCGGTGCTGTTGCAAATATGTCAAAATTATTATAAAGGAATATTTCATTGTCCCGAAGTTTTGCCGCGGATTGGGCGTGTGATTATTTATAGGGAATTTATGGGGGATTTATGGCGGTTTATTTATACACATTTGTAGTCGTAATGTGCGCTAAATTATGACTGGACATTTATTAGGCACCGTAAAGTAGACAAGGGGTTGATTAGGGATCACGATGGTGGATTATCGTCTTTTGTTTGAGTGGGAGACAAATATTTTCGAGATTTGATTTTTTTTTCTTCGGATTTTCAGTCACGGTCAGAGAGGAACTTAATTTAGATGAGGTTCTGTTGACTTTTTTTTTGAGGAGCATTCCTCGGGATATTAATTGGGGGCATAATGTTTGTTGGGATTATGGAACGCTTTGGGCCATCGGTTGACACTAAGTGGCTCTTCAAAGTGAACAAAAGAGTTGTGGTACAGGGGTGTGCATTGTTTCGAATTTTTCGGGGTTCTGTTGGAAATAGCCGAGCCAAGGTATTTTTTCTTTCTTTTCACCGACATCAGAGAGCTTTAGAAGCCATTTTACAACATTTCTGCACGAAGGAATGTTGTTTATTTTGGAATGCGCATAACTTATGGTTGTTCCCTTTGGCGGTTGCCAAATATTCTTCTGAAGATCCAAAGAAATATTCTGAAGACCTCAAGTCTAAGTCTAACAGATGGTCCTGTCAAAAATAAAAATCACGTGTGAACAGAAGCCTAAAATTTGAAAATAGACTGGCCAGGATTGCTTCTGTTACTCGTCTGCAATCAATTCTATTTCTGAAAGATAACGACCGTTAAATTGGTGGCAAAGTTAATTGATAAGTCTTAAAATTATGACTCGCTATAGCGAAATAAATACTGTATCCGCGGATTAAAAGGTTGTCTCTCGTCGTTCTTTGAAAACAATCGTAAACATTTTTGGAATGGACTTTGTTCAGGCAGTTTGGCATATTTTTTTAGAGACTTTTAGATTCATCCGGATGATCCTATGTTGGCTCTCTCGTTGTGGCGTTTGCATTTTCTGAGCATTTAATGTGAGTCGTCCAATTTCAGCCCAGTTAAACACAAAGAGTCGATGAAAAGAGATTAAAAGAGTCGATGCTGAGTATATGGAAGAACCAGTTCTACAGACTGTATAACGGCGATGAAGAACCGAATTCCGCTGTCAGGCAGATTGGACCATTCAACCCGAATGAAAGGGACGATGTAGATCAACAATTCCGTTCCCCCGATCTGGGTGAAGCGAAGATAGCTGTATCTAAACTAAAGTGCAACAAAGCTGCTGGAGCTGACGACCTAGCGGCTGAGCTTTTCAAAGCAGCAGGCGATGACCAACTCATCTGTAAAATACGGTCGGAAGAAGCATACCAAGCATTGTTTGCCCGATCCACAAAAAAGGAGACCCTCTAAAATGCGCCAACTATAGAGGCATCAGCCTTCTGAACATTGCCTATAAGATCTTATCTGCCGTGTTGTGTGAACGCCTAAAGCCATTCGTCAACAACATGGTCGGTCTATACCAGTGTGGCTTTAGGCCAGGAAAATCCACCATCGACCAGGAACAACAAATCGATACCCACCACCTTTTCATCGATTTTAAGGCCGCGTATGACAGCATCTATAGAGACGAGCTATACAGAGCAATGTCTAGTTTTGGCATCCCTACCAAACTCGTCCGTTTCGAGAGAATGTACGCTGCTCCTAACCGAGACCTTTGATATCAGAAAAGGATTCAGACAAGGCGACGCGCTGTCATGCGACTTCTTCAACATCATATTGAAAGGCTTGTGCAAAACTCGCACGTCAACACCACAATCAAGGCACAATCTTTCAGAAGTCCGTCCAACTACTTGCATATGCCGACGATATTGACATAAGCGGAAGAACACAGCGTGATGTCAATGGCACTTTTGTGAGTATTGCGACGGAGGCCGCGAAGATGGGTTTAACGGTAATTGAGGGAAAGACCAAGTATATGCTGTCAACCAGAAAGGACACTCAACACCGACGTCTCGGACAGAACGTCACAGCAAACAGATATAACTTCGAGGTAGTCAAAGACTTTGTTTACCTAGGAACTAGGAAAATCACACGAAGAATAACTCTTGCTAATCGCTGCTTCTCTGGGCTAAGAAAGCAATTGATAAACAAAGCCCTCTCTCGAACAACCAAGGTAACCCTGTACAAGACCTTAATCGTCCCAGTCCTGCTTTATGGCGCAGAAGCATGGATTTTGTCAAAAGCGGATGAGGTTGCTCTTGGCTGCTTTGAGAGGAAAATTCTTCGGGTGATTTTCGGTCCCGTCTGCATAGAGGGTGGAGGAGAAGATATAACAACGAACTGTTCGAGCTGTTCAGCGACATTGACTTAGCCAGAAGGGTGAAGATCCAACGATTGAGATGGCTAGGTCATATAGAGCGAATGGAAACCAATGCTCCGGCCCGGAAAGTCTTCGAATCCACCCCCGAGGGACGGCGCAGTAGAGGAAGACCGCGACTCAGGTGGCGCAAGTGGAAAGGGACCTAAACCAACTGTGCGTGCGAAACTGAAGGCAGCTAGCTAAAGATCGAGCTGGCTGGAGACGCTTGTTGGTTGCGGCCCAGGTCCACCCCGGACTGTAGCGCCACCTTAAGTAAGTAAGTAAAAACAAAGAAGGAATCTGTTTTTGACAATAGTTAAGAGTTTATTCACAAGTTGAGTCTTTTTTGTTGTTGATTAGAGAAGTGCCAAAACTGAGAACTTGAAAAAAAAATTGTAGCCTGTAAAACGGTGATGAAAACCCAAATACCGCTGTCATGTATGGTTCGCTTAATTTGAATGATAACGAATCATGGTAGCCGAATAGACTTTTTAGTTGAGGTCCAGGTCCACTCTGGACTGTGGCATCATATAAGAAGAAGAAGCTAATTCAAATGGTTTAATAATAATAATAATAATAATGGCGGCGCTACAGTCCGAGGTGGACCTAGGCCTAGCTTCTCACCAACCACTCGTGTTGTGCGTGCTATTGTTCTCTCACGAGCGGAGGAGACTTACAGTTTGATGCCGACTCCGAACGTCGAGATAGAGAAGCTTTTTCTAGGCAATCATACTCTTTGAGCATTGTCAGTGACTCGAAAGAGGTGGAGTCGTGAAAAAATTTTAGATGTTTTTTTCAAGATTCGAACCTAAGACCTCGAGCGTAAGAGTCGACGCACTTACCCACTACGCCACGGCGCCCACTTGTTTATGTTATAATATCTCATCTCATCTCATTTTCAATGACCCGCATGTTCCACTAAAGGGGTCGCGGGGGCAATGCATGCACGAGAGATCTCCAGGCCACTCGATCCTCCGCCATCGACTCTAACTCATCAGGAGCTATGCCCAAGCGCAACCAGGCGAGTGTTTGGACTTGGTCCAACCATCTCATCCTAGGTCTGCCAAGCGGTCGCCTACCTGATGGAATCGCATTCAAGGCACGCCTCGGAAGTCGTGATGATGGGGACATTCGTGCCAAGTGACCAAACCAACGAAGTACAGCCCTTTCCGTTCGAAGAAGCAGCTGCCCCACATTGAGTTCCCCGCGCACTGTCGTGTTTCTCACCCTATCCCGGCGAGTAATTCCCACAACAGCACGAAGAAATCTCATCTCGGCACCTTGTATTCGCGATCTTATTCTTTCGGTCATTACCCAAATTTCATGACCATAGGTGAGAGTTGGAACAAATACTGCGTTAAAAACCGCTTACTTGGCTTTGACACCAAGCTCGGCCTTCCTGATTACGGATCGACCAAGCTGTTTCAAAATTGACCCAGCTTGACCAATCCTACAGGAAAGCTCAGCATTATTCCTTCCATCACTCGTGAAGAAGACCCCGAGATACTTGAACTTCTCCCCCTGTTTCAATGGGACTCCAATAACATGTAGAGTGCATTGTACAGGTGTTCTGGAAATAACCATAACCTCGAATTTGTCCACGTTAACCTTTATCCCAGCATCAGCACATACGGTCACAAACCTAACTAGCGCGCGCTGGATTTCTATCTGGGAGGATGTGAGGATGATTAAGTCATCTGCAAAAAGCAGATGGCTTACCCTCAACTGTCCCAATGTGAAACATTCCTCGCCTCGACTGCGCTGTAACATCCAGTCCATATATATAATGAAAAGGAGAGGTGACAAAACGCACCCTTGGCGAAGTCCAACGCCCACGGTGAAAGGTGTTGATTTACTACCGTAAACCCAAACAGTTTGTGTATAGAGACTGAATGGCCCTCAACAAAGAACCATCAATCCCATACTCCTGCAGAACACTCCAGAGTTAACCTCGAGGAACACGGTCGTATGCCTTTTCCAAATCTACAAAACAACTGTAGATCGGTTTGGCGTACTCCCGAGCCTTCTCAAGTACCATTCTTATAATATTTATGTTATAATTTTTTATTTGAATGTGACAGAACCTAATGATGTGTTATGAAAAACCAATCAAGTTTCTTTAAATTATCATTGTGGGAGGATATTTTTCAGAGAGAATCTATCTTTTTTTGCATGAAAATACTTTTTTTTCTGAAATGAATTGAATGGGAGTTGGAATATCCTACGAAAAAGTACATTTACCACGTTCTGGCAACACTGCTTGTCATCATTGACATGACATGAGAATTAATTTTGTGTAACACAATTAGAAAGACTTAGAACTTCAGAAATCTGTGAACTTGAACATTTGTGGACAAATAAATTTGAGAAGAAAAAAAAGTTTATTTCTAAATTAAAATGCGGACAGTCAGTGGTAGTTAGCAAAAAACGATCACGGTAGGTAAGAGATGTAACAAAATTGACTTATTCAATCTGCCTCTTAATCTCAAAAAGGGCGTAATTGTAGAGCTGTGGTCGTTTGACAACGACTTTCAAAACAACATAAACAACCCAGAAATGACGGAACGTATTCTTGGTGCATGAAAAGAAATGTGTAATTTTTCAGTCAGCTGTTTCCACTCAATGCGGAATCTAAAGCCAAATGGCCTAGGGAAGCTGTAAAGCACGGAGGGTCGAAAAAGTGATTATGACGGAATGTAACATAAATAATTTTAACAGGACTTTTCTACTTTACGCCAAATATGAAATGCATTTAAATTTGGTGTAGTGGAATAGACGACAGGGCAATACCGCGAATGAAGACGAAAGTCTTATGTGCTACGCCCACATCATCCAGTTGTGTAGGTCGCATTGAGCGCATGGGCAACAATGATCAAGCTAAGTTTTAATCTCAGTAACAGGTTTAAAAAAGCGAATTAAGACCGAACTTCGGTCTTCTTTAACTGGAGGCCTTTCTTTTATTCCCGAGACCGTTATGGATGAAAGCAGACACTAGTTCAGACTTAAATCTTCCAAAGGGTCGCTACCTTGATAACAAAAGCAAATCAGTGGGTATTCTGTTCGGTCATAAGACACAGACATGATTCGTGCACTGTCCTTTACGTAATGCATCGCTTCAAGACCCTGGAATGAGCTAAACAAATTATCGGTCTGCAAGTTTACATCTTCAGCAGCTTTTGTCTGAAATTTCACACACCTCCCGGTCCAATTTTAAGCACTTTGCATTTCTTCAGTCATTGAAGTCTTAATTTAAATTTGATTGCCATCTCACACAACAGACAAAAGTCACTTGTGAATTACCAGAGCAAGGATTACAATTCCGCACTTCCGGGAAAACATTTCTACACCTTCGACATGCCTCGTTCTGCTCTTTTTCCAAACACCCTGGCGCTAGTCAGGATCAATCAATCAAATCCCATTCCCGTCTTCCAAAAAGGCGCTACACTCACAATCGCCTTAGCAGCGCCGCTGCGCCGCCCTCTACAACCACAAGACCATTCATTTGATCCTTTTGTGCCTCGCATTACTCATCCTTGAACCTGCACAAATGTTCCTCCGCCAAGCATCCATGGCAATAATCCTGACTTTCTCAAGGCAAACAAAAGCAGAAATATCGTCGCACAATTTTGATTTATTACTCCTTAAGCATTTCGTTCGTTCCAGCAGTTGTCCTTCCTCGCCGTTCCTCATCGAGTCCTCCTTCTCTTTGTTTTGCTGCTGCAATTACTTCAAACGTTGTTCGCTTGTTCTTCCTTTATGACCTCGCTTCACACTCGAGAGAAGGAGGAAACTTTCCAAAAACCCTCTGTACGTTTATGCCATCACCACCACCTACTGTGTGAGTGGCGCCAGGAAGTTTCATCGACTTTTCTGGCCAGACATTGACTCACGTACACACACTCGACTACACAAGCGTAGCGCGCACTAGTGCAATTTGCAATTGCATTGCTTTGTCCTTCCTAACCGTGTTGTAGTTCGTATCGATTTGCCTTTCACAGGTAACGTCTCGTCCCTGCATGACGGGCACGGCGGCAGCGCACACACCCGCACAATCGTATGTAGATACCTGCCAGAAGAATGACAGAGGACATTACTCACAAGGGAAATCCTTGTGAATCTTGTCTCCTTCCTGCCAAAAAGGATTCATTGTTTCCAGAGCAACTGCCACTAATAGGGCGCTCTGCGCATTGATTCACTTCGGTCGGTCGTCTGCTGTCAAAGAGCACTTTACCCGAGAGGGAGACTTGTGTGTCTTGTCATCTGTTTTTTTTTCTCGTATTTATTTTTTGGATTCATCTGAATTTGGATTCGATTTGAAAACTCATTTCCTTTTAGGAGTCAAGGAAACAATGCGACGTTGTACATACTTCTGCGGGTCTCGGAGACACATGCAGGAATCCTTGACCGGAGGGAAATGTTTCTCATTATTGCCGGCACTGTTGGCAATCCAGCAGAGCGAGGCAAGGACAACAACAGATGCGCGAGTGTGGGTAGATGATATCATGTGCACATTGTCGCAATCAAATGAAATGGACACGGAACCGTCCTGTCCTGGGGTGAGTGCAGAAAACAATTAACAATGAACCAGATGACAGATTTAGATTAGTGCCAGAACCCATCATCACGTCGGCTGCGGCGCAAGGGCGATGGGGAGGTGGACACAACATGTGTGCGCCTTGAACGTCGTCGTCGTTCGTCCTCTAGGTAGGTGTGTGTGGCTGGCATGACAAATGACTTAAGCACTTGCTGCTGCAGAAGTGTCGTTCGGAGTTGATGTGCAAAAATGTCGACCATTTCATGTGGTGCTGATGGAAGAGGAAGACTTCAAGATGGTCTGCCATCTCGGTGCCCGCTTGGTGGAGATGGATCGTAAATTATGATGTTGTGACGTTGCAGTCGTCTTTTTTGTTCCGTCGATTAATTGGAAAGTAATTATCGAAATGAGAGGCGAGTTGCTCGTCGGGCATGTGGGAGAGACAATGTGCAGATGTGGAGACGATAGAAAGTGCCTGTGGGCGATGGCGGGTGGGGTTTGGTGTGAGTTTGTGGAGTGTAGGAAATATAAGCACGTCCTTGTCTCCTTCCAATTGAATATTTGTCTGCTTTTGGGAAGCAATTGAATGGAGGAGATCTCATAAGAGGATGTAAATATCGTTTGCAGAGAAAATTGTTTGGTCCACATTGGGCAAGATGAGGGAATTGCGTTTGAGTTGAAATAGAGGCGAGAATCACAGAGCTCGGACAAAGGCTGCACTCGATTGTGTATGGAAATCGTTTATTTGAACAACTTCCGAAGGGTATTCTATGCAACTCCCTCTCACTCGACTTCCCCATATGAAATTCAATGGTAAGTGTCAAGAGGAGCTTCTTATATCAATTCTGGAAGTCAGGGTCAATCAGTTGCCTCTTTTTTTGTGGCAGAAGAATGAAAAGTGAGAAGATTGATAAAATTGATTGCATTGAATGGTCTGGAATCTTCGTGAGTTTTGTTCAAATACTCGCCTTAATGTCTTTCTGCAGCCACTTTTTCCAATCTCCAAAGATAGCAAGGATAGCTTGTTCCATTCCTTTGTTTCAGCATATGTCAAAGGTCCCATTAAGATCCAGCTGTCAAAATATTCAGTAAGTTTCCCGCGACTGGATGGCGCAGTTGGTTAAGTGCATGCCCCAAGTTCGAGGGGTCCCAGGTTCGAATCCCAGTAAAATCGAAATTGGTCCAGTCACCATTTGCCGTTGGGATCAAATTAACGGCACTGGAGTAGGTTGCCAAATAGAGACCGTTCTCTGCAGGGAAACTTCAGGGCCGACAATTTTGTTTATTTGACAAAGCCATTAGACCAGAAGAGGGCGCCGTGGCATAGAGGGTAAGTGCTTCTCAATCTTTGCCCTTCAGAGTAGTCTGCATAAAATTGTAGGTCCCTGTCCCTCGTGAGTGAACAATATCAAACAGAATACCAGTGAATGCTGTAGAACATTGACTGAAGTCCACCCAGGCCAATATTGATATGAAAGCACAATCAGAAGCATTGCTTAAAAAAAAATTGTTGTGAAGTTTCCACGATTTTCGAAGCAAGTTCCTATTATTTCTAAACGTTGCTCCCGTCAAATTGCAGACCAAATCTATAACAAAATACCTCCCAATCGTTAAACTGGTTGTCCCTACGAACAGTGCTGCCAAGTTTAAAATCAAATCTCTAAAAAAAACACCTATAATTCCTCACTTTTTATTCCCCATTTCATTATGCATCATTCCGCCTGTTAAACGTGCGAAAATTATTAAAAAATGCTATCGAAATTCTGGCTCGGTTGGAAATACGCAACGTGAATTTCGTCGCGGGGTCTGTCGTCATCATGGCTCCAATGTGCAGGCAAATCGTCGAACTGTGGAAAAGTTTGAGCGTGAGTACACTCTTTTGGACCTTAAGCCAGCAATCAGATGGAGACTGGTGCGAATGAAGAAAATATAACCGATGTAGCGGTCAGTATCGAAGAAGACCCAGAAATGTCAATCATGCGCCGTTTAGCCGAATTGGACATCGCCAGAGAGTCAAACCGGCTTATTTTGCGGTTGGATTTAGGTCTACATGCGTGTAACATTATGCTGAGGCAAGAATTGAAGCCGGACGACCATAGACAACGCCGTGCGTTTGCTTATGGGACACTGGAAATGTTGGCTGGAGATCCGGATTTTGACCCAAAAATCACGTTCTCTGACAAGGCCTTTTTTTTTTGGCTCAGCGACTATTATCAAAAAACAAAGTTGCCGTTATTCAAACGAACATAATCCATAAATTTTCGGACAAGCTTCAATGCATCCACAAAGACTGACTGTTTGGTACGGTTTATGGCATGACGGCATAATTGAACCTCATTTCTTTCGAAATGAAAAAAGAGACACCGTTAACGTCAATGCTCTCCGGTACAGAGCGATGGTTACCGACTGCCTGTGCCCAGAGCTCCACAATATCGATTTATCCGAGCTGTGATTCCAACAAGACTACACTACATGCAACACAAGCGATGCAACGCTCGAAGTTGTGAAGCAAACATTTTGAGACTGGGTCTTCCAATGGGGAGCGTTCATCAATTGATTGTCGCGATCGTGAGACACTCAATAATTTTTTCTGGGGCTACGTCAAATCCTTAGTCTGCACTAAAAAGCCAACCAGTTTGGACGACCTCAAGGCCAACATCAACATTCGAGGCGATATTACCGGAATAAAGCAGCACATCTTGAACAGAATCATCAAAAATTGGACCGACCACTTGAAGCACTGCCATATACCGAAGGTTAGGTCTTCCCTTCCTTCTCGAACCAGTAGACTCACATTTGAAGACTCTCTTAACCGGAGCATTGTTGTTCATTCGCTCGATGTGGCCGGGCTTGTTTAGTCAACGGATCTATGCAGTTATGTCTTCTCTTCCATTCGCCTTATTCACAAACAGGACTAAATATCCGATGCAAAATTTCTCTTTTGAAAGCCCTAAGAATCAGATTTATAGTCCTGCCCATTGTTCAGCTTTCGGCTCCATTTTTCCATACTGGCATGGTTAGGGGTTTGTAGAGCACGATTTTTTTCATTCGGTGAACAACAGTCGATTGTTAGATCTCGCGACGACGACTTGAAATGAGAGATCGTCCTATCTAACGTCTCTAAATATCATCCTCTGGGGATAGCTCAAACGGCAGGTCTCAACGAATAAGTCGCAAATAATTGATGACATCAAAAGCCCTCAAAGCCGTTCGTCTAATTCAGGTAGATTAATGCAAAAAAGTCATCAAACAATTGGACCCTTCTTAATACGTGGAGTTAAGGAAAGTTCACAGAACATTTAGACGACGTTCAGTATAAGTAATAAATGCTTGGTTCAATGAGTTCGATATTGACTCCAATTGATTCTGTGGTTGGAGCCCAAAAAATCAGAGCAAACAACGAGATAGTGGCCGCCTACATGGAAGGTCTATGGTTCGATTTCGTAGATACCATCATTCGTTTTAATGCCGCTGCCTCTCTCGATTCACTGTCCTGTGATGCCTATAAAATTGAATAGTTCACAGTCAACACAAGACTGACTCTTTTCGTGAAAGAACAGAGCACGCACAACACGAGAGGTTGATGCATGTCAGACTGCACATCGGATTGTTCCGCCATTCAAAGAAGAAAGAGATCGATAGAAATGTCATGCAACGTTCCCTTATTATGGTCGCCGCAAAATACGACTGGTTGGCGCAGTTGCATAAGTGCCTGCTTCATGTTCGAGGGGTCCCAGGTTCGAATCCCAGTGAAATCGAATCTGGTCCAGTCACCATTTGCCGTTGGGATCAAATTAACGGCACTGGAGTAGGTTGCTACCTGGCAGTACAATGAACCAGTTTTGAGTTTGAGTGCTCCAGTAGAGCATCAAAAACACTCCGAAAAAAAAAATGGTCGCCGCAACTTAGTGGGAAGGTACGCAGAAGTTCGCAAGTTCGATTCCAGAAGAAACAAAAGCTGTCATTTCACAGCACAACCTCTCGCAATTCTATGAAATTTCTCCGTCACGTAATGCTTCTTAAACTCCGTATGTCATTAGTTTGTCACGAACTTCATAGAATTCACTTCAGAGTCATTGTGACTATCCCCGTATTCATCCATTTTGACTAATCCTTGTCAGTCCCACCTAGACGATTCAATGAAAGACACGACACATTCATCGCTTCACACAAAACCGTTTCACTTTCCCAATCAGTTCGTCAAAGGATTACCCATCAAGGAAGGTCTGGAATCCATTAATTTCCAAATGGGATCAGCTCCCGAAAATAAACGAGAATCCATTCCGAGCCTCATCCACAGGCTGTCAATGCATTGGGCATCACCTCGATGTCGATCGTTAACCTCTCCCCCGACGACAAGGAGAAAAGGGAAGAAGCAACAACCACGAGGTTGTGGAATTAATTTATACCCCGACGCGCTGATGGAGCGAGGAAGAGGGGAGAAATAAATTATCTAAAACCTCCCGTTCTCCCGTCGAAGATCACACTTAACAATTTCTTAGCTAGCGGCATACAGGAGCTCATAATAGCCACCGCCGTCGCACAGACACCGAGCATCCCGACAGGAGAGGGAGGAAGCAGCGCACAGAAGCATGAAGTGTTCGACTGATGTCTCGGTTTTCGATTTCCCCCTGTCAGATGGTGCAATGGTGGTGGTGGGATCCAAAAGCCGGGTTGGGCGTCGAACAAGATTCTACCCCCAGGGTGGGTAACGAAACATTCAGGCGTGGGAAATCGCTCCTGGAATGCGCACACGAAACAGCAGACAGATCAGATCGAGTCGATCGCGTGCTAAGCCTATTTGCAGTCTCAGACGCTTTCAGTTCGCTGCGAAGGCTTTATAGCTGGAAAGGGGATTCGGGTTCCCTTCGCCGCCTTTTGAGGGTCAAATGCGATTGCCATCGATAAATATGGACGTCTAATTCAGGCAAATTCCGACAGATTACCCAACGATCAATGCCAGCTCTCTGCAGCCCCGGTTTAAAGTGTAATCCTGGAGGCTGTCACGATGACGTTGATGATGATTATGCTGCGCTGCCACCACTTCTGTTGCCGCTGCTGCGCTGCCGTTGTGTTGCAACCCGATGCGGGGGACTGCGATCGATTGCCCAAAAATTAAAATGAATTAGTTTGATGTATCTCTAGAACACCAGGACGTGGAGAAGGCCTTCGTTGGCAAAATTGACTGCCAGCTAGGGACGGCAATTAAGTCCCGACTTGTTTGTCGAATGACGACCGATGCAGGACTGCCAGTGCCAGTGCATGCATCCACTGAGGGGAACATTTGCGTTGAGTTGAGACATTCTACGCCTAGAGGGACGTTTTCCAGTAAAATGCAGTGGCGGCTGCCAGATTGATTGCCAAAGCAGACTTGCAACGAGCAACAATCGATTGATTGTGTGGGAATGTTTTTTCGGCTTAAATTTGGCATGTAGACACTGAAACGAGATTTAGAGGTCTGCTGTGCAGACTATTTCGTTTTCGTGAGCCACGAGAAAGGCTCAAATGAATTTGATTAAACGCTTTGAAGTTTGGTGCTGTTAGAAGCGAATTAATTTGTCACGTCAAAACAGGAGAAGATTGATGTTCGAAATATGGTCCATCGTGCCTGTGAGTGGTTGTGATGTGCTTTGCTTCTTAAAGATGAAGCAATTAAGAATGGATCTAAATATCCTTCCATTTGAGAGTCACTACTACTACTTGTACCACTCGTGAGAGAACAATAGCACGCACAACACGAGCGGTTGCTGAGAAGCTAGGCCCAGGTCCACCTCGGACTGTAGCGCCGCCATTATTATTATTATTATTACTCACTTGTACAACTATTCAGTCCAAAAGAATTGGCTTTGCAGCTCTTATTCATGCGTTATCATCATCATCATCATCATTTTCAGTGACCTGCATGTTCCACTAAAGGGGTCGCGGGGCCAATGCATGTACGAGAGATCTCCAGGCCACTCGATCCTCCGCCATCGACTCTAACTCATCAGAAGCTATGCCCAAGCGCGTCATGCCTCAAATTTTCTTCAACGTTTTGTTCTGTTGACTAACATCCATTATAGCGACTGGATGGCGCAGTTGGTTAAGTGCCTGCCCCAAGTCAGAGAGCTCCAGGTTCGAATCCCAGTGAAATCGAATCTGGTCCAGTCACCATTTGCCGTTGGGATTAAATTAACGGCACTGGAGTAGGTTGCTACCTGGCAGTACAATGGACCAGTTTTGAATCTGAGTGCTCCAGTGCAGTGTTTCAAAAAGGACTGAAAAAGAAACATCGGTTACACTAGATTTCGAAAGTATGAAATCGATTGAAATGTAGAACACTGAAAACAAAAAATTGCCGGATTTGTTAAGGCTGGTGACACAAGCAGATCTAGCGGTAAACCCAGTCCAAACACAGTATGTGCTATCATTACAAACGGGCACACCACCAATGACTTGATCAGAACGTCACAATGGGCAGCTCCAACTAGCGGTCACGAGTCGTGATGGGCAACATTTCTTTACCCACCTGGTGGGTATTTATGTAATGGTAAATACCCGTCCGCGCCAACATCGACTCGGACCATTTTCTTGTTGTAGCCAAGGTAAGGACACGGATATCGAGAGAAGAACGGAGTCGAGGAAGCCAACCACGGTTTGACGTCGAAAAGCTACAATCGCAACAGACTGCCAGGAACTTTGCCGATCGAGTCTCCCTGAAACTCTCCGAAAGTTCGACGCCGCCTGCACTAACAATAGACGAAGAATGGAAACGTTGTCAAAGAGCCATCAGAGAAGCCGCTACTGATGTGCTGGGTTTTAAAACGTCAACAAGAAAAAACTCCTGGTTTGACAACAAGTGCAGGCAGGCACATGCAGCAAAGCAAGAAGCCTACCGGGCAACGCTGCATCGTACCACGAGAGCTGTTCGTGAGCTCTACGAACAGAGAAGAAGGGAAGAGAACCGGCTTCTCAGGAAGAAAAAGAAAGAGCACGAGAAGCGCGCGATCGAGGAGATGGAGAGGTGTTATGGCAGAAGCTTGCCGGGACGAAAATGGACAGCTAGTAGTCGATTCGCAGTCGATACTGAGAATTTGGAAAAATCATTTCTGCAGACTGTTGAACGGCGATGAGGACACAAATACCGCTGTCAGGCAGAATGTTCCACTCAACACAATGGACGATGATAGAAGAGAATACCGTCCCCCCGACCTAGACGAAGTCAAGATAGCGATATCGAGACTGAAGTCTAATAAAGCTGCTGGTGCAGATAGTCTGCCCGCCGAAATGTTTAAAGCAGCTGGAGGTGATCTGGTAGGGCGCATGCACCAGCTCATCTGTAAGATATGGTCGGAGGAAAGCATGCCCGATGAGTGGAATCTCAGTATCGTTTGCCCGATCCACAAGAAAGGAGACCCCTTTGACTGCGCCAACTATCGAGGGATAAGTCTCCTTAACATCGCCTATAAGGTCTTCTCTGCCGTTTTGTGTGAACGCCTGAAACCATTCGTGAACAAACTGATAGGTCCTTACCAGTGTGGTTTCAGGCCCGGGAAGTCCACCATCGATCAAATTTTCACACTGCGGCAGATCCTGGAGAAGACCCAAGAAATGCAGATCGACACACACCATCTATTTGTCGATTTCAAGGCCGCATATGACAGCGTGTATAGAGACGAGCTATACAGCGCCATGTCTAGTTTTGACGTTCCTGCCAAACTCGTCAGACTGAGCAGGATGACGATGGAGAACTCTCGCTGCTCCATCAAGGTCGGTAACGAACTCACCGAGACCTTCAATGTCAAAAAAGGTCTTAGACAAGGCGACGCGCTGTCATGTGATTTCTTTAACATCGTTCTTGAGAAGATCGTGCAAAACTCACTGGCCAACACAAGAGGCACGATCTTCCAAAAGTCCGTTCAACTGCTAGCTTACGCGGATGACATTGACGTGATTGGGCGAACACAGCGAGCCGACAATGAGGCGTTTGCTGGCATTGAAACGGAAGCGGCTAAAATGGGTCTGGCGGTAAACGAGGGCAAAACCAAGTGTATGCTGTCATCGAGAAAGGACGCACAACATCGACGACTTGGCCAGAACGTCACCATAGGCAGCTATAACTTTGAGGTAGTAAAGGATTTCGTCTACCTTGGCTCCGCGGTTAAGAGTACAAACAACATCAGTACCGAGATCAAACGCAGAATTACTCTTGCCAACCGCTGTTTTTATGGGCTCAAAAGGCAATTGAGTAGTAGAGCCCTCTCTCGGAAGACCAAGTTGACTTTGTATACGACCTTGATCATCCCAGTCCTGCTGTACGGTGCAGAGGCATGGACAATATCCCAAGCGGATGAACAGTCTCTTGGTCTTTTCGAGAGAAAAGTTCTGCGCGCGATCTTTGGTCCTGTTTGCGTTGATGGCATTTGGAGGAGAAGATTCAACCACGAACTGTATGGGCTGTACAGCGACATGAGTCTAGCCAGGCGTCTACGGATCCAACGCCTAAGATGGCTAGGCCATGTTGAGCGTATGGACAACTTAGCTCCGGCCCGAAGAGTCTTCGACTCTGAGCCTGTGGGACAACGCAACAGAGGACGTCCACGAACAAGGTGGCGCACACAAGTCGAGGGGGACCTCTGCCGGCTTGGTGTGCGAAACTGGAGACAGCTGGCGAAAGATCGTGCTGGCTGGAGAGGCATGTTGAGTGAGGCCCAGGTCCACCTCGGACTGTAGCGCCCTAAGAAGAAGAAGAAGAAGAAGAAATACCCGGTAAATAGACCCTCAAAGGGTAAATACCGGGTATTTGCCCATCACTAGTCACGACGTGATCTCCGATGCTATTCCAAAATGGCTTTGTACAGGGTGACCAGATCAGAAAAATTAAGTGAGATATAAAATTGATTTTAGCTTTTTTTTGAACCAACATTCATGTCATGAAATGTGCCATCATTCAAATGGCCGTCTTGGCTCTGGTGGCAGTGCTCCAAGCGGTCGATCCAATTTGTGATGGCGTTGTCCCGGCAATAGCGTCTCGAATGTGGGCGTCGACCAAAGTGGTTGGCTTGTTAGCGTAGACTAAAGACTTGACCAAATCCCAGAGCAAATTATCAGTTGGTGTCAAGTCGCATGATCGTGGCGGTCAATTGATGAACGCTCCCCATGGGAAGACCCAGTCGCCAAATTTTTCCTTCACAACTTCGAGCGTTGCATCGCTTGTGATGCATGTAGCGTCGGCTTGTTGGATTCACAACTCGGATAATTCGATATTGTCGAGCTCTGGGCACAGACAGTCGGTAACCATCGCTCTATACCGTAGACCATTGACGGTAACGGTATCTGCTTCCTCATTTCGAAATAAATAAGGTCCGAAATAAGGTTATGCCGCCATGCCATAAACCATACGACACTGTCAGTCTTTGTGGATGTATTGATGCTTGGTAGTGTAATTGTGGATTGTGTTCACTTCAATAACGACAATTTCGCTTGTTGACAATACTTACTTACTTAAGGTGGCGCTACAGTCAACCAACAAGCGTCTCCAGCCAGCTCGATTTTTAGCTAGCTGCCTCCAGGTTTGCACGCACAGTTGGTTGAGGTCCCTTTCCACTTGGGTGCGCCACCTGAGTCGCGGTCTTCCTCTACTGCGCCGTCCCTCGGGGGTGGATTCGAAGACTTTCCGGGTGGGGCATTGGTTTCCATTTGCTCTACATGACCCCAGCCATGCTTTGCTTGTTGACGCTGAGCCAAAAATGCGCTTTATCCGAGAAGATGATTTTATGGTCAAAATTCGGTTTTCTGTACAATATTTGCAGCGCCCAATCAGCGAACTCAAAGCATTGTCTATGGTCGTCGGGCTTCAATTCTTGTGTCAGCACAATCGTATCGTATGTGGGCCCAAATTCAACGGCAAAGTAATCCGGTTGACTCTCTGGCGATGCCTAGTTCAGCTGATAAGCGCCAAATCGACATTTCTGGGTCTTCTTCGATACTGGCCGCTATGGCGGGTATGTTTTTTTCATTTCACAACCAATCTCTGTCTGGTTGGTGGCTTAAGGTCCAAAAGAGTGTAATGACGCTCACGTGATTTCCATGGCGCGTCGAAAGAATTCTTGATGACAACCCACCTCACGACGAAATTTACGTTGCGTATGTACAACTGAGCCGAAATTTCTATCATATTTCTTAATAATTTCTGCACGTTTGCCGAAAAGCGTGAAATGATGCATATGATGGAATTGCTGGATGTCATTGGCCTTTCGATTTGTGGTCCTGTTTGCGTTGATGGCATTTGGAGGAGAAGGTTCAACCACGAATTGTATGGGCTGTACAGCGACATGAGTCTGGCCAAGCGTCTACGGATCTAACGCCTAAGATGGCTGGGCCATGTAGAGCGTATAGAAGAGTCTTCGACTCTGAGCCTGTGGGACAACGCAACAGAAAAACTCCACGTACTAGGTGGCGCACACAAATCGGGGGAGACCTTGGCCGGCCTTGTGTGCGAATCTGGAGACAGCTGGCGGAAGATCGTGCTGGCTGGAGAAGCATGTTGAGTGAGGCCCAGGTCCACCTCGGACTGTAGCGCCTTAAGAAGAAAAAGAAGGATTGGCAAGCCTTACTGAATATTTTGACAACTGAATGTTATTGATAACATTAAGGACCATTAAATGCAGCAGCTCCCAAATGAATAAGCAATTCTTTACCAGGATTCATCAGATTCTAATGAAATATCAATTGATACCCTGAATCTCAGGAATTCTCTACTACATCTAAGCCCCATCTCAGCGACTGGATGGCGCAGTTGGTTAAGTGCCTGCCCTAAGTTAGAGGGATCCCAGGTTTGAATCTCAGTGAAAGCAAAGTTAATACGCTTTTATCCGGTTTTTCAAATCTGGCCCAGTCACCATTTACCATTGGGATCAAATTAACGGCACTATCACTGGAGCGGTCGATCAGTGATGTGGTCTGACTGTGGGTATCACAATGGACCAACATGGTCTAAGTGGGCTGGTGAATTCACTACCAGCCCCCTAACCTAACCTAACCTAACCTAAGTCCAAGTTGATGATCTGGTCGCTTACTTGAGATCATCCCCAAATGGGTTTGTTAACCTTAAAGCAATTCTGTTGTGTTAATCATCGAATAAAAGATTTGCTTGTTGGCACTCATTGTTCGAAAAACCACTCCTTTTCGTCAGAATAATTCGTCATGATCACGAACGAGTTCACTTCGCTCCTTCCTCCATCGACTCATCGCTTCCAATCGCACTGTCAAAACATTTGTCATCATAAAATCATCGCCAGTGACATGCACGATAACTCAACCAAGTACCCACCAGTCACCGAGTTGATGCACGCCAACGAAGTGACGATCTGCGCCTCTACGTCTCGTCCACATTCTCCCCTCCCAGGCAGATTCTCACAGCGGAAAAACATATCCTCGCTAGTTCTCAGAACTCCTCTGGGTGGCTTTCACAGGCACAGACACAGACACACACATGCTCTCACTCTGCATTGCATGCAAAAATGCAATCTGGTCAACAGATTTCCTAAATATGACACTGGCACACAATTCCGAAAGGAAACAGATACCCCTGCCCGACCGAGCAGGGCCCTTTTAACGGGTGATAACCAGATGTCACCCAGTGAGAGATTTTCCCAATTATCCGGTCGACGAATTCGCCTCAGTCCCATGCCTCCCCTCTGTCCCAGGCCCTCCCGGGGAGATCATCACCGAGGGCATGTGGAGTCGCAGCCAATCATCGCCGGATGATTTATTAATCCACAACAGTTACGCTATGCGGGGCGATTAACTCAAATTTGAATCCATAAACGCGTACACCTCCTCACCTCGCGTGCGTGGTGAGAAATTACAAAAATTATCGAGCAATAAACAATTTCCTCGCGGTCAAGCCCCGGGTGCGCCCCTGTAAGTCATCTGCCCGGCAAAGCTGCGCCGTACTACACAAACGTCGAACTGGCAATTAGGAAACACCATAGTCGGCTGAGACACTCGCACGCACGCACACACACAGGCGCGTGCAAGCAATCGAATCGAAGCCACCTGAAAGACGTAACCGCAGAGCAGTCATTAAACAATTTCCCGAACCATCGACAGGCTGTCTCGGGAGCTGCAGTGCGTACTGAGACACACGGACGCACTTGCAGTCCGGCGCGCACACATCCAATCGATGGCCGAATTCCAAACGGCGAGCGGTGAGGTGATAAAGTCTCGGGAGCGTATAAAGTATGCCATGTGCCCGGTGTCCAGAGCCGGCAACACAGCAAAACTGACAAAAACCGCCCAAGAACAAGGCATGAGACCGCAAAAATTTGCATGACCTGTGTGGACATGTGCATCTATTGATGCTATCATCGCAATCTGCCTGTGACTCGTCCTGCTGGACGTCCAACTGTCCAGAGACAGAGGGTCGGGCGCGTCAAACCACCACCATCACCAGTGGTCTCTCCTCCATGCCGGTGTTTAATGAACGCAATGCATTTTAATTTTTGCGCCGAGTGAGGACTGGGCTCCGCCGAGGATCGAGGAGTTCTTAATTACACGGAGCCCAATTGCGTTTCTTAATGGCCGTGTAATTTTGGGGCCCCAGCAGTGGCCTGAGATGTCTGTCAGGAGGGAGGAAAAGTCATCACAGTTTTGACCAGTGGGCCAATTTTTAAATTAAACTCAAGGAGGCACCTGTCCTTGTCATCATCATCACCATCATCATCACCATCATCATCACCATCATCGTCATCATCATCATCAGCAGCAGCAGCAGCAGCAGCAGCAGTGGGCAACATGGACACTGGTGGCATTGTCGGAGTCATGGTGCTCCTCGATGTGTCATGTCCGGCTGGGAACGAGAAAAATTGAAAAAAGGTGTCGGCCAGCGTTTAGTGAGTCGTCAATAATCCAAATTAATGAGCAATCGGCGAGTGTGCGCGTGTGTTTGTGCCTCTGATGCGCGCGATCTTCAGGCTGGGACTTATTTTGGGTCATAATCGTAAAATATTCCACCAAGCAGCGGGCAGGTTGGACCTTTTCATTGATGGGCGGTAAGAGCATTTTTCAATAAATTCGCTTATTTTGTGATGCGGCGTGGATGTGATTACACCTCAAGATGTGCGCATGACTGAAATCGGGGGGACCAGAGAAGGCAGACAAGTTAAATGGTTTTCTGTGTGACAGATGAGGTGCGCTGAAGTGGAATTGACTGGCTCACTAGTCGCCCCAACTGGTGATGACGTTCGCAAGCTTGTCTGCGCGGCGGCCCATTTAGGCCTTTGAAAAATAAGAATAGATGCCTTACAGACATCCTTGCCAGTCTGGATCGTCATGACATTTCGTCAGACTCTCAGGAGGAAATTAGGCCTCACTCATTCGTAGCTCCTCCACAAAGTGATGCAAATACTGATTCAAGAAGGAGGTGTTTTTTTTTTGGTTTTTTCGGAGGATTTTTGAAGCACTACTGGAGCACTCAGACTCAAAACTGCTACTGTCAGGTAGCAACAGACTCCAGTGCCGTTAATTTGATCCCTACGGCAAATGGTGACTGGACCAAACTCGATTTGACTGGGATTCGAACCTGGGACCCCTCGAACTTGGGGCAGGCACTTAACCAACTGCACCATCCAGGAAAGAGGTCAGGGGAAAATTGAATACCATTCAATTTTGACGACCTGTCAGATTATGACTGTTTTCGAATTTTCACCATTTCGGCAGATTATCCTGACTCACCCGACACATTGAGTCATCTCATGGCCCTTTGGCACTTCAATCCCAAAAGCCAATGAAACCAAAAACCCAAAGGACACCGCCTCCTGTTCAACATGCACTCAGTACTTCAAACGAGTGTTTGTCTTGTAATAATAGAACCGATGGTGGTGAGGAAGAGAGAGAGAGCGAAATTAAAGGATTACTCATTCACACATCTCAGCCAGATGACGATGCCAGATTGAATCCATCTCGCTGTGCGATCCCAATTAGTTCGCACCAACAGGCGAGTGGAAAGACGCGATGCCGCACACACCGACAAAACGCTCCGAATGGCTCCGAAAGAGATCCCAAAAAAAAAAAGAAAATCAGAAAACAATACGACAATAGGCGTGACTATTGCATTCGCAATTTCTGGAGAAAAGCAAACCGAACCAAGTGGAATCAGTCACATGTGGCCGGCAGATTTGTGACTTTTCCCGGATGGAGGCTGCACAGCAGCACTGTGCGATCGCTTTTGTTGTGACTGAATTGATCCGTGGATGTGGTGCTCGTTCGATGACCTTGACATGGTGAAAATTTCCTTTGATTTTTCCTTTCATTCGCTCTGCGCCTGGTCTGGTGCGGTTGATTTTCCTAGGAACGGTTGGTTGGATCTGCGCTAGGGCCCGGTTGAGAAATGTGTGTCGCAGACGTACGCACAGTGCAGTGGCGGTATCTACAGAGGCAATCGGATGTGCATATGAGGCAACCAGATGTGGTCTTGTTATTCACCAACTGACAGGATACCAGATGAAGATGCGTTCTCGGATTTGGAAGTAGGCCGGAGCGGTTGGCAGCGTTCTGCTTTGCGTGAGAATGGATGGGCGTGATATTTGTTCCTTTGAATAGGGCCACTAACTTTGTTTTTGTTTCTGCAGAAAGATGTGATTTGAGGTTGTCACTGATGTGAAATAAGGGACCTAAGAATCTTCGTAAGCGCTTTCTAATAAGCTGTTGAAGGCTGTGTCACTTGTCTGGTCTCAGAGTCGTTAGCATAGAGAGGAGGGTTTAGAAGAAGGGGAAAAAAGTTCAGTAAATGCTGACAGTGTTTGTTTGACCCGATCTGTGAGAATAAATCAAATAATTAGTGGAGTTCAACTTTCGTCAGGATTAATGCAAGTATCAATACGCAAATGTAATCCACTAGCACACAACAATTCCAAGAACCGTCGAAACAACTAGTTTAGTGTTAACTATTGAACCACTTGCCAATCTTACCAATCGTGGTTTCTTTGGACCCAACAAGCAACCGAATTTTGAAAGACAGAGTAAGTCTAGTGTGAGCCACTCAATTTAAAACTGCTTCCATGCCCAGATGAATGGGGCATCCAAATCAGATGAAAAGTACGTTCGTCGTCGTTTTTACAGACAATTTTTATGTACGATCTCTTATTTCGGCTGTCTCCCGAACCTAACCCTGACTACCAGGAGGATGTTCTCTACCCGAATTCCAAACAAGAGAAGTTGTGAGGAGCTATCAGCAAATGTCGGCGAAGAGATCTCCATATACACTGATGGCTCGAAAACAGGTACAGGAACGGCGGCTTCTGCGATCTCTTTGAAAGATCTCTAAACCTAAGCAACGAATGTAGCGTTTTTCAAGCAGAAGTGGTAGCAATAAATGAGGTGGCGCTTACGCTTAAAGAGCTTAGTTTGACTGAAAAAACGATAACTACATAAACCGACAGCCAAGCGTAAGTAAGGAAAGAAAGTGAACATCGGGCAAAGCAGATATAGTAGGCATGTACAGTCAGGAACATTAAGTTTCATACGTTTGCAATTTTGAAAAATAAACCTGATTTAAATGAAAGCCTTGGAAGTCAAACACATTTGAATATTTTTTAATTACATTTTAAAATATTTAGATACTAAATAAAGAAAGTCATAATTACAATAAAATAAAAAAATAAGATAGAAGGAACAAAAATATAGGAACATTCAATTTCATACGACGAAAAAATAGAAAAAACAACTAAATAAATAAAAAGTTAACAAAATCTTCAAAATTTTGTTGGATTGCCCTTACTTTCTATTTAAGGCTGTAAGTCGACTTGAAATGTATTTAACCAATTTTTTAGTAATCTCTGACGGAATTTTGGCCCACTCTTCTGAAATTACTTGCTGTAATTGGCTTTTGGTCAGTGTTTGGTTATTCGAACTAATTTGTTTGTTTAAATACTCCCATAAATGTTCGATCGGGTTAATATCTGGACTTTGAGGTGCTTCCATCACTTTGGGACAGTTGTATAATAACCACGTTCGCACTAGCAAAGACTTATGCATGGGGTCAATGTCCTGGTAAAAATGGAAAGTGTTTTCTGTCCCCAATTTTTAATCACCATGAACCATTTTTTTTTTAAATTGCCAAATACATTTCTTTGTTTATATTTCCATCAATAAATTCCAATATTTCAACTCCTTCATGGCTCTTGGAACCCCGTACCATCATTGACTGACCACCATGCTTAGTACCCATATGAAACTGAATGTTCCTGACTGTACGCGTATTACGCTGAATTCGTTCAAAGAAACATTAAATGAAGAAAGAAAATAAAATAAACCACCTATATTGAACATGAGTCACTATCAGGAAACCATTTAGAGGAAGCATGCCAAACTCAGTGGCTACCACGGGCCAACCCAGCAGGATCTAAATTTGTATGGGCCGCAAAAAAAAGAGGCACAACATCACATACAAAGCAAAGAGAGGACTATATTAGCATTCTCGAAATTTGTTTGTGCGCATGAATGTGTGTGAAAACCTGAAAAATAAATTGCTGAGCCGCACAATTATTCGTTGTGGGCCGCGACTTTTACTCGCTTGACTTAGAATTTTAGATAAAGCGTAGTAGATTGCTGATAGGTACCTAGTTGAATTCAAGGATGCTCTCGAAGAAATAAGTCCCGAAACAATGTCGTCTAAGGGACACCAGGGTCGGTCTGGTTCAGCGAAGATGTGCAGAAGTCGTTTGCAAAAGCAACTAGTCTTTTAGCATGTTCGGCTATTTTCGATCTGTCGAGAACGATCAGTTTCTAAGTTCGCTTCGGATCTATCTAACACGCAAGCTTCATTTCATTGAAGTGCTTTCAGTAAATTTTTAAGTGGTTTGAAAACCAATTAACAACAGTTCTGTTAATTTTATTTTTAATGTTAATCTTATTTTAAATGAGAAAATGATATTCTAACTGAATTGCTATGAACCTGACAACAATCTCTCTCTCTCTCTCTCTGTAGTCTCCAGTGTATTCTCAACTTTGAGTCGCCATCTTAACTTAAAAGGTTGAAACTCCACATAATGTTATTATATGTCACCTGATTCTTAAAAGTTTTTTTCTTAACATATGATTTGATTTCATAATGATTTTAGATAAATTTATTTGCGTGCTAATACTTGCATTTTACCGTTGTTTTATTGCGGTGACACATTGGTCTCACGCGGCCACGAGGTGTGCAGTAAATCCCGATAAGCCGCATGATGCCAATGTGTCACCGCAAATTCCTACGGGGGAAAACGGAGTAAGTGTTTTCAGTAAAGGGCTCAGTTTGTGTATTTGCTGTTGTGTCAAACAGTGAGAGCTAATCTTCCCGGTGGCAGAAATCTACGAACTACTCGTAACAGCAGTTGTATTTTTCAAATTTGGGAAAATGTCTTACGGAAAAAGAGACAGGCGCTTGAATGCAATGATCCAAGAATTGATGTCGGATGAAGAAACTGGGGGAGCGGATGCTCTTCCAATTCGAATTCCAAATCAGATTATGAAGCTCCAGCGAGAGAAGTTAGAGAACAACTATCTGATTCAGAGGCGTCAACTTCTCAAGCAGCCGTACCAGCAGAGCAGCTTCAAGAACCAGTATCACCGGATTCTGAAAACCCGATGCAATTTCTCAACAAGGTACATGCAATAATAGACTGCAATAAACACTGATACGCGCAAGTATAGCAAGTTCGAAGCTCCGTATGCTAACAGATTGATCTCACAGCCGAAAACCAAGCCAACCCTAACAGTCTCTTGGGTGTATAGTTTAGAATAGCATTAGATTCAATACATATTGTGAGTCAAATAGAATGCTGCATACACAAATGTGTGCGAACCTACTGTGAGATCACTCTGGTATCATGTTGCACAGCAAGCCCAAATTCATGTGAGACCAAAGTGGTCTCATGTGCCACTCAACGTGTTAAGGGCCAACTATAATAGCCGTAAGAAACTTAAATTAAAGTCAAATACAACAGAAGCATCGTAAAATTTCAGAATGTCCATAACTGCTTATAGAAACTTAGGGATAATTCAGGTGACAACTGAAAATTGCAAAGGTAGAGAGATTCCTTTCGATTCCGCGTATGTAGATAATAGTGAACGAACTTAACGAAACTGAGCGAGACGGTTACTATAGTCACAGAGTATTATTTTTGTGTATTCGCTCGGTTGCATTATAGTTGGCCCGTAAGTTGGGACATTCGCTGTATAAGATTGGACCACGTCCGGCTTAAGGTTCCACACTTCTAACCAACAATTGAGCTATTGAGAGATTTTCTTAGAAACACTTGTCTAGAATCAATCAAAATCATGATCAAATGATTCAGTCTTCAAGATAAACAAAGTCAAGAAACACATTTATTTTTAAGGCAAAAACTAGCCCCCTCCATTCGACTCAGAAAAAGAAAACCACCTGCCTTAAAATCCAATTACTTAACCGTTTCCAAACGCCGTCACTCCTCCCACAAATAATGATCGCTGGTCTGGTCGCCTACTCGAATGATCCCTTCCGAGAATTGCTTCAAATCCAAACAAATTCCTACACGATTTGTGAGTTAGTTTAGTTGGTCCCGTTAACTTTTCGAAATTCCTCACTTGATTTCATCCTAATGAGCCACAAAACTATCTCCAAAACGCTCCAAAGCCAATCGTCGTCGTCGTCGTCCTGAGCTCTGCTCACCAACATCCATAGGACCACTCTAATCAATGTATTGTATCTCTCCACAGAGGAGAACCTGTAATTTGAGTAAAACTCTCATTTAATTTTCAACCCACGACCGCGTCGTGGCTGTAATTGCCCTTAAAATCCGGGCCACAGCTCCACTTCATAGGGAAGCGGGTCTCGCCTACAGGAGTTTCTCAGGATCGATGATGAATGGAATGAGTGTGTGTGTGTCTGTGTGGATGGACAGAGGTGAAGATAGAAGAAAAAATTAAAGAACCGACGGCAATATAAATCGAATGACTCCTACTCCATGAGAAGGTGATTGGATGTGTCTTCTTGGTGCCGATGCTGCTGCTGCCGTTGCTGTGGGCACACGCGTGTGAGGCTAGGCCTGGCTAATGACTCGGGGGCGGCAGTTTGACGATATCGCATGCACATAATGAGCGAATGCAGATACAAACCCTCGGATCGTGCCCCTAAGGCAGCCTAACTGACTCCCAGCACCATCGTGCAAGGAATCCTTTCTTTTGTTGCCAATCCCCCAGGAAGGCCCAGACAATTGCCCACTTTCAAATCCAATTTGCAGCCACTTCACCTGGCACCAACAATAAGCCTTCCCGGGACAATAGGTCGCCTCAATCAAATGTTGTGTAATAAGCCTGCAATTACTGATTCTCCAGTGCCAGCTCCCAATAAAAACTGCATCCCTGCTATTCGACACAGCACACAAAAAGGGATAACAATGCACTGCAGCAATCCTGCAGTCCTGGAATCCTTAAAACGGTAACAATGTGTACGATAGTCACCTTTTTGTCCCGAAATGCACACAATCTCGATGCACTTTTGTGCAGATGTCAAGATTCCCAGATTAAGGAGCGAAACGATGTTTTCCGACACTTGACTTGCAATGTGCATACATCACCGCAGCTCACAGGTACCCGTCCGTCAGCGAGTAATACAAGACACCTGCACCAGGGTTCCCCCGGGTACGGGTAATGGCATGGCAGCGGAATTAAATGAACCACACCGTATAAGGATATTCGTGGCTCTTTGTTGCACCATCTTTCAGCGTTGGATTCTTTGCATTCTCTTATGGCAGCGGCCTTTGTGCATGTGTGTGTGTGCTTCTGTTGACGCGTCGCTTAAATCACACTTCAAACGAAACGAAGGACAACGCTGACGCGCATGAGTGTTGCAACATTTCTTTCCAAATCCCCACCGTTCGCTTTTTGTCTTGTCTGGGATCCTTTAAAGGGAACACGTCAAGTGAACACAAAATTGACACTTTATCGGTCTCGGTCGCCCGGATTAGAGTTCGATGATGCGTAGGGGAAATGCGATTCAGGTGATTTGAACACTTTGCCACGGCGACGATGGCCTGTGCAAGGTTGCCTGCCGATCATCTGGAAAGTGAAAAAGGATCATGTTACGCTTGCCCGCAGTGGACTTGTATTGTCCGCGTTTTTTGCTTCGTTTTTGGTTTTTTGTTTGCAGGGTTTCAAGATGAAGATACAAAGGAGATCGAGATTCGAAGGTGAATAGGCTAATGGATGGGGTGCCAGCGGATGACCGATAAGTCGGGAATTGGCTTTTAGGGAAAATAATGAGATAAATGGATCGATAAACGCGGGGACTGCTTACGTGTGTGTCTTGATGTCCTGCGGGAGGAGATTTGTAAATCGAGACACGTTGGTAAGGTAAATATTTGTGTGATTGAATGATTACGTTGTCACCCAAATGTTCTTCGTCGCATGTGCATTTCGATGAGCTGGCGGTGTAAGAATGGAGTTATTTGGGAATTTCCTTTCACTTTTATAACATTCACCGCTTGATGCTTCTCAAGCTCCTTTGTCTTCACTCAGAGCTGGCTGCTGGTGCATGGGAGCAAAAGAAGCTTTGTTTATACGGAGTACGCTGAACTATGTCGTGTTCTTCGTATGGTGACGACGTTTTTCTCTTTTTTGTCGTTTTATCTGATTTTTTTAGGTACAGAGGACCTTTGGAAGTCATAAACATCAAAAATTATTCTAAAAACAGCTCACATTTAGAGAAAACAAAATCCTCTTCAGTGCTTAATCCACTGAATCGACAAATTTTATCCTATTTTCTACCAAATTTAAAAATTGATGCAATATAAAATAATTCAAGCTGCACACATAGTTGCCTTTTGAGTGTATCGAGTGTTTTAAACTGAAACGGAGAATTTTTGGAAAACTCAGAATAAATGGGCAAAATCAATCCGAATTCGATTTGAGAGATTTATAAGAGAACAATAGCACGCACAAAACGAGTGGTTGTTGAGAAGTTAGGCCCAGGTCCACTTCGGACTGTAGCACCGCCATTATATTATTATTAACTTATCAACAAATTGATAAACTTCTCCCACATTTTCTATTATCCTTCAAAAATTGGGTAAAACTAGTTTACGTTAAGCATCACGTATCATGTTTGACAGACATATCGCAGCAAGAGCACGAAGTAGTAAGTAAACAAGTGTGAGAGTGCCTTAACGAAACAAAGTGGCTATTGTGGTCACGGTATAGAATTCTTCAATTATCTACTTATTTGCTTTGAATGACTTACGCCAACAGATGTCATAATACTCTATCCATTAGAGCATCCATTTATCAATTAATTTTCAGATTATCTTTGTAAGGTGTTGACATCGAATCACAGCATTTATTCAGCGTGTTGTGGCTGCCTCCAGAATGCCGATCTGAAATAACAAATTGATCGTTATTTTTTAGCCCTCAAACCAATTGGGTGAAAATCGTTATGTCCACTGTTTCTCGTCGAGCCAGACTTTTCTTTGAAATTGAATCATGAAAATGATATGACTCCTCGCCATACGCCTTTTGCTGACGGTACAGCAAATTTTAGTCTTTTTGTTTCAAACACTTCTTACGGACTGCTTCTGTACTTCTGTGGCCGTCTGAACTTGATTCGAAAACTTCTTGTTCATTGTTTCATTGTTTTCATTCATTGTTCATGTGATTCATTTGCGAAAGAGGCAATCAATGGTTTTCAATGTGTTCTTACTTAGTACTCAATTCTATCAGGAAAAACCAAATTGGTCTCAGTCACTTCCTGGTCATTTTGTCATCCTTAACATCATATCGCACTTTGTCACATGAAAAATATCGAATCGGAGTTAGAAGAGTCTTTAGTACGAGGGTGGTCAACTAAGTACTTAGCCTACAAAAGAAAAGCGAAGATTTTTGAAAAGTGGCGATTTATTTCTCAACATAGTCTCCTTTTGGCTCGATACACTTGACCTAGCGATGCTCCAACTTCTTTAACCCGCATGAAAAATACGTTTTCTGGTGGTCTGTAAAGTAGGCCTCCGTGGCGGCGATAACCCCCTCATTCGACTCAAAATTCTGCCCGGCGAGCGACTTTTTCGAGTTTGGAAACAAAAAGAAGTCGCACGGGGCCAAATCTGGAGAATACGGTGAATGGGGGAGGATTTCGTAGCCTAATTCGACCAATTTGGCTGTGGTGGCGGCGGAGGTGTGAGCCGGTGCGTTGTCATGGTGGAAGAGCATGACCCATGCTTTGCCAAATGGGGCTGTTTTCCTGCAATTCGGGGTCTAAGCGGCCCACTAATTCGGTATAGTGGAGTTCTGTGTCCGTTTTGCCCTTCTGCAGGTAGTCGATGTAGATCACACTTTGTGAATCCCAGAAACTGTGGCCATCACCTTTCCAACCGATAGGACAGTCTTCGGCTTCTTCGGAGAACGTCCGCCGGCTCCACTGATTCGAATGTTCCTTGGTCTCTGGTGTGTACCAGTGGATTCATGTTTCATCGCCGGTCACAAACGACGCAGAAATTCCTTCGGATTATGCTTAAACAGCGTCAAACATTGCTTTGAAGTGGTCTTGCGGTTGCGCTTGTTGTCGGGAGTGAGCAAACGCAGCACCCATCGCGAAGACAGCTTTATTTTGTCGGAGGTTTTGTAACACTACACTTGAGCACTCAGACTCACAAACTGGTCCATTGTACTCGCAGGCAGCAACCTACTTTTAATGGAATTCCATGGTCTCTTGAAGGAAGACCAGCAGGCGCTTCTGTGATGAAGAGCCTACATCATCAGCTCTCATCTCATCAGCACCGAATAACTGCCACCTGATCCGAGCAAAGCGCAGACAGCTTTCTAATGCCCAATATTTCACGCAGGATATGACCCATGCGGTCTTTTGAGATGCCTACTGTCTCAGCTATCTCGCGCACTTTCAATCGGCGGTCTGCCAATATGAGATCGTGAATTTTTGTCACATTATCATACGTGGTAGCCGTTTTCGTGGCAAAAACCGATGTGAGACCACGTTGAAACTCGTTAAACCAATTTTTGACGGTCGCCAATGAAGGGGAACAGTCACCGTACACAGCATTCAAGCGCTCTTTGACTTCTCTACCCGATTTCCCTTCCAAAAACAAGAATCGAATCACCGACCGATATTGCTCTTTTTCCATTATTCTAAAATCCGCGGACACGTCAGCTTCCACACGCGGTCAAAAAAAAATGATTCCGATACGGCTGAAATTTTGACAGTAGCCTTCTACGTGTCTTGCCATAGTGGCGCCATCGGGTGGTGAGGCTAAATACTTATCGGGACGTCATCACAAAGTCAAACTCTTCTGGGTCCCGGGCCACATCTTAAGCACAGGGAACGAGAAAGCAGACGAATTGACTAGACGAGGATCTGAAAAGGGCATCAGTGAGGCGGACACGTCATTATAATAATAATAAAAACAATGGCGGCGCTAAAGTCCGAGGTGGACCTGGGCCTACCTTCACTCGTGTTGTACGTGCTGTGCTACGAGTGGAGGGGACCTACAGTTTAATGCCGACTCCGAACAGCGAGATTGAGAAGCTCCTTCTTGACAGATATACTCTTTGAGCATTATCAATGACTCGATAGAGGCGGAGCCGCGAACAATTTTGTTTTTGAAAAATTGTTGCTTGTGGTGGGATTTGAACCTAGACTGTGAAAGTCAAGTGAGTATGGGTTGATGCACAAACCCACACGGCCACGGCGCCAACACCCACGATTATTAAGACCGATAATTAAAGCCGTGTAGCGGGTAAGTGCATCGACTCTTACGCTGTTCTGTCTGAACCACAATACTGCGCTGGATCTACCGTTTTTGCGTTGCGTATGCAGTCTTACTTTCAAATGACAATTTACATTTTTCGGGTGCTTTCATTTTTTCACATTTTACAATCAAACGTCAAAACACATGCCCAAAAAACTTTCAAAGTGTCAAATCGAACGAAAATGTTGAAAAATTTGAGTGGGAGATTGCGTTGTTTAGGTTGCTCTCATGGCTCTCACTTAAAAACAAGATTTCTAGCGAAACCCATTGTTCCGGGCAGTCCCATTGGAAGTTAGACGACACACTCCGGAAGCACCAACGCAATATTCTGTTCCAGGCAAATTGTGTTTTTCACATTAACGTCGCCACCGACTCAGAATATTGGCAGTAACAAATTTTACTGGATCGCAAACTTCACTAAGGTAAAAATGTAAGCCTTGGCTAACGTTTTGTCGTTGGTTAACCAAAAAAAGTTAATTGGTATGTCTCAATTGACAAGCTCTTTAAGCGCTCGTACAAAGCGAGTATCGTTGATTCATTTGCGAAAGAGGCAGTCAATGGTTTTCAATGTGTTCTTACTTAGTACTCAATTCGATCAGGAAAAACCAAATTGGTCTCAGTCACTTCCTGGTCATTTTGTCATCCTTAACATCATTTCATTCAGTTGCCATCGCATATTCAGATCGCAAGGAACTGTTCCACTCCCTCAAATCAACTGTCGAAAGCATGCATCCACACGAAACGATCTTGAAGGACTTATCTACTCCAAATGGATGCGTTAACCCTTCTAATCAATGCCAAGCCCCATTTAGCGGAACCAGGGGTTATATCGTGTCACAGCACACGAAAGACACTTCAACACTCTGACTCCACCTGGAAAGCATGACTCTGCGACAGCAATTGAAATTCATTTACACCCATAATGACATTTCACACCTGCCGCATGGGAGCATTATCATGCACATTACACCGCTATCGGGCATCTCATCTGCACCACAACACGCCCACACTCGAAATCGCATATCTCCTCTGGTTACGGGCGCAAAGTGTCACATTCGAGACATCTTATCTCGCATCCGAATCAACCCCACGACTTGTGCACGCCGCCTCCATGTCGTTGCGACGACGACGGCAACGATGACGACGACGACGAAAACTGATTGTCCCAAGTTGCTAACTACCTCGAGCCCCCCTCCGCAACTCCGACCACACCGTCCATGGCCATCGCGGCTTCATCGATGCTCTCGCATATTTAAATTTTTTCACTCAAAAGAGCAACCTTATCGGGACAACAAGAGACGATGATGGTGGCTGTGGCATCGTCGTTGGCGTTGTCGTCGGGCGCACCTTTTGAATTCGCCAACGGTGAACAGGCGCACACACACACAGCGCAGAGTTATCGAGAGGGACCCACAAATAAGAAAAAAACGAAAGGGAACCGTAGACGTCGTGGAATATCATCTCGCGCACTGATTCCGATCTATGTTAAGGAGTTTCAACAAGTTACTCCTTTTGGGGCAGCAATCATGACAACAACGACCGGGCATACAGTCGTAGATACATGTTAATGCGGCCCTCCGCCTGTACACACTTGAGGAATGTTCAGCAACCATTTCTTATCCTGTGGCGCTTTTAATGGCATCTGGCATGCGAGGAGGTGGAAACACAGCCCGAACACCGGCCGAGGAAGAAGAACTCCCATGGATGTTGTTCGCAACAACAACCAGCACCAACGCCGCCGCCGCCGCCGCATCGGTATTTCGGTTTGCAACAGAGATACCTGTTTCAGATACGCACTCATGCTGATTTGTGCGCACGGTCTCTATGGATTCGAGAGATCACGAGGGTGCTGCTGCTGCCGGTGCGGCAACAATCCAGGTCGTACCTCGAAAGGCTCTATGCCTTGGCACGGCTCACATCGGGGTATGGCTCTTTTTTCGTGGCCTTTGTGCAACGCAGGCCCCCCGTTGATAGCTGGCGCCAGTCGAGAACACCTTTTCCTTTGCGCGCCGACACTTGGCCATTTAACACCATTAAGTGGCGGTCTCGCCCGTCGATCTCCATCCCGCTCTCGCTCTCGCTCTCGCCCTTCTCTCGTAGCCCTCGTGTGGATAAGGTGTGACTATTTGTTTCTTGTTTCGTTGCGCGCATTTGAATCGAACACACGGGACACACTGCGGTGACAATAAGGTGTTGCACGGCATTAATCAACCAGAGTGAGGTTCCCCCTGGAACCTGTTCCGGTTGGGCCGACATGAAGGGCACGGTACCGTCCGCAGAGTACCGAGGCCGCGACGTTGTCGAAAAATTAATTACGAGTTATGAGGGGAGAATATTTTGACACCCATGGGGCGGCCGAAGTGCTTGGGTTTTATGTGGCGCGCTCTTGATGTCTTTATAGGGCATTCAAATGCAAATTGAACCGAACGCTTGCCACGGTTGACGGTCCTGCTGTCGAACTATGGCTACGTGGACTGATGAAGCTCCACTCGTGGGCATAGGTGGATGCCACTCAGGGTGAGGATTTAATTGAAAAGGTCGTTTAATCAAAGGGAGCTCAATGAGGAGTGATTGAGCCGGGGGAGGCCGTCTTTGATGTCAGTCGATGGTTGAATAGATAAATAGATGGAATTACCGTGATAAATGCCGAGGCTCCTGGGGGTTTATCCGATGGAGTTTGTTCGAGGGAACTGAAGTGAATGCGTCTCAGCGTGTGGATGCGGTGTAATTGGAAAGAAGTCATTTTTGGGTTTACGCCTCATTAACAGATGCTATTGTGTGCATTGAATGCCTTCCGATGGGGACACATGAGGGGGTTGTCTGGAGTGAAAAGTGTATCATTTTGAGGGCGCTGATTGGATGGACGGGGGTTCGTGCATAGTCTCGTAGGTATTGGAAAATGAACATCCAGACGCAACGGTGTCCAAATTAATGACAAAGACTTTGTTGGGGAGACCGGGACGCATTTTATGAGGGCATTCTCTTGTTTATTCCAGACCGAACTTAGGTCGTATTTGGATGTGAAAACTGCAATAAAATAGAAACTTGTAATATCACTGATTAGAGAATTCTTATTTTTGTTGGCGTGTATTAATGCCTACGCTCAGAAACGAAGCAGCCATAGGATTTTACACTGACGGCGCTAAGACAGCCGTCGAAACCGGAATTGGGGACCTTCCAAATTTAACAGGGATCTACGTTGCACACCGTCTTTCAAACAACTGGAGCATTGTTCAAGCGGAAATAAGAGGAATGAGGTCTATCTCGGACTGTAATGCCACAAGAAGAAGAAGAAGCGGAATTCTTAAAGCAGTTCGCTTACTTTCCAGGCGCTCGATAGATGGTGAACGAAATGCACACTCTGGGCACACAATCAATAAAATAAAAATTTAAGGATGGTAAAACAATACTGTGGGCGCCGTAGCCGTGTGGGTTTGTGCATCGACCTATACTCACAGTCTAGGTTCAAATCCCAGCACAAGCAACAATTTTTCAAAAACTAAATTGTTCGCGGCTTCGCCTCTTTCGAGTCATTGACAATGCTCAAAGAGCATAACTGTCAAGAAGGAGCTTCTCAATCTCGCCGTTCGGAGTCGGCATTAAAATGTAGGTCCCCTCGAATCGTGAGAGAACAATAGCACGCACGAGTGGTTGCTGAGAAGCTAGGCCCAGGTCCACCTCGGACTGCTCTCGGTAGCGCTCTCCATTGCCTAAAACATTCTCTTCATGGTATGGGCCAAATATGTCGTCACTCTAATAAACACACCAAACTGCCAGGCGTGTCTAAAAGACGCCAATTTTGCTTGATTACGTAGCCACCAAAGTGAAAATGTACGCTATTGGAAAGCTGCATTTTTTGAGTAAAATGTTTAATTGGGAACTACCGTAGGACAGAAAAGTTACTACAGAGAAGCGAGTACGATGAGTGTAGCAATGTTACCTCAATCCCTGAGTCAATTGGACCTTGAAAGCAAATAATGTGTGGTCTTGATGCTAAATTTTCGTCTAGCTAGTGCGACTGATGTTCAGTTGCTGAGATCTTCGTCGCTTTGAGGTTCTCGAAATTGGGAGCACAGTAACAGCTGTCATATGCTCCTTAGAGCGCACAGAACGAACACAAAAATAGGTTTGGTTGAATGATAACGACAACGGATTATAAACCAAACTAAAAAGTTCTTCAAAATCTCACATACGCTAGCCGCAGTTGGTTCATTCCTTCCATAGAAATTTCATTTTTTTTTCAAAATTCGGACTATTTTTGCAAACCAGCACTCATTTTGGAAGAACATTTCTCCAAGCGTGAATTGATTAATCTCGTACAGCGAAAATAATTAAAACACTGTATTTCTGCAAATTTTTAAGAGTCGACAGTGTCAAAATTGTGTTTGTTTTTTACTAATCAATTTACGTCATGTCCATGGCTAGGTCATGTAGAGCGAATGGAACACAATGCTCCGGCCCGGAAAGTCTTCGAATCCACCCCCGAGGGACGGCGCAGTACAGGAAGACCGCGACTCAGGTGGCGCAAGCAAGTTGGAAGGGACCTCAACCAACTGGAGGCAGCTAGCTAAAGATCGAGCTGGTTGGAGACTATTGTTGGTTGAGGCCCAGGTCCACCCCGGACTGTAGTGCCACCTTAAGTAAGTAATTTACGTCAAGCTATTGTGCTTACCCTGTAATAATCACTGAGGCTTGTAAGAAATTTCTTCTTCTTTCTTCTTTCCTTGGCCAACGTCGGATTGAGGGTCTGAGCCTAAGATCAAGTCGTGCTTAATGGTCGTGAGCCCACTGCTTCCCGTTTTCCAAAGCACATCTGATTGGACTTGATTTTATTATCGATGTTTCAAATGCTCCTCAAATTTAACTGCCATAAATGTCGCCTTTTTCGAAAAGCAAATTTTGTATCATTCAAAGTGCTCGGAGCAAGACAGAATAAGCGGAAGGTCCCTTTTTTTTGGCTTGGAGTACTTGAAGGTTAAAAAAAAATATCACACTTTTATAGAATTTTCAGAACAGGAACGAACCTATTGATTCAATCTGACATTTAAAACATATTGACTTAATTAATTCGTTCACGTAAATTCTTTGATCTATTTGGATAAGAGACTAAGTACAAAACCATGGCGATGGTCAAAGTTCTGGCCTAAGGGCCAATTAGTTAAATGTATAAGTGCCTGTATGTAGCAAAGAATAGGCACCTCGGGAGGAATTGAAAAGAATATAAGTCAAACTTTGAGTCATTTTTAACGTTTTTCGTACCATTCACCAGATGAGCACATAAACAGCTACAATGTCAGCAAACTTTCAAAGAAAAATCCTTAAGTATTTTGTTGTCTATGAAAATATTTAACTCTCCCCAGGTCAAGTACATCCCACCTCCGACCGGACAACAGAAAAAATCTCATTATCCGGATTCACTTAATTTATGAATCAACTATCGCTGTCAATCAGCGGAATTCACCCCTCATCGAGTTACCAAAATTGAAAAAGAATATCGACTGCCGCAAATATTCCAGCACCTCATCCCAAGTACAGATGCTCAATCCTGCACTCCACTTCTTTCCCGCCCGCCTTAACTCGCTGCAACCTTTTCAAAATCAAAGGCGCTTCACGGATAACTAAACAATTACTCGCATTTAAGAATCGCCCGCCCCGAAAACACTGCTCGCATGAAGAAGCATAAACATGCATGCAAGCATTAAGCCCCACACGCCAGACATCGTCTCCATCTGCAGCGCATCTTGGCGAACCAGTCAGTATATCGTTACCCCAAATCGCTGGCCGTGCACATCGTTAATGCAGTCAGCCCGGCGAAGATCTTCATGATGATAACTGCATGACTGATTGAAATACTCCATTCAGCGGGGGAAGCGCACTCGCACTCGCACTCGTACTGGTACTCGCCCTCATCTTCGAGACACTGACTCCTTCTGACCCGAGTGCCGACTCCGCGCGCACACACCCCGCCCTCATACGTGCTCTTTGGCCATGCGGAACATTAATTTCCGGATTAATTGAACTCAGCACACATATCACCAAATGGACTTGAACCATCACCAGTCGGCAGTCGGTACGGCCGCGTCTGAATCGGACTTGGGATGAGTGCTTTGTGCAGTAGCGTCGTTCTCTGTCCCCCTAAGTGCGCTTCTGTGCGCGCACCATGCGGCGCACTGATGGAGCCAGATGTTCCGGCTGCCATTTGACGGATGAGGCAGGCCCGAGTCCGATGTTTTTGCTGAACACTTACGCATGCAGATTCCCGTCGTCTCTGGGGGGGGGGGAATTTTTACGAGTGCTCGCGTGATCTGTCCATTCACCCCCGCCCGCTGCAACAGATGTTGGAACAGAGATCACGGAATTGGATAAGGCAACCCGACAAGAAGCCACCACGACAAGATCAAGCATGCAGCGGGCTGGCCGACCACGACAGCCATTCACCACCTCCGCATCATCGTCGTCATCATCAGCTCGCTGCGCTTGGCTATGCGCTCATCTGTCTGTGCCCGTGATGAACGTCAGATGAAGATGGCGTAAACCTCTTCTGCCATCCTCATCTGCCGCCACAATTGAGTTTGCGGCTCGTTTCGGGGGGTGGTTGGTGGTGTTTGGTTCTTTCCGGCTGACGGCAGGAGATTTAATTCGTTTCTTCGCGGAACCACGTCCCCCGTGCGGTTCTTTACGAATGACGCACTTAATCCGAGAGTCAACCCCTCGCTGGAAACAGATGTTCGCCGATGTCGTTTATCGTTTTATAATATCCACAGAGATTCTAGCCAGTTACCCTGACACTGGATGTGGGTGTGCTGGTTCACAGGACGGGAGGCAGCACTTAGCGTGGGCTGGTTACATTGTCGCAGATACAACCAAAGGCACACACTCGTTCGGCACATACTCCGCACACGTGACAGAAGGCAAGGTGTGTGCGTGTGTGTAGCAGCACTGGGGAATCAGTAACAGCACCACCAGGAGTATTCCGACAAACAGTGGCATCATCATCATCATCGTCTTTGGTTGGTCCTGGCGTAAGCTTTACGTAGAATTTTCCCACTCATCCTGCAGAGGATATGCCATAAGGCGCAGCAACGAATGCAGGGTGACTGGGAGAGAGAAAGAGAGAGGGAGAGAGATACATTCCCGCTTGTGAAATTCGATACGATGACAAATCCTTGTAGGCAGGCCGACACGTTGAGTGGGTGGCGGAAACTGGGCTGGAATCGGTAATTCATAATCCGATTCAGAGTACACGGCATGGAGAGTGATGAAAGGAGAGCAAGATGTGGGTGCTCACAAAGCAATTCGAAGACAGTTTTTGTGACGGTTTGAGTGGGACGAGGGATGATGGGCGACTTTTGCTTCACGGAGTAGTTCCTGGCAAGTGATGAAATGACGTTATTTGGTTTTTAATTTGATATTCGTGGAGTTATGTGGAAGGGTAATGGCTGGTTGGGAAACGTGTGGAATCGAGGCGACTGGCGGTTGCCGGCGAGCAAGGCCGTCCACTATTCTGCAACTCTGTCGTTCGGGCGATAAAGTGATTTTTCGCGGTAACTGGCTGAGATTTGGCAGCATTACTAAAGTGTCCTTCCATCAGTACTCTTACTATAGATCTTTACTAGGTTATTGTCCTAGATTTTGACAGGTCTGTTTGACTAGTTATTATATTATTATTGTTTGACTAGTCGCTTTCTTAAGAAGCTAAGGCCTTATAGCTCAGTAATGATACTCAATCTTTAAAGAATTCGAATACCTTTTTGACGCAACTATATATTTGCGATGTCCGGAGTAGGCTTGTGTAGTTCACGAGCGAACTAGCTCAAAAAAGAGCTCTAACAAGTGAACTAAGTGAACTAGTCCACAATGTCATCATTCAATGTTATTTTTATTTTAGTTCATTTAGTTTAGTAGTTCAACACACTCAGGTATACCTTACTCTGCATACATGCAAATCAGAAAGAATAACAGAACTAAATTGAACTAAACTGAACTAAATTGAGTGCTTTGCTTTGGGTGTATATGGGCATTGTGCACAGCAGGGTTGTTTTTGTTTGATTACCGCAGCACAAGCACGCCTAGCATCGTTGCGTTGCCGGAGGTGTATGTGAAGAGAATTCAAAAAATGGTTGTGCTGTGTAGCACGTAGCGCCGTGCCGTCCTGTTTAAGCCACATGTCTTTGGTGTCCATACCATTCATCGACCTATACCGCTCGCCGTTGATTGTGATGGCTTGGCCAACGTCGTTCTCAAAGAAATGTGGATCAATGACGCTGTCTGCCCAAAATCCACACCCATCAGTGATTTTTTCGGGATGCATTGGACACTCTTGAATCTCATTTTATAACGGTTTTCTGACGCGATGAATGGATGAACTATTAAGAAGATTTATTTCTGGTAAAGTTTTGCTTATTATTTTGTATTACCCAACTGGTGAAAATCGGGCAGGACTCAATTTCCTGAGCAGTGAACTACATTGAACTAAATGAACTAGAATAATGAACTAGTTCAATATACAGATTTAAGCTAAACTGAGCGCTCTCTGGACTGAACTAAAATACACAAGCCTAGTCGGAAGGCTTGGGATATTAAGTGTTCATTTGTTCGCTTTTCGTTTGCTGTGACAGGGGATATGTTCACCAGTCACATCATGTAGCACGTCTGACAAGAGATCGTGTGATCTGAAAGGTTTTGTTGGCAGGAGCACATCCTCACGGTGCATTACAGATCCCCAATCGAAAAAAAAAGAATCCAGCGCCAATCTAAATGACAAAAATGATATCATTGTTGTCCGCTGATCGCTCCATCGATAGCTGTCTATCCTTCTCTGTAAGCAGGAGTCGCTATTTTTAATATTCCTTCCATTGGTTGTTTTCTCTGTCATGTGTTCATTTTCAAATAGAAATGTTTGGCTGCTAGGATTCGGTGTCAACACTTTCCTTAAGCGATGCCATCGGCAACTAAAGGGTCTTCCAATAGGGACTTCCGAACTCTGACAGCCGATAGGGGCCATATTGTTGAAGCTACATCTATCAAATTCACTGTCATTTATTCATTTTGTTTTGCCAAATCACCATAGAAGGACGTAGCATCCAAAAATACGTGCAAATGAAAAAAATTGTTTTATCAAAATGGTTGTTCCGTTCGGGCAAAGTTCCGCGCGCTTCGCCCATTTTACTGTCGTCATAATCGTCGAGACGACTATTCTCGCAGGGTGGTGGAAAAATTTTAGCCCACTGGTTCAATAAATGATAAACCAACACCCGTACGTCAACGAAATGCAAGATCTGCCGAAAACATTGCCGCTGTCAGTGAAAGTGTGCTGGAGAACCCGTCGTCGTGCAGTAGATTTCGCGTCGCTTACAAGAACTCGGTCTTTCGCAGACCACAATTTGGTGACTTGGGCCTGCGCCCGTACAAAATTCAACTGACCAAGGAGCTGAAGGTAAACGACCATTCTCGTAGACAACGACGTGTGTTTGCTGAATGTGCTCTGGAGCAGTTGGAAACTGACTGAAATTTCCATCGAAAAATCATCTTAAGCGATGAGGCTCATTTCTGGATGAATGAGTGCATCAACAAACAAAGTTGTCGAATTTGACACGATACCAAACCACATGAGATCCAAGATCGTTAAATGCATCCCGAAAAAAATCACTGTTTGGTGTGGATTTTGGACAGGCAGCGTCATTGGTCCACATTTCTTTGAGAACGACGTTGGCCAGGCCATCACAATCAACGGCGAGCACTATAGGTGTCTAATGTGACGTTGTGATGAAGCGGATCGAGTGCTATGCTGAAGGTCCATGGTTCGATCCTGCACAAGACTACAGTCGCATCCCTAAGTCGAATTTTCACGGGACATCAAAATTAATTCGAGTTAGACGGAGATCGACTTAGAGCGTGGTTTTTGTATGGAAAATTGAAGGGTATGCAAAAAAGAAAATATGGCGGAAAAATTCGAGTTGAGGGAAATTCGACTTAGGGGGAGGCTGTACATCCATTTTTATATCACCGCCTTTCTCGAGTCGTTGAAAGTGCTCAGAAAACATAACTCTCACGAAAAGCTTCTCAAAGTTCGCCGATCGGAGTCGGCATAAAACTGTCTTCCTTTCCTCCACCCGTGAGAGAACAATAGTAACCACAAAACGGCTCGACTAGATGGCGCAGTTGGTTAAGTGCCTGCCCCAAGTTAGAGGAGTCCTAGGTTCGAATCCCAGTGAAATCGAATCTGGTCCAGTCAACATTTGCCGTTGGGATGAAATTAACGGCACTGTAGTAGGTTGCTACCTGGCAGTACAATGGATCAGTTCTGAGCCAGAGTGCTCCAGTAGTGTTTCAAAATTCGTCCGAAAAAAAACTACAAAACGAATGGTTGCTGTAGGAACTCAAGTCTCTCAGAGCGGCTCAAGTCCGCTCAGAACTGTAGAGCTACCCACAGGAGAAGAAGATTTGCGTCTTGCTTTCGAGTGAGATTCCCAGTCTAACTGCTTCTAAGATAAGCTAAGATGGAGCCATAAAAGTGTGATTATTTGGACAAAACTTGACGTTCTGGCCTCTTCCGCTAGAAAAACCATCCACATCATCATCAAACGCCATTTTTTTACGCAAACATCGAGAAGCAAAAAAAAATCTCTAAAAAAATTAAATTTAATCAAAAACATTTTCTCAGTGTATTCAACCCTCCCATTGACTGTGGTAGTGACGATGCTTTAACGTCAGCGAACGGTATTACATGCTCCATTTGGATTAATGCTCATCCACAACACCACACCAACCACCCCTTGAGTAACCATCAGGCAGTTACAACTCAACGAACGACCAACTCATTTCCACCCTCCACCCCACTCGACCTCAGTCCGCACTCGTCTCGCCCACCCTCAAGGCAACACACACAACAGCGGCAACATGGAAAAAGTCCTCCCCGCAGTTGCGAAATCTGGAAATTATCATTTCCGACACGTGACACATGTGACTGTAATCCGGTTAATGACGTCACATTCACTTCCTCCTCAAATACGAATCGACAATACCCATGTGTATCGTATCGTGCACACTGTTGGCGTCTGTGTATCCTCGCAGGACAAGGACTGAATGATTCCTTGGTGCGGCATGGCCGTAATGATTGTGTTGTTGTGCTTCAGTGTTTCGCCCTTGAATCGATTTTGCCTCGCAAAGATGGTCAGTGGTTGTTTGTGCAATTGAAGGCTTTTGCCATCGAGTCGGGTGGATTGGAGTCTGGGGTGAGGATGCGTAGGCTGCAGATGTTTGTGCACGCATTCGGTTTCTTTGGAAAATGATCGACAACCCCTTGCGCGAGTGATTGATAATCGATTGTGTGTTCGTTGGGGGCTTCCGGATGAGTTGCTACAGCAGGAAAGAAAATATAGTCAGGATTCAGTTTGTCGTCAACGGCAGACGTGGGATTAGAAACAGGTGGGAAATGGCCCGTTCACAAAATGAGGGAGTGTATTTTCGGTTTTCCTCTGGTCCATACTTTTGTATTGAAAGTGTGGCCTCGGCATTGTTGCTTGGACTTGATTGTTGTTCAAGGACCCGAGTGATGGGATTGATCCCAATAAGGTCCGAATAATCTGATATCTGGCACTTTGGTATATTGTGATTTTGTGGATGTGTGGAGCTGTGGTAGATGCAGTGGCCAGTCGTCAAGTCGGAAAGATTCCTAGAGATTTTCAAACAAAAGGAAAGAAAAAGATATCTCGGGAAAATGGGGAGGCCATCTAGGATAAATGAGTTTTTCTCTGCTTGTTGTTCAGTTGATGTGTTAGGATTTGGTGGCTATGTGGCTAAAGAAGGACTCGTGAAAAGACCCGAGTACTGGATGTCTTTCTGGAGAGTGAATTTATCTGCCTTATTTTTCTCCTTCTACACTTTTGTACGAAACCATGGCCAACATTCAGTTTAATGATGCAAAATTTAATGCACGGCCTTAAGTAGTGCGCAATTTAGGTGAGATCAACCAGCTCGTAGCAGGAAAATGACACGGAATCAGTACGATGAAGTGGACAATATACCACTTTCACTTGCATCACTAGCACCGAACTGCCGAAGAAAGGATATCACATCCTCTGTTGCGTTGTTTGGACCGGAGCTAAGTCATCCACGCGCTGTACATTACGTTGCATCCGTAGACAATTGGCTGAATTTATGTGGCCGTACAATACGCGGTTACTAAATACCTAAAACAAATGGACGAGACAATCACACGAACGATGGACAGAACAATACCTCGGCATCGACCAACTGGAAACGTGTTTCGCAACGCGACAATTGACGCACTACAAATACAAAAAAGTAGGCTGCTTACAAGACTAAAAAACTTGTATAGACAGTTCACTGACAGACAAGACCTGGAGATAAGGACACTGAAGTCGCTGATTAAAAACCGGCCAATTTGCACTGGGGCAACAAGATTCGAGCTATCAAGTCTGATAACCCGAGTATGTTTCCCCAGATCAATAAAATATTTCGGAGGAACGATACCAACGAACTTCCTTGTCTGAAAATCCGTCGGACTACGAACAACGAACGATTACTTACTTCGGCAGGAATTGATCCAATAGCAGCTGATGATAACGACTTCTTCGTGGTCGAAGATCCTCAAGAGAAGTTAGAGGCTATAGGGTCTATTTCGAGGACGTGTACAAGGTAAATGTTAGCATTCGCCCGAATCACGACCTTGAGAATAGTGTCCTGGTCCACAACTCCTACCTTCGAAGTGACCTCGAGCACTGGCGATCTGAGAACATGGGTTTCACCCAGTTCAGTGATGAAAATTTAGCACACAACGCTATCGCCAGTGAAGGGACCCATCCCCCGTACATATCGAAGGTAGAACTTCAAACGATTTTCGAATCACTGAGGAAGAAGAAATCAGTGGGTATAGATGGAATATCGAACATTGTGCTTCGACATCTCCCTCCAGTGGCGGTTGAAATCTACGACATCCTGTTCAACAACGCTCTGAATAACGCACATTATTCAGAGCATTGGAAAACAGCCATTGTGCAACCGATCCCCAAAAGGGAAAAGGACACCTCCAATCCGGCAAATCTCCGGTCAATAAGTCTCCTTCCGAATATCAGCAAGGTATTCGAAAAAGTGATCAATAGAGCCTTGCTCAAGTGGGTTGAGGACAATAGTATAGTTCCGGATAATCAGTTCGGTTTCAAGGCGGGGCATGATACAATACATGCAGCGTCGAAACTGGTATCCGATATACAATGGAACAAAAGCAAAAAACAGTGCACAGGTGCTCTGCTGGTTGACTTGGAAAAGGCTTTCGATACCGTTTGGCTAGAAGGACTCTTTTACAAGTTAAACAGTCGAGGCATTAATAAATCACTCCTGTACATATTGCTCAATATGCTAACCGGAAGAAAGTTCGTTGTGAAAAATGGCAATGTAACTTCGGCTGGTATTTTTAAAATAAAAAATGGTCTACAACAAGGTGCGGTCAATTCGCCGATACTATTCAATATTTACACTGCTGATCTGATAGAATCACTTCAGTATGCGATGCGGACGATTTAATCGCGTACAGATCAGAGCCCAAAATCGAGGAAATTATTCATCTCTTGCAGGGTGACTACGATGAGATCCAGCGTTTTTGCGATGACTGGAAGTTGAACATCAACTTAGGAAAATCGGAAACCATTCTTTTCAGAACACCGTTGAGTAGGGCCTCAGCGGATACTAAAAAGAATTGGCGAAAGTTCTCAGTTGTTGGACAACACGGACAGCCACTGGCGAATCGAAGTGTAGTCAGATATCTGGGGATCTGGCTAGATCAGTATCTATATTTTAACAAACATGTAGATGCTGCTCTGGCCTACTTAAGCTGACTAAGTTTTTTTTACAATTTTTCTTAGTCTTAAGTATCTTTCTTTAATTTTTATTGGAAATAACTATATTAACACGTCGAAAGACAAATTTTAAGGGAAAATATGTGTAACTTAGAGCGCCCGTATAGGGCCAGTAAGTTAGGATAAAATAATTAATTTAGTTAAGCTAGTTTTAAGCGTTTTTTGTCTAGCAAGTAAGAGTAATGGGAAAAAAATAAAAAAAATAAAATGCACAAAAAAAAAAAAAAACAATGCGCGGTTAAATCGTCTCCTCCAGTCGCCATCAACACAAGCAAGACCTCGATCATGAAGAACAAAAATTCAGTCCCTGCCTATCCCGTCGTTGCACACATACTCATATTTCTAATTCAGCGCGCACCCCTCTTTCTTTCTTAATATTTTTTATAGATGGGGCCATATTTTCTGTTTTGTCCAAATTCCTGAAGATGCTTTTTCCATGAAATTGTTGATTTTCTATTGTATAAACTTTTTCAGTGTCCAATCGGTACGTTGGGCGCTTCAAATGATCAACAGGCTACAGTTCTTGAGTGAATTTGATCTTGGAAACGTTTAGGAGGAGATATTTACGAATTGTTAAAATGTGAACCGGAAAATATCAGCCTGTCTGCTAGGACTCGACTACTACCGAAAATTGGAGTGAGTGCTCTTAAAGTTACGACCACAGACACAATTTTAGTAGTCATTTTCAATAATTTCTAAAGGTTCGTTAAGCTTACTTTAATCAGGTCTTATCTAGTTTACTAGGCCTTCACTTTGTTCAAAGTATATAATAGTAATAATGGTCCGAGGTGAACTTGCCCTAGCTTCTCAGTTTGTTCTTTGCTTTGAACCTAGACTTGAAAGTGTAGTGCGATGGGGTCTACACACATAGCCGCACCCTAAAGTTCAATGTAAATGGCTGTTGAAAATGTGTCACGATTATTCAGGCTGATCTTGTGTTGTCCTTGAGCCCTACATGGACTAGCCGCCTTAGGAGATTTCTGGACGTCTGTTCACCAGAACGTGGGCGAATCTGAAATGAAAAAGGGGTAAATCACAAAGAATTCTCTTCCTGAATGATTGCGGATGCAAGACTGTTGAGTGTTGAAGAATAGAATGTGACAATAGCTCAGGTTCAGACCCTCCATGAGTCGTTGGCATGATAACGAATAAACGAACTTCCAGCTCAAGAATCACATCAATCACACCCCGAATCGAGAGTCCACATGTAGAAAAAGATGTTGCTCCCAACTAACCTACCATTGTATTAATTAGACTGCATCTGTCAAACACATGCTGTCGCTACGATGTTAAAAAACTCTCAACATCTACATCAACTCTGTCTGATAGGATCGGTTGAGTACTAAAGGAGTGCGACAACTCACGCGCACGGCAGAAAGTTCTGTTACCTAATTACCATTGTCCAACGTCAATGACAGTGCACAAGTTTCAATCCCTGCCGACAATGCTTAGCTTGGCTCAGCATTTTTGTGCAAAGCAAAGGAAGTAACTTTGGCTGTTAATACAGTTCCGAACCAAGTTCCTAACGGCAGGTTGTGCAGGCACGATGGGCAACTCTCGCTAATCTACCAAGGTCTTTAACGAACTCACCAGACCTTAAATGTCAAAAAAGGTTTTAGGGAATTCGACGTGCTATCATGTGACAATTTTAAAATGATTCATGGAAGATCATGGAAAACTCACTAGAAAACACTGAAGCCACTATCTTCCAAAAGTCCGTAAACTGTTAGCACCTGCGTATGACATTGATGTGATTGATTGGCCACAGCTAGCCCTCTATGGGAAGTTCGCTGGCCTTGAAACGGTGATGAACGAGGGCAAGAAACGAAATACATGTTGCCTTCGAGAAAGCATGCACAACATCGACGACTTGGCCAATAGGCAGCTATAACTTCGAGATAGTGAAGGACTTCGTCTCCTCCTGCTCCGCTTTAAACAGTACAAAAAAATATCAAACGCGCAATTACTCTTTTGGGAAGAGCTATCAGCAAATGGCGGCGAAGATAACTCCTTATATACTGATGGCTCAAAAACAGATGCAAGAACGGGGGCAGAGTCTTCTGCGATATCTTTGAAAGATCCCTAAATCTAAGCGACGAATGAAGCGTTTTCCAAGCAGAAGTGGTAGCAATAAATGAGGCGGCACTTACGCTTAAAGAGCTTAGTTTGACTGAAAAAAACGATAACCAAATACTCCAAAAACCAACCGGGTATAAGAGCCATAGCGTCGGATAGTATAAAGTCGAAACTAATCAAGCGATGTAGGCAGAACGTCAACGAAATCTCCTGTCTAAACACGGTGACTCTCTGCTGGGTACCGGGACACACAAGAGTTCAAGGAAACTGGAGAGCGGACGTGTTGGCAAAGAAGGGCTCAGATTTAAATAAATTTCTAGCACTATCTTACGTCAACATGCCGTTAAGTTTCCTAAGGAAAGAAATAGAGGACGAAGCCTTAGAAAGAGCAAATGAGCGATGTCTGAATCTGGATATTGGGTCAACGTCGAGAGCCCTGTGGCCGGTGTTGAACAGGAAGAAATCATTATCAACGATTACCATGAGTCGCAAGGATATACGGGCGGTGGTGGGAGTTCTCACCGGACATTGTCCGATAGGCACCCATGCCAGAAGGTTAGGTATCCCTCATAGCGATTACTGTAGAAGTTGCAGGGACGAGGAGGAAATAGAGTCCGTCTGACACCTGCTATGCGATTGTCCAGCCCTACGGGGAAGGAGACTGCTAACACTAACACTTCTTCGACGAGCTGAAGGATCTGAATAAAATAGAGCTGAAGCACATCTTGAGATATGTACAACAATCTGGGTGGTTCTAATCAACAGTAAAAGTGTAGGTCTCACGAGGTACACTTGGCCAAGGCTGTATTTAGTGGTGAACAACTTAATATCTTCGACTTCGATTCTGCGCGAATACGGGCAAGCAACTCTCGACTTCGATATGATCTGCATCGTTGGCGATCTGAGAATACTGGCTTTGTCCAGTTCGATGATGATAATATGGCAGATAATGTCATCGCCAGTGACGAAGGGCAACCTCCGTTCATATCGAGGACAGAGCTCCAAGCGATCTTTGAATCCCTAAAGAAGAAGAAGTCAACTGGGATCGACGGGATCCCAAACATTGTTCTGCGACACCTTCCTCTGGAAGTGGTAAGCACCTACACCGTACTGTTTAACAATGTTCTGAATAATGCTCATTATCCAGACCATTGGAAAACGGCGGTGGTTCATCCCATCGCAAAAAGAGGAAAAGATTCCTCTGATCCTGGCAATCTTCGGTCAATTAGTCTCCTCCCGAACATTAGCAAGGTATTCGAGAAGGTAGTTAACAGAGCTCTGCTCATGTGGGTCGAAGACAAACATATAATTCCGGATAACCAATTCGGTTTCAAAGCGGGGCATGACACTATTAATGCCGCGTCGAAACTGGTGTCGGATATCCAATGGAACAAGAGCAGGAAACAATGCACGGGTGCCTTGCTGATTGACTTGGAAAAGGCCTTCGACACCGTATGGTTAGAAGGACTTTTCTACAAACTCAAGAGGCTAGGCATTAACAAATCACTACTGTACCTGCTGTGTAACATGCTTACAGGCAGACGGTTCGTCGTCAAAAATGACAACGTAACTTCTGCTGGTATTTTTCAAATAAAAAATGGTCTCCAACAAGGTGCTGTTAATTCTCCGGTCCTATTCAACATTTTCACAAATGATCTAGTAAGTTCACTCTGTCATGCAATTGCGTACGCAGATGACTTGGCTGCATACAGATCAGGTTCAAAAATCGAGGAAATTGTCACCCTCCTGCAGCATGACTTCGATTTGATTCAGAGATTTTGTGATAACTGGAAGTTGGTTATCAATTACCAGAAGTCAGAAACCATTCTATTCAGGACGCCGTTGTCCAGGGCTTCGGCAGATACAAAAAGGAAGTGGCGCAAGTTCTCAGTTGTTGGGCCACATGGACAACCACTGGCGAACCGAAATGTAGTCAAATACCTGGGGATCTGGCTAGATCAGTATTTGTATTTTAACAAACATATTGATGCTGCTCTGGCCAGAGCCCGAGGAGCTTTTGGCCTTACTAAGAGACTGTTTTATAACAGCCAACTCAATGCGAGGGTGAAGGTAATTTGTTACATGGCCCTTATCCGGCCAATGATCGTTTATGGCTGTCCCGTGTGGTTCAACGTGGGAGCACGCTTAATGGAAAAGATTCGGTTGTTCGAGAGGGCTTGCCTTCGCCTTTATAGAACTCCATGGTCCCAGTACAAAAAATTCTACTCTAATGAAGTCCTATACAACAGGGCGAACATGATAAGAGTGGATAATTTCTTGATAAAGTTGATTCGAGGGCATACGGCAAGAGCGATGAGCTCGACCAGCAACCTGATTTCTGGGGCATTCTACCCCAACCCTCAGTACAACGAGAGGGTACGGCACAATGGCTTCGTCCCCCCAGAGGCATTCATCTATTTAGATAGAAATGGCCTGATACAGGATAGAAAAGCGGTTCCGCTGATATTCCACTTCGCCCGCTCGACTGTGGATGGGCGGCTCAACTACGACCGAAACGTCGCACAGAGCGCTGAGGAGCGTCTCCGTTTCAGCAGGGCGGTCTCAACCCGCGAAGTTGAAGATGCCAAAAAGCAGCATCAACGATTCTGGTGGCTAGGGAGAAGAACTCCATCGTCAAACCCTGTGGTTATAGACCCAGGGTAGTTATATTCCCAAAAAGGGAAAGTCGGTCTTCTGTCTTGCGGTAGATCGGGCGCTTGTCCCAGGATGCACGCAATGGCCGACTTACATACTAGGTTAAGTGTAGTATAGGTGTAGTTGTAAGTTTTATAGTTTTATATAAAAACATTTTGTACGAAAAGTACAAAAAAAAAAAAAAAAAAAAATTGTATATATGGTACAATAATTTGTGCTGCTTATGTTGTGGGGTTAGGTTAGTTAAGGTAGTATGTAAGTTAGTATGTAAGTTAGTGTTAAGTGTTTTTAAGAAAAACGTACAGCCACAAAGTTTTTTTTTCTCAGTTTTCTTAGTAATGTATAGTTGTATAATAAACTAATACTGTTTTAGTTAAAATAAGTAACTCGGTTAGATTAGGTCGAAAGACCTTAAGATTAGTTTTAGATTAGCTTAGAGTGCCTGTGAAGGGCCAGTAGGTTATAGTTCAAATATCTGTTAACATTAAAAACTAGTTTAAGCATTTTTGTCCCTAGTATTTAAGATATCATGAATAACGAAAAAAACTTCGATTCTGCGTGACAGTCGAACAGTGGACGTCTTCTTTTAAGATGTCGCACCCTAGAGGAGAAGTGCCTAAACCAACTTGGCTTGCGTAATTGGAAGCAGGTACCGAAGGACGGTGCAGGCTGGAGAGGCTTGTTATTTGAAGCCCAGAAAGTGATTTGTTTCATTTTAAATGATCAAAACCTTGTATTAACCATTAACCCGGCACATAAAATAAGAAAACTTTGATACGCAGACTTCAAATACAAAACAGAGCTCGTCCCCGTTCAAAATGCGGCAAAACTGTCATCGATCTAAAATCAATAAGAGGATTTTTTTGTAGCTCCAAATGGAATAATGGAAAACTTGTTAAGTAAATACTGATCAAAAGACTCTTAATTTCTTCTTCGATACAATTGAATTGTGGTGTTCATTTCTTCCCTATCTTCTCCATTGTGAGATTCAAAATGTGGTCGAAGTACATCAGATGATAGACTTGAGTTCATACCGAGTCCAACCAACCGAAAATTCATCGTCCTCTGTTCCTGACCCAAGATATGTGACATCAAAGACATTAACAAGTACCCCTGCTTCGACAACGCATCTACGCAAGCACGTCCTTTTGAACCAGGTCTTCCAAAAATGGCACTTGTCGCGACCACATCTGCGTAGTCGTCTGCCTTACATTCGTCTGCTAACCCAAATTAATATACCTGATAACATAACAGACACAAGCGTTACGATCATTCATACCTGACGATAGCAACGTTTTTGCCAACTGCCGTCGGCTCAGCATCCCCCAAACCAAGGCTGTGCCTAGTCAGTCAACTAAATACGGGCACGTAATCGTTTCGTCGATGTGTCCAAGTTGACAGCGCCCCTGACAGGCCAGGCGTACGCAAATTAAAGTTCTGAGTATATTTTCCAATTTTTCGGAGATATACCCTTTATTTCGTGTTTCGCGCAACGATTCATTCCGGAAGATAGCGATGCTGTCAGAGATACAAGCGGAATAACCGAAGGAAAAAAAATACGAACACGCATCGCGCGCTGAATATATTTCACCGAGCATAACACAGCAGTCGCTTACTGGATTATCCCTTCACCCGGTGTTTACATATGACTGCCATTCGGGCTGATTCATTGGCCCTGCTGGTCAGACATGGGGGGGGGGGTATGTCCCGCATGCGGAATGTGCTCAATCCAATTACTCGTCCCATGTCATGCGGCAGTCGGAGGACCCTTTTTTACGCGCTCCTTCCCCTCCCCCCCACATCTGTGGCCCACCTTTGACGGCTGGTGCCAGGCAATCAGTTTGATTGCTCACAAAAGATTTATGTCTTCCACCGGAAAGGGCACGAGCTGATGACAATTTCGATTTCCCAAAGTACACCACCTTTCACCGGGAGAGCAGACGTAAACCTTGACGAGACACACCGGGCCACTTGGCCCTCTGTTTGTTGTTTTGGCGCAGGACACTAATTACTTTCGGTCTGGTTTGCGCTAATTACTGTCTCTCTCGAGCTGCGGGGTGCCTTCGGTGAATTTCCGTTCTGATTGAGAGTTTGGCTGGATTTTCCCTGTAAGTCTGCAAGTCCGCAGGTATGTTGGCACAGTCGGAGGATTTTCACGGAAATTTAATATTTTTACAACCCGACGTGTTATTGTAACGACTTGAGAACAACCGTGTAGTATCTACGACTATCTGCTTTTGTTGGTTTTAACGCCACCATCAAGCGGAGGTGTGTTGTTGTATCTCCTGCGGTAGTGTGAGTATCTGCCCGGTGTCAGGTAGACGCAATCAATTTCATATCGGTCGTAAACTTCCAGCAGGTAGATTGAATCTCCGTCTACATGTGCATCTACTCACAGTTTTCAACGCGTTCCAGATACAATGAGTGTGAGGATGGCCGAAGCACAGGGAAAAAATTCAATTTCAATCTCAATTTATCGCCCTAGATACATCACACTCTCAACGGCCACCATCTGAAACAACAAAAACACAAGACGCAACTCCCCAGTTGGTCTCCGCGATGAGGCACGCAGGATAAATATAGCAGCCGATGTCTAAGAAGTTAATTCCTGAGAGATGGGCTCTCCTTATGCTGGAGATGGGAAACCGCAGTTGTCAATATATCTAGGCGTTTTATTGCGTGTCGCGCTTAAGTGAACGCACGCATACTAGTCGGCGAAGTGCCTCGGCGACGCACTTAGTCATTTAGCTGGCCTATGTGCTCCCAGCTTGCGTGTGTATGGGTCGGGTGCACCCTGAGGGGAATGAATAAACAAAATTGCGTGGGGGCTGTGGTAATGATACTCAGACTCTGGTTCGGTGGCGTCTGATTCTCGTAATCGAGCGGCTGATTTGTATTTACGATGACGGTTGCCTTGATTTGGTAGCCCATATGGTGCCATGCACTTCTGGGTATTCCCTGAGTTGTGTGTGTTCTGGAAAGTCCATCAAATTGTTTGAATTACAATTAGTATGTGATTGGATACTTTTGAGATGCGCACAAGCGACATATGGAGGGAAGCGTGTTGCGGTTAGAAGGATTGAACGAGCCGCATATGAGTTGGTTATGGATTCTGAGTAACATTGCGTTTGGTGATCCCCCAGAGAGAAAGACTGGATGAAGGCATTGAACCTGGAAGATGTCGTGACATATGATGCTCTTGTGGTTCTGTGTCATCCATGGTCATAAAATGTGACCTCGTTCCTCTGTTCAATTTGAGCGCATTGTATTTTACTCTCCTGGTCTGAGGTGATTGTTAGCGATTCAAGAGTTCAGAAAGAAGGGGACAAAGTGTCAACAGATTACACTAATGAAAGGCAAGTTTTTCTCTTTCTGAAGACATAAATGGTTGGCAGGAAGTCGAAGAGCAAAAGTTTATTAATTTAAATTTTGTCTACAAGTTCAAGTTCCGATTGAGTGTCATCTCAAGAATTCCAGAAGGAAAAGTTATGCAAAAATGAATGTCCAAACCTTGACAATTTTTCTTAAAATTACCCTAGTCTAATGCCCCAACCTAAATGTAAGTTGGCCGTAAGGGGCCAACATTGAGGTCATTAAACTGACTACAGGTGGGTCGTCTGATGGGGCTGCAACCACAAGTAGAACCCCCGATCCTTGTCCCTCTCCCTTTATTCGCGAACAGTAATGGATTTACTGAACCGGAGATCATCCGGACAAACTCTTGCGACATCGCTTTCACAGAGGAGTCGCCTATCCACTGTCCTTCGCACCACGTAGTAGATCAATGGACATCCCTCCGCGTCCCGGATTAAGCCATTCTGATTAAGGTACAAGAACGTTCTCGGCGGAACAAATCCACTTCGGCGAGCGCTCTCGTGATATGGTTCATTGGGGTAGTAGGCTCCAAATATCAGCTCATTTTCTAAGGTGATTGCTCGTGCAACATGTCTTCGAACAAGCTTAATAATAAAATTATTCACCCTGTTCGCGTTTGCTTCGTTATATAAGAACTCGTTGGAATAGAATTTCTTGTACTCAGATTCTGGGGTGCTATACTTCTTGGGACAAGCCCGAAGACACTATCTCTCGAATTCCCTCGTCCTTTTTATCTGGGAAGGACTCAAGATGAACCACACCGGACAGCCATGCACCATGATTGGCCGTATGAGGGTCATGTAGCATATCAACTTCACCCTGGTATTAATTTGGCGCCATGGCGTAGTGGGTAGGTACGTCGACTCCTACGCTCGATGTTCTCGGTTCGATTCCCGAAAAAACACCAAACATTTTGTTCACGGCTCCACCTCTTTCGAGCCAATGACAATGCTCAAAGAGTACAACTGTCTAGAAAAAGCTTCTCAATCTTGCCGTTCGGAGTCGGCATTAAACTGTAGGTCCCTCCACTCGTGAGAGAACAATAGCACGCACAACACGAGTGGTTGTTGAGAAGCTAGGCCCATATCCACCTCGGACTGTACCGCCGCAATTATTGTTATTAGACTCACCATAGACCTTTGTTAACATTTTACACACTTTGTTACACTTTATTTCCATTTTAACGGAAAATTTATACAAATTCTTGTATTCAAACCAACGGCCCACTTAGACCATGTTGGTCCATTGTGATACCCACAATAACTTTGCTTTCACTGGGATTCGAACCAGGAACCCCTCAAACTTAGAGCGAATGGACACTAACGCTCCAACACGAAAAGTCTCCGACTTTAACCCAGATAGACAACGCGGTTAAAGAAGACTACCTGGAAATGGAGCTCAATCAGCTGAACGTATGTCGCTGTAAGTAGTTAACATAAGACTGTAATGGATGGAGAGGCATGTTGATTAAGGGTAGCCCTAAACGACGAATATGCTCGCCGAACTTGCTCATGCTCGCCGCATTTTCGTCGTGTATGGGCTGGTTCGCGAGCCGCTCGCTGTTAGCGAAAAATTTCGATTTAGTCGTGTTCGTTGGCTTTGATGTTCGCCGTGTAGGGCCATGTTCGCGAGCAAACCTCATTTTTGCTGTGAACGTCGCCGCGTACATATCGCGGATTAAGCACAATGTCTCCAGTCAGCCAAAATTTTATAGAGGAATTTACCACTTGCGCTTCCCTAACACATATGTTGACGGTTTGAAGAAACACCACGAAATGAATGTTCGTCAAATGTGTTCGTGGTGTAGGAGATAACGCAAACGACATGTTCGTCGTTTAGGGCTACCTTAAGGCCCAGCTCCAGCCGGGCTGTAGCCCCAATTGAAGAAAAAGAAGTAAATCGGGAAAGTGGCAGCGCCATAAAAAACTTGAACCTAACTTCCAGTCTTTGCGAATAATCTCACTCGTGTTATGTTCCATCATAAAACATCCACATCCTGGTACAGCTCATAGAGTTCGCGGTTGTGTCTTCTCCTCCATTCGCCTTCCTCGCAGACGGGACCATATATCCGACGTAGAATTTTTCTTTCGAAGGCACCAAGAATCAGCTCCGCAGTTCTGCTTAATGTCCAGCTTTCGGCTCCAGCAGGACTGGCAGAATAAGAGTTTTGTAGAGCATGATTTTGGTCCTTCGAGTCAGGAGTTTTGAGTTGTTTTGACAAACCGAAGTAGCATCGGTTGCCAAGGGCGATTCTACGTCGGATCTCCACTGTGATGTCGTTCGTGAAGTTCACGTTTGCCCCAAGGTAGACAAACTCCTTCACCACCTCTTTTGAAAAACACACATCAACAAAATCGATTACCAACACAGAACTCACCCAAAACATAGACCACACATCAGCCACCGTTTAACCATGTCACACCTGTGAGATGATCATTTTCGATTCACGAGCAAACCCTTAGCAAACTGCTACCTGTCACCAATGCAAAGACAAACCAACCAACCAACCTGCCGATGGAAAAACCTTGCACCATCCAACAAAAGGAATGCAAATAAAGTCCTAACAGTAGTCAAAAGTCCTAATGCCTGCATCTCAAGTGGACATCCCCGACCTGACCACACATTCAGTTTCAGAGTAAACAAAATATTTGTCCCGCACATCAATGACTTACACTTCAAGTGATTCCTAGGAATTCTCATCCCGAAATGCGCAAACGTCTCCCTTCTGGTCATAACTTTGTCCTTTTGCCAGCACACATTCGATTCAGTGTTTAACTTGCGACTAGAGGACTGTTGCAAGGTATCCCTCGTATGTGACCTCGGAGTGCACTTGAAAAACAATTGAATAGCTTCCCCATCCCCACCGCCAGCGCAAGAAAGGGAATTTTTATGGTTGCGCTGAAGTGATTATCTCCAGAACACTATCCCCGAAGGTTGCCAGAGATTTTTTGGTGACGTAACATGAGATGAGGATGCCGACGGTGGCGTAAGAGGCTTACGCAGGCGACTATCGGCTACTAGGGGATTGGCTTCTGTTAGTGCCCCTCCGATGGATGGTCGAATGGCTCGGACGGATAATGGATATGATGGCGATGGTGTGTAATCGATATTTGGAACACCGCCGCCGCGATAGATTGGGATCTTATTGAGTCTTAATGGGTTAATCAGAGTAGATGGGCTGCAGCCAAGGAACCGGTTCCATGGGGTTTCTGCAGGTGTTTCGGATTGCATCTCATGTTTTGGCGCCAAAATCCGTTGGCCTTCCTAATGAATGAACAGAAAACTGGTTCTTTTAGTCAGAAATTTGTGAAATTAATATCGCCGAAGTCAAGAAGTGAAAAGTGAGTATATTTTTTTGGGTGGATCTTCATGACTTGGTTATTCACTGAATGAATCGCCCGTGGAGTTGGCGAAAAAAAGTGTTATTGCGTTTCAAGTGAGAAGCAAAAAATGAGGCTTCTAATTTGAGCAACCGAAGCGTGTGGATGCGATGAGCACTTGAGCTGCAAGCACTGAGCAATGAAATGCCTTCGGCCAATTCAAGCGTGCGAAGTTTCGAATTAGGCAGCACTTTTTACAGGAATTTGAATTACGATCGGGTTTTCTAACTCAAAATGTCGAAACTATCACAGTACACACAGTGAATTCTTTAAATTACGATGTGGACCTTTATCCAATTGTTATTGACATTCGAAAACGACATGTGATTGCTGACTCCGAGGAACAAAGGAATGAGTTGGGAAATATTGATAAGTTATTTTCAAAGTGAGTGCTGTGTAGCCCAAACACTGCGCTTTTTGAAAATATGTTTTGGCCGAAATGAAGCACCCACCGCGACTGCTCTACGCAAGTGCAAAAAGTTCGTGAGATTGGTATGCTAGTGGACAACACTCATGGTCTCCGTTGTCGTACGGTGCGCAGAGATGAGAATGCGGCCTAGAGTGTCAGACTATATTCACGAACATCAACTCACCATCGATCTCAACAGCTTAACATTTCACGCACTATACTGAGGAGGATTCTGCCCAAAGATCTTGGATTATTCGCTTACAAGGTCCAATTGACTCAGCAATTGAAGGCGCGCGAACATCCGCTTCGTTATCGCTTCGCAGTTTGGGCCTTAGAGCAGCTCAGCTTGAATTGGACAACGATTTTGGGGCGAAAAATCATCTTTTCTGAAAAGGCGCATTTTCATCTCGGTGGCTACGCTAACAAACAAAATTGACGCATCTGGGACTGGATGGCGCAGTTGGTTAAGTGCCTGCCCTAAGTTAGAGGCGTCCCAGGTTCGAACCCCAGTGAAATCGTATCTGGTCCAGTCACCATTTGCCGTTGGGATCAAATTAACGGCCCTGGAGGAGGTTGCTACCTGGCAGTACAATGGACCAGTTTTGAGTCTAAGTGCTCCAGTAGTGTTTCAAAAATCCACAGAAAAAAAAAGTCTGGAGCTCGGAAAACGGAAAACCCGCACGTTATTGCTGAGAAGCCAATGCGTCCACAGAGAGTAACAGTTTGTGGAGTGGTGGCATCATTGGAGCATTTTCTTCGATTCTTCGAAAATTAAGCTGGGAATAACGTTTCGGTCAACGGTGAGCGTTACAGAGCCATGTCTCAGTGACCTGGGCTGGCTTCTTTAATCACCATAGTCTCCGCTTGAAAGACTCTACAATATTTCGGAAAGTGTAGGAATATTTTATATGGCTTGGTCATGTAGAGCGAATGGAAACCAACCCAGATCCTGGTTGAGAAATGTTTATCAACAAAAGTTTGAGGTTGTTGATGATCGAGGTATTGGGCCAGGAACTCGAATTTGTCGAAAATGATTGCATTTTCACCGTGTGGTGCTCATATCATATGTGGAGTCTTCTTTTTTTAAGATAGTCTACTAAATAAATTCAGTGGAGGAAGGCAGAGAATTGTGTATGAAGAGGTATATTTATGTCTCCATGATGTCATGGTGCAAATCTTTATTTCTAGATCGGTGTCATCATCATCTGCCCATGTAAGTCCATATCAAGGTCTAGAAGGAAAAATCTGTGTAGTTGAAGTTGAAATTGATAGACTTCTGACTTCGCCTTCTTGCCAACCGGTTGTCTTCGCCTGAAAGAGGAACAAAACATGCAACGACATAAAATTAAGTTTTGTAATGCGATTGAAATACACGAACTACCCTTAGGTTAGGTTAGGTTAGGGAGCTACTAGTGAATTCACTGATCGACCGCTCTAATGATAGTGCCGTTGATTTGATCCCAAAGGCAAATGGTGACTGGACCGGATTTAAAAAACCGGATAAAAGCGTATTAACTTTGCTTTCACTGGGATTCGAACCTGGGACCCCTCTAACTTAGGTAAAGATAGGCCTAAACGATGAACATGCTCGCCGAACTTGCTCGTTTGCGTTATCCTTTACACGGCGAACACATTTGGCGAACATTCATTTAGTGTTGTTTCTTCAAACCGTCAACATGTGTGATAGGCAAGCGCAAATAAAATCGTGGCTGACTGTTGACATTGTGCTTAATCCGCGATATGTACGCGGCGACGTTCACAGCAAAAATGAGGTTTGCTCGCGAGCATGGCCCTACACGGCGAACATCAAAGCCAACGAACACTACAAAATCGAAATTTTTCGCCAACAGCGAGCGGCTCGCGAACCAGCCCATACACGATGAAAATGCGGCGAGCACGAGCAAGTTCGGCGAGCATATTCGTCGTTTAGGGCTACCTTTAACCAACATGCCTCTCCATCCATTACGGTCTTATGCTAACTACTTACAGCGACATACGTTCAGCTGATTGAGCCCCATTTCCAGGTGGTCTTCTTTAACCGCGTTGTCTATCTGGGTTAAAGTCGGAGACTTTACGTGTTGGAGCGTTTTTTTTCGGAGAAATGCTACTGGAGCACTCAGACTCAAAACTGTCAGGTAGTAACCTACTCCAACGCCGTTAATTTGATCCCAACGTCAAATGGTGACTGGACCAGATTCGATTTCACTGGGATTCGAACCTGGGACCTCTCTAACTTGGGGCAGGCAACTAACCAGCTGCGCCATCCAGTCGTGTTGTCGTGTTGGAGCGTTAGTATCGATTCGCTCTACATGACCTTTCTGTCTAAGACGGAAGACACACAATGAACATTAGAAGAGGTAGGCTGCAAAATTGTATTTTACGCAGATGATGTTGCATTGCCATTTACTGCAAATTTATCGCGTTCCTTAGACCATACAGACTGCTTGCATTTGACGATTAGGTAAATATTTACATATCTACGAGACAGGTACACAAATGCAGGGTTTTTTATGTTGTTTGCCTAAACAGACGATCATAAAAACACACAAAAGTAACGATAGTCGCAACAATGGCTGCAGGCGATCGTAAAATGCTGGATTATTTGAGTCCTATTTGTCAAAGGCCGAACTACAGGTAATAAAGGGTTCACCCTTTTACGTGGTATTTCATTGTATTGGCGCTAGAGACCACGAATGTTTGAAATGTGGGTGTTAAAAAATTTAATCCCTTAACCTAGGTTGGGGTATGACATTTTTGTTTATGATGATCGTCAATAAAGTTTTACTTGTCCCCTAGGTCACTCCTACATCACTGGCGCAAGTGCATGTTTTCTTGAGTTAATTTCAGGTCTTCAGCTTATTTTAGTTAATTTAGGTGGATTTTAATTATTTTTTCCTATTCAATCTTGTCCGTGAATTAGGTTAGGTTAGGTTAGCTTAGGGGGCTGCTAGTGAATTCACCAGCTCACTTAGACCATGTTGGTCCATTGTCATACCCACAGTCAGACTACTACCACTGATCGACCGCTCCAGTGAAAGTGCCGTTCATTTGATCCCAACGGCAAATGAAGACTGGACCAGATTTGAAAAACCGGATAAAAGCGGGCAGGCACTTAACCAACTGCGCCATCCAGTCGTTTATTGTCTGTGAATTACTCCTGCGGAAAATTATGTGAGTCTTCAGTGGAAAATTCAGACTATTTCTGGATTCTGCAAAAAGAAAACCTTATCAACATTTTTGAGTGTCGTCGAATGAGTGTTGACGGATGGGTTTTTTTCGGGTGATTTTTGGAGCACTCAGACTCAAAACTGGTCCATTGTACTGCCAGGTAGCAACCTACTCCAGTGCCGTTAATTTGATCCCAACGGCAAATGGTGACTGGACCAGATCCTTTCGTTAATTTGATCCCAACGGCAAATGATGACTGAACCAGATTCGATTTCACTTGGATTTCACTGGGAGGAGTCCCAGGTTCGAACCTCGAACTTGGGGCAGGCACCTAACCAACAGCGCCATCCAGACGGATGAGTTGTTGATGGCTTAAAGGCAGGGTCGACCGCCATTAGTTACTTTCGATTCCAAAACAAATTTCACGCACGATTTAAATCAATTTTGATTATCACCAAATCTTCTATGTTCACAAAACATTCGCCACCAATTCACAATCAATATCGCACATCATTCGTCCGCCACTAAATCACGGCTATCTTCCTAAATGTTGTTATAAATTCTCAACCAGACTACGCAATAAAACTCTCCCACAGTTTACGCCATAAATTCTGATCAGGACCATCCCCCTTGTCCGAGAATCGAGAGAGCACTCAATAAGTCGTGCACATGTGTACTCGTAACACCCGTTTGTACCCTTCCGTCTAATAAATTTCACAATCTTACCTGAGACTCGGTGGCTCCTTGGCCGTGCTCTGTCGAACAGAGAAACATCTGTCTATTAGCCGAATTGGTGCACCTGAATCGGGTGCAACGCAGCCGATCGCAAGGTTACTTTTCCACACAAAAACAGGTGCTCACACGCCCCTCACGACCGTCGTCACAGCCGTGGCCGAGGGAGGGGAGATTTCTGAAGTCCGTCTGGAGTTCCCTCGCCCATCGAAGGGATTCCTGAAAAGGCAGAAAGAAAGTGTACACCTAGTCGGGCCGCGAATCAAAAGTGAATCCCCTGCGGCACCCGGCCGGCACTGAGGCTGACAGGTAGATGATTGCGTATGACCTGGTCTCATTGACAAGCACCGGGACGGCGAGGGCGGACGATGACACTTGGGTCGGGGATTGATTAAGCTATTCGGCTGCGCCCAGGTATACAGATGTGGATTCACATTTAATCGATGGAGCACCGGCTCACATTTGATTGTGATGAGGTGGGCGAGGAAAATTGATGATCCTGCAGCCTGTTTTCGGCAGTTAACACCAGATTTCGGGGAGTTTCTCACTCGGTTGCAGGCGGATGGAGATACCATCGGATGGCGTAAACATCCTGTGTTTATGGGGGAAACGGAGGATGTCTGTTTGAGGTTTTTTTTTTTTGCTTTTTCTGAAATTGTTCCGTGAAATCGGGTCGATTTTTGTATCTGTTTCTGAAAATGTGTTTACGCTTCGTTTGTGGGTTCTTGAGATGTTTAAATGGAGGCATTTCAGTCGGTGTTTGGTGTTAACAGGTGCGTGGAGCTAGTCATCGAGGGCGTTTGTGAGTTGGCCAAGGCTATGTCGGTGTAGGTCATAACCTCAATTGAATTTATGGCCCTTAACAGGAGTGATACATACAAATGAATGTGCATCGGCGAACAGTCTAGACGCGAGTAACGAGGCAGTCGTGAAGTGACGAATGAGGTGATTGGGTGTGATGGTCTGACAAGTTAATGGCTAACGGAGGTGGCGTGTTTATACTGCCGAGCGTTTTACTGTCGGGGATGTAAAAATGTAATGAATGAATGATTACGTTGGAATACACAGAAACCATTCGAATTCGTCATTTTAAACTGCAGCTACTCTACACTGCTGACGGTATTTCTATGAACGAGTCGTTGCAGCGTTTGGGTGTCTGGGCAACGGCAGTCGGTTGGGTGATGTGTTCCCTGATGGACGCGTTTGCCGGAAGACTGTCCATATTTCTAAACATTTGAGGCTGTCTGTGGGTGTTGTTTTCTGAAAACTCTGAAGCCATGACCTAAATTGACCTAAATTCCGATGACCGACAGTGTGCGTCATTTAAAGTGGACGACGATGGACGTTTCTTCCCCCGACCTCGCTGAGGTCTACCTAGGGATACCGAGCATGTAGAGGATGAGCCAAATACAAGTTCTCCCTCTCATCTCTCTCATTTTCAGTGACCCGCATGTTCCACTAAAGGGGTCGCGGGCATCACCAAATACAAGTTTCTTTTTAAAAATGCAATAAAATGGACGAAATTAAATTGTTTCCATATATTATGGCTTTATTGGTAAGAACAAACATTCCCAATAATTATGAAATACAACGTCGTTCAAGTCGCTGCCTCGGCTAGCTTCGCAATAGCTCATTCTGTCACCCCAATTTTCTAAGACCTTGTTGATGGTTTCGGGCTGTAGCTCACGGATTGAATGCTATACGACTGGATGGCGCAGTTGGTTAAGTGCCTGCCCCAGTTTCAGTACTCCCAGGTTCGAGTCCCAGTAAAATCGAATTTGGTCCAGTCACCATTTGCCGTTGGGATCGAATTAACGGCACTGGAGTAGGTTGCTACCTGGCAGTACAATGGACTAGTTTTGAGTCTGAGTGCTCCAGTTGTGTCTTAAAAATTCTCCCAAAAAAAAACAAAAAGAGCTTGAATCTTCTTCTTCTAAGGGCGCTACAGTCCGAGGTGGACCTGGGCCTCACTCAACATGCTTCTCCAGCCAGCACGATCTTTCGCCAGCTGTCTCCAGTTTCGCACACCAAGCCGGCCGAGGTCCCCCTCGACTTGTGTGCGCCACCTTGTTCGTGGACGTGGTCAAATCACAGCTCCGAGGCGGCCAATTGACATCGCCAAGACAGCTGATAACACGATTTGGGCATTCGGTGCGCAAAAGATCGATTGTGGCAGGGGCTGTATGGCATGGCGCGCCATTCTGCATGAACCAGAGGTCTTTCGAATCCATGTTTTTAATGTCAGTAAAAAAAGTCAGTTAATATGCCTCTGTAACGCCCATCGTTGACCAAAACGTTGTTCCCAGCCTCATTTTCGAAGAAAAATGGTCCAATGATGACGCCACTCCACAATCCGCACCAAACTGTCACTCTCTGTGGATGTATTGGCTTCTCGATATCAACGTGCGGGTTTTTCGAGCCCCAGATGCGGCAATTTTGTTTGTTAACGTTGCCGTCGAGGTGAAAATGCGCATCGTCTGCGTCAAAAAAGATGATTTTCCACTTAAAATCGTTGTGCAATTTAAGCAGCTCTAATGCCCTAACTGTGAAGCGATTACCAAGCGGATGGTCGCGCGCCTTCTATTGCCGAGTCAATTGGACCTTGTAAGCGAATAATCCAAGATCTTTGTGCAGAATTTAGTCTGACACTCTTGGCCACAGCAGCCACATTATCATCTGTGCGCACGGTACGACGACGGGGACCATAGATGTTATCCTAGCATACCAGTCTCACAAACTTGCAGTCGCGGTGGGTGCTTTATTTCGGCCAAAACGTCTTTTCATAAAACGCACTGCTGTGTATAGACAGCACTCACGTTGGAAATAAGTTTTCAATATTTCCCAACATTGTTCAAGCGTAGGGTGACACTTTTCGTTCCGCGGAGGTATGAAAATTACTCTCTATCAAGATTTTGAGCGGGAAACAGCTGTCAGTGTCAAAATAACCTATGATTTTAAAAAAAGCACTAGATGGCCCTTCTTATTGATATTTGGCCAGCGTTCTTTTGCTTAGTTGTTGCAAAAACTGTACAGATGCTGGGGAAGTGCGGGGTTGTTCCTTCCTTCCCCTCATCACTGCTTCCTTGCAGTAGTCGCTGTAGGGAGCTTCCATCCTTCTTGCATATGTGCCTAAGAGACGATGGGTACGAATGAAAATATAATAATAATAATAATATAATAATGGCGGCGCTACAGTCCGAGGTGGACCTGGGCCTAGCTTTTCAGCAACCACTCGTGTTGTGCGTGCTACTGTTTCCTTACTAGTGGAGGGGACCTACAGTTTAATGCCGACTCCGAACGGAGAGATTGAGAAGCTTTTTCTAGACAGTTATACTCTTTGAGCATTGTCAGTGAGTTGAAAGAGGTGGAGCCGTGAAAAAATGTTTGATGTTTTTTTCGAGATTCGAACTGACGACCTCGAGCGTAGGAGTCGACGCACCTACCCACTACGCCACGGCGCCCACGTATGAAATAGAGGCCGAAAATTAGTGGAGACCGACCCATACTTAATTTTAGCATGTGTACTTTACTTACTTACTTAAAGTGGCGTTACAGTCCGGGGTGGATCTGGGCCTCAACCAACAAGCGTCTCCAACTAGCCCGATCTTTAGCTAGCTGCCTCCAGTTTCGCACGCACAGTTGGTTGAGGTACCTTTCCACTTTTAGGGGCCACCCACCACGTCGTCATCCTACACAAACGGACGAGTTTGGTAGGGATGCCAAAACTAGACATTGCTCTGTATAGCTTGTCTCTATAGATGCTGTCATACGCGACCTTAAAATCGATGGCAAGGTGGTGGGTATCGATTTGTTGTTCCTGGGTTTTTTCCAAGATCTGCCCCAGTGTGAATATCTGGTCGATGATGGATTTCCCTGGCCTAAAGCCACACTGATATAGACCGACCAGGTTGTTGACGAATGGCTTTAGGCGTTCACACAAGACGGCAGTTAAGATCTTGTATGCAATGTTCAGAAGACTGATGCCTCTATAGTAGACATATTCAGACATATTCGTCAGCATGTATAATGCATGCTTGAATGTGGGAATGAAACATGAAAATGTGGCAGCAATGGAAATACCAACGGTTGGTATTATTACCGAAAGGAAATAAACCACCGGAAGAGCCGTCATCTTACCGACCACTCTGTATGCTCGATACTATGGGCAAAATACTAGAGAGAATAGTATGTAATAGACTACAGCCCATCATCGAAGCCAATGATGGACTCGCGGAATACCAGTATGGCTTTAGAAAGGGCCGATCGACAATTGACGTGATCAAAATTGTAACGGACAAAGCCCGGACAGCCATAGAAGGTAGACGATGGAGAGGAAGCAGTAAAAATTACTGCGCCGTAGTAACACTTGACGTGAAAAATGCGTTTAATTCGGCGAACTGGATACGTATTTTACAACGTCTCGAACGATTAAATGTACCGAAGTACATATTAAGATTAATTAGGAGCTATTTTACTGATAGGTTGCTTCTCTATGATTCTGACGACGGAACGGAGTTGCATAAAATTCCAGGGGGCGTGCCTCAAGGTTCAGTGCTAGGTCCTCTACTATGGAATGTGATGTACGACGACATTCTACGACTCCCGGTTCCAAGAGAAGCCTCTATCATAGGCTTCGCGGACGATATTGCGATGGTTGTAGTAGCGAAACGACTAGAAGAAATCGAGTTATATTGCAACGAAGCAATAGCTTTGATAAAAAACTGGTTTTGCCACATGAGTTTAGACCTTGCGGATCATAAAACTGAATCCGTGCTAATCACGAGTAGAAAGGTACGGGAGACGATAACGATAAAAGTCGGAGAGCACAACATTATTTCCAGCCCCGTTATCAAATACCTGGGAGTGATGATTGATGCTCGCCTTAATTATAAGCATCATCTCGCGTACGCTTGTGAGAAATCGTCGAAAGCGATAAGCGCTCTTTCGAGACTCATGTCAAATGTCGGCGGACCGAGGCAAAGTAAACGGTTAATGCTGGCGAGAGTTGTAACATCCATACAGCTGTACGGGGCACAAATATGGTCTGACGTCGCGAATAAAAAGTCGCACATGAAAGACGCCAAATCTGTCTACAGATTATGTGCACTGAGAGTTTGCAGTGCATTTCGGACGGTATCCCATGACGCGATATTGGTACTATCCTCCATAGTACCCATCGATATTCTAGCTCTAGAAGCTAGAAGACTTTATGACCAACGCGTGCAAATTGGGCCCACTGTGAACCATGCGAAGAAAATAGAAAGAAGTCGCAGCATAGAAATGTGGCAACAACGATGGAACGTGTCCCAAAAAGGGAGATGGACGTACCGACTAATCCCAAGGATTGAAAATTGGGTAAATCGAAAACACGGCGAGGTTAATTACTATCTTACACAGTTTTTGACTGGTCACGGTGGCTTCCGTGAATACTTATTCAAGCGGAACCGTGATTCAAGTCCTTTCTGTCCTCGATGCCTACACGCGGAAGAAAATGTGGAGCATGTTTTCTTTGAATGCCCCCGTTATGATAACGAAAGAGATATTATACATGAAAAATTTGGTGAACAGCCGACACCAGAGAACATAGTTCAGTATATGTTAAAATGCGAAGATTATTGGGCTGCAGTAAATGATGCAGCAGTACGAATAATGTGCGATCTTAGGAACGCAGAACGACAGCGGAACGCGAATTCGCTAAACACCTAGTGACGAAGCAAATAGCTCGAACCCGTCCCTCGTGAAGTAATACCTAGCGGTAGTTCCGCGAGGGAGCAAATAAACGGGAAGATTGACTGGGGGTGGTTTTAGCCGGTAAGAATCCGGCACTACCAAAGGACGTCGGACCTTTGGTGCCTATGCAAGGTTACCACCTCCACTCGCACAAAAAAAAAAAAAAAAAAATGCCTCTATAGTTGACGCATTTTAGAGGGTCTCCTTTTTTGTGGATCGGACCATGGATCATGTGTACTTTACTTATAATAAATTTCAGCTACTGAATTATGTATTCAATTATTTCATAATAAGACCTGCCGAATTTGCGACTCAAAAGAAAGGAGAACCTTTGGGTTATGTCTTAAAAATCGCGTACATAATCTTCTGCGTTGTGTGTTTGCGAACATTTGAAAACGATTTTATGTATGTCGTTCGAGTCTGTTAGCCTACATACTCGTAGGTTCTGCAGCAAATAGCACGAAAGACATGTGCACAAAAAACGAACACAGAATTACTCTTGCCCATCACTAGTTCCTAGAGCTAAAGAGGAAATTTATTACTGGACCTCTCTCTCCTTAGGCCAAGTTGGCTTTGCACACGAGTCTCATCATCTTAGCCCAACTTTACGCTAAAGACGCACAGACCGTCCATATCGGAATCAAATAAAGAAACTCCTGGCTCTACGGGGATTGAGAATATAGTCAGGCGTCTACAGACCCCCGCAGTGACTAGGTACCCCGAATTGTAAAGCCAACAAAGTGCGGAGAATTCACAGACAACACACGACCAACCCCTGAAAACGAAAGAGCATAAGTGATGGTCAAATGGGATGAAAGTTGGTGCCTTGTTATATGTTTCCTGGTCAAAATCTCACAAGAATATTGCGAACACCATTCTTATAGCAAAACCAATCCACTTCCTTTCCGCTTATTCTTGATTTTCAGATTTTCCACTTGCAACCAATCAAAAGCCAACCAGGCGGCTCCTCAAAATCCAAAAGCAATATTTTTTCGGTCACTCTCTGATTAAATTTTTTCAGTGAACTTACTGCCAATAGTCAGACTCCGCTCTTAGCCTCTCCATGAGTAGAAAGTCGGCCACCCCTCCCACTCCCCAAATCCCGTTCAATGAACCCCCATAAAGCAAATTCATTCGCCATTCGACTAACCCCTATGGCTCTCAATTTGAATCCAAATCATTCTGGGCAACCCAAACCACGTCAAGCAAGCGACAACGTCCACGAGAAATGACTCAGTCATCCTTCCTCGAATCTATGCTAATTCTCCCCAACCAACCAACGCACACTCATACCGTCCCCATCTGACAGATGTACAAGACGTCCTCCACTGGGTTTCGCTATCTGCTCGGCACAATCACCCATGAGCCATGAGCCACAAGCCCCATGCCGATGTGTGTGCCAATTGGCATCAACTGGCTCCACATAGGAAATCACACAAAAAACAATTTGTGCGTCGCCATCGTCGTCCTTCGCTTGACTCGCCGCTGTCGTCATCGTGTTCAACCGCCAACACGAGAGTACCACTTCTTCCACCACGACACCACTTACATCTGGCACATGGATCAAAACTCCCTGGCTATAGGCGACAGACCTAGAAAAGTCTCTATGTGCACACCAGCACAAAGGATGAGTCGCAACGGACCACGGATCCACTCTGTGCTCATGCCCATGGTATGCGGCTGTGACACTCGAGGGCACACAGCCAATATTAGACGCATCCATGGCAACCTACGTAGGACGAGGATGACGACGGCAACAGCAACGGCAACGGCGACACCAGGCGCCAGTTGTGTCATATTTACCCACAACCACGCCACATCCACCCATCGCCGCCGCGACCAGATATACCAGATACCAGATACCACTCACTCCCCAGCTGTGCACGCACCAACTTCATCATCATCCCGTGGGACAGGCATGCGGATGAATGGGGATGGGGGCGGATGAGGTGGGTCATCCTTTATGTGCTGGCATGGAGGTCCAAGGAGTTAATCTCTTGCTTGATGCTGTTGGCACTGTTGTGCTGCCGTTGGGTCGTCGTTGCCTTGTGTAAGTGCAATTCCATGACCGACTGTGCATGTGCATGCTATGCGCGTTGTTAAGTCTCTCATTTGCTAAATTCAATTGGAAGGGATTACTGCGATGACAACAACAATAACAACAACAACTGGTATCAACATCGGCAGCAGCAGCAGCAGCGGGAGCAGCACCAGAATCAGCAGAACGAGATGAAATAGAAACAACAACTCGCCTCAGTGCGGAGGTGGGCACTGTCAGCTTGCCAAACAGAGAGTCGGCCGCCGAAACCAACCTACGTACGTGCACATGGGCAGCATCCAGCCGCCAGCGATAAATTCCACCTCTGAGTCGCCCAGTGGTGGATCATTTGATACGACAGACGGATGGTTGCTGCTGATGGAGCGATGCACTAATATGCTGCTCCACGCTAGGCTGAAGGAAATCCAATAGGAAACTAATGATGGGTGTGTGTGCCTGCGCATGATGGCACAGTGGGGTCGAGTTGGAGGCAGTTTAAGCGATTTCTCAGCATTTTGGGGTGATATCTGCATTTCGATGGCATCAGGCGAAGAGTTTTCCAACAGAGTTTTCTTAGAAATTGAGAACCGTGGACTTTAGCAAACATCTTATGGACATGTTTGATTTAGATCCCTTGCAGATTGGGCTCTGATACAAAAAGCGGCCTTGACCGCGATGTAGTCGTATACTGCATCGGCTGCCGCTCCTGAGCAGTGGGGTTTAAATTCCAGGTGATGACCGGCAACGCCGTTCTCAAATCTCGGGATGCTTTAGGCGCTCTAGGATCTCACGTGGATTGGATTGATATCCAAAATTCGACAATTTTGTTGACACACCCTTTCATCCAGAAATGGGGCTCATCGCCGAATATGATTTCGCGATGAAAATTAGAGTCAGTTTCCAACTGATCCATAGCCCATTTAGCGAACAAACGTCGTTGTCTATGGTCACATGTCGTTCTGTGAGCGACCCAAAATGGACTGGCCCGTATTCTCTTGCACACTCTCACGGACAAGGGCGATGTATTCGGCAAATCTTGCGTTTCGTCGACGTACGGGTGTTGGTTTATCGTTTATGGAACCAGTGGACTCAAATTCATCCACCACACTGCGAATAATGGACGAAGCGCGCGGAACGTTGTCTGAATAGAACACACATTTTGATAAAACAATTTTATCATTTGCAAGTATTGTTGAACTTTAGAGCTATCCATGGTAATTTGGCAAAAAAAACTGAATAAATGACAGCGAATTTGACAGTTTTAGCTTTAATAATATGGCCGCTATCAACTGTCAAAGTTTGGAAGTCCCTATTGGAAGACTCTTTACTTTGGATATATTATAGGCAAATCTGGTCAATATCTGCGTGGCAACTGAGAGTGGTGAGAAAGCTTTCATTTTTGAACTTTTTTTTATAATTTGCACGCGCAAAAGCGGTTAAGAATACCCTTACGTGTCCGGAATCAAGACACAGCAGGGGCCGAAGGTATAGAGGGAGAAAGGGAGAGGAGGTACCTGTTCACATTGGTTTTAAATGTTTGCGGATTGTAGTGAGTGGGAAATATTGGGCTGGGAAGAGCATTCCATATTTGTGTGGTGCGGCTAAAAAACGACACTCTAAATTTAACTGTACGTCCGAAAGCAGGCTTAAGGGTGAACTTAAGGAAGAATACAATCGGCTAGGGCACTTGAGCATCGTTTATTAAAATAGCGATAAAACAATGGCAAGGATGAGACATTACGGCGATGTTCGAGTGAGTCTATTGACTTCGCGATATTGCTGTCTCCTATAAGTTTTATCGCTCGCTGTAGTATTCTATCTAGCAGGTGCAGAGACGTCTTTGAAACCCCAGACCAGGTATGTGAGTTATACTCAAGCTTGGGGCGAATGAAGGCCTTATAAATTGAAGCCAAATCAGAGGGGGTGAAGTATTTCTTGCATCGTTTGAGGAAAACTAGACATTTCGCAGCATTTTTGGCGACCTCGAATATGCTGTCATTCCAACTAAGTGTTGAGTTGATACACGTACCGAGGATGGAAAGTTTTTCGATTTCTTCGATGCAAGTGCCATTCAGGGATAATGGCTGATTATTTTGGGATCGCTTAAGTGACAGTAGACAGCATCGAGTTTTGGAAGCATTAAATTCCACTCTATTGTTTTTACCCCAATTAAATATGCTGTCAAGATCGGAATTTAATGTGCTTAACATATGCTGCCGCTCCAGTTCTACGGCCGAAGGACAGGGACGTGAGTCTTGGAACGAATATGAAAAGCTGAGAGTACTGTCATCAACGAAGGAGTGGATTGGATTAGAAGTAGCAGACGGGAGATCATTTATAAAAATGAGGAAGAGAGTCGGAGACAAAACGGAGCCTTGAGGGACCACAAGCATTAATTTGGTGAATATCAGACTGGAACCCATCCAAAACAATTTGAATTGAACGGTTCGGAAGGTAATTTCTAATCCATAGAGGAAGAAACTCATCGATGCAATAAGCACGCATTTTCGACAAAAGAGCTTGGTGCCAAACTCAAATGCATTTGAAATATCAAGCGCAACGATCTTGCTTTCTCCTGCATTGTGCAATGATTGGCTCCAGTTTTCAGTGAGATATGTCACTAGTGGATCTGTTGCTGCGGAAACCGTACTGCCGGTCATTAAGAAGCTTCCGCGTTTTAAGAAATTTCATAAGCTGCCGATTTATCAGCATTTCCATGACCTTGGAAAGGACGGACATTAGTACTATGGGTCGGTAGGAGGGTGACGAAGATTAGCCCTTTTTAGGGACGGGCTGGACAAATGCTGTTTTCCATCCACTCGGAAAGAGACTGGAAGAGTAGGACAGATGAAAAAGCTTACGCAGTGGTTTTGCCAGCGCAGAAGAACACCTCTTCAGAAGTATCGGGGGTATTCCATCCGGTCCAGCGGATTAATGCACGTTGAGATCTTTAAGTACTTTTGCAACTGTACGAGTGCGAAAATGGATTTGTCCCATGGTACAATTGACGCTCTCAAGTACAGGCAGAGACAAGGTCGAATCTGGCAGCGTTGAGCTGGCCGCGAAATGCGAAGCAAGCAGATTGGCCTTGTCTAAAGAGCTGACAGTTGGAATGTCATGCAAATGAGAGTGGGAATTGAAAATGAAGCTGAATTCCTTATATTTGGAAGCTAATATTTCATTTTTTGCCACAAGACCCATTCAATGATATCTTGTGTGGTCCTTCGCTATATTTTTCCTATAGCAGAGTTTGCTGGCACTCTCCGTTACGAAATTTTAAGAGTTAGAGAATATGTTCATCCAACAGGATGTGTCGTTTTAACCCGGCGAGAGTGTGGCGGGGTATGACATACCCACCCTGTTATTTAAATAATTATATCTCTTTAATTGAGCACACTGGAGTAAAAGTAAAAGTAACTGGAGTTAAAAAGAAGCAGAAGGGGAAAGTGGAGTTTTCGCAGTGTCGCGCTAGTCACCGGTCGAGACATACATGTTCAAACATCTGTTGGGTACGTAATACCCCGCCACATAGTTGGTGTATGCATTTCGTGCCAATATAAACTATTGCTGTTTTCGTTTATGTTCTACCTTTTTCTTTAGGTTTTGATTAAAAATGCATTTCGAAACTAGAGAAAGGCGACTTAGGTCCATGTTGGAAGAAGTGCTAGAAGATACTTCCGTCGAGTCGAGCTCTGAGAGAGAATCCGACTATTGCAGTGAACATTACCTTGAAACTGAGACAATTCTGTTTTTTTCTTTATTAATATAAAAATTCTTAAAATATTACATGTGTTTCATTTGCAACTAATTATTATATACCCTTTATAATAAAATACCAATTTTTAAATAGTAGTATTTATTATAACAATATTTACAGGTAATTTTGTATGTGGGTATGTCATACCCAGCCACATACTCAATGTTACATTTTGTCCCCACACTCCGGGTTAAAGCTGACAGAAAATCGAAAAATTCACGAAAATTGGTGACATTTTTATTTTAGTCAAAAGTACAAACAAAAATTATTAAAAATTCCATAAACAAAATGAAAATTTATAGGCAGAGCCAAGGCCTGAGGCAAGTGCTGCCTTGGCTTTGCCTATAAATTCTAATTTTGTTTATGGAATTTTTAATCACAATTTCGGATAATTGCGACCACATTTCCCGAATAACAACTCTGATATTTTCTTTTAGTGCGTGAATCGATAGTGGACCGTTAGCTTGTATCCTGTCTTTATCATTTCCGTAGCCCTGAATAAAAAAAAATGCTAATGCTGTTAAATCTCACGGCCTTAATTTCCATTCGAGAAACCACACGTCCAGGAAATTTGCCACTTTTGCCACACAATAGAATCATTACTTCACCAGCTGTGTGTCACGTGGTGTTGCCCTGCTGTCCACAGCATAAATTTGAACCAAAAAGAAGTCAGTCAACACCATTCGGCGAACCAATTTATTCACTGAAACGGTCATCATTTTCGAAGAAATATGGCCAATTATACCGCCAGTTCAAAACCGCACCAAACTGTGATTTGTTGTAGATGGCGAGGTTGATGTACTATTTGTCATGGACTTTAAGAGACACAGATGCGACGCTTTTGCTTGCTGACGTACTCAGACAAGTGGATACGATCCTTATCACTCAGAACAGTTTTATGCAACATCTAATGATCTTGATCCATACATAACCAGTGAATGAAGGGTGTTGTGAGTGGCTTCAGTTCCTGTGTAAACTGGATGTAAACTAATGTCCAAAGCGTTTGAGCCCCAATTGAAGGCTTCAAACGATAATTGGATTCAGTCACACGAATTCTGGCAAAAGAGAGCAATAGTTTCTAAAAATTTGAATAGCCTTCTAAAAATTTGACGATCGAACGTTGACGTCAATGGAAGACAATCCACACTAACGCTTAAGTTAATGATTGATTATTATTATTTTCTAAAATATTTATGTATATTGTCATTGTTATTACCTTTAACTTAGTAAGAAAATAAAAATAAAAAAAAAAATAAAAAAGTGACGTCCGATTTGGTCCCAAAAGTTTATGGCTTCTTTTGCAATTTCCAATACACGACTGTGTTTGGTCTTGCTTACAAGGTGCACAGCGACACAGCGTCTTTCCATTGCGATGATTTTTTGGCAAGTGCTAAGGGCGACATATTTGTCATTTCAAACTTAAGGCCTAACAGACGCGTTTTAGTTCGAGTCATAAATTGACCATAAATCACCCTTTGCCTTCGTTACTAACTTCAAATTCCTGTTGAGCTTGTGTCGAAGATTGGAACAATCTAAGCTCAGAGCACACCCACTCCCAGTGGTTCTCAAAATCAGAGCACACCCACTCCTAGTCGTTCTCAAATTCCGATCCCCTTTTCCAATTCGAACTACTCCACTGTGCTCAGATGGTGGCACAGAGATTATTTATCCTCACCAACCGCCCAGATGATCATCCCCAGGCATCGGGGCTTTCTGGCGAACAGATAACCACCGCCATTGCCTGCATCTCTGCTTACTACCGTACCGGCGCGCACACATCCACTCACAGTGCCCCTAAGCCATCACCACCAACAGCCGTCAGGAATGTGGAATGCATACCTACGTACGAGTACGAGTATGAACTAATAATTTATTACGTGTCATAGATTCGCCCTTCTTCTCGAAGATCCGATGTGTGCATCCTGAGACGGACCGCAGGAGAGAACACCCCGACAGCCGTGGCGCGGAGGATTGATGTGAAACGCCGTGCTGCATCAGGATATTTGTCTAGTCAACGGAATCATTGATTCATCATCATTAACGAAACCAGTTGTGCCAGAGAAATGAAATGTATCTCGCCCAGCGTCCGTGTGGGTGGGTGGATCAAGCGAACAAAAAAAAGCAAGTAATTCTGCCAGATCCACTATCTGTCGGCTTCATCCATCCATCCGTCGCCGTTTTTGTGGTCGTTGTTGTTGTTGTTGTTGTGCCGTTGTTTGCTATCGTCGTCAACGTGGTCGTTGTCCATGAGCTTGACCGTCGCCAGCGGTGGCTTAAGGTGTGAGCTGGTACTCCTACAGGCTGCAAACTTTAATGTTTATTTATTGCAGATCTTTATCTCGGCTTAATACATTTGACCGTGACGACGACGACGTCGACGTCGACTACGTTGTCTACGTCGTGTCGGCTCGGGCCAACGATGAAGTGTAAGTGAGTCTGACTGGACCGGGGCCCGTCCGACAGGTCCACAGCACCCCATCCGGGTCGAGTTGAGTGGGGAAACCACGCTCAGATGGCAGATACCAGCTCTAGACCAAACGTAAACAAAAGAATGGCCAATGAATTTATTGAATCGCTGGAAATACCAGGTGTCATCTCCAGCAGTCCACCGGGGTCGTGCGTCAGGTGTGTGTGTGAGTGTGGGGGCGGATTATGAATTGAGTCCGCTGGCGATATCGATTGATTTCGCTGAGAATTAATAAAAGTCCCAGCGCCGAGGAGCCAGAGCCAGTGTGTGCGGTGACACTTTGTGTGCAAATTTCGATTGATTATGAGAATTCCTTTCTGGTTTTTAAGGTATGATTCTGGCGAACTTGTTTGGGAGCTTGTTTTGCGTTAACGGTTTCAACAGCACATTTGGCTAAGCAGGAGGTGATAAGAATGTTAATGGGTTCAGAGCGTCTGCCGCATGGTGGTCGCTTAACGCCTCGTTTAATGATTTGCTACCGTGGGCGGCGGCGAGGTGCAGGATGGCTTGTGATGGTGTAGGATTCGATTCGATGATAAGCTTGGAATTTTCTCATTAACCTTAGCGACAGACTGCTGCGGTGGGTGAGCCAGTGCTGGCGGGACTGGTTATTCGCCTCCGAGGCGGGGAGTGAAGAGACCCCAAACAGACACAAGCAGGTTATGCATATTGGCGGAGAGGACCATCAGATATAAATTGTACTTCTCAAAGTCATCAGATTAGATTCCGATGCATAAAGTATCGCAAACTTTGTGATTCAGGATGCTGTGCGGTTGTTAAATGTCGGCTTTGATGGCGCGTACTAAAGATTGATTGCTATGGAATTTCGATAGGAATGAATTGATTTACCATCATGGAGGGATCTCAAGTGTGGCGTATCTTCGGGAGACATCGCTTTTTGAATATTTGCTGGCATATGAATCATGCATCAAAATGTCAGTTTTTGCAGATGAAATGCAATCAGCCAACGTGCCAGTACACTTAACAAGGTTACTCAGAATTGTGGGAGTTCTTTCAAACTATGCCAGCTTCTGGCGTCTGTGAATTATTGTGCAACTCATGAGAACATGAGCCACCATTAGGCACCATTAGGCCTAATGCCCCGTTTGTCTGTGCCACCATAAGACGGCCAAAAATGATTGCAATTGAAATATCTTCACGAGACATTGATTTTTCTTGAGAACTAATTCATGCACGCAAGCGATAATCTCGACAGTTTCAGATCTACATAGTATCCCACCATAGAGTTATGAAGTCATCCAACAATATGTGGCATTTTAAATTTCGATACATTCACAAACAGTAAACACTGAATAGCCATCGTGTTGACTTTTGATCAGAAAAAACTAGGAGGTTATTGCATACGGATCGATACATACTCGCACAGCGTTCTGAAATAGTAAAATTTAAAAAATTGCAGGACTGAGCATAAAGCCCTAGATTTTAGAAAGAATGTAATAACTTTTCATAAAAAAGGCCACCTCGGCTTCGCTGGCAGTGCTTCAGGCATTCAAATTTGATTTTTGATGATTCGGTCGAATATGTGCATTAAGAATACCACTGCGCTCTATTGCTGTAAAAAAGCAATCGGATGTAAATGGGGCCTACAGCCTAGAATAGCATACTGGCTGTATACAGCCGTAGTCAGACCAATCCTGCTAAATGGAGTCTCAGTATGGTGGACAGCTCTTGGCACAGCCGTCAACCGCAACCTTCTCAACCGCGTGCAAAGAACTGCAAACATATGCATCAGTGGGGTGCTAAGGACGACACCATCCGAAGCATTGAATATTATACTGCATCTCCCTCCACTTGACTTGTTTGCCAGACAAGTAGCAGCTTGCACAGCGGTAAGACTCAGAACACTGCACCTGTGTAATAACCACCATACAGGTCATTCCACCATTCTAGATAACCTCGAGTTTCTACCGCACGACATCGACCTCGTACTGCCACATCTCGTCTTTGAGAAAAACTTCTCTACCAGCATACCCTCCAAGTCCGACTGGAAGTCTGATACTCAGACGCTGGACGGTCCTCTGCGCATTTTCACAGATGGATCCAAGACGGACGAGGGAGTAGGATTACCTGTCTACTCCAAGGATCTCAATTTTATTATATCCTTCCACCTTCCAGAACATTGTAGAGTATCCCAGGCTGAGACGATGGCAATAAAAGAAGCCCTGTCTTGGCTCAAGAACAACGTGATATACAAGAAGGACATCACCATCTGTTCAGACAGCCAGGCAGCAATCAAATCCCTGAACTCGGTCACTCTCTCATTGGAGTTGTCACAGAACACTGTGCCATTGGCACTCACGCCTCAAAAATGGAACGCCCTCACAATGATTTCTGCAGAAGCTGCAGAGACGAAGAAGAAGAGGAAAGCATAACGCGTCTCCTCTGCACTTTTAGCGCTCTCTCCTTTCGCAGGAAGAAACACCTTGGAGCCTACTTCTTTAACGACTTAAGCAAATTGCACAACGTTGGCATTAATCAATTAAAGAGCTTCGTTGAAAGCACTAAATGGTTTTTCGGATAGTTAACATCAGATCCGCGTGGTATCACAATGGGCCTAAGTTGGCCTAAGTGTGACTGCTATCTGCAGTCAGCCACTTCAACCTAACCCAACCTATTCCGGCATTAGCATTTTGAAGTGGTCCAACTCGTTTAAAGTAGTTGGCTTGTTAGCATAGATTAAGGACTTGACGTGTTATAGATGTCGCACAGTGGAGAAGAACATCAACCAACTTGGTGTGAGGACCGTGCTAGCTGGAGAGGTTTGAGAGGGCCCAGGTTCACCCTGGACTGTAGCGCCACACAAAGAAGAAGAAGAAGAACGATTTGACGTAGCCCCAGAGAAAAAAATCGAGTGGTGCCGGATTTCCGGTCAACATGTCCAGGGCGCGATTAGCGAACTCACGGCGTTGTCTGTTGTCGACCGGCATCAATTCTTGCATCACCACAATTTTATATGGATGTAGGTCCAAGTCCGACCGCAAAATAAACCGGGTTGACTTCCTGGCTACGCCCAGTTCAGCTGATCGGCGCCGAATTGATATTTCTAGGTTTTCTACGATATTGGCCAAATTTGGGCGACACCAATCCACATGAGATCCGAGAGCGTCCAATGGATCCCGAAAAATCATTGGCGGTCCATATTTCTTTGAAAACGACGTTGACCAGGCCATCACCGTCAATGGCGAGCGCTATATGCAGATGATTACCAACTTTTTTTGGCCTGAATTGGATGACGGAGGAAGGCGTTACTTGCCACACAGTTCACGCCGCATTGGAAATTCTGCATGAGCGATTCGAGGGCATGGAAGTGATGTGAACTACCCACTGAAATCGTGCCATTTGACCTCGCTAGACTTTTTCTTGTGAGGTTTTCTGCAACAGCAGGTCCATGCGAATAAGTCACAAACCACAGCGGCTCTCAAAGCGAACGTAACCCAAGCTATCGGTCAAATTCAGCCTAATTAATGCGGCAGAGTCATGGAAAATTTTACATTTCGGATGAGCGCCACCTAGAGAAGCCGCAGCGGGCATTTGAATGATGTTGTATTTCATACTTAATGGCATCGATAGGCCTTTAAAACGAATAAAAAATGTTGACGTTATCTTACACACATTTTGTTTTATTTAAATTTAAAGATAGGAAGCGCTTAATTAAAATCCCTTCATTTACTTCGTTTTGCTCCCGTATAGCACCAGACTTAGTAGTAGAAGATCGTGTCTCTAGCGGGCCAGTAAGTTTCATACGATCTTCCCAGGAATCATTGTCTAAAACTTTTTTTTGATATTAAGGGTCCCAATGAGTTCATTAACGACCTTAATAGAGCAGCGAAAATTCTCCATCGTCATCCTTCACAACCTAACAAGTCTGGCAACAATGTCAAAATTAGACTCTAATTAGACAGAAAAAAAAGCCAGAACCGCAAGAGTTTACGATTTGGTTTATTCTTTAGTGACAAATGCCACCGGATCGCTGCAAACAGGCAGCCAAATGAGTTAGTTTATGCAAGTTTTGGCCTGGAAATATGCTAAACATTTCGGTTATAAAAAATTGGCACCAACTCAATCTGCATTAGCAGCGACGGAAGTCGAAAAAATCAACAAGCAGTTTGACTAAATAAATCGATATCCGTTAAAAGTAAATCGGCGCGCTGCTGTAAACGTTGCAAACCTTGTTCCTTAGGATGTTAAGTATATCTCCACAGTGGATAATGATATAGAGCTGGTAAGAAATCTTCCATGCTAGACTAACAATATTGAGACTAAGGTTGATCGAAAGCCTGTGGTTGACCTGAGCAACACTGTTTCATCGTCGCATGATGATTAGTCCGCATTCTGTGCCGCACATCAGTCCCCTTCTATTTGAATAATTGATTTCGAACGTAGTCATCTCCTTCTTGAACTGATTTGTAATCACGATTTGAATATTTGCACTTCGTACCATCTTCAACAGCCCGCTTATCGCTTATCGCCATCTGTACCTAATTCTCTTTCGTCGGAAGCTTTCATTCATGCGTTGGAACTCGAAAAACAAGTTCTAGGTTATACGTATTTTACTGACCGAATAGACGGTCTTTAATGTTATGTATGGAATATGACGTCGATCAAGCGTGCGCCTCTGGTCGTGACGCATATTTTTCATAGGAATTTTGCAGACTTGGCGTATTTTCAGTAATTTCATTCCGAAGGTTGTCTTTATGCGTCAACATAAGACGTTGGTTTGCTGACGTACAAATTTATGTTCGCGCAGAGAAATCGTAAGAGGGTCAAATCTGGGTATCGTGGGAACCAGTCCAGATCATCACTTTTCGGCATAATTCCGTAGGAAAGGGTTGCGAAAGTTGCATCATAGCACGAGCTGTTTGTGATGTTGAACAGTATTATTGGAACAAGGTGTTCTGATCCAAAGATTATGAGACTTACGCGCTGCCTACTGCGCCACCGAGGCTTTAAAGTCTTTTTCTAGAATGTAAGATTTTTAAAAGATTAAAATAAAAAAAATGCATTAAAACTGTTTATTTATTTTTTATTATTTATTTATTTTAAGTAGTTCAAAGCATTCTATTACATTCATATCTTACATTATTTTAGAGAATTAGGACATTTTATCCTTTACAGCTACGAAACAATTTATTTTACAACAATTAGCTTATATGCTTATGAAAAGAATATGTTTAGGGAAAACTACTAACAAAAACCCTTATGTGAAACATAACCTAGTATTGCATTAAACTGTGTTCTGATACAATTCGGGTGCAAAATGTCGCAAATTTGAAGCATCTACAAAGGAATGTGGTTCTCTGATAGCGTTTTGACAACGTTGCCACTGTTCTTCGATTGTTTCGCTTGGCAGGGTTGGACTCTCTGAGAGTTTCAAGGAGACTCGGTCGGCAAAGTTCCTAGCGGTCTGCTGCGGTTGTAGATTTCCGACGTCAAACCGTGGTTTTCTTTCTCGACCCCGTTGCCTTGTAGGACGCCTGCTTGGTTGCTTGCCTGCACTCGTCGTCAAACCATTGGTTTTTCCTGGGGGATGTCTTCAAACCCAGCTCATCAGTGGCATCTCCTTCGATGGTGTCTTGACAACGTTTACATTCTTCTTCAATTATAAGTGCAGGCGGCGTCTAACTTTCAGAGAATTTCTGGGAGACTCGGTCGGCAAGGTTCTTAGCGGTCTGTTGCGATTGTAGCTTTCCGACGTCAAACCGTGATTTTCTTTCTCAACCTCGTTGTTTCTTGATATCCGTGTTCTTACCCTGGCTACAACAAGGATATGGTCCGATTCAATGTTGGTTCCCCGGAACATTCGGACATCAAAAATAGGTTAGGTTAGGTTAGGTCATGGAGCTACTAGTGAATTCACCAACACACTTAAACCATGTTGGTCCATTGTCATACTCACAGTCATACTACTACCACTGATCGACCGCTCCAGTGATGGGTAGGTAGGTAGGTAAAAGTGGCGGTGGACATACAGATCCTGTTTGTCGCTCCCAATTAGCGCCATGAAAGCGCTGGTTTGATACCACATCCTATAATAATAATAATAATGGCGGCGCTACAGTCCGAGGTGGACCTGGGCCTAGCTTCTCAGAAACCACTCGTGTTGTGCGTGCTATTGTTCTCTCACGAGCGGAGGGGACCTACGATTTAATGCCGACTCTGAACGGCGAGATTGAGAAACTTTTTTCTAGACAGTTATGCTCTTTGAGCATTGTCAGTGACTCGAAAGAGGTGGAGCCGTGAAAAAGAATTTTGGATGTTTTTTTTCGAGATTCGAACCGACGACCTCGAGCGTAAGAGTCGACGCACCTACCCACTACGCCACGGCGCCCACATCCTATGGGATACATAATTTGTGAGAAGGGGGTGAAAGGGAGTGCGTATTCACTTAGATTAGCCTAATTTTTTTTTGAGACTACTTTGTGGACTTTATGAAGGCTAGCAGACTATGAATGTTTGCCTCCGGGAGGTTTTTAGGGGTGTTAAAGAAGGCTTTGCCCAGAGTGCGTTGTCTGACTCTAGCTAGAGCCGGACATTTGCACAGAAAGTGCTCGGAGGTTTCTGGCTCGATTTTCGCCCGGCAGCTGCAGCAGTGCGAGTTTAATGGTATGCCTAGTCTTTCAGCATGCCTGCCAACAGCCCAGTGTCCAGTGCAGCGGTCTGCACATCATTTTGGATATGTTTCTTCTACTGTTGTTGAGCAGGTCTTTTGTTCGCTGTTGGTTGTAGTTGGGCCATAAGCTTCTGGATAGGACACATGTTTCCAGCTTGGTCCATCTTTCGTTGGCGATCTTGAGGAGGTGATTGTAGATATTATTTTTTACGAAGCCTAGTGGAGCCTGGGCTTGTTCCACAACGAGACTATCGAGTTTGGATCCTTGTCTGGCTAGCTCATCTGCTGTTTCGTTTCCTCTTATACCCGTGTGCCCGGGAACCCAGAACAAAGAGACCGGGCTCCGCTCACCTATAATGGATAGTTCCTTGCAGCAGCAATCCACTAGTTTTGACGTTGTAGTTATGGATGTTAGAGCCTTGATAGCAGCTTGACTGTCTGAAAAAATTGCTATCCGCTGTGCTGGTTCTATTCTGTTCTTAATTTCAAGACACGCATCATATATTGCTAGCACTTCTGCCTGGAAAATGCTTGCAAAGCTTGGTAGCTTGAGTGACTTTGATATCTTGAGGGCTTCGGATAAGAGTCCAGCGCGCACACCAGAGTCCATCTTCGAACCGTCTGTGAAGATGGCTATGTCATGGGTTTAGATGACTCTATCGCTTTTCCACTCAGTTCTAGTTGGAAAGTATGCCCTATAATTTTTATTGAAATTTAGCTTTGGTATAAGGTAGTCAGTATGACTCAGTATCGCCTGTTGTGATAGTGAGTTAAGGATGTTACCATGTCCATAAGTTCTGCTGTTCCAGCAGTTTGACTCTCTGTCGAGGGTACTCGGCTCCCGGATTTCACCACGAGGAGATGAGAGTAGGAGTTTGTTAACAGGCTATGTGCAGACGCTTGTGTCTTTGAATTCGACCACTCTCACGACTACGACTGTTAAATGCCAACTGACAGCTGTCATTCATTTGTTCACTCATCTGCAGTGACTCGCAGGTTCCACTAAAGGGGTCTCGGGGCAATGCACGCACTAGGGATCTGCAGGCCACTCGATCCTCCGTCATCGACTTTAACTAATCAGGAGCTATGTCCAAGCGCAACCGGGCGAATGTTTGGACTTGGTCCAACCATCTCGTCCTGGGTCTTCCAAGCGGTCACCTACCTGATGGAACCACATTCAAGGCACACCTTGGAAGTCGTGATGATGGGGCCATTCGTGCCACGTGACCAATCCATCGAAGTACAGCCCTTTCCGTTCGAAGAAGCAGCTGCCCAACATTGAGTTCTTCCCGCACTGCCGTGTTTCTCATCCTATCCTGGCTGCCAAACTAATTCGACCTGAAACTCAATAAGCACTCTGTGTTGCACTTGAACCAATTCAAAAATGCTTCAGAAAATTCGTATGCAGACATGCACAAATGTAAAGTTCGCCTAAATCTGTGCATTCTGTCCAAGCAAAGGATGTAGTTCTCCACCCATTCCACTTTCATATCTTCAGAACTATCACCCGCACTTGCTTTGATGCTCACCAAGTCCTTCCAATTGAAGCGTAAAACTCCTTTAACGACTGTCCCTCCTTGGCATGCTGATATGCAGTCAATGCCAGCATCCGGTTGCACTAACATTGTGTACCCTCCCAGAAGTAATTTCTTCATAATTCCAGCAATTCAACTTCAAAATCAATTAACTAGTTCAATTTCCAATGAGTTGTCCGATTGCATCGATGTGTGTGCGCCTGGATGTGTGCAGAAATTGTTCATAAGTTCAAACGGATTTCCAGTTCTACCGCTTCTGGTTTTCATTTAAATTATCGTTACAGCATTCAATTTCGCTGTGATCTACTTCAACTGCCACTTGATTGCCCAGTTGCTGATCGACCACTCAAAAGTGAAATTCATTACCGATCTAATTGAATGCATACACATTTTAAATATCTAATCGCCGACGTCTGACACAGCAACTGCCACGGTAATCAGTGGAATTATCATATTTATAATAATTTCCGATTTGATTGCACTCACAATCGCACCTGGATTATGCTAAGCAGCTCGGTGGTAAACCATCGAGACTTAATGAGAAGACTTGATGGCTACGGGGCTAGATTTTAAGACGGGATTTCCTTGTGCCAATGAACTGGGTGCAAGGACAACGTTTCAACTGTCGGCAATTAGGCTTGGGGTTACGTGCTATAAGAATGCATCGATGACTTTCTATTAATTGCGTGGTCTTGTATTGGAATTGACGCGAAAATGTTTTGGTCAAAACGTCTTAATGTTCGTAGGTTGGGAACGATGTGGATTTTGAAAATCCAAACAAGCGTTTTGAGGCTTTCTACGTACTAAGGTGGTCCGATAAGTACTTTTTTTTTCGGTGGATTTTTTGAAACACTACTGGAGCACTCAGACTCAAAACTGGTCCATTGTACTGCCAGGTAGCAACCTACTCCAGTGCCGTTAATTTGATCCCAACGACAAATGGTGACTGGACCAGATTCGATTTCACTGGGATTCGAACCTGGGACCCCTCGAACTTGGGGCAGGCACTTAACCAACTGCGCCATCCAGTCGTTTCGATAAGTACTTAGCCTACAAAATAAAAGCGAAGATTTTTGAAAAGTGGAGATTTATTTCTCAGCATAGTCTCCTTTTAGCTCCATACACTTGATCCAGTGATGCTCCAACTTCTGAAAAATACGTTTTCCGGAGGTCTGCAAAGTAGCCCTTCGTGGCGGCGATAACTCCCTCATTCGACTCAAAATTTCTGCCCGGCGAGTGACTTTTTAAAGTTTAGAAACAAAAAGAAGTCGCACGGGGCCCAGTTTGGAGAATACGGTGTATAGGGCAGCAGTTCGTAGTCAAATTCGACCAATTTGGCCGTGGCCACGGCGGAGGTGTGAGCCAATGCGTTGTCATGTTGGAAGAGCACTTTTTTCTTCGCCAAATGGGGCCGTTTTTTTGCAGCTTGTCATCGAATCGGCCCAATAATTCGGCATAGTGGAGCTCTGTGTCCGTTTTGCCCTTCTCCAGGTAGTCGATGTAGATCACACCTTGTGAATCCCAGAAAACTGTGGCCATCATCCTTCCGAGTGATAGGACAGTCTTTGGCTTCTTCGGAGCACGTCCGCCGGGTGAAGTTCACTGTTTCGACTGTTCCTTGGTCTGGTGTATACCAGGGGATCCATGTTTCGTCGACGGTCACGATACGACGCAGAAATTCCTTCGGAGTGTTCTTAAACAGCGTCAAACACTGTTATGAAGTGGTCTCAAGGTTGCATCATCACGCAGACAGCTTTCTTACTTAAGGTGGCGCTACAGTCCGGGTGGACCTGGACCTCAATCAACAAGCGTTTCCAGCCAGCTCGATCTTTAGCTAGCTGTTTCCAGTTTCGCACGCACAGTTGGTTGAGGTCCCTTTCCACTTGAGCCACCTGACTCGCGGTCTTCCTCTACTGCGCCGTCCCTCGGAGGTGGATTCGAAGACTTTCCGGGCCGGAGCATTGGTTTCCATTCGCTGTATATGACCTAGGCATCTCAATCGTTGGGTCTTCACCCTTCTGGCTAAGTCGATGTCGCTGAACAGCTCGTACAGTTCGTTGTTATATCTTCTCCTCCACTCACCCTCTATGCAGACGGGACCGAAAATCACCCGAAGAATTTTCCTCTCAAAGCAGCTAAGAGCAACGTCATCCGCTTTTGACAAAGTCCGTGCTTCTACAGCTTTCTAATGCCCAATATTTCATGCAGGATATGACTCACCCGGTCACCCTACTGTCTCAGCTATCTCGCGCAATATTCAATCGGCGGTCTGCCAGTACGAGATCGTGGATTTTTGTCACGTTATCCTCCGCGGTAGCCGCAGGGGCACCTGGGTATGGCTCATCAAAAACCGACTTGCCGCCAAGTTGGAATTCGTTAAACCAATTTCAAAGAGCACTTGGATACTGTGTACGGAGACTGTTCTCCTTCGATGGCGACCGTCAACCATCGAAGGAGAATAGTCACCGTATACAGCATTCATGCGCGTTTTGATTTCGCGACTTCCCTTTCAAAAACAAGATCGGCATCACTAACCATAATGCTTTTTTTCCATTTTTCTTAAATCCGCGGACACGCCCGCTTCCACAGGCGGTCAAAGCAAAACTACGAGTCCGATTCGGTTGAAAGTTTGACATTGGCTGTCCACGAGATAGTAAATTTCTCTTGCGATAGTAGCGCCATTGAGCGATGAGGCTAGTACCTATCGGACCACCCTCGTAGAAACAAAGTAACGAAATCTAAACCATTTGTCAATAAATCATGTTGATCTGTCACTTGTGGCCCACTCATCACCCGACTTGTTTTTGCATCCTTGACGCCAACAACAGCTTTTATCGCCCCACCTTGACCATACCCGGATGAAGTTAATTTTATGAGAAATCAAGCCACAAAATACCGAAGCAAACACCTCATATTTCGAATTTCCTCTCGAACATCCCTTAAGCCAGAGCACTCCAACAGCGGTGCGAATCTAAATCGCTGACGTATCGCCTTAATATCCCTCCTTTACCATTCTGAAGGTAAATCGATTTTAAATTTTCCCATTAAAAATTTGTTTAATCTCTTTGCATACGCGGTGGTGCGTGGGCTACGGATACAAAACGAGCGAAAAGAACACACAGCAAAACCGGATAATGAGAAGTGATGAGCGTCATTAAGGAAGTCAGCAGTATCCACAGGCAAGGTCTGAGCGTGTGAATATCAATTCGATTGTGGTTTGCAATAAATTAAAACGCCAGCAAAAACAACCGAAAAATCCGAGTGGGTTTCGCGATCGGGGGGGCGCTTAAGATGTCAATTTTGTCGATTTGGGTATACTTTCTTTTCGAAGGTATTCTTTAACGGAGTGCATTTGCAGACTTATTCTTGTTTATGAGTTTGACAGACAGGCCACTTTCGGAGGAATTTTGAAGGGAGACGGTGAAAATGCAAATCGAACTCTCGGGTGAAGATCAATTAATTTACGATCCAGAATAATGTTTATTTTCTAGATAAAGCAGAAGAGAGAATCTTAAGACATTTCTGGCTTTTAGAATGGTTTTTGAGAGTCGTGAGGACTTTAACATTTATCACAAGCAACTCCCTCTCTCTCTCTCTCTCTCTCTCTTTCTCTCTCTCTCTCTCTCTCTCTATCGAAGAGTATTGAAAGCGTTAAAGTGGCTGTTAGAAATCGGTCAACAGGTGCACTGAATTGCACCGAAACGGCTTCTGGTGCCATTCGTTAAGATTAAATGACTGAGTCAGACTACTGCTATAAATTGTCAAAGAAGTCTATTATAAAGCACGATGCTGTGAATTTAAAATATTCAAACCATCCAGAGATGTTGGTGGTCGAGACCTTGAACTTAAGCGCAAGTTTATTTGCACCATAAATTCGTCTTTTATTATCATTTCATTCAAGATAACTTCTAATTTGTTTCCTTTCCAGCTGAATTCAGTGCATATTCCTCTGCAGAAATGCAACAGGACTGTAAAAATGAACGCATTGGTCGTTTGTTCACTGCTCACTGCTTGATCCCTACGCCAAATGTCAATTCTAGTGACACTTTTAAACAATAAAAAAACATCTACTCAGTTTATAACAATATTTACATCTTTTCTAGAAAAAGTGGAGAATAACGAATTTGCTTCGAGCTGTAAACAGGGTGTTCTTCTAGGTTTTTTTTTCTAACAGTGTTTCCGTTCGTTTTGACAGTTAATTTGACGATTGAGAGTCGATTTGTTGTCAGTATGCTTTACCGTTCTCTAAGTGTACAGTGGGTTCTACTCCAGCAAACTAAATTTGAGTCTCTCTCTTCGCCTTCTAGACCCCTGTAGGATGTTTCAGGCAAAAACTCACTGTCTTGGCTTAAGTGGAGTATGTGCCCATGATATTTTTATTTTTGCGGATAGTCAGGAAGGGATTAACTCTAAGTCTTTTAGTACTAACTAACCTGCCCGAACTATTTTTTTTTAGTCTGATTCTACCGTTGCTTTCGATATAAATGGTGGGCTAAATACAACGTCGTTCAAGTGGCGCGTCTCGGCTGCTTTCGCAGAAGCGCATCACCCAAATTTTGCAAGATCTTGTTGATAGTTTCGGGCTGTAGCTCACAGATTTATTGGATGATATTGGTCTTAACATGAAAACTTGAATCGTTTTCGGATTGTTGGCATAACATCGGCCCTTTACGGTTCTCCACAAAAAAAATGTCCAAAGGGGTAAAATCGCAGCTCTTAAGCGGCCAATCGACGTCGCTAAGACGGTTGATAACACGATTTGGGAATTTGGTGCACAAAAGATCGATTGTGGTTTAGGCTTTGTGGCATGGCGCGTCATCCTACATGAACCAGAGGTCGTCGCCAGACATGGATTTGTCTTCAATTTCAGTAAAAAGAAAAGACGGTTAACATGGCTCTGTAACTAGAGTCCGACCGAATGCCAGTTTTTCGGTCGGATCCGAAATTTGGCTTTTTGATCACCTTCGGCCGAAGCCGAAGCCGAATTTTTGGTCGGACTCTATCTGTAACGCCTACCGTTCACCGAAACTTTGTTCCCAGTCTCATTTTCGAAGAAAAGTGGTCCAATGATGCCACCACTCCACTGTCACGCCACCAAACTGTCACGAATGGTATTAGATCGCATGGACTCAGCGGCCAATTGAAGCCTTTTTTTCGGAGTGTTTCTTGAAATACTAATGGAGCATTCAGACTCAAAACTGGTCCATTGTACTGCCAGATAGCAACCTACTTCAGTGCCGTTAATTTGATCCCGATTTAAGATCGATTTCACTGGAATTCGAACCTGGAACCCCTCTAACTTGGGTCAGGCACTTAACCAACTGCGCCATCCAGTCGTATGAATGAAACTTTAGTTTTGAGGAAATTTGTCACGCAATGGAGACATTCTTTCACCAGTTGTACAGTATGTGGTGTCATCCTGCTAAAAAAAAAGTTGTCACCCACGCCCATAGAACTAACTTTAGGTACAAAAAAGCCTATCAATGCCGTCCGGTAATGCAATCTATTCTCTGAAACTGTCAAAGTAGCAGCATTTTCGAAAAATATGGCCCAACTCAAGCGACAGTCCTAAGACTACACTAACCTGTTGCTCCATTACTTCTGTGGCCACAAAGCATAATTAATTAATTAACCGGTTAACTCGAGTTAGGACAAAAATGAGTTATAAGTATCATTATGTTCAGAATGTTTAAATCTATTTTCACAAAATTGTTTATGTCTGAAGTTATTCCAAAAAAGAATAGTAGGATAAGTACTAACAGTAGTGCTGATTTGAAACTTTGACCGCCTCTCCTGAAAAAGTATAAAAATCGACTTAGGCGGTTATGCCTTGTGACCACAGATTTGTCTTGAGTTTTCGGAGCCACACATGCGACAGTTTTGATTGTTTATGTACTGATCACAATGTTGTTCATTCATTTTCACTCAGCGAAAGAATGGCGTATTTGCTTTAATTTTTCCATCAACTGGATGTATGTAGGACAAGGTTCTTATGTAGGACAAGGTTCTTATGACCAATTCTCAACAAAGTGACTGAGGATTGTGAGTCACACTCTAAGCTATGCCGACGATATCTTCGGATTATCTTAACCGTCGTATACAACTTGGGTACAGAGACATTTTTCATGGCAGTTATGCGAGAAGGTGCTTGATTATGACCGAAAGCAGTACATACTTTACGAACATATCCGCATCATTCTTACAGCATTTTTAGGGAATTTTCACTATTTCAACACTGTGATACTGTATGCTAATCTATATTTAATAACCTCCTTGTATTTACGTGACAAAAGTCATTGCAATGCTAATTCAGTGTTCACAGGTCAACAATGGTTGGGCGCCATTACAGATTACACTTTTTATTGGGTAACCCTGTAGCAAATTTTCACCAAGCACGTCGCCTAGCGGTTGGATAGTCACGACATAATTTAAGTATCTCTTAGAAAATTTTTGACTTTTTTGATAAATCGGCAAGACAGATGCTTATTGCTCAGAAACTGAGCTATAAATTGTTAGTGGTTTTGAAAGAAAAACGAGAAGTCGCTGATAGCCACTGTTACAAAAACACCGTAAAAGGACCTGCTTATAAATACAGTCGAACTCCCTCTAAGTCGAATTTTCCCTCTAACTCGAATTTTTTCGCCATATTTATTTTGGCATTACCCTCATTTTCCATACAAAAACCATCCTCTAACTCGAACTAATTTTGATATCCCGTAAAAATTCGACTTAGAGGGAGTCGACTGTATAACCATTTTCTTATTTCATGTAAAAATGAATCCAATCGCATTGGAATTTGTTTTTGCGAACAAAACGAGGCAGGGACTTCCTGTCCTAGAGATCATAAAATGTATGCAAACTGAAATGTTAACCGTTAAAGTTTATGGATCTGTCCGCAATTGGAGACTTCACTGTTATAGTTGGGCTCTCAAGTTTGACAACAGTTTTTGAAATGTCCATAGCTTCGTTTATGTTTATTTCTGATTGATGTCAAATGCCCCATCTACCAATAGTGCACAGCTTTGAGTTCAAACTCCATGCACCAACATGAAAAGCAATAAAATTGTCTTAAGAAAACATATCTCCTTCCTTTGCATACACACGTGTACAAAATTCGTCACAACTCCTTTGAATATTTAGTTCAATGTCTGCTACCAACAGTATCTGCACCCGTATCTATGTACAAGTTCACAAAACAATTCAAACCAGCAGCAAGTGATTTGCAATTCCCTTAATGAAAACTGGCAACGCGGCAAAACGCACCGTACGCATCTTAATCATCAGGAACATCATGCATTCTCATGTATCTCGCCCGAGAAGTGCAAAGTGCGCCGGCTCACATTTTCCGCGATATGCAATACTCCATAGCATCGAACAGTGAACAGCACAAGCACAAGCACAAGCACAAGCACCAGCGGTGGCGGCGGCCAGCGTAGCAGGCGTCGTCGTCGTCGCCATCGTCATCGTCACACAGAGCGCCACTATCCAAATACCAAACCCGATACCACACAGTCCAACAATAAAACACACACCCAACATCAGACAACAATCGCAGAGCAGATACAATTCATATCTACATCTACATGCATCCATCTAAAATCATGCACACCGTTCAAATTAATATTATAGTAGTAAGTCTCGCATGAGAGAAAACTCTCAGCACGTCCATTCATCATTCCGTTCGAACGCAACTCGTTCGCTTGCAACTGAGAGACGGAGAACGAAGAAGACACATCGCGCACTATCTATTCGTGAGAACACACACGGTTGTGAACTGACGGTGCTTAGCGCCTCTGCAGGTTGAGTTGAGGAGAGATGTGTGCGAATGTCTCAGACAGTGGAGTACACCACAAAACATATGCGGCACGGCACGGCATGCGAGATTCACCAGTTTTAGGGGCCGGCGCTCGATTCGGGTTCGGGTTCGGATTTGTGTTCGTGTTCGGGTTCGGGTTGTGGCGATGGAGAGACAACACAACACAACATCGGGTGGCTGGCTGGTGGTGCGGCTCGGCTCGGCTCGGCTACTATACTATACAATTGCCGCTGCCGTTGTTGGCTGTTGCTGGTGGTGGATGGTGGATGGAAATGGAATTGAATTGTAGATACTTTCGCAGCGCGTCTCGAACGTAACGTAGGCAGTGAACTCAGTCACATTGGGACTTTGTTAGGTGACGGACGTGAGTGCTAATCACAAGTGATAACACATCTGTAGAGTGTAACGTGTGTGTCTTGTGTGTATTCGATCGTACTTCGCAAGTCAAAAAAAAAATACACGCATCGTGTGCCAAAAATCGAAAAAATAAAGTGGATTATTTGCTATTACCGATACAAGTAGTGGTTTTGCGCACACACACAATCTTTGAAATTCAAAAGAAAGGAAAATATTTAAATCATTATCCATCCGTACTTAGATACCATCTGTCTGTCGTGCGAGAACATATGCAGATACATTTTCAAAATTCGCGAGAATCTACAGTGAACGGCGAAAAGATATATTAAACAAGTAAAAGATACAAAAAAAAAAAAGAAAAAAACGGTCTTCACATATAAACAGATATTTATCGTTCGCGCTTTTTACTGAATGAAATTCCTTGCTGAATCTGTTTACAATTGTTTTTGAGTGGAAAAGGAAATATAAAATAAAGAAATACATAAATAGGAATAAGTAATAGAGGAAGGGGAGAGTGTGTTGTTTGTTGTACCGAAAGAGGAGTTGTATCCGCAACTGTTCACAGTTGATCGCAGTGCAGAGCGAGTGTGCGAAGCGAGTCGCGTTATCAGTTCAAGGGAAAACTGAAAGTCATCTCGAGCGGATAACCGTGGATTATAGACAATTATTACTTTGGTTCTTTGGTTTTTTTTTTTTGGTGTTTCCGACATCATTTTGGGATACTAAGAGACGAGACCGAGAGAGTGAAACGAACACAGATTCGTTGCGCAACATTGTTTGGATTACACAAGCGGCAGAAATATGGCAAACACTGCGGACAATATTTGCATGCAACTAAATGCATCGGAGTTATCAGCGATCATGATGAAAGGTAGGTTTCTTATTTTCTTTTTCAATTTGTATCGTTTCGTTGGGGCTGGGAGCTTTGAGATGGTGGGCGGTAGGGATCTCGCTCAATTTCGATAGGAATTCTATTGAAGTGCGGATATGATACTCGGGCGGGCGGTCCTATCTGTCGGCACAGCTTAGATTGCATGGAAATAGTGTCATCGGATCTCGCTGAGGCGAGAATAGATTTCAATTGAATCTCTTATCGCGTGGCGTGTATGATCGTCTGTCAAGGCAAGATTTTTGTTTCCATGGACTGTCTTGGGTGCACTCTTGAACTTCCTGGTAGTGGTTGAGTCATCATCTGGAAGCTGGGCTCTCTGATCGTGGCAAATTGAGGAGTTTTCGACGAGAATTCCTGTTGATATTGGGGTCCACAGTGAGTTATCTGAAGATCCAACCGACGGAAAAATCACAGCTCTCGGAATTAGTTTCTTTATTATTAAATTGACGCTGATAGTTTGTTGGAATCTGCTCAGTTTTAACACGTTAAGTGCCACCATACAATCCGAAAAACTGTCCCCACAGGCCACGGATTTTTTTTTTAAATGACACTTCGAATACGCTCTGGTGTCACGCGGCACAGCAAGCCCAAATTCGTGTGAGACCAAAGTGGTCTCATGTGGCACTCAACGTGTTAATCGAGGATAAATCGTGTTGAGAAGCTAGGCCCAGGTCCACCTCGGACTGTAGCGCCGCCATTATTATTATATTATTATTAAATCGTGGTAATCATAGAAAATATATCGCCAGGAGGTAACCTGGTCTTACTTCTGTAGGAGGGCCAACAAAACAAAAAAAAAACAACTCTTCACTTTGCGTGTAATACTGCTTTATTGAGTGCCGCAATATGTGTTACACGATCTTAAATAGACTGAGGTAAGCGGGAGAATCGCGCGATCAGGGTTCATATACCTTAGGCTCGAATTAACGGTGTCTTATTGATTGAGAGAAATATCATACACAGGGTGTGCATATGTAAATTATGTAAATTAAGACCAGGCTTACAGCAAGTAGCACATTTTTTTTTAAATCGCCAACACTTATTTATCAAGCCATCCTTGAAAGTTCTGTGCCTGAGCTATAACTGCCTTCCATCCTTGACGGTCCCGTGCACGGTGCTTTCAGTCGTCAAGACCAAGTTGTCTTGCATCCGCGATCACTTGATCTCTATACTGGAGTTTCAGTCTTCCTCTCCTGGTGCTAGAAGATATAATTTGTCGTCCTTTGGCATCGAGGAGCACCAAAGGAGTCTCATATGTTGCAGTGACTTCATATTTGTTTCCAATTTGAATTCTACAAACCCCCTTATTTCTAAGAAAATGTTTCGTTGCAAAAAAACCGGCTCATGCTAGTTTTCAAGGTTCGTTCCTACGAATTCTAATCTCTAGCTGTCGCAGCGCAGTTGAGTCAAAATTAACTGCTCAATGGCCTTCATATCTTTACTCTTTTGGATGAGATTTGGAAACCCACTGTTAATATCAGACGAAGGTGATCAACAGTTTCAATGCTTACAAAACGAATCCGTGATCGATCTTCACTGGGCTCAAAAAGTCGACTAAGAAACTCAAAAGGGGTGTTTTTTTTGTAGACGTCTAATTTTCAACTTGGCAACACTGTTCGTAGTGGCAGCCAATTTGAGAATTGAGAGTTGATTTGTTGTCAAATTCATTGCCATTTGTGCATGAAGACACTCACGCCATAAGCCACTCTTGGAAATTGTAGAAATTTACTTCAAAAATCACGGTTCAATCCGTCAAAACTAATCCTGCATTTCTTCTTCAGCGACGAAACTAACTTCTGGTTGAATTCGCTTTACGTCCATAACCAAACAGTCAGGATCTGGGGTGAAGAAGACTCACAAACTTCTAAGGAGCCACCGTTCGACCCACAAAAAGTCACTACTGGATTTGCTTCATCAGCTGCTGGAGTCTTCATCTTCTTTTTCTTAGGGCGCTACAGTCCAAAAAGTCACTGCTGGGTCTGCCTTATGAGCCACTGGAGTCTTTATCTTCTTCTTCTTAGGGCCCTACAGTCCAAAAAGTCACTGCTGGGTCTGCTTTATGAGCCGCTGGAGTCTTTATCTTCTTCTTCTTAGGGCGCTACAGTCCAAAAAGTCACTGCTGGGTCTGCTTTATGAGCCGCTGGAGTCTTCATCTTCTTTTTCTTAGGGCGCTACAGTCCGAGGTGGACTTGGGCCTCACCCAACACCTGCTGGAGTCGTTGGCTCATATTTCTTCAAAGACGAGATCGACCTGAGCAAACGGCCAATGGAGATCGCAAAAGATCATTGATCACTGATCTTTTTCGTTCCCCAACTGAATGGCCTTAAGTTGGTTTTAGCAACACAGCGCCACATGCCACATGACACGCGACACAATCAATTAATTGAAGGATACCTTTAATGAGCGCATCTTGGGCCCGTTGATTGGGCGCCAAGATCACTTGCTGTCACACTTTTGGTCCAAGATTAAGATGGCATCACACTTCTGAACCACAGGATCTTGGTGGCCTGTGGGGATATGCAAAGTCCCGACTCTATTCAAAAATCTGTAAAACAGAGACTTTGGATCACTTGGACGCGAATATTCGCCGCGTTAATGCTGATATGTAGAGTCCGACCGAACATTCGGCTTTGGCTTCGGCTTCGGCCACCTTCGGAAAAAACTGGCCTTCGGTCGGACTCTACTTGAAGAAGTAGTTAACCCTTGGATCTTCAGACTGCGCTTCATTTGAAGCAGTCGCAGCAGGAGCATGCCAAAAATCATGTTCAGAGGATAATGACATATAATTGTCTTTCAAATCAGGCCAACACCATGGCCATGATTGTGGCCATTTTGAAGGTATTGGACTTTCTTCTTTCTCTATCTTTTCACCTCCATCTATCTTCTTTTAGCTAGTTTTAGGCACGATATCTTTTTTGTTTGCAAACTGGTGGTGTACGAGTGGGAGGACAAGAACCGCCCAGTCCGACGAGTTAAGCCGTGCAACCGCAAGTGTGCCGCCGTCCTACTCACCGTCACCGTGTAATCATTTTGTAACAAAAAAAAACACCCTTTGTCAGTGAAAAGTGCAAGATCAGAGCTGTCAGAGATCTTCAACTGGTAAGTCACACCGAAGGACTACAAGATCGCTGTAAACCTCCTTCAAGCGACTTATGATCACTTGTGAGACAGAGGATCTCCGACTGAAAACCCAAAGACACCATCGCCCCCTTAGGCATCTCAAAATGCACTGCAATCCAAAAAGTGGTGAAAAAAAAATCAAAATTTTGGTCAGTTCCACCGCTTCTTTCGACACACAACCGGGATCAGGCTTTTTGGTGAAAGTAATTGCCTGTGACAAGCCTTGTATCTTAAGCAGCTTAAGCAATTCAACTCTCAGCCAGGTCGTTGTCCACTTACCCAACAAGAGAAAGGAGTCCCAACTCAGCGTTCATCTTCAAAGTCTCGCAAGCCAAAATTCACAATAAGTTCGGGCACCTACACAATACAGTGTGTCTTAAAAATAAAAAAAAAACAACTGTTCGATCGCCAAAAATAAAACACCACCAGCTAGAGTTCAATCCGATCAGCCCCGAAATATGCGCCACCACGGATGACATTAATGACCAGTCTTGGCTTAAATAGAAATGGAAACTTTCCAATCACTTAAAATTAACCAATTGCGAGATGGACTCGGTGGAATGCCTCCAAATCTACTTAAATCGTATTGAAATATCACCGCCATATGGTGCAGAACTCTCTCAGAACAATCCGTGGAATTTGCTAACCTTCCTTTTGTTTGTCGGCTGTTTCTGTTATTTTTTCTTAGCTTAGTGTAAATATATAAAGCCAATAAATAGCATTAACGAGTTCGGAATTAGCTTCGAAAACAAAATATATTACGGGTGCACATGTTTGTGCGTGCGAAACAATAAAAGAAATGCCATACGGCAGCTGACTACATTCCGACGAACTCCTACAATCGCACCGCAAAACTTACGGATTCCATCCCACCCAGCCGACATAAAACAAAGATCTCATCTAGATGTCTGTTTGTACTTAGATATAAAGTCTATTCAAGTCCACCGGAACGGAACAAATGGTTCGAAATTAATTTCAATGTAAAATTAGCCGTCCAGCCCCCGCTTAACCGGGGAATGTCGTAAAGAATTCAACAAACGAGATCGGTCTCTTGGGCGTCTGTTTAGATCGGTGTCGCTGTACAACTGCACGTGTCTAATAAGTGCTTTCAAATGAAACCAACAATACAAACCGATGCCACTGCAATGTGTGAAAGATACACGCTTTCGACACGACCAAACCTTTAACCTATATATTCGAGCCGAAATAAAAGACCGACGCTTAAATTAGGATCACGTTTCGCAATTATTATTGACACACCTGTTACTGACGTTCACACATTTGAGCGCGCACACATTTGGGGCTCGGAGTTTTGTTGGTCCTCCGACATGAAAGCACATTCGCGCAAGGGGGCTTATTGTATCAATGATTGGTCAATACCCATGGGAGTCGTGAATGCGGGCGTAGAGGGAGGGGGGTTGGGTTCACCACTCAATACCCCAACAACACGACAAGCAAAAGAAACGACTTAATAAGCTGAAAAGCGATTGCGAGCAGAAAACAAAAAAAAGAAACAAAAAACAGAAACGATTCACACAGGGGATGATGGTGGGGGAAACGAGGGAACCCGCGAATATCAAAACGTGTATCTGATGGCTATTAAATGGTTGAGTATGGATCAATTGCAGAGGTTAGCGAAATTTAATCGGGACTTGCAGTCGCACTTCTGCTGAGTGTGAACTGATTTATTGGTTACACATTAGCCTGACGGAAAATTGCTGAACTTTGATCCCATGCCCCCTGAAACCATCCATTGGGTGTGGAAACAGTATCAGATGGATGGGGTTTTGTAAAAATTGTATAGAAGATACTTTAGAATATTTCATAATGTCAAATGGAGTTTGATTGAGTTTTCATGGGAACTGTTGTGAGGGTTTTGAACTCGGGATCGAATTCAGGAGACACGCGATTGAAATATATCGGAGAACGTGCAGATGTAAATGGCAAAGACACTTAGAGGCTTGATGCATCAAAAATGGCACGTTTGGACTTTGGAAAATAGGTCAGAAACGGGTCATATTTTTAAAAATCGTTAGTTTTGTTGACTTTTGAAGACGGTGCTTTTCTTTACCGTGTTTGAGTTTCGAGAGAACTGCTGTGAGGGTTATGAACTCGGGATCGAATTCAGGAGAAGGTTCAGACGTAAATGGCTAAGACACATAGAGGCATGATGCTTCAAAAATGACACGTTTTGTGTTTGGAAAGTAGGTCAGAAACGGGTCATATTTTTAAAAATCGATCATTTTGTTGATGTTCGAGAACAGAGGTACTTTTTATCATCCCACTGAGAGCAAAAGCGTCACCAGGCAGGTGAAGTGGTACCTCGGAAGATGATTTAAGAAGGAAAAGCCTTATTTATGAAACCAGTTTTCGAAACCATGGCAAAAATTCGATTCAAAGTTGAGCTCAGTGCTAAGCGAGTTATCAGCGTAAGGGACTACTAAAAGTCATCTAGAACCAATAGCCGTGGATTTGAAAATCAGTCTTTCATCATGAATGCACTTGAATATAAATTGGGTTCAACATTCGATTGGAAATATATAATGTGAGTGGTCATATGACAGCTTTTAGGAGGTTAGTATTTTAAACCTTTTTCTTAACACACTTGTCATAAAAATTCGTATCTTTTGAACTTTAGTGACGAAGACTATTTGAAAAATCACCTGAATCAGATTTTTGTTCAAGACTTTTCGTCAGGGAACCCATATTTTCAAAGTATTTACGACTTGAACTGTTTCGAAAATCGTCTTGAAAGTCGATTTTTAAGATTGTTGATACACAGAAACCCTTTGATTTGAGAGTTGAATGCAGCGATTTCTTTGATTGACTGATTTAATCGTCCAACTTGTCGAAAAGATTGATTGTGAAAAACGAAGTTAAAACAAACTTTCACAACTGTTTGCAATCCTTTGTTGGCAGTCGTGTTATGAACCTGCAACTCAATGTTCGATCAAGAAAAACTGAAAAAATACACGACATCAACTCAACTGAAGAATGAAAAGTCTGAAATGCAAGACAAATTTTGTATCTATGATGTCAACTGAACTGAAGAACGAAAAGTCTGAGATACAAGACAAATTTTGTATCTATGAAGTGACGCCGCAGTTTTTAGTAAATTCCAAGCACTCTATATCCATCAGAAATCGATTTAAAATACATATCTTAACGATAGATACTTTTTCGTTGTATCTACTAGATCATAGATACACAAAAAAAAAAGATTACCTCCCATTTATGGCACCTCGTGTACGTGTGTACTCCGCTGTGAGAATAAAAACTGTGTCAGAATTCGAAACGTCTGTTGCAAGTCACCATCACCTGTCTGGCTTGCCATATCCACACATCACCCCGTTTACACTTGTGTCCTTCCCCGTTCCACGAACATCATCTTCTCGCTATCGACACCGCCACACATTGCGCCGCGGCAAAAGAAGAAGAAAATAAACGAACGAACGAACAAAAAAAAAAACGACGAGTTTCTTCGGAAAAATCCGAGGAAAAGAAAAGGAAAAACGCAAAGGCAACCGTATATGACTAATTCCATCTGATTTTTACTACCTGCTAATGGAAATTCCTTTCCAATTTGTTGTTGCTTAATTTTGCTCGTCTGCCAAGCACGGAAATGGGTGTTACAAACTGTTTGTAGCACTCCCCAGCCAGATGGGTTTCCCGTCAATGCCGAGGACGTGGTGGATGAGGCGACGGCGAGGGCGGTGGAGGTGGACGAGGTTCACACACAAATTTACGATACGGGGGCAATTTCTTCGAATTTCACTGCTCGTCGTTTTGCAAGAAAATCAAAACGAACAACAAAACGACTGAGAAAAAGAACTTCAAAGGCCGCAAGACTTAGCACAGGGCTCACACTATAAGCAGTCGTCTCGTCTCATGGCGGCGGTGGTGATGGCCTCTGGGGAGGGGGTGAAGAAGATGCCGCTCGGACAGTGTGTATGCACATCTTGTTTTCCCTTCTAATCTTTTTCGTAATGGTTTTTTTTTCTTCCTCCTGTTTTATTGTGTTTATTCGCGCGCACACCCCCTTGTTCCATTGAAAATTCAATGTTTGAGGCGGTGTTTTTTTTTCGCTCTTTTGTTTCTGCTGGATCAGCACAGCTGGCAGATGACGCTCCAGATACACGGGCAATTGGCGGTGGGAGGGATGTTTTGTAAACAGGGAGCAGGAAGAAAACGCCAAAGATGGGAGGGGGAGGGTGATGCGGTGAGGGCGAACAAATTGAAACCCACACACCGACTGAGGGGGTGGAACATTTAAATGAAAGGCAACAGTACTTACTCTCCAATTCGACACCCCCAGTCGGTGGTGTCGGCAGCGGCGGCGACGGCGGCGTGCGATGTGAATTTAAAGGAAAGCAAAACGATTTTCCGCCGGTGTAGACATCTGTTACCACAAAATGTTGGAAACGATTTACGAGCAGTTTTGAAAGAGTGCTAGACATTATTCTTTTTATTGGACATCCAAAATGGCGGGATTGAAATGTAATCCGATTGATTTTATGATTGATATCCATGAAGTTGATGGGGGGTGGAGAGAGGGAGGGAGAAGATTGTACGAATTGTACACGCAAATGTGGAAGTTTTCTTTGAAAAGAATATTTCGTGAGATTTTTTTTTTCGGTTTGGTTTACCAAACCTTCTTCGTGAGAAGTGTGTATCTTCAGCTTGGGGTGGATACAGGGGTGTAGATAGTAACATCATGTTACCGATTAAAATGAGTTTTTGTAGCGAATGCTTGAAAAAGATATAATTTTTGAAAAGTTTTGTGTGATTCAATGGAAGGTTTCAATTTGAGTATGTCTCGAAAGACATTGCTGTTCGATAAATTTTGAATATTTTTTCTTCAGAGTAATGCTTTAAGTCTGACATTTGACAGGGAAGTCAAAATTGGTTGAAAATTATAAAAGTCTGCGTAGACTTTGACTCTTGAAGTAAACTCCATGTTCTTGACTTCAACCATCTTGAAGTATCTTCTTCCTCAAACAACTGGATGGCGCAGTTGGTTAGATGTCTGCCCCAAGTGAGAGATGTCCCAGGTTCGAATCCCTGTGAAATCGAATCTGGTCCAGTCACCATTTGCCGTTGGGATCAAATTAACGGCACTGGAGTAGGTTGCTACCTGGCAGTACAATGGACCAGTTTTGAGTCTGAGTGCTCCAGTAGTGCTTCAAAAATCCTCCGAAAAAAAAATCTTCTTCCTCTACTTTGAACGGGTCTGTAGGATGGTTTTGTCTTATTGGGAATCTTTACAATTCAAAATCATCCAATTGGCATGAATATCAATTTTTTGTCATCCTCTGGTGCGTTGCTTATATTTTTTTTTTAACTTACAAAAATTGGTGAAGCTGATAGCGGATAACCTCTATCTTATATCGCAGTAAATGTGAGTACTTCTAGTTCAAAATTGTGCAATACAAGCTACTTATGCCATTTTGTAATATCAATCGTATCATATTTGGATTGTAATCTCCAATTGAATCACCTCTCACAAATGTATCTGCGGTCTCCTGAGCTATCTTAAAGTCCTCTTCGCCACTTGCATGATAAAAAATCATTCTCATGCAAGTCTGTGTCCTGCATTTGGTAGTTTTTCAACTCAATTTAATGAGTAAAAAATATGCTCAAAAAGGACCTTGTATCTGTATCTTTCATCTCCTCTTATCAATTCCCATTCCCTTGCACGCGTTTTTCTGTATCTGTCCCATCTTTCATTTCATTTGGTGACAATCTGAAGACAAATACTTGTGGGAAAATCCCCTTCTTTTCCAGTAAATCTCATACAGACGCACACAAACACCATTCACATGGCATGTGGCAAGAACAATCTGCATTTATATTTTCGTGACACATGTCAGACATGGCAAAGATTATCTACGCTTCGTTTGGATTTCATCCCTTAGCATCTTGGGATTTCTCCATGTCCTTCGTGCCCCGATTGCAAAAACTACTGTGTACGGCGAGGAGAGTTTCTGTCCGGCTTTTCACTTTGGGGAAGAGTGATAACAATCTAAATTGTGTTGACATCACTTGGAAGCAGTTGAATACAATATTCCCCATTGGCGCCAAACATTTGATACACTTGATTGCATTTAATAGTCGTTTCTTGTGAATTCCCTTTCTTTTCGTTTTTTTTTCGCTTGTTTGCTGTGTTAAGAGCTTGACCGGCTGGGGGGGATGGAGAGTCTCTGTCCATGGATGGCGACGTGGGGGTGGGTGACAATTGGTTTCACGAGACAGATTGTATCGTTGAGACTTTGATTAAAAAGTGGATAAGTGATTCTGGAAGGAAATGCCGAAGATGTGACTCGGGGAGCTCCCTTTCACTTTCTCTCGTACAAACCCTGCTGCCCTGTCAACTGTCAGTAAATCACAGAATCAGCAAAAAATCAGCCTCCGTCACCAGAGCCATGTCAACAGTCGACAATTGTCGAAATGAACCCAACCATTTGTGCCCACCACCAATCTTCTCAGACGGAATTTCTCAGCCAATAAACATAAAACTCTCCCCAGAGGGGCAGATACTGAGTTCATCTTTCCCCGAAATCCGAACCGGCAAAAACGAAAAAAAGAAAAAAATCCGAAAAAGAAATATTGTACGTATCTTCAACTTGAACCAGCTGGGCTCGGGGTTGGGAGGAATGAGCCGAGTGGCAGAGGCAAAGGCCACATGAACCCATTATCGTGGGCCAATATGTTCTCGATGTCAAGCACGTCGGGCATGCAGAAGATATGTACCGAAGATAAACGCATCCACCACTGACTGTGTGTATTCTTGTACGCCACTCACCCATCTGGTGAAGTGAAGTGGTTCTGGCCAAGAGCACAGATTTACTCCGTGCCACACATTAAAAATAAAAGGCCAATAAAAAGAGCAAAAAGAGAGAGGGGGCAAAAAGACGAGAAAACGTCCTATGAAATCAATAAAACTGGCGACCGAAAAGGATCCTCTTTTGAGTTCTTTTTCTTTCTGCTGGTCCTTTCGCCCTCACCCCCAGCCTCCCGCCGAGAGACCGAGAAACGAAACGACGACAAAGAGGAAGATCCATTCTCCACACTGGACGTCCACGAGCGTGTGTGTGTGTGCGTGCGTGTGTTCGTCGATGGCCAGCCAGACTATGTAAATCCCTTTTTAACCAAGTGGCAATAGCAATCTTTCAGCTGGCTCTCTGTTCCTCTCGTGCACGGCCCACATGAACAACAGCGCGTTCGGACAACTGTGTGGTTCTTAGCACGCCGCACGATATCTCTCGAGTACATCTCTATTTCCCCCAAATCCCACTCGGATGAAACCGAAAACACACAGCATCCAGCGAGGGACCGAAGAAAGAAAAAAGGAGACGACGAATAGCAACAAAAAGGACACAAACCTACCTCTCTCCATCCGTCGTCGTCGCTCTGTGTGTGCTCCCCTTTGGCAATAAACATAAAACTTCATCCATTGACTTTTATATGGAACAGATGGCGCCAAACCAATACTCCCCAATTGCCCAGCCAGCCACCCGATGCTTCGTGGTTCCCTTGCTCCCTGGTGTCCCTGCTGCTGTTCGAGAGGAGCTCACGACGACGATGCTGCCGCTTCTGCTGAAGACGATGATCACGACGACGACGATGATGATGATGATGATGATGAGGAGGATGATTCCATGCCTGGTTCGGATGCCAATACGACACCAATTCACGCAAAAATTTCCTACGCCTCTCCCCGTCGGCACACAGATACCCACCCATACCCACACTGCAGCGTCAACAAGATGACTCTGCGTCTTTGCTCTGCCCCCCGGCGGAGCAGTGAGGCGGTGAGCAGCTCTGAGTCTGCGGAGAAGTGGTGGACTTTTCGCTTTATCCAATTTTTATGTTTGCTCACTCTCTGGGCTCAATCGGCAATTCATAACTCCTAAAAGAAGGCAGAAGGGCGCACGGTCCATCGTCACAGTGTTCGTCATCAGCAGCCAGCCACAGTAGTAGCCCACATCGAACAGAACAACTGGAGCCAGTTAGTAGATCAAAATGTGGGCCTGGGTCTGGCCCGAGGGAGGGACGAGGTGAGGTCGACTGGAGTCGACTACAAGGCTAAGAGGATAGAAGGGTGTCCTTTTTAGTCGTCGTCGTTGTCGTTGTCGTCGCCATTTTCACATGAACACACACTGCACATGTATGGAGATGGAAACCTAGTTAGCTGGAGTTTTATGGGTACGTCGTCGCCGACACCGTGTGTATGTGTGTGTGTGTGCACTGCTGAAGGAGATAATATCTTTCCACTCTTCACGTCGTTGGTCCACCGATGCCGCCATCGTACAGTGAAATCCTATAAAGTTAATGCGTCTTTCCCATGCCAGGGCACTCCATATGATTGGTTATCTCCTCCCCGGCGTACACACAGTGCTACCATTATTGGCAGTGGATACCGTGTGGTAGTTTTTGGAATCCATGGTAGCGGTCTAGATGGTTTGATGAGCTGTAAAATGACAACGCTACGGCAGGCGTCGTCATCGCCATCCTCTTCGGACTGTCATCAGTGCATAGCACGACTTCAGCGTAGTCGCAGCCGTCTGTTGTCTAGAAGAATGACGAGTAGCTGGGGACAGTCTTCTCTTTACCTTGCTCACGGTAGTCAACTTTAATTGACATCTGTTTAAACAGTAAAGTATCTCTCGTTCGCTCACTTAGTGGCGCTCGCCCCAACGATGGCCTATGATGCACTGCACGTGTGAGTGTGTTCGGTCTCTCCTCTCCATACTCGTGTTCGCATTGTGTATTGGAAAATTAGCCGACGACGGTACACATCTATTTTATTTACTCTAGAAGTTTGACGTACACTTTAAGTCATACGCTGATATAGTGATCAGTTGATGGCGCTTTATGTAACCCTATACACGGACGGCTCGCCGATGGTTGGGTGGCTACGACTTGGCGCAGTAAACCTGCTGCGGTCGCTTCAGATGACGACAACGACAACGACGACGACGATGATGATGATTGTGCACTTGTGCTGTGTGCAGTACGGTGCGGTTGTAGAGGCATTTAATTGTCAACCCATTCGGTTGTATGTTTGATTGTCATACATACATAAACCGATTCAATTGAGGTAGACCGACGACGGTGAGTGAGGCCGGATGGGAGGAGGATGCATTATTAGGCGGGATGAGGCGCCAGTGTATTTAAGGAATCTTGATAGATCTAGATGGGGCGGCAAGATCTGGACGACCAAGTGCAGCGTAAACAAATGGAAGAAAATATGTGACATTCTGCTGTGGGTTAGGCAGCGCCTGTCATCGACTGACATTTGATGGGGTCTTCGGTTACTTATGTCAAGTTGTGATGTCGGTTATGTCTGACCTGTCATCTGTTCGATTTTTTTGGTGCGTTGCCGGATGCCTGTTTTGGGTACAATTGGATGGGAATGCGATGCGATGGAGGAGGTTCAGGCAAAAAGTGTAGAGATTGATGATGATGATGATGGAAGCGATTTTGATTTTTTAGAGATTTTGACAGGAAGTGTAGAGATTTTGACAGAGAACGTAAATATTTGGACAGAGCATGAAGATTTTGACAGAAAGTGCAGATAATTTGACAGAGAATGTAGAGATGTAGGGATTTTGACAGAGAATGTAGATATTTTGACAGAGAGTGTAGAGATTTTGACAGATAGTGCAGAGATTTCAACAGAGCGTGCAGAGATTTATACAGAGCGTGTAGAGATTTTGACAGATAGTGTAAAGATTTTGACGGAGAGTGTAGGGATTTTGACAGAGAATGTAGAGATTTTGACAGAGAGTGTAGAGATTTTCACAGAGAATGTAGATATTTTGACAGAGAGTGTAGAGATTTTGACAGTTAGTGTAGATATTTTGACAGAGAGTGTAGAGATTTTCACAGAGAATGTAGATATTTTGACAGAGAATGTAGAGATTTTTACAGAGAGTGTCTTTATTTTGACAGAGAGTGTGGAGATTTTGACAGAGAGTGCAGAGATTTCAACAGAGCGTGCAGAGATTTATACAGAGCGTGTAGAGATTTTGACGGAGAGTGTAGGGATTTTGACAGAGAATGAAGATTTTGACAGAAAGTGTAGATAATTTGACAGAGAATGTAGATATATAGGGATTTTGACAGAGAATGTAGAGATTTTGACAGTTAGTGTAGATATTTTGACAGAGAGTGTAGAGATTTTCACAGAGAATGTAGATATTTTGACAGAGAGTGTAGAGATTTTGACAGATAGTGTAGAGATTTTGACAATGTGCTGAGATTTCGACAGAGCGTGTTGAGATTTTGACAGAGAGTGTAGAGATTTTGACAGAGAACTTAGATACTTTGACAAAGAGTGTGGAAATTTTGACAGAAAGTGTAGAGCATTTGACAGAGAGTGTAGAGATTTTGTTGAAAAAAGTCTCCACCGCCATGTTTTTGTCCACTGGTGCACTGTGACTCAGTGCAGTCTCAAACGTGTCATTTCATGACTTCAACAGTCAATCTGAGCGCCAAACCATCTGCGGAAGTTGAGCAACCCCAATTTTGACATTTGTTCTTGAATAAAAAACGCGCGTACAAGGTGAAAGAATGTCACAAAGAGCACACGGGTGGCTGTTCTATGAAAAGCACTGTGATCGACTTCTTTGGCATTTCTTATCTCGCACATCCATTGTCAAACAAAAAATCCAGAGTTCATGGCTTCGAAAAATCCCCAAAAAAAAAAACGACGCAACTCAAGTCAGGGACATCTTGAGTGACTCCCACCACAGTTGTTCGTGCTGAACACAGATCACGCTTCTCGTTGTGAACACCCCCGGCTCGTGGCTGTTCAAGTTCACCACCTTATCGCGAACGGAAAACACTTTGAATCACTAGAACATCATGTGTTTCAAAGATTCAAGATTCCCCTAAGCCTACATGCCAGACAGACAGCGAAGAACAAAAAAAAAAATAAGCATGAAAACCACTTGACCATTGGCGTGGCTTGTGACACTATCGTTACTCCAACAAGGTTATCATCGTTCCGTCGAATGACAAAACTGATTATCACTGGTTTTCCTCATGCCGGCCGTGGGTGATGCAATCTCCTATCGGCGATCCAATCTCATTCGCGTGGGATATCTTTTCCTCATATCGGGAGTGTATCTATATCTTTCACCTCGCCATGCGTTCACTTATCAATCCAACTTCCGTTGACGTTTATCGATAAAATATTTCTTGTATCTCTCGCCTGGGACGCACGAACTTCTTGGGATGTCAATTGGCTGTGTTCACCCCGCCCCAACCGATGGGACACCCTGTTCGTTTTTTCTTCTTCTTCTGTTGACAGTTAAATTACAATCTTAACCCTGTTGGCTGACCCATTTGTTTGTTTATTGGCATCAATCTAGATGCTATTTATTATTTTGCCATGAGACAAGAGCAGCGAGCCGCAGAGGCGGAGCGGCGAAAAAAGGGAACGAATTGTGAGATACTCTGAGGCAGATGTTGGGGAGGCATGGGTGAGGGTGAAACTTTTCTGTGTGGCGCTGGCTGAGTTGGCTCGGGGTGATCACTGGGGGGCGGGCTAAGGGTAGTTTTCTGTCACACATTCTAAGTACGTTCGTCGGAAATAGAAAATTAAATTGAGGCGCCATAGTTCTTACTCGAAACGGAATCTATAGTTGCTTTGCTCTAAATCGTTAAGAGTGCGACTGGTACGAGCACGAGTCGATGGAAGAACTTCCCTACCGTCGTCGTCGTCGCCCTCGTTATCGTCTACTGTGTGTATGTGCTTTGCCGTGTATTCAGTCTCGTATTTTGGTGGCGATTGGGGGGAGTGGTGCTTAGTCGTGATGTTGTTTGGTTTTATAGGATTTTAATTGATTGTGCGGGGAGGTATGGTGTGACGATGTTGGCGGCGAGGGATTTAATTACTGAGGGTAGATGCGATCTGGTGTGCTGCGGGTTTTCATTGATGACTTTCGAGGTGGTTTGAGGAGCAATGGAGCATGGTTGCCGCATTGATGTACTCTGGGTTGTGTTTTTTTTTTCTTTTGGGTACTTTTTGCTAGAGGAGCGAGCGAAATATCTTAGCCTTTATTACGAATCAGTTTTAATGGTTTTTGAGTTTACAGTCGTGGTTGTGGTGGGAACATTCTCCCCACGAAATTTGACTAAGTCGTGAAATGAAGGGGGCAATAAGCGAATAGATTGGAATTGATCTCTGCGATGCGCCGATGGAGTATCAGAGAATATCCAAGTCAACCTGTTTTGACTTCCCTGTTGTGCCTTTAGAGTCAAAAGATCGTGTCCAAGAGATCGGTAAGGACAGCGATCGAAACACCAAACTAAATTTTTAAATTCCAAGGAGGGAACGGGTTTCAAAAGATCGTGTCTAAGAGATCGGCAAAGACAGCGATCACAGCACCAAACTACATTTTTGAATTCGAAGAAGGGAACGAGTGTCAAAAGACCCTGTCCTAGAGATCGGTAAGGACATCGATCAAAGCACCGAACTACATTTTTGAATTCCAAGGAGGGAAAGAGAAGCTTGAAGCTGAAAGGCAGGCCCAAGTTCACTACTGGCTGTAGCGCCACCATTTATTATTTGGAAAGAACAAGAAGTCACTTGACAGCCCAAATGTTGTCAAAAGAAGGTTGTCACTGAACAGGCAAACTCCTGACCTATCAAAACATTTTGCTGACAGGTTTTGAATGAGCTTAAAATACCAACAATACCGTCAGAGAAAGAATGACGTCAGATTGCGGATAAATGTCAAACTTTTTCACAATCTGTCCGAATGTCAGGCACTCACTGGAATGCACGGTGACATGAAATGTCAACCACAATACGAATGCGACACATTGTCGCTGTTTTAATGAGACAATTTGTCACTGAGTGAACGCATTTCCCCGCCAATGCATCACTTTGTCGCATTTTTTTGCAATCCGAGTGACATTTAAGGTGTTTTGAAAGACACGTCTGACATCTGTCAAAGGAGTAAACAGACACACGCGCAGATTCAAATTCATGACTTGATTCCGTCTGAACTCAGGTGAATGTGAATTGATCATGGGATTGGTTTGAGATCAGCGAGAAGGACAAGACTAAAAAAGCGAAGGGTACTTCAAACGTCAAGAGACTTTGACAGTTGGAAATACTTTTCGTTTGAAATCTGAAACTGCATATACACTCGAGAAGAAATGCCTTTTAAGGGAATATCCATGCAAATTTGACTGGCTAAAGTGACAGCTGATCAAAGAATGACATCCTTCTGTCAAAATAGATTTTGTTTCACAAAAGTGACAGCTGATCAAAAAACGGCGTCCATCTGTCAAAGCAGATTTTGTGTGACATAAATGACAGCTGATCAAAAAATGGTGTCCATCTGTCAAAGCAGATTTTGTGCGACAAAAGTGACAGCTGATCAAACAATGACGTCCATCTGTCAAAGTAGATTTTGTGTGACAAAGGTCACAGCTGACCAAAAAGTAACGTGACAAAAGTGACAGTTGACCAAAAAATGAAGTCCATATGTCAAAGTAGATTTTGTGTGACATAAATGACAGTTGAAAAAAATAAAGAAAATGCCGTCCATCTGTCAAAGAAGATTTTGTGAGACAAAAGTGACAGTTGACCAAAAAATGGCGTCGATCTGTCAAAGAAAATTTTGTGTGACATAACTGACAGCTGATCAAAAAATGGCGTACATGAGTCAAAGTAGATCTTGTGTGACAAAAGTGACAGCTGACCAAATAATGGCGTCCCTCTGTCAAAGCAGATTTTGTGTGACAAAAGTGACAGCTGACCAAAAAATGAAGTCCATCTGTCAAAGCAGGTTTTCCTTAAACTTTTAGAGTCAGCTCAGTTTCTCGTGCAAAATAATAGAAGAACCGTCCAACAATCACTCAGTAAACATTTCTACAATCTGACAGTCGTTTTTGCGATCTTAGCACGATCCCCCCCCGGCATCGAGTTCCCCATCGAGCTGACAAGTGCCTCCACACAGTAGGTGATAGTAAGTAGCAAAAGATTGCACTTATTTAACGACAAGCAGACCTTTTATCGGATGTTTATATTTGCCATCAGATACATTGTGTGACGAGTGCTTTATTTCATCGCATTTGTCGCAACGTCTGGTTTTGATAGCATTTCTCCAAACGTCATTGCCAATGAAAACAAGTGCGCATATACGTCAATTCCACACCTTAAAGGTGTTTCAATCACAACTGAATACACTCATCAAAGTCTGATCTCAGAGCAGCAAAGGTGCCGTAGATACCACCGCTCGGTGGTGGGTGATGTAAAGGCGAAGAGAAGAAAAAAAAAACGCAAACTGAATCTATCGCGTTTTGCCGTGCTTCAGCCACACACGGGTGGTAAACAATTGAACAGGTGTTTAATATTTTCATAATGTCTCTGCCGTTATGTGTATCCCCGACGCGTCGGTCGTCTCCATTGTCCATGGCAAATATTTATCCAACATTCTCTAATCAGACATCGTACACACACACACCACCCACACACCGTGTCGCTTCAGCTACTCCCGATTGAACTTATGTCGGCCTCCAATTGCACCAGTAGCACCGCACAGCACCACGCCGCACACACAGTTCGTCTATAAATATGGCATCTGTGCTGTGGATACATTTGGAGCGCGTGTGTTAAACCATCTGGGCACACGTAAATTATACATATTATATATTGTAGCCGAGAACAAGTGTGTTTGTTGGTTTTTTTTTTTTTTTTTTTGTGTTTTTCTCTTCGCGCTTGAACGAACCGTAGCTGACTGACAAACAGTTTGCGCCCAGCTAGACGCCAATAATTGCCTCATTGACATAACAGTTTTGCGTTGTTCTCTGTCATGCTTAACAGAAAGCTATCTTTTGTATCTTTTGTCTTGAATTCTCACATTTCATGAATCTTCAGCGGAATGTTGAGGTTTCAGTGACCTAAGCGATCCGCACATGTACCCCTGTGTGTGCTCAAAAAAAGATTCTTCGTGCGAAATTTGATCCATCTTCTGCATGCATCCACCGGCAAACAGACAAACACACTCGAACAAGTGGTGTGGCGGCACAAATTGGCACAAGTAATAGTTGTTAATTATCATCACCGCTATTGACAGATAGTTTGACGATCATCCAAGTCGACACGGCTGTATAGACGGACGCCGGCCGTCACCATCATTGGCGGCATTCCCGCCGCCGCCGCCGCCACCGCCACGATGTGGCATTTCCAACTGTGGGGCAAGTGCCAGACAATGATTATAGATACAATCACGGTGATGATGATGTACGAGTGAATACAACACGTAGGTACGTTTATCTAGCAGCGCTCATCGTCGAAAGGTTTTGCACCGGCCGCTAGAGAGTGCGAATTGTGTGTGCGAATGGGGAGGGGGGGAGATAGATACTCTTGTATCTCCCACTCGACAAACGTTAATTATGTGTGGCGCTATGCAGGCAAGCTGGCAAGGAGGCAAACACTCACAACTCAGGCAAACAGTCAGTCAGGTAGGCTTGAGGCCGAGTCAAACAGGCGGGCGGCAATCAACTTGGCTTGAAACAGACACAAAACATTCATTCACTTGTCATGTGTGGTGGTGGCATAGGTGTACGCCATGGTTGGTCTTCTCGTCGACTTAATGTCTCGGTCTCTTCACTCTCCACTCCACAAGGTGATTGATGATGATGGTGATGAAGAAGCAAAACGCTGTTCACCATCGCGAAGTGCTGCACTCAGTGCTGTGTGAAAGCCGGTGAAGGGGCTTTACGCTCAACTCCTTGTTGGTTGTTTCGCCACAGGAAGACGCGCCACGGTTTAACAGGATGATTTGCGTACAAAAATCAACCAAAGAGAACAAACATAAGTTTAACCACAAATTTGTATCTAAATACGGTACAGCGACACGCGTGAAGGAATATCTTTCTCCTCGTCCTTTTTTTTTGTGAATTTCAAATGAATTTCAGCAGACATTTGTTGCATAAATCGCATTCAGTACCATTCGCATTTCGCATTCAAAATGTGTGTGACACTGGCAACTAGTCATCATGCAAAACGACTTGCAGTCGTATCTCCGCAGTGTATCTCTGTAGATGTAGGATGAGGTGTATTCATTGTCGCTTGATTGATTTGCGTCAATTATGAGCATTTTATTCAATTGCAATTGCTGGCAGAACTAATATACCATCGTCGTCATCGTTATAGTCACCGTCATCATCGTCATCATCAACATCGGCCACATCCGATGTGTGGTGGCGCCAAGAGCATTTAGCATTCCTCGACTTCGATGTCGAATGCAGCTGTCAGTTTAATGGTCGGCTATTAAATGACAATAAATGTCTTTTAGGTGTTTAATGGGAATTTGACTTGACGATCATATTGTGAATATTAAGAGAGTATAACAAATATTTTAAACGCCGCGATCGGTGAATAAATTTTCTCTTTTCAATGGAAATCACTTTTGTACAATTATTCATTGGCCACTCGTCACCGCCGCGCGGTTCGAATCTGCAGCGAATTTTGCTGGTCTTTTTTTTTACGATCTTTTGTGTGTGACAACGGGTCGATGGGTAGCATTCTGGAGCTAATTTTCTGTCAGACGTCTTCATTAAATCCAATCAAGGAGGTTATTAAACAGAAATCGCAGACAGTTGCGATACAGTGGCGGCAGTTGCAGACAGAGACACACGCACGGTTCAAATGTGGGGGGCTCATTTTTGGTGAAGTCCTACATTTTTTTTTTGATGAACTTCAGATCGTTTTGTTCTCACTAATTGACAAGTTATGTGGAACGATTTAATTTAATTTGATTATTGTATCAACATTTTTGTGGGGATAGCCGAGTTCTTATCAAGAAGTCGTCTAAGAGTCATCACGGCGGATGAATGTGGGGTGGTACGCAAAGTGATCAACTGATCAAAGTCCTCGGGCTTTTCGGGGCTGCCGTCTGCTGATCAAAGTCTCCGGGGTTTTTTTTTCGAATCTGTGAAATGTTCTTCGATGTATTTGTAGAGGTGAATGTGGAGTCGAATTCAGACAGAACAAGTGGGTCATGTTGTTGAGTCCTTGAGAGAGATGAGTTTTAGACTAATTTCTGCTGAATAATTTTTGATAATCAGTTCATTCAGGAATTCGAATTTTGTGTGAGGTAAGTTGGGGCAAATTGGAATAAAAAAGATACAAGAGACAAGAGTATCTTCCCTCTAGCCCTCTCTAGCGGCCGGTGAAAAACCTTTCGACGATGAGCGCTGCTAGATAAACGCGATGAATACTGTCATGTGCGGCTTCAAAATCGATGAAGAGGAGGCTTGTTGAATCTCGCTTTCCCGGAGGTCTTCTTAGGCACTTATTAAGACAGCATCTCGTTCGTTTATGACAGTCTGACAATATCTGCCTCAAAATTTGTATGGTGTCCCACAAGAGTGTAATTTCGGTCCAGTTTTCTTTAAGAAATTCTCAATTTCGAATTAATTAATTAATGATTTATTTCAAAGCTCGAGACAGTCTGTCGAGATTTGTCTGAAGCGTTCCACAAGAGGCTAAATTTGACCAATTCTCTTTCAAATATTTCCGGTTGGTTTGTTGGGTTCGAACCACGAACCTTCGGTGCCGGAGTCTAAGTCCTGAGTGGCTAACAACTTTACGCGACTCCATATGTGTAATGCATAATTAAAAATTAAAAATTACAGTTGGTGTGTTGGTGCGGATTCGAACCACACACCTTCGGTGTCGGAGTCAATGCACTCGAACAATAAGTCCCGACGGGGCTAACGACTTAACGTCGACTCCAAATGTGTAATCAAAGCTTATATTTCTTTAGCGTTGCCTTACAAATGCCGGTTGGTTTGTTTGTGGGGGTTCGAACCACGCGCCTTCGGTGTCGCACGCAATCACTAAGCCACGAACGAAGACCTTAAATGATTTTCTTGGTAAAATTCACAAGCTTCTCTCGGGAATTTTTGTGGATTTCAGGCTCAGTTCAAGTTCTGCTACAAAACTACACTTCTGCTTATGGCGCTTCAGTCCGGGGGGGACTTGGGCCTCAACCAACGAAACACGATCTTTAGCTAGCTGGCGCCAATCGCGCACGTCAAGTTGGTTGGCACCTTCTCGACTTGGTAGCGCCAATTTGTACGTGGACGTCATCTGTTGCGTTGTCCCACTGATTCAGAGTCGAAAACAAAAATGAGTTAAGCAGACTCTTACTCCCAAGACTTAAGTAAAAACTTGTGGTGAATCTTGTTTACTAGCTAGAGATCAGTTTCCCAACAAAGTCTGACTCATTCCTTGTTTTCGGAATGCATACTGATTTGCAGTCTAATTTGAAGAAAGAAAACAACTCCGTCAGAGTCTCCCAAGAATTGGAAATGAGTTGGAATTCAATGTCAATCAGACACCAACGGGATTTTCTATGAAAAGATTCCAACAACCTCATGACGAACTATCGAAGTCACTGCCTTGATTCACCTTGCATCTGTTACTCCCTGAATAAATTCCCAAAAAAATTTCTGCCATTCTTCCCACGGATGCACAGAAATGCCCGCATCATGGGAACCTCATCGTTACCATGCCAGCAAATTCCGATTTATGACATCTGTGGAATTCAAAGGACCATTTCAAGAATTCCCTTACAATCTCCAAAAACTCCACATATGTGTGCTTCCCAAAAAATTATGATCAAAGAATGCATGGGACTCCCGAATTCGGCAACGTCAGCTTCGAGTCAAAATCGGAATCTCATCCATATGCATAAATCGCATCTATCAAAAGATTTAATTAACATCGCATAATTGTCCAATTCGTAATGAAACTATAACCATAATCCGCGTCCGTCTGGAAATGAGAAAATATCCCAGCGTTTATGCCATTGCCACCCAGTTGCACGGTACACCCCATCAGCGTCCTCGTCATCATCAGTGAAAGACAGTAAGGCAAGTGATTTTATTGCAACAGATACTGAGACATTGGCGGCAGAGCATATTTCCATAAATTATGACAAAAAGCGTAAAAAATGCATTTAATTTATGCATACCACAAGAACGCATTCACAGTCACGGTCCAATGCAATACCTAAATGTCCTCTTACTGGATGCCAATTAAAATAATTAATTAATTTCTTTATATTGCAACAAAAATGCGCAGAGCAGGAAAAAAAAATGAAAAGAAAAGGAAAAACATCCAAACTGAATTAATGAACCGTCCAAAGATGACGAGTCGAGCTGTTGGCGACGACAGTGTGCTAGTTTTAGATCGGGAAAACTTCAGAGTGATGACGGCGATAGGAGCGATTATGAGATGATGATGACATTATAGAACGTGCAGTGCAGATAACGAGACTCATTTGGAAAACCATCTGTTAATCGATGTTACTCAGAATTCGATTGAGCTGAGTTTGTGCATGAATCTGCGCGCAACTACGCATTGCAAATTTCCAGTGAATATTTATTGCCTGTCGCGTGTGTTGGACTCTGACATTTGTATCGATGAATCGATCGAACGAAACTGATCGGGAGGATATGTTAATGTTACGTGTTATTGGTTGATAGAGATTAATCCGGGTGGGAGGTTGAGATCGATTTTGGAGTGATTTTGTTTAGAGATCTGAGATAAATTAAGTAATTAAATCGAATACGAATATGGATGGCGCAGTTGGTTAAGTGCTTGCCCGAAGTTCGAGGGGTCCCAGGTTCGAGTCCCAGTGAAATCGATTCTTGTCCAGTCACCATTTGCAGTTGGGATCAAATTAACGGCAGTGGAGTAGGAACCTGGCAGTACAATGGACCAGTTTTGAGTCTGAGTGCTCCAGTAGTGTTTCAAAAATCCTTCGAAAACAAAAAAAGTCTAAAATTAAATCGAAGCTGGAAATATTTGAAAGTAAACTGGACCAAAATGACTCTCTTGTGGGACGCCAGTTTGAGACAGTCAGTCTAGTCAGTCTATATCGTATTTTGAAGTAAATTACGAGTAAGTAAATAAACCGAGGGGGAAAATATTTAAAAGAAAATTGGACCAAATTTAGTCTCTTGTGGGACGCCTGAGACCGAGGTCTGTCTGACTGTCTCAGACTGAAATGAAAATTCGAAATTGAGAATTTCTTAAAGAAAACTGGGCCTAAATTACTCTCCCTTGGGAGGTCATAATAAAATTTGGGACAGTTCTTGCCAGACTGTCTTGAGCTTTGAAGGGGCTATTGGCTGTTGGTTGTTGACTGATACCTGGTGGCTGGCGACTGGTACCTGGTGGCTGGTGGCTGGTGGCTGCTGGCTGCTGGGTGGTGGCTAGTGGCTGGTGGCACGTAGCTGGTAGCTGGTGGCCAGGTAGTCTAGGAAACTGGACCAAAACGACTGTCTTATGGGACACCATAATAATGCCTTAGACAGATGTGGCCAGACTATCTCGAGCTTGGAGATAAATAAAGTAATTAAGTCGAAGGTGAAATGATTAAAAGAATACTGGACCAAAATTAGTCTCTTGTGGGAGGCCAGTTTAATACAGATCTAGTCAGTCTGTTTCGAGTTTTGAAGTAATTTACGTAATTAAATTGAATGTGGAAATGTTTAGAAGAGAACTGGACCAAAATTAATCTCTTGTGGGACACCATAATGAGGCGAGACAGATCTCGTCACTCAAGCTATACCTATCTCGAGCTTTAAAAGAAATAAATGGAAGGTGAAAATGGGTCAAAGAAATCGGGTCCAAAATTAGTCTCCTGTGGGGTGCCATAATAATACCGAATTTTTGCCAAAATTTTAATGCCATTTCATGCGGATATTCATTCAAACCCGTCTAATTGACTCCTTGAAGGAAGATTTTAAAGGATAACCCAGTGTACGATGAGAGGAAGGAAACAAATCGACTTCTGCTTTCACAAACGAGCTCATCCGGGTTAAGTGATACGATTCACACAAAAATTCACCCGATTAACGTGTTTGAAGATTTCTGTGAATTTTTTCCAGTCTTCAGTTTGCATCCTGTTCATCATTCACGAGTCGTGTATACTCTTGCTTTGATATTACTTCATAATCCGCCCACTGGTATCTGTGGAAGACGACGTGAAACGACTTATCGTCTGAGCCACAAAGGGGACATATCAGAGTAATTGTTTCAAGACATGACTCCACTGATGTAGAAACGAATTCAGAGCCTTTTCTTGTTTAGAATCTGAGAGTTGGAGATGGTGAGGCACTCCGGGTATCTCGGCCGGCTTGGTGTGCGAAACTGGAGACAGCTGACGAGACAGCGTGCTGGCTGGAGAGACATGTTGGGTGAGGCCCATATTCACTTCGGAGTGTAGCGTCTTAAGAAGAGGAAGAAGAAGGAGAGGAAGGAACGAAGAAGAAGAGGAAGAGAAGAAGAAGAAGAAGATGAGGAAGAGGAGAAAAAGAAGAAGAAGAAGAAGAAAAAAAGAAAAAGAAGAGGCACTCGGGCGCAGCCTTAATCGATACATCATAAGATTGTTGAAGGGTTGGGACTCATCATTTGGAGGTTGCAATGTAATTTGTTACCAAAATTTAGCGTTTTCAACGGACTTTGTGTTATTTTGTCTCATTGAAAAGCGAATTAATTGACATTTGACACAAAAGGATATGTTTTGAGCAAAAACATGCACAGATGGCGCCACTAACGAATCTTTTCTGCAACATCTGAAGATGTGCGTTCACTTGAAAGAGTGCCTGACATTGAACACCCGGATTATTCGTCACGTCATGAGTGTATCTCGGACTAAAGAATTTTTTCATTTTTCTCTGACTATAAATAAAAAGTGGTGCCACCTTTAAAATGCCACCTTCAATTGTATGAGCCGAGTAAATAATGTCCTCCTTTCTGAAAGACCATCCATGTCCAGCTTGTGATCCCTGATTTCGTTTCCCATGGATTTTAAATTTTCAATTCCATCTCCTATTGTTTCATCAAACAAGCTTGTTGTCCCCGCTCGAAGGCACACGCCTACACACGCACACACCTGCAGCACTTCTCATGTCAAAAATTTGTTATACTTCCTTGAAATTAATTACAGAACAGAGTTGTTTTTTTTTTCATGAAATATTTCCTCCTTTGAGATACATAGATAAAGATGCGTTGTACAGGTTTCCCTTAAAGATTTTTATCTTGAAAATATTTCGCGGTTAACATTGCCGCCGCTGCATGGGTGAATGGAGTTGAGAAGAAGTTAACATTCAGAACTCCAAATAAAGCCCACGGGTAGTTCATTTTTTTCCAGGGTTTTTTTTTCTGTTTTTTTGTCTTTACCTTCATTTCAATGGAATCAGGCAGTGGAACAAAAGTGAAGCGGGCGGAGGCTGCGCTGGACCATCGCTGGCATCAGCAGTAACCTGTGTGGGGAGATATCGCGTATGTTTCCTTTTTTTTTTTCGCTGCCACAAGTGTAGTCCTCGGCGCAGTTTTGGGAGAAGAGAAGAGGCGGCTGGACACCAGAGGCAAGGCGAGCTGAAAGATGCCATGGGAGAGACAACAAAACAACGCAAAGGAACATCTCCAAGAAAAAAAGAAAAAGACGAACAAAAAAATGACCTAACTCATTGAATCGGACTCCTTTGATGATCTTGTGTGTGCACAGGGCCAGGAGTAGTGGCTTCTTCGACTTCTGGCATTTTGGTTTTCCTCTTCGTTGTTGTTTTTGTTGCTCGTTTTGTATAACCTTATCCGTATATTTTCCTCTCCCTTGAACTGGTTGTGTGTCGGCGGAAAGTATCTTTTTTAGATTGCTGGTGCTGTGCTGCTTCTGATGTGGCTACGCACACAGCTGTACGTGCACACCTTTATGGGTTGGTTGGTTATATTTTTATGTGGCCTATAAAAGGAAAGTCTACCAGTGGACAGTGATTTTGTTTTTCCTTTTTTTTTCTTCTGTTGTTGGTGTGTCTTCTCAGCCGTTCAGCGGTTCTGGGTTTCGGCTTTGTTCCTTTTTTAGGGTATTCAATCCCAAGGGTTTATCATCATCATCATCATCATCGCCATCGCCATCGTCGTCGTCGTCGTCGTCGTCGTGGTCATCATCATCATCATGGTCATCTTCTTCTCTCAGCGGCCGCGTATTGGGGATGCACGTTTGTCTGTTACCTCGCTGCACCACTTGTTCACCTTTTTTTGTTTCATCTTGTTGTCTTTGCTCCGTGTGTTGTGATGATCCTCGTTTTCATGCAGTAGTTGTACCCACACACTTTGGTACATGACATAAAATCCCTCGATATGTGCTACTATATATTTTTTTCAACCTCATCCATAAAAACCAAAAAAAAAATAATAAAAGGGAAGAACAGAGAAAAAAAAACATAAATGAACTCTGACAAGTTAACGAGTGACAAACGAAAAAAAAAAAAATGCTGAAGAGGGGCGAGAGAGAGAGAGAGAAAAAGAAAAACCACTTTGTAGTGTTATTTGTTCACTGCGAGGCCGTTTAAATACATTCAACACATTTCTTATCCTCCATTGTGAGTTTTAAATGCTACACAGGTGTTGCAGCTAACAGGAGATGAGCCGCAGATACACTTATCGGTGATGCCAAGTGTCAAAGATACATATCAAAAATGCAAAGCACATCTTTTTCTCGCGCTCTCCTATTAGGTAAGCGTCAGACAACGACGCGACGCGCGCGTAACACTTTCTAACGCCAACCAACCGTTTGTGTACGAGTCCATTTGTCATTTGCATAGGTAATGGCCCATCATCGAGTACAAAATGAGCTTACGGGGAGGCTGCTGCTTGCTTGCTTGCGCTGAAAAAAAAAAAAAAACCGAAAGGAAGTCTCGTCTGGCAGCTGTTTGCCCGTTTGGCCGTTTGGCTGTGGCCAAAATGAATGCATTTTGAATCACGTTCCACCGTCTGAAGGAGGCACACTGTTAAATAAGTTATTAACTTCGCCTAGCAGTAGCCGCCTGCCATCGAAATGGTGGTGACTAAGTAAAGTTATCTCTCTCAGTTACACTTTGTGCGATTCAATGGAGTTGTGTGTTGACTGTTGGCACACTATTTGAGACACGAGCGCCATTTACCGCATGCAGAAGCTGGCAATTAGCAACTGCCAACTTACGCGATTATTTCCAATTAATCAGATGATTAAGAGGAGGTGGCGGTGGCAATGTGTTATAATTGCTGGTTACTATTGACGCTTTTCAAGTCGTGCCATACGAGTTTGGATGTGTCAAGACGAATCCGGTGGCGGTGGGGTGATTGATGCCAGGTGCTAAGAAATCAGTCTATAACTTGTGATTGTTTGTTTATAGTCAAGGGATTATCTCGTGTAGTTTACCCAGCAGTCAAGGGAGTTTTCCCCGTGTTTTCTGTGAAATGTTATCATGCCATCCAGTCGAGGGAGGTTCGCTCGTTTGAAGATTGATTGGGCAGTCACGAGATGAGCTTTGAGCTTGTTTTTCTTTTCAAAGAAATGGCATGTGTCTTGAAGGCAGAGATTCAAAACAGCGTCGCGAAAAATTAATGAAAAGTTTCACAAAATATCAACAGACGTTCCGCAAAAGTTTCGGTCTTCATTATTTGTTCATTTCTTGGAAACAAAATGTTGGAAACGGTTGGTTTTGGGGGAGCATTCTCAGACGGGCCATGACCTAGGGGCTACACGTGTATCTTGGCTGTGAGAATGAACGGGGACTCAGTGCGTGTCGAACGAAAATGAAATTCTTGTCAGGTAAAAACCGCAGAATCATTTGAATAGGGGCTTATTCGAGTTTTTTAAACGATCGGATTCAAGCAAATGCAATTTTAGACCCTTTTTCTAAACGGAGTGTGTCAAGACACGTCTGATTTGATGCTTTTGGAACAATTTTAGACACTTTCGAAAACAGATGTTGACACAAATCGATTTCGTGCTGTCTTTCGAAAACAAGCGCATCTTGATACAAATCAGTTTTGAAAATGTTTTTAAACCAGTTTTAGACCTTCATTCGAAAGCAAATGAGTTTTGGCTCAAATCAAATTCTAAGAAGGGCCTAAAGAGAGACAATTCAGTTTTGAAAGAGGGTCTTAAAAGACGCAAATCAAGACCAGTTCTAGACCGTCTTTCGAAAACAGATGTGTATTAACACATATCAGTTACTTAAGATGGTTTTAGACCAGTTTTAGACTTCCTTTCGAAAACAGATATGTCGTGACACAAATCGATTTCGTGCTGTCTTTCGAAAACAGGTGTGTCTTGACACAAATCAGTTTCAAAGATGTTTTCAAACCAGTTTTAGACCCTCTATCGAAAACAAATGTGTCTTGACACAAATCAATGCTGTGTTGTCTTTTGAAAACAGATGTGTCTTAACACAAATCAGTTGCTGAAGATGGTTTTAGACTAGTTTCAGACCCTCTTTCGAAAACAAATTTTGACACAAATCGATTTCGTGCTGTCTTTCGAAAACAGGCGCATCTTGATACATACAAATTTTGAAAAATGTGTTAAAACCAGTTTTAGACCTTTTTTCGAAAACAGGCTTGACTCAAATCAAATTCTAAAGAGAGACTAAAGAAACACAAATCAGTTTGAAAAGAAGGTTTAAAAAGACACAAATCAGTTGCTTAAGATGGCCTTAGACCAGTTTTAGGCCCCCTTTCGAAAACAGGTGTGTCTTGACGCAAACCAGTTTCGAAAGATGTTTTCAGACCAGTTTTAGACTCTGCTTCGAAAACTAAAGTGTGTTGACACAAATCGATTTCGAAAGAGGGTCTAAAAAGACACAAATCAGTTTTGAGAGATGTTTTCGAACCAATTTTAGACTCCCCTTCGAAAACGGATATGTCGTGACACAAATCGATTTCAAAAGAGGGTCTAACATTTCTTTCGCCAAAAACTTCTCAGACGGTTTCCGAAGGAATGTCTTTAAATCCCAATTATCCGCGTCCTCTGTCTGCTCTTCTGAAATCCCTATGATCCCTGCTGCTATAATAATTTGCATTTCCAGACCTTATCCGTCCCCACTGACTTGACCAGGAAAAGTGTTGAGACGCCACCATGGCGCTAGCACTTAAGACAGATCAGGGAATTGAAATTTCCCTCAATTTATGAGCTCTTTTGTAGCACCTACCCGATATAAGTCTTCCACAACTTTAAGATTCCACAACAGATTTTGCAGACTTTTCCTAATAAATACATCCCCTTGAGGTATCGCCCAGACACTGGCACTCGAAAAAAAATCAATTTTCCAACCAGACCCAGACAAGTCCAGAGATAGCAATTCAGTCCACGACGCTATTAAATTCGTGGAGACAACACCTAAACAAGCAGCAGCCTTAACGCCGGCTGTCTGCCATAAAACAAATCGCTTTCATTGGCTTTTAATCGCCCTGCGAGCCCCGAGTATTTAACGTCTCGGTCTCTGCGGTTAATTGCTAGGGTAGTCGCCTTTGCCGGTGCCATTGAGTTGAAATTTTCCATCATACGTGTGCTTTTTTCGATAAATTAATTTAAAGTCTCATAAAACCAGCACCACAAGCAAAAAGCCATACCCCCGTCGACCCGGCAATAAATACCATAAATTTATGAACGCGCACATATTGAGTGTCTTGAGCATGAATGTGAGACATCAATTTGCATGGAAATTGCTTAATCAATCAAACCGAGCAGCTCCTAAGTGCTCTCGGATACAAAACCGTTCAAAAAGCAGCCATTTATCGCAATCTTATCAATAAAAGATACGGTAAGTGTTGAGGACTTCTTCACGGAGTGCGGTTGACCTTATTTGTGATGGGATAGGCCTGTGCTTTTATTTTTTTGCAGCTCAACACCTGTCACACACTGTCTTCTGACATCAATTCCCCGCGACGGAGCATAATGAAAAGCAAAGCATTCGTGTTTGAATGGTTGTTTGCCTATGATCTACGATCTGTCGCGTTAGATAGGTGCGGTCATGGGTGGCTGGCAAAATGTTGCCTTTATACATAATTGACGCGACGTATGATCGTGGTGTGTGCGTGTGTGTCTGTGTGAGGTGATAGTTAATTGAGGGAACGATGACGGTGAATGTGTGTATCGTGGTTAGTATGACTGACACGTACAAGGGGGTGATGAAAATGTGATAATGGCCAGGTTTGAGTGGACAATTACATACACCGGTGAGAGGGATCTGGGCCTGAGTGTGGAATATATTATTAGTCTGGTGCATACCACTTTTGCCTTTTGACTGAACGTTGGGATGGAATTGTTGCAAAAGGCATCGGAGATGCCGTTTACGTTTGTGGCTGGCTCTAATTGATTGTATCTGTGACCCATATATGGAGTGGCTGCGTTTTGTAGACTCATTTGTGACTTAATTAGGGGCCTTTAGGTGGATTTTCTGTGGGGGAAAAAAAAGTTGAAACAGAGCTGATCGATGCTTTGTCTGCTTCAAGTGGTGGTCTACGCGATTGGTTGTTCACAGGTGCGATACCTGCGAGTTCACAGACGCGATGGCTGCAGAGGGGAGATATTCATGAAATGTGTCTTCCCTCGGTTGTCGTACGTGAATTTGAAGAGAAACCTTCACGTTCTAGGGCTACGGTCAGCATATTCCACTGAGATTTGCCTAAAACCTGATGTCACCTTCAAAAAGAGACAGATTTTTGTTTTGTGTCCACTCGCGGATGTGGCTTAATCAATCGCAGATACATAACCAAATCCCATTTCACATCAGAGGGTCACATCTTGCGTGCCCAAAGTGAATGTCTGTTTCGGCTTAACTCTCTGGACCGCGTATCTGATCCCAGATGATTGCTTTCTGACAACCATGGCTGCCCATGGTTAATTTAAGCGTCAAATCCCCGCTGATTGCTGAATAATGCGATGATCTATCGACAGAATCAATCAGTTGCGTAAGCGACGAACACAAAATCTGGTGACATTCAATGCAATCACCTGAAATACGATATCATCGTCAAGGAAAGTATAAATGCTCAGCAAAAGATGACAAATGATAGGTCTTTCCTTTCACCTAATTCCGCAAAGAATAAATAATTTATGCCTAAAATGAAAATAAAACACGAGGCAAAACAAACCCCAAAGGAAACCGATCCAAACAAAATCACCTTGTGTTGGCTTTGAGAGGCGCCACGGCTCGCAACCCGTCACTTTCGATTCTCATCGCTACGCAACCACACAGAGGGAGATACATTTCAAACAGAAAAACTAAACATTTCGTGTCCGATTGTCGTCTTTTAGTGGTTAGTGGGTTTTGTGTTTTTGTTTTTTTTTCTGGTGAAGTAAAACGAATCAATTTTCGAATTGAGCACAGCTGACCGTGTGCTCGCTGAGACAATCGAAGACGCCAATGATATGCAAATTCATCGGTTTATCGCATAGATACTCCAAAGCGAGTGTATAGGGTTTCCTGTCGCGACCTGGCACCGATGTTTATGTCTCGTCGTCCGTTTGTCGGGGCCACAGGAAGCTCGTGGGAGGAGCTCATCTGATTTTTGTACGTTCTAATTAGTTCACCTATTGTTTGACGAAATTTAATTGGACCACCACCATCAACGGATGCACACCATATTTGGCGCTCTGGCGACATCGGTCCGGGGTTTGTCTCCAGAAATATGTGCAAGCGAAAATGGATACCCATCAGAAGAACGGAAACATAACTCATGTGTGAACATTTGCATGGGGATAATGTATCTTAAAGTGAAATTTATGTGGCGCCAGTTTGAAGACCGCTCATAAGGCGGTTATAACTCAGCACCGTGTCAGTGGGGCTGCCGACATGTTGCGACATTAATTGCCGAGCATTTATCAGGTGCAAATAACGACGACAATCTGAAGGTGAAAACTCGCAAGGAAGTGGTCAATCAAAAAGAATGCGGGGTATCCAGTCCTATTGTGGCGATGGTCAGTTGTTGGTTGTGCTGCGCTGCGAAGAATCAATCACGTTTGAGGCGGAAGAATGTTTTGCGCTACACCACACGCCACGCCGCCGCCCGTCATCTCAATCGTTCGCGCCGCTTATGGGCGTCAGTGTGCATGTTTAATGCAATTGTCTCTGTTGGCCTTCGGGCTACTTAAGGCCTCAGGGGACATTTGATTTTATCAAGATCAAAACAATAGGCCAGCGCAATCAACGTTTGCTGATCACCAATCAATTACCATTCGATTATTAGTACTAATGGAAAAAATATGGAAATATGTCGTGGGGTGGGGTTGTTAGATTGTATCTACAGGTGGTGGCGATATGACTTCGCATGCGCGGTGGGTGAGATTCTTTCAGTTGCCTTTCATTGTGATCGCTTGAGTGATCTTGTTGTGTCAGCCGGGCGGTGCAGGAAATATCATGCCGAGATTGCAGATATGACTGGCATTTGCATATCCAGCCGATCTATCTACGACGTCTCTATTCGACCGATCGTGCAGAGTTGAAGTCTGAAGTCGAATCGGCCGAGATCAGTTGTGCAATGTGCGTGTCACCACTCAAGATCGTCTTCAAAGCCATTGTCTTGTGCGACGACGCTGTGAAGTGAATTTCCCTTTCATTCCCCATATCACCCAAGCATCACTTGATTCTTCAACGGACAACGAAACAAAAATCCTTCACTTCACTTCACAATACACTTCATTCATGTCGGAGCCTATCGAACAATGTTTCACCTTTCCAATTGGCGGTAGGAGACAGTTTCAAGTTGTATCTTCAACATGTTTCCCCTGGCGAAAGTCGCTCTTTTGCGCAATCGAATAGCCAATTCACATAAAAATAAATCTCAAGATACGCCGAAACACGGTGGGCGATTTATTGGAATGTTTCTTGTTTAGTGTCGTCTTTTTTTGCACAAATTTCTGTAGTATGCATATATAACCGATTCGTGTCTCATCGATTCGGCCGATAGAGCTGTTGCATTGATCTCAAATTGATGATCTTCATCACCATCATCTTCAGCCATTTGAGATACTGTCACAGTAAATCGGACACACGACCAGGTATGCTGTCGTGTGTGCCGCGCTGTTGGCACACATCTCGTTTGGATACAGTCGTGTATCTGCGCATATTGCGTGGGCGGAATTCAAGTCGGGTATCTACTATCTTTTCCTCTTGTCTGAATGTGCTCGTTTTTGTGAATATTTCTTTTTTTTTTCGGAATATCCGCGGCTCGTTATTCAAGGGTTTTATGCAACGCAAAAATTTATTATTTATGCACAACACGACGACGATGTTTAAAGAAGAGCAGACAGATATACACGTGTTATGTGTTTCGCTCAGATGGCATCATTCGGGTTGGGAAACAGGTTCACAGATAAGATATTATGGCTCCCTTCACAGTTAAATACTTGTACATTTCTTTGCATTCACTTTTGCTGAGTCTCACAGTTTTCCTTTTTTCTTTTGCTTGCAGGATCCCCACAATCGAACGATCGTGATGCTGGATTTTGTTCGGGCAGCTCAGAGGGAGGCGATGATCTGTCGATGGATCATTCGAGACTCGAGCCCAGCAGTCCAACTGATGCGTCCGAGGACTCGCTGGAAGTCAAAGTCACCCCCATTACGCTGATTCGCAACAAGCGAAAGAGCACCGAGCCCTCAAAAGTGATCTGTGAACGTGAAGAAACTGGCCCACTCAAGAAGCGCATCCGCTATTCCACTGGCGCAGATGAGACGAACACCTACCAGCACCGCCCATCGTGGGACTCCAGCCAGCAACTACCTCATGAACTGATGCCAAATCCCGCTGAGGTGCTAGTCCGACACCCCGGAGTGACGACGCTACATCGCCTGCCAATAGCCGATGATGATGACGTCCAAGACGAACCGCTGGCATTAGTCCTCAAGAAGCCCACGGCAGCGCAAGAGGAGGAGGAGGAAGAGGAGGAGGATAGCCACCACCAAGATGAGATGTATCAGCACAAGCAACTCAATAGTCACAACATCACTCCTTCGGTTGCGTCCTCAAGCGGCAGCATCAGCGGCGCCAGCACCAGTGGCAACAATCAGCAGAACAGACCTCAACAGCGCAACTACAAGAACATGACTCGTGAGAGGCGAATTGAAGCGAATGCCCGCGAGCGAACCCGCGTGCACACCATATCCGCGGCCTACGAGACTCTCCGCAAAGCAGTTCCTTCCTATTCGAATAGTCAAAAGCTGTCCAAGTTATCGGTGCTCAGGGTGGCCTGCTCGTACATCCTCACCCTCAGTCGGATGGCGGGTCTGGACTACAGCGAGGATCAGAGTGAACCTTCGATCGCAACGTGCATAGAAGCGGTGACGGCGACAATACAAACGGAGGGCAAAATCCGCAAAAAGAAGGACGAATAGGCTGAGTGTCAGTGACCATGCATTGCTCTATACCCGCCTGATGAGACGTGGAAATTGTGAATTTCCAACGCCTCGCTCATTTTATTTTTAAGACAGACATGTGAAGAAGCTTCAAAGCTGACGATTTGTTTTGATAAATAATTAAATGCTCAATAATTTTGGAAGGTATTCATGTAAATTCATCTTATTCAAGTGGGAGGAGGTTTCACGGGTGTTTTTCGTCTTTTTCGAGCACCTCATGTGTTCGTTGGTGATCTGCCACGTGTCATCTGCACCAGCGGATAATTGGTTGTCAAACAAGTTTCGAAAATCGACTTGCAATTGTGAAACTACGTGGCAGATCACTCCGGACGTCCGTGGGGGGCTTGCTTGCGAGACCTTAAACTCCCTGACTCCGCTCCCGCATCAACTATTTCAAGTTAAGAATGAAATAGATTTATTTATACATCATTTAACACTTTCGAAGTCACAACATTTATAGTACAAAGAGTTTTTTCAAAAGATACATAACTTTGCCATAAAGATTTTGTTCAGAAGCAAAAATTGTGTGTAATCGACAATAAAGGACGTTCTAAATACTTGCTAGTTCCGTAATAATAGCTATTGACAATAAAGAGAAGGTTAAGCGAACTATTTACTAAATCCGCACAAAAGAATTTGAAGATAATAATGAAAAAAAAAAAAAAACACAAAATAATGTAAAGCTTAAACATTTTTCGTAAAAAGTAAGTTCAGCTATATTCGATAAATCGTATTGATTGTAGATAAATGTTAAAAATTTTATATAACAAAGGGAAAACCACTCATTTTTAAAATGAAAATCTCAAATTTTTACTGTAAAATATGATATTTCTTACGTTTTTTTTTTGTTTTTTTTGAAAAAAGTGCCATAAAATATACTATATACATACTTAATTTATATTTAAATACGTGAAAGTTATTTCTAAGTGAACACGAGGAGTGAAGTTGAGGAGGAGAAAATTAAGAAATAAAATTCAAAACGGTGATCTTATCACCGTTTTAATTGAGTCAAATGAAAAAAAAACACTGGTCTTTCAATTTGGGGGTTGTTTTCAGGTTTTCTGCTGAGATTTGGGCTGAAAATGAGCACTGAAATTTGGGGTTTTCCTTGAGAGAGGGAAGTTTTGTGTGCGATCTTTGTTCCTGTTTGCGTTGACGTTGGCGATTGGAGGACAGTTGGAGGAACTGCGCCGTACAGAGACATTAGTCTAGCTGGACGTTTATTTGATTGAGACGACGCACGTTCGTAGATAAGGAACTCAACTTAATTGGCGTGCTCAACTTCTGGAAGCTGGTAGACGATCGTGCAGACTTGGGTCAGGTCCAGAACCTTTCGGATTTTAGAGCAATATCTAGACGAAGAATGAAGATTTTCTGCACTCAAGATTTGTAGATCTTTTACTGATCTTCTTCTGACAGTTTTTAAGCAGCTTAGATCTTAGAGAACAGTTGTTGTTTCTTTTAAACACAGGGCCAGAAGACTGAGGCTAAGAAAAGTCGACCAGGAATTGTGGAAAATCCATTTTCCAGTAAGGGATATGATTGCACTATTTTTGTGTGGCCTGCTCGCTGCTGGTGTTGACGGTCCTTACGTTTTCTAATTTAAAACCAGAACTGAATTTACTATCAAAGACCTACGTGATCGGAATATATTCAGTGCCTAAATGCCTATACTCCTCGTCGAACTGCTGGTTTCTTACAGAATACTGTTTGATTGACTAAGAAAATATTATTAGCTAGAACCAAACCTACACAGGAAGCGGATTGCCTCAGGGGTTATTGTGGCGAATGCCGAGCTTTGTCAAGTGTTTTCCGATCAGTCAGTCTTCTCGGACCAGTCGTTTCTAGATCGGTTGAGAAGGTTTATTGTTTTGCGATTATTGCAATGGGGCTTTGCTTTCCGATATCAGCTAGCCATGCAACATGGGGAAGAATATTGCTCCAGCATATACATTTATTTTTCAACAGAGAGTTGCTAGGAAGGTTGGTTGAAGTGGCTAAAGGGTGCCCTTAGAAGAGTGTTTGTTCATTAGACCAGATTGAACATGGGTTAAAACAGCTGCTAGGGGATAATATCTTCTGCGGCTGCGTTGCAAAGTAGAAGACAGGCTTTTTGTATCGCGTGGAACGTCATCTGAACAACTGTAGTCAGAGGCTTGCAGTCGGAGAAACATACAAATTACTTAAGAAACGACTTTTCTTTGCGTAGCGAGAAACAATTCAGCTGCCAGCAGATAGCCGTGTTTTTGATAAAAATGTCCAGAAGGAGCAATTTTAGAATGGGTGTTGAGGCAAATTCGTAATAGCTGACTTACTGAAAGAGTCACAAACTGGCAAATCTCAAGCAATTCAAAGGATCAAGTCGACTAGATAATTGTGCCGTAAAGAAATTTGGATGACAAGATCCTTGAGTTAGGAAACAATAAGTGGTGCTCCTTAACCATCTCGAGACTTATGGCGTTAGAAAGATAGTGCTAAAACCAACAAACTCGTTAAGTGCGACAAGAAGTTTATGACAATGGTGCCGTATGTCGTATGTCTCTTAACGAGATATCGAGACAATGCAGTCTTATGGTATGCTGGACACAGAGTAATCCCAGGAAACTGTGAATCAGACGATCTAGCCAGGAAGCGAACAATTATTATCAACCCCACCATTCCTAACGTTTCTGAGAAACCTTGAAAACCAAGATCTCAGAGCTAGCAATCAGCAGGACTTGTGAGAGAAACCTTAGAGACAAACAAAAACCATGCGAGACAAAAAGCCGAAAATGGACCTTCGGAAAACCACAGTCACCCTCAGCAGGAATAATTTGGGCAGCCTAGTAAGAGTGGGCATTAGACTTTTACAGTGTAGGTTCGAATCCAAGCACAGACAAACAATTTTTAAAAAAAAAAATTTTTCGCGGCTCTTTCGCTTCACTGACAATGCTCAAAGATTATAACTGTCTAGAAAAACCTTCTCAATCTCACCGTTCGGAGTCGGCATTAAACTGTAGGTCCCCCCATGTAGATTGTGTTCCACTCTCACAGTGTTTGCTGAGAAACTAGGCCCAGGTCCACTTCGGACTGTAACGCCGCCATTATTATTATTATTAGCATGACTGCTCACAGGATATTGCGCAATGGGAAGACACGCCGCAAGACTAGACCTACTGTACAACGACTGCTGCAGCAGATGTATGGATAGGAAGAAGAGGGAACACCCTCGAACCTACTCTGCAACCGTCCTGCAATTGCCACAAGGAATGAAACGGACATATCAGAAATAGATGTCAAGAAAATCTAGATGTTCGTCCAGAAAACAAGATGGTTTCAAGAGTAGTGGTTGGAAGCCGGCTCCGTGGTATCGGAATGTATCCTCTGGGTCTAAGTTAATCCTTCACTTGTGAGGAAAGCTACCTTTTCTTTTAATTTTAAAAGTTGCTTAGGTTTAAACGATTCATGTTCTTTGAAAATTACTGTCCGAAAATTTTTTTCTACATATGTACAGGCAATAGCTTTGCAAACAAAGCTAAACTGGTTTCTGAATGGTTGTCTAATAACAATAATAATGGCGGCGCTACAGTCCGAGGTGGGCTTGGGCCTAGTTTCTCAGCAACCACTCGTGATGTGCCTCCTATTGTTCTCTCACGAGCGGAGGGGACCTTCAGTTTAATTCAGACTGGGAACGGCGATTGTGAAAAGCTTTTTCTAGACAGTTATACTCTTTGAGCATTGTTAGTGACTCGAAAGAGGTGGAGCCGTGAAAAAAAGTTTGGTGTTTTTTTTTCGAGGTTCGAACCTTAGACCTCAAGCGTAGGAGTCGACGCACCTATCCACTACGCCTCGGCGCCCACACGGAATGGTTGTCTGGATATTCGAAATTTCCTGTAACTAAGTTGAACTCTAGTACATCTCCGATCCTAAATATCGATCTGCAAACCTCGATCAGGATAGATGAATATTCGAAAATATTGCACCGAACAGTACACAGTCACACAGTGGTTTTCAAGGACTTGAGTGCCTTTAACATAACAACAACTGATTCATCAACAAGTGGGAGTATCATTACAGTCGTAGTAATTAGTCTTTAATTTTTGGTTCTTATATAATCAGAGCGAATAATTCAGACCTCAGACGGGTTTCAAAAATTCGACTTTGAGTTCTCTACCACAAGACTTAAGAGATCTAAGCTACTGAAAAATAAGAAAGTTAAATGTTCGAATCTCAAGAGAGGAGGTGTCGAAAATATCAAAGGTGTTCATCGGGTATCGAGTCTAGACTTTCAGCGTAGTAGTTGACGCACTTACCCACTACCCAACGGCGTCCATTTACCAAAAGCATGCGAAACAAATTAAAATCCCCGCTTGTTCAAATAAGGCCTTTGGATCAGCAGACGATCAAATCGGAATTTTTATTTTTTTAGACTTCCTGTGTCGTAGGGTAACAAACAGATGTAGGAACAGATTGATGAACGACTTCCCAGTAATTTTTCGTGTGTGTATCTTGCCATTAATACATTTTCGTTTGACCATTCGCTAGGCAAACAAACACTCTCTTGGCCAGACGTGTCAATGTCAACAAAGTTTGAGACTAATGCCGAAGAACATTTCACACAAAGTTCGATGCTTCGATTTGTTTGTGTTTCTGCTCGTGAAGGACTTTGCTGTAAAGAAAGTGAATAAACGACAGATCGATAGACTTTCAGCCAAAAATGAATGACAGTTGTGCAAACAATCTGTCAGCGGATGTGTCGTTGTTTGGATTGTTTTGCCGATTCACCTAGTGATTGGTTTTGAAGTATCAAGGGCACGCACGGGAGTGTGGGAGTTTGAAGAGGAGCAAGGGCTTCTAACCATGGCAATGGTGTTTGTGGGTATCGACTTTGGTATTTGGAATTGTTGCGGATATTTTTGAAGGATTAAAAGAGTGGACTTAAGGCTAGTTGATTAGTAGATAACAAAACTGATCCTGCGTTGCTTTGAAGCAAAACTCTCCGTCGGATATTAAGCACTGTCAAGAACAAGGAATGGACAAAAAGTCAATACTGCAAATTCTAAAAGCTGAACGTGAAAGTCCGGAAGACAAAAATCGTTCGATTAAAGTACCTCGAAAGCCGAGTGTTGGACGATAAGCAGGAAAGCAGAGCACATTTTGGATACTTTTGAGAAAAAAATTCTTCGAACTTTCGGTCCCGTATGCGAGGAGGGCGAATAATGGAGAAAGATACAACCGCGAACTCTACGAGCTGTACAAAAATGTGGATGTAGTCCAAAAAGACAAAAAACGACGACTGGCTCGGCCACATCGAGCGAATGGACAACAACGCTCCAGCAAAGAGGATCTTCGCATCACAGCCCACAGGTTCGAGAAGAAAAGGAAGACCAAACCTTCGTTTCAAGAACGAAGCTATCGCGGATGCCAGAGCGCTTGGTCTGGATAACTGGAAGCAGCGTGGTCGGACCGCAGGGCATGGAAGGCTGCAACAGAGAAGAAGGGAAGAGAACCGGCTTCTCAGGAAAAAAAAGAAAGAGCACGAGAAGCGCGCGATCGAGGAGATGGAGAGGTGTTATGGCAGGAATGATGTCCGAAAGTTTTACCAAAGGATAAAACTCTTATCGAATGGATATAAAGTTCGGACAGAAGCTTGCCGGGACGAAAATGGCCAACTAATAGTAGATTCGCAGTCGATACTGACAATTTGGAAAAATCATTTCTGCAGACTGTTGAACGGCGATGAGGACACAAATACCGCTGTCAGGCAGAATGTTCCGCTCAACACAACGGACGATGATAGAAGAGAATACCGTCCCCCCGACCTAGACGAAGTCAAGATAGCGATATCGAGACTGAAGTCTAATAAAGCTGCTGGTGCAGATAGTCTGCCCGCTGAGATGTTTAAAGCAGCTAGAGATGATCTGGTTGGGCGCATGCACCAGCTCATCTGTAAGTAATGGTCGGAGGAAAGCGTGCCCGATGAGTGGAATCTCAGTATCGTTTGCCCGATCCACAAGAAAGGAGACCCCTTTGACTGCGCCAACTATCGAGGGATAAGTCTCCTTAACATCGCATGTTACGAGTAGATCTTCTCTGCTGTTTTATGTGAACGCCTGAAACCATTCGTGAACAAACTGATAGGTCCTTACCAGCGTGGTTTCAGTCCCGGGAAGTCCACCATCGATCAAATTTTCGCACTGCGGCAGATCCTGGAGAAGACCCAGGAAATGCAGATCGACACACACCATCTATTTGTCGATTTCAAGGCCGCATATGACAGCGTGCATAGAGACGAGCTATACAGCGCCATGTCTAGTTTTGACATTCCTGCTAAACTCGTCAAACTGAACAGGATGACGATGGAGAACTCTCGCTACTCCATCAAGGTCGGTAACGAACTCACCGAGACCTTCAATGTCAAAAAAGGTTTTAGACAAGGCGACGCGCTGTCATGTGATTTCTTTAACATCGTTCTTGAGAAGATCGTGCAAAACTCACTGGCCAACACAAGAGGCACGATCTTCCAAAAGTCCGTTCAACTGCTAGCTAACGCGGATGACATCGACGTGATTGGGCGAACACAGCGAGCCGACAATGAGGCGTTTGCTGGCATTGAAACGGAAGCGGCTAAAATGGGTCTGGCGGTAAACGAGAGCAAAAGAAAGTATATGCTGTCATCGAGAAAGGACGCACAACATCGACGACTTGGCCAGAACGTCACCATAGGCAGCTTTGAGGTAGTTAAGGACTTCGTCTACCTTGGCTCTGCGGTAAACAGTACAAACAACATCAGTACCGAGATCAAACGCAGAATAACTCTTGCCAACCCCTGTTTTATTGGGCTCAAAAGGCTATTGAGTAGTAGAGCCCTCTCTCGGAAGACCAAGTTGACTATATGCAAGACCTTGATCATCCTAGTCCTGCTGTACGGCGCAGAGGCATGGACAATACTCCAAGCGGATGAACAGTCTCTTGGTCTTTTCGAGAGAAAAGTTCTGCGCGCGATCTTTGGTCCTGTTTGCGTTGATGGCATTTGGAGGAGAAGATTCAACCACGAACTGTATGGGCTGCACAGCGACATGAGTCTAGCCATGCGTCTACGGATCCAACGCCTAAGATGGCTAGGCCATGTAGAGCGTATGGACAACTTAGGTCCGGCCCGAAGAGTATTCGACTCTGAGCCTGTGGGACAACGCAACAGAGGACGTCCACGTACAAGGTGGCGCACACAAGTCGAGGGGGACCTCGGCCGGCTTGGTGTGCGAAACTGGAGACAGCTGGCGAAAGATCGTGCTGGCTGGAGATGCATGTTGAGTGAGGCCCAGGTCCACCTCGGACTGTAGCGCCCTAAGAAGAAGAAGAAGAAGGAATTCGAAACTGGGACCCCTCAAACTTGGGGCAGGCACTTAACTAATTCAGTAGTTTCAAAATCGATACCCAAATGCTTTACACGACTTGGCATGGCACATACGCCGTTGAATCCCTACATACTTAACTAGACTTTCATTGCTGACCAATTCGTATATTTCTCGGTTAAGTTTCCGCCTGCAATCACAATCAGCGCAAACAGGACCGAGTTTCAGAAATGTCCAATTCAGCACTATCCCTCTGCATTAAAAGCAAACCTGCCTTCATCTATCTACGCGTACGCCATTTGGAATTACTTGTTTTAAGAGCTCTATCTAAACAAAAATGGTCTCAAGACTCACGTCTTTCACGAAGTCTATGCTTGCAATTTATTTTTTCTTGGCCTCCAAGCGAATACAGAAATATCACTAAGATCGGTAAGAATTCCCTCCTAACACACTGCGCTCAGTATGCCCCCAAAACCGCCTCCGGCGTTGAGACAAGTTTTAAAATCCTTTCATCAGTTTTACATACTTAAAGATTAAAGGAAAGTTATAAATAAAGACCAAGTGTTTTAGTTTGATTTCTAATTTCAACCATTATCTCCCGATCTTAATCTTCAGCGCGTGCCGTGTTTTAACGGTTTAAGGGAAGTACCAGAACCTTGAACACCTGCGGAAAATAAATCTAATCGTTTTCCAATAAACGTTCTTAGCCAACTAAGTGGTTCCAAGACAAAGCCGAGCTGGGTTTTAATCTCCTAAATTGATCATTTAATCAACGCCTAAGTCTAAAACGAGATTTTCCCTTGCACCGAACAAATAACTCTTTTGTCCGACTCAAAACTTGTTCAGTCGAATACGCGAAATTTCAGAATTCTTGTTAAATACCACCTCACAACCTGAGTGTAAACAAGAAATGACCTTATTTTCTTGTCCAATCAGATGTGCACAGACTCTCCACGGCGTCGTTATCTCAGCCATTCCAGACTACGAGTCTGAAATTAGATCGCATTCCCGATTCCAGGCGACTAACCCCAACCCAACACGGTTCAATGACATGCATTCGAAACAGGATAGCGACACCGAATGCCATTATGTCACACGGCAAGCTAAACGATCAATGGAACCAGATACAGTGGTGTCAGATAGGATTCCACTTCTGAGGTTGATCGCCTCGGAATCATCATTTCGTTGTATTCGCTGCCACTCTTACGTATTCGAAATATAATTTGGGACAGTTCTCAAGGACTCGATGTCAACCCTTTTCCACTTTTCTACCACCGTCAGAAGTTTGCGTTATCGGCACCACCACTGACGTCAGTCATGAGAGACTGCTTGGGGTTTTTGACATTTGAACACAGCCCCCTCGATTTCGGTTTACAGCTGGTGACAAATCGTAACGCTGAGTTCAACGCTTGGGCAGAGGCTGTTCGTCAGCTGTCTGCTGAGTGACAGCTCGCTAAAATGCGGATTTCGTTCACTTGTCAGCTATCACTGTCCCAGTTCAACGCCACAGACCGTCGCATTCTTATGTAAGCCTCGTGATCGGACGGGACTGATAGGCGTCCAAACTAAGTGATATCGCTCAGGGAGCAAGTGATTCACTTGTCAAACTTGTCATCGAACTTAAGACTAAGTAAATCGCGCTGATAGGGTGAACTGTCAGAGTTGGAGTCTTGTGACTTTCGGGTGAGAATGACTCAGGGCCCAACTATCGTGACGTTTGAGAACAAATCTCTCGTCCGACACGAATTTCCTTCAATTGGTCGCACCGATGAGTCTTATCCGGATGCAAAGTCTCAACGATAACCAATCGAATGTAAGCACGCGGATTTTTGAAAACAAAAAAAGTGTTGACAGGCCTTAAGCCCCACAAGCGAACAACCTTATAACTGATTCATGCTGGCACATGATCGAAGCAAGCAGTGCTGACGCCAAACCAATCAGGAGGGCAGCCTTAAAGTTTGACATGGCCATTGGCATTTGGAGCCTTCTGCTCTTCCTTTGTTCCCCAACTGCTCGACCAGGTGTTGGCCGGTCCCGCCATTAAACCAGTATCGATAAAATTGAAAAAATCGTACACCAATAAAATGAAAACAACTGAAAGAATAAAAATAAGTTAATTACCCGGAGAGTCGACAGCAGTTGGATCGCAGTCTTCGATCTTTCGTTTTTGTGTTTGTCGTTTTTCAACAAACAATTTCCCACGTAATCAGTAGTCGATATTGCATCAGGCTTATCATTGGAAGAGGGGCCACCCGGGGTGGGGGCTCGTTCGACTCGAATTCTCGGAACCGAGCGATTTCTTTCAGCTGAAACTGTGCTCCAGATACTGCTGGCGTTCAATGTTTCAACGCATTGCCACACTTGCACACCTCAAATGATTGCAGTGATTTTAATGAAAAAATATCTAGATTAATTCATTTCGAAGAACGTGTGTAATGAGATGCATATTTACGTTTGACTCTGCACTCGGGGGCCATGCCAGGTGAGGTTCAACACGGCTGTGAATACTGAAATGTAGGGCGTTTTTCAAATGATCGATGTTTGCGTTTCAATTCGACTGTTCGACTGTTCGACTGCTCGACATGCCCCGATGGCAAAGGCTAATTGGACTCTTTCACGCGCAATTGACTTGGTGACGCGACGCTTAGGCGACATAATTGTTCGAGCGATTGCGTGGCGCGGTTACCTTGGGCTGTGTCAAGTGCAGAGGCTGGTAACACCTGTTCTTGAATCTGTTTCAACTGCGAGCGTCTTATGCAAGATTATTGAGAAAGTTGACACTTCTGACAGTTTGATGAAGGTTATCGATAGAAGTCTTTAACGGCAATTGAGTGACTTCGAAACTAAGGCAATCGTCTTCTCAAGGTGCCGTTGAAAAAAGTAGCTGAGGAAACAACTGCCTAGCTAAGAATTAGGGTTGTTCCATTAGGCAAAGACCTAAGTTTGCCACTGACTCTTCAGTTTTGTCAGGACCATTGAACCGCATGAAACCAGACTTCAAATGTATCCTTCTCAGAACAGGAAAGACATTTATAAACAACATTTGACGATAAGACTCCCTGTTGAATGACGGCATCCGATCGAAAACGATCTCGAGGGAAAATGGAGAGAGTACGTGTAACTGCTAGTGACTCACTGCGCCAGAGTCCATAAAAAGATACGATACCAGTTCCAGTCAACAGCAGAAGGAATGGAACCAGATTCTACACTAAAAGCGAGAGATTTTTTTTTCGTAGGTTTTTGGAACACTACACTGGAGCACTCAGACTCAAAAACTGGTCCATTGTACTAAAGCGAGAGATAGGTGCAATAAATGGCTCTGCATCAGCTCAAATATGCATAAATTCTTCAATTCATCGGCTTAAGATGTGTTACCAACAGCGGTTCTGATAAGCTTATGTTAGTCGAAATCTGCTAATGACCGAGTTTCTTTAATTTTTCATAGCACTTGAGTTAACGATAGGAAAGAAATGAAACAAATTAATTCTTACTTTGCTTTGAAGCTGCGATTTCGCTGGCAGTGCTTCAAAAGATCGAGGTAAACTTGGGCCTAGCTTCTCAGCAACCACGCGTTTTGTGCGCGCTTTTGTTCTCTCACGAGTGGAGGGGACCTACAGTTTAATGCCGACTCCGAACGGCGGGATTGAGAAGCTTTTTCTAGACAGTTATATTCTTTGAGTATTGTCAGTGACTCGAAAGAGGTGGAGACGTGAACATTTTTTTTTTTTTAAATTGTTTGTCTGAACTTGGATTAGAACCTAGACTGTGAAAGTCTAATGCGCATGGGTCGACGCACGAACCCACACGCCCACCCTCCCTCATTATGTGGCCTAAAACTCACGCTTACAGATAAGGCCATATTTCTGGGTCTCATCATGGATCGAAAACTAAGCTGGAAACCCAACATCATGGAGCCTATTAAGAAAGCTACCACTGCACTCTATTGCTGTAAAAAAGCAATCGGATGTAAATGGGGCCGTCAGCCTAGAATAGCATACTGGCTGTATACAGCCGTAGTCAGACCAATCCTACTATATGGAGTCTCAGTAAGGTGGACAGGTTCATGTGGTTCGCAGAACACAAAAAGTTACTAACACCTAACCAAGTCGGTTTCAAACCTAAAAGAGGATGCATAGATGCGCTCCTTCATTTGGACTTCGCTATTACCAAAGCCCTCTCCGCCCGCAACCACATCACAATACTAGCTTTAGACTTTGAGAAAGCCTTCGATCGGGTAGGCATCCACCTTATACTCAACAAGCTAAGGGATTGGGGAATCGGCTCAAAAATGTTCGGATACTTCAAGTCCTTTCTAACTAACAGAAAATGCTTCGTTTGTTTTATGTTTTCCAAATTAATGCCGCTGAATAATGGAATCCCGCAAGGGTCTCCTTTATCGGTAATCTGTTTTTCAAAGCCTTTAATCATATCAGTGAAATCATAACAAATTACAAAGATTTAGATCATTGTATCTATGCCGATGACGCCTAATATATAAATACAATGATTTAAATAAAACCAAAAATATACTTTCTGAATTACTGAAAGAAATTTGTGAATGGTCATACACTTCTGGATCTAAATTATCTTTGGAAAAATGTAAATTAATTCACATTTGTAGGAAAGTAAAATGTACTAGTGTAGAATTAGTGTTTAACAACATTAAGATTGAAACAGTGTCTAACCTTAACGTCCTAGGTTTGTTAATTAATAATAGGTATAATTGGAAACCCCACTGTATTAATCTTAAGCAATCTTTAGCTGTAAGACTCAATATATTTAAATATCTAGCCTCAAAGAAAAGTAATATTCATGTAAATTCACTTTGCAATATTTCAAAGATGTTAGTTCTTAGTAAATTGGATTACGGTTTGGCTATATACGGCTCCTGTCCGAAGTCTACAAGAAACATAGTTACACCTACTTACCACCAAGCAGCCAGAGCCAGCATTGGAGCATTTCCAACTACTCCAGTCAGAAACATCCTCGCTGAAGCTGGACTTCCTTCTTTGGAAGAAAGATATTTTGTATCCATTGCACGACTCAATGCGAAACTCCACTTCCAAACGGGATCGATAATTGACCAAGATACAGCTAAGGCCATTACCCACAGTCATAATCGAAGGTTCCCCTCCGCAATCCACTGCATCCTACGTTGGGGACAACAAATAAATCTACCTCGCCAGAGAGCAACCAAGTTTACGCCTACATATCCGCCATGGTCACTCCATGAGGACTCCATACTTCTGGACCTGCACGTACTACGTAAAGACACAACTAGCAATACTGTATACACAGCTCGATTCAATGAGATCCATGAAACTTTGAAACGTACGGGTTGGAGCTTTATATACACAGACGGCTCCAAAACAGACGACAACACAGCCTATGCAGTTGTTAATCAAGAAGGCTCGATCATTTCGCAAGGCATCCTACCGAACATCGCCTCCATATACACCGCAGAAGCAGTAGCTATACTCCACGCCGCTAAAAAATATTCCCAAACAAGAGGTAAGTGGGTTATTTGCTCCGACAGCCTGTCTGTTATAAAAGCCGTCGGAAATCCACAAAACGACTCTATAACCCCATCCAAAATTCGTGATATCCTCATCAGATCACAAACGAAGTTAAAGCTGCTATGGACACCAGGCCATGTTGGAATTGCGGGCAATGAATATGCAGATGCTGCTCTCAAGGCACCCATCCTCTCCTACAACACCTTCTCTCAATGCGATCTAAAGAGATACATAAATCAAAAGTGCCAACAACAAATATTACGCGAGTGGGAGAATTATAAACATCACTATCAAATAATTAACCCTAATAAAACTTAGCCAAAATTCCCAACCGATATACCTAAATCGGATATTAGGATGTATATCCGGCTCCGTCTTGGACACACCGAATTTACTCACCAGCATCTGCTCAAAAGGGAGTCCCCTCCAAACTGCCTCACCTGCCGCAGACCAGTAACCATCACCCATCTCTTAAGTCAATGCTTTTTATCATCGCAACCAGCACTGCAAAACAACCTCAACCACAACGTAGACCTACTACCTCTCCTCAAGAAGCCAAACCAATCCAATATTAATTATTTAAAAAGTATCGTAGGAAAACTTACAATATAGACAGACATAAGTATTTTGAGGGCCGTAAGTCATCGCCACTATTTGGCCCCTATAGGTCATATTGATTGCAATTTTTAATTGTACATTAATATTATAATAAATAAATAAAATAAAATAGACAGTTGTACTCTCCGAGCATTGTCAGTGACTCGAAAGAGGTGGAACCGTGAAAAAATGCCACACAGACGCTACAGCGCCCGCTTGACATATTGTACTTAATTTTTTCCTGGGTTGGTATATCAATCGTATGGCGTTTAAATATCTTTTTGAATCGTCAAACTTAATTGAGCTAGGAGTTTTCCCGAAATTTTGAGCGGAAGCAGTGGATCGACAAGGTTGAAAACACAAGTATGCGAGTGGTATGAAGAGTTTGAAGCGCGGACTACTTAGATGAGCTACTTAGGCTTTGTTGACTGGTCTACTTCGAATTTCTTTCGTTATCCCAGATAGTAAATAAAGAGTATTCCGTGAGCGTATTAAAGCGTTTAAGGAAAGAAAGTTTGTTCAATAGGCCAGAATTGTGGAGAAACATCTAGTGGTTTCTTTACCATGACAACCATACATACTTCTTCTATTGTAGTACGCGATTATTTAACCAAAAACAACCTTCATACCGTTCACCTAACATGGATCCTTGTGACATTTTCCTATTCCCACGACTCAAGTTACCACTTCGTGGAAGCGCTTTCAGATGATTGCGGCGATAAAGGAAAATTCGCAGAAAGAGCTGAAGGCGATTCCTAAACTGGCCTATGAAAAGTATTTTCAAGATTGGGGGAAACGTTGGAATATATGTATCGCTTGCTATGGAGATTACTTTGAAGGAAATAAAATGAACATCAAATAATAATTGACCCGTTTTATTGAAAAAAAATCAGACTCTTTTTGATGGGAATGTTTAGGGAGGAACATCCGAAAACCCCGTACACACAGGTGGGAATTTTCACCAAGGAAAATATGTGGGGGCTGTAGCATAGTGAGTAAGTACGTTGGCTCCTACGCTCGAAGTCTGGGTTCGATTCCCGAAAAAACACATTTGATATTTTCACCCGATCGACACAGCACCACAACGTTGGCTTAAGTTAGACCGATTTTTTTTGGAGGATTTTTTAAACGCTACTGGAGCACTTAGTCTCAAAACTGGTCCATTGTACTGCCAGGTAGCAACCTACTCCAGTGGCGTTAATTTGAAACCAACGGCAACTGGTGAGTGGACCAGATTCGATTTCACTGGGATTCGAACCTGGGACCTCTCTAACTTGGGGCAGGCACCTAACCAACTGCGCCATCCAGTCGTTTTTTTAGTTATTTTAACCGATAGTCTGCACTCTAATCTAACCTAACCAACGCCTAAACATCTCGCAGTCTACCTACAGAGGATTTCTTAAATACAATTCTAGACCGTTAACATTCATTCAAAGCTGTTTGAAAAAGCAGATATTCAGTTCATCGATCAACGTCGTAAACAACAGCAATCAATCAAGTTGGAGTAGTTCTAGAGATGTGAAGAATACTCAAGATCTCGGCTAAAGATTCCAAGCCGTGACTTTTAAACAGCATAAGAGGGGTGCTTGTGGACCGATGATCTACAACGGAATGGAAGGTACCTCAAAACTAATAAAAAGTTTGGAGAATAAGTTCCTTTTTCTAAGAAAAAATGTCCTCTTCATTCAGTCTTCATAGTAACCCGCAAATAGAATCGAACGCTTCTCTCGCGTAATTCCACGCCAAATAACAGTCGTTATCTCAAACAACATGGAAACCCATCGTCAAGTTCACCATGAACTTCCTCACAGAAGTCATTATTCTGGAATGCATTCGAGGCTATCTGTCACACGATAACTCGTAAATACCTCCAGATACAAGTGACACATGGACGTTGGCCACAAAAGCGGTCTAATCTCACGCTATCGGAGTTTCTCAAGTGCGATAGCTTGATTGAAACTTATCGTCAATGTTTTCGAACTGTCGAATCTAGGGGGAGGCGATAAGTTCCAGGCCGTGTTATTATTACAGCTGGAAAGCCCCTCATTTCGACCAAGTTCTCGTGCACCCCAGTCTGACGTAGATTCGCGCGACCGGCCGGAAACATGGCAGCGCTCTGAATTCATAAACCACAGGACAGTTCCTATCAAGGAGTTCAAACAAAGCAGCGAAACGGACAATCGATCCATGGAAATTCATCAATCCGCCCCCGCCCCCGCCCCCGAAGCGGTGTCGCTGCTATTGAAAGTTGTTCAGTAATCAGATTCAGTCATTGCACCCTAGATACTCGGGGAATAATTGCATCTATTAGAATAATTAATCGGCAGTGAAATAAAAATAGAAAAGCCATTTGTAACCTAGTTGTCGGCAGACTGGTCAGCTGCAAGGGCTGATGACATAGTCGGGTGAGATTTCATTGATTCGTTTCATAACACGTTTGTGTTACGCATAAACAGTCTTGACGGCACGTAGATTGATGACGACATGCAATCGCTGACGACCCTGTGACCTATGCTAGCGCTACTAGTTGTTCTACTGTGCGTATGGTGTGTGGGGCACGTAGCGCCGTTTCGTTATCTCCTCTTGGGCGGTGTGTGCGTCTGGCAGTGGAACCAGGTTGGCATGCACTGAAATCGAATTCCAATCAACGGTGGGTGTACGGTGGGAACACGCCAAATTGGTTCAATTATCGATAACGTTGTCTGTGACCAAAAACTTCGACGAGAACTTTTCCACAGTTCTTTGTGACAATTTACCGAGGTCTGCTTCATGAAGGGGTCTTGAGGTGATTGCACTAAGGATTTTTGGGAACAGGATCATTAGTTCACTTTCGGAAGAATTCTAAATTGTTTTTTAGAATGTTATCCTTAAGTTGATTTAGTTGCAGGTGACAGAATGTCTATGTCAGTCATGGGAAGTAAGTGATATCCTTGAACGCTCTAAAGATTTTTGACAAGTACCGGCTTTGGCTACGCAAAGCGGTACTAGAATTTAAGCAAGTGTTACATATGCCGGCTAGTAAAACCCATTTTTTGAAACACCTTTGAGCTTTTACGAGAATTTGAAGCGTATGTGAGACAAAAAGATGAATGTGGTGCTTATTTCGTTCACTTTTAACTGTTCTAAAGAACAGGCTGATTGTGAGCTTGTAGCACAACAGATGTTCACGATTAAGCTCTTGTACCCATGGGGAGATGGACTCAAACCAGTTTAGAATGTGCGACAGGAGTCACCTAGTAGCTTCATTGAAAGAAAGGGGAAGTGAACCATGATTGCGTAGAATCTTGAAACATTGTGATGATTCTACGTGACCAAACCATCGAAGCATGGCCCTTTCCGTTCGAAGAAGCAGCTGCTCAACATTAAGTCCTTTGCGCATTAAGTCTCTCCCACAGCCGTGTTTCTATCCCGGCGAGTAACTCCCACAAAAGCACGAAGAAATCTCATCTCGGCAGCTTATATTTCGGTTATTACCCCAATTTCATCACCATAGGTGAGAGATGTAACAAATACTGAGTTAAAAACCGCTAACTTGGCTTTGACACCAAGCTCGGCCTTCCTGATTACAGATCTGCCAATTGAAGAACGATGTTGGGACTAAAACTAAAACAATCATTGAGCTCACTACTTTAAGCAACATAAGTAGTGAGCTCAATCCTGAGAGCTGTGGAAAAGAATGACAACTAAATATAGAGACGAAATAGACTATACAATTGTTGTGCCAAGGAACAAAGCTGTTCAAAATAGGTTCCAAAATAAAAATTTTCACTTGATGCTTTCTCCCTATTTTATTTAAGAATTATGTTTTTTTCTTGTCATTCAATTTAAAGATAAACGTTTAACTAATTAAATCAAACGAAAAATTAATTGGTATTCGTTTTTGATATTCTTAGATGGATGTACATCTCTATTGTTTGACCAACAATAACCTATGGTGCAATAGAATGGACCAAGAGAACCAATCTGATCAGCGCGAGGGAGACACTCAGCAAAGTTCAAAGGTTGTCATGCCTCTGTATTACAGGAGCCATGAGAACTTGCCCAACTGCGGCCATGGGAGTGCTACTGGAGCTGACTCCTTTGCATCTAGTGGTAGCAGACTGTGCAAACAAAACAATCATGAGAATGGCAAAAGAAGGGATAGGTAAAGACAGGTGCATTACATCGAGGCAATTCGACGCACTAGTCAAAAAGCTACCACTCCTGGCCATTCCGAAGGATGACGTGATTAGGAAATTCAACTTCCAAAAGAAATTTACCAGTAAGTTCAGCACTAAATGGGACTGGAGCAATGAATCCATGGTCCACAGACTGAGCAGCAACACGGTAAAATGGTATACAGACGGATCAAGACCTGATGAAGGTACTGGAGCAGGAGTTTTTAGACCCTGGACAAAATACTTTGAATCCATGAGCAAATGTACCAGCATCTTTCAAGCGGAAATCTATGCCATAGACAGATGCGTTCAGATCAATCTTGAAAGGAAGTGTACCAACTGCGACATGGCAATAATGTCGAACAGTCGAGCCGCTATTATGACACTAGACTCCTACATCATCAAATCCAAGCTTGTATGGGAATGCCTGCAGAAGCTTAAAGAGTTGAGAAGGAGAAGCCGAGTAAAACTGTGGTGGATGGGAATAGGAGGCTATGAAATGGCCAACTCCCTGGTAATGAAAGGAGCATCAGAACCCTTCATAGACCCAGAACCATTCTGCGCTGTAGGAGACCATCTCCTCAAAGAAGAATTCAGGGAACTGGAAAGAAGGAACAGGATTGAAACCTGGAATAACGCTCGTGGAATGAAGCAGGCCAAGAAACTCCTAGGACAATATAACCGAAAGAAGTTTGAGGCATGCATCAAAATGAGGAAGAATAACCTCCGTATCCTAACAGGCTTCCTAACGGGGCACTTTAGACTCAGGGATCTAAGGAAACTAGGGGTATTAGAAGAAGGTCTCTGCAGATTTTGTGGAGAATTTAATGAAATTCCAGAACATGTACTGGGATTATGTGAGGTACTAGCCCACAAAAGAAAAAGATGTCTGGACAAGTACCTACTATCAGAAGAAGAAATGCAATCACTAGAACCATCTCTCAAAAAGATATGATTTGTTGTGGAATGTTCCGCCGTTAAACTACTTAGTTGTTGTACGCACAGACGACGGTGAAATCGGTCATAATGGCTTTGAAAATTTCACTTTCTTTAACTAATGACCAAGAAAATATGAAACGAGATTCCACAAATTTCACTGAAACTGCCCTACAGGGCAATAGGGGAAAATTATCGGCAATTTTTCTAAGCTTTAGTTAAGTTCAACTGTAGGTGGTAATTGAAATTTAATATAAGTGAATAAAGGACAAGATTTTTTATAAGAGCTGTTTTTTACGTGTGTAGGTGCAATTGATTGTATGAACGTTGTGGGCAAAGCGGCAACTGAAGGTCCAGTGTTCGATCCCTGAAATACCAACTTTCATTTTCATGCCACAACCTCTCTCGGGTTACTGAGAATGGTCAAAGAGTATAACTCCGAAGCATAAGAGTATAACTCAAGAAAAGCTTCTCAAACTTCAACGTTCCGATTCGGCATCGTGATAGAATGATAACACGCACATCACGAGTGGTTGCTATGGAAGCTATCCCCAAGTCCACCTCACACAGTTTTGTATCCCAAAGATGAAGAATAATAAGGTGCAAATTCACGAATCTTCATCAGACCTCTTGGGAGAGTGACTAATGCCAACGAATAATATCCGTCTCAACCACTTAACTGCTCTGACTGAGTCACTCACTTGATTAAAACACTTAAGACTACTTGATTACAATCTGCTGCTTCCATTGTCTACTGCCTTTCGTAGGAGAAATGCTTGGCCTTGGCTTCACCCCCTCCTTCCTTTCAGTGCCTGACGATGCAATCAGCGCCATACAAAATTCTCATCAAATCGGAGATCGTCTCATGTGAATAATATTCAGAAAGATCGGTTTAATTGGATCGGACCCAATTCGGCGCAATAAGCTGGCTTTCTGTGCCCAGAATCCTTAATGTCAGTAGTCCACGCCAGTCACTCTCAGTGATGCACTCGTCAGACTCAGTCACAAGCAGTCAGTTTCATTCACACATGAACTGAGAAGAGGAGAAAGAAAAAAGCTTCGATTGCATATCTGTAAGCAAACCAGTCACAATGGCCCCACCCAACAAGCAACACCCGTCACAAGTTCAATTCGAAATCATTTCCTCATTATTCCACTCCACCCGCCACAATGGTCAGTGCAAAGGTCTTTCAACTCGTTAAATCGAATCTACGGCGAAACTAGTTTGAGATGATTTCATTCTATTGGCCCGCAGTCTGTGTCGGCAATGTGCGCATTAGACAACTCAGCTCAGACTACAATGAGTGTGTTTGGCCGAGAAATGTGCCACAACTACAAGGCCGGCTAATCGCCGACAGATTCATTCATGAGAACTACGCAACGCTCGCTAATCCGCATCGGCATTAGCTTTCAATCTCATCGCAATCCGAGCAAAGACGCAATTGTGCCTTATCAGACTTTACAACTACGTTGCGTGACTTTCAAATCTTTCGACGATCCACGCCCTCCAAGACGCAACCCAATTAACCGTGTGTGTCTGAGGCGGAGCGGCAATAAACCAATTCCAGCTCATTGTAGTGTGATCCGGCACACGGGTCTCTGGGCCCCAGCACATGCAGCGTGCCAGACGTTAATCTTCGCACCTAGTGATAACTCCTTAGTCAAACAGCAGTCGCACACACTCCGCGATCGTATTTCATCCCCCAGTGCCGCTAATGCCCGCCCCACGAGATCCATCATAACCATCATAGTCCACACCAGCGAGAGGCGCGCAAAAATAGCAAAAATAGCGCTAGTATCTCACATGATACCGATCTATTCTTGAAACGAAAAAGTATCTCAATTGTGCTAAAAACAGCCCGTCGGCAGCTGCACATGATCCAAGTACATGCAAACGTTCCCCAATCCATTATCACCAAACTAGCGCGAGTCAATACCGCGCTTGATTCGTTCAAAAGTCGCTAGAAGCGGACCGCGATAACGAGTCCAAAACAAAAACGAAAAGTATCTACGCTCAATAAAAGCCTCACCGCGAGCACGAAGGGGCAGGAACGACGAGCAGATACGACTATCTGCAGTGACACATCCCGCAACAGGTGTGCCATAAACAGCGAACGATTTCGGAGTACACTTGCTCTTAATCCTCGCCAGCCCAGGTGAACCCGTCAGATAAGGTGATAAGCGAATTTTCACTTTTTGATGGCGGCCGAGGAGGCCTTTCATATGCTGATTTGCGGTGGGAACCTGTGCTCTCGGGTTTCGGGGTGTCAGGGACACATGCACCCGCAACAGGTGTACACAGGGAGCGCGTCAACACTCGGCCTGCGACAACCCTGTGCGGTTTCGCGAAGGGGAGCTGCTCAGGAAACAATCGACGAATTGCAATTAATTGATTAGATAGCGCGGCGGTTGGTGCTACACTCAACGTGCGCAGTCATTGTACGCAGGAATTAGGTTTTTTTTTGTTCGATTCTGAGGAAGGTTAGCTGGGCCCGTCGCTTCTGGGTGCTTGCAAACTTTTGGTATCAGACGGTTTTGTATGCGATTTGGGAATATTTGTCATGCGTGCTGTGATTCATTTATTGTTTTCGTAGTTCTGGGAGTTTTGCAATTACTCATGATGGCGGAAGACCATCCCTGGTCCCATACGGTATTTATGGGTCTAAGGGGGTTGCAGGAACGCAAGAAACGAACCAGCATTGATTGGTTAAATTTTTTGGGTTGCAGAGAGTTTAAAGAGCCCTGAGAGACTCGCTGAACTAAACAGCAAACTTCATTAATCCTCTGATAACCTACATTTGAAAACGGCCTTAGTGTACGGAAGCGAAAGATAATCTTCCTTTCATGAGCAAAGCCCTCGACGTAAAGTTGAAAATAATCAAGAGCAAGTGACTGATTGGTTTTGATTACGACTTATAGGTCTTTCAGTTAAAAAATGGGGGCATACGTTGAGCTACCATTGGTGGTCTAGAGAGTTCCGTGCCATTCATTCAGTAACAAATTTCTGGCCATGTTTGAAGGAGCCTGCTTGAGGTCCAGGTCCACTCCGGACTGTAGCGCCAAAAGAGAGAGAAGAAGAATATTAAAGAAGCAGTCTCTTCCGTATAATTTCTGACCAAACATGTGGTTTGAGTTCAAATCGTAGCAACCGTAGCAGTCCCACAATTTGGATCAGCGCGTCAGGCTGGTATTTTGCTGTGGCACTTGACTTCTCATTTCAACAGACTGACTGCTAAGTCAATTTACGTTACTAGGATAATTACTTTCAGTTGGTTTCCTAGGTGACAAAAAAAACCCTCGTCAGTATGAAATAGAGGTAAACTGTCTTCTAGTCAAACACAAAAATTCCGCGGCCGTTTGCGGGAACTTTTATCAATTATTTCCGAGTTTATTTACATACTTTTTACGCCTGAATCTAAGTCTCCCTCATGGTCCCGGGTACGTTGGTCCCAATTGCCTGGTTCCAATTTTCTTGCATCTGCTGTCACTTGATCTACAAAACGCGGCCTATTTACTTTTTCACAACACGAGGGTTGGATTCAAAGGCTCTTTAGCCGGAACATTTGTGTTTATGCTCCAATGTGGCTGAGCTAACATATGAAGTCGATTATTTTGCCTTCCAGATCGAGTCCGCATTCACGCACAGAGTTTGCGGTTATGTTCTTTTCATCATTCGGACCAAGGGTTATATTAGGTTAGGAGGTTGCTAATGAATTCACCAGCACACTTAGGCCATGTTGGTCCATTGTGCTACCAGTCAGAAGACTATCACTGATCGCCCGCTCCAGTGATAGTGCTGTTAATCCAATCCCAACGGCAAATGGTGACTGGTTCAGATTTGAAAACCCGATAAAAGCGCATTAACTTTGCCCTCACTGGGATTCGAACCTGGGGCCCCTCAAACTTGGGGCAGGCACTTAACTAACTGCGCCATCCAGTCATATATTCATTCGGACCAAAGGAGAATTTATCTTTCAAACGCATCAAGAATCAGTCCTACTGTCCACTTTTCGTCTCCATTCAGCAAGACTGACAGGATTCGAGTTTTGTTAGAGCAAGATGTTGGTCCTTCGAGTCAAAAGTTTTGACCGAATTTGTTTAGACAAACCGAATTAGTAGACATCGTGTTCTCACTTATATTTCTCTTCTAAGTGGAATTGGTTTCCATAAAGTTGAAGCGTTAAATACATATTACAACACTTGAAGCCAAATCTCCAGGTCTCCAGATAGCGCGATCTTTTGGCAACAGTCTCTTTTAACGACTCCCTGTCTGCGGTTTTCTGTTGATGTGTTTTCCCTCCGCGTGTTTCGAAACCAAAACCTGAAGTATTCAATTCAAAAATATAATATTTTCCACATTTCAATGTTTTCTTGGAGTTCAGAAAAAAAAATAAAATTTGATAGCTAAGCACAAAATTCAATATTTGATTGCAAAATCTTTGCCTACTAAACAGCGTCAAAACTTCATGGTCCGCTTTACACTAATATCGATATCTTGAAGCGCACACGAAACGTTAAGATTTATTCTATAAATAACATGTTTTTTTCTGATTTGATTTAACCTTGGCATTTATTAAAATTTAGGTTATGGTTTGGATATATGTTCACTTTATGTTTTAAGGATAATATCTCACAAATGGTGCCCATTGTTTGTTTCGACCTGACGTGATCTTTCCAGATCATTTTCCATTACTTTTTTTTAGAATTTCAGGACCCAGCGCTCTCACTCATCTCGGATATTGGCATCAATCTGTTGTACATTTAGTTGTTTACATTTCAGGTAGCTTCAAAGAAAAAAATCTAGAGCCGTTAAATCGGGCGAACGCGGTGGCCAGTTAAAATCAGAAAAACGCGATACTATCCGATTACCAAAAATTTCTCTCAGGAGAGCCATAGTTGGACAAGCCGTGTGAGCTGTAGCTCCACAATTCTGAATTTTTCTCTACCTCTGCCCTTAAAAATGATAAATAATAATAAAATAATAAGGTTAATCGAGAAGAAGCTACCTGGTAAACTGAGGGCAGGCAAACTGACCAGACAGCGCTTAAGAGTTTTCGTCTTACGACTCTTCTGACAGTTACGACAGAACGTGTTAGGTAGGTGCCAAGTTTGACGGCGTGGCCTTTGGACAGAGACCTGCATCAAAAGCAACCGCTCATGTGATACTTTTCTAGATCTGTTTACTAGACTTGTCGCTCTGGGTTTGTTACTGAATTGTTACTGCTCAGTAGCAGATCACCAGATCAGTACCACTGATCGACCGCTCCAGTGATAGTGTCGTTAATTTGATCCCAATAGCAAATGGTGACTGGACCAGATTTGAAACAATGGATAAAAGCGTATTAACTTTGCTTTGACTGAGATTCAAACCTGGGCAGGCACTTAACCAACTGCGCCATCCAGTCGTCTTGGGCCTACACTAAAGGCAAGAACTTGCAAAAGTCCGTACAGCTGCTACTATTCGCTGATGACATTGTCGTGATTGGTGGAACATAGCGAGCAGTAAAGAAAGTGTTTTCTGGCTTTGAAACGTAAGCGGCTGTAAAAGAGGGTAAACGAGTATATTTTGTCTTCGAGAAACGACGAACAACATCGACGACTTGGCCAGAATGTCTCAATAGGCAGCTATAACTTCGAGGTAGTGAAAGACTTCGTCTAATTCGTCTCCACAGTAAACAACATCAGTAAAAGGACCCGACGCAAAATAACTTTTACCAGTCGCTCGCTGTTTCTTTAGGCTCAAGGGTCGATTGAGTAATAAAATAAGTTGACTTGCTACAAGACCTTTATCATCCCACTCCTGCTCTATGGCACGAAGGTAAGGACTTTATTAAAGGACCATGAAGATGGTGCACCATGGTCTATTCGAGAGGAAAGTTCTGTGTTCGATCTTTGACGACATGACCCAAGCCCAATTTTTCACACTCACTATAATCCGCAGACATTTAAGACCAATGTGGACAGGCACCTCCTTTCCCTTTCTTCGTCTATATCTTCGGCCCGTGCTGTGTCTTGATTCCGGACACTTAAGGGTATTCGCAACGCTTTTTGCACGCTCAAAAAAAAAAGACTCCAGTCATGTGTCTACAGATCGTCTACACAAAAAATAGTTAGTCCATGTAGACCATATGAACAACTTATCTTCAGCCCGAAGATTCTTCAACTCTGAGCCTGTGAGGTAATGCAACAGAGAACGTGCAAGATTAAGTTGGCGCACACAAGAGAAAAAATACCTCCAACCAACTTGTTTTCTGCAGCTGGAGACCGCTAGCAAAAGATCGTACTAGGTGGAGAGTCACAATGGCCCCTACTGTTGATCTCAGTGAGCCGCGACACGGTCGCAAGGGCACCCTATCACCTACCCTTGGTGGAGAGGCTTATTGGCTGAGACCCAGACCTATCCCGGACTGTAGGGCTGTATAAAAAAGAGGAGCTGAATAGCAAGCCAGCGGTGATGTGCTTGTACAGTCTGAGTAGGTTTAAGTTTGTCTTTGGTGTCGTTCAGAAGCAAACAAGAAGAGGGGCGGAAATTGATTGCTGTGGTAAATTCCGGTTCATTGAATAATCCTTAAAGATAACTTTGCCTTCGATTCCTTCGAGACGAATTGTGTTATTTTGCTCACTCTAAATAAATTAAATTAAAGGGATTGTACATGATGTCAGCAGAGTATCTGCAGAGGCGACTGAATTGAAGAAAAGTGTGAGCCTCCACCGTTCCGCTTGAGGTTAGGTTAGGTTAGTCCATACTTAGCAAAGGGTCTAAACATGATGCGTCTTAAAGGAGCACTATGTTCCTGACGACTGGATGGCGCAGTTGGTTAGGTGTCTGCACCAAGTTTGAGGGATCCCAGGTTCGAATCCCAGTGAAATCGAATCTGGTCCAGTCACCATTTTCCGTTGGGATCAAATTAACGGCACTGGAGTAGGTTGCTTCCTGGCAGTACAATGGACCAGTTTTGAGTCTGACTGCTCTAGTAGTGTTTCAAAAAAATTTTCCAAAAAGAAAGTTCCTATTCGGAAATTAAGGCACTTTGTGCTCGGGTTGTTTTCTAATTTCTGCCAATTTCAAAAGCTGTTTAGCGGAGTTTTTCAGATAAGTTTTTCTAAAAACGGACACCACGTCCTTTAACTTGAACCTTCTTTACTGCAGCTGCTTTTACTTGCTTAAGATTTGACAAATAATTTGTGAGGCAGATGTTGATTGAGTAACCAAACCTTGAGTGGGCAAAGCCCTTAAGTCTGAGAGGTATTGAGCGGTTCTCTTTTTTCAAATATCGTGTTTCCTCGTACTTCTTAAATGAGGTACTGACTCGCAGATATCCCTAACCCTGTTGTACAAACACTGGCTAAGTTTCTTCAGATGACTTCATTCTTTTGTTTTCGACGTACCCTTCTAATTGGTCGTATTCCAACATTCCGTGCCCACCTAAATTTCCGCCGTGTCGAAACGGTCACAAGTTGTCGATCGCATCAGAAATTATTATTCGTTTTTGATGAAATCATCAAAGTCACTGTCACCACACACATGATGAAAGCAGCAAATCATCAAAGTAACGTCAAATTTTAGATCATTTTTACAATTCACACATTCATAAAAGTGTATATTCGTCGCTCTGATTCCTATAGACCGCTAAATTACACCTCGACTTACGACATGCGTGCGCCCATCCCCCCATCCATGCTCGGCGAAATTCCAACCCACTAATCGGCAAGAATCGAAACAATAATTAACATCCATCTGTCAAGCAGTAATTCTCAAAAAGAAAAATCAAAACTCATCCGTCATCACACCTTGTCCTCATCAACTACAAAAAAAGCAACAATCTTTATTGGACTTGCTTGTGTAATTGAATTTGATCACCGCCCCCCACTCCCGCCACCTGCGTCTGCCGGCGCGTATCTAATGGAATTTTTGAACAAACAGTTCCCACTGCCTCCGCGACATCCAGCGGGTCTCGTCCGGCTGAGCCACTCTAAAATGTAGCGCGGTCTTGTGGCAAAATTAATTAGACCACTGGTGTTAATTTTCAACAATTTAATTAGATTTACATAAAAGAATCGGCGAGAGATGAGACAAAAGAAAGGAAAACAAATCGAAAATGAAGACAAAAATCATCGAATATTTGCGACACACACAGCCCGTCTGACCACTTGTCCGTTGGATTCGGAAAAAGTGTCTAAAAATACTCATACGCCACAGAAGCCAATTCCGATGCGGTGTGCGGTAGGGTACTGCGCAGTTGTTCGGTAGTTTTGACCGGATACTCGGCAGAGGGTGTGAATATGTGCCAAGGATCTGCACATTTTTGTGTCTCCCCAGTCAGGGAGGCTTAAATTCTAATCGATCTTTGAGAGTCAGAAGAAAGTATGTGGGCTGTTCACATCACTTTCACAACATGCTGGTGGTTACCCAATCGGGTTCCAAAATTTGATCAGAAAACAGAGATTAATTAACATGGACTGAAAAATTAAGTAATTTCATGGATACTGAAAAGTGATTAGGCAAATACACACTTCATTCGTCACACCCTTACTGAAGATTATACAAAAAAGGGCCAAATTTCAGGGCGTTTAGGGCTAATTAGCGTACAGTCTGATAGAAATTGAAGCAGTCTAGACAACCAACTCAGTGGTTTGAGCAAGAACATCATGTCAAACGTAATGCGAAAGATGGCTGTTAATACTTATCTTCTAGGAAGACAGAAAAAATTCTTTCCAAATCTCCGCTGCATACAGTCATCGTAGCTGTAAGAGCATTTAATAATAATAGCGGCGCTAAAGTCCGAGGTGGACCTGGGCCTAGCTTCTCAGCAACCACTCGTGTTGTGCGTGCTACTGTTCTCTCACGAGTGGAGGGGACCTTCAGTTTAAAGCCGACTCCGAACGGTGATTTTGAGAAGCTTTTTCTAGACAGTTATACTCTTTGAGCATTGTCAGTGACTCGGTGGTGAAGAGGTGGAGCCGTGAGAAAAAATGTTAGGTGTTTTTTTCGAGATTCGAACCTACGCCACTGCGCTCACTGTAAGAGCACTTGAGGTAGATAATACCGTGCCATGATTTGATTATTTATTGATAACTATTTTATTGCTGAGGACGAAGCTTATAAATAACTCAAGTTTTAAGTTTAACGCTTATTGCACTGTTTGGTGGGGTCCCCGTTTAAAGGATAAATCAATTAAAATAGCTTCTGTTTCTTCGTTGGAGTCCAATGGGGACTTGAACCTATGTAACTTCTACAGCAACCATTCACACTGCTCGGTGCAAGTGGAAAGGACAGTTTCTCAGCTTTACATGAAATTTGTAACTTCTGAGTATGTGATTCGAAAGGAGTGAGCCGCTCATTCTCCTCCGGCTAAGCCAAACATTAGATCCGGTCTTGTTTGAATCGCTAGAAAATGCTTGATCGCTGTTAAGACTGAACGGCAAATATTGGGTGCCATCGAGCCAATTGACTCGTTGCCAGGAACCATTCGTGTTGATTTCTGCATTCAAGTTGGTCGCAATACAATCCACAATTCCGATAGTGTTGCATCTGCCAACAAGGAAATCGCTTTGTAGTTCAATGAGAATGGCATCAGTCTTAGACTTCAAATAATTAAAAAAAAGTCCAAGGGCGTTAAATTGTATGATCTTGACTTTCAATTCTGATGAACAGAATATGAATATGATGATGTGCTCAGTTTGTGGGCGCCGTGGCGTAGTGGGTAGGTGCGTCGACTGCTACGCTCGAGGTCATCAGTTCGAATCTCGGAAAAAACACCAAACATTTTTTCACGGCTCCACCTCTTTCGAGTCACTGACAATACTCAAAGAGTATAACTGTCTAGGAAAAGCTTCTCAATCTCGCCGTTCGGAGTCGGCATTAAACTGTAGGTCCCCTCCGCTCGTGAGAGAACAATAGCACGCACAACACGAGTGGTTGCTGAGAAGCTGGGCCCAGGTCCACCTCGGACTGTAGCGCCACCATTATTATTATTATTATGTGCTCAGTTCAAAATTCTCACCAAGACAAGATATATGCCCCAAGTTCGAGGAATCTAAGGTTCGATTCCCAGTGAAATCGTACAATGTACAATGGACCAGTTTTGAGTCTGAGTGCTCCAGCAGTGTTTCAAAAATCTTCCGAAAAAAAAAAGTTAATGTTCCTGAACTCTTAGCAACATAAACCTTGAACTGTTTCTATGTTTTGTGATTCAGTCTCCCTGAATTATCGAACAGCTAATCAACTTAAATCACTATTCCTACCATATTTTGTACAAACATTTCGAAAATGTTTTCAAAATATTGCTCCCCATTTTTGAAAATTCTTAAATATCAGCAATCTATAGAATAAGAATGACAACGTTGTCAAAATCATCAGGAAATAAGCTACTGGTGCACTTCTTCAGATTCGCGTATGCCCACTTTTATAAGCTTCGATGAGACATACATTTGAATTTGAATTGAAGAACACGGGGTGTGTCATGTATGTAACACTAGTACTGCAACCATAAAGATCTATTGTACCCCCTTCTTTTGATCTAGGATTTTAGTGCTTCCTTTAAGAATTTGACAACTTCTCTAGATGGGATTTCTTGAAAGTCTTTCTCTGTTACGTTTGTTTGGTGTGACATTTTAAATTTTTCTCGAGCAAGACTTGGACGGACGGTCAGTATGTATTCCATAGTTTCTTTGGCCTATCCACATCGCCTACAGATTTCTGTGCTGCTAAGACCCAATTTGTGAAGGTGGTAGTTGCATGCCCCATGTCCTGTTGGTGCTTCACGTAGCACTCTTAGGTCTGCTTTATAAAGTTCTAGAGCTTCTTTGGCTCGTTTGGGATTGTAGTTTTGTTCCATGAACATTCTTGAGTGTTTGATACCCTCTTGGTTGTTCCAGAACTGATTCCGTTGTTTTATAACCCATTTGAGTAGGTGTAAATTTGTGTCTGTGTTATTGTAACCATAAAGGGGTGAAGGTCCCGTAAAAGGTACCTGTGCACCTTTCTCGGCTTGTGTGTTAGCCTTTTCATTCCCTTCATGGTTTTCATTGCTTGGCACCCAGATCAACTTTAACCTGTTGTTACCTGTCACTTTGTTTACTCTTATGAGACATACATCAACAACTTTTACCAGAAATGCAGTTTAGACATACAAGGAAACATTTTTTGTGCAGCAACGCAACCTCAAAAATCACTATCAGGCAGATCAATTAATTTTATCTCCGTTTTTTTTTTTTGTGAAAGCCTCAAGCAGTTTGCTAAAAACCTGGTCCTTTCCATGCCAGAGAATATTGGAGTAAGTCTTCTATTGTATGTTCTTTTGCATATGAACTTCCTTCATGGTCTTTCATTCGCCAATCAATAAGTTTTACAACTCTCCTTAAAATGTTACTTTGAAAAGAATCTGGAGATTATATATCAAGAAAAGACGTAGCTTCTCCAGACACAATCAAATATGGTTCAGTTTCTCTATTAAGCATGAATAAGAGAAAATTATGGCTTAGTAAGGGTAGCAAAATAGCTTAAAAGAAAGGAACTATTTTGGCCAACTGAGATTACTTCGTGTTGTTGACGGAGTTTCTCGTCGTATAGATTTAGGTTAGTTAATGAATTCAGCAGCACACTTAGACCATGTTTGTCCATTGTAATGCCCACAGTCAGACTACTACCACTGATTGACCGCTCCAGTGATAGTGCCGTTAATTTATTCCCAACGGCAAATGGTGACTGGACCAGATTTGAAAAAATTTGCTTTCACTGGGACTCGAACCTGGGACCCCTCCAACTTAGGGCAGGCACTTAACCAACTGCGCCATCCAGTCGCTTCTCGTGGTATAACTGTGGGAAATACAAGGCCACGAGAGGACCTCAACGTGGAGCTTGAACTGAAAGAGTTATTCTTCAGTGGCTTGGCCATGCAACAGAAATACTTAAAATACCATCGGGTACGCTCACGATCTGTAAGCCCAGCATGATGTGGTTAGACCAAATCTGACAACTTTCCTGGGCTCACTTGGGCTTTGCTCCTGAAAAGCAAGCGTCTTTCACAGAGGATCGAGTAATTTGAAGAGCCCTTGTACGCGCTATTTAAGGGCAGCCTAAGAGTCTTGTGAAATAAAAATAGCATGGGAAATACGATAAGGGGCCTTTCATCAACCGTAATTCCCAGATTTTTTGGTCCATATTTCATCACTTTCCTCCAATATTTCGGAAACCATGGTCTAAATTCTGATCATATAGCCTATCCTCTTCTCTAGATCCCAGAGAAATACGAGTAGGGTATTGCATGATCATCCGATCACGATGGTCAGTCCAAATTTGTGCCTTCGACTCGTTTCTTTTGCACCCTGGCTAGGTGGCTAGCTGACTGGCTGACTGGCTACATATGTGCGAACGATCTATTTCACATTTTAATTTATTGAGCGTTTAATTTACACCGGGTGGCACGTTTGAATGTAAGAAGCAATTTGTGCAAAAAAACCTCCTGTAAACGAGTATTCTCAGCGCGGCATGGGCGAGACTCTGAGGGGGGACGGGCATCGGTGTTTTATTAGCGAGCCACATGATCGATGACCGACTAATTAGCAACATCCGTCGTGGAGTTTTGGGGCTGCCTTGATTCGGTTATGCTTTTTTTTCCTCATCGTTTTTGTTTTGTTGTATCCGATGGATCTTCCTCCCAACAGGTGATGTTTTATTGTTACCCTTCGTGCCAGGCTAGAGGCGGGAGCTGCTAAACGCCACATTAAAATCGTTTCACACGTTCCACAACAACCGGCATAGACCGCACCGACCCGAGAGGGTTGGGTTGGCCGTTAATCAACTTAATTTTCGCCGTGCTAGCCTTGTGGAAAGTTTTTAGAATTATGTGTTAATTGTTTTAATTTTGATTTAATCATTTCCCTATTTAGATGGGTTTTAAATATCAGAGGTGTGCGTCTTGTGACAGTGGTGCAAGCATGTGTTTGGACCTAGGGAGACAAATCTGTGGGGTCGCCTCTGTGTGCTTTTTTATTTTTTTTGTCTAGGCATTCCGACATTTTTGAATTAATTTCGAGCATATGCGTTTCGGGTTTTGGCTGAGCATACATACGTATCGCCATACACATGGCGCCGGTTTTTTGGAGTCGGGTTTGCGGTTTGAAACGGGGCTGCGAGCTTAAAAATATCGATTACATCGGAGCCGTAAGAGAGGCTGTGGGCCGAGTTCCTCTTGAAATTAGCACAATTTGTGAAGAATTTCCGTCAAATCATGCATGCAGAGTTTAGTTGGGAATCGTGATCGTTTATTAAGATGACTCTGTACAATGAAGCTACATAAGTGTGAATTTTTGGCTTCGCACGGGAAAATGATTTCCAAGAATTCTTCGTAGAAAATATTGTACCTTAACCTTAGAATGGATGAAGAGAAATTTAGAGAAAGATAACCGATGGAAAGGGGAAACCAAGATTGTTGGAGGAGAGTAGAAGAGAAGAAAAATAGAAACAGTGATGAAAAAAAAATGCTGTGTCCACTCCTCTGCATTATTGTCTGAAGGGTGTTCCATAAATGAAATGCGCTCACAACAAGTTGCCGCCTGTCATTCTAGAACTTGTGTATTAAATTGAGATTTCTTACAGAATGAGCCCTATATAAATTGTTTTAGTGGGCAACCAGTAATCCTCTTCGACTATCAACCAGTGAAACAACGCAACAGAGGACGTCTGCATCTAAGGTGGCGCATGTAAGTGGTGAGCGACCTTAACCAACTTGGCGTGAGCAATTGGAGACAGTTAGCTCAGGTCGCGGCCTAGGAAGGATGCCTTTGCAACTAGAGTCGCGGCTCACTTTGACCAACAGTTTAGGTCCATTGTGCCCTGGGTATGGAGTATACCCCGTGAGACCTCCATTTCCACAGGTGATTAGAAACACCCAGATTGTTGTATGTGTCTCAGGAGGCGTCTCAGCTCCATTTTGTTCAGATCATCCAGCTCGTCGAAGAAGTTTTTTTTTTCTTTTGCGCTTGGTCTGTCTACATCCTGGAGAGTCATGCCACCTGCTGTTGTGCTCTCAAGAAGTCCAACCATCGATGGAAGCCCTAACCAAGGCCGCGGACAGTCTCAGCGTAGGTTCAGGTCCTGAGAATGCCTCATCTGATCCTCGCCTAGCAAGTTCATCGGCGATCCCGTGATCCCGTGGTGCCCCGGGACCCAGACAAGTCTTAGCCAATTTAAGCTACCGATCAAATTCAGAGAAGACTTGCATTCCTGAACTATCCTGGAAGTGATTAAAGGGTTTAGCAAGGCCTTAAGCACAGCTTGGCTATCGAAGAAGTTACTGCACAGTATTACGAGTAGTAGTCTTCTTCTCCGTAGAGCTGGACAATCTCAGAGCAGATGGCGGACGGACTCTATGTCCTCCTCGTCCCTGCAACTTCTGCAACAGTCGCTGTAGGGGATACCTAGCCTCCTAGCATGAGTGCCTATTTGACAATGTCCGGTGAGAACACCCACCACCATTCGAATATCCTGGCATTGATAATGATTTGTTCCTGTTCAACACCGGCCATAGGGGTCTCTTCGTTGATTCAGCCATCGCCCATTTGCCTTCCTTACGGCTTCGTCCTCTATTAATTTCTTTAAGAAACTTAACGGCGTGTTGATATAAGGCAGTGCTAGAGATTTATTCAGGTCCGACCCTTCCTTTGGCAGCACGTCCGCTCTCTCTTTTCCTTGGACTTTTGTGTGTCCCGGTACCCGATAAAGCGTCACCGTGTTTGGACTGGAGATCTCGTTGACACTTTGTCTACAAACCTTGATTGTTTTCAACTTTGTAATATCCGACGCTACGGCTCTTATTATCACTTGGCTGTCGGAATATATTTTTTCGCAGTATTTTTTGAAACACTACTGGAGCACTCAGACTCAAACCTGGTCCATTGTACTGCCAGATAGCAACCTACTCCAGTGCCGTTAATTTGATCCCAACGGCAAATGGTGACTGGACCACATTCGATTTCACTGGGATTCGAACCTGGGACTCCTCGAACTTGGGGCAGGCACTTAACCAACCGACAACCGAATGGATGGGCTGTCGGAATATATATTGATCGATTTTTCCATCAAATTAAGTTTATTTAGCGTAAGTGCCGCCTCATTTATTGATCCCACCTTCGCTTGGAAAACGCTTCATTTATCGCTTAGGTTTAGGAATCTTTCGAAGAGCTCGCATAAAAACCCTGCCACGGTTCCTGCATCTGTTTTCGAGCCTTCAGTGTATTGGGAGATCTCTTGGCCACCATCCACCGATAGCGCTTCCCAATCTCTCCTGTCCGGAATTCGGGTAGAAAACTTTCTTGTGATGGTCAGGTTTGGTGGCAGGTAGTCCGACGTTATGTACCTCTGTGTTGCTGTCCATTTTGGAGGATAGAGGAGTACCCATACGGTCTTTGCCGAGGTCCATACCGAACTGTAGCGCCACAAGAAGGAAGTAGTCCTCTCAGCAGAATCTGAAATGTGAATGTACCCACTTAAATTAAAATCAAGGTTCCAGGCGCTTTTCAAAATCATTCTTAAGAATATCATGCAGATCTCACTGGTCAACACAAGAGGCACAATCTTTCAAAAGTCCCTACAACTGCTAGCATACGCGAATGACATTGACGTGATTGGTCGCACACAGAGAACTGTCAATGGACGTTTGCTGGCATTGAAACGGAAGAAAAAATGTTAGTCTGGTGGAAAATGAGGGCAAAACGAAGTATATGCTGTCATCGAGAAAGGACACACAACATCGACAACTTGGCCTGAATGTCAAAATAGGCAGCTTTAACTTGAAAGTAATCAAGATCTTTTCTACCCCGGTCGCGCGGTAAACAGTACGAACATCAGTACCAAGATCGAAAGCAGACTAAAGGGTCAACCATAATGGCCGTACAGAAACTGAAGCAATCAAGCGAATACAAAAAAATTATACAATGCGACCGTAGTAAATGCTGCGCTCAGTTTCGTTAAGCTCGTTCACTTTTGCCTACTTACGCAGGAGCGAAATTCATCGCTCTCAAATGTCAGTTGACAGCTGAATTCCCCTTATGTTTCTATAGCCAATTATGGGTACTTTGAAATTGGGCGAAGCTTCTGGTTACTTTTCGTTTGGTGAGCTTAATAAGCTTAATTTTTTGTGCTGCCATTATGGTTGGTCCTTAATTCTTGCCAATCACAGTGTCTTTGGGCTCAAAAGGGAGTTTAGTCAAAAAAGCTCTCTCGCGAAGGACCAAGCTGACTTTCTATAAGACATTGATCATGCCAGTCTTGCTTTGTGGCACAAAGGCATGAACATTTTCCAAGTCGAGGCGACAAAATCGTTTAAGGTCCTTGGTATTTTCAAAAGAGATCATTTCTGCGATTGGCCCTGTTGGCGTTGATGACGAACGGAGGATAAGATGCAACCACAAATTGTACTCGCTGTGCAGCGAAATTATTCTAGCTTTCGGATCTAACGTCTAGAATGGGTTGACCACGTAGAGCGCATAGATAACGTAGCTCCGACCCAACGTATCTTCAACTCTGAGGCTGTGGGACAATGCAACATGGGACCTCCACGATTGAGGTGGCTCTGCCGATTGGAGGGGGATATGAACCAACTTAGGCAACCTGTAGAGAGCTAGCTGGTGAGGTTTGATGGATGAGGCAGCGCCATAAGAATAAGAAGAAAAAGAATGACATTATCCACAAACTCTATGATTCCTTGACAGATTATGGGAAGCACTCGTCCTTTTTTTTCGGAGTATTTTTGAATCACTACTGGAGCGCTCAGACTCAAAACTGGTCCATTGCACTGCCAGGTAGCAACCTACTATGGTGCCGTTAATTTGATCCCAACGAAAGATAGTGACTGGAGCTCCAACAGCAAGATTCGATTTCACTGGGATTCGAACCTGGGACCACTCTAACTTGGGGCTGGCACTTAACCAACTGTGCCATCCAGTCGCATCCAGACTATGATACTCTACTGAAGAAAGGAGTCAATGAAGAGTGTGTAAGTTCCATGTTTACTGATTTTGGTGAATGCTCTTAAAATTCAAAAGTTCTGATTTTATTGAAAAGTCGCGCACCACTGTCAATTTTCTGAACAGAGGATCACTTAATTTCACGCAATGTGTTTGTTTGATTCAAGATAGTGTGGAATCTTAAGTTAAGTTTATTTTCTGTGGCTATTTCTGAACTCGATTGAAAACCCATAAAAAATGATAGATTTCTTGATAATCTTTGATGCGCTTGCTATTTGTAGAGTATGCCACTTCTTAGAAAAGCAGAGCGACTTGAATATACCCTGGTGTTTTATAGGCCATCTCTGTAGGTTGCTGTTAAGTACAGTGGTGAACAAAAGTTTAAAGAAAGTTTAAATTAAAAACTTTTTTTGATTGTTTTTAGATGAAAACACTTTTTTTATTATTTTTTGTTTTATTTTGTGATTTTAAACTGGTTAATTGTAAACGTCGCTTGGATTTGAATGATTCATTTTCTTTGAAAATGACTGTGTGAAAACTTTTGCCTGCCGCTGTATATAGATTTGTATGTATTTCCTTGAAAATGTTGATCTTTATCTTCTGAATTTATGACGTATGTTGATTTCAGGTTAATTTCAAGTGCTCAATTCGCCAGAAAAACTTTGGCAAACTTACTTTCGCCAGTAGCTCCAGTTTGTGGAACTGCTTGTTCTCATCTCTCGTCTAAGCAAATTTTCCTTCTTCTTTTTCCCTTCTGAGTGAAGTGAGGAAGTAGACATTGACATTGACATTAACGCCTCTTGATGTCATTTTAACAGCCAGCGGCTATCTGGAGTAGATCTCAGCGAAAGTCGCATTTTCGAAGAACTAAATCAAAAACGTGATCCCGCTCCCCATCAGCCGCAACCAGTCGATTGTTATCGAAGTCGCTTTAACTGCTACCGCGTGTACTTCTAAAACACGTTAGCAAGATGAGGAAATTTTCACCGAAGTGTAGTCATGCACATCTGGCAGTGTTGTTCGAAAACATTCCCGCACCAGCGGCTAACTATCCACAGGCTTTCGCCAGCTGAACTTCAGGTTTACCCAAGCCCAACTATGCATTCTTATGAAATGTAGCATTATTTTGTCGTCAGCCATTCGACTTATAGGCGCAGTCCAGAGGTCATAACTCAGACTGGCGCTGCTCACAATCGATATCGGTTCGTTCTCGCTCACAAAACGCCTCTGTGTTCGATCGCTTCTCAGCATCGGCGAATACATCTGTCGGGAGATCGGCGACGAAAATACATTTTGAAAGTACCACAAAAGTCGTCGATTAAGCCGCAGATTTATCGTCGAAAATGCTTACAAAGGTCGTCCCCTGGCGGCGTGATACTGATGTCAGAGCCAGCAAACAGCAAACAGCCAATGAACCTGTTGGCAACAACAAGACGGTTACAAGGCCCGATAAGGGGCCATCCACATCCATAGCAACACACCTCTCTCTTGACCGATAAGAGGACTCTCATCTCCGCCACGATTCGGTCAATAAATCCCCGAAAGATACGAGAGTCATGCAAAGTGATGAAACGCTCGTCATGCTCATCAGCCGCTTGACGCCCCAGCTTAAGTCTCATTTGAAAAATTAACGGTGATAAGCGGCGTGGAACACTCATTCGCCTGAGCACCGTATTTCATCAGCACCCACCGGGTCCACCACTGATAAGGGGTCTCCATGCGGACAGTACAAACATTGAAGGCGCCTCTTGCAGAAATCCTTTTTTCCGGTCGTATCTGAGACGTCTTCTCGTGCAAATATTACGTTCTGCTGACGAAATTTATCTGATTGATGAGTGCCAACTGTCATGCAGATGTTTCAGCGCGAGCGGGAAGCCCTCGTTTGTCGCCCGACACGTCATAGATACACACATACTCCCCGTATCTGCGGCCAGAAAAGAAGGCGTAAATTTTGAACAAACTGCGCGATCTAAGAAGCAAGCTGACCCCAAGAGTCAAGCTGAAAGGAAGTCTTATCAGTGACAACAGTCGCGTTTGTTTGAACACCCCGAGTCGTCGTATGCAAATTTTCTCCGCATCGACAACGGCAACCGATAGACGAACACACGCACGCTTTGTGTTTGCGTCTTCCCGTGTGTCAGCGCCATATGGTGGTGGCTTCGAGTCCAGGTGCGATAAAAGATGTCGTCCCGGAACTAGTGTGCGTGTGTGTGTGTATCTGTTGACAATCGAAAATCTGTTTGCGAAGATACGAGTGCGGCTATCAACTGCGGCAGCAAAGGAAAACGAAATCCACGACCTTTCCGATAGAGGCACTCCACTCCACATGAGCGTACTCGCATGTAGGCAAACAGAATGAATTCTGATTCGAGAACTTGCCCGGGATCTGGGATCGACTTGAACGCTCCGCAACGCCGCCGCCACCGCCGCCGTCGTACCGCAGAGCCGCAGTGCCGCAACGCGCCGCCCAAATGAAATGCCAAATAATTTTGGTTCGCTTAATTTGTATGCGGAACGCGTGCGATCCGATATTAAAGATTTACGATGCGTGCGTACAGAGAGAGAGAGAGGAACCCCTTTTTGAGATCGCTCGATGTCGATCGACTTGGATCGGTTTTGGTGGTGGAGTCGTGGGTCTTTTGGGACCCTTTGGTCCTTAAGAAATTCCACGGAATGTGCGACGGCTGGCGAACAAAAAGCGACAAGAAGGAGAATTTCAATGGAAACGCGGATACCAAAAGGGAGCAACTAAATCACAAATTGCTATTGTTTTGGGTGAATAATTTGGGCCCGTCTTGAATTCAATTGAATTTGAGATTTTAAAGAGTTTTCGGTGACGGCGACTACTTGTAGTTTATTTATCATGCGATGGGACTTTGCTCCAAAATTGCGTCGCCCACTTAGGGATGGACTGTGGATGCGCGATGACAGATGACACTGATCGTTACACAATGGCTGCGGTCAGATTTGATGCGGTGTGGCGGAGTACTGACTCTTTGATTGGCAGGGTTCGCAGGGGTGCGCAAGCGGTGGCGATTTTAACGGGCTGTCTTGGGTTGTCGTGCTCTTTTTGAGGATTTTCTAATTCGTCACACACTTGGTTGCATTTTGATGCGATATGAATGAGGTGCGTCCGATTGAGGCTTTGGAACTTTGGAGGTGTATCGAAAATTGGTTCGTTTTAGATTCATCTCAGAGTCACTCACATGCTCTAAGTTTTTCAACGTAACACTTTTTGAGACTTTTTTTTGTCGTAGGTTTTTGTCACACTACGCCGGAGCACTCAGACTCAAAAAGTGGTCCATTGTACTACCAGACAGCAACCAACTTTTGCTGAAATTCCATGGTCTTCCGAAGGAAGAGCAGCAGGCGCTTCTGTGATGAGGAACCTACATCATCAGCTCTCACCTCATCAGCACCGAATAACTGCCACCTGATCCGAGCAAAGGCGGGACAATGGCAGAGGAAGTGCTCTGCAGTGTCATCGTCTTCTCCACAGGCGTCACATAGGGTTTCGTCACTTAGGCCAAGCACACTTAGGTGTTTGCCCCGTTAGTGCCCCGTTAGTACGCCAATAAGTTGTCTGTAGTCCTTTCTGTTAAGAAATAACAAGAAAGCCGCGGATTTCTTACAGACGTTGGGGAGCATGCGCTTGGTCTGTCTACATCCTGGAGAGTCATGCCACCTGCGGTTGTGCTCTCAAAAAGTCCAACCATCGATGGAAGCCCTAACCAGTCCCAGCGTAGGTTCAGGTCCTGAGAATGCCTTATCTAATCCTCGCCTAGCAAATTCGTCAGCGGTCTCATTTCCCGTGATACCGTGGTGCCCCGGGACCCAGACAAATCTTAGCGAAAAAAAAAAAATTCAGAGAAGACTTGCATTCCTGAACTATCCTGGAAGTGGTTAAAGGGTTCAGCTAGGCCTTAAGCACAGCTTGGCTGTCGCTACAGACGCAAATACTTCGCCCCTTCCACCTATTCATCACAATATAGCTCGTAGCCATTAGGATTGCGTAGGTTTCCGCTTGGAAAACCGACGCAAATTTACCTAACGAGGTGTGCAGTCTAAAGTTGTCGCCCTCCACGAAGGCACCAGCACCAGATCCTTCATTGGTCTTGGAAACGTTCGTGAAGATTCGAATACATTCCTTTCCTGGCTCAGATTCTGGCTAGAGTCAGTCCCGAGTGCAGGGAAAATCGACTTTGTATGTTCGTCGCAGCTGGAGTTCAGGTGTCCGTGCGTCAGACGGCATATCCATAAGACTGGGGTCAAACGAAATGTGGTGAGCCAGGTCATCGAAACTTCAGTGCGAGTTGTACCAATAACCACTTCCTTTTAAACGGAAGAGACTGAGACTTAGTTTGTGGTCTTCACTGATTATCATTAGAGTAAATAGAAGCTGTAGGGGCACCGTGGCGTCGACCATTGGGTAGGTGCGGCGACTCCTACGCTCGAGGTCTAAGGTTCGAATCTCGAAAAAACATCTAACATTTTTTTACGGCTCCACCTCTTTCAACTCACTGACAATGCTCAAAAAGTATAACTGTCTACAAAAAGCTTCTCAAAATCGCCGTTCGGAGTCGGCATTAAGCTGTAGGTCCCCTCCACTCGTGAGAGAACAATAGCACGCATAACACGAGTGGCTGCTGAGAAGCTTGGCCCAGGTTCACCTCTGACTGTAGCGCCGCCATTGTTATTATTATTAAGAGTGGATGATACTGTTGAATAAGACGTTTTGATCTATTCTCGTATGATGCTAACGTTGACCTAAAGTTAAGACAGATCGTTGTTTATCGCTTCAAATTGAACTTTATATATTATTCGGCCAGGCCAAGCCAGGGAAAGGATAATCTTGTCTCTCTAGACCGTTGTTCGGATAATTCCTAACTACTTATCGCCTCAGAGAAATCTGTTTTTACTGATCGACTATCGAGTTATGTGACAAATTTGTTAACAGATTACATTGCTTTGTGAACATTTGCTAGTTTAAGTTAATAATATTCCGATACCGTATTTCTACAACATTTCAAGATTTGACAGCCACGTGACCGAATAGACCGCATCAGACGGTGATGTTCTGAGAATATTCAATCATCTTTTGTCTGACTAATCTTCATTTAGATGATAAACAGAACTTTGATGTGGTTGATTTTGCCGAACATCCTCATTGAACGGTATGGCCATTTCAGACGTTTGAATGATTACTCTGTATGACCGATCATGTCAATGTCATTCGCCAGTGTTTGAAATTGGAAGAACTTTTAGAAAATCGTGTCTTAACCCTTTTCTAACGGCTACTAGAAATATTAAGAAAATATAACTTTTTGCGTTAAAATGTTTTAAAATGATATAAAAGGAACAACATATATTTTTTTTTAGATTTTTACTGGAGTTCTTAGTACACTTTCCAAAACCTAGACTTTTTGGCACCGCCAGGAACTTTGTGTACCAAAAAGTCTGTATTTTATAAAATAAGGAACTTTTTGGACTTTTTGGACACTTATCACTAATCGACACCGTGGTATTTTGAAAAACAATTCTCAATAAATTTTCTATTTTTAAAATGTTTTTGAAATTTTTGCACTTCACTTACTCTGCCGTTTATTCAAGTCTCATCTTGCAAGCTTCACAGGTTGTTTATTTTTCGCCAGAATTCGAATAACGTGCTGTCATTGGCTTACATAACGGTACATTTAAGGATCGACAATGATAATCGTCCTTTACGTGGTCGGGTATTTGAAATATTTGGCGGAAAAGTAGGCAGTACAAATTAGTACCGTCAGATAGGAAAGGGTTAACTGTTGGCCAGTGATTTTGCACGATATCTTCAAGTATGATGTCAAAGGGGTCAAATGACTGCGCGTCATCTTGGCCAATACATTTTCCGACACTAAATTTATCAGTGAGTTTATTACAGGGCTTGTTGGAGCAGTTTATATTTTCCATTGTCATCCTATACGACGAAATGTGTTCGGCAGGAATGTTAAAACGAAATATGGCGATGTAAAGATCATCGCTAAGCGGCATCTTAAAATCTACAAATACGTAGTGAGTGTCGATTTGGAATTTAAGAATATTTTCGAAGAACTGCTGTAGTATTAAAATTTGGTGTGTGCTGGGTTTCCTTGACCTGAAACGACAGATGACAGATCATACTGCTGGTCAGGTGTTCACACAGAATGGCCGAGCAGACCTGAAAGTTCCACTCACTCGTTGAAAGATTATAATTCAGTCCATCCCATTTAGACTATCTCTGGATAGCAACATCGAGACTGAAGTCAATGAAATGAAAATGAAAGTCGATGAAGGCTGCTAGTGCAGATGAACTCTGACATTTTTAAAACTGCATGTAATCCGGTTGATTGCAGAAATTTTAGTTTTTATTTATTGAAATTTGGAGTCCTTCTTGAAATTAAAAAAAAAAATAATTTATATTTTCTCTATTTTATTTTTCGAGACTTTTCGGACGCCTCATTCTTTTTTTTGAGTCATTCAGTTCTGGCTTCAGAATGTTTTTGATGGATTTTTGAATAGTCCAGGGCTGATGTGCATGTTCAATGAAGTTGTCATGCATTATTAGGAGGGACTCACCAAGGAAATGAGTGTAGGAGTCATAGACAATGGGGATGAAGGATTTGGTGGATTCGAAAACTTACGTGTGTGATCTGTGGTTTTGTTTCGGTTTCGAACTTAACGAAAAGCGGTTACTTTGGTCACAGTATACATTTTTTTTTGTATTCCTTCACTTGCTTCAATTCTCTTAAGTTTCGGTACAGCCATTATAGTTTAGGAAAAGTGAACGAACTTAACGAAACTTATCGAAGCGGTTGCTTTGGTCATAGTACAACATTTTTTTGTATTCCTTCACTTGCTTCAGTTCTCTAAAGTTTCGGCACTTTCATTATAACTTAGGAAAAAGTGAACGAACTTAACGAAACTTATCGAAGCGGTAAATTTGGTCACAGTATAATATTTTTTTGTATTCTTTTACTTGCTTCAATTCTCTCAAGTTTCGGTACGGCCATTATAGTTGAGAAAAAAGTGAACGGACCTCACGAAACTTATCGAAACTTATGCTTTGGTCACAGTATAACATTTCTTTTGTATTCTTTTGCTTGTTCCAGTTCTCTTAACCTTAGGTACGGCCATTATAGTTAAGGAAAAAGTTGACGAACTTAACGAAACTTATCGAAACTTATGCTTTGGTCACAGTATAACATTTCTTTGTATTCTTTTGCTTGTTTCAGTTCTCTTAAGTTTCGGTACCGCCATTATCGAGTAGTTAAAAAGGAACATTATTTCTGTAAGTTTCGCGTTTTCAGCCTTTAGCTGGGATGGTGATGTAATGTAATTTCGGCGTTCTCTTATTGGTATTCTTCAAGCGCAGAACAGTCGAGATGGCGAATCCTAAGCTTTCTTCGTCGGTATCATTTAAATTCTCCATGAAATTTCAGTATCAAATTAAAACAGAAGCACGGAGCTCCAAATGTTACGTAAAGTTGAAGGTCTCTGCAGTGGCCATTTATAGATTACAAGCCGCGATGTTGACTAGCAGCACTGATTAGCTCTTGCCATCTTTTAAATAAAACTATCCAAGGATTTCATTGGCTTCACAAGCCATCACAAGCGCAAAGGCGCCTGTGTATATACTAACCTATAACGCTCCAATTATTGGCTTTATATCTCCAGTTCCTAAACAGAATCATTAATAATACCAGTCCTTCATAATGAGCAGTAGAAGGTTGCAACCGTCACCTAAACTGCACCACCCAGATGTCTAGACTGTCAGATAACTCAATGAACCCCGATGTGACTTCATCAGCTAACCACAGTCAGGTCAATTACATGAGCACCACCCCACATCTCTCAATCACAGTCAACGTCAGCAAAACGCTACACGAGTGATTTACTCGCCCGATTACGCCGATAGTCACCTTCTGGCCAGCCTTTAACGGAAGCCGCCCCGTTTCACCCCAGCCGCGGCCCAAGTACTGGCAGTGCAGCTCAGGCAGCAGCTGCTGGAAACCCAGACGCAATTATTCCAACTAATTACATCAGATGTAAATGAAATCAAAAGTCATTGCAATTTGCAATTAATTTGCATTTGTACAGTCGAGCAGCACGGTCAGGCGGACTTCGACACCCAGACGCAGCCGACTCGACCGATTCAGTCGCGACTCTGCATCCCAGCTCGAAGGAGGAAGCAGCTTCTAATTAAAGATGAAATTCCAAGCACATGCCGGCCGCAGTCTAATCAGCTGCGCATTAAGCGCCCGTCGCCATCGCCATCGCCATATGTGCGAGTTCATTCATTGCCCGAGTGATAGACGCTGATCGCTGGATTATCTGCCGCATCCGTTGTGTAAGCTGCTCGCAGCCAGCGTCTCCACTAGGGCAACTGGGTCAGCCACAGTGGCAGGGTTGTCGCCCGAATGGCCTCCCCTGCATGAGTCGAATCGGGGCTGTCTTCCGCATTGAATTCGAAATGAACCCGACAGGCCCTTGCTTCCGTCCCATGACCAGGCGTCCCGAAATAGCCCCGATCGCCCTCAATCGCTGACCACCTGACCAGCAGACCAGCAGACCACGGCCGATGGCGGGAAGCATAATGGCACAATGACGCACTGATTCGCCAGCCGACTGCCTCAACCAACAGTGACCCCCTGCTGGCACCGCCAGTTCCGATCATGTGCTCGCACCTCTAGATCAATCGCGACCGTGTCTAATTAGCATTTGATGTGTAAACACGGCCATTTGTCGTTGTTTATACCCCCGCCTGTCAGTTTTAAAGGGGATCACAGCGGAGGGAGCCATTCAGGGAACAGCGAAAACAAAAGTCCCGCGTGCCGTGCAACAAGCGATCGCAGCTGGAACAAGTTCATACTGCAACAAGTGATCAGGATTACATCACTTCAGCGGATGGATCCAACGTGACCGCTGAGTGCTGATCGCGCCTGTTCTCCGCGCGAAACTACAGTTAACTGATTTGCAAGTACGGGTTATAAAACCGAAAGATTTGTCGGGGTGTCGGCTGATCGAAGGCTTGCAAGATCATTTTGCTGCGCGAATGTCATAATGCTTTACGGTACGTCAACTCCGCGACCCTGCGGATTGCATTTGTGGACGCCGAGAGGTGCCTGTGGTGGCATACTTGCAACAAAGTTGATCAGAGATAAATGGTCTGTGACAAGCTGCAGCGAGCCTGCCTTTGATAGATCGATTTTCAAGATCGCTTGCAACAGGTGTGGCAGAGTGGCGGTGTGACGGTGTGACGGTGGACAAATGTCAAAGTTGGATGTTAATGGCTTCCTTAATGGCCGCTGGGCGTGTGGGTAATCCGTCTCTTATTGTTGCCGTCCGGGGAGTGGTGATTTATTGTTGGTGGCACTCGAGGTTGGATTGTTTTTTTGGGGACTAAATTTAGATAATTTATTGGGTGGCGGTGGTGGGTCGTATTTCAACAACTGTCACCAGCGGTAATTGTGTAAGGCAAGCCATGTTTTCGGGGGAGAATTTATGTGAGGGATTATGGCGATAGAAGCACAAACGGAGGAAAGAAGTACTGAAAAAGTTCAATTGCTCGGGTTTTGTGCATAAATTGCGATAAGCTCTTCTTCGAAAGCTACATTCATTTTTATTTTTTTGACACTTGGAGCAGGTCGTTTAAAAACGTCAGTCATTGCTTAACACTGGGTCACTGGGCTGTAATTTAATTATTGGGAGCCTAAAAGCTAAGCCATGAAAATTGTTCGACTTGAGAGCTATTAAATATTTATTTATTGCCTATATCTTTAGTTTGAATAGGTCATCTGACTTTGGAAATTAATGTTCTGTGGTGTTGTCGAAAATACTTTTTGCATCAAAAAAAAGGCAAAAATCGCTCCAATAGACCAGACTTAAAGACGAATATGGGCAGTCTGCACGTTGCTGGTTGATTGGCTCTGTCTAAAGTGTGGCTGTCACAAGTGTTCAAATGAGGAATTCACAGCATCTTCCAAATGCCACAATTCTGGTTTTAGGTGCATTTAAGGGGCAAGTAAAGTCATTCCTCTGGCTCTTTAGGGCCAACTTATATAGTTTAAGGTACTTTTTAAGCAGCAAAGAAAAAGTCATTCCTCCCAAAGTGACAATGGCCTACTTTAAGCCACAACAGGATGCACTGCAGTAAGACGAGCATCCATATAAAAGAAATCTTCTTGTTGCACAAATGTTTCTAATTTCGGGAACATGCAGGAGAATAGTAATGACACTGATCACTTTCTGAAGCTGAACCTTTAATATCGTGGCTTCCATTAAATGAAATTCCTTGCAGCACGATCGTGATCTGAAATATGACCACCGGTAGAGTAGTTGACGATTGCAGAGATTCAGCTTTTGGTCAGGCGCGAACAATAAGCACAAGCACGGGAAACACATTCATTGTCGAAGCCTAAGCCTAATTCCTCACATAGACGTGCATTAAAATGTGTGCAGTAAAATGCATGCAGTAAAATGAAAGAAAGTCTTCGAATCCACCCCCGAGGAACGGCGCAGTAGAGGAAGACCGCGACTCAGGTGGCGCACACAAGTGGAAAGGGACCTCAACCAACTGTGCGTGCGAAACTGGAGGCAGCTAGCTAAAGATCGAGCTGGCTGGAGACGCATGTTGGTTGAGGCCCAGGTCCACCCCGGACTGTAGCGCCACATTAAGTAAGTAAGTATGTAAAATGAAAGAACATGACTTTCGATGAAAGTGGACACATGTGTTAACTGTGCGACCACGCATCGATGCAAGTTGTCTCTACATCTAATTTTGATGCAATCCGCAAGTAGTAGACTAGCAAAACAGTACATTTTGGTACAATTTTTGGACTTGCCGTTTCGTGTAAGTGAATGTTTACAAATTAAAATCGACTGGGAAAACGGAAGTAAAAGAGAAATAAATTGATTTCAAAAGCAATATCAAAATAATTATAATAATAATAATATAATAATAATGGCGGCGCTACAGTCCGAGGTGGACCTGGGCCTAGCTTCTCAGCAACCACTCGTGTTGTGCGTGCTATTGTTCTCTCACGAGTGGAAGGGACCTACAGTTTAATGCCGACTCCGAACGGCGAGATTGAGAAGCTTTTTCTAGACAGTTATACTCTTTGAGCGTTGTCAGTGATTCGAAAGAGGTGGAGCCGTGAAAAAATGTTTGATTTTTTTTTTCGAGATTCGAACCTTAGACCTCAAGCGTAGGAGTCGACGCTCCTACCCACTACGCCACGACGCCCACTCAAAATAATTATTTTCTTTAATTACAAGGTTTCTACATCCATGCCAAAAAGGATTCGTTTCTCGAAATCAATTTTCACTTTTTACACCGACAGCAAACTAATGCGACCGACGAGGTCTTAAAACTTACTGCACGTCTGTTTCGTTGTGCATTTCTGCACGCATCAATGCATTTTTGTTTGTGAGGATTTTTGAGACACTACTGGAGCTCTCCGACTCAAAACTGGTCCATTGTACTGCCAGGTAGCAATCTACTCGAGTGTCGTTAATTTTATCCCAACGGCAAATGGTGACTGGACCAGATTCGATTTCACTGGGATTCGAACCTGGGACCCCTCAAACTTGGGGCATGTACTGAACCAACTGCGCCATCCAGTCGTTTTATCAATGCATTGCTGCACATCTGTTCCAGGCTTAAAGCTTGTCTTCGAATCTATCCTAAAAGGACAACGATGCTCGTTTATGAATTAACCATTTCGATCATTAATCACCCGCCCATCTGACTACTTGAATACCAATCCGACTACCCTTGACTTTCTGTTCCAGGGAGTTGCTCACTTTGCTTCACTCACTTTATCTTCCATTCTTACGACATGGTACGTTCTATTTTATGTGTTTTATTCACCGTTTACCTGTGTTCCTCTTAAAGAGGCAAGCCGCAAAGTCGCAAATGGCCAGAAGTACCAAAAGTGTCTTCTCTCTTTGTTAGCTCAGCGGTATCTAGAAAAACTCCTACTTTGTCAACGAGTGCAGAGCAACAAGCCTACTATGCAATGATGTATCGAACTACGAGAGCTGTTCGTGATTTCTACGAACACAAACGACTGGAGTCCCGGCTTCTCAGGAAGAAAAAGGAAGACTACGAAAAGCGCGTGGACGAAGGATGGAAAGTTGCAGGAATGATTGCCCTGATTTACCAGGGAGTGAAACGACTATTATCTGGATACAAAGTGCGATTATAAACCTTTTGGGACGAGGATGGACAGTTGGTAGTAGAGCCGCAGTCGAAGAATCTGGAAGAATCATTTTTGCAGACTGTGAAACGACGATGAATATACAAAAGCCCCTGTCAGGCAGAATCTTCCACTCAATCTGGACGATAATAATAATAATAATGGCGGCGCTACAGTCCGATGTGGACTTGGGCCTAGCTTCTCAGCGGACTGGACAATGATAGACAAACACTCCGTCCCTCGATTTAGGCGAAGTCAAGATAGCAATATGAAGACTGAAGTCTAACAAATTTGACGGAGAGAATGAACTGTCTTCTAACATCTTCAAACGCACCTAGGGTTACCGTTTAACGACTACTGTAGTAGATGCATGGATGAAGAGAAAGAGGAATCCCCCTCACACCTACTATGCAATTGTCCAGCCTTAGCCTCCATAAGGAAGAAAACCCTGAGAGAATATAATCTAAGCTCACTAACTGATATATCCGAAAAGGACGTCAAGAAATTATGGATATTCGTTCAGAAATCGAAATGGTTCCAGAAATGAGCGGCAGGCAGCCGGATGTGGCAACAATGGACCCTAGAGGTCTAAGTGAAACCAATGTGCATATGTTGGAAGCCACCATACCTACCTACCTAACATCTTCAAAGCAACTCGATATGATCTAGTAAGACGCAAGCACCACCTCGTCTGTAAGATATGTCGGAGGAGACCATACCCGATGAATAAAATCTTAGTATTATTCACGATCCATAAGAAAGGATACCCCTTCGGCTGCTCCAATTATCGAGGGATCAGTTTCCTTAACATTTAGTTTAAGACCTTGTCTGAGGGCTTGAAATCTTTTGTCAATAATCTGATGAGTCCTAAGCAATGTAGCTTCAGACAAGTAAAGGTCTTAATAGAACAGTTTGTCACACCACGGCAGATTGTGGAAGACCCCCAAGGACACAAACCACGTATTCGTCGATTTCCAGGACGTATATGTTAAGATATGTATGGATAAGACATTGATCATCCCAGTCATGATCTACGGCGCATTACAGTATCCAATGGGGACAAAGAATCTGTTGGCATTTTCAAGAAAAAAATTCGGCGTGCATTTGTTTGCGTTGATGGCCTTTGGAGAAGACGATTTGACCACGAACTGTATGGACAGTATAGCGCCATGTGTTTATTCAGGCGTTTATGAATCCAACGCTTAAGATTTATGGGCCGTGTAGAGCGTATGGACAACTTGGCTCCGACCCGACCCTGAGCCAGTGGGACAATGCAACAGGGGACGTCCACGTCTAAGATGCCGCACTCAAGTGGAGAGGAACCATAAGCAACTTGGCGTGCGCAATTGGTAACAGTTAGCAAAAGATCGTCCTAGGTGCAGTGGCTTGTTGGTTGAGCACGAGGCTCAATCTAGGCTGTAGCACCATAAGCAGAAGAAGTATACGATTGACTAAATTCATGTGGTTTCCAGTAGTTGAAACCTCTCCCCAATCGCCACAAACGCAATTTGACCTTAACACCAGACGCATAAGCTCCCGATCCTTCGACGCGAGCAAATGCTTCTTCACCCGATCTTGGCACTATCCATGCTTCTGTCCAATAAAGTATCAATTACAACTTTCTGTACAAATTCCTCTTGATATTGCGACTCGTATGACCTTTGCACATAAATCAACAGGGGCTTGAAATAGTCTCTTGTGATTATTTGACTTAAAACTGCAATACCGAGACTAAATTTTTCAAAGTTTTTGCTTGAATTACGTTTCTATATCAAAAAACTTCTGATGCATAAGCTATTATTCACTCCAAAGTCTTAATCATATTTTACCCATGTCCCATGTGATTGATAGCAGTTCGGAATGCTTAAGTGACTTTCTTTCGTATTGGCTTCAAAATTGGTTTCCAGGGATGCTACTATTCTGAAGATTTCCTAAACAGTGGCATCACTGAATACGTTTACACGTTTCTGGTTGTCAGTTCATTGCATCCTTAATACGCTAAGACTTCAGTTATGCCATGTTGCCCGTTGGGGCTTCAAATCAATTCGGTAATAGACCTCAGCTCACTCACGACAGAGTTTATTTTGAAAGTCAGAAACCCTATATCTTGAAGAGCATTCGATGTTCTGCAAATCATGCGTTAGGTTAGGTTAGGGGTGGTGGCTGAGCGTCACATAGACCGATTTTGGTCCATAGTGTTATCACTTACAGAGTTAACCTAAGTGTTGACCTAATAGCCTTTATTGAGACAGAAGGATTTTGAAGTTATTGCAAATTTGATGAGAAGATGTGGCTTCACGGAAGCCATATCGCTTAGCGATTTGAGGAAAGCTGTCCGAATGCTTTTTGTCTAGTTTTGGCCAGAGCAGGGCAAAAACAGAGGAAGTGTACCAGTGTTTCACTGACCGCTGAATCTTTGCAGTTCCTACACATGTCGGTAGAGACTAGGCCAAATTTAAGAGCATGGTAGCTCAACAGACAGTGGCCTGTAACGATACCAACCAGTGTGCTGCAGTTCACTCTAGGTAACGAGATTAAGAGTTTGGTTTTGTGGATGTCGTAGACTGGCCAGAAGATTTTAGTTATACAGCAGGTGTTGCTCCTGTTCCATATGTTGCTAGTCACTTTATATGACTCGGTATCAATTCCGGCGAAAAACAGTCTGTTAAGTCTGTAATAAAGCAAAGATTGACTTGATGTTCTTAAGAGGTTCCGGACGTAGTAGTTCAAACGTCACATTCCAAACACCCCACAACGACATCCAACCCAGTACACGCCTCAAGTCAACTCTGTTTCCCTTCCAAAATCCTCGATTTCAACTCTTCAATCTCCCCCAGCCACTTGTCTTTCAGAACATTTCGCCTAACTTCCAAGTCCCCACCGGACTGCTCCCAATCAATTCTCGTGAATCTTTCGGGCGAAAAAACTGCATCCAACTTTCTGCTGCAGCCCGTGGGAAAATTAAACAAAACTCTCAATCCTCCGTGCAATTAGCAATTCCAAACAAATGCACCCCGAGTCAAGTGCATTAAATGGCGCCCCTTCTCATTTAAACTGTTGCCGTCCATTCCGCGTTTCCTGCTGCCCTGCCCAGCGAGAGCCAGCCACGGTCACCACCATCACGCAGCACTCAACACAGTTTTGGTGGTAATTGATGCAATGATATGTATCATCCAATCAGTCCGCTCCCGCGGCCCATAATCAAGAGCTTCGCAGGCGATACACCCCGGCGCTGCCCCCTCCAAAGTCCGCCTCACTTAATTACACATTAATTACTCGCGAAAAAAAAGAGGCCCAAAATTTATTGCGCTTGCCCTGCGTCCTATCGCTTCAGTCAATCTGAGGCCTGTCCAGCAGCCCTGCAGTGGCAGAGGCGGAAAAAAAGAAGAATCGGAATACGCTTACTCCTTGCTGTCAACCACGCTCTGGTATTCGGATCGAATTTGGTCCACCACCGGCCGGCCAACGTTTTCGGGACCCCAACTAGTCATTATCGTCGCCGTCATCACCACCACGTCGTGCCATCGTTGTCATGGACGTTGTCAATTCCCACCGTAGTGGCCTAACAACACCACAACCACCGCTAACAACAATAACAACAATCGACAGTCCAGGGCTTATTAGAATTTTAAGCGCATTCCCGAAATGCAATCACTTCCAGGGAAGCCTGCCCGTCCACAGGCCGAGGCCGCAGCAGACCCATCACCATCATCTCACTATCGCCCGCACCGCACCGCTCGGCGGACCGTCTGTAGAATTTTAAAATGCTGTTCCTCACGTTGGCCAGGCCATCATCGGACGGGGCACACACACACACGCACACTTAGCAGACTCAGCTGTGTGGTCTGGTTTTCGGGGGGTCAGGCGGCTAGGTAGCAGTGAAGGGCCAGAGCGAAAAACAAAAATTCTTTTATTGAAATCTCGCTCCAAATTTATTTCGCATTAAAAAGGGCAGCCGTGGCCGGGCCCTGGCTTGGATTGGATTGGATTCGATGGGGGCGATGGAGGGGGCCGGCCGGTCGGTGATGAGTGACGGTGGTGGTGGCAGTGGTTGCCGCAGTGGTGGCAGTGGCGGCTGTTACAGCAGCCGATACACGAAAAAGGCGCTAAGAGTATTTTCTGCGAAAATGTTGTTCGTTGTCGTTGTCCACCGCTGCTGTTGGCATATTTTGAATTGTGTCGGTGAGGTGTGCTGAGTTTATCGTTGTTGCTTGCTTTTTGCTCTCCTCTTCATTTCAATCAGTTAGGCGGTGTTGTTGTTGTTGTTGTTGCTTCAGGTTGATTGGGCACTCTGTGTACAGCAGATTGACTAGGGCAGTGTTACCATTTTAAGGATTTGATGTATTTTTCCGTGACTGATTTAGGCTGCAAGGAATGCAATGATTGAGTGTTGCTGCCTTAGAACGAGGTGACTCGTAGTCTTTTTTAGTCGATGGATTTGTGTGAGAAGCGAGATGGCTTAAATGGCATTTAACATAAACCCGGAAGCAGCAGATGTGACATGGAAGCATTAAGCTTAGCAAGTCATTGGTTGAAACTAAAGCGCTTTGTTATTACCGTTGGGCGCTAAACAGGCCTCGTTCTGTCTTTATGGGTTGTGCTACAATCTGAGGCGACTTGTACTTCAAGCAAAAGCTTGCATGATGTCCTGTTTACTGTTTCTTTTGCGAATGTCATGATGTTTGAGGTCCCCATAGACTTGAATGCGCCAACTCAATCCTGGACGTCCTTTTTGACGTTTTCCCACAGGCACGGAGATACAGATTGTTCTGGATGGATTTGAGTTTTTCATACAGATCTACTAGAACAAGCGCATAAGGCTCTGAATCCATTGATAATGTTGTAAATCTCCTAGGATTGTAAGGCCTGCCTTGAAAGTTAGTTCGAATTCAATTTTTACTTTGACGGAATGAAAAGTATCGGCCAACTGATTTATCGAGAATGATCAAAGGCGAAGCCTAAAGGTAGAGAGGTTCATACTCAAGTGCCGAAGTCTCGAAATCTCAAATGCTTGGTGTTGAAGCTTCGTTGCCGGAGTTATATCAACCACGACTGGATGGCGCAGTTGGTTAGGTGCCTGCTCCAAGTTAGAGGAGTCCCAGGTTCGAATCCCAGTGAAATCAAATCTGGTCTAGTCACTATTTGCCGTTGGGATTAAATAAACAGCACTGGAGTAGGTTGCTACCTGGCAGTGCAATGCACCAGTTTTGAGTCTGAGTACTCCAATACCGTTTCAAAAATCCTCCGAAAAACAAAAATTAACCACGGTGTCACCAGCACTGAATTTCCTCTGCTTCCGAGAGTATATGATATAAATTGACCAAGTTTATGACATGAAAGGAAATGTATTTGACTGCGCTTTTGGAAACAGTTATTTTTAATGCACTTTTTATTAAGGAATTCAATAGGCTTACATACTAAACAATATAAACCTAGTTGAACCGAAGGAGCTCTTAATCTTAATTTAGTAGCTCTCTGTGGGGTCGCTTAGCTTAAGTTAATCTTAATCTATGACTTTCGATCTGAAAGACTGAGTACAATTTCTCGCTTTTAACAATTATTTAAAAATAAAACTTAACACTACATGTTTTAGTTAATAAGTATCTAATTAAACTTAAAATTAAACTCAAAAATTAAGTTATAACCTACCCGCAAGTGTCAGTCACATATTTTGACGTTTCTTTAGCCTCTCTCGTGCTTATTAGCTTCTTAAGATGGAGGAGGAAGAAGAAATAAGCAATATCTTCCTTCGAAGCCTTCATTGCAAGAAAAACAAGCAGAGGTTAGTTTCCCCGGTAAATGTCATTATGACAGTTCCACTGGTATACAGTACCTCACAAAATTGAGCGTACACCCGTAAATCAGCCGTAATTTTTCCCTTTTCAATGGGACGGAATGTTTTATGCGGAAAAATTTAAATGTGGTTTGAATTATTGACAATTTCATAGTAATAATAGAAAAAGGAACCAACAAAAAATAATTAATTCATTCTTAAAATAAAAAAAACAATATAAAATGACTACATTTTATCACACAAAATTTAGCGTACACAGTAAAAAAAAACGTTTAAAAAACATAAAAACGGACTTCAAAATTACAGATACATATTTTTTTTAATTTTGTTAATATTTTGTATGACCACCTTTGGCGTCTATAACCGCCTGTAAGCGTCGAGGTATAGAGTCTACCAATTTCTTTGTAAAAGAAGGAGGGATACTGTTCCATGCCTCCTCAGTTCTATTTTTTAGCTGAACTTTATTAGAAGAATTTTTTTTTTAACCTGGTTTTAATCTCCTGCCACAAATGCTCAATAGGATTCAAATGCGGTGATTGTGGAGGAGTTCTGAGCTGTTTTGGAGCATGATAGAGTAACCACTCCCTAACTACATGTGAGGTATGCTTTGGATCATTGTCCTTTTGGAACCAAAAATTCGTGGGCAAGCCTAGTTTCCTTGGTTTCAAGTTCCTTTTTTCAATGTTTAAATACAGTGCTTCACAAAAGTATTCGGAATTATATTTTTTTCCTGGATTTTAGTATTGTTAAGCAACAAATAATTATTATAATTATAATAAAAAAAAAAGTTTCAATTCTCTGTTAACAAAAAATCAGAAAAAATAATGCATGTTTTCTATCTGCATGTATATCCAGGAGAAAACAGAAAACAAATTCCGAATATTTTTGTGAGGCACTGTACTTTATTTTGCCCATAGTTGTGTCAATAAATTCAAACTTGCCAGCGACACTAGTTGCCATAAATCATAATACATCCTCCTCCGTGTTTAACTGTTGGGCATACATTTTTTGTTTTTAGCCCTGTATTAGGCTCACGCCACACAATTTGCCTGCCATCTGAGCCAAATAAGTTTATTTTTGTCTCATCAGTAAACATGACAAAATTTCCCAAAATTTTCGAGGCATGTTTAAATATTTTTGCGCAAACTCTAATCTCTTCTTTTTGTTGGCAGCTGAAGTAAATGGCAACTTAAGAGCAACTCTTCCATTTAAATTTTTTCTCCGTAACACATGACGAACGGTTTCTACGCCGTTCGGAGTCGCCATTAAACTGTAGGTCCCCTCCACTCGTGAGAGAACAATAGCATGCACAACACGAGTGGTTGCTGAGAAACTAGGCCCAGGTCCACTTTGGACTGTAGCGCTGCCATTATTATTATTATAAAGGGTTTACGCTCAGTTTTGTGAGGTACTGTATATGATTAAACCCTTGTTACACATTTGTAGGTCATGAGAACCTTCGTTGATCCTTCCTTGCTTCCAACATTGTTCATGTAAAGTTCCTGTTCCGTAGACTCTTGCTTTCAATATGTGAGAGGAAAGGGTGTATCCAGGTAACTTGAGCTGAAGATAGCTCATCCTTTCCCTCTTTCTCGTTGGCAACCGCCAAAGACGTCCCATATTGGCCTTAATTTATTATATATCAAAAGTACTTGGCTCTCAGATGTCCTCACGTGAAAGTGAGACCAGGACTTTGAAAGAAATTGTTAGTCGACACTTGCGTTAAACTGTCCTTATGTTAATGCAATGAAACCTTGCGGTAAAGCTGCTCAGTTGAAACGTCGTCACCCAGAATTTTTGCACGGGAAATCGCTTCTTAACAAGACCTGGCACTCTCTCAAAGACCCCGAGTAACTAAAAGCGGACGCAAATAATTACGAACAGGGAGTACTAGTGAGTTGCAACACAGGGTAACACTACTTCAAGTTTCTTTTTTTTCGGAAGATTTACTGATACTGGAGCACTCAGACTCAAAACTCGTCCGTTGTACTGCCAGGTGGCAACCTACTCAGTGCCGCTAATTTGATCCCAACGGCAGATGGTGACTGGACCAGATTCGATTTCACTGGGATTCGAACCTGGGACCCCTCAAATTTGGGGCAGACACTTAACCAACTGCGCCATCCAGACGTATAAGTTGATCAACCACTGAAAACGCTTAAATTTGATTTTCTTAATCCTACGAAGCCTCTAATTATGCTGTGTCCCTTGACCGTAAAATTTTTGGCCACAATCTCTGACGAGGCAGAACTCGCATCTGCTCAACTTCATTAAGAGAGTCAAACACAGTCTTCTATTGTGGGCTGGAGTTGGTTTAGGTTCTTCTCCATTTGTGCGTGCGTGGACATCCCCTGTCGATGATTCTTTGGGTGGGAGCCATCAACTTCAGCTATTAGATTTGTAAACACTTATATCTTGGTCTAACCATGAAAGAATGCTCTTGGACCTAAGCTTCAAAGTGATTAGAAGTACCTCTTAAGGGGCTGTGCACCAGCTAGCTCCTGGTGAATGGATCGGCAAAGTTCCTACTGGTAAGTTGTGATTGTAGACTTCTGGCGTCACACTGTGGTGTTCTGTCTTGACTCTTTTATTTCCATCGATACCCTTGTTCTAACCTCGGTTACATCAAGGAAATGCTCCAAGTCTATGTACGTTGGCTCTCCAGAACGTTCAGACTTCAAGAATACTGGACGAGTGTTTGACGTCGATCGCGATGTAATCAATCTGCTTGACGGTTGATAGATCAGGTGACCACTAGGTCCCTTTATGGAGTTTCGGGTGTGGGAACGGTGCGCTGTTAGACAACCAGCAAAATGGACATACCGCAGTCATCCTTCATTCTTCCCTTAGGTAACAGGAAAATCCAGGAAGAAATTGAGTTTAGTCTAGTGCCATCACCGTCAAAACGATCCCACGCCGTTTTGGGTTATGACAACATTCCCATTTCAACTGATCGGTGCTTAAATGCCTGAATCATGTGCGATCACTTCGCGACGTTTCTTCGACCCCGACGCCAACTTCAAAAGAACCCAGCTGGCAACACCTTTCCAGCCCATCACCATCTGAGCCAGCTTCGGTTATCCCACCTCGATCAGATAAGCCCATGAAACACGCGAAACAAAAAAAAAGAGAAGATAGAAACAAGGACCTGAAGAAAACCACACCACTTATGGACGATATGTATATCAACTCCGGTGCGCCGCCAATAGCCGTCGCGCAGCATCGAATGAGGAGCGCTGCCCTGAGCCGGGAATCATTCGATTAACAATCGATGCTGATGGCAGTTTTATCGAATTTTTGTTTCTTCGTTTTGTGTTGTTCCCTTCCTTGACATTTTTTTCCTGCTGAAAAGCTGACAGAAAATTAAGCGTCGATTTTGGCGAAAAAGCAAAAAGGTGAAAAAAACCCAAAACCAGGGCAACACGAGAACGCGACGCGACGCGCCGCCAATAAATCGAACGGCCGCAGCTCCATCGAATCTGGCCTGATCAATCCGCACTTTGTTACAGATTACCTGTGCCACGGTGCGTCCTTATTTTCCACCTTATTATACCGTATGCGCGATCGTCCTCGCGATCGGTGGAGCGATCAGTGGAGCGGAGTGTTTTTCAGTCGCCGCTCCTTGGGCTTGGGCTTGGGCTTGGGCCCCTAAATTGACTTCTGTGCGCTGTGTCTTCTGTTCTCTCCTCGCGGGATGCTGCTGCTGCTGCTGGGCTGGTGTACGAGTATTCTTGTCACCCGGAGGGACGTTGCGGGGCCGTGTTCTGAGTTGGATTCTGGTTCGTCGGTTCGGCTGATGCTGATGCTGTTGTAGTGCCTTTTGCCAGAACCGCGTAATTGATCTGGACATACTTCGGACTTCAAAGGAAACTATGGGATTGTTGGTATTTTGTCCGGTGATATATATGGGGCTACCGAGTGGAACACCTTTATGGTGAAGGTTACCAGCGGCTTGTGGGCATGAACTGGTGGCCAGTGAAAACGAGTCGCATTCCATTGACCATTCACGTATAAAATTCAGGAATATTGATAAGTTGCGCTATATGCTGTCCGGTGTCGCGCTGCAAGGGCCCGCACGATGCCGATGCACACGCTCGAGTCGAAAATTCTGCGCCGATTGTGCGAGATGTGGTCTACATGCGTCCCGTGCGTTGTCATCGGCTGGGGTGTATGTTCTGACGTGTCTGCGGACACGATGATGACGACGGTTTGACATGGGGCCGATCTATAGAGAAGCTGCATATTGGCATGACAATTAATTTCGGTGGCGGCTTCCGTTTGAGGGCCATGCAGTGGCGGTAGTTGTCGGCGACATCACTATGCGGCGGCACAAGTGCTGCGGGCTTTGGTTTTACATGAACGCAATTACTGGCTACGTGAACGGATTACGAATGTTGCGTGGGGCTTGGAATGAAGCGCTTTAATTTGTAGATTCTTTCGCTGGGTCTTTGATGAGGCTTTGAGAGCGGAATGGTTTGGTTTGTTGATGAGGCGAGTGCATGGGTGTGGGGTTCGCTCTTTTGGGATAACTTTTTGACAAGTTAATTGTGAGCAGCCTACAAAGTGGTGATGACGAGTCAAATATTTGGAGGGTGCATTCATTGAAAAAGAAGTTAAGTTTTAAACTCTGATGGTATAGGTCAACTGATGGCTCTCCATTGACAATTTCAGATTGAATAATATTTTGTTCTAAATCAGTCAAAATAGTTTTCCGAACTTTGTTATACAAGGCCTCAAGGGATACGAAAAGGAACTGGAAATTCTATTCCAACGAGTTCTTGTATAACGAAGCAAACGTGGACAGGGTGGATAATTTTATTATTAAGCTGATTCGAAGACAGTTTGCACGAGCCCTGACCTCGGAAAACGAGTTGATATTTGGAGTCTACTACCCAATAAAGCATATAGGAATATAGCATTCATTTCGCTGGAAGCGTTCCTGTACCTTGAGCGGATTGGCTTAATCTAGGATGCGGAGGGATATCCATTGATCCTCCAAGATAGGCGACTTCTTTACGAAGGCGATATCGCAAGTGTTCCAGATAATCCGGATAATCTCCGGTTCAGTAGATCCATCCCTGTTCGCGACAGAACGAAGAGTGACAAGGATCATGGGTTCTACTGGTCTCGTTAATGAAAGCGGAGTGAATTCTGGTTGAAGATTTACCGTTGGGTAATTGATCTGGATAATTGAGTAATTGACATCCACAAAAAAGGAGACCCTCTAAAATGCGCCAACTATAGAGGTATCAGTCTTCTGAACATTGCCTATAAGATCTTATCTGCCGTGTTGTGTGAACGCCTAAAGCCATTCGTCAACAACCTGGTCGGTCCATACCTGTGTGGCTTTAGGCCAGAAAAATCCAACATCGACCAACTATTCACACTGCGGCAGATCTTGGAGAAAACCCAGGAACAACAAATCGATACCCACCACCTTTTCATCGATTTTAAGGCCGCGTATGACAGCATCTATAGAGACGAGCTATACAGAGCAATGTCTAGTTCTGGCATCCCTACCAAAATCGTCCATTTGTGTAGGATGACGATGGAGAATGCACGCTGCTCCGTCAAGGTAGGTAAAGACCTAACCGAGACCTTTGATGTCAAAAAAGGATTCAGACAAGGCGATGCGCTGATATGCGACTTCTTCAACACCATACTTGAAAGAATTGTGCAAAACTCGCACGCGAACACCAGAGGCACAATCTCTTAAAAGTCCGCCCAACTACTTGCATATGCCGACGGTATTGACATAATTGGAAGAATACTGCGTGATGTCAATGGCACTTTTGTGAGTATTGAGACGGAGGCCGCGAAGATGGGTTTAACGGTAAATGAAGGTAAGACCAAGTATATGCTGTCAACCAGAAAGGACACCCAACACCGACGTCTCGGACAGAACGTCACTGCAGACAGATATAACTTTGAGGTAGTCAAGGACTTTGTTTACCTAGGTACCGCTAGGTAGGACAATGACAATGACACTAGCGCTGAAATCAAACGAAGAATAACTCTTGCTAATCGCTGCTTCTTTTGGCTAAGAAAGCAATTGATAAACAAAGCCGTCTCTCGAGCAACCAAGGTAACCCTGTACAAGACCTTAATCGTCCCAGTCCTGCTATATGGCGCAGAAGCATGGGCCTTGTCAAAGGCGGATGAGGTTGCTCTTGGCTGCTTTGAGAGGAAAATTCTTCGGGTGATTTTCGGTCCCGTCTGCATAGAGGGTGAGTGGAGGAGACGATATAACAACGAACTGTACGAGCTGTTCAGCGAAATCGACTTAGGCAGAAGGGTGAAGATCGAACGATTAAGATGGCTAGGTCATGTAGAGCGAATGGAAACCAATACTCCGTCTCGGAAAGTCTTCGAATCCACCCCCGAGGAACGGCGCAGTAGACGAAGACCGCGACTCACCGTGGCGCACGCAAGTGGAAAGGGACCTCAACCAATTGTGCGTGCGAAACTGGAGGCAGCTAGCTAAAGATCGAGCTGGCTGGACACGCTTGTTGGTTGAGGCCCAGGTCCTCCTCGGACTGTAGCGCCACCTAAAGTATGTAATTGATCTTCTACGAATTTGTTGGGAAACAGAAAGGAGGAGAATAAAAATTGTGATCCAACATAAACGCACGATGGTATTTGTAAAAAAAAAAAAAAAGTTTTCAGAGATCTTTGACAATTATGTGTTAAACAAAATATCGCTAATTGCTCGCCACGGCTTCGGTGGCATACCTCTCTCCGATGGTCCATGGTTTCCAATGACGCTGAGACATAATTGAGTTTCAATGTCGTTAATATGCCCAATTATCTCATCCTTTAGCACTTGAAGTGTTTTTGGCTTATTGAAGTACACTTTTTTTTTTAAATATCCCCAAAGAAAGAAGTCGAATGGTGTCAAATCACATGATCGTGGCGGCCAATTAACATCGCAACAACGTGAGATAATACGGACATTGAACTTCTCCCGCAAAAGAGCCATTGTTTCGTTGGCTGTGTGGCAAGTGGCACCATCCTGGTGGTCCATCGACCAGGTCGTAATCGTTCGTTATCATCTCGCGATAGCAAACACCATTTACGGTAACTGCTTGGCCGAGCTTATTTTTGAAGAAGTACGGCCCGATGACGCCGCCAGCCCGTAAGCCGCTATGTTTTCCGCAGAACGAACTGGACGAGCATGCACTGGTGTTTTCACATTTCCTACAGACACGGTTTGCTGAAATTTTTCAGCATGAAGCCCTCCTAACCTTAGGATTCCACCAGATAGAGGTAAAGACTGAAACTCTGATAGACCAGAAGTCGAGCTTAAACGATAAAATCGCTGGCCTATCCCGGAATACAGTCTAAATAGTCTAAATAGAGTCTCAGTTCCTCCATTGGCCGTTGGCTTAATAAAAGAGGATGAAGTGAAGCGTACGCCCACCTAAGGTAAGAGAAAACAATGCTGGTGTTTGTACACAACCCTGGTGTGGTCCGCCATTGCCTTTATCTTCTTGTGACATATTTCTTGTACAAGACTGAAATAAGAACTTTCTCTCTCATGTACAAGTCAAGTTGTTGGTTGATAAATAGGGGATATTTGGTTGGAAGAAGTTCCTCAAAGTTTTTCTTTTTTTCGGAGGATTTTTGAAACACTACTGGAGCACTCAGACTCAAAACTGGTCCATTGTACTGCCAGGTAGCAACCTACTCCAGTGCCATTAATTTGATCCCAACGGCAAATGGTGGCTGGACCAGATTCGATTTCGCTGGGATTCGAACCTGAGACCTCTCTAACTTTGGGCAGGCACTTAACCAACTGCGCCATAGTCTTAACTTTGCTGCTGTAAACAAAATCCCTGTCTCCGTTTCGATTCCATCTTTGCTCCTGATGCTCAGCACTTACATGTCCACCAAATACCAACCACAAACATTGTTGCACTTAACAATTTTCATATCCTAACTCACTGCGTTCGGCCCGCCCTTAACTCAAGACTCGATCTCGAAATGTCCCCCCCAAAGAAGTGAACTCTTCGAAAGATGAAGTTGTCGCGCATTCTTATCGAATCCCATCTCGGCAAAAGTCGCCACTCAAAAAAGTCCACACTTACGCAAGGCAAATCGTTTAAACATCTCGGCCCACTTAAGATCTTATCACCAACTGAAAATATTTCCCAAGACAAATCCCCCCAGAATGTATTTCAATTATTTTATCTTTTCACACAAAAATACTCCGGCCGATAGTTATCTACTCGTACTCCACATACTCGCGCGCAAGTACATCCATTTGAGCATGTCGTCCGTCAAGCCATGATATCAGCGCGTCCGATGATGGTTATGAGTCCGGCGGCGCAGGGCCAACAAAAAATAATAATTCTCATATCACGGCAGAAAGGACATGGCATTGTGCATGAAAACATTTGTACGATTCCATGTTCTGGTGGCTGTCATACGCGAGAGCTGCTGCTTCTGTCTGGATATCCGTGCATGCGGTGTCCTTAAAGACTGAGCTGGGTTCGGTTTTTGTGCCTTCCGCTGGCCTTATGACTGCACTGCAACACATGTCGACATAAATGCGCCTCCTTCATAATTTCTTGCATCCGCCGTTGGCCTGCTCCGGAGGAAGGACGACGCGACGCGCTCCCAGGCCAGGCCTCTCGCATAATCGATTATAATTTTTAATATTCGATTCGCAGGCATTTTAGTTATGTGCGCGATGTTAATGACGTGGCCCGGCCCGACGAGGAGTGAGGACGCACCGTCGATACACCATTCGTCATACGGAGCAGTGTTCTTCTGGCGAATGTTTGTCGTGTCTTGTACCGTGGGGATGTCATCGTCGACGTCGACGTCGCTGACAATGATGGAGACATGTTAGTCGACGAGAAATGAGCGGAATTGAAATGGCAGCGCCTTTCGTCGTTTTGAATCGACAGATGATTTGTGGCTTCAAAAATTCCAGTCAAACATTAATGAATCAACGTGTCCTCTTTCTTTTCGTTTTTTTCGGGAGATTTTCTTCTGGTGCACCATCCCGCGAACCCGGTCAATGCGGGCAATGCTGCTGCAGCGCCTTGCATCCATCCGTTGCGCGCTAATTAATTCCCAACCCAAAATTAATTATTTTGTGACCGCGTATCTCTTGGATCTCGGATGACAATAATTAATAAAGAATTTCCATCTTCCGCTCGAGGCTGTCAGATATGTGCGCCATTGCATCGCTCCGGTGACAGTAAGTCATGTCGTGTGACAGTTTTGCCCCGAAACGTTAACATATCAATAACTCGGCCGCTGACGCCCGGTGATGCTGCTGCCTGTGAACCGACGACAAGGACGATAATGACTTGATGTGACAGTCGTAAATCATCAGAAATTCATAATTAATTTGGCAAAAATATGAAAGCTGTGCAATTAAGATGTTGAGCAGGGCAACCGGGCCAATTCTGGTGGAGTTGGCGCTACGGCCGTGGTGGTGCGGCCTATCATTGGCCGGAATGCAAGGTATTCCGTGGCTGTCATGGTGGCGATGGCGAGAAGAAGTGGTTATTAATTTCATAATTTTTGAGCTCGCATTCTTTTGGGTGACTGTGTGTGTGTGTGGTTGTCCTTGTTGGTCCACGGCATTGGCCCCTAATTGGCGTTATCGATAATTACTCGCTTACGGGTGTTAAATTAATGGGGTGCCATATGCGAGCTGACGCTGGAAAAGGTATTGACTTTATTCGGCGATCGGGCTTATCGTGCTAATTGAGTCGTCAAATGAGCCTTTTATCTCGGTCGGGTGAGTTCGAGATCGATGGAATGTCATCGTTTCAGGTTGACGATGGCATTTGGGAACAGTGGGGATCGCATCGTGGGTGTACCGATTTAAAGTGTGGACAGAGCGAAACGAATTCAGAATTCAACGAAATCTTCGAGGAATGCAGGCATATCTTCTGGTTGATTACTGAGCTTGACAGGTGATCCATGCAATTATTTCCTGTCTCATACTCGAACAAACAAGCGAGGGAATGAGTCATTCTATCGTGAGATACCTTTTGCGTGACCAGGGGATGTGAAGAAATTTATCGCTTGCTGCACTTCTGCCTCGTCTGCTTGCATGAGTCCAAGACACATGAGAGAGTCATGAGATTTATGAGATTTGCTTTGAATGATTGAATAATTCCCGGAACCAAGGCCGTGTGGAGTTCCGCTTTAGAGTGGGGATTCACTGAGAAATGAATTCAAGGACAACTTAGCAGTCAGCCGCAACTGCTTACAAGACTGATAACAGAGTTGACTTACAAAAAGGAGGTTCGAGTAACCTTCATTTTAGCATAGTTTCTGTAGGGTTCGGTGAAAATAGTAGAGTAATGATTAACTACGGAGGACGTCCACGATTGGGATGGTACACACAAGTGGAGAATAACCTCAACTAATTTGGTGCGCTATTGGAAACAGCTAGCGAAGGAATGTGATAGCTGGAGAGCCTTGTTGGTTGTGGCCGAGGTCCACCAAGGACTAGGCGCCATAAGAAGAACGAGTTACTGATCTCTTAGCCCCAAGCCATGCCTGGATCGTATTCCTAATATACATCTGTTAAAGACGGTTGTGGGAGCCGTGGTATAGTGGGTAGGTGCGTCGACCCCTACGCTCGATGTTGTCGGTTCGATTCCCGAAAAAAAAACACCTAACATTTTTTCACGGCTTCACCTCTTTAGAGACACTGGCAATGCTCAAAGAGTATAATTGTCTAGAAAAAGCTTCTCAATTTCGCCGTACGGAGTCTGCATAAAACTGTATGTCCCCTCCACTCGTGAGAGAACAATAGCACGCACAACACCAGTGGTTGCTGAGAAGCTAGGCCCAGGTCCACCTCGGACTGTAGCGCCGCCATTATTATTATTATTATTATTAAGCATAAAGTTGGGCAAAGTAGGATCTACTACGTTTTTTATTATCTGACAAAAAAATTTAGTGCGGGGAAACCTAATTTACTCTATCTGGGATCGAGCCATGATCCATTAGCAAAGGAGCCGACTAGGCCGCACTAGGCACACATTTGGAGGCTGACTTAATCAATATTTGCGAGCTGAGCGAGGTACATAATAACGAGTATTAGAAGACTATTCCTCTTCATTGAAGCCATGTTGAACTATAACAAAAAACTATAGCAGAAAACTAATCACGCTTTTTCTTTTAAACTCACAGTCAAGGGGACCTGAACACAGAAGAGGACTTGAGCTTCTATAGCAACTACTCGTGTTTTATATGCTGTTGTTCTCTCATGAATGGAGGGGACCTACAGTCGAATGCCGACCCCGAACGGCGCGAGATTGAAAAGCTTTTTTCTAGACAGTTATACTCTTTGAGGATTGTCAGTGACTCGAAAGATATGGAGCCGTAAAAAAATGTTTGGTGTTTTTTCGGGAATCGAACCGAGAACATCGGGTGTAGGAGTCGACGCACCCACCCACTACGCCGCGGTGCCCGCAGTTATTCCAATTAAATTAAGGTTTTTAGCTATTTATTTTTCAAAGGGAATGTTTTTAAACTCGCAGATTGATGTCATTTAGACACCCTTTAAAGAAACGAATTAATTTCTCTTAAATTCAGCGCCAATTTAGATTTAATTTTCGAATCTAAACTAGATCCTCTTTCACCAAAAAGGCGACTGTTGACTGTGGTATCTTCAGAGGAATAAAGGAACGCTCGTAATATTCTTTCTGCGATACTGTGTGCACGCCTGAATCCATTTGCGAGCAACCTGATAGCTCTTTATCAGTGGAGCTTGATCCCCACATTGCTGCAGAGGTGGAGCCGTGAAAAAATGAAAGTAGTTTTTTCGGGAATTGAACCGAGAACATCGAGCATATAAGTCGCTGCACCTACCAACTACGCCACGCCGCTCATCTGGAAATGACTTTAAATGGCGAGATTAAAAAAATTACCTTTTTTTATCATTATACTCTTTGAGAATGGTCAGTACTCGACAGATAAACAAGAGTCAACGCTACACTACACCATTTCATTGATAAAAGAAGTGCCGTCCTTTCGGCACACAAGAACTTTCACTTTCATAGCACCACCTTTTTCAAGTCACTGACAATTCTCAGAAGATTAGGCCGCCCAAGTCCCACCCTGAATTATAGCTCGCCCCAAAAAAGAAGACTTTTTTACTTATCAAAAGTCATCGCAATGAGAGAAGACAGTTGAACTGCCTTAAATTTAAAAAAAAAAAATCGGGCCTTAATGTAAAATTATTCATCTTATTGGATAACCCTATACAACTACAGTGACTACTCCGCAGGCTTACAACAGGAAGGGCCAAAGAAGATCTACCGAAGTTAAACACGTATAAGTCTTGTAATAATCATTTTAATTAATTAAATATAATCATTTTAATTAATTAAATTATATGGACACTATTTATGATATATAAAATCAGACCAATGTCGACCATATTGCTCAACACACACATTGGATCTATTTAGCGCATTTTTCATTACACCACGTAATGATTCTCGTTGCAGGCTCTCTATTTCGTCATTTGCAACGCTCTGCCACACAGATTCCACTGTGTCTTCAACATGAATATTTCCTAAACATAAAGATTGTGGAAGCTGATCTTGAATTGAAATAAAAACGATATTTTAGCTGCGTCATAACAATTGATCGTTGACAAGAATACAAAAAATCGATAATTTTCACGCGTTGCTGTGTACTGTATGTATCGATTATAAATTTATAGTTAAGATTTACACATTCCCTTTCAGCCGTGGTTTACAAACGACTTGATGATTTTATCTACTTTCCAGTATTTGAATCCTAGTTCTAACGTTCTCCTAACTGCAAGTGAAGATTCTTTCGGTTGGAGTAGTTGTTACCATTTGCTATATACATACTCATAGTTGCCAATTAGATGTGTAAATGTCTCATATGGTCAACTTATAGTTCACCATAAAATTGCTCAATGCAGATTCCAAGCAGTGGATGTTTAGTACCTTTTTAAGAGTGCATCTATGTGATAAAGGAAATATGAAATCTTTGCATTATTGGAACACGAAGAACAAAAGTTAGATGATATTTAAAATGTTCCCGACAAACTTTCGCGACAGTGGATGATCCCCGCACGTCTTATGAATGAACTTAGCCTTTTCAGTCAATCCCATGTGACATTCTAAATTCACACGACGTTGCCACGGTTATCAATCACTTTCCATGTATCACGTAAAAATCTAATTTAGCAACGACCTGATAGTGATCTCCTCCACAATCTGGATCAGTCAAGTCGCTTACGCCTGTTTAGAATTCCAGACGTCTATCAAATTCTCATTTAATGCTTCTGACGCCGATCGTTAAGAAAACAGTTCACATCATTAAGTGGCTTTTGCACAGCTGCTGGTTGAACTTTATCGCTATTTAACGGCGGCTTCAATCTGAAGGCATTCTTTCAAATTATGTCGTCGGTTTCTCAAAGTTATAGCCTTCACATAATTTAAATGATTTCTTTGACGGAGATTGATGTCAATGGTCTTGAAGGCGCTTGGATTGGTTTAACAGGCCAGTGGGGAGCCAAGTGTGCTTGGCCATGATCGGACGTGTGCCACATCGGCGAGGAGTAGTTTTTAACTTGGCTTGAGTTCCTAACTCAACCAACGTCACTTATAACTCATCCGATACTCGTTTTGTTAGTTTAGCTTGTTGACAGATTGAAAGCATCATCCTAGGCTTAAACATGAATTGGGCGTCTTACAGTCATGCAGACCAAACCCGGAAATGATCGCTCTTTCACTTAACTTAAGCCGTCTTTAGCCATCCTTTCCTGCACTTACGGTTGCAGATCTGCTTGGCGTTGGCAAGGAATGCATGAGACTACGCAAAATAAGTCGCATTCCAAGGGTACAACTGAGAGTTTCAAAAACTTGCACTCCCGCACTTTAGTCAATTTCATCCATAAGCTCCATTCAGTTAAACAGTAACCTTTGTTCACGGACGACTGGATGGCGCAGTTAGTTAAGTGCCTGCCCCAAGTTCGTGGGATCCCAGGTTTGAATCCCAGTGAAATCGAATCTGGTCCAGTCAACATTCGCCGTTGGGATCAAATTAACGGCGCTGCAGTAGGTTGCTACCTGGCAGTGCAATGCACCAGTTTTGAGTCTGAGTGCTCCAGTCGTGTTTCAAAAATCCTCCGAAAAAAAAAGAAAACCTGTGTTCAAGCTTCACATGGGATCTCCTTCATTTAACACGAACGCAGAGAAACTCACCGAACATCCGCTTCCATCGATTTGGCTACTTTGCCCATTCGTCTATCTCAACCCATCCGCATTCACGCAACCGACCATAAATGTCAACTAGTCCACTAATCGATTCGATCATCGGTCAATAAGCTTTTCATCTTGTCCACGTGTTAACATCAATCAACCAAAAAACGGAAAAAGTGGGTAACGAAGATGAAGAAAGGAGGCGGCGAAACGTCGATAGCAAAAACCTTTCGCTATCGATGATGATTGCCACTTCTTTGCGATTCATTTCACCTACCGGCCAAATGACTATTTTTAACTTTATGGCCCCTCATTACCGGCTTGAGTTATAGACCGAAAGACAAGCACTTAACGCCCAACTACCGCGATGCCTAGAGATTATCTCGATCCACTCTTACATAAGCTCTCTTTCTCTCCTCCTCTGCCTGCACACACACTTGCGCAGCCATTGGACATGTCACTCACGTCCGAGGCTGGAAATTTATTTCGCTTGCCTCGTTGCACCACATGAATTCATTAATAGATTTCAAACACAAATACCTTCGCTTCCCGAAAACGTATCCAATGAATTCATAACTCCTCCTCTGTCGACGGCCCACCGGTCGGCCGACAAAAAGCGATCTCCATCTCCCTAGCACATATCGATGTTATCTCCTGTTAAACATCGTCGATACACAAGATCGATTGACATGAAGCCTCCGCGAACAGGATGCGCGCTACCGTCCATGAGCGTGCTTTTGTTTTTTACCGCATCCATCAGCGATCGATGAGAGAGTTGCCCAAAAGTCAGAGATGCCTATCCACCGTGATCGCGATCGGCCGGCAATCGATCATCGATCGATCGGCTTGGATCTGGATCTCGAAGCGATCGTCATGCGTGCCATGCCTGCCCGATCCGCAGCGCATATGACAACAATAACAATAACAATAAATATTAATTGGTGCGGCTCCGTCTCCAGCTCCTCCACCGGCCTGCCCGGTGGCGAGTCCATTTTTCGGGCTCCGCACTCCATTTTTGGGACCAGCCGGGCACGACTTGTGGCGGTGTGGTGGGCTGATGGGCGCATGTACGATCCGATGTTGGGAACACATATTTTTATTGCGAACACATGTTTATGAATTTAAAGCAGCTCCGCGGCCAGTGGGGAGCCCCGTGTGCCTGGCCATGATCGTACATATGTCCCATCGGCGAGGAGTTATGAAATTTTTGCTACCGCTGATGTTGCCGTTGCTCGTTCCCTGAATTAATCTCGAGTAATGCCACGCATTCGGATTTCTACCTGTCACTCGAAATAGTTTCCATCATCATCAGTACATTAATAGGGGGCGGGGGGTGGCTCCTGGACTTAACGAAATTTATGCTCGCGTCCGAGGAGCCCAAATCAACTCACGGCCTGCCGGTTGGGTCGCCTTCATAACACAGCCATCATTCAACATCGTCATAACCATCATCTTCGTGGTCCCTCGTCGTCGTCGTCCTCGGCCATCGGCAGCGTCTATGACGGGGCCGTGCTGCCTTTGTGGCACGGCCGGTGTGAGTGAGCGAGGCGCTCAGAGCTGGCCAGGAGCAGCCACAGCCCATTAGGGATTTTCGACTTGAAGACATCACGCGCTCTTGATGGACTTCTAATGAGCTCGTCTTTATGGAATTATTAGCGCCATTTATTTTTTTGCGGGCTCTCCTGCCGGCTCCTGCGCGTATGTTGAATAAATAATAAATTATATTGTTGTCAATCAATTGGCCTGGCGGTTGATGGGAGGGTTTTTGCTGTCCGCCTTTTGGTAGCGACTCAGTTCTGGTTTTCGTGGTGGAGGTCGTGTGTGGGGTGATTGGCTTACGGCCGGTGAATCAATATTTTGGCTAGGAGCCTATGGGAGGCGATTCGACAGAAAAGTGGAGATTTAACGTCTTTAATCCCTCGTCAGCCGCGTTAACCATGGGAAGTGTGAGCGTCTATTTTGTTATTCATTCTGTGGTGCCAGCACGTTCTATGAATCTTTTACTGCATATTTGGGTGATTTCAATACATCATGTCAGCGTCCAGTGTGTTGCGGGGCGAATGAATGATTTTCGAGATTTTTGGAAAACAAATAAACACATTTTGTGACCCATCCGCCGCGGTCATTGACAGTCCTTGGGGAGATTGATAGGTCTCGTAGCTAGTACATCCATTTTTGAATAACTTGTGGTTCAATTGGTGGTCGAAATTTTAATTTGAGGCACTCGTCGACTTCAGAATTTTGTTTGCTTTTGTGGAGACTGAAATATGTCAGACTGTTACAAAGAATAAATAGGAAACGTTTCAGCAAAGAATTCAGTTGTTTCTAAGAAAATGTTTGTGGAAGTGAGAATGGGTGGATATTCGGTTCTGTCTACGAGGAAGGCGGATGGAGAAGAAGACACAACCACGAACTCTACGAGTCGTACAAGGATGTGGACATTTTTTTTTTTTTCGGAGAATTTTTGGAACCCCACTGGAGCACTTAGACTCAAAACTGGTCCATTGTACTGCCAGGTAGCAACCTACTCCGTTAATAGTGCTGTTAATTTGATCCCAATGGCAAATGGTGACTGGACCAGTTTCGATATAACTGGGATTCGAACTTGGGACCTCTCTAACTTGGAGCAGGCTCTTAACCAACTCCGCCATCCAGTCGTAGGATGTGGACATAGTCTGGAAGGCAAAAATCAGTAGACTAAAATGTCTGAGCCACATCGGGCGAATGAACACCAATGATCCAGCCAAGAGAGTCTTCGAAACCGAGCACCCTGGGTCGAGATGGAGAGGGAAGCCGAACCTCTCGTATAAAGACCAAGTGACATGGGACTACGCAACAGAGGGCGTCCAAAGTGGAGCGCACAAGTCGAGGGTGACCACAGCTGACTTGGTTTGTGAACCTGGAGACTGCTGGCGAGAGATCGAGTGTTGTCCCACTGGCTCAGAGTCGAAGCCTCTTCGGGCCTCTTCGAAGCTATATTGTCCATGCGCTCTACATGGCCCAGCCATCTTAGGCGTTAGATCCTTCAAAATGCACCACAAGGTGGTTCCACTGACACATGTGGGCTCTCGGCAATACTCTCTTACTGCTTCAACTAGTTCATTGGAATGTCTTGAGCGTTGATGAACAGCATTTCGATGATCTCCCGCTGTCCCGTGCATTCGACACCAAACGATGAACAGTGTTGCCTTTTTTTGATTTTTTCACGGGTCCACCTCTTTCGAGTCATTGACAATGCTCAAAGAGTATAAATGTCTAGAAAAACCTTCTCAAAATCGCCGTTCGGAGTCGGCTTTAAACTGTAGGTCCCATACACTCGTGAGAGAACAATAGCACGCACAACACGAGTGGCTGCTGAGAAGCTAGGCCCAGGTCCACCTCGGACTGTAGCGCCGCCATCATTATTATTATGTCTAGAAGACTGGTCGCGGGATAATTGACACTGTCAAAGTGGTCTCCATTCTTGTAAGCCGGGAGTGCTTTCCTCTGAGCATATTTGACATCATATCCAGCTCCTAGAATACAGGCACAATTATCGGCTTCAGCGCTTGAACTAGCCATTCCACAAGTTTGAAGCTAAGGGGATGAGTCTATGAGTTCAATTGCCATGTGAGTGCTAAAGTTCCTTTTGTTGCAGAAGCCGTTGAATCATCCAGTCGAATCTGCTCTATATAGTGTCAGCCAAAAATTTCCTCAATGACTCAAAACATTGGTATTTCTACTCCAACATGTTCTCAATGTCTTTTATCATGTGAACACAATTCTGAATTGAATCAGGCAATCTTTAGATATTCAAATCACGTGTAAGTACGTAGATAGCTATTTCCAATCTAAAAAATTCCTAATAACTTATATACCAACAGCCATTGGCCGTCGCTCTTAGTATTCCATTTGGGAACCAATGAGTGATGTCTGCAGGTCTACTCCCTGCGTGGCCTCGTAACTGAACTTCGCGTGTCCATACTTAGAGCACCTGTTTGTAAATCATTAGTTTTTTGTTAAAAAACAGAATATGGGCATACATTGTCCTCGCACATAATACATAATAATAACAATAATTTCGGCGCTACAGTCCGAGGTGTGCGTGCTATTGTTCACGAGTCTCACGAGTGGAGGGGACCTACAGTTTAATGCCGACTCCAAAAGGCGAGCTTGAGAAGTTATACGCTTTGAGCATTGTCAGTGATTCGAAAGAGATGAATCTGTGAACCATTTTTTTTTCGTCCTCGAATATACCAGTGGGCTTTTTGGTGCGTCAAGTTGAAATTTATTTTTTGAGGTACTCTCTTCAGCATTTCGATGCATTTGCAGTCACAGCAAACATTTTTAAAGAGTTCCATTTTCTACCTCTTCCATGAGTTTGTTATCCATATTGATGACTGTAAAATGTGATCAAGTTCTATTGGTTTCTTTGCATTTAAGGGCCACATCCATTCCTCCAATGTCAATCATTTATATGCTTCAACAAAAAACAGACTACAGTACAGTAGACTCGCGATAATGTGAACAATTAAAAACCAAGACAGTTAACGTTTACGAGGGTTCAATTTTGACAAAAGAATAGAATAATCTCACGGTCATTTTTAACAAAAATTCATATAAATGCACATAATGCAAAAAAACAACGAAGAACAGACGAAGACGACACAACGCTTGTACCAAAAACAACAAACTCCAAATTAAAATGCAGCTTGTTCGAATTTTGCTGTTAACTTGGTACGAAAATTGTCGTTCACGTTTTGGACCGTGAATGATTTGTTCACGTTTTAGAGATGTCAATGTACGAGTAGAAATAAATCTCTTCACGTTATCCGGTGTTCACGTTAACGCGAGTCTACTGTATATTGTTGTTCTTTAGATGTTACATCATTATCATCTTTTTAAAGAAGACTTTTTCGACTTATTCGCAGCTATGGTAGCCATATCGTGCACAGCATGAGACTCATGGTACTACCCTGAGGAGCATCCTATCTATTATCGATTTATGACTTGGTGTAGTGGCAAAGTCGAAGTTGGCCTTGGAAAGAGCGCAGCTAAGCCAATCTTAGACAACATTCTCCAACACTGGAGACTAAGAAACTTACAGGATTTCGCTTGATCAGATGCTTGGGCAGGCGAACAAAACGAAGACGCGCTAGATATGGAGGAATGACAGTTGGTTTTCCACGACTGAAAGAACGTCATAATTTATTCGTCAAAGATTATGCTTGTAATTAAATCATATCCTAGACTAGACTGAAAATTCTTCATGTGGAAATTCCAAGCGGAACACCTGCACAAAGGTTTTTCACTAGGCACGGTGGGCGCCGTGGCGTAGTGAGTAGGTGCGTCGACTCCTACGCTCGATGTTGTCGGTTCGATTCCCGAAAAAACACCAAACATTTTTTCACGGCTCCACCTCTTTCGAGTCACTGACAAAGCTCAAAGAGTATAACTGTCTAGAAAAAGCTTCTCAGTCTCGCCGTTCGGAGCCGGCATTAAACTGTAGGTCCCCTCCACTCGTGAGAGAACAATAGCATGCACAACACGAGCTGTTGCTGAGAAGCTAGGCCAAGGTCCACCTCGGGCTGTAGCGCCGCTATTATTATTATTATTATTCACGGGTGTATCTTGACAGTTCATGGCGGCCATGTTTTTTATCTGTCACGTTATTTTTCTGTTTCTCATTTTTCTGACACTGCAGACAATTCGCTATAGGAACTTACAGCACGGAGCAAAAGGTTCAAATGATAAAACTTTATTTTCGAAATGAGTATTCTCTTGTTTCAATGATGGCGAATGGCGCCCATTTTATTGTTTAAGTGGTTGTGCTTCTTCGCTGCTGTAGAAGCAAGGCCCAAGTCTGCACCGAACTTTACCGACCAATGTCATTATTGTTATAGTCGTCCTATTCCATTTGTGTTTCGAGTCGATCGGTTCAGTGAACAATCAGTCAAGATCTGTAAGTCAACGAAACTTAAGATCGGCCGAAAACGGTGTCGTTGTCCATGAGAGTATGCAATGGAATCCGAGGCAGTCAGTTTCCCGCAGTGCACAAGAACTCGACATTTCGCAGACATTGACTTGCGGTCAGTAATATGCCCTATACCCATACAAATAAAATTTAACCTACGAACTGAACGACAACGAGCAGAGACAATGGCGTGTGTTCTCCTACTGGGTTCTGGAGCAGTTGAAAGCGGACCCCGATTTCAGCAAAAGAAATCATCTTCAGCGACGAGGGCCATTTTTTGACAAACGGGAAAGTCAACAATCAAATTGCCCGATTAAGAAGGATGCCATTACACACGCGGCCCACCAAAGACAATGTGTCTGCAGAAAGTCACTATTTGCTTCGAAAACGAGTACGGCTTTGCCATCGCCATCAATGGAGAGCGCTACCGATCGATGAAAACCAATTTAATTTGGCCCAAACGGAATGATATTGATATGAACGACAAGTAGTTCCAACAGATGGCGCTACGTGCCACACAGCTGATGCCACAGCGGATATTCTGCACAAGCGATTCGAGGGCATGGTTATCTTACGCAGACGCTGATGAGAATTGGTCACCGAGATCGTGCGATTTGACTCCGTAAAACTTTTTCATTTTTCCTGAATTGGACGGTCTAGTCCTTCAGATCCCATGATGTGCCTGTTGACCACCTTTGAAGGTTGTATCAATTCATATTTTGATTATACAGACTTGGCCAAATGTAGTAGGCACCCTTATTTTTTTGTCTTTGCTGCCAAATCACTTAATATAATAATAATAATAATGGCGGCGCTACAGTCCGAGGTGGACCTGGGCCTAGCTTCTCAGCAACCACTCGTGTTGTGCGTGCGCTACTGTTCTCTCACGAGTGGAGGGGACCTACAGTTTAATGCCGGCTCCGAACGGCGAGACTGAGAAGCTTTTTCTAGACAGTTATACTCTTTGAGCTTTGTCAGTGACTCGAAAGAGGTGGAGCCGTGAAAAAATGTTTTTGATGTTTTTTTCGAGATTCGAAGTGACGACCTCGAGCGTAGGAGTCGACGCACCTACCCACTACGCCACGGCGCCCGCCGTAATTATCGGAAGTAATTAGTTTGAATTTTCTGGTTTTCGGCGACAGTATCTGGGGTTGTAAATGATTTCATCTGTTTTTTCTCGTTTCATTAATTTTCTTAAAGGGTGCCTAATACATTTGGGCAAGGCTGTATTCAGCAGTCAGTCCGTAGTCAATCGGGCAGTACTTCCTCAACAATCCAACAGTACTTCATGAGAAGACTAAACACAGCTGCAGCGATAGCTTGGAATACCTTAGAACGTTTCACTTGCACAAATGTCTTGGCTAACAACTTTTTGCTTCCCAGTAGATAAATCATATTACCTCCGGTAATCTCACCGACATTGAGAGACAACTTCATTGTTAATCACTCATGTTTGCACTGAGCTTTGATCTGGCTTTCGAACTGATTATAGGCTTAAGTTGCGACTAATAGAAACCACTTCGTTTTGCGTCGTTCTTCGTGGCAAATAGACGTGCCCTGTCAATGCTGTTGAACGTCCTTGAAGTCAGGAGACTAAAGGCACGTTTTTATAAAGAACAACTTTTGATCGTCTATAATAATTTAAACTGATTATTTTCGAAGAGACCAGTTCAAGGACTGTTTTTCGATCACTTCCTGGATTGCGACAAGGTCGGCAGTGGCGACACAACACGGCCATTCGTACTGTGCGAGTTATTGTTCTCTCGTATGCTGAAGAGACTTACAAACTACAACTTTATGCCGACTCCAAACGGCGAAGTTTGACAAACTTTTGCAACTTTGACAGTAACTGTCTCTAACCATTCTCAGTGACTCGATAGAGACAATGCCGTAGAAATGAAGGTTTGTCTGTTTGGGATCAAACCCTGGACCTTCATCGTAGGAGTTGACGCATTTACCCATTTCGCCAAGGCTGCCACAAGGATACCTCTTTGGACCTTAATTATTATTTTTGATTGGAGAGATTTCTTGACAGAAAAAGCTTTTCAGGGCACATTATGAACTTTAAGACACTAACTAACTCCAGAATTCCCATTCTCAGTTAAGCCTCTGCCTCAATAGTGCCAAAACATTTTGTTCCAAACCACCTTCAGCGCACTAAAACTATGACACGCTCTAGTTGAGTTCAAAATCCAGATCGCAGCCATTACACGACATGATTTGAATCTCTTTCTGATGCTGACAAACCCACGAATTATGTGGTTCATTCTTTGAGCGCCGCGACTGTGGCGTCTTTGATCAAACTTAGAAATGACGATCGCCCTAAGCCACTCAGTGGCCTCTGCCAACAGCACCTAAGCGGAAGTCGTACCTTGTGCATCTGCATTTCTACACGGTTCTGTAATCAACGACTGCATTCCCAGTAACACCGATTGTAAACCTCAACTATTCGCCTCTAATGACAAGCGACCCATTGGAATCCACATGCTTCCGCTGCATGATAAGCAAACGCTAATCGCCTTTTGTCATCATCCGTTTTCGAACCAGATACCGAGCATACTTCTGGCCAATTGTCACTGATCATAAGACCGACCAGCCATCCCACCCGCGCGCAGGGACGCGATGCAAATGTCAAGCATACCAGCAGCAGACACCTCTCGGCGAAGGGGTTCACGAGGAAGAAAACACCAGCGTCCGCAACTCTGCATCTCCGCGTCGCGTCGCCGTCGTCGTCGTCGTCCTCAGATGGATCGCTGCTAGACAATTGCCCGCCCCGTGTGTCAGAGAAGGAGCGAGCATCTCGAATGCAAATTCACGGCAAAAAAACCAACCGCATTCCACGGCGGAGCACCAAACCGAGTGATTATGCAGCTGGCCGGACCGAACGCCGAAAACCGAGACCGGGAACCGTCGGAGCGTCAGCGGCAAGTCGAGTACGAATTTTTGTTGACATGCGTCCAAAAATTAGCTCGGAGAGTGCAACGCCTCTTCTGTGCGCTGCACGCTTCTGGACGCGATATCTAGACATCGGAGGGGCCGGGGCGGTCCTAATTTGGCGCCGATGATCATGATGATTCTTTTAATCAAGAGCTCATTTGGATCGTCGGATTGTTGGATGGTTGGATCGCCGCCGCCACCGCGATTTTGCATACAGACACAGGCGCAGAGATGCTTCGTCCACTTGTGTATCTCGATGCAGTGGCGCGCTATGCGGGGAGTGATAGTGCACTCTCTCGAGTGATTGCGCCGATCTGTGTGCAGTCCTCCTCGTCGACGGTCACATTCTCCGTCGGCGGTGGCAGCGGCGACGAGGTGGCACTTTGGACTGCCATCGGATAGCCGCATAGAGTGAGATCTGCGGTGGTTGTGCCGCCGGGACATGAGGATGCCGATAAAAGGGAGCGTGTTTGTCGTATGCCTGTGTGCGCCAATGAAATGAAGAGTTTGCCCGATGGACTTTGGATGCGGAGTGACTTTCTGTGTGCGATCTTTTGGTACGTGTGGTGTGATGGTATTTAGCACTCTTGGCGGGATGAATAGCAAAGTTCGCCCGTCAAATTGAACGAGGGGCGCTTGCCAGAAGAGATGAACATTTCATTTTCTGGTCGCCCTCCTCTCACCCGTTCTTCTGTTTGTTTGTTGGTTTTATTGTCGTTTGTGTGGTGTCGGCTGTCTGATGTTTCGTGTTCAATTAAATTGTTGGCTCTTCTTCGCTCGGGAATTAGTTTTGAACGAACGGAAGGTGCTGAATGATTTATTGTGTCGAGTTCGCTTTTGGTTTGAAATCCATTCGAGCGATGGACATGTAGCTTGACGATGGAATGGTTGAGAAGGATGTTTAAGGAAGGAACGGAAGTGGCGGTTGTTAAAAATGTTTCAGGTCCCTTAAACCCTGTGGTAAGCCTCGTTTGGTCTTCAAGACCGAGTCCAGAATTGAACAAAGGATATCAAGAAACTGTGGTAACGGGCATAGTCCTTTGAAGCTTCAATTTTATGCTAATAAACCACTTGGAATGCACGACGAATGAAAACGCACTTTAAGCTTGATAAAAGGCTTAAGAGCTGTTCAGCGACATCGACTTAGCCAGAAGAGTGAAGATCCAGCGATTAAGATGGTTAGGTCATGGAAACCAATGCTTCGGCTCGGAAAGTCTTCGAATCCACCCCCGAGGGACAGCGCAGTGGAGGAAGACCGCGACTCAGGTGGCGCACTCAAGTGGAAAGGGGCCTCAACCAACTATGCGTGCGAAACTGGTGGCCGGAAAGATCGATCTGGCTGGAGACGCTTGTTGGTTGAGGCCCAGGTCCACCCCGGACTGTAGCGCCACATTAAGGAAGGAGAGAGCTGAAGACCAAACTCTCACGGAAAAGGAAGCAAGTTCCATGGAAATGACTACTCATTGAGCTTGGGAGAGACTGTATCCTTAAGTGAGTCTTAAGCGAAGTTGCACAGGTCCAAGCTGAAGCTGCTAAGACGACTGGAAGATGTGATCTGTCCCATATCTGATCATGTTGCTTCCTTCATGGATCGTGAATCTTAACACGATCCTTTTTATAATAATAATAATAATGGCGGCGCTACAGTCCGAGGTGGACCTGGGCCTAGCTTCTCAGCAACCACTCGTGTTGTGCGTGCTATTGTTCTCTCACGAGCGGAGGGGACCTACAGTTTAATGCCGACTCCGAACGGCGAGATTGAGAAGCTATTTTCTAGACAGTTATACTCTTTGAGCATTGTCAGTGACTCGAAAGAGGTGGAGCCGTGAAAAAATGTTTGATGTTTTTTTTCGAGATTCAAACTGACGACCTCGAGCGTAGGAGTCGACGCACCTACCCACTACGCCACGGCGCCCACCTCTTTTACAAAATGATTTAATTTGAAAGTCATAAGGAACAGCGGCCGTGGTAGTTTGTGGGTAACTGTGTCGACCTATTCGCTGAAGGTACATGGTTCGATTCCGGACATCATCTTTACGACACCATCCCTCTCGAATCCCTGACAATGCTCAGAGAGTATAGAAGTCAAGAGAAGCTTCTCAAACCTCGCCGTTTGGATTCGGCATGAAACTGTTTCCATCAACTCCTGAGAGAACAATATCACGCGCAATACAAGTGGTTGGTGTAAAGGGTAATTCATTAAGCACTTCATACCTTTGAATTTAAATAAAGAAAAGTGTCTGTAAGGTATTATCAACATTTTTTATTCGTTTAAAAGGCATATCGATGCCATTTTGGCTTCCCTGAGTGATGAGCGTCCGAAATGTCAAATTTTTCATGACTACGCATAAATCAGGCTAAATTTGACCGATGGCATGGGATATGTCGGCTTTGAGGGTCGCTGTGGATTGTGGTTCATTTGCATGGACCTGTAATTTCAGAATACCCCACAAGAAAAAGTCTAATCACATCGCACGATCTCCACGTGAGATGACCATGGCCTCGAATCGCTAGTCCAGAATTTCTGATGTGGCGTGAGCTATGTGCAATGTAGCGGTGCTCCGTCCAGTTGAAATAACATGTCGTTGGTGTCTATATCATCCAATTCAGGCCAAATGAAGTTTGTAATCATCGACATATAGCGCTCGCCGTTGACGGTGATGACTTGGCCAACGTCGTTCGCAAAGAAATGGACCGAAGATGCCACGCCGCCAGCCCAAAATCCACTCCACACCTAACAGTGATTTTTTTGGGATGCATTGGACGCTCTTGGATCTCATGTGGATTGGTATCATCCCAAATTCGACAATTTTCTTTGCTGACGTGCCCATTCGTCGGTTTGAGAAGAAAAGGAAGGCCGAACCTCCGTTTCAAGGACCAAGCTATCGCGGATGCCAGAGCGCTTGGTCTGGGTAACTGGAAGCAGCGTGCCCGGGACCGCAGGGCATGGAAGGCTGCCGTGTCTCAGGCAGAGACCCTTCACAGGTCGGGAGCCCGCTATGTAAGTAAGTAAAATGGGCAAAGCGAGCGAGACGTTGCCCAAACAGAACTCCCATTTGAAAAAATAATTTTATCACTTGCACGTGCTGTGTGTGCAGAATAAATGACAGTAAATTTGACAGATGTTGCACTCAACACAACGGACGATGATAGAAGAGAATACCGGCCCACCCGATCTAGACGAAGTCAAGATAGCGATATCGAGACTGAAATTTAATAAAGCTGCTGGTGCAGATAGTCTGCCCGCTGAAATGTTTAAAGCAGCTAGAGATTATCTGGTTGGGCGCATGCACCAGCTCATCTGTAAGTAATGGTCGGAGGAAAGCGTGCCCGATGAGTGGAATCTCAGTATCGTTTGCCCGATCCACAAGAAAGGAGACCCCTTTGACTGCGCCAACTATCGAGGGATAAGTCTCCTTAACATCGCATATTACGAGTAGATCTTCTCTGCCGTTTTGTGTGAACGCCTGAAACCATTAGTGAACAAACTAATAGGTCCCTATCAGTGTGGTTTCAGGCCCGGGAAGTCCACCATCGATCAAATCTTCACACTGTGGGAGAACCTGGAGAAGACCCAAGAAATGCAGATCAACACACATCACTTATTTGTCGATTTCAAGGCCGCATATGACAGCGTGTATAGAGACGAGCTATACAGCGCCATGTCTAGTTTTGACATTCTTTCGCCAAACTCGTCAAACTGAGCAGGATGCTGATGGAGAACTCTCGCTGCTCCATCAAGGTCGGTAACAAACTCACCGAGACCTTCAATGTCAAAAAAGGTTTTAGACAAGGCGATGCGCTGTCATGTGATTCCTTTGACATCGTTCTTGAGAAGATCGTGCAAAACTCACTGGCCAACACAAGAGGCACGATCTTCCAAAAGTCCGTTCAACTGCTAGCTAACGCGGATGACATCGACGTGATTGGGCGAACACAGCGAGCCGTCAATGATGGGTTTGCTGGCATTGAAATGAAAACGGCTAAAATGGGTCTGGCGGTAAACGAGAGCAAAAGAAAGTATATGCTGTCATCGAGAAAGGACGCACAACATCAACGACTTGGCCAGAACGTCACCACAGGCAGCGAACACTTTGAGGTAGTTAAGGACTTCGTCTACCAAACAACATCAGTACCGAGATCAAACGCAGAATAACTCTTGCCAACCCCTGTTTTATTGGGCTCAAAAGGCAATTGAGTAGCAGAGCCCTTTCTCGGAAGACCAAGCTGACTCTATACAAGACCTTGATCATGCTTTACGGCGCAGAGGCATGGACAATATCCCAAGCGGAAGAACAGTCTCTTGGTCTTTTCGAGAGAAAAGTTATCGATCTTTGCTCCTGTTTGCGTTGATGGCATTTGGAGGAGAAGGTTCAACCACGAACTATATCGGCTGTACAGCGACATGAGTCTAGCCAGGCGTCTTCGGATCCAACGCCTAAGATGGCTAGGCTATGTAGAGCGTATGAACAACTTAGCTCCGGCCCGAAGAGTCTTCGACTCTGAGCCTGTGGGACAACGCAACAGAGGAGTCCAGGGGGACCTCGGCCGGCTTGGTGCGCGAAACTGGAGACAGCTGGCGAAAGATCGTACTGGCTGGAGAGGCATGTTGAGTGAGACCCAGGTCCACCTCGGACTGTAGCGCCCTAAGAAGAAGAAGTAGTTGAACGCTATGTCCGTTCATGGTACATTATTTGACATTTGATAGCGGCCATATTGTTGAAGCTACATCTGTCAAATTGGCTGTCATTTATTCAGTCTGGAATAAAGTAATGCACCATTCAGTCTGGAATAAATGACAGCAAATTTGAGAGATTTAGCTTCAACTATATAGCCGCTACCAACTGCCAAAGTTTGGAAGTCCCAATTGGAAGACCCTTTAGAAGCTAAGTCCAAGCCTACTCCAGATTGTAGCCCCACCTGATAGCAGAGAAATGTGAGGGCATTAATGGCATAACATCAAATTGGGCTTATTTAGATACCAACCATGTCTCAATGCAACTCATCACCACCACCGGCAGACTGTCGCTAAGTGATGGTTAACCAGAAAGCTTGAGAGTTCCCTCCCTCCCAGTTATCCTCCAGTTCACTTCTGAATTTTGAAATTTGGTCAAAAATAGCATTTCCGCCCGCTGAATTCCTCAATGAAGACACGTTTAGTGGCATATCCGCCTACAATATTCGTCACACACGCGTATCACAAATTCTTATGTGATTTCCATCCATCAATATCACCCCATCCGCGGTTACATCATGAACGCAGGCATTCTATACCACACTTGCATCGCATTGTTCAAAGCGAATGTAATCAGTTTTTGGCGTTACCACTTCTGTGACGTTCATGGGATTTCGTGGACGTCATCAAACGCTTCTCTTGCAACGAATCTGACAACTTTGTGACACCACATGCAGTGAATTCCGTGTAGATAGTCAAATCCTTTGAAGTGACATTCGTATCGAAGAAGTGTCATCGGGGGTATCGACGTCATCGATGTCATCAGTGTAAGAATGCTGCAGAAGAAATAGACGTATGCTGCTTTCTAAAAATGGCTTATTTGACAATGAATCATAGAAGTCCAGGGGAGGAGGACAAAATTATTTGCGTGGGGGTTTGACGAAAGCTGGATTTAAATTCTTTTGAGCCACTTTTTAAGACTGTTCTGTCCTTGAAATGTTGTGAACCAGCAAAAATTTCCAGTTGAAGATACAGATACAGAGAGGAAGGCGCTTTTGAGCGAATGCCCCTTAACATATTCTGATATTCGTCAGGCCCTAAAATTAGAATCATTCGACCTTTCATGTGAAAAGGCTGTTTGGAAAGAAGAACATACGAAAAGGAATTCTGCCATTGGATGATCTCAGAAATATGGGCTTTGCTGGAATCACGTGCGGTATGCGTTAGGTTGATTTTGTGACAATGTTTTAAGCCTTCAAGATAATTTAAAGCAATTTGTCGCCTTATGCCTAAAAAATGTGTGAGATTATTTAACGAATTCGTAATGTTGCGTTAAGGAAATGCTTTAAACTTAAATATCGCTTAAATTCATGGTCCACAATGAACACCTTACTGGAGGTCCACTGAAGAATAACCCATAGCAACCGCTCCTACTACTTGTGGGCGCCGTGGCCGTGTACGATCGTGCGTCGGCCCATGCGCATTAGACTTTCAGGTCTAGGTTCGAATCCAAGTTCAGACAAACAATTTTTCAAAAAAAAAACTGTTCGCGGCTCCACCTCTTTCGAGTCACTGACAATGCTCAAAGAATATAACTGTCTAGAAAAAGCTTCTCAAAATCTCCGTTCGGAGTCGGCATTAAACTGTAGGTCCCCTCCACTCGTGAGAGAACAATAGCACGCACAACACGAGTGGTTGCTGAGAAGCTAGGCCCAGGTCAACCTCGGACTGCAGCGCCGCCATTATTATTATTATAACCGCTCCTACATCTGGTTGTTTAAGCAGCTAGAGTCCAATGATCCTGACCCGACTCAATGAGGCAATTATTTCCAATTTCCCAATGATGCTCCATTGCGCATGGACAACATTTCTCCGGCCTGGAGAATCTTCGGTTTTTGAACCAGTGCAACAACGCAACAGAGGACGTCCACATCTAAGGTGCCGCACCCAAGTAGAGAGGGACATGTGGCATATGACACATTGCTGGTAAAACAATGTCTATATTGCGTGACAAATTTCCGAGAACTGTGATTTCTTCGCTGTCGAAATAGTGCGATTCAAAACCATAGGCAATTTTCCTTCGGAACAATTAATTCTACGCCTTTACTCCGTAAATATTATGGAATAAAAGAAAATCTAGTTTTCGCGAAACAGTCGCAATTTTGTACCAGAGTAACGATGAAGTTCATCAAAATAATGAGTTTTTGTAGGCATTCTCGGCTAAACATTTGACAGCTATTTTATTAAACTATTGTAATACCTTTAGAGTGGGCGCTGTGGCGTAGTGGGTAGGTGCGTCGACTCCTACGCTTGAGGTCGTCAGTTCGAATCTCGAAAAAAACATCAAACATTTTTTCACGGCTCCATTTCTTTCGAGTCACTGACAATGCTCAAAGAGTATAACTGTCTAGAAAAAGCTTCTTAATCTCGCCATTCGGAGTCTGCATTAAACACCCTCCACTCGTAAGAGAACAGCAGCGCACGCACAACACGAGTGATTGCTGAGAAGCTAGGCCCAGGTCCACCTCGGACTGTAGCGCCACCATTATTATATTATTATTATTATAATACCTTTAGAGTTTCACGAACAAGGTGGCGCACACAAGTCGAGGGGGATTTCACCCGGCTTGGTGTGCGAAACTGGAGACAGAGAGATCGTGCTGGCTGGAGAGGCATGTTGAGTGAGGCTCAGGTCCACCTCGGATTGTAGCGCCCTAAGAAGAAGAAGAATAACTTTAGAGTTCCTTCTTTAGACCAAAGTACAAATATTTTAACTTCTCCTAAAAATGTTGGGCTTTTCAATTGGTGGATGTGGTCTGTGAAGCACGAATCTGTTAACAAGGGATTCGGTCACGCTAAGCGTATGTACTTCATAAGATTGTGTTTGAATCAGAGAAAAAGATGAAGAGTAAACGAGGGCTTGACCCAGATAACTAATTCTAACCCGTCGAGGTTGGACGGCAGATTTACCTCAGGCGCGGGACATATAGGTTTTTTTTTTTTACCAAACAGTGAAATGACTACACGTACAAGGTGGCGCACACATCTCGGGGGTGACCTCGTACGGACCAGGTCCATCTCGGACTCTAGCGCTTTGCTGCATGTGCCTTCTCTGACGGCTCTTTGACAACGTTTCCATTCTTCGTCTATTGTTAGTGCAGCCGACGCCGAACTTTCGGAGAGTTTCAGGGAGACTCGATCGGCAAAGTTCCTGGCAGTCTGTTGCGATTATAGCTTTTCGACGTCAAACCGTGGTTGTCTTCCTCGACTCCGTTGTTCTCTGAATATCCATGTCCTTACCTTGGCTACAACAAGGAAATGGTCTGAGTCGATGTTGGCGCCTCGGAACGTCCGGACATCAAGAATACTGGAGGAGTGTCCGACGTCGATCGTCTTCGACTCTGAGCCTGTGGGACAACGCAACAGAGGACGTCCACGAACAATGTGGCGCACACAAGTCGAAGGGGACCTCGGCCGGCTTGGTGTGCGAAACTGGAGACAGCTGGCGAAAGATCGTGCTGGCTGGAGAGGCATGTTGAGTGAGGCCCAGGTCCACCTCGGACTGTAGCACCCTAAGAAGAAGAAGAAGTCTGACGTCGATCGCAACGTGATCAATCTGGTTGACGGTTGAATGATCAGGGGCCCGCCAGGTCCCTTTATGGATGTTGGGGTGTGTTAACCGCGTGCTAGCTACAGAGTGATTTCGCTCCGTAACAAAGTCCACCAGCCTGAGTCCGTTTTCGGACGTGGTGTCGTGCAGGCTGTGTTTACCGATGACTCTAGCAAAGATGTCTTCTTTACCCAGCTTTGCGTTAAATTCTCCTAGAACAATCTTGATGTCGTAGCTGGGGCATTGATCGTACGTTCTTTCTAGGAGATCGTATAAGTCATCCTTGCTATCGTCATCTTTGTCCTCCGTTGGGGCGTGGGCGCAGATTAGGCTGATGTTGCCGAATTTAGCCTTGATGCGGATTGTTATGAGCCACTCGCTTATGTACTTAAAGCTTAAGACTTTTTGCCTAAGTCTGCCTCGAACAACAAATCCACATACGAATAATCGCTGCCTTCGCTCTCTGTAACAATCGCCGTTGTAGATATCGCAGTTTTTCATCCTCTTTTTGCTCGGCCCATCCCAACGCATTTCCTGGATTGCGGTAACGTCTGCTCTAAAGCAGTCTAGGGCCTCCGCGAGTTCATCGGCTGCACGTGGAATGTGAGGTCCCCGAACATTCATAAAGGGACCTGGCGGTCCCCTAATCATTGATCACGTTGCGATCGATGTCAGACACTCCTCCAGTATTCTTGATGTCTGAACGTTCCGAGAACCGAAAGTCATTGTCCTTTTTTTGTCTGCTAGGGTCGTCAACAGTTAATCCATATCCGATGCAGGTTGTTGTTTTTGAACTCGTTAATTTTTACGTGGTGAGGAAGTTAACCCCACGCACAATCTTCAACTGGGAGGACAGGTCCATTTGTTTAGCCCCCGGACAAAGGGGTCCGGAAGGATCCGGTGTCGGTAACGTCTTACAGGCCGTGAGCGCCACCGTTGGCCCTAAGAGAAGGGCTCATCCGCCGCCATCTCTATTCCAGGGTCCCAACCTTACCATGGAAACCAGGTAGCTCCTGCTGACTGGAGTTGTGGATGGGCCGTTGGCCAATCAGTTGATCAGCTCCTCCGACGCCATCCTAAAAAGAGAGATGAGCCCTGGTAGACTCACACTCCGCCCTCTCTCGTTTGCAGCCGTATATTTGAAATTGAAATTGAATTGAAATTGAAAATTGAAAATTAAAAATTGAAATTGAATTGAATTGAATTTAAATTGAAAATTGAAATTGAATTGAATTGAATTGAAATTGAGACACTGTATAGTTAGTTGAAGTCGGCTATTGCATGCCCTTGTACACAGAAAGATCAGACACAGCTTCTTAGCGTCTGCCGGGGTGCTTCAGGGTTGTACCTTGAGTATGCTCCTATTCACCTTATTTTTAGATGACATCGTAGACTATTTTGCTGTCGAAAACGAGGAAAACAAGGTTAACAGTGGAAAATTGAAGTCGGAATCATTAAATAACTTTTACATGACGAATGAATGTGCTCAATCGAAGAAAATCCTATAGTTTTTGGGAACAGAAAATGAAAATGCAGTCAGCGGGAAGTAGAGGGACATAAGTGGGGATGAGGTCTGACGAAGCATGTCGCTTATTGAGGATAGAAGCGAAACAGAATAATTTGCAAAATGGAAAGAGATAGAGATACTTTCATGCAGTTGTAGAGAAGCGTTTGATTCCTACTTAGCTTAGGAGAATAATTTAATTTTTCCGAGCTTGTCCAACTATTCCCGACCCCCTCTCTCAGAAGACTGTAGTAATTTTCATGCATTTCCATCTGCATCTCAGCCAGATTGCAACTCATCAATCACAGTGCAGTCCAGTTGCATCAGAAACGAGCACAAACTTAATTTTATTTAGACAAATGAGCTCAGAGCCCAACCAACCGGACATCGTTCCGGTTTCGAATAAATAATCGGCCAGTTGGCCATTTCGCCAGCAGCCGGCAATAATCCACTAAACGCCTATCAACGCCTAACCTCATTAACCCACCAACGTCGAAATGCAACGCGATTTTCTGAGATATTTTCTCGAATTATAATAATTTTCCTCCATGCGGGCCGACTACTCCCCCCCGCCAGTTGGATACGGCCGCAAAAGTCCTAATTGAACGCCACATAAGCATGCCTGCACCCGTTCGGCCCTCCGCCTGTCCACCCCTCCGCCCGACCATCCATCCCACAGAGGCTATTGGTTGCTAGCTCTGTGCGGCGACGTTCATTCACCAGAAGACCCACAAATGGTTCATTCAAAAAAATTTTATCTACAAGCTGCACCAACGGTTGCCGTGCGCTGCACATTTACGCAATAAAAGTTCTGCTCTCCCCCCTTCCCACATTTCGGGCTGTTTGTTGTTGTTGTGGCATTTGGTGTGACTGGCTTGGTTGGTGTAAATTTGCAGAACACCGAAGATCAGTTGCCAACGGGGCGATCGGGGCACGGCATGAGCAATGCACAGTCGCCCTGTGGGCACGGCAAGTGCCTCAGATGAGAGCGAGCACTGTACACGATTGAGATACGCGCATCAGTTCAACTGAATTGAGCCGATGCCAGCCGAGGCCAAATTGGCCCCAGACATCTGGTCCAACAATACGGACGGCGGCGAGAGATACAATTAAAACCAAAAAGTGGCAAGCCCGCCAAATTTTGTCCGTGGAATGTGTGTGGATTTTAGAACGCAGCGGAGCGCATACACTGTCGCGACAGTCTAGCTGCGGTTTGTGTCACCAAATTCTGGGGACGAACGCCTATTTGTGGTTCGGCGGAGGCAGAGAAGTGTGCGCGTCTGATTAGAGGAGAATGCTTTGAGGAATGGTTTTAGATACATATTTTGGTGCTTTTTGTTCTTTTTTTTGCAATTTGCTTTGAACGACAACAGAGTGGTATTCCGGATTCCTTGGCAGACGTTCGTTAAGGTTTTCTGTGACCGGTCCTGGTGTCGGGGACTCGATCGATTTATGCACAAATTTAGGACAGATTTCTGGCGCTGTGAATGCATTCATTTGCTGGGCGCGGGATGGAATCCACGGAAACATCTGCTACATGTTTGAGAGAAAAATTGCCCAAAAATCGAAATGAAAGGATTTTTCAAGACTTGCATTGGCTTTGATTTGAACTGCTGCTGATTTGGCATTTTTCTTCTGTGAAGTAATTAACTTATTTTTGGAGTTAAAAACACGCATCTGAAAGGATGATTTTAACATTCTCAAACTAAAATTGTTTCCTCTTTTGGATCGCTGTCGTCTAAATCTTTATTTTTTAGTTCGCGATGATCAACATCCCTTTCTGCCCTCTAGCAAAGTTGTCCTCTTTATCCAGCTTGGCGTTAAAATCTCCTAGAATCATCTCGGTGTCGTAGCTGGGGCATTGATCGTATGTTCTTTCTAGGAGATCATACAAGTCATCCTTGCGATCGTTATGGACATGGGCGCAGATTAAGATGATGTTGCCGAATTTAGCCTTAATGGCGATTTTTTTTTAGTGGGTGCGTTTTGTCCCCTCTCCTTTTCATTATATATATGGACTGGATGTTACAGCGCAGTCGAGGCGAGGAATGTTTCACATTGGGAGAGTTGTGGGTAAGTCATCTTCTTTTTGCAGATTATTTAGTCATCCTCACATCCTCCCAGATAGAACTCCAGCGCGCGCTAGATAGGTTTGTGGCCGTATGTGCTGATACTGGAATGAAGGTTAACGTGGACAAATCCGAGGTTATGTTTATTTCCAGAACTCCTGTTCAATGCATTCTACATGTTAGTGGAGTCCCACTGAAACAGGTGGAGAAGTTCAAGTATCTCGGGGTCTTCTTCACGAGTGATGGGAGGAATAATGCTGAGCTTTCCTGTAGTATTGGTCAAGCTGGGTCAATTTTGAAACAGCTTGGTCGATCTATAATCACGAAGGCCGAACTTGGTGTCAAAGCCAAGTTATCGGTTTTTTAAGGCAGTATTTGTTCCAATTCTCACCTATGGTCATGAAATTTGAGTAATGACCGAAAGAATAAGATCGCGAATACAAGCTGCCGAGATGAGATTTCTTCGTGCTGTTGTGGGAATTACTCGCCGGGATAGGGTGAGAAACACGACAGTGCGCGAGGGACTCAATGTTGGGCTGCTGCTTCTTCGAACGGAAAGGACTGTACTTCGTTGGTTTGGTCACGTGGCACGAATGTCCGCATCATCACGACTTCCGAGGCGTGCCTTGAATGCGATTCCATCAGCTAGGCGACCGCTTGGCAGACCCAGGACGAGATGGTTGGACCAAGTCCAAACACTCGCCTGGTTGCGCTTGGGCATAGCTCCTGATGAGTTAGAGTCGATGGCGGAGGATCGAGTGGCCTGGAGATTTCTCGTGCATGAATTTCCCCCGACCCCTTTAGTGGAACATGCGGGTCACTGAAAATGAGATGAGATGAGATGGGGATTGTTATGATGCGATCGCTTATGTACTTAAAGTTTAAGACTTTTTGCCTAAGTCCGCCTCGAACAACAACCCGAAATCCGAATAAGCGCTGCACTCGTTCTCTGTGACAATCGCAGTAGTTGAGGTCGTCCTCAACTCTCCTCTTTGTCCCCGGCCCATACCTCAAGTTCCACGTGATGAATCGAAAGTCGTTGTAAATTTTTCGGTTGCTGTGGTCCGACCGTATCTGAAACGTTGTTGTCTCTAAACTGGGAGTTTTTTTAAATGTTGAGGACGTTAACCCCACGCACAACCACCGAACCTGAAGGATCGGGTCCTCACTTAAAACTCTGGACAAAGGAGCCGCTGCATAAATTGGTTCACCTTCTAGCAACTGCTGTAGAGGCTATACAGAGGCCGTCACAAGGAGGATGCGTGTCAACTTGACCCGTGCATTAACGTTGCTCGCCAGGTTGAGAACAATCAACAAATTTTACATGGATACACAGACCCGTGCCGTCACATGGGCTTACATTGATCATTTCTTAGACTCATTTCGCAGTTCTCTTCGGTACTTTCTTTGTCTGCTTGCTGTCTACATCTAGCAAGTCTTCCTTAAAGATTTTGATTGAAATATTGTTGATCCGGTGCACAGTTGCAAAAGTCGATCAATTCCTGACGTCCTCCATGTCCTCCTCATTATCGTGAACCCAACTTTTCCCAGGGTTCTCCGAATTTACATTTAGTTCAGGCGTCCCAGAGATAATTAGTTCATCTACAATGCTGTCAGTGGATTGCTGAATATTTGCAGACATACATAGCCCAAAGCCCTCCCCTAGATTCGTCGAAATACTACAGTTTTATGCGTCAATGATTTTTATGATTTTTTGTAGAGTTTCGACAGGATTCGACAAGTGCATTCCTTTTCCCTGGCGAATCGCATCATAGAGTCACAACGATTTTGAAATAACGTATTGATAAAGGTTCGGAATGGAAAGCTTCTCGTTTTCAAATTAAAAGCAAATGGTTCGGGAAATCGTTCAAAGTTACTTAGGTCCACTAACAAAGCTTCATTATTCTTTGCCCGAATTGGTCTGTTGACTCACCAGCAGGTGGTGGAGAGATTCACTGTATCTTTCATTGCAGCTTGTGCAGAAGTTGCCGTGATATCTGCATTAGTCGAGCACCAACTTCATCCAGTTACACTTCAAATCAGAATCTTAGTGTAAGCCGGTCAGAAACTCTTAATTTTCAGGTTTCATTTCATAAGGCTTTCTTGACGAAGCTTTGTCAGTGGACGCTGAACCTATATCCAGTCATCTAGCAGGCTTTCCTCTGCTTAGTCGATTGCAAGAGTTTCTGCAGGTTCTTGTCACAGAGACTGTCCACGAACCACTTCGACCGCGAATGTGTGTGAGGTGTGATATGCAATGGGGCCACTGTATGTTCTTACTTCCATCTTATATGACGACGGCAAGGTCAAGACCATAGTGGTAGTAGATTAAAAGTGAACTGAAATTTGTGACTTTTTCACTCATCTGCAGAAAAACTTTCATCCACGGTTTTGTCTAAAATTTTGAATCCTAGTGGAGTCAAGGATTAAGTCGAAGTCGAAATCGAAGTCTTAGCCTGGCCAAGTTGTCGATGATATGCATCCTATTTTGATGATAGCTCCTTCCGTGTTGCTCCTGTTTATTCTCAGGCACATTTAAGCGGTTTTCATTGCAATACTAGCCACATTGACTCTCTACGTTCATCCAATCACGTCAATGTCATATGCGAATGACTGTAACTGCTCGGACTTTTGATAAACTCTTCAGAGTTTTGCACGATCTTTTCAAGTATGATAATGAAGCAATCACATGGTCTAGCTTCCTTTTTAACATTTAAATAGTATCGGTTGGTTCGTTACGGACCGTAAGGGAACAGCGAGAGTTCTCCGTTGTGCACAGCCTGACGAGGTTACCAGAAATGACATAATTAGACACGGCGTTGTGCAGCTCATCCCCGTGCAGGTCGTCATATGGGGCCTTCAAATCAAGAAATAGATGTTCTCTGTCGATTTGAAGATCTGTGTCTTTTCTTAGATCTGCAGCAATGTGGGGATGCTCAAGCTCTACTGATAAATACCTATCAGGTTGTTCGCAAATGGATTCAGGCGTGCGAGTTTAAAAACATTCCCTTTGAAAAATGATTGAGAAGCTAGCTAAAAACCTTAATTTAATTGGAATAACTGCGGGCGCCGTGGCGTAGTGGGTAGGTGCGTCGACTCCTACGCTCGATGACGCACTGACGCACTGACAATACACAAAGAGTATAACTGTCTAGAAAAAGCTTCTTAATCTCGCCGTTCGGAGTCGGCATTAAACACCCTCCACTCGTAAGGGAACAGTAGCGCACGCACAACACGAGTGGTTGCTAAGAAGCTGAGTAGCGCCGCCATTATCCGTCCGTCCGTCGTGTCTGTCACACTTTTTTATCTCCGAAGTTTATGAAGATATCGTCATGAAATTTTGGAATTGGGTACTTCAGACTTAGATATCATTGCCTATGCAGCGATTTTAAAAAGTGGGGCCATTTGGGGGTGGCTCCAGTACAGGTGAAGTTGACATTAATTTTGAAAAATTGTCGCATCCCATCGAAATATATATCAATTGACAGATCTTTCGAAATGAGGTGGAGGTTTCTTTCAACACTTTTTTATCCAAAATACCGTTTGGAAAATATGGAGCCCCAAAGTTTTTTTAAATCCGTCCCCCCTGCCATTTCTAAGCCAAAGTGTTTAAAAATCTGAAAAAAATCGCAAAAACTTGGCTTCATTGAGTACTTTCATTTCGAGCATTCTGGCCCTAATAGCTTTCGAGATATTGACCAAAAACGGTCAACCATCGACGTGCGAATTTTGAAGATCTGAAAACGCAGTTTTGAAGACATCAATGTAAGCATTAAGAAATGATAAATTTCAAAATATCGATTTATGTTGAAATGAGAACAATTTTCATTTTCACACATAATTTCATGCTGTGTTCCGCCACGCTATTCGTTGATGAGCGTTATCTTTTCGATCTCACCCCTAAATGCCCAACAGAAATGAAGACGCACACCGCAGGCATGAGCAGTGAATAAGTATGTGTATGATGGAAGGGATTTTCTGTGTTGGATAAACTTGGATAGAGGTGTACTCGTAGATATGTGTATGGATGAATGATTGTTTGATTGGATCTATGAATGTATGAATGAAGGGTTGAAGTTAGAAGAAAATTCAACTTAAATAGTTTGGCAACGTCATTTGATATTCAGAAATCATCCATCAATATTATGCGACCTTCCCCGTGCGACTTCAACTCGTACTTGCCCAGTTTTTTTTTGGAATACATTTAATCCCGATTTGCAAATAATTAATCTATTTTCAATTTGGTTTTACGAAAAACTGCAGTTTCCGATTTAAGACCTTTTTGCCTAACGTCAAAGATTTGTAAAATTTGTGAAAACGAAAGCGTACCCGACGATTGAAATATCAGCTTCATACGTACAATTAATTCATTAAATTTTCAATTAATTTAGTATTTAAATTGAACTAATGCCAACTGTTTTACACAGTCATTGAAGACAATTATTTGCCATTATATGTAATTATATTGAAACTTGCAATTGTTTTTTCGTGTACCAATTAGAGGTTACATTTATAAATCTACGCAAAGTACACAATTTTTTATACGATTTCAAAAATTATTTAATGTTTGTAAACTAAAAATATAGACTTTTCAAAATTTATATAGGATGTTGTGCCTTTGAAAACAAACTTTAATGAATTTGAAGAAATTGGTTGGTTTCACTTCTAGTTCCAAAGAATATTAAGAACAAATAATTCATTGACGAATTTTGATATGGAGGGTCACTTCGAAACTTTCGTGTATGCATATATCACGCTTAATACCACCTTACGTGATGTGACTTGGCGCGAAGTTATGTGACATGGAGTGTTGATACGTAATATGTGACATTATATGACGTGATATGAGGTGACATGACGGCATGACATGACGTGACGTGCCGTGACGTGAGGGTGACGTGAGGTGACATGAGTCTAACATGAGGTGACGTGAGGGTGATGTGAGGTGACATGAGGGTGATGTGAGGTGACGTGAGTTTAACGTGATGTGACGTGAGGGTGACGTGAGGTGACATGAGGGTGACGTGAGGTGACGTGAGTTTAACGTGAGGTGACATGAGGGTGATGTGAGGTGGCGTGAGGGTGACGTGAGGTGACGTGAGTTTAACGTGATGTGACGTGAGGGTGATGTGAGGCGACGTGAGGTGACGTGAGTTTAACGTGAGGTGACATGAGGGTGATGTGAGGTGGCGTGAGGGTGACGTGAGGTGACGTGAGTTTAACGTGAGGTGACATGAGGGTGATGTGAGGTGGCGTGAGGATGACGTGAGGTGGCGTGAGTTTAACGTGAGGTGACATAAAGGTGACGTGAGTTTAACGTGATGTGACGTGAAGGTGATGTGAGGCGACGTGAGGTGACATGAGGGTGACGTGAGGTGACGTGAGTTTAACGTGAGGTGACATGAGGGTGATGTGAGGTGGCGTGAGGGTGACGTGAGGTGACGTGAGTTTAACGTGAGGTGACATAAGGGTGACGTGAGTTTAACGTGAGGTGACATGAGGGTGACGTGAGGTGACGTGAGTTTAACGTGAGGTGGCGTGAGGGTGACGTGAGGTGACGTGAGGTGATGTCACGTAACTTCGCATCACGTCATCTCATTTCATGTCGCATTACGTCACGTCATTCTATGCCATCTCACGTCTTTCGACGCCACGTCATATCACGTAGGGTGGAGTTAAGCGTGATATATGCATACACGAAAATTTCGAAGAGACCCTCCATATCAAAATTCGTCATGAATTATTTGTTCTTAATTTTCTTTGGAACTAGAAGTGAAACCAACCAATTTCTTCAAATTTATTAAAGTTTCTCTTCAAAGGCATAACATCCTATATATTTTCTGAAAAGTCTGTATTTCTAGTTTACAAAAAATAAGTGATTTTTGAAATCGTATAAAAAATTAAGCACTTTGCGTAGATTTGTAAATGTAACCTCTAATTGGTGCGCGACAAAAAAATTGCTACGTTGACGTTGACCAATGACAATTCCATGCTGTGATCGACGATGTGAGTTCTTTAACATCGTTCTTGAGAAGATCGTGCAAAACTGACTGGCCAACACAAGAGGCACGATCTTTCAAAAGTTTGTTCAACTGCTAACCTACGTGGATGACATCGACGTGATTGGGCGAACACAGCCAGCCGTCAATGATGCGTTTGCTGGCATTGAAACGGAAGCGGCTAAAAATGGGTCTAGCGTTAAACGAGGGCAAAACCAAGTATATGCTGTCATCGAGAAAGGACGCACAACATCAACGACTTGGCCAGAACGTCAGCATAGGCAGCGAACACTTTGAGGTAGTTAAGGACTTCGTCTACCTTGGCTCCGCAGTAAACAGTATAAACAACATCAGTACCGATATCAAACGCAGAATAAGTCTTGCCAACCCCTGTTTTTTTGGCTCAAAAGGCAATTGAGTAGTAGAGCCCTCTCTTGGAAGCCTAAGCTGATTCTATACAAGACCTTGATCATCCCAGTCCAGCTGTACGGAGCAGAGGTATGGACAATATCCCAAGCGGAGGAACAGTCTCTTGGTCTTTTCGAGAGAAAAGTTCTGCGCGCGATCTTTGGCCCTGTTTGCGTTGAGGGCATTTGGAGGAGAAGATTCAACCACGAACTGTACGGGCTGTACAGCGACATGAGTCTAGCCAGGCGTCTTCGGATCCAACGCCTAAGATGGCTAGGCAATGTAGAGCGTATGAACAACTTAGCTCCGGCCCGAAGAGTCTTCGACTCTGAGCCTGTGGTACAACGCAACAGAGGACGTCCACGTACAAGGTGGCGCACACAAGTCGAGGGGGACCTCGGCCGGCTTGGTGTGCGAAACTGGAGACAGCTGGCGAAAGATCGTGCTGGTTGGAGAGGCATGTTTAGTGACGCCCAGGTCCCCCTCGGACTGTAGCGCCCCAAGAAGAAGAAGGAGATCGACGACTCAAAACGATGGTGAGTGTTGCCTCTCACATTCCATTCATTTCAACCCTTAAATGCCCAACAGCAATGTACACACCGCAGGCATGAGCAGTGATTGGATATGATGGAAGGGATTTTCTGTCTAAGATACATATTTTTTAGAGGTATAGGATGGCTGTTTGTTTGGTTGTATGCACGAATGTAGTAATGAATGGTTGATTTGGGTTCAAGTTAGAAGAAAATTTGACTCAAGTAACTTGAATTCTTCGCCCGATATTCAAAAATGCTTCCATCAACAAATATTTATGCGACGGAACCTTCGCCGTGCGAGTACAACTCACATTTGCCCAGTTTATTTTTAACTTCAGTTTGCAATCAAATTTGAATTCAGATATAAATTTCCCATAAATATAACAGTTTTCAAGTGGTTTGTGCTTCAGATGAGAAATATTCTTCATCAAACTTGTACTGGGTAAGTGAACGAAGCGGGTGGAATCTTAGCTAAACCAGCCTGTTGGTTGGAAGACACGATAATTAGAATATTTCCCCGAAAATAGTGTAAGTTATTGATAATTTGGCAGGGGAGTTTTATTAAGATTTTTAAGATTAATTTTCATTAAAACCTTTGTCGATATTCGTCGCTGTGAAAATTTAAGTGAACATTTCGGATCTAGTTCAGCTTGTTTACGCATTTAGTTTTTAATGTCCTCTTTTATTTAAGACAGAAGACTGAGTTAAGAAATGTGTTTTGTAGCCAACGGAACGTCGCGGTAGAAGATTACGTTTTTGTTATCTCTTCAGTATCTGACTTGGCAGGGGTAAAAAATGTTTCTTTTAATGTGATGAAAGTATTTACAGTGAACTCTCGCATAAGCGGGCACTGACGGAACCAAGCAATTTGTCCGCTTATGGTGTCTGTTAGGAGAGAGTACACTGTAGTATTATCGAGGCAAAACAGGTAAACCTTATTCTTCTTCGTCGTGGCGCTCCAGTCCGTGGTGGACCTGGGCCTCAATAAACAAGCCTCGTCTCTATATACGCTGTCATATCCGGCCTTGAACACAACGAATAGGCGGTGGGTGTCAATCTGCATTTCTTCACATCATGCTATCAAGTGAGATGACCATGCCCTCGAATCGCTGGTGCGGGATTTCCAATGCGGCATGAGCTGTGTGCCTGTAGCTGGTGTCCATATCATCCAATTCTGGCCAAAAAAGATGTTGGTAATCATCGACCTATAGCGCTTGCCGACCTGGCCAACTTCATTCTCAAAGAAATATGGATCGATGACGCCGCCAGCCCAAACTCCACACCAAACAGTGATTTTTTCGCTATGCATTGCATATCGTCTCAAATTCGACAATTTTGTTTGTTGACATACCCATTCATCCAGAAATGAGCCTCATACGATACAAATTAGGGTCAGTTTCCAACTGCTCCAGGGCCTACACACGAATAAAGCGAACACACGTCGTTGTCTATGGTCCTGTCGTTTACCTTTAGCTCCTGGATCAGCTGAATTTTGTACGGATGCAGGCCCAAGTTAAGACGCAAAATTCGTCAAGTTGTGGTCTGCGAAAGGCAGAGTTCTTGCGAGCAACGCGAAATTGACTGCCTCGGATTCTCCTGCACACTCTTACGAACAGCGGCGATCTTGCGCTTCGTCAACTTACGGGTGTTGGTATATTGTTTACTGTAGGCTCAAATTTATCCACCACACTGCGAGTAGTCTCGGTAGGACGACTATATCATCTCATCTCATTTTCAATGACCCGCATGTTCCACTAAAGGGGTCGCGGGGGCAATGCATGCACGAGAGATCTCCAGGCCACTCGATCCTCCGCCATCGACTCTAACTCATCAGGAGCTATGCCCAAGCGCAACCAGGCGAGTGTTTGGACTTGGTCCAACCATCTCATCCTAGGTCTGCCAAGCGGTCGCCTAGCTGATGGAATCGCATTCAAGGCACGCCTCGGAAGTCGTGATGATGGGGACATTCGTGCCACGTGACCAAACCAACGAAGTACAGCCCTTTCCGTTCGAAGAAGCATCTGCTCAACATTGAGTTCTATAGCGACCGTAAAATGGGCAAGGCGTGTGAAAAGTTGCTCGAACAGAACACCCAGATTGAGAACACAATTTCATCATTTGCACGTATTGTTGAACGCTATTCCCGTCCACGGTGATTTGGCAAGACAGACTGAATAAATGAAAGCCAATTTGACAGATGTAGCTTCAACAGTGTGGCCGCTATTGACTGTCAAAGTTTGGAAGCCCCTATTGGAATACCCTTCAGTACCGAAAGTCAGCCTCATTTACGCAAAATGGTCATGGGATATTTCGACAGAAGGGTGCGTATGTGTCAGGAAAGCCGGGGAGGGCATTTAATTGATGCGCCACCTCACACTGTATACTTTGTGAACAATAAAAAATGCACAATATTTAATTAAAAACCCGTGTGTCCAACAAACTTATATCCTGCACAGATTTTAGGACATTTTTCGACTTATTTGAGCAATTCCCATTAAGTCCATGACGAAAGGGAGACTATCTTTCATTTGAAATCCCCTTATTGATTCCTAACGAATTCCTATGGAAAAACAAAGTACACCCCCAACTCCATATCCCGGTGCCCAATCTTAGAATTCAAAGCAGATTCGTATGTTTCTGACATTCCTTAAAAACCCAATCCGATTGTGCAACGTTAGACTGCATCTCAATTAGGCTCCACTTCGTTGCGAGCTTGCTCAAGTCCAGGATATCCGAAGCGGACCCGCACTCGTCTCGCTCTCCTTATTTTAAATATAATTTTCACCATGAATTATTTCATCTCAGCATGACTCAAGAAACATGCCGAACGGGCCACTAGATTGGTAATTCGATAGCAAATAAAAGGATACAATGCCTTGTCGTCCAGTCCGCATCTCGGTCCTTCACCGGGCGAGGGACTGGGACTCCCCATGCCATTTGCTAGTGCATGCAAAACAAGATTTGAATTATCCGAAGAATCCTGGATGCGGAGCAGCACCGGCATTCTCCGTTCGTTCGGAATTTTCTCTAAATTCCATTTGTTTTGGGTGAGGGGACATCGAGGGCCGGATTTTTCCCCAAAACCGAACGACCGACGACAGCGGCGGCCACTAGATGCTGTGCATGTGGGCCACGGTCCACAGACGGGCACAATGTGCCTGCAATTTCGTATCCTGCACGTGTACCGCATAAATCGTGGAGCTCATCAAAAATAAAATGATAAACAATTAGTTTTGTGGCTCGGAGTTTTGTTTTATAATTCTTTCTGGTGTGTTCGGATTTTGAATCGTTCCAGCCGGATGCTTGTGGGACCGTAAGCAGATGATGCTGGATATCTGTGCGCTCCCCGGGCTCTGTTTGTTTTGCAGATTAGAGAATTTTTTGAAAGATGCACACTGCCGGGGGGCGCTTGTTTGTGTTTTTCTTTCAATTCTTTCGGGGGTGAGGCCATCTCATCTGGGGATGCGGACCCCTCGGACGGTGGTGGTGAAATGATTTAGTGGATTGTGCAAATTGTGATGAATACTAAAATAGTTTTTCTCATACATTTTTCAAGGATCCAGTGGACGGGGACTGCTGTTGTCCTTCCAATAAGAGATAGTAACTGGGGGTGTGCTTGGTAAGCAAAAGACATACTTGATGTCTTGACATTTTCCATCTGCTGGACGGTACATACCAAATGAGGCACTTGTTCATTCCTCTTACGTCCTTTAAGAAGTGGATTTTGTAGGCATTCCGATCGAACTGTGATTTAAGTTTTTATCGAACCGAGTTTTCCTCTACTTTAATCTTGGTTAGTTTTTCCCGCCCTTTAGCCTGATCCTGAGAATATGCAGGCGTGAACTGCATCAGTTCGCATGTACAGCCTTGGCCAAATGTTTTAGGCACCTTATCTTTTTGTCTTTGCAGCGAATAATAATGGCGGCGCTACAGTCCGAGCTGGACTTGGGCCTAGCTTCTCAGCAACCACTCGTGTTGTGCGTGCTATTGTTCTCTCACTGGTGGAGGGGACCTACAGTTTAATGCCGACTCCGAATGGCGAGATTGAGAAGCCTTTTCGAGACAGTTATACTCTTTGAGCATTGTCAGTGACTCGAAAGAGGTGGAGCCGTAAAAAAATGTTTGGTGTTTTTGTTCTGAAATCGAACCGACAACATCGAGCGTAGGAGTCGACGCACCTACCTACTACGCCACGGCCACGTTTTTAGAGATGTCAATGTAAAAAAATCTGTTCACCTTATCCGGTGTTCACATTAGCCGGTGTTCGCGCTAACGCGAGTCTACTGTATTTTGAATGCTGTTGTTGGTTTAAATCCCCAAACGTTTTTTTTCGAACGCTCGATTCAACATTTTAATCGCTTCATACGCTTTTTTAATGTTGTCCTTCCAGTTTAGTTTGAAATCAATCATGATCCTTCGATATTTCGTCTTCTACAAAAGATCGTGAGTTCGACACCACTCTCGATATTTGGGTGGATGAATATTAAAATGTTTCATTTTCTTGCAAAGAGCAGTCATTCTGTTTCCCCTGGGTTAACTTTCAAGCCTCAAGTTTGTTGTCTAGTCATTAATTACCATTAGCCCGCGCCTTAAGGTAGCCCTAAACGACGAACATGCTCGCCGAACTTGCTCGTTTGCGTTATTCCCTACACGGCGAACACATTTGGCGAACATTCATTTCGTGTTGTTTCTTCAAACCGTCAACATGTGTTATAGGCAAGCGCAAGTGGTGAATTTCTCGATAAAATCCTGGCTGACTGTTGACATTGTGCTTAATTCGCGATATGCACTCGGCGACGTTCACAGCAAAAATGAGGTATGCTCGCGAACATGGCCCTACACGGCGAACATCAAAGCCAACGAACACGACAAAATCGAAGTTTTTCGCTCGCGAGCATGTTCGTCGTTTAGGTTTGAAATGGATTTCCTAGAATGGCAACGTCTTCCACATATGCTGTAAGTCCCTCCCTTGTAAATTTCTTTAAGGTCTCGTCTCCCACTGGGATCTACGGGAGTGGTGAGAGGATTTTGAAGCCTTATCCTTTTGCATCATTAGTAACATTCATAAATAATTCAAGGAACAGGCTTTAGGTGTTTTTCTTTTGATCCAATCCGCCGTAAGTCGATATCACTGCCAAGTCTAGAATGTGCTCTGTATCAATTCAATTTTTAATGCAGGTCCTTGACGAAAGAGCTGTCCTATCAATTTCGTTTGTAAAAGGATATAATAATAAGTGATATGTTTCATCCATATCATCGCGACACACATGTTGAAAGAGGGAAGAGTTTTGATGACTAATAGAGACCAAAACAATTTTGACTTTAATATAAAAACGAAGCAAGCGTCGAAATTAAACTAAAATTGTCTTAAGTCAATCTCCCCCCTCCTTGAGAGTCACATCGTGGGGTGCGCTCTTAAGGCCATCTTCCGCTTGAAAAGAAGTGGACTTTGGTACAACTCGCACTGGAGTTTCGATGACCTTGCGCACCACAGTTCCTGTGATCCCAGTCTTATGGATATGCCGTCTGACGCACGGACACCAGCTGCGACGAATATACAAACTCGACTTTTCTTGTACTCAGGACTGGCTCTGGCTAGAATCTGAACCACGAAAGGAAAGTAGTCGAATCTTCACGGACGTCTCCAAAACCAATGATGGCTGGCGCCTTTGTAAAAGGCGACAACATTAGACTGCATACCTCATTAGGTAAATTTGCGTCGGTTTTCCAAGCCGAACCTTATGCAATCCTAATGGCCACGAACTAATGGTGAAGAATGGTGATGAACAGCTGGCAGGGGCGAAGTATTTGTGTTTGTAACAAGAGCCAAGCTGTGCTTAAAGACTTTCTTTCGGAGGATTTTTGAAACACTACACTGGAGCACTCAGACTCAAAACTGGTCCTTTGTACTGCCAGATAGTAACCTACTCCAGTGCCGTTAATTTGACCCCAACGGCAAATGGTGACTGGACCAGATTTGATTTTGCTGGGATTCGAACCTGGGACCCTTCTAAGTTGGACCAGGCATTAAACCAACTGCGCCATCCAGTCGCATCCAGGATACTTCAGAAATGCAAGTCTTCTCCGAACTTGATCGGCAGTCTGAATTCGCAAAGACTTGTCTGGGTCCTGGCCCACCACGGGATAACGGGAAATCACCGATGAACCTGCTAGGCAAGGATTAGAGGAGGCACTCTCAGGATATGAACCTGTGCTGGGACTGCCTGCATCCTTGGTTAGGGCTTCCATCAATAGTTGGACCTCTCGAAGTACAACTGGAGGTGGCAAGACTGCCCAGGACGTAGACAGACCATGCGCATGTTCCCTAAAGTCTTTAAGAAATCTGCGGTATTCTTGTTATCTTTTGAGAGAAGGACTGCAGAACACTTACCGGCGTACTAACGAGCCACTAAATCCTTCGCCAAATACCTAAATGTACTTGGCCTAAGCTACGGAACCCTCTGCGACGGCTGTGGAAAAGATGACGACACTGTAGAATACTCCTTCTGCTACTGTCCCGCCTTTGCTCGGATCAGGTGGCACTTATTAGGTGCTGATAAGGTGAGAGGTGGTGGGCGTAATGGGTAGGTGCGTCGACTCCTACGCTCGATGTTCTCGGTTCGAGAAACACCTACAATTCTTTTCACCGCTCCACCTCTTTCGATTCACTGACAATGCTCAAAGAGTATAACTGTCTAGAAAAAGCTTCTCAATCCGCCGTTCGGAGTCGGCATTAAACTGTAGGTCCCTTCCACTCGTGGGAGAACAATAGCACGCACAACACGAGTGGTTGCTGAGAAGCCAGGCCCAGGTTCACCTCGGACTGTAGCGCCGCCATTAGTATTATTACGGTGAGAGTTGATGATGAAGGCTCCTCATCACAGAAGCGCTTCCTCCGGAAGACCAAGAAATTGCAGTAAGTTGTTGCCCGGTAGTACAATGGGCCAGTTTTTGAGTCTGAGTGCTCCAGTGAAGTGTTTAAAACCCTCCGACAAAAAAAAGTGAAAGACATTTCAACAGACCAGAAGTTGTTACATGTTTTGTGTCAAAAGACTTTACGTAGAATTCAGGAGATTCAGGAGTAAACTTTTTAATTGAAAAAAAAACAAATCTCTTCGTTCCTATTTTAGAAACAATTTGAAAGAGGAACTAGAACCTCAGTAGGAAAGCTAACTTCCTGGAATCGATGACGTACACAGACAGCTCAAGCAGAAGGAAAAGTCCAAAAAAGGTCTTTCAAAAATCACAAATTAAGTCCGTCCTTTCAGGCAACAAACAGTTTCATTTTCCAACTTTTAAATTGTCATCGCTTCTGGGAACCCTTTGAGCCGACGATGTCTGCTCAAATGGCCGCACATGTTTTCGGCCGCTTTTTGCTACCCCAAATTGGAAGAGCACTCCTACGCGCCCAAAAAGGGTACGACTTTAATATCGTAGCCTTGTTTTTGGAGCGAACTGTGTCACCTACAACCACAGGCCACTACGGCTCCTGACGAAAACAGCGCGCTTTGTGAAACACACTCCGCACGGTTCTCCCTTTGCGGTGTTTATTTGTGTTCACTTTGTGGACATTTGCAGTCACTTTCGCCGATGGCTTGTGGTCGGAACCCAGTTTCCTTTACCTTTGTCGGCTGTCGGTGATTTTTTGCCACAGTGATTGCTTGCTGATTAATGCTGGCCCCGAATGAGACCACCCGACACCCACAACACGGCGTCTTTCCGTTGGTCAGGTTAACCGCAGCCAATAATTCAATCAGACGAAAAGCAAGGATTTCTCTGCCAGCGGCGACTGGGCATTCGATTCAATTTAGGTCACCGCAAACGAAGGCCTCTTGAGTGCTGGACCGGCTGAGGAATGCCTTAAAGTGGGACATTATTCTGAAGGTCCACATCCAATATTCATCACAAATCCCGCACAAAAGCATCGATTACTGTCCCATCTTATAACGAGGCCCGTCTGGCCAACGTGACCGGACCGCACAGCCGCCGACTCCCCCAGAGGAGAGTCAACGAATTCATTTCCCCACGAAGCAATTGAGTTCGCAAATAATGCAAAGTCCCCCGGAATGCTCGGCTGGCCACCCACAATGGACGGGGAGTGTATCTGTGGCATATTGATTGGGGGCATTGAAAGAACCGAAGGTCGTGCTGGTATTTAGTCGGGCTGGTATTGTCGAAATAATTGCTCAGGTGTAATAAGTTCATTCATTGGACGAGCGGATCAATTCCCTGAAAGCGTCCGAATTGTTGTGAACCGACCACTCGAATAGGGACTCAGGACGAATTCCCCTCGTTTTTTTTCTGCTTGGGGGATAGTGATGACTGAATTGGGGGGATAATTAAAGTGATGTACGTGATGTGTGCGTAGTAGGGGATGAGAATCATTTTGGGTTTTTGTTTGTTCCTTTGCTAAGGGTCAGCAGCACAGGGAGCGTTTTAACGTCACGTTTTACCGTTGGGCACTACCATAGATATCAACTGTCGTTGAGCTCGTTTTTAACGTAACTTTATGTCAAAGACTCTTTAACGCCGAGTAAAATAATCTCACTGCGGCAAAATTATAAAGGTTCCGTTTTTGTATACGGAAACTTAAAAAAGCAACAGATGATATTGGTTACAGTATATGTATCTGCCGCATAAGAGCAAGTTTTAAAATTCAAAGGGTAGTGCTATCCTGAGAAAATTCTAATTTCATATCAGGGCAGTCGAAGAAAGCCGGAACACATATAATGTCGCGCAAACTTAATCATGCTATCGGGAGATGTTATAGTTTTTGCAAATGGCGTCGTACGTCAATCATACTTGACATTTGTGAACAAGACAGCTGCAGTATACAAACAGACAAGCAATGGAGCGCTATACTCGCAAGAGTGTGGAGTAATTGTGTCAATTTTTGTGACCAATAATCGATGGGTGGTGTTAGCGCAGCGTGAGGCAAACATTCCGGCGCTTAGCTACGCGACTCGAACAGACTGGAGTCACAGGAGACCATGCAGGGCGTGGTCGCCACCGGCCTGGTCGTTCGGCCGAGAATATCGCGGCTGTCACTGAGAATGAAGAAACATCAACCAGACGACTTCTTACTGCCGGAATTGGAATAGCGGTGCTTGGTGAACATGTGGTTTCAACAAAACGTTGCAACGGTACACACAGCAAGAGCCACAATGGATATGTGAAGGAAGCGTTTTCTGGACGCGTAATCTCCCATTTAGGCGATTTGACATGGCCAACAAGATCGCCCGATTTAACCATCCCAGACTTCTTTCTTTGGGTCGCGGGCTTATGCGAACAAGCCTTAGACTATAGCAGCCCTTGAGGAGAATATTCGACAAGAATGCGAACAGTTATCACCGAAAATCGTGTGGAAAGTCATGGAAAATGCGACAAAACGGATACAAATCTTTTCATCACAAAACATTCAACAATTCATCTTTTCCACTTCGCAGCACAAATTGTAAATTGTGGGCGCCGTGGCGTAATGGGTAGGTGCGTCGACTCCTACGCTCGATGTTCTCGGTTCGATTCCCGAAAAATCTTCTAAAAAACAGCTCCATCTCTTTCGAGTCACTGACAATGCTCAAATAGTATAACTGTCTAGAAAAAGCTTCTCAATCTCGTCGTTCGGAGTCGGCATTAAACTGAAGGTCCCCTCCACTCGTGAGAGAACAATAGCACGCACAGCGCGAGTGGTTGCTGAGAAGCTAGGCCCAGGTCCATCACGGACTATGGCGCCGCCATTATTATTGTTATTATTATTACAGATTCTTGGTTGATTGTTGGTTGTGTCTCCAGTCTTATAGACTCTTTGTTTGATATTTTACTTGGGGCAACCTGGAAGCTGTGTTTCTAATCCTCTTAAAAACGATGCGACGACGACGCCGACAAACGAGAAGGGGAATAGTGACTCTGGAACAGCTGTAGTCAATAGCAGCCTCATGATAATATTACTGTCAAAGCTACTCCGATATAGGTAAGCTCATGTCTAAAAGCGTTCATAACATCGATACCGAATCCAGATCTCTTTGCACAGCGGCAAAAAAATGCTGCCCACCCAGGTTAGGAATCCCTGTGAAATCTCACATCTAATTTCGCAAAAAGCAATGAATCGCCCAATAGTCTCGAATAGGAATAAAAAAACTTGAAAAGCATTTTTTGCTTTGCAGCGGATCAGCCTGAGGAGCAAAAACCGTAACTCCGGAATTGCGATGAGATGGCTCGGGCAAAAAGAGGATGAAAAACTGGAGCAGGAAATGAATGCAGGAAAAACAGCAAATCCAATTGTTTGGGCTAGACTGAAGCAAGCATTTTAGGCCAATAAGGGAAAACAATTTGCACCAAGTGAAAAGTATTTTTACTGAAACCCACTGAAGACAGGGGGACTAACCGGCGTGACTCCTCATGTGACTCATTTTACGTGTTTGAGAACATCTAACAAAAGATGCACGATTTTCGAACGTTGCAGAGACATGTCACTACCTGAAGCCAATGAAGAAGCGGAATAAAGCGTGTGACGAGACGCTTTTTTTCGGAGGATTTTTGAAACTCTTCACTGGAGTACTCATATTCAAAACTGGTCCATTGTACTGCCAGGTAGCAACCTACTCCAATGCCGCTAATTTGATCTCAACGGCAAATGGCGACTGGGCCAGATTCGATTTCACTGGGATTCGAACCTGGGACCCTTGAACTTGGGGCAGGCACTTAACCAACTGCGCCATCCAATCGACGAGACGCTTGCCAAGTTTTCAATTTATAGATCAACTACGAACTGCATAAACACATCCTACTGCCGATGACGGTTTTGTGTCTGTCTACCCAGGGCGAGATTGTTAGTCATGTATGCGATTGACCTGTACGTCTTGTTGGGTGAAAACAGATCTATCGACTAACGTCATGATTTTTCTGGGATTCGAACCTGGGACCCCTCTAACTTGGGGCTGGCACTTAACCAACTGCAGATGGCGCAGTCGTCGTTTTTTTTACGACTGGCTACCTAGCAGTACAATGGACCAGTTTTGAGTCTGAGTGCTCCAGTGTAGGGTTTCAAAAATCCTCCGAAAAAAAAGTCATGATTGTCTGTCTGTCTGGCTGTCTACAGTTTCGCATACTAATTTGTTGAGATCCTTCAGCACTTGCGTGGGCCACCTCAATCGTGGGCGTCTGTTCCGTTGTCTCACATGCTCAGAGTCGAAAACCATTCGGTCCGGATCTACGTTATCCTTGTGCTCTACGTGGCCTAGCCATGTTAGGCGTTGAATCCATAGGCGCGTGGCTAAACTCATGTCGCCGTACAGTTGGGGTTGAATCTCTCCTCCGATCACCATTAACAGAAACTCTACCGAAGACCACACGCAGAACTCGAAAAGACTTAGGACTTCCTCATCCGTTTTTGTCCATGCCTCTGGGCCGTAGAGCAGGACTGAAATGAGATCTTGTACAAAGTCACCTTGGTCTTTCGAAAAAGGCCTTTATTAGTCAATTGCCGCTTAAGCCCAAAGAAAGCCCAGCGGTTGGGAAAAGTTGTTCTGCGTATGCTCTTGGTACTGATGTTGTTTGTTTGCTTACCACGAAGCCAAGGTAGACAAAGTCCTTGACTATCTCGGAGTTACAGCTGCCTGTTGTGACATTTTGACCAATTCTTCGATGATGACAGCATATACTTCTTTTGCACCAGACCCATTTTAACCACTTCCGTTTTAGTGGCAGCAAACGCCTCATTGACGACTTTTGAAAGGTCGTATGTCTAGTGTTGGTCAGTGCCTTTGGCACGATCGCTGCAGTCTCCTTCTTCTTCTTCTTAGGGCGCTACAGTCCGAGGTGGACCTGGGCCTCACTCAACATGCCTCTCCAGCCAGCACGATCTTTCGCCAGCTGTCTCCAGTTTCGCACACCAAGCCGGCCGAGGTCCCCCTCGACTTGTGTGCGCCACCTTGTACGTGGACGTCCTCTGTTCCGTTGTCTCACATGCTCAGAGTCGAAGACACTTCGGTCCGGATCTACGTCATCCTTGTGCTCCACATGACCTAGCCTAGTTAGGCGTTGGATCCATAGTTGCGTGGCTAGACACATGTCGCTGTACAGTTGGGGTTGAATCTCTCCTCCAACCATAATCAACGCAAACACAACCAAAGACCACACGCAGAACTTTGCTTTCGAAAAGACAAAGGACTTCTTCATCCGTTTTTGTCCATGCCTCTAGGCCGTAGAGCAGGACTGAAATGATTAAGATCTTGTACAAAGTCAACTTGGTCTTTAGAAAAAGTCCACCGCTTGAGCCCAAAGAAACAGCGGTTGGAAAGGGTTATTTTGCGTCCTAATGTTGTTCGTTTGCTTACCGAGAAGACAAGGTAGACAAAGTCCTTGACTATCTCGGAGTTACAGCTGCCTGTTGTGACATTCTGACCATTTCTTCGATGATGTGGGCCCTTTCTTGAAGACAGCATATACTTCTTTTGCACCAGACCCTTTTTAACCACTTCCGTTTTAGTGGCAGCAAGCGCCTTATTGACGACTTTTGGAAGGTCGTATGTCTAGTGTTGGTCAGTGCCTTTGGCACGATCGCTGCAGTCTCCTTCTTCTTCTTCTTAGGGTGCTACAGTCCGAGGTGGACCTGGGCCTCACTCAACATGCCTCTCCAGCCAGCACGATCTTTCGCCAGCTGTCTCCAGTTTCGCACACCAAGCCGGCCGAGGTCCCCCTCGACTTGTGTACGCCACCTTGTACGTGGACGTCGTTGTCCCACAGGCTCAGACTCAAAGACTCTTCGGGACAGAGCTAAGTTATCCATACGCTCTACATTCTTAGGTGTTTGGATCCGTAGACGCCTGGCTAGACTCACGTCGCTGTACAGCCCATATAGTGCGTGGTTGAACCTTCTCCTTCAAATGCCATCAACGCAAACAGGACCAAAGATCGCGCGCAGAATTTTTCTTTCGAAAACGCCAAGAGACTGTTCATCCGCTTGGAGTATTGTCCATGCCTCTGCGCCGTACAGCAGGACTGGGATGATCAAGGTCTTATACAAAGTCAACTTGGTCTTCCGAGAGAGGGCTCTACTACTCAATTGCCTTTTGAACCCAAAAAGGTTTTCAAGAGTTATTCAGCGTTTGATCTCGGTACTGATGTTGTTTGTACTGTTTACCGCGAAGCCAAGGTAGACGAAGTCCTTAACTGCCTCAAAGTTATAGCTGCCTAGTGTGACGTTCTGGCGAAGTCGTCGATGTTGTGCGTCCTTTCTCGATGACAGCATATACTTGGTTTTGCTCTCGCTTACCGCCAGACCCCTTTTAGCCGCTTCCACTTCAATGCCAGCAAACTCATTGTCGGCTCGCTGTGTTCGCCCAATCACGTCAATGTCATCCGCGTAAGCTAGCAGTTGAACAGACATTTGGAAGATCGTGCCTCTTGTGTTGGCCAGCGAGTTTTGCACGATCTTCTGAAGAACGATGTGAAAGAAGTCACATGACAGCGCGTCGCCTTGTCTAAAACCTACAGTCTAGTGATCTTTATTTCATTTTGAAGCGGAATATATCCCATTGTCGCTCAAACGTTAAAACCTTTAAATGCCTACGTCGGCGTCGTGTTTTAGAATATTTTCTGAACACTTCCTGGATACCTTTCACATGTTTTGTATTGAGTATTCTCTTCAAAGTCATGGTCAAGGTCAACTCTTCATTGCTCATTAACGATCCCCAACGCGTGGTCGACGATTTGTAAGTCCCAGCAGCTGCTACAGTCTGATTTGAAGACCAGAAGTTCCCCTGCTTGTCAGAGGAATCCGTATTCAAGGACCTCTTCTCCCGCGACATTGTTTTCCACACGATTGCTGTGACAAAACAAATTCAGCTTAAGGAGTGTGAAATTTGCAAACAAATAAAGAAAAAGAACGCCTTCCAGCGTATCGATCAATTATCTAATAAGACTTCCAGGCGCATTACTATGGTCTCACGAAACTTGATAGCTCCTCTCTCCTCTCTCTCCGTGCCTCAAAGAGTGTCTCCAGGCCCACAAACTGTAATTACAGCTGAAAGTACTTACCTTCCCAAACCCAAAACTAAGCCAAACAAACGTGAAAGGAGACAATTTTCCTTTGAAATGTAAACTTTCATTCACGGTACACCCGTCCTGCAGGATTTCGTACAAGAAATTCAACTTAATCCATTCGAGCGCAACTCCCCGGCGAACCCATTGACCGACTTTGAAACAAAAGCCTCCGTTATGTCTCCAAAGGAAAACTTCAAGTGCGCCCTTCACCCAATTCGAACCCTTGGCTCCCCATTGTTCTGGAGAAGACCTGCCATTTCGTGTTAACTACGAGACTGACGGATGTACATAGTTCTCTCACTTTCAAACAAATATCTCCAGCACCTCCGTTAGAACAACAAAGACACCCCCGACAGTTTGTACGCATCGTCAACAGAAACATTCCCAAGGCAACCCCCCGCTCAAGCCCACTTCACGCCACCTTAACAGCAAATAAATAAACCGGAAGGAATTGATAAAATAAAAATAAGCACGTACAAGTGCCTTGATGGAATCGTGCTCCCGTCCCTCACGCCGCCATCAGCCCGCCCAATATCGGATGACAAAATGCCGAAACGTGATGTTTCGCTCGATTCCTGGCAGCACCATGCCAACGTTTAACACCGCTCCCATCGTCCCCGAGGAGGCATCACCTTGAAAAGTCCCACCGTGACAATAATGATGCGGCACACTTCGCGGCGTAGAACTGCCTGCGAAAAGCAATCGGGGACGCCACATACTTCGACCGTAACAAGATTGCATTGGAATCGTGATTTAACCCTTGGAACGCACTCTCAAGCCGCCACGTGTTGACCAAACTGCACACGAACTCAAAGAGCCGCACCTCGAAACGACCTCCGCTGGCCGGCCGACGACGACGACGTCTCGTTTGCGAATTCAATTTGGATCTCGACCACGCTGGTGTGTTAGCGAATCGCATTACGGAGCTGCACGCCTCACAGAAATAACAATTGCGGAAGTACGTGCAACACCTGACTGCAATGCACCATCACCGGCGGCGCCCGGAGCCGGGCCGGGGCGGCAGACGTGGCGAACGGATGGGATTCATCAGGAATCCTCAACACATCCCGAAATATGTGAATGAATAAATTTTCACCAGCACGGGGTGGGGGGAACTTAAAAACCGCACTACTAGGTGAGAATGACTTCCCCTTGCCCATCCGGCGCTGGCAGTCGTCCCGTTTTTTGCCGGCGACGAAGCGCACCAGGATTTGCAAAGCACATGCATGGGATATGAGCGGATGTGCTCCCCACAGCACTCTCGTATATTAAACGAGGGCATAACGAGATGGCAGGCAAGGAGTCACAGTCGTCCCGCATCCACTCGGATTTTTCTCTCGTGCGCCAGGCAGGGCAGGATACAAGTAAACACATTGTTTGCGGAAATTATAGAAACACGACGCCGGCGGTGGGACCTGCAGTCGGGACCGAGCGAGGGGATGAAAGCGGGCGAATTGCAACTGAAAGGAGATCCGACATGTTGTGCCAGAAGGATTTGTTATCCTGGCTTGTGAGTGCTGTCGCTGCTGCTGCTGGTGCTGCTGCTTGTACTGAGATTGAGATTTTTGGGGGAAAATTGGGCGCATTCCTCTTGCGAATTTTTGAAGTTCTCACATTTTGCCAGCAGATGCGATAAAGGATGAAATGCTGCAGCAGGCTATGAAAATATGAATGGCAGTTGGTTTTTTCCTCGAGATTTACTCCTTTTCCGGTTGTTGATGGCTTCTGTTCTGCTCCCGGTGCGGCTGCTGATGTTGCCTTTGGGAAATGGAATAAAGGCGATGTTAGCAACTACTTTGGGTCGTTAGACAATCGTTGCTGATGCCTGCACCTGGTTGGACGCACACACGAATTCAGGTGGTATTCAGTTCCGTGCAAGGGCTTTGTAGTGGATTATGAGCATTGCAAGCAAATTGGCTTGGTTCGTTGAACTGTGGTGGGCGGAGAGGGACTCTTCCAAGAGCTATTGCTTTAGACAGGGACGATTGAGAAGTGAATTTATTGCGAGCCAATTAATTGGTTTAATTTCAGTTTCTGATGAAAGAGGAGCCAGTAGGACTCTTCTGGGGGAGAAGCCAGAAGCCTACTTTGTACCTGTACAGCTTCAGAACGGGTAGCTTCCGAGGAAGGGATTTGATGTGCAGAAGAAAGGAACGGATTTACTTACACAACCTGAAACACAAGTGGGTCGCAAGCATAGTTGAGTAGAACAAGGACTCTGGGATGTAGTTGGAGGGAGTAGCCGCACGTTGCAGGAACCCACACACAATTGCGTGCAGGCACAGTTAACACTCTGTGCCCACGAGGGCTCTGAGCAACTAATCAAAGAAAATAGAAATCGGATAGTTTTAGTTTTGTGTGGAACTCTTGAAAATGCTTTTTGGTCGTGGGATGGATGCTTGGTTTGTGAAGCGGTTGCCGTTGCAAGTGTATTGCCAAACATTTTCAAGAGGGTATTTGGACAACCCAAAGGCGGTTTCAACTCAATTTTTTTTAGAATATTTTTTAATCAAAAGTCCGATAAGTGTCGGTTTTTTAAGATTTTTAAGATTCTACAAAAGGGAACCTTTATAATTTCAACCTGTCTGTCGTGTCTGTCACAATTTTTTATCTTCCAAATTTATAAAGACATCGGCATGCAATTTTGGAATCATGTGATTTAGGTCTAGAAATCATTTTTCATGCACTCAAATTTAAAAAGGATTTTGAAATATTGACGTACCCTTTTTCTTCTTTTTAGGGCGCTACAGTCCGAGGTGGACATGGGCCTCACTCAACATGCCTCTCCAGCCAGCCTAATCTTTCGCCAGCTGTCTCCAGTTTCGCACACCAAGCCGGCCGAGGTCCCCCTCGACTTGTGTGCGACACTTTGTACGTGGACGTCCTCTGTTGCGTTGTCCCTCAGGCTCAGAGTCGAAGACTCTTCGAGCCTGAGCTAAGTTGTCCATACGCTCTACATGGCCTAGCCATCAAAGGCGTTGGATCCGTAGACGCCTGGCCAGACTCATGTCGCTGTACAGCCCATACAGTTCGTGGTTGAACCTTCTCCTCCAAATGCCATCAAGACAAACAGGACCAAGGACCGCGCGCACTTTTCTCTCGAAAAGGCCAGAAGACTGTTCATCCGCTTGGGATATTGTCCATGCGTCTGCGCCGTAAAGCATGATCAAGGTCTTGTATAGAGTCAGCTTGGTCTTCCGAGAAAGGGCTCTGCTACTCAATTGCCTTTTGAGCCCAATAAAACAGGGGTTGGCAAGAGTTATTCTGCGTTTGATCTCGGTACTGATGTTGTTTGTACTGTTTACCGCGGAGCCAAGGTAGACGAAGTCCTTAACTACCTCAAAGTGTTCGCTGCCTGTGGTGACGTTCTGACCAAGTCATCGATGTTGTGCGTCCTTTCTCGATGACAGCATATACTTTCTTTTGCTCTCGTTTACCGCCAGACCCATTTTAGCCGCTTCCGTTTCAATGCCAGCAAACCCATCATTGACGGCTCGGTGTGTTCGCCCAATCATGTCGATGTCATCCGCGTTAGCTAGCAGTTGAACGGACTTTTGGAAGATCGTGCCTCTTGTGTTGGCCAGCGAGTTTTGCACGATCTTCTGAAGAACGATGTGAAAGAAGTCACATGACAGCGCGTCGCCTTGTCTAAAACCTTTTTTGACATTGAAGGTCTCGGTGAGTTCGTTACTGACCTTGATGGAGCAGCGAGAGTTCTCCATCGTCATCCTGCTCAGTCTGACGAGTTTGGCAGGAATGTCAAAACTAGACATGGCGCTGTATAGCTCGTCTCTATGCACGCTGTCAGATGCGGCCTTGAAGTCGACAAATAGGTGGTGTGTGTCGATCTGCATTTCTTGGGTCTTCTCCAGGATCTGCCGCAGTGTGAACATTTGATCGATGGTAGACTTCCCTATCCTGAAACCACACTGATAAGGACCTATCAGTTTGTTCACGAATGGTTTCAGGCGTTCACACAGAACGGCAGAGAAGATTATGTAGGCGATGTTAAGGAGACTTATCCCTCGATAGTTGGCGCAGTCAAAGGGGTCTCCTTTCTTGTGGCTCGGGCAAACGATACTGAGATTCCACTCATCGGGCATGCTTTCTTCCGACCATATCTTACAGATGAGCTGGTGCATGCGCCCAACCAGATAATCTCTAGCTGCTTTAAACATTTCGGCGGGCAGACTATCTGCACCAGCAGCTTTATTAGACTTCAGTCTCGATATCGCTATCTTGACTTGACGGGGGGACGGTATTCTCTTCTATCATTGTCCGTTGTGTTGAGTGAAACATTCTGCCTGACAGTGGTATTTGTGTCCTCATCGCCGTTCAACAGTCTGCAGAAATGATTTTTCCAAATTCTCAGTATCGACTGCGAATCTACTACTAGCTGTCCATTTTTGTCCCGGCAGGCTTCTGTCCGAACTTTATATCCATTCGATAAAAGTTTTACCCTTTGGTAAAACTTTCGGACATCATTCCTGCCATAACACCTCTCCATCTCCTCGATCGCGCGCTTCTCGTGCTCTTTCTTTTTCTTCCTGAGAAGCCGGTTCTCTTCCCTTCTTCTCTGTTCGTAGAGCTCACGAACAGCTCTCGTGGTTCGATGCAGCGTTGCCCGGTAGGCTTCTTGCTTTGCTGCATGTGCCTGCCTGCACTCGTTGTCAAACCAGGGGTTTTTCCTTGTTGGGGTTTTAAAACCCAGCACATCAGTAGCGGCTTCTCTGATGGCTCTTTGACAACGTTTCCATTCTTCGTCTATTGTTAGTGCAGGCGGCGTCGAACTTTCGGAGGCAGTCTGTTGCGATTGTAGCTTTTCGACGTCAAACCGTGGTTGTCTTCCTCGACTCCGTTGTTGTCTCGATATCCGTGTCCTTAACTTGGCTACAACAAGGAAATGGTCCGAGTCGATGTTGGCGCCAGACACTTCTACTTCTCAGTAATTCATACATGGTTTGAACCTGAGCTAATGTTGCCTTATCTTGGGGGTCGCTGGTTCTTGTTGTTAGGGCCCGTTTATCATGCATGATGATCACTTGGTCTATATATCTGAGACAGTCAAAGGGGTCTCCTTTCTTGTGGATCCCATTTCCTTAGCATCCTCTTTTCTTCTAAATAGAACCCTTACCGTTAAATTAGAAACTCATTATCAAAGCAAATAAAATGTAACTCGTGTGTACCGCAAAGTAGTCACCTAGGCCCTCCACGATATCACCCATTCAATTAACTATAGCAAATGTTTACTATATGTATATAAGGCCAACTCAATATCAAGCGTAACACGAAGGGATTTACCGATCCATTTGCGCTACTATCTCTGTATATCTCAATCGTTCGACCCATTCTTGAATATGCTGTTGTTGTTTGGAACTCTGCTCTTATAACTTTTTCTGAACGCATTGAAAAAGTTCAAAAGCGGTTCACCAAATACATATTTTTAAAAATGCGTTGGAATTTTCAGAATTTCTTTTGCTTGGGTTGAAATCCTTAGCAACTAGACGTTCCATTAATGACGTTATGTTCGTTAGGGACATTCTTTGTAGTCATATAAATTGTTCTCAATTTTTATCAATTATTCAATTTCATATGCCCCCTAGTCACTTCGTACTTGGGATATTTTATTCGAAAGACATCACAATGCAGAGTACGGGAAGAATGATCCACTAACAAGAACAATTCGAGTCTTCAACGAACACGCACAACACTTGGATCTGTCTCATTCCAGAACACACTTTAAAAGTATTTTATTAAGCCTTTTTATAACTTAAATATTCGTTCCTTTATTTAACGGAATGAATTATTAAAATTGCACATTTATAATAAGAATTGCACACTTCATAATCTGTTAACACATAAGTAGTTTGTAGATTATTGAATTAAATAAATAAATAAATAAATAAGTAAATATTCGATTTTCATTGACAAAGTACTCGAAAAAAAAAAGTGCTTTTTACTCTTTTTAGGGCAATTATTCGTGATGGGTCGAAATCTGAGCCCTGCCTTTCCAATTTGATGATGAAGATGCCTTTAAGGCTAAAGCGAATTAAGGCTAAAGCGCATTAATTTTGGCCTTACCATAGGTTCGGTCTTCGCCTGCCCGCCGTTGGCTAAGCAGTCAGCTGATGGATTTTTGTCCTGAGATTGTATCTTCATCCTGAACATAGTTTTTTTCTTCTTTTTAATTTTGGTTCTGATGCAGATAGTACCAAATATCTGATGTCTTCTGAAAAACTGTTAGAACCAGCTCCGCTGCTTTGCTTACCATCCACCCTTCGACTTCCTCACGGGATTGTCCAGCTACACATGCGTAGGTTTCCAAAACTCCTTATAGTTGTCGATAACAAATTATTATACCTTTTCAAGTAGCGGACCAAATTTTGATCAAAAGAATTTCTGCTTTTCCTTTCAGTAACATCAGGCAGCTCAGGTTGCTTAGGGTTAAGCTTGGAACATATCAGGAGCTGTACGCTGAGCACAGTGTCAATCAAAACAATTATAAGAAACTTCCTTCCTTTCAATCTAGGATTCAACCTAAGTCTATGATTTATATAAGTTCCTTTGAAGAAGAAAAATGCCAGACAATCAGATTTCAGTAATAAACCGTCGCCACAACCACACTGAAGGAGATTACGGCTTTTGACAATCTATTCAATTGTTGATCCACAAAAATTGGATTTTTACTCCTTCCCCCCGGGGTATCTCAATTTTCCCTAAACTTGAATTCTCTCGCAATCCTAAGTTATTCGTTCCATTTCTCCACCCCAGCTGGACACTTGCCTCTTCAATGGTCTAAAACTTAGGAACCATTAACTTAACCAAAGAATTGCTGTGACCCTTCACAATGACTCTCTGGTCATTCAGCAAATCAAACAAAAGTTATTCAAGGACCAACATTTGAACTGTATTCCATTTGGCATCCTAATTTGACACAGGAAACGTGGTCAATTGTGAACCACCGGACAACAGCTGCAATCCGAAACAACTGTCCTCGGACAACAATAATAAACCAGGACTAGGACGAAACACAAAAACGCTCGCAAAAGAAGACGAGAACAAGAATAAATATCCTCACCACACATTAGCAGTCCTTGGCATGCATCCAGAGCACAAAGACATTGAAACTGTCAACTTTGAATCTCATTGTTTTCAGATTTTCATTTCGAACGGGGGAACAATTCAAATAATCATCCCAACGTCGTTCCGAATTAAACTCATTTATTGTGTGAGAAGATCCCTCCACACACACACACACACTCGTCACCTTGCCCAGCTCGGAATGCAAGTTCAACTGGAGACCACCCACCTTCCGGAGAAGAAGAAAAAAACTTTTCAACAGTTTCTGCAGGACGAGGTTCATTCAAACAATGGGACGTGTAAAGAGGATTAAAGTTCGTCCGGAACCCGAACACATGCAAGCGGTCGGAGGAGGGTCTTAATAACCCCATGAATTCGTTTTTGAATAATCACGTTTTCGTAGTGGAAGTATGTCATTTCGTCCTCCAAGTCTGCGACCCACCTGCCAGGGTCTGTATTCGAACGAGGGAGACGGGGAAGGAACTTAGTTTGGAATTTGTCTAGAGTAGTACTCGATGACATGCAATCGAGGGCTTTGAATGTCCCGACATCTCCACTCCACCGTCTTGTGAGGGACACATCGGGACGAAGACAGCGACAACAATGACGACGTCCTTGCGACGTCGTTGTCATCGAGATGTAGAAAGGAAATTAAATCCGTTTGTATTCTCCCGAAGGCCAACGGGACATTTTCCTCAACTCAGATTGCATTACGTCGAGTATGGGATTTGTTTTGAACTAAATGCAGATCCAAAGCTTGCTTCCCTTCCCAACTCGCATCGAAGCGTGTGTCGTTGTCGTTGTAATGTTACAGAGTGACATGAAAATTGGCTTATCTAAGGAATTTCGATTTTTCATTTGTCAGTGAAGGGCAGAGAAATGGAGTTGCGCTTGGATTTTTGAAATTTTGTAACGACTGAGGGAGGGAGTTTAGGAAACTGATTGACTGACTGACTACCTCGTCGTGTCCTGTCTCGGGATATTGCAACGAATGCATTCGTAACCTAGTCACAAATGTGACAGTGGAAGTACTTCATTGAATTTGAATGCCTTGATGTATGAAAATTTGATAAAACGATGTCTTTTGAGTGCAGATTTCTTCAATTTCCGTGCGATATTTCGATGGGTTTTCTCAGACTTTTTGTACTAAAGTGCAATTAAAAATCCACTAAACGACATCCGAGTACATATTCCCAGTCACCCGGTGCTCCAATTAAATAAGGAGTCAAAAGTATCGATCTATTTTATGTCAAAAAAGTTGACTTTTGAGCATTTTGCTTGCGTAATCTCATCTATCCCACACTGAAAGTTTTTCCTATCAACTCATCATTCAAAAAACAACAAGACTCCATTCAGAATCTCCCTGTACTAAGAAAGCCTTTATGCCGCCGCAAGCCTCCATCCTCCTTCACGGTGCAGCAAACGATGAATGCAATTCGAGGGGATTGCAGTTCGTCACTGCATGCATCGCATCCCATTTCGGCTTAACGAAGGACTTACAACCGTCACTGTGAAAATACCCGGTTGAATCGAAAAGATAAATTTCATCGGCCTTGCCTGTGCTGTCCTCCACTGATACACTGCATGCCAGTGAATGATGCAGAGCTTAGAGCATTCCGCAGAATGAATTGTGCGTTCCCTAAAGCAATTCTATTCGGATAGGTGCGTGCGTGGCACTGATTTCTGCGAGTTGTTTAGGTATTTGAACACATCCGTGGCTTTCGTAACTTAATTGAGAATATAAATAAACTGGGCAAGTGGGAGTTGTAGAAGCGAGGCGAAGGTTCCGTTGCATAAATCATGAAATAGAACCATTTGTGAATATCAGGCAATGAATTCAAAATACTTCAGTTGAATTTTCTGCTAACTTCAATTAAAGTCAACTACTCCTTACCCCCACTTCGTTGGGTGAACGATCATTAGCTGAAAGTTTTCGCTCTAAACTAAAATTGACAGGGACGATTTACGCCAGACAATAATGCCTCAAATAAAATCTTTAAAATTATACTTTAAAATAACTTACTTACTTATCTGGCCTGCGTCTCATGGAGGGACTGGGCTCTAAAATACTTTAAAATAAGAAATATTTTATTTAACATAACGGTAAACATAAATCAGTTAATTTAGTTCGAAAAGAAGCGTCAAAAGCGAGTGAACAGGTCCTTTAAAAAAATGATCTTATTGAAAAAAATTTTACTTTGTATTCCTTTACCGCTGTTTTTAGTTTTCATATCTGCCGCTCTAAATGTTCAGACAAACGTTTGATAGAATCGAGCCATAATATCTTACAGTCATTGACACAACCATATGTACACTCACTTTTGAAAGATGTTCTATGCACTTGTGGCGACCTCGCTCAACGACTAGTGACGTATGTACTGTGGCGTCCTCATACAGCGACTTCTAACAACAGAAGTTAAGCTTCCTGTATGAGGACCATAGATGACGCCACAGACATTGCAACAGTCAAGATCCCCGCAAAATGCAACGCATTCGTTGTCAGTCGCGTTCCAGATTTCAAGAAGTGCAATTCATTTCCATTGTGCTATTTCCTTTGTCTATTTTCATGTAACGTAGTATAAATATTTACCTTCTGTTAAACAATTACAATTAAACCTAATACTTCAACCCAAGTGTTTTCATAAACTATGACGTAGCTAAACACTTTTCTCCTTAAAATTTAATTAATTCTCTTATGTGTATCTTTTTGTTAAATAGAATGCACTATATTTAAAAATATAACTCTAGAGCTTTTATTTGATGTGTCCATGTCTGTTCTACCTCATTCCGATGAATATTAATTTTGTGGATAAATCTTCAGCAGATGACAGAATTTTCACTTACTTTTGATGCTGACTGTTTGTATGTATATCTATGACTAAACTTATCTAACAGTACTCATGCCAACTGTGTGTAAGTTATGGTTGTGCATTTAGGGGTTGGGATGAATGTGAAAGAAACCACTGAATCCATATTTTGACATTTATTATTTCTTAATTCTTTCATTGAGATCAAGAAAACAGATCTTCAAAATTCGCATGTTGATATTTTACCGTTTTTTGGTCAATATCTCCAAATTTTACAGATTTTTAAACACTTTGGTTTCGAAAGGGCATTCCTTTTTCCAACTTTTGAGCTTCATCAATCGGGACTCTCAATCTAAAAGTTGGAAGGCGAAACTTTGTTTAGAAACTCCTGTCAATTGACATATCTTTCCACTTCTAATCTACGGGTACAACCTCAAATAGCACCACTTTTTAAATTTTCAAGTACCTATAGAAATTGATATCTAGGTCTAAACATTTCAGACGTCGATATCTTCATGAACGTAGGAGCTGCGGATAGTGTGAAAGACAGACGAGTTTATAAAGTAAAGCTTAAAAATCGGACAAGTGCGGGTTATACTGGCACGACAAGGTTTCCTTACCTTCAATGATATTTAAAAGAAGGTTTCTGAACATAAGGCAATGAATTCAAATTATTTTAATTAAACTTAATTAAACTAAAGAGTCCAAATCGAGTAGGGTCAATATGGGTAAATGTAAACTGGAGGAAATGAAAACATGGCTGATATCAAACTTTAGTTAAGTCTCCTTGACACATATATTACTAGAAATTGTGGACTCATGCATCTATTATCTTATACATCAAACTCATTGCTGCCAAAAGAGAATTCATTTGATGAGTGCATTTTTCGTGAAAGCTAATTTTTAAAAGTAAATGGAAATATATATTTTTCGTAAAAATGATTGGTTTAAACAAAAAAAAGTTGCTTTAGTTAATTTCTATTGCTGTTATAGTCGTCACCATCATATTCAGTCGATGATGTTGCAAAAGAGGTCCTCGACGTACAAAATAAAAATATGAGAGCAGCTCAGGATGCATATGGGGTGCCAATATCTGCCATTCATAACAGAACCAAAGGGAGAAAACACTCAATGGACAAATTTAAACAAGGACGTAAGATTGTACTTTCATTGGAAGCGGAAAATGTGATTGTCAAATGTCTTCTTCTCTATAGCAGCTTCCATTACCATGCCTAGTAAATGAAATCACTGTTTGCATTTACCCCAGAATTCATAAAAACACATTTGGGGTATTTGTAAACATACCATCTTTGACAATAATTCAATTTCGGAAATATTTTTTTATATTTATACAAAAGAATACCATTATTTCATATTTCCATTTAAAGATTTCCGTCAAGTTGTTTCGTGAAAACATGTGAGAAAAAGAGTCAAAAATTAAAAAAAAAAACATGAAATTGTTTACAATTACCGACATTGACCCTAGAATAGGTTAGAGGTTAAATTAAAAAATTAATAAAAAAACATGATTGCTCAACGTTGTAAACAATATATCTGCCTCTTGTACGTATTGTGGCTGTATCGAATGAAGCGAAATCTGGAGATTTAATTTTCCATTACTGGTGCCGCTGACTACTCTAATGCTGTACAGTTGCGGTCAAAATAATAGCAGTGCTGCTGTATATTTTTGAGTATAATGTGAGTAATCTATTACTCATTAATTCAAGTAATTTCAAATCTTCACCATTTTAAAATTATTTTTGGTAGTGGAAGATTATGTCCAAGTTCCCAAGAAAAAAAATGTTCTCTCATATAACGGTTGCTTTCCAAATGTCACTCAATGCATTCATAGCGTGGTGGATCCAGCATAATGGTATGGGCTTCTCCTACTATGGTGTAGGTCTCATATTTCGCACAAATAGTTTGATGGATCAACATGCTTACGTGAATATACTGCAGGGAACCTTGCGCAGAGGAGGAAATGCCACTGAAATGGGTCTTTCAACAAGACAACGACCCCAAGCATACCAGCAAAAAAAGCTAAGGAATGGTTTCGGATCAACAACATTAACGTTATAGACTGGTCTTCCCAATCACCTGATCTCAATACAATAGAGAATCTTTGAGCGAATGTAAAAAAAGTGGTTGCAGCTTCAAAGCCCCGGAATAGTAATGAACTTTGGGTCACAATGAAGAGAGCATGGCAAAACATACCCTTCGAGAGATTTCAGGCTTTGGTGGCTTCTATGAAACGGCGATGTGAAGCAGTTCTAAAGAATAAAGGGTCTACAACAAAATACTAACTAATTTTAGTACACATTTTCTAAAAATATTCATTCATTTTGTAATATTATTTAAAAAATATGAATACTGCTATTTTTTTGACCGCCCTTTTTCAGTACATTGAACATATCATTATCTTTCTTATTTATTTTTGTTAATTGAAATAAATCTCTTTAGCTTAAATTTAGTTTTCTTCGTCCACAATTTCAATATTATTAAATTTAATCAATAAATATAAATATTTTAAAACGATTTATGGATGTTATATATTTATGTTATTCAGTTGCTTCGTTTTTTGTGTCGTACTGCTATTATTTTGACCGCAGCTGTATATAGAAAATAGGACGGGAAAAATCATGGTCTAGTGCGCAGAAGTCGACGCATTTAATATTACAGTGAAGACTGACCAGACGTCCTCTTTTAATAGGACGTGTCCTATTTTTTCTATAAAAAAAATCTTTTAAAAAAAGCATGCAATTCGTCCTCTTTTTGGGTTTTCTCAGTTTATTATATTAATTTTCTGACATCACAAAAGTACAACAAAACTTCTTCTCAAAACTAATTCAGAAAGTGTCTTCATCGTTCTGGTCTATTTGAGGCTTATTAAAAGTGTTTAGAATATCTTCAGAGATGGGAGATGTTTTCTAAATTCCTGCACATACGCTAATGCTGAGCGAATATGAGCCAATTGACTAAAGAGTGGAATCGACTCAAAGTCAAAACCGTAAAAGCATTTCTTTTTTGTAAAAATAATTTGAAAACTATGTCCTCCTCGAAGGTTTATGAACTAATATTTAAAAAAAATACAGTCAAACGACAAATGTAATGAGAATCAATAGTTTAGTCAGAGTTATTATTATGTAATTTTTATTATCTCTTTAAAGAAAAATTGGCCTAATTTATTACAGTAGACTCGCGATAAAGCAAACAATTCAAAACTAAGCCAGTTCAGGTTTGCGAGAGATTTCACGCTTGCGAAGGTTAAATTTAAAAAAAAAAGAATAGAATCTCACGGTTGATATTCAATAAGAAACGTGTTTCATTTCATAAATTAAAAATAACTAGTTCTTACTATTACATAAATTTCTTGTTAATTAATTTTTTACTTTTAACAAAAATTTATTACATATACGCATATAATGCAAAAAAGAACAACGAAGAACGGACCAAGACGACACGAATCTTGTACCAAGAACGACAAATTCCATTTTAAAATTCAGATTGTTCGAATTTTACTGTTAACTTGGTCTGAAAATTGTTGTTCACGTTTTGGAGCGATGATTTGTTCACCTTTTAGAGACGTTAATGTAAAAATAAATCTGTTCACGTTACCCGGTGTTCATATTAGACAGTGTTCACGCTAACGCGAGTCTACTGTAACTATTTTTTTTTTATTTATTTCACTTGAATTTGTTGAAAATCGTCTTCTTTTCGGTGGGCGTGGATTCGGTCATCCAATTACTGTGTGTTATCTTCACTTAAATTAAGGTCATTTAACTGGAAGTATGCCGACCGTAAAATGGATGGAATCTGGCCAAAAGGCATATTATTTAATTTTTTTTCAACGAGATCTATAATACTACTAAAAAATTTGCTTTAATAATAATAATAATAATAATAATGGCGGCGATACAGTCCGAGGTGGACCTGGGCCTAGCTTCTCAGCAACCACTCGTGTTGTGCGTGCTATTGTTCTCTCACGAGTGGAGGGGACCTACTGTTTAATGCCGACTCCGAACGGCGAGTTTGAGAAGCTTTTCCTAGACAGTTATACTCTTTGAGCATTGTCAGTGACTCGAAAGAGGTGGAGCCGTGAAAAAATGTTTGATGTTTTTTTTCGAGATTCGAACCGACGACCTCGAGCGCAGGAGTCGACGCACTTACCCACCACGCCACGGCGCCCACAAAAAAATTTGCTTTATCTCCTTCAAATAATAGTGATGAAACTATGAAAAGCCAAAATATTCGTAGGACTATCCGATTTTTAAGAGTTTTAGACACTTTTGTGTGGAAAGTAAGTAATTTATTTTAGAATGAATTTAAAAAAGTTATCCTCTTTGCTTTCGTCAGTTATCCAAACCATCTATTAGCCCAAATTTTATAATTCTCTTGGTCCCACTAGGTACAAAAATAAGCGTAGTCTTTTGGCGTCTACTTTAAGCATAGAGAAGTTAAGGACAACGTGTTCTGGGCAACATATCCTATTCAACAAGAGCTACATTAAAAATTAAAAAAAAAACATTTATTTTTTTTTAATATGTAGCTTTTTTAAATAAACATTTTTTTTAAATATTATTTCGGAACTTATGTCTCTGATAAAACTGCATCTGATTAAATTTGAATGGTGTAGGAGGACTTTATGCTTGCATACAAAATTTTAGAAATGTTGTGTGGTTTATGTACGTTGGTACACTCTTAGTACGAATTCCAATTCTTGACTACAAAGAGCTCAGAACTTGCGGAGCATTAAAAGTGACAACAGATAGACAAACAACGAATTAAAATGGTTGTAATGGTTTTGTGTGTCCCATTTTTGTACTGAACCCGAAAAAAAGCTTCAAAACATTGCATTAAGGTCATTATTGGCCCCCATTTCAAATTGTTGAACATTTTTGCATTTCCTCCTTTTTCGCTTAAAGACAAACACATTTTTATGCCTCTAGATAATTTAATTCGTTACGAAAAAAACAAAAGTCAGTAAGACAGAAAAATGTAAGAGCAACAAATAAAAAACGAAAATTAGGAGAGTATCCAAAAGTAGCCACACTTCTTCAAAGCGAATGGTAAATGAGAATTTACAAGCTTGGAGAGGCAATGACCAAGGAAATCCAGGCAATAAATTTTCAGAATTCATAAAAGCGGAGAATGGAATGGCGATAACTACCAAAGATGCAATTACCCACAGGAGGAGGTGGGAGTATTTGAACGACCTACTGAGCACAGAGTTACCGGAGGAGAGCACAGAAAAGCATTAGCTGTTCAAAGACCATTTCCTAGGAATTTGTGATGACTTATGATGAAACGTGGGTGTCTTACGGGCCAGGCTTGGGGCTAGTGGAATTTGCTTCGGAAACGTTGATAAATGGGTGGGCAAAGGAAATAAGAAGACGTGAAAAACAATTGCGTCTTGCTCAAAGAAAACGTGGACAAGCGAGACAATTGGCAATTGTGAAAGCCCCGGACAGGGGCACGGACAAACCCACTTGACTATGCAACGAACAGCCCTCGAGTGAGCACCTGACAAACGCACAGTAAGGAACGAACTCAGGCAGTTACCCATGCAATTTCATCACCTCGTTAAATTCACGAAACAGAGTCCCCAGCGTCACATCACAAGGATTCAATTAGGGCCTTCCATTTCGAGGACTTCTCCTGACAACTTTCGCCATACCAAAACTATAGCGATTGCAGAAATTTCAGTTAATTGCCTTCCGCAGCGGAAGGACTAATAAATACGTATACTCGTATATGCATTACTCCCTTTATCGCCTTACCGACCGAACAAAGGCGCGGAACACACCCATTCCGGGCCAATTAACGTAATTTTCCTCCTTAAGCACATGTTTCCTTGACGCAAATTCAAAATGTTCCGCCGTTAGTTTAGGAAACGAGCGACAGTCGTATCCAGATGAGAGAGGAAAAAAATGTGATTCCCAGCGGATATGCAAGAAAAGTTTTTCATATCCTTACGCTGGAATTAAGACTCCACATCCTGCATCTGCTTATGCGAGACGTTCGAAGGAACTAATTTGATTTTCATACTTCGTCGCAAGAACTCACGAACGAACATTTTCCGGCTAATGCTGCTGCGTGTGACTTGTCATGCTGAAAACTTAACTAAGTTGTTCGGGAATTTTCAAAAGTTCTTCTTGATCTATCAGTTGAGCAGTTGGGCGTGTCGGATCTTCATAAAATTCAAAGAGGCTTTCCGATTTCGCATATGAAGCTGTGGTTGTTTCCGTGGAATATTCGAAAGTTGGAACTCAAAGGATCTCAAAGGCGGTTACGTCTTAAGATACGAGTACTTGATTAAAAGAGACATTTCAGAAGGTTCCGGTGAAGATGTAAAAGTCTTCCAAAAGTCCGTACAACTGCTGGCACACGCGGATGACATTGACGTGATTGGGCGACTTAGGCAAAAAGTCTTAAGGTTTAAGTACATAAGCGAGCGCCTCATAACAATCCGCATCAAGGCTAAATTCGGGAACATCAGCCTAATCTGCGCCCACACCCCAACGGAGGACAAAGATGACGATCGCAAGAATGACTTCTACGATCTTCTAGAAAGAACGTACGATCAATGCCCCAGCTACGACATCAAGATCGTTCTAGGAGATTTTAACGCTAAGCTGGGCAAAGAGGACATCTTTGCTAGAGTCATCGGTAAACACAGCCTGCACAACACCACGTCCGAAAACGGACTCAGGCTGGTGGACTTTGTTACGGAGCGAGACCTCTCTGTAGCTAGCACGCGGTTCCCACACCTCAACATCCATAAAGGGACCTGGCGGTCCCCTGATCATTCAACCGTCAACCAGATTGATCATGTTGCGATCGACGTCAGACTTCTTCTTCTTCTTAGGGTGCTACAGTCCGAGGTGGACCTGGGCCTCACTCAACATGCCTCTCCAGCCAGCACGATCTTTCGCCAGCTGTCTCCAGTTTCGCACACCAAGCCGGCCGAGGTCCCCTTCGACTTGTGTGCGCCACATTGTTCGTGGACGTCCTCTGTTGCGTTGTCCCACAGGCTCAGAGTCGAAGACGATCGACGTCGGACACTCCTCCAGTATTCTTGATGTCCGGACGTTCCGAGACGCCAACATCGACTCAGACCATTTCCTTGTTGTAGCCAAGGTAAGGACACGGATATCGAGAGAAGAACGGAGTCGAGGAAGACAACCACGGTTTGACGTCGAAAAGTTGCAATCCCAACAGACTGCCAGGAACTTTGCCGATAGAGTCTCCCTGAAACTCCGAAAGTTCGTTAATATACATCGGTCTTGAAAGGGTTAGATGAATACAAAATTCAGTCGTCTGTCGATTAACGAAGGGTTCGTTATGTGGCACGTTGATACACATCCGGCTGTATCGCAGCATTCGTCTCTGGGGGCTTCTCTACGTTGAGCTCTTCGATATGGTCGCTGTGTTGGCCTCTTTCTGACGGAACTTGGTTGAGTATTTGTAGAAGTCGGACATCTCGAAGGGCTTCGTCACCTCCTTGTAGGGGAGGAATGTGGCCTGCTGCATTGGGGACTCGATTCTGATGTCTGGCGATGTTACGGCGGCGGTGTTGGACTGAGGTGAGAGCTGCTGTTGGCTGGCGTTGACAAAGAGTGTGTTGGAAGGATTGGCTTTTTCAAGGGACTGAGGTTTACCTTGATTAGCGGCTGGCTTGAGTTGGAGAGCTTCGATGGCTGTGAGGCGGCGTAACGAATCGTTCCATCGCAGTCATCGCCGTTGATTGACGGAGCAGAGTGGTGCTGCAGAGAGGGTCTGAATTTGGGCAGAACAACTGCGATGTGCTGCTGCGATGTTGACCGAGGCACCAGCGATTTGTTGGCTTTTAGCTGATGCTGCTGAGGGTGGGGGATGACAAAATTGTTGCTGGTGGGCATTTCCATGTGATAATGGCTGTGGTGGTGACTGATGATGGAGGTGGAATGGATCCACGTTCAAGAACGATGTTGAGTGGCTGCTGCTCTCGTCGTCAAGCTTCGTCTTTAGTGATCTGTAGCTACCGCTGGACATTGACTTCGATGACAGCTTCATTCGCTCTCGGTAGCCTTGCTTGTGGTGTGGGTGGGCGTAGTGGATGAGGGTGCGTGTCGGCGGACGCGAACTGACCACTGAAATCAGTAGAGAGTTTCCACCTGCGGCAAGTGCTGGTGATGGAGTTAGCTTTCGTTGCTGACGCATTCGATGATCCCTGCTGCGACATGTTGTGGTAGGGGTACTGCGGGTTTTGGCTAAGTGTTGGCGACAAGGCTGGGTAGAGGGCGATCGTGTCGGCGATGTTCGAAGAACTCTGCAGAATGTTTGGACGTATGATTGGCCCGCTCAAGGAAGACTCCATTCATTGTTTGTTTTTTGGTTTCTTGTTTGTTTCACTGTTCACCAAGGACACTTCGTCGCATGCCTTGTCCATGGCGTTTAGGTAGCTGTTGACCACCAGGCCATTGCCAACTGCATAGAATTGGCCGATCGAGGAGAAATCAGACGATTGCTGGTGCTGCTGCTTCAGGCATAATCCAGAGACAGAGCTCGGCATCAGTTTTGGCGGAAGTTGCTTCATGGTACTGTACGGGTTTCCATCGTCGCTGTCCAGCCCAACGTTGCTAGTGCTGTCGCACCATGCCGATCTGTCACTGTTGGATATGGTTCGCCACAAGTTCGAGTGCTGGTTCGCCACGAATTGTCCCTGATCGAAGTCGCACGAACAGCCTCTTGGTCTTTTCGAGAGAAAAGTTCTGCGCGCGATCTTTGGCCCTGTTTGAGTTGACGACACTTGGAGTAGAAAGTTCAACCATGAATTGTATGGGCTGTACAGCGACATAATTCTGGCCAGGCGTCTACGGATCCAACGCCTAAGATGGGTAGGCCATGTAGAGCGTATGGCCATGTAGAGACCGAAGAGTCTTCGAGCCTGTGCCTGTGGGACAACGCAACAGAGGACGTCCACGTACAAGGTGGCGCAAACAAGCCGAGGATGACCTCGGCCGGCTTGGATGTCAGTGCCGCCGAGGTTCTTCTCCACCCAATCGAATGTCGCCTGGACCTCTGTGCGAAATTGGAGACAGCTGGTGAGAGATCGTGCTGGCTGGAGAGGCATGTTGGGTGAGCCCAGGTCCACCTCGGACTGTAGCGCCCTAAGAAGAAGAAGAAGATAGGTAGGTAGGTAGGTAAGTGGGTAGACGGGCACAAGCCACGCCTCACTTAGATTCTTAGGGACCCTTTGTGATGCCCAATTGGGGATTAGTGCCCCCTTATAACCCTTGTCGCACTCATGGTCCTTCGTTGTGCCGGAGCCATTCCGATTTCCTTATGAACCTGCAAAGAGATCTTAGAGGTTTATTTTAAATTTCCTGTAAGGCTTGGAAGACAAATTCTCCCAGTGTTCTATGACGCAACTGAAAAAGACTAGGGCAGTGACAGAGGTAATGAGGAGTGTCCTCTCGTTCCTCCTCGCCGCCGCAGCCTCTACAAATGTTGTCGTTGGAGAGTCCCATTTTCATGGCTTGGTTTCTAAGATGATTATGGCCAGTGAGAGCTTCAACAACCATCGTTAGCAACCCTTTGTCGCACTGAAGGATTTTGTCGGTTTTTGCTCGATCGTATCTGGGCCATAATGCTTGAGTAGTCACAGACCGCGCCATCTACTGTTTGTCATTTTAATGATCTTTGAATCCACCTTATTTCTCAGCTCTGGGAGGGGCGGCTTAATACCATGAATTGCTTCTGACGCGTCGGTCACTGACCCTGTTCTGGCAAGTTCATCAGCTATCTCATTGCCGGCTATGTCCCTATGTCCTGGGACCCAGCACAGATTGATCGAGTGCTGTGAGCCAAGAGCCTTCAGATCTTCGCGACAGCTTGCGACTAGCTTGGACTTGATTTCTATTGCGGATATAGCTTTCATGGCTGCCTGACTGTCAATGAGAATGGTAATATCAGCTGGTGGTATCGCCATCATTGATATCGTTTGGCCGCTTCTTTGACCGCCAGGACCTCCGCTTGAAACACACTGCCATAATCAGGTAGTCTGATTGAGCAGTGCAAGTTTAGCTCGTTGGAGAAAATGCCCGCGCCTGTGCCTGCTTCCATCTTTGACCCATCGGTGCATACCTTTATGGTCGTATTATTGATGGGTTCATAGGACGCCCACTCCTCTCTGGTGGGGTATTGGCATTTGAAGGGTCTCTCGAAGTCGAGGTATGGGAGCCTATAGTCGCTCTCGACTTCTGATACTGCAAGTCTGTTAAGAATACTTGCATGTCCTATGGTACCTGAGCGCCAGTCGCAAAATTGACTGATTCTCAGAGCACTTTTCACGGCGATTGCCTGCATATAAAGGTCAAGCGGTAGCATGTGTAGGGTCGTTTCCAGTCCAGCTGTTGGGGTAGAGCTGATTGCTCCAGTAACTCCCATACACGCAAGACTCTGTATTTTCGTCAATGCCTTAAGATTAATGGCTTTCAATGCTGCCTGCCACCAGACTGCGCTGCCATACGTAAGGATGGGTCTGACAATAGCGGTGTACATCCATAGGATGATCTTGGGGTTTGGTCCCCATTTTTTACAGACAATTTTGGCGCAGATATAAAAAGCGCATGTTGCTTTTTTGACCCTTTCAATGACATTGTGTTTTCAATTTAGTTTTCTGTCAAGAATGATACCTAGGTATCTAGGACTGTCGGATAACGTCAGTGTGGATCCTTCAATAGCTGGAAGCCTAAATTGCGGAATGACTCTTTTATTGGAGAAAAGAACCAATTCGGTCTTACTTGGGTTAACACCCAGTCCGCAGTTTTTTGCCCACCTACCTAGAATTCTTATAGCGCCCTCAAGTACTTCACTTGTGATCGGGAGGAATTTGCCTCTTGCTATCAGCACTACGTCGCCTGCATAAGCAACTACCTTCACTCCCGAGTATCTGAGCTGTTCTAAGACTTCTTTGATGACAAGAACCCAAAGCAGGGGTGAAATTGAAGAAGAAGTTACAGCGGATGAGTCTGGTCACGCGTCTACGGATCTAACCATGGCCATGTAAGGACCGAAGAGTCTACGAGCCTGTGCCTGTGGGACAACGCAACAGAGGACGTCCACGTATAAGGAGGCGCACGCAAGTCGAGGGGGACCTCGGCCGGCTTGGTGTGCGAAACTGGAGACAGCTGGTGAGGGATCGTGCTGGCTGGAGAGGCATGCTGGGTGAGGCCCAGGTCCACCTCGTACTGTGGCGCCCTAAGAAGAAGAAGAAGTAGTTCAGCGACATGAGTCTAGCCACCCGTCTACGGATCCAACGCCTAAGATGGCTAGGCCAAGTAGAGCGTATGGACAACTTAGCTCGACAGAGCGCGTACGTACAAAGCGGGCCATTTAAATCGAGTGGGACCTCGGCCGGCTTGGTGTGCGAAACTGGAAACAGCTGGCGAGAGATCGTGCTGGCTGGAGAGGCATGTTGGGTAAAGCCCAGATCCACCTCGGACTGTAGCGCCCTAAGAAGAGAAGAAGAAGTTTAAAGCCGACAAAATATAAGCCTGTATTTGACAATGGAACGAATCGTTGAAGAAGAACGTATTTTCAGGTCGTCAAGGACTAAAAACTCAAGTCACAGGAATCTCTACGAAGCAGCAAGCTCCATCAAGTATCTACAGATTGAATTAATAACTGAATCGATACTTCCATCCACCTACTTTTCAGTTTCTCACAGATCACTGCTTTCTAAAGCGACGAAAAGATATGGACTCCATAATTAACCCTGACGTATCCCATAAAATAAGAGCAAAAACCGATCCTAATGAGATACACATCCGGCCATCTCCCGCACAAAATCATCCTCACCCAAGGCCCACACGTGTAGACGTTGCTAAAGCCTGAGATATATGCATGTATCTATGGCTTCGACGCAGAAAATCAAGATTTAGTGTGCCATTTCACCAAGTTCATGTGAAGAGGGATGTTTTCCTCGTCCTTTAATTTGCCAAAACCCGAAAAAATGGCACAGCCACTCACCCATTTGGAGGAAAATGTTTCATTTGTCGCTTGAAAAATGAAAACAAGAATATTTGACATTCCTTTTGCGGGGAGTCCCCCGTTCAATTAAGGCTCGCAGTAGGACATTTCCTTATTACATTCGTCGCGCGAATCTCATGCCCTAATTGCATTCGCGAAGGATTAGATGGATACATTTGTGCGGGTTAAATTTTGAGACACGCCAACCGCACAGCGCCCCGCGGTGTACGTTGACTTTGTGCCGCTTGCCCGCTCACAAAGGAGCGCAAAGGGGACTCGCCCTGAATCACAATTCTCATGTAATGTGTCAAACGAGTTACGGATCCGGGCCACTTTGTTCGCAAAGGTAACAAGGATTTCACCGTAACACAGATGACTTCCGCACGTTCCGGGAGCAGGAAACTGGAGAGCGTCCTGCAGGGATAATACATCATGCCATTACTTTGAGGTTTTAGAATGGTGATGTGCATAATGGGTGCACCGTGCTCCAGGAGTGCAGACGGGCGATGGTTGGATGCGCATAAATGTTGGTTCTTGGCAGGGCGTAGTTATGCACGCTGGCGAACACGCTTTGTTGCCTCTGGCCTGGGCCACTGGATGTGTGGCTTGGCGTGGCTTTGGTGGCTGTGGTTGCTGTTTTTGCATCAATCATAAGGGTACGTCAAAGTGAGAGAGAGCTTTTTTCTTTGCATTCGGGGAAGTGTGAGAAGCGGTTACGGAAGTGTAGATGTGGAAACGAGCTTGTACGGTGTTCATTCCCCCTGCGGATTGAGCCGGGGAACGTGAATTAAGTGTCACTTGGGATTAGCAGACGACCTGATATGGACCCTCGGTGAAGGATGATGGTAATTTGTTGAGGAAACTTTAAACTGACTTAACACAGGGAAATCAGGAGGAAAAAAATGCGACTCACGACCATGCAGCTGGAAGTGATTGAGGGCAACAAGCGGAAAGGGATGAAATATGAAACCTCAAGAAGGTTGAACCTTGTGTGCTGTCGAACACTGTGAAGTCCTCGATGCACCACAACACTGAGCAGGGGCTAATAGAAAAGAGCTCAAAAGCACTGAATTGACGTTTAGCTGACATAACTGTGTACAAGCACTCAAGGGGTTCCCAGCAGCAGTAGCAAACTGATTGAAACTGAAATAGAGTTCGATAAAATGTATTATTTGTCTGAATGATCCCAGCGTATATCCCCCAAGTGTGGAAATAGCAGTTGCATTCGCACGGTGTCGACTATTTTAATGGAGAATTACATTTTGGGAGGACAAAGAAGTACCTACTTTGGCACTGTTGTATTTTGATTGTGGGTGTCGTAAGTGGAGAATGAACGGGGATTGCAAATAATTGGGTAAGAGAATCGGTTGAATTTAATGAAATATCAACTGGTAATGTAGTTGTAATAGGAATCTAGATCAGGAAAGGGGCTTGACGTCCACAAACGACAGCATTTGGCTACGACCAATACGGTGTAGAGAAAAATTAAAAGTAACTAGAGTATCTAGCATGCTTCGCTAAACCCTCTCTGGTCGGCGTGTCCCCTTCTTTTTCAAGGGGATCTGCAAAATTTCATAACTCTCCATCGAAGTTAGCAAAGTTCAAAGGTTGGCATGCCTCTGTATTACAGGAGCCATGAGAACTTGCCCAACTGCGGCCATGGAAGTGCTACTGAAGCCGACTCCTTTGCATCTAGTGGTTGCAGAGTGTGCAAACAAAACAATCATGAGAATGGCAAAAGAAGGGATATGTAAAGACAGGTGCATTACATCGAAGCAATTCGACGCACTAGTCAAAAAGCTACCACTTCTGGCCATTCCGAAGGATGACGTGATTAGGAAATTCAACTTCCGAAAGAAATTTAACAGTAAGCTCAGCACCAAAAAGGGACTGGAGCAATGAATCCATGGTCCACAGACTGAGCAGCAGCACGGTAAAATGATATACAGACGGATCAAGAACTGATGAAGGAATTGGAGCAGGAGTTTTTGGACCCAGGACAAAATACTTCGAATCCATGGGCAAGCGAGAATTTATGCCATAGACAGATGCGTTCAGATCGATCTTGAAAGGAAGTGTACCAACTGCGACATAGCAATAATGTCGGACAGTCTAGACACAATTATGGCACTAGACTCCTACATCATCAAATCCAAGCTTGTATGGGAATGTTTGCAAAAGCTCAAAGAGTTGAGTAGGAGAAATCAAGTAAAACTCTGCTGGATACCTGGCCATACGGAGACAGAAGGCAATGAAAAGGACGACTCCCTGGCAAGGAAAGGAGCATCAGAACCCTGCATAGGCCCAGAACCATTCTGCGCTGTAGGAGACCATCTCCTCAGAGAAGAATTCAGGGAACTGGAAAGAAGGAATCGGATAGAAATGTGTAATAGAGTTCGTGGAATGAAGCAGGCCACGAAACTCCTAGGGCAATATAACCGAAAGAAGTTCAAGGTGTGCATCAAAATGAGCAAGAACAACCTCCGTATCTTAACAGGCTTCCTAAGGGGGCACTGTAGACTCAGGGAGCATCTAGGGAAACTAGGGGTGTCAGAAGAGGATCTCTGCAGATTTTGTGGAGAATTTAATGAAATTCCAGAGCATATACTAGGATTTTGTGAGGCACTAGCCCACAAAAGAAAAGGAAGTCTGGGCAAGTACCTACTATCAGAAGAAGAAATGCAATCACTAGAACCATCTCTCATTCTCAGATTCCTGAAGGAAACTGGCTTAGAGAGAATACTCTAGAACAGATTTCCTCACCTATGCACAATAGGAGTCCATTAACCTCAATACAACTCTGAAAAGAACTGTATTTGAGGGGAACTCGTAGTTGTGCTAAGGTATTGAAAGGGGCAAAATATATATTAAAGGCCGCGGTGCAATATACCCTTAACCCTTAATATACCCTTATAATAATAATAATTGAACGTTTGCTGAGAGATGCGAATTTCTGTTTTTCCTATAGCCTTCAATTGGTAAATAATAAAAAAATGGTAAATAATAAAAACTGAGGTTGTCTCACGTCGTCTCTTAGAATTTGCACATTTGTGACTTCAAGTGACAGTGTGTCGTCTACTTTCGCGTAGGCATGATGAATATGCAACTCTGAATAATGACATAGGTTGCATAGCTCGAATGCTTGTAAGTCAAAATACAAGTCACTCTTGACAACCTCCTCTTCATGTCTACAAAGTTTCATTGAAATCGGTCCAGCCGTTTCCGAGATTAGGCCGAACAATCAGACATACAGACGCCTCGATTTTATTAACAAAATTTTGCAAACACAGTATATTAATGCATTGCCCCCGCGATCCCTTTAGTGGAACATGCGGGTTACTGAAAATATGATGATGATGATGATGAACAACAAAGAAAATCAAATGCGACTCTTACCGATTACATTCGTTGACAATGCGAGTTCGATGAAAAAGAACCTTAATATAGTCACTCACTGACAGCTGTCAATGTAAATGCGTGTATGCGCTACAACGTTTATTTGCCGTGTGTCTAACATCAGCACTCAGTATGTATGTATACACGCTCATAGGCGCCTACGTATTTGTTGATGTTTATTTTATAAGGACAAAATCAGATGTTGGCATAAAAGGTCATAACTCCCAAACGCGTCAACTAATTT